>JADANN010000359.1:0-1435000 GCA_018806985.1 Angiostrongylus vasorum | reverse complement strand
AACAACAACAACAACAACAACAACAACAACAACAACAACAACAACAACAACAACAACAACAACAACAACAACAACAACAACAACAACAACAACAACAACAACAACAACAACAACAACAACAACAACAACAACAACAACAACAACAACAACAACAACAACAACAACAACAACAACAACAACAACAACAACAACAACAACAACAACAACAACAACAACAACAACAACAACAACAACAACAACAACAACAACAACAACAACAACAACAACAACAACAACAACAACAACAACAACAACAACAACAACAACAACAACAACAACAACAACAACAACAACAACAACAACAACAACAACAACAACAACAACAACAACAACAACAACAACAACAACAACAACAACAACAACAACAACAACAACAACAACAACAACAACAACAACAACAACAACAACAACAACAACAACAACAACAACAACAACAACAACAACAACAACAACAACAACAACAACAACAACAACAACAACAACAACAACAACAACAACAACAACAACAACAACAACAACAACAACAACAACAACAACAACAACAACAACGAAACAACAACAACAACAACAACAACAACAACAACAACAACAACAACAACAACAACAACAACAACAACAACAACAACAACAACAACAACAACAACAACAACAACAACAACAACAACAACAACAACAACAACAACAACAACAACAACAACAACAACAACAACAACAACAACTTCCTTGTTCGATAACGAGCTACGACGACAAAAAAGTGAAGAAAAAAACTACTTGTGCTCAAAAAGATTTGGATTTCATCGCGCTAGAACATGTGTGCTTTGACTGTAAAGATTTATACTCCATTAATTTATTTCGAACAATCGTGCAGAATCATTATGAGCAGACACATTGATGCGTAAATTTTGAACACTGAACCATCCCAGACCGAACATGAGTCATAAATGACTCATACGCCACATGTACGTCAAAACAAGGTCAAACGTAAATTCATAGTTGAATGACTCAAACTTCCCAAAAATGACCTTCTTGAAAGGAAAGCCATAGAAACTTCCGCACAGTTTCGGTCTGACTAATTGCTTATGTTGCTGGCGAAGCAAGAGTTTTTAGTGCCAAGAAAGCGTGCTAGGGACACTTTGGTGCGTTCCAGTTTCTTCACACAGGTGATAGCACATAATTTTTGTTGGTTGAAGACAGCTTTGCCGTTTTAAGACTAAGTTTCTATCGAAACGGTAGTGGTTGTCGGCATAAGTTTACTCCCAGTTAAGGTTCCGCATGTAAATTTGTTCTTGTGGTGATAAGCCTGTCGGAGAATGAACCACCTGCTGTGCAACGCAATTTCGACACCCAGTAAGACCATCTCACCATAGGAGATACGGCTGACCATCGAAAACTGGTAAAACGTCCAATCTCAAGACATAGAATTGATCTTCTATGCTCACTGTATATTTTTAAACACTGCTACAAAGTACAAATAAATACCACTAGATAAATAATCCGAAACTAGTTTTTCGACATCTCACAACTTCTCAATCACTACGGTACTGAAGGAGTTGAGAACAGCATCGATTTATAGAACTGACTTTATCCTATCGACTTAGGGCTGTATATGACTGTTATAAAACATCCCTTCTACTGCACATATTTTTTAAATCAGAAATACTAAAAAACTGAAAGAGAAAAATCAAATTTTTGAAATTTCCCACGCAAGCGGAGAGCCGTAAGCCTCGCCGAGTGATTGCAGCTCGCCAAGGTCTCCTGCTGAACGAAATCCCGTTTTTTCAAATGCTTCTGTGTTCGAAAT
The DNA here is from genome assembly GCA_018806985.1 of Angiostrongylus vasorum. Classification (NCBI taxonomy): domain Eukaryota; kingdom Metazoa; phylum Nematoda; class Chromadorea; order Rhabditida; family Metastrongylidae; genus Angiostrongylus; species Angiostrongylus vasorum. The sequence goes on along the minus strand of JADANN010000359.1, from coordinate 1,433,160 downwards.
ATGATCCCAGAGGCAAGAAAAAAAGCGGAAAACTACACCTCGTAGGCCCAGAAGATCAGAATTCATTGTGATGGAGTACCAGGACCTATACTTTGTACGCAAGGATCTGCAGATTTAAATCGCTTTTCAGAACTGCTTTAGGACGTAGCTGATGATAATAGAATGAAATGAAGAAATATGAAATGAATGCTTTCACGGATGGAATAAAATTCATTAACAGTAGGTAACCATTCCAACGGTTTACCGCCTTATCGTGGCTGGGAAGTGTTCCTGGGTGTCGAACTGCGATGTACAGCTGGGGATTCATCCCCTGGGTCTCGCAAGCTGATAATGAGTCCGGCGTTTCCATCAGGAAGCCTCCTAACTAAGAGTAAGCCAATATCATGATCCACCACCGTCCTGGTATCAAAGTCGTACGGTGGTAAATCTCTCTGTGATCCTGCAAATGACTGCGAATGCTTGTGGTGGTAGACTGGGGCAGACTATGGCCAGGCTGACCTGGGGATTCCAAGGAACCACAATGGCTTAACAAGAAAATCTCCGAAAAGTGGAGATTATGCTGGGGCGCGCACAACCAGTGAAGAAGGGCCATTCAAGTATCAAGTAAGTAATAGTAGATAACAGTAACAAGTGACAGGAGCAGCGAACAAAGCCTAGTTGGACTAAGTAGCGATAAGAGTAGAAACAGTGAAATTGTAACGAAGGGTGAACGAAGGTACAGCTAAATAATATTCGTATAGAATATTTAATGAAAATTTTCTGCAACGCATTAACGAACACAAAGAAACAATGTGTTTGTGTGTTGGAAAGCTGAAATGTCGCAACACGACCTCCTGGTGAACTTGAACGGAAGAGAAAAAGATGAGACCGACATGTCACAGTGCTTTGTCAACTAGAGCATACGAAACTTGTTTGGATTAAAACAATGTGTTCTTTGTTTGAAAACTATCGTCTTTAGGGAGGTAAAAGTCGATGAAGTCTTATTAACAAGATTTATCAGCAAAGATACTTTTTTCCTTCAATCGACAAGCAGCGGTGATGAACACCTGGGGAACGTTCAAGCACGGCTATGAAGCCATTTCAGTGAGAATCTTCTCTAACACATTCAGGGGATACTCATAAAGAAGATTAATGATCCTCAAGAAGCAGCCCGATTCATAGGAAGACTGAAGACTTTCGTGGATGATCGATGAGGGGACATGAATCAAATGAAGTGTTGTGATACACACAATATGTCATATCGGCTCAACAGATTATATATATATATATATATATATATATATATATATATATATATATATATATATATGTATATTCTTCAAATCCTCAGGCTCTAAAGTGGTTATCGAAAAACTATCAGCAGTAATCGAATGACCGCCATCACCACAAAAGTGTTGGAGGGTGGAAGCTGACACCGAACAGTGATGGACGTTGGTTGAGCACAATATGCCTTGGAGAAATCAGAAACGGCTGACATTAGCGGTCGAAGACAGCAGTACTGCAAGAACTGAACTTGAAAAGACTGCCATCCTTGACAATGAGCACTCGGTTTCTAAGATTTTCTAGCGCAAAAATATGGTGTGAAACACAAAAAATGTTCCATAGAGAGGATTTCAATAACATATAGTGACATTTAGGACGAAAACAAAACAAGTTTGAAACTAGAGAGATTCCACCGATACGATAAAGTGTACCGGATTTGGAAAAAGATATCCGAATAAAGTATAATAGCACTAATTTGGTACCTGAAGATCCAAGTGTTTCGAAGAAGAAACTTAAATCGTGTTTGTAGTTACTGGTGTTATCTTGCTCATTAAAATCGATTGAATCTTAACACAAAAAAATGTAATGGGAACGTCTACAGGAACATAAATTTATCCTTGCTTTGATCCACCGTAATATTTTTTACATATTTGACGATGAGTACGAACACATACCGTGTCCTCCCTCTTTGGTAAAATAGCTCCTGTTAAATTGCCTTGGGGTTTGAAATAAGAGTGTTAACGAAAAAGAGCAAAAAGAAAGTTTCGCACGATCCAGAAAATCAGATTTCCATCTTCATAAAACAAAAAACGGTTTTAAGTTAGGAAAGGTTCTAGTGGTTGTTCTTCAAATCGCCGTTACCCAAGATATGTTGGTTTAAATTGAAAGCTGCCAGTGTTCGAGTTGCATGCATTCAAACTAATGCATGGTATCGCGATGAGGTTTGAGTCACACCGAAAAGTCGACAGCTGCTCCACAATTAACTCTGCATAAATGCTGATACTGGTGAACTCGTTCTAAAACTGAAGCAAATCGGTTAGAGCATTCCCGCCAAAGTTCGTAGAGATTTCAATCAAGGGTGATGTGGCACGAACGACGGCGATTTCTCTGTGTGTGAGGACATGATCGAGGCCAACAATTGGGACAACTGTCCCAGGCCTTACACCACCCCGAAACAAGTACGTCGACGATTTGTCGGACACCCTTTGTCTCGTTCTTTGCAACTGAAATTCCCAGTCGATACTTCTCAGATTTCTCGAAAATGTCGGAACCTAAGAGGGATTGGACCGGACCTCATTCATTACGACCACGATTCCAATGCTTCGGGGTTTTTTTGAACTCAATACCTTATAACACTACGGGAGTACTGACTCAGCGAACTATTTATTAATTTTTATTCCAGTAGTAACTGATACTAACCGATACCATTAGTAGCAAACACTAGAAGTGTAATAGTATCAGGGTTACATGGGCTCACTTCTAGTTATTCGACGTCTCATAGCTAGCTAGAATTGTTCACAAGCCAGTGTGTTGCGCTTGAGGTTTGCTCTACCGTTAGAAATGTGAAATACTGTTAGCAGATGGGTTGAAAAGATAGGTTCATCATGATTTATACAGCTTTTCGCAGTTTTTGAGATAAGTATACACATTCGCTACGACATAACATATATACATATATATATATATATATATATATATATATATATATATATATATATACTGTATCATTGATAAACTTACAGCAAATACCCCCATTAGGAAGCGTAAGACGCAGAGACATAACAGGAATGATTTTTGCAATAGAAGTTAGCATCCTCAGATAAGAATCGAAAACTTTAGCGAGCAAAACCCTCGAAGCATTCTGGACAAATTCCATGAGTCAAAAAGTGAACGGCAGGAAGGAATGCCTCGTTATCACATCTGATCTCACACAGTGTTCAAGACTGGTGTTTCAATGTGGTGGTAGGGATGTACACTCCGATCCATCTGAACCCTGTGCGTTTAGTCTCTACATGAAATTTTCAGTGAGAGACACATACAAAGCGAAGAGTGTGCGAAGAAGTTATTTTGTTTTCGACGCGATAGAAACTTTGGTTTCGTGCTTTTTTCTGTTTTGGTTATGGAGGTATTATTTGGCTGGGTAAAGTGCGGTAGGCTTGACCTTACCATTCTCTGAGGAAGCCGAAATCTTCAGAAAAAACAGCTGTTGGAAAAAATATTTAATTACAGCCTCGTGTGTGCTAATGAAGAAAACAACAACTATACCGTATACTTAATAGTGAGCAAAAAAAAAGACTTTGTCGAAGAAGACTTTGTCTGCCATGACTTCATCTCTTCGGGTATTTTAGTTACCAAAAAAGTTATCGAGAGCAATCACATTTTATTTACTGCCTAATCTTTTTCATGGAGGAATATAATGTGAAATGCAACCACAATGATGCTGAGATGTTTGCAGCGCTCCGGATTGCAGGTGTCTGCGGTGGAGATCGAACTCGTCGAGAGAAAGGCGAAACGAAGGACCTACAAGCTGTGATGATGAACATGCTAGTCCACGGAAAGGATAATAGGGGGTTCGATCCCTACCGGAGACACCTGCAGTCCAGAGCTCTGCAAACATCTCAGCATCACTGTGGTTATTATCGAGAGTATTGAAACACCTGGAACCGTTCACTATGCTAATCAAACGAAGTTCTGTTATTGGCAAGTTATAGACTATTTCATTTCTATTTTGGGACGCGTGTAGCGCATTGGTAAGAGGTGCCCTACAATACGTACGTGGTCATTGCTTCGACCCCGTGTAACGGGGCTAGTCAAGCCTGTCATCATCTATCTGGGGTCGGGAAATTGGTTCCAAAATTGTCTGGGAAGATAGCAGCACTGAATTCATACATAGTAGGTCACCGAAGGTCATTATGGATAGATATACAGTGAAGCTTCTCTAACGATGTTTAATCAAGTAGAGTGCATAGCACATCACTCAGAGATTGATCAATGCCCAACGATTTATCCCCCAATGCTTTTTCAGTTTCCATTAGCTACGATAAATGGTCGTAATTTATGGAATGGGAATATATGAAAATACCATAATCTGACCCGCAATATCGTAAAAGTATGCACAGCATAGTTGGATGGTGGATGAGAAAATGGCTGTTTTCCTCGCACATGAGAGTTGGAAATGTTGCAAAAGCTTGAAAAGGTATATGGAAGAGCATAAAAGGGAACGTGAACTAGCAAAAGCACAGAAGCTATCAAAAGAAGTCCTTGATACTTGATACTTGACACTTGAATGGCCCATCCTCACTGGTTGTGCGGGGCCCAAAATAATATCCATTTTTCGGAGATTTGCTGTCATTGTGGTTCCCTGGAATTCCGAGGTCAGCCAGGCCGAAATCTGCCTCAGGTCGTCACCACCACAGGTCGTCGCAACCCTTGTGTATCAGAGGGAGGTTTGCCATCATGACACTAATTTAATACCAGGACGGACGACGGTGATGGGTCCTGGTACTGGTTTACTATTAACTAGGCTTCCTGATGGAAACGCCGTACTCCTTCTCAGCTTGGGAGGCTCTGCCACGGGATGAATCCCCGCTGTACATCGCAGTCCGACACCGAGGAACACCTTCCAACCACGATGAGGAAGTAAACCGTTGGGAGGATCAAAAGAAGTAACAGATAAAAAGTATAGGAAAACCAAATTAAAGACACAGCAGGAAGGATTCAATCATATTTTCCGCGACACTGTAGCTGGTATGCGTTGGTTTCATTTCACAACGTGCGGTAAAAAACCAGGTATCAACCCATGCTGCCGCCAAGCCAAATTAGGCACCGTTGCAAATATGTTGAGATTTCCTCGAAGTTCCTTCGAGAACATAATGTAGACTAATTATAGGAATGATCCCTAAAAGAATCGTATTTTCAATCATCAATGAAACTGCTGAATGCTTATAGGAACACCAAGGAGATAATGGAGAAACTAAGCCGTACGCGGATCCAGCCCCTCGATTAAACACTTCTTTCGACCTGAACTTACGTCGGGAAGTTCGTTGTTGCGTAAACAGGACGGAACTGCAGCCATGGTTATCGATCACGTTAACGAATTGGTATGCTAGAAGTATATCGTATCGCAGTAAGTGAGAGATAAGTTCTAAAGTTTAGTATTGCTTCGATTACCGAGATTATTGACCCAACCGTGTAAACCAGGATATTCAAATATATCGGATATTGGGTGTCTTAGCGAGAACAGGTCGACAACACCCACTGACAACCGGGGTTGCTGAGTGACAAATGCATCACAGGAAGACCAATGACCCGAGTATTTTCTTTAGGAATACTTTAGAAATAATGCTCCTCATTTTCATCGAGTGAGCAGAATCTACCACACAAGACATGCATGTGTGATGGTGAGATGAACGGCGAGTCACAGGCTCAAGTGGCGTGACGACAGCAGGTAATATAGGTGATGTGTGGCGGCGTTGAGTCCAACTTTATATGAATACCAAGTCGTTGTAAATATTGGTATTCATATAAAGTGGACTCAACGCCCCCACAAGTTCTTGGTGCATTGGTTTATAGTAACAACAACTGTACAATAATAATATCTGGTATGGGGGTTAGGTGGGTATATACGAGTGAGATTGAAGTGAGAGGAAGCGAGCAATTGAAGAGAGTTAGGTGGATACTGGAATTAGGACACTGAGGAACAGAAGGACCAGATGAACACTCATCCGAACACTATGAACACTTCCAGACGAGTCCCGGGCTGCTTGAATTCCTCCCGTCCTGGGTGGAGCTTTGTCGGAGGGAACTAAAGGCGGTGCCTAAAGAGTGGTTCTAAAGGTTTTTCTACTAGCTCCATCTGGTAGGGCTGCATGTGAAAGGACGCAGCTACGCGTTCGGGAAACTTCTTTGGGACGGCAGATGCTGGGAAGTACATTCCGCTGACTGCTGCTGATTCAGTGTCCGAACTGTCGGACAAAGAAGAGCAGTTTGTTGGAAGAAATTGTAGAATCCCTTTCCACCTGCGAAGTAACTGCGCGAGATAGTGGCTAAGAGGCAATTAAGAGAAGATGCGATGATAGACTTAAAATGGTTACAGGAGAACAAGAAATACACACCAATATAGAAAATAGGAGCAAGGTCACCGCACACAGTATTCATAATTTTTTTACATAGAGAACATTCCTATGTTGGTGGTGAATGTTCTCTGTATAGAGAAACTTGTAGATTTGTTTCAGGAACATTGTTCTCTAGGGACATAGAGGTAAGCGTTACTTATAAGCGACTTTTCATTTATATATGGATGCAAAGATGTTCCAGAGAATTGGAATAATGTGGAAGGAATCATGCTGCTCTCTCTTACCGGTGCTTACATCAAACATTAACTTGTTTGGATTGCTCAGCTTAAACGAAACTTTTACAAAACTTTTATCCCACAAACGTTTCGACGCCTTCACCTTCCCGACCGAAGACGTCGTCGTTGAATGTCGTTGAATGCTAGTCGATTGAATCTTCCCTGGAGTCCTGAGATAGCCGGGCTGGAGCGTCCTCATCTCGACTGCAGAGAGTGAGCCGCTCGCGGACAAATCCGGCAGCAATTTCTCGATCGCGGAGGGATAAGAGGCTTGCTAAGCACGAACCGGGGGGTCGAACCAGCACCGCACTCATGATGATGCAGAAGACGTCGGAGCAGAGAATTGTGGAACCGGACTTTTTGTACTCTTCTCTGTATTTCTGATGTTCTTCTAAGCTCATCAAACCGCTCAGTTTCTCCCGCTAACTTCAATTTTGTACTCGACTAGCTTCAATACATTGTACTTTTATTCCTTTTTATACAACCGAATGCAATTACCTCTCGTTCACACCCATTCATTCATACATTTCAAACAGCCCTATAAAACACGAAATAATCGACTGATTAACTGGACATCATTCAATTACAAAAAAAGCCGTAGTTACTCTAAAAAGTAGTGACTTATAAAGGAAGGAAACAATTGTAATGTAGAAATTTTCGTAAAATCCTGCTAAATAAGGTTTTCAAAAAATTTGTTGCAAGGAGAACAGAACAGTTATTGGAAGGCTGGTAGCTATCGCAGCTCCTATTGAACTTTATTAACTGCCATAGAAGTCACTGAAATCTACATATCTTTCTCACAAGATACAAAGTCTCTTAGTCTACCAAGAAGAGATTCCGATTCACGAAACACTTTCCCACAATCTTTTTCGTCTGGACTCGTACTTCGAGCACGAAAGCAACTAGTCAAGCGGGGTTTAGTCCAAGACACAACAGGGTCCCCAATGGTGCTCGCAGTTGCTCGGCTGGTGTGGAAAACTTAAAAAATTTGGATTTCGAGCCCATGTCTTTGAGGTCTTTAATTCCGAAAATACTTAAAGCTGGAGGTATATTTAATGAAATGCATATATACATATATCCTTAAGATTGATAACGCAAGGGCTCTTTTATATGTCTGTAAAGTTCTCAGCTCCCTTAATATTCAAATGATCGCGAAACTATCGTTACCTGTCGAAAATCTTCAGGCATTATGTCTTAAACTTCCTAAGCAGGAAAGCAGGAGTGAAAATTGCATTTTTAGCGAAGTAAAGTCTTATATTAAAGATGCAGCTTTAGCTTTCAAATTGTGTAGAGATTTAAATACAATAGTGCAATGGTCTTCATCCTGTAACGCCTGATATGGACACTACAGTGTTCATACAACCCTGGCCCATAGGACGATATGGACATTATGCTGTTCGTTTTCAGTTCAGTGGGTTCCAGAATTTGTTCACCACACTATGTACATCTATTCGACAGCTAATCGAAAGCAGATCGAAATGGGAGGCGTGAGCCCGTTAAAGCCATAGCTTACAATTGATAACTAACAAAAATGCTTTTTTCGAATAAGTTAATTGATCGGTAATTAGACCAAAAAATTAACTGTTTGATTTTAATCGTTATGGTCATTGTATAGAATGTGCAAATATAAGAACTACGAAGATAGACTTTACATATGGTGCAAAAATACTTCTAAATGCAGACAGCGATGTATTTCCATAATGGACCACACTAATACATATAATACCTTCCAACGGTTCACCGCCCCACTGTGGCTTCGTTCCTGGGTGTCGGACTGCAAAGTACAGCAGGGGATTCATCCCCTGGCAGGGTCTCTCAAGCTGAGAAGGAGTCCGGCATTTTCATCAGGAAGCCTAGCTAAGAGTAAACCAATAGCAAGATCCACCACCGCCCTGGTACCAAAGTCGTACGGTGGTAAATCTCCGTCTGATTCACAAGGGCCGCGACTGCCCGTGGAGGTGAAGACCCAGGGCAGACTTTAGCAAAGCTGACCTCGGGACTCCAGGGAATCACAATGGCTTAGCCAGAAAATCTCCGAAAAGTGGAGATTATACTGCGGCCCGCACAACCAGTGAGGACGGCCCATTCAAGTATGAAGCAAGTAAATACATAACAATCTGTAGCACACATATTATTCATAACCACAGAACGATAAAGCAAAGTCACTTCTATAATCCTGTCATATTAACAAACCCGTAATCCCTCCAGTTATTTAAAATTTACTTTTATTCCCAAAAAAAACCGGAAAGTCCAAAACTCGGCGAGAAATTGCTCGTATTCCACTGGGCCCGCCCAACGGGGTACCGGTTCACCGTGGCTGGGAGGTGTTCCTGGGTGTCGGGTTGCGATGTACAGCAGGAAATTCATCTTCCCAGCAGCGCCTCTCAAACTGGGAATGAGTCTGACGTTTTCATGCGGAAATTCAGGTGAGAGTAAACCAATACCAGGAATCACCACCGTCGTGGTATCAAATTTAGTCGCATGATGGCAAATATCCCTCTGAGCCAAAAAGGGCCGCGTCTGCCTGGGATGGTGGCGACCGGCGGAAGGCTTCGGCTAGGCTGAGCTAGGGACTCCAGGGAACCATGATGGGTAAACCAATTAATATCCAGAATGGAGATTATGCTGGGGCGCGCATAACCAGTGAAGACGGGCCATCCGAGTATCCATGTAGGTGTTCCACTGGGCCAGCCGCGCTAAACGCCGCACGTCAGTTATGGGTTAAGTAATAGACGAGGTTAATTGGATAGTTGTTTCAGCAATGTCTAGTGATTTTTTTGTGTAACGAGCACTACCGTATGTGGTAATCTGGTAATATTATAGAGAGTAAGATGGATATAGCAAAATTTTTACGGTAATTGATGTACTGTGCGACAATGAAATAATGGCGACACACAAAGAAAAAGGAAGTTCTCCATAAAATTCCTAGGAGAACCATAGTAACAAGGTGGTAACTTAAATAAAGCAAAGTGATGAACCTTCCGATGTGATCGAACGTCTATCGTACACGGCTATTTCAAGCCATATGCAATCGATCGATCGCTCCTATAGCAGCCGATTTCTGAGGACTACAGCTACCGGGGAACTAGCGAACTCCACAGAGCAAACAAACTACTTTTTACCTGATTCTACCACTTTTTTGTGAACAAGATTAAAGAAAGCGATTTGCGGCCAATTTATCCTAATCCCTACTCAGCTTACAACAAAACAACCCAGCTATTTAAGCTTGAAAGTACCTTCATAAGATACTGAATCTTCAACAGTCTACAGTACATTTACTACTCACTATAGAAGTGTTCCAAGATCTAAGAATGAGATTTTAAGATAAAATAGAAAGAGATCTTTAAGAACTTTAAAGATATCCACATGGAAATTTGACGTCCTTAAATACCTTCTAGGTAGAATACTTGTCCTGCTTACGCTCATCAGCAAGAATTCAACGTTACTAGATTAAGTATTCTGCAGGATCTACAAACCTGATCTTTCATCTAGCGTTTCAAGAATGGCTTTTGTTGTTACCATCTTCGGAAGATACTGTCGCTGTTGAGAAGCTCCTGAAGGAGAATCTGCTCGGGCAGATGGCTCGTCGGTCTATTGGGATGAGGCAGGACAGTGCCGCATGGGCCAGAATACACAGATGTTATTAGCCTGACGATATTGCTGAAATGTTGACTATCTAAAAACGCAAATCGATGGAGCTGATCGAAGAGCCAACGAATAGTCACAAAATTGGAAGTGAACTGTTTGTGCATTTCAGTCGTCAGATCCAATAGATGGAATATAAATGAGGCAAGAACAAACAGGCACGGTGCTCTGGCCAAGTGCAGCTTGTGTCCTGATCGATTCAACATCCTACTATATCATACCGATAGTGGGAACAACACCATAAGCAAATTAGTTTTATTGAAAACGGATACTCAAGCCCATTGTTGCTTTCGTAACCCTCTTACTTCCGCTACTAATTTAGGTTAGGTCAATTCTACTACTTTGTTTATTCATTACCGTTTATTTGCTAACTACAATTCCACTTCTACTTTCCTGAACCTAAAATAATACCTAAGTACAGAAGATGTCTGGGAATAATTTTCGTCGTCGTCGTCGCCGGTGCACCTAATGTGAAGTACTGCCGGGGTCCATCTCTAACGTGATGGAACTGGAAGTGCTGAAGATGGCGGGCGGTACGGCCTACTGAGTTCCATCGATGACGAACATTCTAGAGGGTTAAGTGAAATAGATCTACGCTAGTACAGGAATACTTTAATAAAACCTCAAGTAAACACGATTGACAGGAAAAGGAAGTTGAAGGAGGAGTTCGATGAACGAAAAACGCGAGTTCTTTGTTTTAGACTTCTCTTGTTCGCCAAAGTGCTCGCCAGTTGATCGCCGAGAACAGATTACCTTCGACAACCCAGGAATGTATGTGGCGGTTGGACAAAGGTGAGGCACCGAAATATCTCCTGATATCAAATTTTCGTCGGAACAAGTGTATTTTTATGAACTCCTTGTCGCTAGATGGAATCATCCACTGTAACTTGAATGCCAGTAAAATCATAAGAGCGATAACCTATCGATAGATCGACGAATTGCCGCAAGAACTTCATCTTCATCTCCCGGCACTTATTGTTCCAAGAGAACTGAATGACCGATTCTGTTGTACGACCAACGCCGGAGTGCAGGTCGTACACCAAATACCGTAAACGTTTAATGATTCTGGGTAACTCAATCTCATCCAGCATAACCAGTGGACCTCTCACCGACTGGCTACCACTTTTTTCAAGAACGTCATCTACTTGTTTGAAACTCTTCAATAATTAAGCAATTATTAAAAATGGTTATTCGTGAACCACTTAAGTCTCAAATTTTTATTATGCTGAAGCAAATGAACTTGTGCTTTCGGCAAAGGGTTGAAGATCCTACCAATTCTTGTTTTAACTTCCAAAGTTTATTATGATTTGAAACAGATTAAAATCGGAACAGGATGAATTTCGAGAAAAACTTGGAGAGAACCAATTTTTCCGACGGGGGACCGATATCGATCTCGTGAAGCAAGATCTATTTGGAATGTGTACTCAGCTTTTCGCCTGTCTACACGTCGAGGTTTTGCCAAGCAGAAATATTTCCTAAAACGGCAACAAACTTTTTTTTGTGAAAACCATGTTGCCAAGATTCCGTAAAGGACATAAAGAGTACTCTATGAAGTTCTTTTTCTCGTAAGCATCGTCCCTTCGACTGCGCGTCCAATAACGCTGAGTGATCTTTCATTCTGCTTACGCGTTTCTGTCCAGGTTTCTAACGCATACGTTAAGGCAGGAAGAATCGTAGAGTCGAAAAAGATGGACACGGAGTGGGCTGTTCATTGTTCTCATCAATACATCCTCGATGCTCTTGAAAGCTCCTCAAGCCGCTCGTTTCCTTCTGCTAAGCTTTGGAACCAAGTCGTTCATCATGCTGATTTCCCGACCAAGGTAGACGTAATTGCAGCATTCGGAGACATTCAACCCGTTCAGCCTGGATAGGGCATACATAACCAATCCGTTCCTCATGAACATCGTCGTGTCACGCCTCTTCTGTCGTTTACACAGACTTTTACTGAAGTTTTTGCATTTCGTGGAGAGAGTGTCAAGCGTAGATCCAATGTCGTGAGTGCTTCACGAAAAGCTGTTCTCTACGCTCAAAAATTTACAAGGAAACCGCCTTCGACGGCATTATTCGGCGACGAGAGACTATTGCTGTTGAGGAGAGTGCGCAGCAGAAGGTACGGCAAGTGAGGAGGCGCAGAAATGCCTCTTCTGGAACATCAGGATTTGACACTTAAGAGAGCTTTTCGCTAAGATAAGATGATGATAGGACCGTAGAGAAGAATTCCTTAGAGTGGCTTGGTGTTCATTTGGTATGCATTTATCAGAGGGATTCAACACAGTCCCTATTTTGAACGACTTATCAAATCTTATTAGGATTTTTATTCCATTTTTTAGTTCACAACAAACTAGTTGAAATTTACAGTGCACATATAAACAAGGATAAAGGATAAAGCTCTCGATGTTGATCAATCCCTGAGAGATGCGCCATATATTCATCAAGCATTGTTTGGAGGTGACTGAATGCATATCCGGCGCTACAGTGAGTGACTCGCGGTAGCCTACCGATGTATCGTCCCAGTGCTGCTATCCTCCCACACAAGTCTGGTACCAATTTGCCGACCCCGGAGGGATGGAAGGCTTGGTGGACTAAGGGCGCGAGGATCGATTCCACATGTGTGTTGCAGGGCGCCTCCGAGCGCATATATATATATATATATATATATATATATATATATATATATATATATATAATGTATATATGTATATGATAAATATATAACCTACACAGTACGACTTAATAGCAATAAGTAGTAATAAGAATAATAAGATCCTGCAATATTTGCCTACAATCAAAATCGAAGGAGCACATCCAGAGACCATTCTTACGCATCCGAAAGCGTTTACAGTCATCGCCTAGAACTTACTGTTCTTGAGTACGGTAAGTGGTCCTCGCATAGTACAGCGTACCGATTATATACCTTTATTGAAGCTGTTTTCTAAACATTCCTGTTCCCTACAACGGCTCCGTCTAGTGCTAACTTTTCTAGCGCGTACAACAACAAATTTCCGATCGCAGTGCTCTATAGTAGCCTTGCAACAACTCATAGATCGTTCCATTTCTTTCTCTTCTCTTTTTTTTTGTTGAACTATTGATGCCGCTATCCTTAACGAACCAAGCAGTCGGCAGTGTCGAAGCACTTCGGTATCCATGATAACACGAGTGGACGTCCATAGTCATTCAGGAAGTGTTTTCTGCACGCACTCATTACATATTCTCCATGCCACCAGGCATGTCTGAGTGAACAAGCAGAAGAACAGCTGCATGTGCTTAAACTGTGAGCAAAGAAGATGTTTCTAAGCCTGTAAGAGACAGCCACTGCTCAGTTCTTCCAAGAGATTTACAATATACCGCTATCTAATCACAAGTTTCTACGAAGAGCTTCCACTGGTGTAGCCTTCAATCACCTCCGATTTTGTTAAGATGTAGGAAAGAGACGGATCGCGAACTGTGGACAGCAAAATAACGTCCTTCTTCTTGTCTTACCATTACAACACCATCACTTTGCTCCGACCTTGTTGTGCTGGCAAATGTCAACTATTCGGCTTCGTTCACGACCAGCTCCCAAATAACAATCAGAAAAACCTCTTGTTTCTGTGGTCCGATCCTCCACATCGCCAGCTTCATGATTGTCACTCTCGATGAAAAAGTCATTCGAGGCCGAAGTCGATGTCAAAGGCAGCGGGAATGGCTCGTGGCCATGATACTGAATTCTTGACAATAAAAAATTAGCCCAAAATGGCAGACAAGAAAGTCGAATATAATTGGGAGAATCGATGCTATTAAGATGACGAAGAGTATAGACATGGGTTGGCGACAGCCTCACAAGGGAGAGCCTTGTATACCCTTTCCATTGTCCGGAGTACTGCAGAGAATTGATAGAACAATGACCCTGATGTCTGTTGTAAAAAATTATGGAGAAGTAAGTTTCTGACGTTGTCAAACCTACACCTAGTCGATCTCTTCTTCCAATCTACCAATTCATATATACTCGAAAGCAGCTACCACTTTCAACAAGCGTATCTCAACTCATTATGAGCTTCATGAATTTAAATGAGAACCATTGGAATCTTGGGAATGTCGCCAACAGGTTGCAAAGTGGGCGCGTGTGGCGCAGTGGTCGGAGGCGCTCTGCAACACACACGTGGAATCGATCCTTGTGCCCATGGCTTACCAAGCCTTCCATCCCTCGGGAGTCGGCAAATTGATACCAAACTTGTCTGGGAGGATAGCAGCGCTGGCTTGATACATCAGTAGGCCACAGCGAGTCATTGTAAAGGATAGATATGCATTCAATCACCTCCAACGATACTTAACGAAGTCGAATGCATGGCGCATCCTTCAGGGATTGATCAACGCCGAGAACTTTATCCTTTTTTTTTAAATTGTAAATGTCTTTCTTTTACTGCGATTAAAAGTGGATCTTCTTAAAGAAAAAGTTATTGGTTTTATTTTGAGTGAGAGAGAAAGTGTCTTTTACTGGCTTGTCAACATATAGCCCTTATAAGTCCTCTAGTTGCGAAAACCATTGGCGCTTGCAAGAAAGAAAGGTCATAATCACTTTGAAGGGTATATAAAGTCCAATTTTTCGATTAGTAAGTCGATGTTTTCCATTCTCAGCTGCCGAGATGGGTCATGACTACCCTATGGAATAGTCGGTTCTAAGAAATACCGAAGTGCATCTAGAACAAGTAGCTTCTTTCCCCTCAGTAATCATTTATTATTTAATTTACATGGCCCCTCATCACATCTACTGTGGCGATTACAGGACTTCTCGCATTCCATTCGTTTTCTTCGCCTTCATCGTCCACAAAGATCATCGAACATGTGGCATGTTGTTTCGACTGCTGCTTGAGGATTTCGTCTTTTTTCATGAATGCCTCAGAATGATGATTCAGTCGATTGTCCTTGTAGTCCTGGAGATAACCAGGCGAAGGAATTGCGACGAAGGTTAGCGTGGAGCTCTGAGGGAGTTCGAACAAGCGCTTTGGTACGTGATAGACCACATATCTACCCACTGCGCTAGACAGCGAACGAGGTGCCAGTTTTTTTCTTCGTCCTTCCTGACATCAACGGTGATCATTTGTGGTACATGCAGAGGTTACCATAGTAATGATTCACTTTTTTTTCATTGATTTGCTCTGATTATTACAAATTAGGTTTGTAAGTTGTTATCTGAGTCTCGTGCGCGTGTAACGCAGTGGTTGGAGGCGCCCTGCAATACACATGGGATCGGTCCACGCGCCGCAGGCCCACCAAACCCTCTTCATCCCTCCGAGGTCGGTATAGTGATACCAGACTTGTCTGGGAGGATAGAAGCACCGGCTCAATACATTAGCAGGCCACCGCAAGTGGTTGTAAAGGCCAGATAAGCATTTAATTACCTCCTACTATGCTTAGTGAAGTCGAATGCATGACGCACCCCATCAGGGATTGATCGACGCAAAGAGCTCTTTAGTTTTTTAGGTTGTTATTTTGGTCTTTTGTTTAGCTTCTATGACACTATAACACTTGGGTTATCGTTTTTCGCTCTATTCTGGAATAAAAATTTGAGGTTTGAGTGGAAGTCGGTTTACAAAACGAATGCATTAGTAATGAACTTTCTATCGGTGTATGTCAGGCCAGCTAGTGAGCGGGAATTGCTCATCGGTGGTGGCTACTATAGCAACGAGCCCGGGAATCCTCGAGAATTCCGTCGTTGCGGATGATCGCGTGCGGAAGCCTCGGCACGCCACCGCCTGCGTTGTTCGTCGTCGTCTCGGCTCCCATGACGACACTGGGATTCCATCCGGCTACTCTTAGCATCCGGCTACTCTTAGCATCCATCCTGGATTCGTGAAACGCATCTAGTTTTTGTGTATTTCGCTTTCCAGACTGAATTTCAGGATTTAGTTTTAAGTGTTTTACATTAGTGTTGTGTTTAACACTAGTAGTTGTGTTATTGATCTCATTCTAAGAAGACCTATGGCGGTAGAAATAGGCCTTGGCTACCAAGGTGGAACTTTCCATTAGGTCTGAATCTTGCATTGTTTCTTCTTTCTACCCCGTAGAATAAGCTGCCGATTGGGCATTACTAAGGCCTTATAGAGCTCCTTTCATTTTCTAACCAAGAACTACTCGTGAAGTGTTCTTTACCGTTACTACTTGTTGTAATTTTATGTTTCGCTGATGAGTTTTGACGCATTTCGCTTTGTTCAGAACCTGGAAACTTCAAATTGAAACGCAATTCACCAGCCAAATAGTTTCGTAACCCCAACGGGAGAAAGGCGAAACCCCATCCATTGATGTCCTTCATTAAGTGGAAGACTTATAGAAAACGGTGAGTGTTTAGAGAGGATATTTACTTTGCGAATGAGGTTTAGGTTTCGGGTTTCTTCCTTTGAGGTTAGAATGTATTTGGCTGAGTTGATTGCGTGCCAATCTGATCTTTCCAGCCTCTGAAGAAGGCAAAACTTCCTGAAGTATTAGTCATTGCAGAATAAATATTGTTTTAACAACCCCGTGTTTACTAATGAGGAACGTATAAAGTTCCTTTTAAACCTTCAGGTTAAGAGAAAGTTGGTACTGGAAACTACTAGGTGTAGTGGTCTAGTAGTCTTTGGCGTCTTCCATTTTGGTGACTTAAGATAGGTCATTGTTTTCAGAATAGAGGCAAGAATTCAACTCATTTATTTCGACACTTAACTTAAGAATGTTCTTGACACGATGAAGATTCAATGCTGCAGTTGTTTACTTTCATTTTGCAGAAAGAGAAATTCACATGACGAAGGAAGAAGAAGCTTTGTTCGCTGCCATTGACGCAGGCATGTGACTCTTTGGATTTTTCTTTCTTGTTATTTCTTTTTGAGGGACGCGTGTAGCACAGTGGTTGGAGGCGCCATGCAATATACATGGGGATCGATCCTGCGCCTTAGGCTTACCAAGCCTTCCAACCCTCCGGGGTCGGCAAATTGGTATCAGCCTTGTCTGAGAAGACGGCAGCACTGGCTCTATACATCGGTAGGCCACCGCGAGTGATTGTAAGGGCCAGATAAGCATTCATTTACCTCCAACAATGCTTAATGAAGTCGAATGCATGGCGCATCCATCGGGGGATTGATCAACGCAGAGAGCTTTATCCCATCATACTTTATTTCTTTTTTTCAAGCAGAACGGTGGGTGCGTAGGATCGCTCTATTATTCTCCCCACTTCAAACTATACAGTTTCCGTTCAGGTGATATAGAAAACGCTACACGTCTTATCGAATCTGGCGTGAACGTTAATTCTCATGATGCTACAGGAATGGCACCTCTAAGTGCCGCCGCCTATAGGTTCGTTTCTTGAAATATTTTTTATGATTACATTTGGAATCGAAGAAGAAACTAGCAAATCGAGTTCCTTTCTGATTCCTTAGCGAGCTTGTCATCGCAGCGACAGTGTCTGTCTGTCTGTCTGTCTGTCTCTCTCTCTGTCTGTCTCTCTCTCTCTCTCTCTCTACTGGCCTTGCCGTTTCATTTGATTTGTTCCAAATTAAGCTTATAAAAGCATGGTAATCTTTCCAGCTAACTTGTGCTTCAGATATTGCATACTACATCTTGTTTAGCACCACCGTTCTTTACCATTAGAGAACTTTTTTTTTGTCGTTTTCAAGTAGCCTTCGTTATGTCTGGGTGCTGAAGAACTTTTGAAAACGCTGTTTCAGGGGTCATACTTCGCTTGTGAAGTTGTGTATAGACAGAGGGGCTGATGTAAATGATAAGCAGCACAATCAAAGCTATTCTCCCCTCATGTTCGCAGCCCTTGCTGGAAAGCCAGATATATGTAAGCTATTGATGGATCATGGAGCGCGTTCATATTCCACGAATTCGATTGGAAAGACAGCAAGTGAAATGGCAGCCTTTGTCGGTCAACACGAATGCGTCTCGATCATTAACAATCATGTAAGCATCGATCAAATCGAAAAGTTTCTTTCTCCACAGGGTGAGACTACTGAAGAAAGTCTATCCGGAGCATCTTTCCCGGTTCATCCACAAGATTTGCAGTTGGCATCAGGTAATATGTTCAATGATTGTGTCGTAACAAGTCTCCGTCAGACACGTAAATTCGTCACCTAACAATTCACTTAGCCCTTTGAGACAGTAATACTTTTTAAGATTTCAATTTACCTACCTGTACTACTGTTGTATTCATTTTTGTGAAGTGCGATAATATTAGCGTCATATTTTTTATTTTACACTACACGTCTTCACATAGTCTATGCGGATCCTAGCCGAGCTTGTATACGATTCATTTCTTCACATTCGCCATCCAGGAATATCTTCGACCTTTTTGCGTGTTCAGTTGCTCCCATAGGTTGTTACTTTCTTCATGAATATCGTTGAATGTTGGTCGAATTTATTCTCCTTTCAGTCGTAGGATAGCAAGGCTAAAGTGTTCCCACTTGGCTTTTGTTGAGTGAACTGCTCCCGGACAAGTACCAGTCTCCCGCATCGAATGAAAGAGAAGAAAGAGGTCGGGCAGAGTTGAACCACCACCGTACCTATGACTAGCAGCATCACTACCACTATGATACAGTAATTCTATGAGGTGCATCGGTATTTGGAGAAGAAATTGTTGCAAACAGTTATAAAGAGGAACCAGTCTAAGGGAATTCCATTGGGATCTGCGCAATTAAAACGTCCCACTGTCGGCGATGATGAACGAACACAGGTTGACTAAAACTTTTCGCCGTGATATGAAGTGTTCGTAACGGAAAAGTTTTGCACTTTTCTTTTCCATTCCACAATCTCTGCCTTGGACCATGAACTCCTCTCTGCAGAGGAACCACTTGGAATTTTTCCCTATGTGGATCGAGGTAGTCGTTAGTGATTAATTTTTAAAAAATCTAAATTTTAATGGGTTTCTTCCAGCAGAAAGTAATTTGAAGAAGTTTAGATGATTTCGATCGAGAATGTTTATTGCTTTTTTCGCATTTGTACTCAAGGTGACCGTCCTTAAATCTTTTTTCAGATCCACCCTGTTGCAATCACTTTCGAGCTGGGTGAATACGAATGCGCAGTGAAGTACCAAAAGAAGGTTCGTTAAGTCATGCATTTTTAGTTATAATCTCTCAAATAAATATGAAACCCTTGAAAATGCATTCGACGGTAAGGATTTTCATTACCAACTTTCCGTTAGTCTAGACATGACCTTGGTAGGCAACGCAAGGTTACTAACACAACATTTGTTTTATAATGAGATGGAAAGGATCAAGGATTGAGCTTTTGGTGTCGATCAATCCCTGAAGGATGCGCCGTGCATTTGACTTCATTAAGAATCGTTGGAGATGATTGAATGCTTATCTGACCTTTACAATGACTCGCGGTGGCCTACTGATGTATCGAGCCAGTGCTGCTATCCCCCGTACAAGTCTGCTACCACTATGCCGACCTCGGAGGGATAAAGGTCTTTGGGCCTGAGGCGAGGGAACCGATGCCAGGTGTATTGCAGGGCACCTCGGACCACTGCGCTACACGCTCCTCCTAGGCTGTGAAAAAGACTGAATAAACCGGAGTGTTAGCTGTTTTGAAACAGCGACCTCGCATCTACTCGTCAAGCACATGTGAACATTCGATTTTTGTTCGGTGATATGTACCGAGTTTTTTGGGAAGCTACCACTTTGTTTTAGATTCTTTATGTGGTTGACCGCGTTTTTGAGAGGCAGCTGCGTTGCAAGGAGGGAAACGAGGTACATTCTGATTTTCTCTCTTTAGTACCAAGTCACTACTAATGTTGGTTGTTTTTAGGTCATGTCTCTAAAGGTCTGGATAATTCTTTTCGTGATGCGCGAGCTTTACAAGTTTATTGCTGAGTTGGTATCATCTGGTAAGAGCGCTCATGATGCATGTCTTGTGTATGCGAAGTTCTTATTAAAATGGGAGCCTGGAGAACAAGTGAGGTAGGATAGCTGTGGTTTCATCCTGGAGTTCAATAAAGTGACGCTACTGTTTTTTTTTCTTGTTCTTAAATATCTTTGTTTTTTTTTACACCTTCAATTTTTAAAGGAAAAAATTTGGAAACATTGTTGAGAAATGCAATCGCGGCGTTTCCATATCATCATTCTCTCCTTTACGAGACATTAGTCAAGGTAACTTTTTCTTCTTATCCCACTTCAGTTTTTCTTACATTTAGTGGTAAGAAGGGAGCATGTTGCGCAGCGGTCGGATGCGCTGTGCGTTACACATGGGGTCGATCCCCGCGCCTAAGGCTCACCAAACCCTCCATCCCTCTGGGATCAGCAAATTGGTACCAGGCTTGTCTGAGAGGATAGCAGCACTGGCTCACTACATCGGTAGGCCACCGCGAGTCATTGCTATAGGCCAGTTATGCATTCAGTCACTTCCAAACGATGCTTAACGAAGTCGAATACATGGCGCATTTCTCAGGGATTGATCAATTCCTAGAGCTTAATTCTTCATTTGTTTTTTAGTGCTAACATTAAGGCGATGTCTAAGACACCTTTTGGAGAGAGACCTACCGCTTTCGACTACATTGTGCAGGGACTCTTTGGTCAACGATTATTAATGGCCAGTAAATTTTGTGCGACGTGTGGTTCATGTACAGCTAAGAAACGATGTTCCAGGTGCAAGCTTTGTGTACATGTGTTTGGAGTTTCTTAGACTAAATGCTATCCTGCAATTCCTCATACTGTTGTTGAGCAAATGCTCCCAACGGTTTTCCGCCTCATCGTGGCTGGGGGTGTTCCTGGGTGAGGGGCTGTACAGCGGGGGTTCACCCTTCCTGCGGTGCTTCCCAAGCTGAGGAGTCCTGCGTTTGCATCTAGAAGCCCAGCTAAGAGTAAAACAATACCAAGATCTACCACCGTTCCGGTGTCAAACTAGTTGCATGGTGGCAAATCTCCCTCTGATCCACAAGGGAGGCGACTGCATGTTGTGGTGACGACCTGGGGTAGAGTTTGGCTAGGCTGACCTCGGGACTCCAGCGAATCACAGTTGTTAAACGAGCAAAAGTTCGAGAAAAAAGGGGAATTTTGCTGGGGCTCCCACAATCAGTGAGCACGGGCCATCCAAGTATCCAAGTAAGTATGGTTCAGCAAATACGAGGTGTTACTTTTTACTACTTATTGCGGTGACGGCTGAGGAAGGCGAAATCCGCCGAAACGTCAGCTTTTCCATAATAAAGATTAAAGTAACACCTCGTGTTTGCTCAACAAGACTATGGAGAATTGTTGGATCAATGCGGAGGTTAATAGAAAGTCCGTCATGGGAATTACTATCGCACAGTTTTTCTAGCTTTGTTACTGTTCGGTTGAATGTCAGAAATTCGACTGGTCGATCCATAAGCAATGTTGTGAATCAATCAAAACCTGGAATACTAGTTCAGACATCAAAGATGCCATTTCCATCGACGATCTTCAGGCGCACATAAATGAAATAGATATTTGAGACCTCATTTATTCTTATCGTAGTGTTTTGATATCCGATGGAATTTATGTCTTTCAGAATGGTTGTGTTGTAACAGTCGTTTTTGTTTCAGTAATTTTTACAGCTTGTCTACAAAGTTTCTAGTCTCGACCTCAGTAATATGGCACGTTAAGATAACTGGTCATAACTAGTTTCTAGTCTGGTATAGCTGCTCACCTTACAATTATCTTGAAATTAGGTTAGTGTTGTAAACTCTGTAGCCGTTCATTTGTTGCTCAATGGCTTGACTCCATTTTCAAGTCTGACCTTTGATGATTTAAATATACTTTTCATCGCATAACTTGATTACCACGTGTTCATGAAACTTATGTTTTATTGTTGTTCTTTCACTGCATGGAACGAGGCCTTTAACATATTGAGCTGCCATTCAGTTCAATTTGTTTGCTTTTCTAACTATACTGAGTAGTAGTGATGTTTAGATTTCTTAGTAGTGGAGATGTTTATGGAAAGAATTAATCACGTGACGGGTGAACGAGAATGGGAAGTGGCTGAGGAGGATCACGATTTGGCGCAAGAAATTGCTAGGTGCGTTGCAATACGCTTTGTCATTCCAAGAATTCTAGGCTATGATAGTGTAGCTTGAAAGATCGAAACATTGATTTGACCAGAAGAGCAAGTAGTGGTTTGACCAGAAGAGCAAGTCAATAGTTTGACCATATAAAATATCATGTTTTCTTCACCTTTGTTTTGGTGTTACTAAACTCAGGCGCTGTAGTACAAATCGGACATTTATACACAAAGTTGAGAAACGACGAGCAATTGCAGCTACTTCATCCAGCCTTTTCGAACCTGTAAGAGGAACCACTTCTTTTTATTGTAATTGATTGGTTTCCGCTACCATTATATGTTTTCCGTGTGACTTTCTGTAAATCTCATGAATTCCCTTGTGCTCTAAAAAAGTATTCCCAAGCCTTTTCTTTATCATCGTATCGATAATCTTGTTTTTGAGATTAGTTATAGGAGTCGATTCGCTGATATGATTCTGGATTACAATCGCAATGACATGTTTCTCGAAGGACTTCGTAGCGTAATACAAGAGAAGAAAGAGCAGGGCGTCGCTCCTCATGTCTTTGATATAGGTTTGTTGGTATCTAGCCAGCTGTTTCTTACCAAAATGCCTAAGATTCCACTTTACCTTATTATCTATGTAGGGGAAGTGGTTTGAAAACTCCACCATGACGAAAACTAGGCCGTACCATACGATTTCTCGTAATAATTTGGTACTTAGAAGGAGATATATTATTGAATTATACGAGCTATCATATTCAATGTCTCCATTTCTCCCTGTCATGCGCTAGTATTTGAGGGATGTACTCCGTTCTTTTGGATGACGCGAGGAGCGCCACATTTTTCTGAGTGTAGGAACTAGTCGGTGGTGGTAGCACGAATTGTCCTGCCGAATTTGGATTGCTATATTAGGTCGTTCTGGTGTATAACGACGAGCGTTTTGATGTCGAAGTACTCATCTGTTCAGTAGGAAGTTGACGCTTTCTGTATGAAGAGACATTGGTCAGTGATTGGCCTCATTGTGTTGCAGCGATGGTTGACTAAATTCTAGAACAATACTTATATGTTGATTTTGGAGGTTCTATGTATTACAGAGGAGACTCGTGAGTTTGGATTTCACCGTTGACTTGTTACTGTACATTAGAGGATGCAGTTATTAGGCGAACTCACGACATCGGGGTTCGAAGAAAGATGCTGGTGATTGAACTGGTCGTCCAAAGGAAGTGTGACATGACAAGCCCGTATCTGGTTGCAGTTGCTCGCCATTGACACTAGGTGTGCGTTGCTCATCTCCATTAAGTACTATTCGAGCTTTGATAATTAAACTCTGTGTCAGACACATGGCGAATGTAGCGCAGTGGTTGGAAGCGCCACTGCGACACACATGGGATCCATCCCCACGCCCAAGGATCACCAAGCCTTTCATCGCTCCGGCGTCGGCAAATTGATACCAGACTTGTCTGGGAGGATATCAGCACTTGCTCGATACAGCGGTAGACCACCCCGAGTCACTGTAAAGGCCATATAGGCATTCAGTCACTTGAAACGATGCTTAGTGAAGTCGAATGCATGGCGCATCCCTCATGGATTGATCAGCGCTTACAGATTTTATTTTATCTTTTATGAGACAAGTAGAACTGCGATTAGAAAGAGTTAAGAGGTAAAAGAATGACTGTCTACATCGTTGGTTCGAGATGCCAACATAATACAATAGATGTAAGGAAACTACAGCTATATTTTGTCTGTAGAGATAGAGAAGATTCTCTGTTTCATTGAAAACATTCTTTTTGCTGAGAGACCTATTATTTTTACCGTTTCAATACTTTTTCTTTGCGAAGGAGCATCAACGACTTGCTAACCCAGTTATGTTATGAGGACTACCTGTAATTCACCACTAGCTTGTTGGGCTTTCACTAAGTCGTCGTAGAGCTTATTTCTTGGAGATGACCAGCAAGCTCTCAATTTTTACTTTCCACCTACTTGACTGAAGGTTTTTGGTGAGATTGATATCCTTTTGCAACCCTTATAGATGCAAACAGCAATGTAGCTGTAAAGAAGAGGACAAAGCTGTCGGCGTTGATCAATCCCTGAGGGATGCGCCATGCATTCGACTTTACTAAGCATCGTTTGGAGGTGACTGAATGCTTATCTAGCTTTTGCAATGACTCGCGGTGGTCTACCAATGTATCAGGCCAGTGCTATCCTTCCAGACAAGTCTCATACCAGTTTGCCGACCTCAGAGTAATGGAAGGCTTGGTGTGTTATGGGTGCCAGGATCGGTTCCACGTGTGTTGAAGGTCTCTCCAACCACTGCGCCACACACGCGCTTGATGTACTGGTAATGAAATATTATTATATCTGAGCATAAATATGAATTCGGCGTAGTAGAGACAATGCTTCCATGTTCTGAGTTCATTTGAGTGTTATGGCAAGTCCATAATTGCTTCCGTCAGCATTTAACTTCTATCCATCGGAGAATATGACTTAGCCCGACGACCGATAGGCCTGATATCTTTCACAGAGGTAGGATCGATGAGAACTTCTGATATGTCGTTTTAAAACTGCCGTATTCATATGACCTACTTCACAAGTTTTCGAAAATAAATTCTTTTGTACTTAATTTTAACCTTTTTATTTGCTGCCTACTCTTTTTGATGGCAGGGTATATTGTGAAATATAACTTCAACGAAGCTGAGATATTTGCAAAACTCTGGACCGCAGGTGCCTATGGTGGGGAACGAACGCGCTATTGTCCTTTCCGGGGAGTAACGCGTTCACCACCACACCATGCGGGTCCTTCGTTTCGCCTGTCTCTTTGTACTTAACTTTTTCGAAGTTTTTCATGTTCGCGCCTTGTTGACAAAGAAGTAAGTTTTTATCATTCCGCTCATAAATATTTCAGGGTATTTCAGGCACAGGAACAGGCCTTCTGTCTCTAATGGCTGCAAGAGAAGGGGCCCAGGTGACAGCTGTGGAAGTATTTCAACCAATGGCCGAATGCGCACGTGCAATTACGCAGTCTAGTCAGTGGAGAGACAAAATCAATGTAGTTTCATTTCTGTGATGCATAAATTATTTAGGTGCCTTGATGATTTGTATTCATATATCTTGCGAGCCTCAGAACTTTTTTCATTCGTTTCGCTGTCTTACGACCGTCACCCACCAGTGTGGTCGCCGCGTTCGTGTGCGACTCTGGCTGTGGCTGGAAGATGTCTCATCTTCTCTCCTTTCTGGCATTTTCAGTACGAGTAGAGTGTAGCTTTCTTTGGAATCCTGAAAGAGAGGCTTCTTAGGTCCGCACCATGGCGCCTGCTGGAATCTTCCAAATATTTTTTGTCTTACTATTGGGGTCGTTCCAGAATGATATCGGTCACAGTGATTAGTCAGCTGATTGACCAAGTAACGAACACAAACGAATGAGTCAGCATAATTATGTCAGAACCTCACGGAACCGGGCAGCTCAACCGGTAATTATGTGCTGAAGCTAAATAGAAGACGTTAAGACTTCCATTGAAATTCCTAAATAAGTAAATATCATTGTGGTTGTTGATGCGTATGTGACGATGAAACATCACTGTTGGGAATTATGGCATTGTAGGACAAAAAACTTATCTATTACTTAAGCGCTTTGTCCTGTGCCTTGGTTGTCATTCACATTGTTATATCGCAGGTTTTTGTTCACTAATATCATTTGCTCATCTGCCTTACTCATTTGGTCTATTCAGGTCATACCCTTCACGTTCCACAGAACTTTCTCCCTTGTCATCTAAACCAAACATAATCGTTGCCGAGGTTGGCTTCCCTTAAGCTATAGATTTTGTTTTAAAAATTGGACCTGATCTTTCTAGAAGTGTATGGTGGAGTGTGGTAATATAATATAGGCTTTAGGTATTCGACACAGAGCTGATTGGCGAAGGTGCATTGAGAACGTTCAAGGAAGCGTTGATCAGTCATGTTCAGGTTCGTATGTAAATTGAATGAAGGTTAAATGAGTTGTAATTGAGGCTGCTTATGACCTGAAGAGGAATAAAGATATCGCAGAGGTTGCTCTAAATGCATATAAGGTTTTGGTCTTGAGATATCGGACTTGTTTTACTTTTAGTGCGATTAACCGTAGTACTGTCATGTATTTTAGACTCAGATTCAACAGTGGATGTTGCCAAGATTTTAAATACCGGCACCGTCTGAGGCGTTTGGTCACAACTGTACCAGTTTGATGCAACCACAATGGTGCTGAGATGTTTGCAAAACTCCGGACCGCAGCTGTCTGCTATGGGGAACAAACGCGCTCTTATCTTTGCCGGGGCTGACCCGTTCACCACCACCATGTGTTCCTTCGTTTTGCCTTTCTCTCAGCTAGCGTTTTGTCTACCAAACTTGGTTCATTGGTGATTTGGGCTCCCCAGATAAATGCCGTTGGAGGGTGATTGGTGATGGCACTGGTAAATAGCAAACTAGCTGATAGAAAGGCAAAACGAAGGACACGCATTGTGTGATGGTGAACGCGTTAATCCCGAAAAAGATAAGAGCACGTTCGTTTCCCACCTGAGGCACTTGCGATTCGGAGTTTTGCAAATATCTCGGCACCGTTGTGGTTGTATCACACATAATACCTTGCCGTGAAAAGTTGTATTAGGCAGTAAATAAAGAGTTAACATTATACCAGTTTGGTTTTGTGCGCTAATCTCTACCCAGAGTGAAGGTATCTAAAACTTATTCTAGGTTTTTTGAGACGTACATAGTCTACCACTTCTTATGCACGATGTATCAAAATTCTCTCTACTTTTATTTCGAAATAACATCGATGGCCGCGAAAGATTATGCCCTTTTAAAGCCCTTTTTCGCAGATTCTGCAGGCACAGTTGCTTTTATTGTAAGTGCACGCTAATTCTAAATCAAATTTCTCTAGCCTGGATGTCGTGTTGTTCCTTCTCGAGGGCGTGTCTGGATACTACCTGTTGAAAGTACATTCCTCTCCAAGTTCAACGAAATTCCACGACTTTTTGAAGGAGACTCCCCACTGGGAGATTGTCCAGGAACTTCAGCGGTTTTCGACGTCCAGTTGTCCCAACTGCATTTACATCAATTTATTCGTTTAACAGAACCTATACTAGCTTTTTCGTGAGAGAATTTCCACCATTCCTAATCTGAGTGATGCAATTGAGCCATTATAAGTACTTGACTTATTCTTGACTCGTATAGGTTTGCAATCAGTAAAGCGGGTTTTCATCTTCATTGGTAAAAGTGGAACAATATGGGTGAACGGGGAAACATTAGGAAGATAGAAGAGGTTTATTTTAGATTTAATTTCGAATGTTCTGATTCAATTATCTACGACGAATCATTCGATAGGACTGCTGTTTGCATAGAATCTGGCCAAGTTGATGCTATCATGATGTGGTGGGATCTAGATATGGATGGAAAAGGAACGTCTTGGATCGATATGACTCCGAAGTGGGCAAACAATAACTATCACGTTAGTGCACTGCACTGTCTGAATACCACCCACTCGCTTTTTACATTCAAACGAATTTTAAGCTCCACATAAAACCCTCTGCATATCATGAGTTAAATGGGTGTCACGTAGACTCACTGATTTAGACATCAGTGACGAATTTTCAGTCTTTGAGATTTCGTACGTGATTAGCGTGTCCACAAATTGAGGTGGCACGGAATTGAAACTATGCTACTTTTGTAATAACACTGCGGTGTAGTGTTTGCAGTATGTCAAAAATGCTTATGTTATGTAGTAAATCTTATAACAAATCTATTAGATTAGTTTTTGAGTGGCGCGACCATTGGATGCAAGCAGTTTACTACCCTCCGAAGCTAACACAGGTGAAAAAAGGAGCTACGGTCGGTCTTAAATGCTGTCATGACGAATTCAGCATGTGGTTTTTCGTTGGAGAAGAGTGAGTTGGAGTTTACAGCTACTGTTGCTAGGGATCACGATGAGATGGAAGGGTTTTTGGGAATTTCTGGATCTACAGGTTTTAACTTTGAAAGTCGGAATATCAAGGATCTCCAGAATATGTGAAATAATCATGGGCTAAAAAAACTTGTTCAGTTTCTTACGGAGCCTATTTACAAATTCGTTTTTTTTTTCCTGTCGGTGTACTCTAACTGTCGTGGGATGTTTCAGACCTTTCGACAGGGTGTACTGCAGTTGTCAGTTACATACAATAATGTCTAGACAGTCAATATTTTCTGCAAATGAACTGCTAGATAATGGTGTATTTCGTCGTGAAGTAAAGTTGGTAAGTCATTTTGTTTATTACACTCCTTAACATCTACAGCCCGACTTGAGTTGATTTCCATTTACACGTAAGGAGGTAGCAGTGGCCGTTATGAATTGGTTCCCACTCAGATTCCTTGCAACTATTTGTTTTTTTCTGTATAGGGATTTTTTGCCAGACTTTTTCACACTTGGTCCATAGCTCTCCCACAAAAGTGTCCTGTACGCGTGATAATCTACAAAGTCGCCTTAGCATGAGTTTGTTCGCTTGGCCGCGATTATGTTGCTAGAAAAAAAGCAGACATACATATTTCTTACCACAGAAACTTTTGCTGATGAGGAATGCACTAAAATATTCCTAAACATATGCAGAGTGCAAGTTCATCACTGTGCTTCCACACAGTGCATATTTCACAAATGTGGGGAGACTTTCCAACTCCGTGGTGTTCAAATATGGTTGGATATAAAAGTATATGAAAATACCTGAGTATACTTTGCGTGTGATATAGTGTGAAACGGACAAGTGGTTGACAGCATCATGGTTGGATGGTGGACAACTCTTTTTCGTCGTACACAAATGTTGTCAATGTTTTAGAAATAAAGGAAATAGAGTTTAGATACTTAGAACATGGAAAGGAAGCAAGCAAACAAATCATCTGGAAAAAGCAGTCTAAAGAGCGAACAGTACCGTAAATGTGCTTGGTAATATGTTGGGCAGGCGAGCAGAGTGGCCGGCTTGAGTTGCCTGCAGTTCATAAGAGACCCCAATAATTATGACGCGTTCTAAGCAGCGGCCGCGCAAGATCAGGCTTCTGGCTATAAATGTTAATCATTAGAATGGTTCACTGATTTTACCCTTACATTCTTATCGCCACTATGACATTTTAGATCTGCGAAGGACGTAGAGTTGTAGTACTCGGAGAAGGATCGTTCTTGTTCCTTCTTGTCGCTCCGATTGCCTCATCGTTAACAGTTGTTGACTCAAATCCTCACTTTCGGAAACTTATAGACAAGTTAGTAAGGTTTTTACCGTTGATTCATATCTTGGAAGTTCATATGGAGTATAATATCATCGTTTAATATCACAAAGTTTTATGTTGCAAGAAGTCGGTGATAAAAAGGCACGCCTTCGGTCTCGATTCTTCTCTTAAGAATTTGCTATAACTTCCCTTCTCGTTGCTCCGGCATGCACTGTAGGCAATGGATGCTTCTGGAGTGGAGAGATCGATCACAGCAAATTGGACGAAATGCATTGCACTCAATACATATCTTTTCAATGGTGTATTTTGCTGCCTTGAGCTTATTTGCTGCACTTTTAACATCCATTCAGTAGATTGATAAGGTCAGCTTTTTACTACAATGAGACGCCGAGTCACTGAAGAGACTTCTTCAAAGCCACACGGTTTTCACGAAGCATGCATTCATCACAGTGCTTGGGCATATTACCATAGCCGTTTTACTGACGTTTTAGAAGTTCAGTTCATGAACATTTATTTTATAACTTGAATCTTTTAATTTATACATAAAAACAATTTAGGTGTCCTACATAGAATTGTAATTGTACTTCACATAGTACCCTGACATAAAAAAATAAGAGGCAGCAAATAAGAAAAGTTGAACATTGTGATTTCGATTGGAGCTTCAGCTTGATTGGGTTTAATGCCGATTTGTGCTCTGCAGATCATTCCCTTTAACAGGTGACTGCTGATGGCACCGTTAGGGTAAAAAACTGACTAAGAGAAAGGCAAACCAAGGGCCTGGGTGTCGCACTGGGTAGCATATGAGCCCTCGGAAAGGGTAATCATGGGTTCAAAGCTCACCCGGGGTTTCGAGATTTGGAAATATCTCTGCACGATTGCATTAAAATTAACGTTATTTACATTTAAGTTGCAATTATTTCCTCCAAGCACCACTTTTCACATGGATTTTCTAATTCTTACGTACATTCAGTTCTTTAGCAAATAACGCCCGAAGTTGGAAGAGTTTACTCTCGTATTAATTGAATGTACTGTTTTCACGTTCTTCTAATTTTAAAAAATATCTAGGATTAAAACTTTCAAAAGAGTTGATAACGGAATTTAAACTTTTGAAATTCTCAACAGAAGAGCGACAGATGCAAGCATAAGAGATACTTTGGGGGAACAAGGGAACTTGCTTGTTCATTTGCTTTCATCTTCGAAATATGAGCCTTGAAGTAACACAGCAAGAAATATATTATAAGCTGTAGAGAACCAGAATTTTCTTATGATAGAATAAGATAGTTTGTATCTCATAGGCAAAGATCTGTAGATTGAATTGGTTTCTTTCCGAACTAGTAAAATCTGATATGAGTTGAGATGTTTTACTCCAAAGTTTAATATGGCTGTTATTTCCACATTAAATGCATTGTATGCGATGGATCCCAAGCGTGAAATGTTAGCTGAAACCTTGCACTTCACACCAAAGAGGAACACTTTGTGTGATCACAATTAGAATATTCTATATATACGATGGCTGGGTCTATTGTTAACTTACTCTGCATCTTTTGCACCGTATTTACAGTCGCAAAAGCTTAATGATATAGATTGTAACATCCTAATGATCGCTTCCTGCTTGGCCCACTGATATCTTTTCCTCAATGAAAATAGACGTCGGCGACGTGGAAGCACTGCCTCTTATATGCAATATACTGGCGGAAGACGACTCATTTTCTGAGCGATACGAGGGATTCGTCCACAAGCGCGTACATTTCAGACCTTTCTTCTACCGCATTTTCTGTTGACAAGCTCAATAAGCGGTATGATCCTGTGCAACCTGTTTCTTCGATCATATTCAGCGTTGTCGGCGAAATGGATAGACGCTTGCTAACAAGCCTTCAGATCTGGTTTCTTGCTATAATATTTCTGCAGATTAATAGCATGAAAGAAGAGAACTAGAACTCCAATAATTCCTCAACTGTGTTTGTATAAGAATCCTCATGTTAAGTCAAAGACCGGTGAATTTATTAAAACCTTGTTAGTCGCTTTTAACAGCATATCCTTCAGTATTTCTTATCCGTTCGCGTCTTGATTATAACCAGTTCCCGAATGTTAAACAAGTTACGCATAGAAATATACATTTATGTTCCTCTAAGCAAAAATTGTTTATCTTTACCTAACTGAATGTCATCGGTGATCCAGTAGTTGTGGGGCATTATAGTGCTACACGATCATACCGTCACTCTCAACCCTCACCTTCTTTCTTGCTTTCTTCAGACTCGACTGAAAACATGAGAGATCGCTCGTTATCCTCCATATCACTAAGTTCTTCATTGTCTCTTGAAAAGAACGCTGCGAAGACCGAAGTTGAACTCGTCGTTAGCTGAGGTTCGAGACTGTAAAATCCAGCTCCGAACTAGTAAAATTAATCCATCAAAATAAACGATTAGATTTATTACAAGGAGGAATCGGACGAGTTGCGGGCAACCGCCAACTAGCGTCCGAATTTGCAAAACAACGCAGACAGGCAATAAAAGAAGGTCTTAAAGACAGAAGAGCAGCAGTTATGACCGAAGCTGCAGAGGCTGGGAAAAGCATTCGCAAAACCCATCGAAACTTCAATTAGGAGACTAAGATGATTGCACTTTGTCGCTTAGACGGAACAGTTAGATCGTCCAGAAAGGGTAATGGAGAAAATCACTTACGATTACTGCTCAGATCTCTCCAATAGCCATATCCTCTTGCCCTCATATGAAATAAAGGAGGATGAATATATCGTACCACCGGTGCTTTTTCGTCGGTCAGGAGTCGAACAGCACCAGGTCAGAGCACAATGAGAACTGAACACCTGAGGAACCTTCCGCCAGTCCTCATAAACACACTGGCTTGGCTTTTCACACGTCACCTCTCTGAATGTAATGGAATGTAAGGTCCCCACCCATCGGAAGACCACCAAAACCGTGCTATTGTTCAAGAAGTGTGACGTCCACGAAATCAGCAACTATCGCCCAATCTGCTTGCTCTCTGTCGTCTACAAACTTTTCACTCGAGTCATCCTAAACAGGATTGACAGAACAGTGGACGAAGGGCAGCCATGTAAGCAAGCAGGGTTTCGAAAAGGATATAGTACGATGGACCACATCCACACGATAACATGGCTGACTGAAGTTTCGCGAGAGTTCAAAGGACCGCTCTATCTCACTTGCGTTGATTTATAGAAGGCTTTTGACTCAACTGAGACGAAGCAGTCATGGAAGTCCTGGACAGTCAGGGTAGTCCATTTTCAGTATATGAAGATTCTTCATAAAGGATAGAAAAACGTAAAGCTCTGGGCGTTGTTCAGTCCCTGATTGATGCGCCATGCATGCGACTTTACTAAGCATCGTTTGGAGGTGGTTGAATGCTTATCTGGCATTTACAATGACTCGCGGTGGCGTACCGATGTATCGAGCCAGTGCTGCTATCCTCCCAGACAAGTCTGGTACCAATTTGCCGACCCCGGAGGGATGGCAGGCATGGTGGGTGCGGGGGTCGATTCCACGTGTTTGTTGCAGGGCTTCACCAACCACTGCGCCACACGCGCCCTTAAAGCTTCTCCATGAGCTCTATAAAAATTTCACAGCGAAGATATCACCATTCTACAACGATATTAACATCGACGTCAAAAAAGAGCTTAGGCAAGGCGATACCATCTCACCAAAATTATTTGCAGCCACCCTCGAAAACATCATGCGAAAACTGGAATGGGACAACATGGGAGTGAAAATCGTTGATAGGTAATTACACCATCTTCTCTTTGCTGATGATATCGTTCTTATAACATCAAACATAACTTATAACAAACAAAAAGTGGGCCGAGCTTGTTGACTTTGATAAAGCCTGTGGAAAAGTTGGTCTTGGACTAAATCTCAAAAAAACGATATTCATGGTGAACGGTTTGGTAACGTATGCCACATTCACGTTCAACAGGATGAATATCTCCGAATGCTCAAGTTACGTCTGTCTTGCTCGAGAAATCAATATGATGAATCACTTAGCTCTGGAGTTGAGCAGAAAGAAACAGTCGGCTTGGGGAACTTTCAAGAGCATCGAGGATGTAGTGAAGAGAACAAGGAACAGCCGACTCCGTGCCCTCCTTTTCGACTTCACGATACCTCCTTCCTTGACATATGCGTCAGAAACCTGGTCACTGCGTAGACAGGGTGATAGTCCACTCAGCGTTATCGAACGCGCAGTCCAAAGGACGATGCTAGGAGTATCCCGTGTCAAACAAGTAAGGAAAAAATCCAAACCTCTGACCTACATCAACGATCAAAAATCGAAGATGCCGTTCTGTGCACCGAACAGTCGAAGATAAGATGGACCAGACACGTAATGCATATGAACGACAACCGATCGGCAAGAGGCGTTAGTGACTGGATTCCTCGGGATGTCATGCGTACTGCAGGAAGACGACCGACCGGATGGTCAGAATTCTGTACAAAAAGCGTGGAAGAGAGGTATGGTGCTCAACGAGCCCCTAGAAAGGGCAGAACTCACTGGGCTACTTTTGCATGAAACAATGAAAAATGGATGTTCGACGGAACGACAGGTGATAATGTGGAAAAGTAGTGGCATCAAGGCAAAGGTGAGAGCGAAGGGAAACAGACTTATTTGACCTAATCGCTTGCGAGGGTCTGCTATTGCGTGAGGTCATTGTTTCCATCCTAGCTAATAGATCTAGTTTCAGTTTGCAAACCCAGAAGGGTGGAGTTGTTGGTTGAACCGGGTGTGGGATTGAAACCACAGCCGTGTTTAAACCATTACACAGTATGCGTGTCGCATAAGTGATATAAGGCTAAATTGTTCGGCGTCGATCAGTCCCTGAGGGGCGCCATGCATTCAACTCGATTTGTGGTGTTGTAGAAGTGACATGCATTTCTGGGCTGTGCAGTGATTTTCAGTGGCTTGCTGATGTATCAAGTCAGTGCTGTTGTTCTCGCAAAGAGATCTGGTACCAGTTTGCCCAACTCCGGACGGATGAGAGGCCTGGGTGCCAGGGGCGAGGAATCGAACCAGTGACTAATCCAGGTTGTATACTGCAGAGTACCCCTAGCCACTGCACTACAAGCGCCCCCTCAGGGATATTTGTTTTAATTCCCGTTTAGGATTTCAGCTGTTGAACATGTATGGCGCATTATTAATGTCGTGAAATTTCAGATATATCTCTTTCTACAACCTTCAAAATGTGGACGTTATGGAAAATATAGTCGATATATCGAAGGAGGTATCACTTCCAAAAGTTTTTCTTGCCATTCTAAAATCTACATTCCTCCGGTAAATTTTCTGCGAGTGAACCACAAAAAAAGCTGTAGTTTTGCATGCCTGCTATCTGTTTCCTAAACAGGAAAATGAGGACTGCAGAGTAACAACCGGTTTAAAGTGATTCAGGATAGGCTTCGTTAACAATATCTGTGTTCCAGGACTATACTTTCAGCACGACGTTGCCATAGGTGAACCGTTCTATCTTTCTGCTATGAGTCCTTGGCAGAATCTTCGATTTTGGTACGACGTTACGGTGCTACAAAGCCATTTCGGAAGGATCATCGAAATACATCCGCAGGTTACTTTGTTACTTGGTATAGTTCTGGAGTATTGATTTGAAGTATTCTTCCGAAGTCTTCCGTAAATTTGGGTTGCAGTCAGCGATCTTATATGGGATGTGTGAACAGTTCGACTATTTGCAAAACACAGCAGCACCCGTCGGAACCGTAAACGGATTCGATCTTTCGGCTTTTGACGATTTGTCCCAAGTATGACTGGTCTTTCTTGAGATCAAAGTAACGAAGTGTTTGTAGAACCATGAAGAGTTCTGAGACTTGAAGAAGAAATAACAATAGTGATACTGACATCTTATTGATTTGCACAAATGATATCAACATATTCCAACAAAGTTTAATTTATTGTCGCTGTAGTTAGGTAAACACTTATGAGTTCAACTCTATGAGTTCATGTATTCGAACAGGTAATGTTAAACTATAAAGCAATTTTCGTACGCGAGAAGTTTAACCAAGTAAGTTTGCTTAATAGAAAAGATGAAACTCTCGGCATTGATCAATCCCTGAGGGATGCGCCATGCATTCGCCTTCATTAAGTATTGTTGGAGGTGATGACTGAATGCATATGTGGCCTTTACAATTACTCGCGGTGGCCTATCGATGTGTCGAGCCAGCAGTGCTGCTATCCTCCCAGACAAGTCTGGCACCAGTATACCGACCCCGTAGGGGATGGCTTGTTGAGCCATGGGCGGGAAGACCGATCCTATTTGTATTGCAGGACGCTTCCGACCACTGCGCCACACGCGCCAGGTTATCAAAACAAATTTGTTTAGTCAGCAGAATACACTGCATTACCAAATTTTGCTAAACATGTGTGAACAGTTTCATGGACTATATTCCTTCTTTTTCATCCATCTCCATTGCGAATCAGGCCTGTTTGAGTCAGATTTGTTACAAATAGGTTTCAATCAATTTGTTCAGAAAGCACGTCAAGCTACGGACGCGCTCGTTGATATTCATCCACTCTGGGAGTATAGTGGTGTTGCAACAGGCGAGCCGTTCGAAATTCTACGGTTCGATTTGCGCCAAGAACCTCACGATGTGGAGACAAACTTCGAGATTTCGTTAAGGTCAGTATCAGTTAAAGCTAGTGTAGTGCATATTTTACGTAAAGTTCTTGAGTTCTTGCTGTGGAGTAGAGCAGTGAAACCGTAAAGCTAATAGAGAATGGATCAATCAGAAGTGGATGTGAGGGAAGTGCTTCATCAAGCAGTGATGTCGTACCTCTTATTTCAGACCTGGTACTAATGGGATTCCATTATGGATGGAATGGCAGTTTGGTAATTACACGATATCTACTGGATTGAAGCATCCAGTTCAAATAGGTACGTCATCTCTTGTCATCTTGTGTTCACTTTATTTCTCTCAGATATAACAAATGCTTTTTATAGGTGATGCACCTGAATGGAAAGAGGGTGTAAGGCAAGGAGTATACCTCCTTTCAACAAAGCTTGTTGGTAAATCCACAATAAGTGTGGATGGGCGATTCGCAAGAGGAGCTGGAGAAGTTTATTTGCAAGTTTATTAAGTGTTCCAACTTGTTAAAAGTCATCTCATGTATATTTGTTATCTGGATACGACGTTATTTGTTGTTTTGTTTCACTTTTTTTGTCTTTGCAATAGTGAAAATTTCTTACGCATGTAGTAAAGTGTTTTTTATCCTTAATATTTATTCGGGTATACTTAGTACCCAGTACACTGGGCGTAGCCGCATAAGACTTTAGACTACGAACCTAAAGGTGAGAAATAATTACATCTGCGAACATTACTGGTAGCGGATTTAAAACGCGTCCAAGATCATCTATGGAGACTGCGCGCCACAATAAGTCTTCTCAGGTGCTAATTTTCACACTGTTCCAAACCGCGGATCGGATAAAGTTCAACATCAGAATACTGTCTAGAAGGCTAACAAGAAGTAGCAGTGTGTTTTATGCCAATTCATCATCCATGAAGTCGATTGAACGGGAATCCTGTCACATCACATGGTCATGTTAAATTTGAAGTTCTCATATAATAAGAATAGTAGTCATTTTTGTTCTCAGAGACTTTAACGCTAAAGCAGAAAAGACCGTTGAGAATTTCAATAGGTAATCCGGTTGCATGGATGATATTAAAACCTATCAGTGTTGTCGTCTGCAGGAAGAGCGTGGTGATTTCAAAATCAACGGGATTCCCTCAGTCAAAGAATGGAGACACCGTTCACAAGTGCACTTTTTTTGTTGGTTTTGCAACCTTTTCTATTACCTCTCTAGCAACCCTATAAGGTTTAAGATACAACGAGATTTTTTTCTGCCAATTTGTTCACCACCCACTGTGGTGATTGTAATAAAGTTGCTTGATTGGAACCAAAAGTGGATGTGCATTGGCAGGAAATACTTGCCAAATAGTTGCCTTGTTGACGAAACCACAAAAAGCTGGCGGTACGAGGTTACCACATATCCCTGGTAACTGCTCTTTGATTCGTTTGCTTCGTTTGAAGCAGTTCACATTCAGCACGGAAGAAAGTATATTAGATATGTGGATGTTTCCGATACACGGAAGAAATGATGACCTGAATAGCCCAATGCAAGTGCACAAATACATAGAGTACATGCAGTCCGAGCCAGAACAATCCCGCTGTCGGGTGATTGCTGATGGGATCGTTAGGTAGAAAACTAGCTGACAGAATCGCAAGGCAAGGGCCTGCATGGTGCAGTGTATGATACGAGAGCACTCGGAAAGGGTGATCGTGTTTGTTGTGGCCGAGCGTCAAAGTTTTGCGAATACCTCGGGATCGTTGTGGCTGTATTTCACATTATACCCTGCCATGAAGAATTGTAGTAGGAAGCAAATAAAAGGTTAACACCATATTTAGTATGGAATTGTTTTTTTTTCAACTTCCGCATGACTCGACATCACAGGCTTGCAGGACTTCTTGCACTTGATGCTTTTTCTCGCATCACCATCTACGAGGGGCTCCAACTTTTTGCGTTTGGGTTCGGCTCCTGCTTGATGCTTGAGCATGCTTTTTTGCCGTGAATGTGATCTAGTCGTTTTTCCAGGGCTCTTTTTTTTCTGGGGCTGATGTCTCGAAATGTTTTCGTCTGTTACGAATTTCGTTGAATGCTGGTACAATATAATTTCTCTGGATTCCTGCTAGTGCTAGCTAGTCATAGTTCGCCTTTTATATGCTGTGAGATAGATAGAAAATGATAAAGGATGAAGCGTTCGATGCTAATCATTCCGTGAGAAATACGCTATGTATTCGGCTTCAACAAGCACCGTAGAGGTGAATGAATGCGTATCTGGCCAATTTAATGTCTTGTGGTATTCTATCGGCCTATCAAGTCAGTGCTCCATCCTACCGGGCAACTATGGTGCCAATTTTACGACCGCAGAGGAATAGAAAGCTTTGGTGAGCCCGAGATTGAACCATCGCTATTTGAATTGTTATTGACATATGTTGGACAATTTCAGGACAGAGTACAATTCATCCAGAGAGATTAAGTCTTAACAGCAATAAGGCAAGAGAAAACAAAGTACTTTATACGTTAGAGAATGGTTTTTATGCTTCTCGTACCAGAGTTCATGGTAAAAGTGTCGCCTTCCCAGTTTTAATTGAGTGGTGCGTGATTAGATGATTCTCATGAGTTGACATTTCGTAGCTTAAGAAACTGGTATATCCGTTTTTGATAAACAAAAGATTGTCTTCCGTACAAACTGTGCTCTCAACCACTCAGGATCTGATAGTTTTTGGTTGTGGGACGCGATCATACTGTACATTTGATGTACGTCTGCTATCTACATGAAGTCCCACAGCGTTTTGTAGCAATGCTTAATGAAAAAATCACCGTGTTGGTTCTTCACTATTGCTCAGCTGTGCTGTATCCTTGATTCTTGGTTCCGGAAAAAAGTGTGGCAGTGGGCAACCCAACTAATTAAATAATCTAGATGTAAAATCCACTGGATCTGAATTGTTCTTCCATTTCGCTATTAACAAGCCGGTTGCGCATTAGCATACATCAAAGTGCTTGCTACTGTCTCAGTTGCATATCAAACAGCTGGAAAGATTGTTACGTCAAGGAAGTGAACGCAGAAGGCTGACCTACTAGCTGGTATAAGGCGTGTTTACCCTGCTCTACAAGCTGCTTTCAAGCTGCTTTTCCTGGAATGCTCGTCCATAACGTTCCCAACGGTTTACCGCCTTATCGTAGCTGGAAGGTGTTCCTGGGTGTTGGGCTGCGATGTAAAGCGGAGCGATTAACCCATCCCACCAGCAGGGCCCACCAAGCTGAGGAGTCCGGAGTTTCCATTAGGAAACCCAGCTAAATGTAAACCAATACGAGGATCCATCACCATCGTAGTATCAAATTAGTC
This sequence comes from Angiostrongylus vasorum, assembly GCA_018806985.1. Classification (NCBI taxonomy): domain Eukaryota; kingdom Metazoa; phylum Nematoda; class Chromadorea; order Rhabditida; family Metastrongylidae; genus Angiostrongylus; species Angiostrongylus vasorum. The sequence goes on along the minus strand of JADANN010000359.1, from coordinate 1,393,794 downwards.
GCATGGTGATAAATCCTCCTCTGATCCACAAGGGTTGCGACTGCCTCTGGTGGTGACGAACTGGGGGCAGATTTTGGGACTCTAGGGAACCGCAAGCAGCAAAACTTTGAAAAAAGTGGAAATTATGTTGGGTCCCGCACAACCAGTGAGGACGGGCCATCCAAGTATCTAAGTAGGTTCATCCACAAACTTCCGACATGCATTGACAAGTTCACGAAGGATATGGTTTCATATCGAGCTCTGAGAATCTCCAGAACTAAAATGAAAATAGTAGATCAAGACAGGCGGGTGATAATAATAGAGAGTGATAGGAAGATTTTATGAATACGGTGTATTTCACTTGTAATAGTGTGTATTCGACAAGTGATCGATGGTAGATGGAGGTAAAGCTTAATGACATCTTTCACCTTGTAAAGACTTCCACTATAAAACAGTTTCCTTCTATTCAGTGTTCCTCTCAATAATTTTAGAACACTACATCCTATTCTCAGTTGCCATCTATATCCCAGTTATGCTGTTCTCATCCATGGTGTGCTCTTCTAGGAAACCAGAGAACACTATCAAAGGCACAGCTGAGGTTAGTTATCCATAATAGTTCAACATGTTTATTGGCAGCCCAATGATAATGGTGCCGTTCAGTATGCACAAGACCCAGGCTCGACCTCGCATTTGTCCTAGCAATCTCCCATCCTTCCGCGATCGAGAAGTTCGTAGCAAACTTGTCTACGATCATCTCGTTCCATTATACTTTAGTGAGAATATACGATAAACATCTAGCAATGTCACAAGTGCTATTTTAGAGGAAGGTCGACTCATCTAGCAATTAAAGACATTTATGAAGAAGACCAAACATCCTCAAACAACAGCCAAACCCACGTGCAAAAGTTCGGAGACCTTCGTGAAGGATGGATAAGGAGGAACAAATCAAATGCAAGAAGTGCTGATATTTGCCAAATAGTGGTGTTATCGGGTTGTTCAAGAAAAAAAAACCTTAGCAGTACTTCCTTCCATCACCCCAACGAATGCTAGTCATTATAGTTATCTATCCTTATCATTTCCAGTAGCATTACCGAATCTATGGAAGTCAGCTGAATTTGGAATGCAGTCGGTTTCAGATTGAACTGCAACCTGAAAAAAAAACGTGAAGTGAATGACACATCTGCTATCTTAGTCAACAGTATAACAAAACCGTGTGTCATATCACGATAAAACAATGTTCAAAAAAAAGCTCTCGGCGTTGATCAATCCCCTGAGGGATGCGCCGTGCAATCGACTTCATTAAGCTTGGAGATGATTCGTTGCATATTTGGCCTTTACAATGACTCGTGGTGGCCTACCGATGTATCGAGCAAGTGCTGCTATCCTCCCAGACAAGTCTGGTACCAATTTGGCGACCTCGGAGAGATGGAAGGCTTGGTGGGCCATGGGCGCGGGGGATCGATTCCCTGTGTATTACAGGGGCCTCCGACCAATGCGCTACACGCGCACCAAAACAGTTTTTACTTGTGTCGAGATGTAAATGGAAGACAGATATCTACAGTGTGGTTTTCATCACTATGATATAAATCAATCGCTTTCCTGCTTAGAGCTCCACACTAGCTTCGAGTTCAAGTCGTAGTGGTGGATCAAAACCTTTGAAGGAAACGGTGAGCTAGGAAGCTAAAATACTGACAACTAACGTCAACAAATTTTATTCTAACTTCAGGCACCTACGTCATCTAGAAAATCAGCCAAGGTGAGTTCCACAGTAAAACCAGTCAGCATTTAGACCAAACATAACTGAGCGCAAGAACAAATCTATACAAATCGATTCCTAATTAATCTTAGCGTGCTAAGTTCTTGCGTCACAAATAATCAAGAACATAGTAACCGAATGAATAATACGCAGCTGAGTGACTCATGTTCTTTGGTCTTCACAAAATATAGAAACTATAGAAAGCTGGGAAATATAACCTGGGCCAACATGAGTGTACTGCCACTGTATGTGTTGGGCACCGCTGATCTCGCTCACAGAGGGATCTCATGCGGTTTAGTCGAGAGGAAACGTGAAGCATCCCTATGTGGCGGCTAGGAGGTTGATCGTAGACCCAAAGCAACATTTTTCTCTGAGACGCAGGTGGATCCAGGTGATGGACTCCTTGTGTTCTGCTGCGCTGACTAAGCACATACCTTCCTTGTTCGCGTAGACGTATTCATTCATATGTTTGCATGCGTGTGGGTGTGGGTGTGGGTGTAGGTGTGGGAGTCGGTGTGGGTGTCGGTGTGGGTGTGGGTGTGTTCTCGCTTATGCGGATTGTATTCCTCGAGTCAACATGGCTAAAAGCCTGCAATCAAGTGACAGGGAAATATATGGGAGGCTCTTACTAGTCGCGTCCAAAAAATAAGGCCCCGTCTACTTTTGGAGACACTGGCAAGCTACCCGTGAGCACACCCAGCCTCCACGTTCAGGGCTCGGCTGGCTATAAGTGGGTATGAAAAAGCTATACAGTTAAACGAAGAGGCTTCATTTCCCTGACCGCGAATGAGTCCCCCGATTCGACAGCGTTGGGTAGGACAGAGAATCTGCTAAAATCATAGCGTCATTTTAGGCTGCCTAGTAAATCGCAAGGGCCATGGTGACAATCTATACCTACAATGCAGGCACACTTGCATCTGAGTCCTCCATAGAAGATTTGCTCCTGCAAGCAAGAAGGATAAGGTACGACGTCATCGGACTGGCCGAGACGAGGCGATACCACCTATTCAACGCCGTCTATGACACGGGAGAGGAACTGCACCTCGGAACATACGACAGTAGAGGAGTCGGCGTCTTCGGCATTCTCGTCAACACGAGTTTGTCCATGAACATCGATTCATTCGAGCAACTAACAACCCGAGTCGGACGTTTACGGTTGAAAAGACATACATCAATACCGGCTTTGACAATTTTCGTCGTTTACGCGCCGACACCAAACTATGAGGAAGAAGAAGTCGAAGCGTTCTACATGGACTTGGAGAAGTTCTACAGAGAAGACCATACATTCTTCAAGGTCATCATTGGAGATTTCAACGCCAAGATTGGACCAAGAAGAACGTCTAAAGAACGTCATATTGGGAGCCTTGGATTAGAGTGGAACCAACAGGGTGAGCGGCTATCTGAGGTTATCGTGACGACCAAGACCATCCATGGTAACTCGCAATTCCAGAAACCCCCACTCCCTGCGTTGGAAGTGAGAGTCTCCCAATGGAGAGTACCTTAACGAAATAGACCACATCATAGTAAATAGAAGGTTTTGCCTATCCGATGTCGCTACTGTCTCGAAATTCTCTGCGGTATCAGTTCTTCTTCGTGCTAGATGTCGTTTCTCGTGGAAAGGAGAAAAAATCTGCTAAATGCAAAAAACGAATCCCAAAACCGTCATAAATTGGGATTCATCCAGTTCATTAGATGGTTGTTGGGAAGATGACGCCATTGACAACATCGAAAAAGGAATACGATCGGCTCATTCAACAACTTCACGTTGGCGAAGCTGAGAATTCAAAAGTTACCAAGAGACATCTGTCTCCACACAGTTGAGCTGATACGCCAGCGTAGAATCGCACGATCTACTGATAACCGCGAATTGACGTCCGAACTTGCAAAATAATGCGTAGAGGTGGTGAAAAAAAAGACTTCAAGGAAAAAAGAGTATTGTAAAAGGAATATAAGGAAGTTAATGAGTCATCATAAATAGTTTCGCTCAGTCTCGCTCCGTTTTCACTGTTTCACTTAGCTTGTTCACTCAGTTAGTCCGCTGAACTAGTATTCCTTACCATTCCGGAAACCGTCAGATTTTTAACAATATATTTCTATTATTCCTATAAACGCTTATACCCCAAGCTTGAGATTGTGCTGTGTGACAACATCAAAAAGTCCCGCGTGGCAAGTTTGTACAAAGTCGAGCATTCCACTTCAAGTTAGTAATTATTCTGTGACGAGGACTGACTCAAGACATATTCCTTTGACCATCTAATACATCGATCTCAGCACCTTAAATTTATTCATTTTCTCGCATCCATCGTCTAGAGAGGTCTTCGCATTTGCGTGTACGTTTGACTACCACTCGAGGATTTGATTTTCTTTGTGAATATCTTTGAATGTTCGTCAAGTTCGTTATTCTTGAGATCATAGGCTCTAGCACATCTAGCACAGAGCTCACAGGTATTCAAGGCAGGAAGACGCCAGCCATTGTGGATCGATGGGAGCTCATCCCAGACCTATCTACCAAAAAATTTTTCCAACTCTGGACGGATGGGAGATTTTAGTGGCTGTGGCGAAAAAGAACTAGCGGCTACGCGTCGATTATTACACGGCACTTCCAACTATCCTTAACAGCAAGACTGTTATTGTTCAAGAAGGGCGACCTCCACGATATATGCAACTATCGGCCAATCTGCTTGCTGTCTGTCGTCTACAAACTTTTCACTCGAGTCATCCTAAACAGGATTGACAGAACACTGGACGAAGGACAGCCATGTGAGCAAGCAGAGTTTCGAAAAGGATTTAGGACGATGGACCACATCCACATGATAACAAGGCTCATTGAAGCATCGCGAGAGTTCAAAGGACCGCTCTATCTTACTTTCGTTGATTTATAGAAGCCCTTTGATTCAATTGAGATAGAAGCAGTCATGGAAGTCCTTGATAGTCAAAGACTCCCTAGTCAGTGCATAAAGATTCTTCGTGAGCTGTACAAAAATTTCACAACCAAGATTTCACCTCAAAAGAGGAGTTAGGCAAGGCGATACCATCTTGCCAAAATTATTTACAGCCACCCTCCAGAACGTCATGCGAACATTCCAATGGGACAAAATGAGGGGGAAAAATAGATGGTTGGCAATTATACCATCTTTGCTTTGTTGATGACATCGTTTTTATAACACCAAACGTTAGCCAAGTGGAGCCAATGCTAGCTGACTTTGATAAAGCCTGTGGAAAGATGGGTCTTCGACAAAATCTCACAAAAAACGATGTTCATGAAGAACGAATTGGTTAAGTATGCCCTATTTAGGCTCAGCGGAACGAATATCTCCGAATACTCCAGTTAGGTCTATCTAGGTCGCGAAATCAACATGATAAACGAATTAGCTGGAAAGTTGACCAGAAGGAAGCGAGCACTTTTGGGAGCTTTCAAGAGCATCGAGGATGTCGTGAAGGGAACAAAAAACACCCGACTCCCTGCCTCCTTTTCTACTCCACGATACGTATGACGATGACCTCGACGTATGCGTCAGAAACCTGGTCGCTGCGCAGGCATGGTGAAGGTTCACTCAGCGTTATAGAACGCTTAGTCAAAGGGACGATGCTAGGAGTATCCCTATATCACGCAAGTAAGGGAAGGGATCCGAATCTCCGACCTACGGCGACGATGAAAGATCAAAATGCCATTCCATACGCCAAATTGTTGACGGTAAGGTCGGCAGACGTACTGCGTATGAACGATAACTGATGGACAAGAGCAGTTAGTGTATGGACTTTTCGGTATGTCAAAAAGTACTGCAGGAAGAGCACCAATTCGATGCTCAGAGTTCTTCATGAAAACTCTAGAAGAATGATATGGTGTTCAACGAGTCCCTAGAGCGAGCGTAACCCACTTGGCTGTTTTTGTACGCGACAAGGAGATATGGAAGATTTACTGACATTCGTTCGAATCACTCGCCGATCAACGGGACGGCAGATGATACAGGTGATATATTAGGTATATTGGCCATAGATTAGAGTTGTCATAAACTTCTTAATTTACTGTCACAGAGGGCTTCTACTGTACTTTTTCTAATCAATCGACAAAAGGATAAAAGGATAAAGCTTTCGGCGTTGATCAATCCCTGAGGGATCCGCCATGCATTCGACTTCATTAAGTTGGAGGTAATTGAATGCATATTTGGCCTTTACAATGACTCGTGGTGGCCTACCGATGTATCGAGCAAGTGCTGCTATCCTACCAGACAAGTCTGGTATCAATTTGCCGACCCCGGAAGGATGTAGGGTTTGGCACGCCATGGAGTGCGGGGATCGATCCCACGTGTGTGTTGCAGGGCGCCTCCGACCACTGCGCCACACATGCCCTCCACTGTATCTAAAGGAATTTCACAACTTGTCATTCTTAAAATCTACACTTATATTTGTAAACAACCTGAAATCTCTGCGATCTGTAACCTCTATCATTATTACAATCTGTAGTCTCCATCATTAGATCTTTCGGAAATTAGTGTCGTATATCAACCTGCTTTTTAAGATGACATATCAGAGTAAACTTTATTTCGAAAGAAATAAGAATTGCTGAAATTCTGGAGGCGATGAAGTCACTGAAGGGAGTTTGGGCCTCGGCTTGGTTCCAAAAGCATTTCTCGTACAGGAAGTTACTGATGTACCTGAAGTAGTGGTAGCATGTGGCGAGTAGGGTGTATGAGGTAGAGCTTCTTAGCCATGTTCGATCTATTTCTGCAGAATTGGTAGTCCGACGTGTAGCCGCGTTCCTCGCTTTTGTATTTTCATGAAGAAGGATTGGTCCCTCTACGTTGATCAGTGTGGGGCACACCCGTCCAAATTTCTGGCTCACTTCGTCGATTTGCTAGGTGTACCTCTCTATCGTAACCGTTCCATTTGAATTCAGGAAGCTGCGATGGGTCAAACTCTACACAAGCAAACGGTAGGTATAATCTTCTTTTGATGCAACTTCGGCTTTGGTAAGTAATGCAATGCGGAGCTCCATCGTGATCCACCGACTCAGCCGATAGTAGCTGGTTGTTGTAGAGGATTCATTTCTTGCCGAACACCATAATAATATAATATAAGTTCAAAAAAACGGGTCGTTCTAGATGAGCAGAAGAAGCGCCAACGGCGCTTCAGAACGACGCTTTTCTTGTTGTTCGGTTCGTGCAGTACCCAATTCTCGGGCTTCTTCGACTTTCAAATATTCTTTAAACCCTTCATTCAATTCATCGTCGCCAATAGCAAAAGCACGTCTGCGACCTGCCTCACTTTCAAGGCCTAATTTGTTGAAATGAAATTTTTTCAAGCTGTTAACACTTCCGTGGCCGAAACTGCTGTCTCGACATCTGAAATTCTAACCTTTAAATATTTCCAAGAACGCAATTTATACTGAAATTCAATTATACGGAGAGAAAGCACATAAAATCAAGCATTGAAATGCTTTATAATGGCACAGCATTTGAAGGGAAAAAAAACCTGTCCTGTCATTAATATCCGAAAAACCCAATATTAACGCCATCGGTGGTTATCACCGAAGAAATCCAAACGGATGTGCTCTCTATGGTGACATGCAAGGACAGAATTGGAAGTCCAGGAACATCCCTGAACTTTGGCAGTTTGACGATTCCTATCTTATGACGGAAACCGGTAAAACTTCTGATCTCTTCGGTACATGTCAGTTCTCGCAACATATTCCTCTGTAGTTCGTATCTGCTCGTCTTGTTCGCACTCATCACCCAAATTTCAATCAAAAGTATTCACAGAAATCTATGTATCGTGAGCAGTGGAATCGAACAAAAAAATTAACAAACGGTCATTTTGTCATTCACAAAACTGTTTAAGAACTGTTTATTGCACAAAATAGTATTCTTTCAGACGGAAACGCCGAAAGTGGTAAAGAAAGGAGGTCACCCTACAAAGCGCCGGCGAAAAGGTTCCATTGAAAATACTCTATCCAGAACCCAAAATACAGAGACGCAGCACTAAAGCGCTGAGTCGACATTCAAGAAGACTTCGTAGAACTGAGGAGACTCGCTCGAAAACAGTTGCTTCTGGCGTCACGGACATTAACAAAGTGCAAATGGAGACGCCAGAAATCGTCAAAGCTAGCCAATCGCAAGCTCAGTAAGTCGTCCCATCTCTTTTTTCTTGTTGAAAACCACAAAGTCTCATAAGATCGTTCATCCGCCCAAAATCTGATGATGTTGTCCACTATCTTAGGTGCGACCTCACTGCCACTTCAGAGTAAACTGCGTCATACTACGTTGGCAAAAAAACACGTCGGGCCCCAAGTTGTTTAGAAATCCTTAACCCCTTTCAGGCCACTTGAAATGAATCAAATCTTTTTTTCATATTTGAGAAGTTAAAGGTTTGGTTAGGATTAAAATAATTGATATACAAAAAACTGAAACTTTTAGACAGCAACAAGGCAAACTAGAGTTGATTTCAACATTCAACTCCAACAGTTATTGTTTAATCGTGGCAGTAGGGTTGGTACTAGGTTCTCAATGATCCGTCAACACCATTAAACGACGTAGTGATTCCAATACTTCAGTCGGAAAGCTCAGCCAACCGTAAAATGATACAGGAAATTGCACTCGTCTTGAAGGGAAACCTAGTCTCAAAGTTCCAAAATCTTCCGGCAATTGCCCTTCGTGAAGAAATCGGAACAAACCACACAGAGTTTTCCGCACACCCGAAAAAAAACCTCCCGAACAAAGCAGCATCCTAGTTCAATAGACAATAGGCTGTACGGCGTCGTCTTCTGCAGGTAAACCCCATACCTATGCTGGTGCAGCACGGCATATTATGCATAAGGACATCCAACTCCTTGAAAGTAAGCTTTGCGCATCTCGTCTCCAAAAACAGTTTAATAAAGGACATCACGGAAAGCATGGTGCCACTTTTGTTTGTCCAGGTGAATGAACCTAGTGAACAGCTCCGATTCGGGATATGCCGAACAGAGATTGCAATGATCAAGTCACTTGGCGCTACTGGGTGTTACCTTTGACTTAACCAGAGTAGCCCAGTTCTATGAGTAACCACTGAATAACTGACAAGACCTTTAAGCTTTCTTTTAGGACCACTAAGAAGGGTATAGCATACCCAGATGATCCATTTGTTACCTTAACCAGACTGGACGAGGATGTGAGTCGTTAATGAACACATTTCAATAAATTTTCCAATGGTTTGCTGCACCAACGTGCGCAAATATGCTGAGTGCGATGTACGGTGGTCGCCTGCGAAGTTTATTTAAGAGGGGCCCAACATGGAATAAAGCAAATCTAGGCGATATACCCTTCTGTATCCCGTCGCCAAAGACAGTGAATTTAATCCTGATGCCAATACTACGAAGCCTTTTGTGCTCCTTGAGTTAGCAAAGTTCACTGAGCAGTTCTGAAGAGCGACAGACACGACGTCAGAGTATGTTGGTGTTTGCTAGAGTTTCTTCATGGTTAAAGGAACTACGGAAAAGCAAGGCGATTTTAAGGGGAAGAAGCGATCATATGCTAAAAGCATCATATGACAGATGAACGAGAAAAACTGTGCAGTGAACTCCAACAAAATCCAAGCATCCCCTAGAAAAACCACCTAGACGATGGACGAACGTATTCGTAGCATGGCTCAACCATGGCCATTCACAGATCTAAATGATATATGGACAAGGAAATACGCTTTGTATGCGCCACCATCTTCGAGGCAGAATATCACAGTGGACGACGACTGCGCGAGGACACGAAAGGAAGGTGTGCTCTGGCCCACACTACTCGTGAAGACGAGTCGTTCAAGTATCCATGTAAGTGTATAAATACTGAGTAGTAGGGAATTCGACTTGCTACATGATCCATGATCACTAGGTTAATCGTAACATAAGTACTTCAAGAGCTGAGAACTTGAAAGCATTGTGAAGAGATTTTGCTATATTGCACCAAGGATTTGCATAATATCCTACCTTGTTACTTTAATATTAGGTATGTTTAGAATCCAAAACTTTCAGCAGGTAGAGAACGAAATATTTAAAATTAAAAAAAAAGGCCACCAAGAGCAACCATCATCAGTGCATTCGGGGACCATCACCTTATCGAGGTGCAATGGATTCCCGTCGGTTCATTCGCTTCGCTACCTAAAATCCCCGACGACGAAAAAGAAGCGAAAAAAGAAGAACATTTTCTGGGCTTAGAAAATCAGGACTCTAGTTTAGTAGAAGAAGTAAACTCTGGCTTTTTGGCAAAGTGTTCACATAGATCTGTAGATTCCACCAAGCTTCGTTTCAAACAGTAAGATTCACTAAGTACTGAGATATTTTTGCTTAATAGATAACGTTCGAAACCAGTTGTTCGACAGGTGGCGACGACTTCTTGATCAATAAAGCATCTGGAAAGTTAACGACTTGATGGATTTTTGGCAGAAACTTCGTTTTGCGGCCTTAAGTGTGCGCATGATTCTCGTAAAATGTAATTTTGAAGTTAAAAGTGTTTAAAACTAAAATTACCACAAAAAATTCGAACCGATATATGTGCTTATATATATATATACGTGTATTTATATATATTTTTATACGACCCGTCTTCACATCTACTGTGCGGATCCCAGCACTTCTCACATTCGATTCGTTTCCTCGTATCCATTGTCCACGAAGATCTTCAATTCTGCTGATTGACTGCTGCTGTGTGGCTTGTGCTGATGATTGAGGATTTTCATTTCATCTTGAATGTCGTCGAACCGGGCTGGAGTGTCCCGTTCTGATTGCAGAGAGTGATTTTTTCTCTGACAAGTGCGATAGCAATTTCCCGACCACGGAAGGATGACAGGCTTCGTGAGCCTGAGGTGGGATCAAATCAGCACCGTTCTCATGATGGTCGGCATCACTACTACCACTGTGCTATTCGCTCACCTATATATCCATACGAGCGCAATGGTCGGAGGCGCCCTGCAACACACGTGGAATCGATCCCCGCGCCAATGACCCACCAAGCTTTCCATCCCTCCGGGTCGGCAAATTGTTAGCAGACTTGTCTGGGAGGATAGCAGCACTGGCTCGATACATCGGTAGGCTACCGCGAGCCATTGTAAAGACCAGATGTGCATTCAGCTCCAAGCGATGGTTAGTGAAGTCGAATGCATGGCGCATCTCTCAGGGATTGATCAACACTAAGAGCTTTATCCTTTCATCCTTTACATATCCTATGATATATATAAGTATCTATGATATGAACATATAATCGTATTTGTAATATGAGCATATAAGCATTTGAAGTTCCAACGCAATTACGGTAGTGGGAAGCACAAACGACACATTGGGGGAGCACCATCGCGTCCCGTTGGACGAAATCCCACTTGACCAATTGCTTTCGTGTTCAAACTATGAGCTCAAACGCAAGAAGAATGAAGAAAAAAAGTCCCCGGTACTACGGCAAATCAGTTTCATCTTGGTAGAATAAGAGAACATATGTCCTGTAGGTGTCGGTCTCTGGACGATGTTGGTGCAATTAATTACGACCAATATGAGCTATGATGCATTGGTTTAACACTCTTACGACAAGTGACACCTATAGGTGTCATAATGGTTTTTTGAAGGCGGCCGGCAAGACACCTATACGTCTCATTTTCATTCCGCCGGTTTATATTGACCCATAAAACTACTTCCCCATACTTTTTGTTACCAACGGATTGATTTTAGAACACAGCTGTTGTGCTGCCCGTTGGTCGGGGAAAGCTCTATTGTTCACGTAGAACTTATACGAAAAACCTCTTCCCGAGCGAGTTCACTGACCAAAAAATTTGGGTGGCAATCGACTACTACTTGAATTCTAGTTGTCCCAGTGCATGAAAGTTATTCTATACAGTGTAGGTACAAATGAATGGCCCATCCTCAATGATTGTGCGGGCTCCAGCATAATCTCCATTTTTTGGAGATTTGCTGGTTAAGCCATCGTGGTTCCCTGAAATCCCAAGGTCTGCCTGGCCAAAGTCCGCCTCAGGTCTTCACCACCACAGGCATTCGAAGCCCCTGTGGACTAGAGTGAGATTTGCCACCACGTGACTTTGATACCAGGACGGTGGTGAATCCTGGTATTGGTTTACTCTTAGCAACGCTTCCTAATGGAAACGCCGGGCTCGTTCTCAGCTTGACTGAGCATGCCAGGAGAAGAATCCCACCGCTGTACATCGCAGTCCGACAGCCAGGAACACCTCCAAGCCACGATGAGGCGGTAAACCGTTGGGAGAATATAGACCCATAAGTTGCAAAATTTCCAAATGTTCCAAATGTTGACAACGACGTGTTTCTCTGATGGACCATAGTAACACATAGTAAACATAGCATTATCATTATCATTCGTACCAACAGAACGATAGAGCAAAGCCTTTTGAACAATCCATTTATCTCCACAACCCACGAAGTCTCTAGTTATCGAAAAAACTTTTGTTTATTTTCAAAAAAACAGCAGGTTCATAAAGGCTGAAAATTAGGCGTCGTCTAGTCGGCAAACCTGAGATTAGGCGTCGTCGCGAGAATGTTAAAGTTGAAATATACCACTATTTTCCTGTCGTACATATTATACTCAATGTAGGTCGGACTGTCTGCTGTGTTAACTGTGGGAGACACAAATATTTCTAGCACGGTATAGGTGGAAATCAGTCCCAAAGCTATGAATTTAAATCAACTCGTAGTCGACCGAGATCGTTAAAGACGTCTGCAGTCAAAGAAACCAAGCTCTACCTCTTACGTAGTTTATGAGCAGCTTTTAAACAGGGCTTAGTTTTAGCCAGCCATAATCCAACGACCAGCAAATCAATACGAGACCGAAGCGGGTCTAAAAAAGACGGTCGTCGACCCAACGTTAGTTGTAAAACGAGGCAACATTGACAACTTGTATTCGGTCAGTTTATAGCTCTTGTTTAGGATAACAAGTTCCAGGCATATAGCATCACCGTGCTATTAAACCATATAGACCTTGTCTACATTGAACCTCATTCTTTCTGTGATGCTTAGATCGAAGTATCTTCATTAGTAGTGATCAACTAGAATCACGACTATACCGTGTGGCACAATATTTCGAACTAAAAGCTTCCCATTTAAATGAACATGTGCTCATTTAAAAGCACTGTTGCATCCCATTTCACTCTGTATTTAAGAAGACGAAGGCACAACTCATAACTAAACTGCAAGAAGTGGAACTGCCTTCAGACCGAGATCTCGATCAACAGCCTCCATTATCGAAGGACGTTAAGGTGAGCTGTGACTGCAGATGTTTCGATGGATTCCCACAAAAATGTACAACCGATACGAATGGGTAACTAGCAAATATTTGCGGAAACCGCCAGAACTGTAGAAAATCCTAAAACTTCGTGAGGAAAGCAAAACAAACCAGAACGGAACGAAACCACTAAGACGTCTCTAAGTTTTCCACCAGCTATTGCTATCTCGCTGTAATGTGAGTACTTCTTTGTCCCAATATATTCCAACCAATATGCGTAATTCTCACTGCGACCTCTGTATATTGAAGAACCATCAGATAAAAAGTATAGAAACAAGACATAAATATATTTCTATCCGTATAATCTTAGCTAGAGGGGCGTGTAGCACAGTGGTCGTGGCGCTCTGCGACACATACATTGGTTCGATTCCCGCGCCCCTGGCCCACCAAGCCCTCCATCCCTTTCGGGTCGGCAAATTGGTACCAGATATGGCTGGCTCAATACATCGGTAGGCCACCGCAAGTGGTTGTAAAGGCCAGATAAGCATTCAGTCACCTCCGACGGTGCTTAATGAAATCGAATGCACGGCGCATCCCCAAGGGATAGATCAAGCCCCGAGAGCTTTATCCTTCTATCCTTTATAATCGCAACTCCAAATATTATATGATTCTAGCTTAGTTTCCACTGGTAATTACCTAGAACATTCTGTGACTACCAACTAATTCAGTACATTAGAATATTGTTGATGAATACCACGAAGCTAACCAATCTACAATTATGCTAGCAGTCACAAATATACATACATATGCATATATATATATATATATATGTATATATATACATGTATGTATGTAGGGATATTAGTCTTTACTCCAGATTCGGTTCAATGACGAGAAATGCGTTGTTTATGAGACAAACGACCAAGCGACGATCGACGAGGCGGACGAAGCGGGACCCGGGAGCGAGAATTGAAACATTGGTTCACATCAAAATAGTCGCTTTATCATAGTCAAAGAGTTCGGCAATATTTAAGCAACATTTTGCCAATTTTTCTGCATGAATTACCGAGCAGTAAAGTACTTAATTACTATGTATGATTTTAGCGCCAGAAAATCTGCTCTCATCAGCAAATGACCTCAAAGCTAGCAATAATTCGGGTTTCTTACTTTTAAACTAAAACCTTTAGTATTGCGTATTACTATTATTGATTTAACGCCAAAAAGGCTCCCACAGATGTCTTCTAAGTAATGGAAGAAGCCTGAAAGTAACGTTACAATGAATGCACATTCGGCAACATGTACCTCTAATAAGGGACTGTTCCCAACGGTATACCGCGTAATCGTGGCTGGGAGGTGTTCCTGGGTGCCTGGGCCGCTATGTACAGCGAGAGGATTCATCTTCCCAGCAGGACCTCCCAAGTTGAGAGGGACCCCGGCGTTTCCATCAGGAAGTTCAGCTAAGAGTAAAGCAATACCAGGATCCACCACCGTCCTAGTATCAGACTAGTCGCATGGTGGCAAATCTCCGCCTAGCCCACAAGAGCGGCGAATAGCCGTGGTGGTGAAGATCTGAGTGCAGACTTTGGCCTAGGTGACCTCGGGACATCAGGGAACCACAGTAGCTAAGCCAGAAAAACTCCGAAACAGTGGAAATTTTGCTGAGGGCAGCACAAGCAGTATGCAAGTATTAAAGGACTAATATAACGTAGAGAATCATCTCACACTAATTAAACACCGTCAAAAGTTCCCAGATCTAAAATCGTTTCTAACGCGATATTTACGAAGTACACAAAGAACTGTGGCCATTCAATAACACCATTATCAATAGCAAGATTCATATCTTAGTATTAAATATCTACAATCGTAGTTTTACTGGTGATATCTAAAACTAGACAATGATCTATTAGTACTGGAAAGCCGGGTACTTGTCGAATCCATACTCAGCATACCTGAAAATTTGATAATGCTCCTTATACTGCTCTGTACTAAAAAGGTACACCTTTTGACTCAGAAGTAAGAACTCAACCATCAAGAGGAAATCCATTCTAATTCTTTCAAAGAAATACTTCTATTCTTCCCAGAACAAGAATACGATATCAGATCAAGTAATTGTAAAAAGAGAACGTTAAAAACTCACCATTTTTTTCTCCCACCAACACTCGGGCTGAGGAATAAATAACTCTGGTTTGTCATATCCGAGATCTTCGGGAGTCGAAATTCCAAGTTCACTTAGGACAGGCTTTATCTTTAAAAGCAGCAATTCACTCCATGTTGAAAGTGAAGATGTGTACTTGTGAATAAACGAGTACAATCCTAACCTCATTAATGATGTATGGATAGATCATCGCTCTGTTCTTTTTCGTACCACACTTTATCTTGAGAGCTTCCAAAAACCTAACGCACAAAGCGAAATCGTTCACCCGACGACAAGCACGTAGAGCGGCTTCAACGACCTAAGCGATTGCCGAAACAATTACGAAAACAACAGTGGTAACAAGAAGAGTCGACTAAAACCAAACAATGAAACACCCTGTGTCAGAGAATTTAGGAACTAAAAATAAATGTGTTTCTAGAATACCTTCGGGTCAGGGATGACGTCATAATCATGAAGTTCAGTGAGAGCTGAAAGAAGGAATAAATCAAAAAATGAATCAAAATACCCGTTGTAAAACCCTGTTATCACCTATCTTCACATAACTGTTAAAAAAAAACATTCCTTGAAACCACAGCAAGACAACTGTTGCTTGGATCGACTCATGAAATGATATCTAGATGCTACGCCATTGTTAGGCAACATCAATCCGCAAGACCGAAAGCTGTTAGAACTGCTTCGATAGGTTCACTTTCTAGCTTTTTCCCTGGTCATTGTTATCGGCACGTGCAAATACATAAAAAAAAACATTATAAGATTCTGTCACTTTGTAGTTTAGCCCAACTCTTTCCATTTTAGCCCATAAGTCAAAAGGAAATATAGCAAATTTTCTTAGAACGAGGTAGCCATCGTACACAAATCTCGACGAAGTCAACCGTCGGAAGTTTTAGTAAAAGGGGTGAAAGAGAAAGGATTTTACAACAACCAAAACCACTTCCACTCTTATAAAAGCGAAAAATTGGAATTAAAATGGCTTAACAATGACTTAACCCTTTCGCACTTCCCAGCCGTCAATTTCCGGTCTGTTGAAATAATCGATGAAATGCTTATCGAATCCTGGAAAAACCTTTTTTAAAGAAGAAACTAAACAAACGAGAGTCTACCCACTAGCGAATTCCCAATTCCATTATCACTGACACAGCAAGAAAACCAAAGGAAGAAGAAGAAGAAAAAGCAGTAGACGTAAGAAATTCTCATCTACCAACTTCTCGTTTTATTCCAAAAATTTCAAGCACAAACACCTATTTGACAGATCATCTATAGTTTCCAATGCACAATACACCACACTACCTTACGATGAGCAAAAAACCCCCACTCTGACCATTCCCACTTTTCATTTGTTAAACTACAGCTACGCCCTGATTCAAACAAGCGAACAATTGCCATTTATAATAAAGGAGCTCTCACAATTCAATTCTGCACCATTAAAGAAAAGAACTATAATCAAGTGGGTCATCGACTAAGTGAAAACAAACGCACTCTCTGCTGGCCATTTCTCCATTATGTCATCCTTCCTCGAGAGACAGGTGGAAGTTGAAATGCCACGCCCGACTGAGCCAAGCATGAGATTTGCTCGAGTGAGTGAACGAACCAACAAAGCCATACCTAAGCAGTGAATATTGTACGAAACGATGAATAAGAAAGGCAAAAAACCGTCAAATGAGTCACTGAGGCTCCACTGCTGTCTAGTAAATGCTTCTAACATGAGGAAATCACTACCAGAAAACATTGACACGATAAGACATGTCATATGAGCTAAAGGAACAACTACGGAATCCCTTAGGCTCCCTACAAACCGCCTTACTAAAACAAAACAAACAAACAAATCAATGCCTGCTCGGTTAGAAGTGTCCAGCGTGTTGAATTCACTTCTGCACACCTCACTGCATACTATCGTAGTCCGACGAGAATTTGCGTACGGGTTCCAACGCGGGAAATTCAAAGTCGTCTATTTTTGGCGTCTTATTTGTGTTCCTCTTGGATTTTATCGAAACATAGTTAAATTTTTTCCGGACATCTTCGATATCCTGATACTGTGCATCTCCGATAGTCGGTTGCCAGACCCTATTTGCCTTTAGGACAGAGGAAATAGCCAAAGAGAAGAGTTCATCCAATGTCAAGGCTACTCAGTACAGTTCATTTACGAACTGTAAAAATGGGACTGGTATGAATAAGTGGAAACCCTTTGAAGCGTCTCCTATTGGGAAATAACTGTTATATTAAACCAGGTCCACTTAACAAGGGAAACAAGAACTTAGGAAAAAAAATTAAGCTGAGGGCAGAAATGGAGGTGATTAATTTTTTGGAAGAGATTCTTTAAAAAGAGGAGAAGTTTAAAGATCGCTGCGTTCTTAAGAGCCTAAGAGAAAAGATCTGTGGTGGGATTTCTGCCAAGAGTTGGATCAGAATGAGAGAGCCTTCATTCAAGGTCGTGGCGCTCAATGGTCGATGAGTGAGTCCTCGCCTTCCTTCGCAAAAAGAATAGTTTCATTTTCAAATTTTTAGTCCAGAAATGATCCAGGTAGAATACTTGCAACTGGACATACTTCATATGAATTGTAATACTTAACCAGCTGTAGTTGTGTTATTGTTTTTTTTTGCAGACGTTTTTTTCGGAATGCTCTTCGATTTTAACTTTTTGTTTCGATCCTTCTCACTTAGGATGATTACTGTGATAGTATACCCCTTATGATACCATATTACCAAGTATCGATCCGATTTCCGATCGATTGTAAGTCCTGCATCTTTAAAGTTTCCGCAACGATATTGGTTTTCCGGCAACTGGTGGTAAATTTTCGATCAATAGAGTATTTCAGGACGGCTGTGATGAAGATGAAGACGAAGACGTCGAAGCATTAGCCGAAAATAAAAGTTACTTGTCGTCCTTGTGTAGGCTTATCAAAGAAGGAATGCATTTGTATTAGTATTTCAGGGGTTCAGAACTTTATAGACTTAGAGAAGAGACTTATCTCTAGCGCATATGTGGTTTTCACACAGCATCCTTTCTGATTCGAATATGTTTAGGGTTAAAAAACGATGGCGTGGTTTAGGTTTCTAGAATTTCCTATGGAAGATTGGCAGCTGAGAACATAAACGATAGACTGACTGACACCATCATGTCATTATGGACGAAATCCTGTTGGTTCACATGCTTTCATATTCGAAGAGCCATGAAGCAATCAAGCCGAAGAGGTATGTGTGACGAATTCCAGAAAGTCAAAGTTCCCATCCTGGAAAGGCAATAGGGCTTCTATCCTGCGGGCAAATGTTTATTGATTCTAGTATCTTTTTTATTTCATCAGTAAAATTCGCTGTTAGCTGAGATGTGTTGGTTTGGAATTTGAAGCGAACGCCATCCTCGCATCGTGTGACTCCTAGAGAGGTCACGGCACTGAATGTTGTGCGGATGTGGTAGGCTGTAGTTTGTTGTCAAATGTGCTTGGTTCTTAAAGTCGTTATGATTCAGTCTTCATTACTCTTGTGCTTACACATTGTGATGACTTAAGATGGTCGACATCTCACTGACATTAAAGCATTCCCTTAATGTCACGTTCGTTTTCCCGTACCTTATACGGGCTTTTTGATATTCCCACATATTATTTATACATGCGGTTTTTGTTTTCAGTCCATTTTTGAGACGAAATTGATCCTTTTCGGTTTTTCGTGCATAATTCTTGAAGGATGACATTCCACGTTATGTTTCCTTTCATGGAAAACATGTTAGGGACCATTTTTCCTCACGCATCAGCTGTTTACTCCTATTTTATCGCACTTGTATTTCATATAACTCTTGTACTCTGAATTAATTCCTTGTCAGCTAGGTATTCTAGACCCTGATACCTTGCCTAACTAGTCCAGCATACCTGCACGCCGGGTGGCACCCCACAATGCCTACTAATGACGAGCATTTGGCAATCGTAGCCAATGAATCCCGCGGGACAAGGAGAAGCCTACGGTGTGTCCGTTGGAGAGATCTAATCGCACGTCCATCTTCGTCATCTCGCTCATTGTGTGTGTGCGGGCCTCTTCCCATGAGTGAATGTCCACTCGAGTCGTCCCTCGTCTCCTGACCGGCCTCTCCAGCCGGTCCTCCTCTCGTGATGAAGTGGAGCCGGGCGTCGAGGAGGGCGTGCGCAGTGCCCGATCGATCCACTTCGTCATAGCCGTCCATTCAGTGGTGACCTCTGCTTCCTGACCTAACCCTTCTGCTAACCAAGCGCTTCCGACACAATCCAATTAGTCATTCTTCCCGAATCATTGGAACGTCCTGCGACTGCATTGTCGTTAATGAAGTTTCATCACCAGAACTTATGAGTGTATGATCTGATAAATATGGATTTCTCCTGGTCGGTTTTTTGCATTCGTTTTTTTTTATTTCTCTCCTTCATTCTACTCCTTTGTTTTTTCGTGTCAGACATTCCATTAAAAGTCCCCATCTTGTCTTTTGTTTTAAGTCGAGTGTCGTCGGTTTTCCTAGCTGTCGCAATGGTTTTTCTTTTGCCGATGTTTAGGAAATGCTCCTAAATTTCACTCTTCTCATGGTATTCTGATTCCTGCTCTCTTTCGTTGTGTAGTGCTAGGCACTGTATGTGCTGTCAATTTGAACATCAGTGACGAAACTCTCCGTCAAATCTAGATTGCCTCGGCTTGGTGGTCTTAGTGAACACGAAACCCTCATTAGACCCTTCATATTATCTGCACTCAGTTTTTGGAGTTACGCCTTCGTTCATCTTCCTCCTTATTCATATTCCTTGTTATTCTTTCGATTTACACCTTTGCTTCATTACACTTCTTTTCTTTTAATTCTTCTTACTGTCCTTTGTATTCTTGTTGAGCAAACGCGAGGTGTTATTTTTATTTCTTTATTTACGAATAAGCTGACGTTTCGTCCGATTTCGCCTTCCTCAGAGCTTGGAAGGGCCAAGTTGACCCTAATCTACCCATCTTCTCACAGTGTCATTCTGTTCTGTCCTTCAAATTTGGCTGTTTCTCTTCCTTTCTCTTCCCGTTTTACGAAATATTTAGGGTTTAAGGGTGTGGGTAGACGAAAGTTTTCATCAAATCTCAATTGCTTTGGCTCGGTGACCTTAGTGAACACGAAACCCTCATTAGACTCTTCATATTATCTGCATCCAGTTCTTGGAATTACGCCTTCCTTCATCTTCTTCCTTATTCATTTTCCTTGTTATTCTTTCGATTTACACCTTTGCATCATTGCGCTTCTTTTCTTTGAATTCTTCTTATTGTGCTTTGTATTCTTGTTGAGCAAACACGAGGTGTTATCTTATTCCTTTACTTGCGAGCCAGCTGACGTTTCGGCGGATTTCGCTTTCCTCAGAGCCTGGAAAGGTCAAATTGACCCGGATCTGCCCATCTTCTTACAGTGTCATTCTGTTCTTTCCTTCATATCTTCCTGTTTCTCTCTTTTTCTCCTTGCTTTTTGAAGTCTTTAGGGTTTTTAAACTGAGTCAGTTAATCCAGTTGTTTAAAATCCGACGATAATGAGGCGATGAACGCAGATGTTTTTCTAATTTTCCAGATGTTGAAACGGTTACAATTATGACTGGCCATTCTTACTGCGGCTCGATTTTCGTTCTCCTTCAAACAGTATGTTTTGGGACCAGAGGTGAATTCTTGTGAACATTGTTGTGCTTCTATTCATTCTTTTATCCTTGAATATTGTTTGTAAACTAAGCTTAGTTTTTTTTTGTCGTTCGCGGCTATTATATAGCGCTATAGTTGTTCCTCCTAGTTCCTTGACGTTTGTGCAGATATTACGCTTTTAGTCTGTAAAATCAAGTTCAGAAGTTCTTATTTGGTTCGTGTTTTCGGTGATAATTCTATGTAATCTGCGTCATGCCTCCTCTCTGTAGACTACGCTTGGCTTTGATTTGATAACACTATCTAAATGAGTGAGCCCTTCCTTCGAGTGTTTGATTACTTTGTAGTCCACATTCTCTTTATAGTTTACAGTCTATAGAAATCGATCGTGGAGCGATTACTTTGTTCTTATTTCTCTTGGAGAATCGGTGGACCAAATCACGGCCTTGTTAGAGGACTGTAATATAAGTATTTAACTGCAGCTTAAGTCTACAATTATAACAGAAGTTAGTTACTGGACAGGTATATGGGAAGCTTTAAGAAATCTGTCCTGTTTCAAGGAATGTTGCAGAATAAGTGACTGCGTTACACCTTCTGAAGCCTTTTTTTGCGTTTTAAAAAGCTTTGGAGCTGATCGATCGATCCCTTTTTGTATCAGTCAGAGAATTGCTTTACGAAACCAATGTTTTGCAGTGTAATCCAAGTCTAGAATATCAAGCCGTTTATATGTTTCTTAGATTTCCAGGGATTTCCAAGCAGTTCTGGGTCATCTGCAAAGTTTGCTGTTGATTGTTCCTGGATGACTTGCTGTTACTGACTTGGTTACAGACTAAAGTGAAAATGAACTTCCATCTAATTGATCAATACTTAAGTACTGTTTTAGTTGATCTTCGTCAGTCGGCAACTAACAAAGCCTTTATCGCTACTATACCTGATGGCAACTATGAAGTTGTTCATCCATTCCAGATTCGTGACAAAAATGAGCGAATGGGAATTGGTCAGGGAGTTTGTGCCACATTTTATTCGTAAGCTAAAAACATATATTTCATCGATCTTAGTTCAGATACTCGTAATTACTTCCTCAAAGCTGCCGAACATTACCAACATGTGACGATTGTAATTCGTAGCAATGCTGTCGGTCGCATTAAGTTGGTGTTAGAACGAAACAATTTCATATTCTTAAACCAGACCAGCTTCCGTAAGTTGGATTCAACTGGCGAGCGCGGCTTCTCGAATCGTGTTGAGAATTGCTATTATCAAGGCACGGTGGCAGGCGATTCATCATCATTCGTTGCTCTTTCGTCATGTAATGGATTGAGGTATAGCCTCTTCTCGTAATTCCGTGTTGTTTTTTCTACTTATCCAAGATTAATGATGGGGTACGACATTTCAAAATTTCTTTCCATGTTTGGTATAGCTTTGAACGTATTTGAAGAGACTTTGGCAGAGCTAATATTTTATTTCAAATGCATGGAAAATTCACGTTTTATATCCGCCGGAAGCGCAGCATCTCATGGTTAGATTGTAGATTAGTCTTTGAAACAATCTAGTAAGAAGTTTCATATGAACTGATCTTGTTGAGCCGATGCGAGGTGGCTATAAGGTATAGTCGTTGTTGTTGTTGTTGTTGTTGTTTTCGTTGTTTTCGTTGTTGTCGTTGTTGTTATTATTGTTGTTGTTGTCGTCGTTGTTGTTGTTGCCGTTGTTGTCGTTGTTCTTGTTGTTTGATGGCTGACGTCTCGGCAATTTCTTCCACCTCAGAGCCGTGCTGTTGCGAGTGGGAATCCCAGCAAGAGCAGTTCATACGAAAATTTAAATAAATATATCAACTACTTATGCCGAGGTTTATAGAAAATCGGTCTTCTGAATTATTAAGAACTTTCAGTTCTGCTTGAAATTCATCAGACTTAACGTTTTGACGAGTCTGTCTCTTATGTGGCTGAATATGCTGTATACTATATGCACCAGTGTAAACCATGATGCTTAGAAAGAGGGACTTATTTCTCAATGACCGGAGTACACTTGGATAAACGTACACTTATGATTTGACCCAATTACCAAGATGGTAGTGTTGCCTGTGCTGAAAATGGGACAGTGGACAGACAACAGAAGACTGAATACTGGTCTCAAACTCAAATATAGCTAAGGTATATGTCGATGTTGAAGTTACCGTTAGTCAGATGAAGTGAAGGTGTTGAGACAAATCTGAGTTGAAAGGATTACATATGAAGGTAACCTACGTTAACAAACACCATGGAGTTTGTAAATAGTTGCACAGTTTCTTTAGTTTACAAGTTTACATGGGACGTTCTTCAGTATTTTGTGATTGGTGTAATTTTTTAATGACCGAATATCGTTCTTGATTGTAGTCGATGAGGACTGAGTATGAAATGCTTATCGTATTTTGCTACTATTTATGTCTAATTTTCTATCCTTTTGTGTAAAGTGTAAGGAGGAATGTTCTACCTTAAGTTAGTGACAAACTTCACTCAGAGGGATAATCGCGTTCTCAAATGGGTCCACGTATGGAGTATGGCCCTTGGATGTTGGTGATAGAGGACGGAGACATCCACATATTCTATACAAAACTGGCTGGTCGAAGGATGCAAAATGTGGCACATCTTTGGCACCTATTGAACATATTATACGCCGTAGGGTAAGTTGCTCATTTGTCTATGTTTTTCTTAAGAACTAGTGATCAATCGTAGTTTTTCGCTAGCTCCCGATAAATCTTCAACGCCAGTAGCTCTCGGGAGCCTTCAGGCTTACCAAATTCAGAGAGGAGAACTTACTAAAAGTGTATACAGTACTAGATCAAGCTCTGATAAGGTTGAGTATTAGCTGAGATGTTTTTTAAACGTTTAAAGACGCCAATTTTGGGAATGTAAGAGTTTGAAAAAAAGTGTACGACCAAAAAAAAGTTACATTTGGATCAAAGTAAATTCACTTGTTTCTTATTTTCTGTGATCTCGGATGTCTTTACATTGTCGAGAGTTCGAGCATGCTGTATAATCAAAGAGGAATCTGTTGCCGTCGACTATCTCCCATGGGTGCTCTTTTGATGTTTATTGGAGTACTCGCATCTGTTCAATCGTGCCGTATAGCATTGGCGCATCCATTGTCAGTAGTGATTTATCCGATTTGACGCATGTGCTCCAATTGAACAAGGCTATTATGAACCACTAAATTTGCATGACAGTCGGTTTCACCGTTTGAAGTTAGGTCATTGTTTTAGAGAAGCTTTTTCTATCGTTGGAGAAACTGCTATTGTGAGAAAGAGTATTCGAGACAGCTTTTGTTCGTCTCCGTCACGGAAACGTCCTGTCGCGCCAGACTTCCTTGGCTTATGCTGACAAGGTCGTAGACATGCGGCTGAGAACAGCTTCAGACTTCCTTATGACCCTCCCTGTATTTCCTTGTCTTTTCGGCGCGTTGAGAAATCTCAATCACAAAAAGCGCTTCGTTAAATTAGACAGCCTTGTACTGGTATAAGAATGTTCTCCGATTCTTAACCACCCCATTTTTGCGATAAGGAGCCCTCATTTGCTGCTAGCACAGGTGTTAACCAGTATAAGATTGCTTCGCAGATTTAAGTAAAGCGTTGAAATAAATTTAAAGTGCATTTGTAGTGAGGTACCTCATTAGTTCCCTACCAGTAAAATATCAGTACAGTGGACACTAGCGAGCACATTGATGAGCAAGGAAGCGAGATGCATCCGCACATTATAAGATTAGCGATTAAATCGGTTTTTTTTTAAAATATTCGAGCTGCTCGAAATTCTTCACTTTATCTGCGTCCTACTTTTTATATGGTCGTTCTAGTTGGAAAAAGTGCAGTGTAGTACATTTGACACTTCTTTCTGCGCAGTAATAAGGTTTTATTTGTGGGGTTCTGAGTTGCACTGTGAGACAATTTGTTGTGGAAAATTCCATAAGTGGTGCACATCCATAAGTTTGTTCTATACACATTTCTGTGTAACGTATACATAGTGTTCCAAAGTATGATGTTCAAATAAAAGGAAGACCCACATATTATCCGTATTTGGAGTTCTCAATTCGAGCCTTACTAGTTAGTAGAAATTTCCCGAACATAGGTCGGCTGCTGTTTTGGTCAACAGAAGTATGTTGAATACTATCAGCAACAGCTCTTCTTAAAGCTGTGTTGTAGATGTCTTGGCACCGTCAACGACACAGGCGAGATATTTCAAAACAGACGAAGTATGTTGAATTGGCTATTATCGGAGACCATGAATATGTTGGTTTTTCAATTTTTCCTCCTAATTTATTAAATATCAAGTCTTTGTTTTCACTTTATCGTTCCTTTATTGCATTTCCTCTGTTTTGTTGAAGGTTAAGCAACATGGATACTCAGAGGACGACTCGTTGGCCTATATGCTTGAAGCAGTCAACATTGCCGATTTTGTGAGTAGGCTTGGCAGCGTTCAGTTTTTTCTTCACGTATTAAATTTAAAAAAAGCAAGTGTCGATTGTTAGCTAGAAGGGAATACTACTGCGTGGAAATCCCGCACTCTTGTATTAAATTATGTGCGCAAAGGAAGCCGACAAATTCATTAGCGGCGCCTATTTATCCATCCTACGCGAGGGAGAGCGAAAGCTTTCCGCTAAAATAATCCGTTTTAATCGGCAAGAATTGTGAAGTAAAGAATGATTAATGGGTACAGTGGTACTGCTGGACTGCTCATATTCATGTCTTTTGATGGATACCAGTTTGTTTGTCCAGTTTTTTAAAAATATTCAATGTGTGGTTAGAACTGAGTGCGTTTTTTTTTAACATACACTTATGTACTTACTTACTTACTTGGATACGTGGACGCCTTGTCCTCACCGCTTGTGCGGGCTCCAGCGTGATATCCATTTTCGGAGTTTTGCTGATTTTGCCATTGTGTTTCCCTGGAGTCCCGACGTCAGCCTAGGCAAAGTTTACCCCCATGTCGTCACCACCACAGGCAACTGCACCCCTTGTGGATCAGAGGGAGATTTGCCAGCATGAGACTAGTTTCATACCCGGACGGTGGTGGATCCTGGTATTGGTTTACCCCTAGCTAGGCTTCCTGATGGGAAAGCTGGACTCCTTCCTAGCTTGGGAGACTCTGCTGAGTGGATGAATCCTCCCGTTGTACATCGCGGCCCGACGCTCAGGAACACCTCCCCGGCCACGATGAGGCGGTAAACCATTGGGAGGTTGCTTATATAAGGTATAATATTATACGAACGGCTTTAGTTGCAAAGAAAAACTCCCGAAACGTTCATATTGCCAAATCAGACATTTAGTGCTGAATAATCTATTAATGTAAGAGTTCTTTTTCCATTGGTCGTGAAATTGTAGTCGGTAGAAAACACGTGGTTGTTTGTCTGAAAAGTTGTTGATTGAAAACCTTTGATATTCCTAAATATGATCGTAGAGAAGTTCTCCTTTGTAGTTATGGAGGTATTAAATGAATTCGCAATAGTTTTACAACTGAAACGGTCGTGTCGTTTACAAGATAGTACGATAATTGTGACAGATGACGTTTCGTAATTAGTTGGGGTGATCGGCAACTCATCTTCAGATGTTTTCACGTGATTTGAATGTCCGATTGTCGGTGGTCTATTCTGAAGTTTGGCTGGATGTACAAAGAGTTGACCTCTTCGAGGACATCGAAAGGACCTTAAGCGGTGTCGTCGATTACTCAACTGGACATATTTACAATATCGGCAAGTTTCATGTTGCTTATCCATGGTCTTTATTAATTATTAGGCCATCGGTTAAGTTTTACATAGCGGTGAAAGTTATCTCTATTATCTCTACTATTCTACTGAGGTTTTATTAAGAATAACACTGATATTTTATAGCTAAGGATGCCAGCGTTTTGTTCAGTGGTGGATCATTCGCAAATCATGAATCGATTAATGCAGTTTTTCGCAGTATTTGCACGGCAAGGTCTTCGGCTATAATTAAGGTTAGTTCTTATTTGTGAGTACTGTAGTGTCTTGGTGTCGTAAACGTATTAAGTTTGTTGGTTCTATCGCTTAGTTATTGTATTCGTTTTATAACGAGTTTTGAAGAAGCCGAAACCAGTTTCTGGTTTGGTTGAATGACTCCCATTGGTTTAGCAGATCTTTTAACTGATCGTCTTTGTACCCACGTTTCTCATCTTCTAAACGATAAACCTCATTGGCGTTAATTCTATCCTAAATGTGTACCATGCACCGAAAGCCGTTGATATTTTCGTGATACTGTGAGCATAAGTGGCTCACTTTATTTCCTGCTTTTTTTTTTAAGCAATCGATAACTTATCCTACGCAGATGTTGTGGCAAATGTCCTTGAAAAAAGCTCTGTTATACACTTAGTGATATGTGAAGAAACCTATGGATAAATTTGTTCATCGGTTGTGAAGCTCAGGGCAGCTACTAACATGGCTATGATCACACGGAGGTTCGAAACTATGGTAGATTTTATCATCATAGAATTTAATTCATTGAGGAAACTTGTATAGACAATGTGTATAGAAGCATCAGATGTTTTCGTCTATGGATGGAGTGCATGTTTTTAAGTCTTAGTTTTCTGGATTGTTGTTCTCACCGGGGTGCGTGTAGCGTAGTGGTCGGAGGCGCCCTGCAATGCACATGGCATTGATCCCCCTGTCCCAGGCCCACAATGCCCTCCATCCCCTCGCGGCCGGCAAATTGCTACCAGACTTGTCTGGGAGGATAGCAGCACTGGCTCAATACAGCAGTAGGCCACCGCGAGTCATTGTAAAGGCCAGATGTGCATTCAGCCCCAAGCGATGGTTAATGAAGTCGAATGCATGGCGTATCTCTCAGGGATTGATCAACGAGACTTTTTATCCTTTATCCGTTTTATTGTTCTCACCATCTTCCACGAATACTATAAACCTATTCAGTGTGCCTTTCTTACATACTTTTTACATTATGTGTGAGTATTACAACGTGCATGCGTTACGGTTTACAAACCGCGCATGAGTTGCGGGAGATTTTCTCAACTAGCAGTTGTCGAGGTGCTAGGAAAAATAAGATAATTGGTTAGTTTCATTGAGTAATGCATGGTTCCTTTTTTTTGAAAGTGAAGAACATTATTGAAAATGTCGCTATAACCACCTTTTGGTGTGCATTCGCCCTTGGAAAGTGTTTGTGAGCTTCCTATCGGGCCAGTTACTTCGTGGAATAGGTTATCGTATGCGAACCATTTTTTATCGCACATCATAATGCGACTGAGAAATGGATGTTTTTTTTTCTTTTTTTTTATGTAAAAAAGCACAGAGAGTCATATGGTATATGGTCTTCTTCGTTCTCGTTCAGTTCATATGGCACCCAACTGTCCAGGTTCTCCACCTTGTCTTCGAAATGTCAATCGATTTTTGGATGCTGAATGTCGAGTTTTCCATCTTTAGCTTTGCTTTTTCCATTAGTTTTTTTTGCATCCCCTAGTGTAGTTTTTGGAACGGCAACGTGGATTATCAGCTCTAGGCATTAGCTGCTGTTAGACGTCAGCGATCTGCTCCTTCATAAGTATTCATGTCTCCAGCATGACGCCTTAGGAACCATTTGAGTATTGCGTATTCGAAAGCCTTCTTAATTGTCATGGTTTTATGACAATTGTAGTTACCACCGTTATCTTATCGTTAAATTTGAACCCATAAAGGTAAAGCGATGCTGTAATAGCACCCTTTCAGCCAGCTTCTAAAATCGTTCTCAGTTTTGTTAGAATTAGTTAGTTGATACTTGATACTTGAAAGGCCCGTCATCACTAGTTGTGCGGGCTCCAGCATAATCACCATTTTTTGGAGATTTGCTGGATAAGCCATTGTGGTTCCCTGGAATCCCGAGGACAGCCTGGCCAAAGTCTGCCCCAGGTCGTCACTACGACAGGCAGTCGCAGCCCTTGTGGATAAAAGGGAGATTTACCACCATGCGACTTTGATACCAGGGCGGTGGTGGATCCTGGTATTGATTTACTCTTAGCTAAGCTTCCTGATGGAAACGCCGGAGTCAGCTTGGAAGACTGCCGGGGGGGACGAATCCCCACTCTGTACATCGCAACCCGAAACCCAGGAACACTTCCCAGCCACGACGAGGCGGTAAATCGTTGTGAGGTTAGAATTAGTTACCACGTGACAAATAGTAAAGTAACAAGTACCTTTAGAAATGATGTAAGTAAACAGTGTAAGCAACAAATATTGCTGATTCTTCCAAACAATTGTCACGGCAGGAAAAAGATGTCATTTACGTACCATCCTACATATTTGCACATGTGACAATGTTCGAGTGATGTTCATGTAGTAAATGCATGAGCGCAATGAATTTGCGTGCTGCAACAGACAAGTTAAGCCCAGATCCCGAATGCATGTTTCCACGGCTCTTCACTCCCATAACAGGTACTCGTTTTCTCATAAAGAAATACGTTATAAACCCTATAAACACTACGTTAACTTTTTATTTACTGCGTGCTACAATTTTTCACGGCAAGTTAGTGTATGTGATGCAACCACAGTGGTGCTTAGATATTTGCAAAACTCCGGACTGCAGGTGTCTGTGATGGAGATCGAACACGCCGTTACCTTTTCTAGGGGCTAACACGTTCACCACCACACCATGCGAGTCCTTCGTTTCGGCTTTCTCTCAGCTAGTTTTCTATCTGCTAGCGGTCTGGAGTTTTGTAAATATCTCAGCATCATTGTGACTACAAACATTCCTGTTTTCGAATGACTTCATCTGGGTTAATGGTTGTCGATGCCTGAGAGAAGATTCGTTTGTTATTTTCACCTGTTTATAATTAAACTAAATGTATGTCTTAGCTTTATATGCCTTAATGATAAAAGGATACAAAGAGCAAAATGTTTACTGTTGATCAACCTCTTCGCTTTAAATTATACCTTCGACTCCATTAGGGGCGTCGTGGTAATGGGATGAATATTTCGCCTATACAGTGATTTGTGTGAACCCAACGATTCTTCAAATCAATGCTCTTATCCTCTCGACCAAGTCCGGTGGAATTTTGCAACCCCTAAGGAAGAATGATATGGTTTTTACCAGGCTCGAGGTTAAACCAGTGCATGTGTATGTATTGCAGTGCACCTTTAACCATCGCGCTACACACCTTTATTGATATATATATATATATATATATATATATATCATATATATATATATATATATATATATATATATATATATATATAAAACAACTAACTGTTCAGCTATCTCCATTACAAACAGCGTGGAATTTGCGGAGTTATCGTAAATGGGATGGTATGAGGTAGTTTTTTCTTTAAAAAAGGGATTTTCGGTCATCGAGATCAGAAGTGCATGTTTCGATTGTTCATATTCAGGCTCAGCTAGAGCTTTATATTTCCCCTAATTTGTTTAAAAAAATTTTTCGCCGTTCATGTTCCCTGATTGCTTCTTTTTTTATGGTGGATTTCCATCGTGTGCAGGATCATCAATCGATTAAATTAATTAATCATCAACCAATTATTCGACAGATTTTTTACCTTAAGGTAGTAAATTGCTGTTAAACGAGAGCCATATGTGACCACATATTTGTCACGAATTGTTGGTGCCACATATCATCTGCAATCTCACCACCTATTAAGTCTGTCGGACACTAGCCAGGTGTCTGTCCATGTTCTTCTCGCGTCAGAGGTAGTGTGAGCTTCGTTAGCCCAACGTTCTCGATTGACGCCGTGGAAAGTCCTCTGTTTTCCTTCACTGGTGTGGAGATGGGCACAGATTGTTAGCCGGACCTTGCTCTGGCATACGTTCAATTCCAGGCAGCCTTCAAAATGGAAATGTCGTGTGTGGGTCATCTTTTACTCATAGCGGCCTTAGCACCGGCTGAAAAAAGGACTGAGACATCGAGTAGCTTTATTAACAAAGGTCCTCTTTGTTGCTTTCTTTGTATTATTACCAAGGAAACACTTCGAGGGTCTTGTCTTTGTATTCGTACAAGAGACTTCCCTCACGCAAAGGAATGGAGCAACATTAGTGGATATAATTTCTGTGGAGATTTCTACGTTCGTTGGAGGAATTTTAGTACAAGAGTTCAAATTCCTTCGAAGCTCATATGGTTGACTACCTCATTTACGCTGAAATGGCATTTGTGCCATATGGTTCGTAACGGCCACAAAATGAGTTTCTGGGTTTTGTATCTGTTCTTGCGGATTATATTTTCCTTTGTGCATCATGTAGAAGGTAGAATGTACGTGGAGAGAACCAGTGTCATGTTGAGGGTAGTATTGCTGAGACAATAATGTTTGTGAAATCTTATTGACCCACATGAGAAGGAGGAATCGACCAGTTGGCCGATCACACTTTTGTAACATGTGAGCTCTTTTTTTTCTGAATTTAACGTCACCTATGTTGTCATCATCAATCCCTGGGTCCATGGGGCAAAAGAAAACCTAGTTCGTCGTTCAACAAGAAACTGGGTTTTTGTACTTCAGCAGTAATATTCAATATCTTGGATTATTAAGCTTACACGAGGTTGTTATATAAGTTTTATTTGGGTAACGTTTCTACGTCTTTGTCTTCATCAGAGCCAATGATCCGACTCGATGGTCCACAGTTGTTCGTCTTCTCGATAATCGGTTCTGATGAAGACGAAGGCATCGAAACGTTAGCCGAATAAATTTTATATAACAAGCTCATGTAAGCATAACAATCCAAGAAATTGTGAGTTTCTAATTTACAACGTCCAAGACTTTAGGAACCAGATGTGGTGCTAAATGGATTGTTTGGTAGACGTAGTAGTTTTTGTGATTTGTCTTTATCTGGATCTATTTATAAGCCGGTATTCTGTTAGACTTTTCTGAATTTAAGTACCACTGTCTGTTGTGGTAGAATGTGGAAGGAATTGGGTCATACCCAGTAAAAAAATGCTTCTATCCACACATTCAATAATACTTTTAGTCGCCATACCTCATTATCCCACCTATCACCATATCCGGTTCCGAAAGTCTTGAATGTTGTAACTCTGTGGTTTGATCGATTATATAATTCGCAACAGATGATTCTTCTGCTGGCTGAAAATTTTCTTGCGAACTCATCTGTATATTTGTTTGGAGCGGAGTTGTCCTCCTTAATCTTTTTTTTCATTTCGAAGGATTTTATTTGTAGCCCATGGATTGAGTGGTCGACTGCCATATGTTATTTCTGTCAATTCGTCCGTCACAGAAATTATACGCTTAAATTAGATTCAATGACGATAGATTAGAGTTGAGAATGAGGAGGGGTTGCCAGTAGAGACTCGGATTAACTGCGGTGATTGTCGTGCTTCTCGAAAAACATTCCACCCTTAGAGAATTTTGCTGTTTTAGTTCTTAAACTAATGAGGAATAACTACTGGTATTCTGTCGGAAACACATGGGAAATTACGACTTGGGTGTTAAAGTTTCATGTCTTTATTCTTTTCAGACCTTTAGATTACACTTTGTTCTCAGGATTACGGTAATTGGGCGTAGTCGTGAACTAGATTCTGTTTTATAGCGACGATGAAATTGTTTGCAGAGAATGATATGACACTGATTTGTTGAAGAGTAAACCTGGTTGGAAGAATGTTATTTCAGTTATAAATTTGTGGCTTCCGTACGATCAATGAGATTTTCACCTTGGTAGAATAAGGTGACCTGCATTTTACTGGCAAATCTCTTTGGACTCTAATGGTCATTAGTTCAATTGAAAAAGTTTTTTACTTTCGTTTAACACGTAGCGCCTGTGATGTATTGTATACAATACATTTGATGCGAAAATATTGGCTGTTTCCAACATTAAACCAACGTTTCTCGGTTCGTATTAGATCCCATTAGTTGGAATAAAAATATTTGAATCGAGATTTTCTGCTGCTGACGCGTATTTTACTTTGAACACAGAAGCAAATGAACAAGTGAGCTTTCGTACAGCTTGATACTATGGTGTTTCAACCACAGTGATGCTGAGATATTTGCAAAACTCCGGACCGCAGGTGTCTGCGCTGGGGACGGAACCCGCTATTACCCTTTCCGGGAGCTAACGCTCACCACCACACCATACGGATCCTTCGTTTCGCCTTTCTTTCAGATTGTTTTCTATTTTAGCCCCCTGGAAAGGGTAAAAACACGATTGGTCTCCACCGCAGACATCTGCGGTCCGGACTTTTGCAAATATCTCAGTATCATTATGGTTGAATTCCATATAATACCCTGCGGTGAAAAATTGTAGTAGGCAGTAAATGAAGAACTTAAACTCTGATGTTTCTCAATGTACCATTTACTTTTACAGCTGTCCTTCCATTGGGAATTCAAATAAAAAAGTAAAACTTAGATTTCGTCATTCTTGGGGGTTTTGTTATAGTTCTAGACATTTAGAACTGGAAGAACACTACATAAAAATTATATGTACGAATAAGACGGTACAACGAAGTCTCCGTGATAAATCTGCGAGGTTGTCAATTCCCTAAATACTAAAGTTATCGAGAAATCAGTCAGCTATGGGAAACCAACTCTGGACGTTGTGTTAGTGTTGAAAGCGGTCATTATTTCTGCGCTCTTTGTGTGGAAAACCATTCATGACTATTCGACGTGCAATGTTTGTATGGTTATCTGAAAGATTTCGTAGTTGCTTTCGTTAACAGATCGCGGGAGTTTCCATGAATAGATTACTGGATTGTAATTGTTCGAAAAGGACGCGTGTAGCACAGTGTTCGAGGTACCCTGCGGTACACGTGGGTTCGATCTGGCATTCCGGGCTCACCAAGTCTTTCAGTTCTTCGGGATCTGCAAATTGCTACCAGACTCGTCTGATAGAATATCGTCATTGCCTCGATGCATCGTGAGACCACCACTAGTTATATAGGCCAGATATACAGATATATATGCATTCATTTACCTTCGACGATGGTTGATGAAGTTTAATGAATGCCGCATCCCTCAAAGATTTATCAACGCCGAGAGCTTTATCCTTTAGGTTTTAACTGTTCGAACTGTTCAGGATTCTAATTCAAAAAGCAACTTTCCTTTAACCTCGGTATGACAAATGAACATATGTTTAAATTGTTGAGCTTACACGAAGTTGGTGAAGCTGTTTATTCGGCTAACATTTCGACGTTTTCGTCTTCATCAGAGCCGATGATCCGAATCAAGTAGAACAAGTACAGCTGTGGACTATCGACTCGTATTATCGGCTCCGATGAAGACGAAAACGTCGAAACGTTAGTCGAATAAATATCTTTATTAACCTCATGTAAAGCTCAACAATTTAAACACATATTCAGGGTTGTAGTCTACTTTTTTTTCAGAGTGTGGACATGTTCGGTGCACAGTGGTCCGGTCAGATGTTGGCACATTCCTTAGGACATTTACTTGGCCTCGAGCACGATACGCCTTCCTGTCAATGTGACACGGATGCAGTGAACCAGCAGTGTATCATGAACGATAAACCAGGGGTTAGGTTTTTGCCTTCTGGATCTCCACTGCTATAGTATTTGCCATTGTTTTCATAAATATATCATTATGACGTGTTAATGTTCTTTTAGAAAACCCGATGTCGCATTTGCTTGGCAATTTTCGAAATGTTCAATTGCTCGAATGCACGGTGTATGGCAATCCGGACATGTTCACTGCTTATTGAACAAACCGTTTCAAGTACGTTGCACTTTCTTCTGATGTAAATCTGACATTATTTACATTCCCACGAAGACTGGCACCTAAAGGTGTCATTTTCTTTCTGGTTGTAGTCATTCGGTAGCTCATTCAATGCAGATGTTGTAGCGCGCGTGGTTGATGGGAGAATATCCCATTAATAATCCCCTCATTTAATAATTCACCAAAAAGTCTTGTTTTGGATGAGTATCTTTCTTCGGTGAGGGACCATTGCTGCCGAAGAGTGTGCAGCGTGGGGAGTGTGGCCTTTTGGAGAGGCGCAGAAACACCTCGACCTGTGCAATGGGAATCGACACTTGGGGAGAGGTTTTCGCCAGAATGAAATAAGGAAGAGAAGTCGAGAAGACTTCTTCCAGAGTAGCCAGATGTTTGCAGACCATGCATTCGTCAATATGACTCAACGGAGGAGTCGTCAACCATGTGCGACTCTGAGCGGCTGTTCTTCCTCGATGGAAGACAGGTGGAAAAAAACGGCTCTGAAGAAGGCGATTCTGCCGAGTCGAAACGTCAGCTACGATTGTGTTGTATGTGAGTTATATATGGAAGTAAACGTATGCTGTTTAACAACCTCGCGATTGCTGAGAGAGAAAACGACGAATTCATAGTTCAACAGAGTTTAATCTTATAGACACCTGTGAAGTCTTTTAATACAACCATAACGTTGTGTTGGAAGTTGTTCTCGGAAGCATTTAATGTACTAAGAGTTGGTTTGATATCTCTAATATGCGTATAATATTATGCATAACATACAATATATATCCAACATAGGCAAATTTAGGATATTCTTTATTCTATAATAGGCGCTCAGCATGTCAGGCGAAACCTGTAGCAATGCTCACCATTTCTAAACAGTGGTTTCTTTTTGCCAACTACTGATACTCAAAGGCGAAGTGCGGGCACCACCGTTCGACTAAGTGGAGAAGTCTTTACAATCTCTACGATGAATCATGGTAATGCTACGGAACGAGGGGATACAAAGAAACATTGACACCCATAGAACGGTGATGCAGAGGTTTTTCTATAGATTTGTTGATGTTCCAACTCCTGATGCACACTAATAATCGAAAAAATTGTGGAGAGTTGTCGAAGAAGTAACATCACATGCAGTGTGCATCATCATTTTTGATAAGCAGTTCGTTGTTTTGCAATTTTCAATCGTTTAGGGGGGTGGATAGCACAGTGATAGTGATGTCCGTTATCACGAGCATGTTGCTAGTTCGATTCCACTTCGGGCCAACCAAACCTATGATTTCCTCCGGGGTCGGGAAATTTGTGGTGGACTTGTCTGGGAAAAATCACTCTCTGCAATGAATTGGGAACGCTCCTGCCCGGCTATCTCAGGACACCAAGGAGAATCGCTCGACCAGCATTCTACGGTATTCAAGATGAAGTGGAAATTTTCAAGCAGCAACCGGAGCCATACGTAAAAGTTGGAAGATCTTCGTGGACAGTGGGTGCGAGGAAACGAATCGAATGTGAGAAAGTGCTGAGATCCACACGATAGACGTGGTGACGGCTCATATGAAATAAAAAGAAGATAGCTGTTGAGTATTGTTTGGAATGAGACGATATCAAAACTAAAAGGAAAACATCGTAATCTCCCTATAGGAATACGTCTGCATGGACGAGTTTTTTTTCTTCATGCACTAGTGTTGTATATGCACAAAAACATGGGAGTAGTGTAAAGGAACGTGGAGCGTTAAATAGGATAGGAAAGGAGAATCGCAGATATTTTTTCCAGGACGAAGAGATAATCCGATTTCTAAAACGGAAATCACATAAAAAGGGCGGGGCTACAAAAGCCATTCTAGAATGGCCGGTACGACACCTATAGGTGTCACAGCGAGTGCATCGAAAAGTTGGGCGTCGTCCATTCCTCAAAAACACGAACAAAAAAGTTAATAAAGGAGACTTATCCACAACACGATTTTAATGATAAGCAATTGATGACGGCCTACTCTTATCCATAATGAATAGGCATAGTTTACAGTGGATGAGCATATTTTTCACTGAAGATCATTGAGTTGATGCAAGAAAAGTGTTCTTGATAGTTTGAATTCTGAAGGAATCTGTTCATCTGGTCGTATGTTTCATTGGTTTAGCCTTCTCAACTTCGCGAATGTGGAAATGGTGTGGTGGACGGATCAGAAGAGTGTGATTGTGGAACACGTGAGACTTGCACTGATCCGTGCTGTGATCCGCTTACATGCACGCTACGAGCTCATGCTCAGTGTGCAGGTCATCATCAGTGTTGCTACAGATGCGAGGTATGGTTTTTCCGGCAGATCTGGCAATGGACCAACTAGTTTTTATCCTTAGATAAAGCAAGAATGGGAAAAAATTTTTACGTTGTGTTTGTTTTACTGGTTCTTTGACATGTTCTTAGCGATACGAATTGATTTCAACTCATACTTGGCCGGTATTCAGTTCTCAACTAAGCAATTTTATCTTATTTCGTAATGATCTTTGCCAGTATAAATGAAAACCATTGGAGTCTACAGATCTTTGCAGTAGAATAGTTGTTCTATTGTATTAGCATGGTAAACTTCTTTTGAAAGCCTTAAACCCTTTTTTGTTTCTCGTCGAGAGTCGTATCACCAAATGCAAAGCGGTTCAACGAAAGGAAAAAATTTCGTTCGTATAGTATAAAGATGGTGTCCTTGAATGTATCGTCAGTTTGTGCGGTTACCTCGCTTGCGTTGAAAAAGGGCCAAATTTTAGAAAGAACGTAATATTTCGGAAGAAGGATGTGTGCTCCTATATTGATTGCCAAAGTGTCAGGTTCACGTTTCAAGTTCTGCAAAGACCTCTTTTAGGACGAAAGTCTCAAATTTGTTAGTCCCAACTACTCAAGTTCTGCAGTTCTGTAGTTATAAAAAAGCATCCTCACGAATGAATGGAAATAAATGCGTGGCAGGAATTGTTATAACGGTAGGAGGTTTCGGGTTCCAAAATGCTTAAAACAGGAACTAGTTCTACTTAAGATTGTTTGTAAAGCTTAATCCTTATGCAATATAGTTTTTAGTTACGAAAAGCCGGTGAAGTGTGTCGAAGTGCTCACTCGCCATGTGATGTCGCTGAAGTTTGCGATGGAAGGTCGGGAAACTGTCCTGCAGATGGACACTTGGTCGACGGCACAGCCTGCGGTCGAGACGGGCAATGCTGGCGAGGCAATTGCAGCGATCTTTATCATCAATGCCAGGAAATCTGGGGAGAAGGTAGGTTTTTTGTTGAGATCTTCTCGCATAGTGATCGTGCCCAGTGGAATTCTGGATCAATGATTTGTCGTTTTTGTAAATGAACAGACGTATGCTATCTGTGTTCTTTATTTGTTGTATTTGATGGAGTTTTCTGTCATGCATCCATCATCTATTTGAATGTCTATAATTCGAATATATCGCGAGAAGTCCTTACCCTGAAAACAATTCCGTTCTTGTAGTTGGCGAATATTAGTAAGCGGGGATAGCGCATTGGTTACTGCTGCCGTAGAAGAGGAAGCAAAGGCGGTAGGTAGTTCGACGTTCGCCCCAAAGCTCTCCTTTAGTCCACATGGGGATGCTTTCGCACGGCTATCTCAAAGCGTGGAAGAAACGTGAACTCGACCATCATTCTACGGCAAAAATAAAGAAGCCGAACTCCTCGAGCAGCACCTTAAGAACACGCGAAATGTCCAAAGACCATTTATGGATTCGTAGAAAACGAATCGGATGCAAGAAGTGCTGGATCCGCACAGTAGATGTGATGACGTGTCGTGTAAAAAAATTGTAGGTAAAAGCGGCAAATGTCATACCATCATATTGTTTTACTTTTTGTTCTAGTGCCATTAATACATAGATGTACAGGTGCCCGAGTCGCGGATGAAGAATGTTTCAAGCAGAATACTCGTGGTCACGAGTACGCAAATTGTGGTTCGAGTGATAGTAGTGGGTCCTATCGCTCCTGTCAACCTGAGCACATTAGATGTGGGACGCTACATTGCCAAGACGGCTCGATTACACCATCGAAGTCTTCTCTGAGAGCCTTTACCTTTCAATTTCAACAGGATGAGAAGCAGGTGCAGTGTAAATCAGTCGCGGATGACAGTGTAGGTCTTGTGCAAGACGGATCTACATGTGGGCCTAGTCGAGTTTGTGTCGCTGGTTCATGCGTCGAAGTGTCCTCTGTCTCAACACCAGTCAACTGTCCTTCCAACAATCATGCCTTGCAATGTTCAGGTCATGGCGACTGTACCACTACCTCTGTCTGCGTCTGCTTCGCTGGATGGATAGGCGTAGCGTGTGATACTCGATCAAACACCACTTTGTCAAAAAACCATGGTCTCTCTCGTAATATTGTCATTGTGCCATCGATAGCCGAAGGGAAAACTCTTGACACTGCCACACTTCTAGGTATTTTGCTGATTGTTGGTGTTATTCTGCTTCTTCTCCTTGTCTGTCTTCTCTTTTGCTATCGCCGTCGATCAGTTGTGGAGATTCCCACCTCTTCTGATGAAAAGTTGGATGAAAGTCTTCCAAATCAGACTCAACGTTCAATTAAGTTCGGCAATATGCCTAGTTGGAGAGATGAGAAGCGTCGGCGAAAGAGTAACAAGCACGTATATGGTGCTCTTAATCGCATTACCGAGGCAGATGAAAGAGATTCAGCAAGTGTGAGGTCACGAGAAAGCGGAAGCCAGAATGCTGGAAGCCAAGTACTTTTCGAGTCTCATCATACTGTTCCTTATAGTCGCACTGATATGAGTGTTCCATGTTCGGAGCGTATGCACGAGCACGTCTATGCTGATTCAGTTATGATGTCAAACAGTTCTCCATATCACTTGGACCACTCTATGGGGTCTTTGCATAGTTGGTCGAAATCACCGAGTACTAGTGCAGAACGTCTTGCACCAACTCCACTACGTCTAAATAATATTAAACAACTGCTGCGCAATTTGCAAAGTGATGACTTGACGGAGAATTTCTGTGAGGAAGGCATGGAATTGCTCAATACACGCTGTCCTCTAGAGGCATACGGGAGTTCTTACAAACCATTAGTCGAAGGTTGTGGTGAAGAAGAACTATCAGGCGTGGAAGCGGATCACGACCTTGGTTCTAACACGGAATCCAGCCGTGGCTACGACCAAGAGCCTCGTGCAGAGATCGCACAGGAGAACGGTGATGCTATATCCTCACCCGTTGGTCGCAATACTTGTGATTTCCGGCAAAGTCCTTCACTTTTCAACGACTCCTTTAAACTTGAGATGTCGTCTTCAATACATACATGATTTCGGAAGTGACCCTACTAAAAATATCTCTATTTTTGATCAGGAAATTCTTTTCCAAAGTCAGGGGTCGTAATTTTTTTTTTTGTTAATATCTAAGAGATATCCGATTTACTTATTAGTGAAGGATGTTGTGCAAGAAATTCTTGTTATTGTTATACTTTGTATTTTTTTCACTTGAGTGTAAAAACTGTTGAAGTGGAGGTTTGTTTCGAAGGTGACCTATGTCATTCTTCTGTAGTTTGGAAGCTGACTTAAATGCTCTTTTTACTTTATTATATCCTTAAACAGATGATCTCACCATATGTTACTTAGTATTTGAACTGTTGTCTGCTCAAAGTATTCGTGTTTGTTCATTCTGCGCAGTCATCTAATACTCAGTTAAGTAATAGGTATTCCTATACTGCCGAAGGCGTTGTTATCCATTTTGTTATCAGTGCCTGCCATTTCTATCGTCTCAATTCATTTCAGTGACAATGACGTTTCCAATTTATTGGATGTATCTTATGTTGGTAGAACCACGCTAATAATACTGATAAGGTGAAATACATCTTGGATTTTTTCAACTATTGATTATAGGTTTTCGATAACTTTTATGATAAAGATTACTGCTCCGATAATAAAGTCAGTTTTGGTTCCATGCAGTTTCATGTTGTATCTTGTTTGAAATAAATTCATCGTTCAGATATGTGAGTCTTGGATAATCCACTACCAAAGGTGGGACATAGATTTATCGGATTCTTTGAATGTTTAGGTGGGGGGGATAGCACGGTGGCAGTAATGTCGATCATCACGAGCATGGCACTGGTTCGATCGCGCCTTGGGCCCACAATGGTTCCCGTCTCCCTAGCCGCGAAGTTGATATCGGACTTGTCCGGAGAAAACTGCTCTTTTTAATCCGAGTGGGAATGCTCTAGTCCGGTTATTTCAGGACTCCAGGAGATTCGTATCGACCAACATTCTACGGTATTCGAGATGAGATGAAAATCGTCAAGCAGCGACCGAAGCTACACATAAAAGCTGAATGACTTTAGTTGGTAGTGTATGGTGGAAATGAATCGAATATGGGAAGTGCTGGGATCCGCACAGTAGACGTGAAGGACTGTATGATGGAAACGAACCGAATGTGGGAACTGCTGGGACCGGCAATGTGAAAGGACGAGTCGTGTAAAGCAAAAATAAAGAAAATATCACAGCCGATGGTGAGTATGGTAGCTACTGGAGTCCGAGAATCTTTTTTTTAAAGGTGAGAGGCTGTATTTACCGCAATGAAATTTTAGTTCTCTGGACCCAATGGCGTATATTCCTTCCACCTTCTAGGTTGAAGGTTTATAGCTCGAGCGAGGAAGCAGATGGACAAGCAAAATTTCGTCTCGCGGAACAAGATGCCACTCTTTCGTTGGAAATTCTACAAACTTAGATTTCGTTTTGAATTTCTCGAAGGTTTTGTTCCTAAACATGTTTAAATTTGGAAGACACTGTACAAAGATTACATGTGCGATGAATGCGCTCGGGCAGTCTCTTCTATAAATCCATAAAGACTGAGCTACTAAACTACTCTAATCATCGGGAAACTACGTCTTTTGTCGAAAAGCTAGCTTCGTTACGAAAGTATTTAAGGACCAACACTGGGATTTCGATGTTTTAGCTGGACTTCAAAATGGCGTATATTTTTATGGTCAACTTTAGAAATCCTCCGTTATGTTATTAACCATCTTCATTGAAGAGGCGTACACGTGCAACATCGGTGTGATTTGTTTACATCCTCACCATGGTGTTCCTAATGGACGGAGTTCTTGAGTGTTCCGGTTTAAGCGCAGCACTATCCTTTCTTCCGACTCGCTGAACTCCTTGAATGGTTCGCTGTTACATTTCGAAAAGATGGCAGTGTTACCAGCAAAGCGACGACAAAATGGTCTACGAATGGTGATCCGATTGATTCCGACGGTATGAAAGGCTTTTTGTAATCGGAATGGGTTACGATAAAAAGCACGTTCTTTCCCCGAAGGAGTTCTATAACACGATTTGGACATAGTCCATGCATTAGAGTCTCTGTCGCAATCCTACTTGGTCAACTTGTAGCATACATTCAAAAAGGAAAACGGGATTATGGTTACGGAGATTCTTCTGGTCACTGTTTGTGCTCAGGATAACCATGCGCGAGGTGCTGCATTAGTCTGGAGATTTGTTGTCGTGAAGTTGAGATCTCATGCAGGTTGGGGAGAAGTGCGTGTAGTGTGTGGCTTCCATACTTTCCTGAAAGGAATTGAACGCTTTATAGTTCTATTTGCAGAAGAGAGATCTTGCGGACCGTCTTTCTGGGCTGGTCGTAGTCACTGAAGTTTACTTAATTTATGGAAGTGTTTCGAAGAGTTTAATGAAACGAAACTTTATGGGTACTGCAACTTTTATGGTGCTCTTTGAATGCATATCTGGTCTTCACAATGA
Organism: Angiostrongylus vasorum; assembly: GCA_018806985.1. Lineage (NCBI taxonomy): Eukaryota > Metazoa > Nematoda > Chromadorea > Rhabditida > Metastrongylidae > Angiostrongylus > Angiostrongylus vasorum. The sequence goes on along the minus strand of JADANN010000359.1, from coordinate 1,351,747 downwards.
CTCACGGTAGCCTACTCATGTATAGAGCCAGTGTTGCTATCCTCCCGGAAAAGTCTGGTACCAATTTCCCGACCCCCGAAGGGATGGAAGGCTTGGTGAGCCTGGGGGCGCAGTATAGAACCCATGTGTATTCCAAGGCACCTCTAACCACTACGCTACACGCGCCAGGTGACTGGTAAAGGATAAAGGGTAAATCTCTCGGCCTTGATAGATCCCTGAGGGATGCGCCATGTATTTGACTTCATTAAGCACCGTTGGAGGTGATTGAATGCATATCCGGCCTTTACAATGACTTTTATTCGTCGGTCAAAGTGAGCATTTCTCAGCGAATGCAATGAATAGACTCTTGTCAACGTGTTAGAAGCACAGATACAGTACCAACAAAAATTACTGGATCCTCGGTTTCCTCATGTTATCGAAAGCATTTTTTGACTGCATGGCGAACTTCCGTTTGCAGGAGAAGTTGTCCGAATATCTGAAAAAGTGAAAAGCCGTTGATGTGTTTGGTGAGGAGTGGAGACAAAGGCAGGATACCGTAGTCCACCACATTCAGCCTCTGAACCAGCACCAGTGGAATACGTACTTCACTGCTGACGTGCAGCAGGATCGTCCTTTGCTACTAGGCGATGAAAACTAGCTTTAGCGCAAAACTTTTTTCTGTCACAGCCTCCCCTCGTTCAAACAGTTGTAGTGCATAGTGTAAAAAAAACGATTTAGCTTGAGGAATTGGCCTAGGGATATAGCCTCATTCTCACCAGCATCGTTGGCCGTCGTACTAAATTTCCCATGCCAGTTGAAGTTTCAGTTAAACAACAAGTTGTAGATTTTTTTGGCACTGTTGTTTCTACCTATTTTTGAGGTCGCAGGGATTCTATTTGTTGAGTTTTAAGATTTTCCTAGCAATAATAGTTAGTGAGAAGTTGTTCCAAAGTACTGGCCAACCTTCCTGCTGGTTATGGAGTAAATTGGAGTGGTTCCTTTTACAACCAATCTCATCTTCGTCTTCAATAACAAAAGTCTCGATTCTGCCACCATTTGTTGGGCTTATGTCATCCCATTCAAAATTCTGAAACCAAAAAATTCGTTGATGAAGCTGTCCGTCAAGGCGCATTAATGTTCTGAGCAGTTACTTCACTACTTCTCCATTAATACAAAAAAATGAACGAAAATATAAACCTGCTTCATGGTTTTAAAAAGCTAATAGAGACATTCCCGTTTTGTCAATAAACATAGAAAGAGCAAATTTTTGACCTTTAAAACAATACGTAGAATATTGATGCATTTAAAATCATCTAGGAAGAAAAAACGACCTGAGCTTTAATAATGTAGAATCAGAATTTCTCCAGACTACCATCGTTTCGGTTTTTACTAGCACCTTTTCACTGTTCACTCAAACAAGTAGCACTGTGACATGGTTACGATAGTTCTAAGCCACTAATGAGGACTCTTTACTTTGAACTGGAACAGAATCGTGGTCGAGCTCATCACCGATGATGTTCTGTCCATGCGTGTGACAAAGGCAACAACCCGCTCCATCGAGAACAATTTGCGTATAAATTGTGGAAAAGAAGCTATAAGAAGTAGATCACGAAAATCATCGAAGCTAGAGAAATCTCGTTTCCATATTCTTTTTTACTTTTTTGTTTTGCAAAGAAAAACAGAAGGCTTCGAGGGTTGCAAGCAAAACAACAAATTTTCAGCCAAACAAAAAGGACGAAGCTCTCGGCATTGATCACTTCTTTATGGATGTGTCATGCATTCGACTTCATTAAGCATCGTTTGGAGGAGACTGAATAAATATCCGGCCTTTTACAATGACTCGCGGTAGCCTACCGATGTATCGAGCCAGTGCTGCTATCCTCCCAAACAAGTCTGGTAGCAATTTGCCGATCCCGGAGGGATGGAAGGCTTGGTGGGCCATGTGCGCGGGGATCGATCTCATGTGTATTGCAGAGCGCCTCCTACCACTGCGCCACATGCGTCCATTTTTCGGCCATTATCTCCATAATAACGTCATAATAATCGCATCCCGGAGAATTCTGAGAAATATTTCCGTTTGTTTAAGCAAATTTCTGCCAGCCTTCTTACTAGATAAGGATCAATACAGTATCTTTGTGTTCATTTACGCGGTTTGATGAAATCTGTCAGACAGATAACCTGTTCTATGGTTTTTTTTCCTAAGTATTTTTCATACATCCTACAATTCTTCAAATTTGTTTTTAAAGCGTTCATAAATCACTGCCATTACAGCTTTCGTTTTTCATTGGAAATAATCAGGCGATAGTAACAACAGAAATTACTCACTGCTAGTATTTCATATGCGGTTGCACGTTGTCGATAAGAATGAATGGTGACTTGGCAGGACACGGTAGTGACGTCAGCGGCAGTATGAGGTACTGCTGCAGTGCATGGTCGTGGTCGGCCAGCAGCATGACGGTGGAGAGATTCGAAAGAACGAGATTCGGAAAGCACTTGCACAACTGGTCGGCCAGCCAGCGCAATAGTGCGGTGGACTCGGTGCTGTCGCCCGACTTCCAGAAATACTGCCAATTAATTGCTGCTCGACTAAATCTGATGTATGGATGCTTTGGACGAACTCCCTCCTAAAAATGCTAACTGTTTATGGAGATTATGAAAGAATGAGAGAAAGAGTTGGCGAATTGATCACTTTCCTGCGGCAACAGACGTGAGTTCAACTTGTGTAGAAGGCATGTCAACGAAACTGGAGTGGATTCTGATGCTGTTGATATTTTTAAGTTTGCTTTATAAAGAGATAGGAAGCATTTAGTAGGAACTGAATAGCTGCAGTAGAGCAATGACGCTGTGAAAACTTGTTATTAAACGTCACCTAGGCTCTGTGTTCTCTTTAAAGGATACTTCTTTACAGTCTTATTTTCCTGGGTTGTATGTGTGCACAGAAAGAGAACAGGAGGATTCTTTAAAAATGACTTGGCAAATAGCCATTTCCAATGGCTACGAAACCCTAACTCCTCAGGATAAGTGTACAGGAAAACCCAAGTACCAAACGATAACTTTAGCGAAAATGAAATTCCGCTTATTCTGCCTTCCATCTTGAAAAATGCAGCCCCTAAACGTTGCTTAAGAAGGGCCGGTCTAGAGAATTCGATAACAGTAATTGAAATACTACCGAGCACTTTAAAGGTGCCAGTTAGTTCTCAATCACCTATATGGCCATTTATGTACAACACAAAAACTTTATAATATTCTACAACGGTAGACACGTTGATTGCATGAGTTCGGGTGCAGTTTATCTGATCTCTTGTAAAGCGTTCGGGGACGACTACATTGATAAAACTGTAGGGAAACGGGTAGACTACTCTGCGTCCGTATAAAAGAACATCTAGCCAGTAAACTTATAGTTAAACCAAATACACCACTAGGCGCGCATAGGACACAGAGACATAACAGGGGAGGATTTTGAGGTAGAAATTACGATCCTCGCACAGGAATCGAAAACACGAGCGCGCAAATCCCTCGAGACATTCCAGATTAATTCCAACAATCCTGGTTTTTCAGTTGCATTCGTTTAGATAAATATTCGTTACGGATAGGTATAAAAAAGGAGTCAATAAAATCCTAAGATACTTCCAAGCGCTGAAAAGCAATGTGTTCGTATGGAACAGCATTGTAAAACACTGTAAAAACTGGTTCGCGATCCTCGGAAAACATATTCGAATTCGTTGTTCGAATGTGTGATTTACTAAATAACCGAGTAGATCATATTAAAGTATATTCGCTGTTTGAGAAAAAGCCTAGGTAGATGTCCTAGACGAATCTGCTCCATTCCTTTTTCAAACACACCATATTGAACAAATCTGACACTAAACAAATCAAAGGGAATCATAAGCATAGGGAATAAGAGTGCTAAATTCAAAAAATTCTGCCCTTACGAAAAAGAGCTTATTTAACAAAAGATGACCTAAACAACCTCGTTGCTTAGAACACGACCTAATCCCAAAGACACGCTTGTACATATCCACACGTAGTCTGGTAGTTTTACTTCACAGAACGTGGGAATGTCCCACGAGGTCTCCGAGCGCCACTGAACTGTTCCCCTCATTCGCGTTGCATTTCGCAATCCTTTACGGAATCAGCAGGATTTTCAGGAAAAATGTGCTCTACTTGTCTAAATAACACAAAGAAGATCGCAGCTCTGCTACCATAACTTTTTTCGGATTTTGGGAGAAGATGGCATATTTTGCCCTGCCCACTGCTGCCGGTGCACAGATTTCATTAGCGAAGTGAGAAAACATCCAGTTAACTGCTTCCATTCTAATAATAGTAGCTGCTGAACGAACCTATTCTATTGAGTTCTTTAATCGTGCAACCATTCGTCCCTAGTATTTTTTGTCGAGCTAAGCTGTCACTATTTGTTGTAAACAGCGGAAGACCACTGCCAATTTACCCATGGTCAGACTGCAAATTCTCCATGCTCTAAAATCCTCATTTTCTTGTTCACCACTATTTTTCGGGACTGTAATAAAGTTTTTTGTCATCAATGAAGTGAACATGGACCACTGAAACGGATCCTGTTCTAGTTAATATCTCAAGGCAGAATTCTTCAGCACAGAAAACCAGTAACAACAAAAGGATAAAAGTCTCGGCGTTGATCAATCCCTGAGTGATGCGCCTTGCATTCGACTTTATTAAACACCGTTGGAGGTTAGTGAATACAAATCTGGCCTTTACAACGACTCGCGGTGGCCTACCGATGTATCGAGCCAGTGCTACTATCCTCGCCGACAAGTCTGGTACCAATTTGCCGGCCTCTGAACGATGGAAGACTTGGTGAACCTAGGGCGCAGGGATCGAGCCCATGTGTATTGCAGGGCGCCTTCAACCAGTTCGCTAATCGCGCCTCAGAAAAGTAGTATTGAACCAAAACAAGGATGCTCCGACGAAGTTTTTAATAACAACATGATCAAGTACAATTGAAAAAAATGGTGAAAACATGGAGATTCTCCATTCAGGCGATTAATTTAGGGCTGCTGATCTCGATGTTGACAAGTGTTACTGTGGTTGCCTTCGATTCTGGAACTCATATGGTGATTGAAAACATGTTTATAGTACGGCGAAAGCACAATAGAAGTGTCACAGATGTAGTTTTATGAGCGTATAAAACCATAGATAGGAAATGGGCGGCAACAAACGTCATGCACCAGTTTTTTGGCTCTCACCGTATCTGTAGGTGCCTCAATCGTTCCGATATTTTGTGGTCGGCGTGAGAAATAAGTCGAACGTTTTCAGGTAGTGGCTGTTCTGCTCAACGCAGCTAAGCTTCCACTCGTGAGTGAGTACTAAATCATATCAGGTTCCTCGTTATCATGCTCATCAGTACGATCAATGCTATCGAATGATATTCATTCATTGAGACCAACTATTTTCAGCGGATTAAACATGTTCTCTCAAACCGAGGCACAAGCAGATGTTTGAGGAATTTCACAAACAACACAATTTTCCTGTGGTAAGTAGCAGTTGTTCGGTAGCCACGCGGATTTCAGCGATGTCATTCCATTGTGACCGAAAATACGTGTGAAGGGGTTATGAAAGGCGATCAAGTAAAATCTGTTGTGGTTATTCCCACGACCGACTTACTATTAAACCCGGGCATTGAAGAAATAATTCTCTATGCTCTTGTTGAACAAATACGATGAAGTCTTTACCCTAATGGAGAATAAAGTAACATTTTGTGTTTGCTCAACAAGAGCACAGAGAATGCTGTTAGTTTTCCGGAGCAATTTGCACGAGCAAGACGTAGTTTAAGTGACTATTGTTGTGCTCTATGATCTGATAATACAGAACGAGATATGCTCTCCCTTTTAGCTTAAGCGTCCCCAAGAAGAATGGCTTCTCACGCACATTATTTCACCGTTATTTCGAGGAGTGGTCATGAAATCCATTGGCCTGCCATTGTAAGGCGAAACTGTAAGTCTGTGTGGGAGCTGATAAACAACATTCGTGATTGGTCGGATTATTGGGTGTGGAACTGTGTTTGAAATGTCTCAAAAGAAGAGATTCATTCGTCACCAAGGTCAGCAAGCTGTGAACCAGTTCGAACACTTCTGTGAGCACTCGACTGAGGACCGAACCAATGTCACAGCTGAGCAGAATGGGGTAGTGCCCTTCGTGCCTACCTTCTTTTCTTGCCCGATCCCACGCTACGTTGTTGTGGTGTGATGGGAAAAAAATAGAAGGATTTACAGGAGCTCATTCGATTTACTCGATGATTGTACCGAATTTGGGTAAAAGATGCTTCACAAAAAAAAGTGTTTTGTTGGAATCACTTGAAAATAACTCTTGCTTGCATTTCATCAGTTCACAACTGCATTACAGACACAAAGAACAGATAGCGGACATATTGCAACAAAGAATGAGAAGTGTTTGACGTTGATCCATGAGGGTGACCTACCGATGTGAAAAATCGGTCTGTTATCGTCCCAGACAAATACGATACCAATTCGCCAGAGGGATACAAGGCTTGCTTAACTGGTAGTGCGGAATCGAACTTGCAATCGGTTGGATCTGTATTGGAGGACACCTTCACACCCACATCCATAATATGTTGAGAATCAACCATAAATAAATAGCTGTTAGCTAATGCTTCGCTTTAAACAGATTATTTTAAAACAGCTGAAATCTGCCACTACTTGAGGATGGATGCCGATTTGTAGGTGTAGATTGTGGTCTAGAAAACCGTGCAAAGACCGAATTCGACAGAGCTGCGGCAGCCAGTGCAAATTTCCCTCGGACGGAAAATTTCGAATACTACCTCATTGCAACTTCTAAGGGGAAGTATGTTCTGCACTTCTTAACATTTTAAAGTTTTCCGCACAAGCACTGGCACGTTTTTGTGATTTTCTAATGATTTTAGGAACCTTAACCAGGCTATTAAAAAACTTAACCCATTACTCCTCGAGGAGATAAGTTATTTTGTTACCTAAACACTGTTCTTAATTCAATATCTCCTGCGCCTTGAGCAAGAAAAATAAAACTAAAAAAGCATGTTCTAGGCGAAATATATGCGACCAGGCACTAAGTACGGTTGTAACACGGAGAAAAAGAGGAACAGAACTACGCCTTGCTTGCCTTTACTTTACAGCCTATGTAGGGACTTTCATCCATCGGTGTTAGCTGTTTTTTCAGCCTCTTCATCTAATTAGACATTTTTTCAAGACGACTAAGCGATGAATCAGTGGGACAAACAGCGTAACAACCAACAAGACAAACAACATATTGATATCTTTTTTAGCATGCAAATATGCTAATGAGCCTTTATTGTTTTGTAATCGTAATGAAAAAAGAAAAAAGGTTGCTGTCAAAAACCTCTAGGACAATGGATTGAAGAAGTTTTCAAAGTCTGGGCATGGAAAATTTTCATGGGCACGCAGTCTCCCTTTGAAGTTCGGCACTCTTTTTATGTTGTGTTAGAAACTCTCTCCAGTGGATTGTTTGTTTTTTTCCTCAACGCACCCAACTAGTGGTTTAGATAGTAATTGCTGTTTTATTGTTGAGCATCGCAACAGTATCCCAAACAATGTCTTAACTTTTATTTAGTCCCTGTTCATTTTCAAGACAAGGTGCAATGTTAATTCTCTGAATCAGAAGTACAACCACAAGGATGCTGAGACATGAGCCATACTTGAGACGTCAATTAGGCTTCGAACCCGTGATTATCGTTTTCGGAGGCTCATGTCATCCCGCTACACCAACTGAAACCCTTGCTTTACCTTTTTTTCTCAGTCGGTTTTTTTTGCCATAACTTTTTCATCGGCAATCATCCTTTTGCTCATATCTCAGTATCCTTTTGGTTGTATTTCACAGAACAAATACGCTTGAAAAGTGCTCAGTTTCAGAAATGGAACATAAGCTTCTAAAATGTCGAACTCCTCACTTCTCTGGTATTACAATGGGGGGTGAAGGTACCTTTGAAGAATTAAAATTCTCTTGTTTCGTTTTAAAGAACTTTTGGAAAACTCGATCCTTATCTGTCCAAACCTAAGACACCATTTTTTTAGTAGCTCCACCTTTATTTGACAACAACGCACATAAGAATGTCTTCACATCCACCGAATGTAGGGAGGATCTCCTCAAAATAAACATTCTTCGTGCACATCGTCCAAAAAATGTCATAGATAGAATTTTCCAGAAGTAATGGGAAAGCAGAGGTACAAATTATCCTAAGATGTAAGACAAGAAGCGAGTAAAAAAGCTGAACTGAGCAGAACACCGAGTTTGAGAAGTCGCCGAATTGTCAGAAAACTTAAAAGTTATATTGTAAAGCGTGATTTTTTCCCGCTGATCTTTGATTCTTCTTGATTCTCCTCTTCACTAAAGAGGTCTGTTTTTATGCGACAGGCAGTGGCGTACACCTCATCTGAGTCGGACTCTTGCAGACTTTCCAAATAATTATGGCCATCATGTTTCTCAACAGCATCCCGAACCTCATCCATACGTTCACGGCAACATACGGAAACTATGATTATTAAAGTACACAAAGATTCAAAGATATTGCTGAGCAAATCTACATTGCTATGTGTGAGTGCACTACAAAGTGCTGAAATGGCTTTATCCTGCAGAAGAGATAGAATCTGCTCCGAAGATGCCACCTTGCGTTTGATTCGACACAGCTCACGATTCTTCAAACTGGCACTTGAAGTCTCCCGAATGTAATACTTTTATGATGAGTGATATGATTCCTGCATCTATAACTGCCTGAATTTGGGATTGAGCAACCGCAACGATGGTCAATATTGGCCAACAACTCCTTCACTATAGTTGTTGACTTAGAACGCCCAACAGAGGAATTATTGCACCCAACATTCCGTGATCCACCACGCACTGTGTTAATTCATCGCTTCCGTACTCATTTTTCCAAATACCCGAAGTCTATGCACGGCCGAGGTATAAGAGTTCCGAAGAAGTTCCGCAACAATGCATTCCTTTGTGAGAGCAATTTGTTCGTTTCGAGCATCGATGAGATAAGAAATGTCCTAACACGCATCTTGTCGAACACGTATATCAGCATGAGTGATGATTTTCGCCAATCCTTTGCTTAACACATCAAGCGCTGGAATGGGTGCATGCGGGCTCGAATGACTTTACGTAGTGAAGAAGGTCCCAAGCGAGAGATTGAACGCAGCCCCATGCTAATGAATCCAAGCGGTGTTCTAACGCCATCAAAGCTTCCACACCATTGCAATGAATAACATGTTCTCTTAGGTGCGTAGAGTTTCCGGCAATGTTTACAACTGCCCTTAGCGCCTGCTCGGAAAGGTTAGGATTTGGGCTTTGAGTGAGTTTAACTAAAGGCAATGTAGCTCCTGCTTCAACAACGGCGACAGTTTGCTCTGATGTACCAAACACAATGTTTGCGAGTGCCCGAGCAGCTTCGAATTGCACTTGCTACCCTCAACACTAAGCGCCTGAACCAACTATGAACCCATATTTGATAACACATTCAACAGGAGGATTTCTGGAACGCGATAATACACGGCGAGTACCTCAAAACAGATGCGCGTCTGTTCCATGGCAGGATTGTTGCTAAGAATATTGATGATTTGGCCGTACGAAAGTGGAGTCGTATCTGGCATGGATTCAACATCAAACTCGGACAGTTCGTCAACGTTTTCGTCTTCTATCATCTGATTTCGACGCTTCATCAACAGCTCCGCGCCCTTTTGTTTGCGAATTTCAACACTGGTCTCATTAGAACGATGTCGCAAATCCTCATGTTCCATCATATTCTTGTACAACTTCAGGTGAGCTTCTTTAGTTCGTATCAGCTTTTGGTGCGCTGTGTTCCGGTGAAGAACGTAAAGCTGTTTTCAAATTTGGGTAGTCAAGCCTCGAATATCCTCGAATCCCTGTATACACTACTGAACCACAATTCCCATATGTTGTCCTGAACGTATGCATGAGGTTCGGGATGTTGAGAAATATGATGCTAGAGCTTGAACCTGAAGGTGAAGATTTTTTAGTGTTTGCTCAACAAGAAGATATAGAATTATTTCATCAGTGTCGAGGTTAATAGAAAGCCGGTCGTAGGAATTACTACAACAAAGATTTCACTTGATTGCCTTTCGTGATGTTTTCGCATGCACTTTTGGTCACGATGGAATGACCTCGCTGAAATCCACCGTGGCTACCGAACAACTGCTACTCACCACAGGAAAATTGTATTGTTTGTGGAATTCCTCAACCATCTGCTTGTGCCTCGTTTTGAGAGAACATGTTTCATCCGCTGAAAATAGTTTGTCTCAATGAATGAATATCATTCGATAGCATTGGTCTTACTGATGAGCATGATAACGAGGAACCTGATATGATTTGGTACTCACTCACGAGTGGAAGCTTAGCTGCGTTCAGCAGAACAACCACTACCTGAAAACGGTCGACTTATTTCTCACGCCGACCACAAAATATCGGAACGATTGAGGCACCTACAGATAGGGTGAGAGCCAAAAACTGGTGCATGACGTTCGTTGCCGCCCGTTTCCTATCTATGGTTTTATACGCTCATGAAAACTACATCTGTGAGCTTAAACACTTCTATTGTGCTTTCGTCGTACTATCAGCATGTGTTCGATTACCATATGAGTTCCAGAACCGAAGGCACCCACAGTAACACTTGTCGGCATTGAGATCAACAGCTCCAAATTAATCGTCTCAATGCGGAATCTCCATGTTTTCATCATTTTTTTCGATTATACTTGATCCTGTTATCATTAAAAAACTGAAAAATTTTCGTCGGAGTACGCTTTCTTTGGTCCAAATACTGCTTTTCTGAGGAGCGAGTAGCGCACTGGTTGAAGGCGCCCTGCAATACACATGGGCTCGATCCCTGCGCCCTAGGTTCACCAAGTCTTCCATCGCATCAGAGGCCGGCAAATTGGTACCAGACTTGACGGCGAGGATAGTAGCACTGGTTCGTTACATCGGTAGGCCACCGCGAGTCGTTGTAAAGGCCAGATTTGCATTCAGTAACCTTCAACGATGTTTAATAAAGTCGAATGCAGGGCGCATCACTCAGGGATTGATCAACGCCGAGAGCTTTTATCCTTTTGTTCTTACTGGTTTTCTGTGTTGAAGAATTCTGCCTTGACATATTAACTAGAACAGAATCCGTTTCAGTGATCCATGTTCACTTCATTGATGACCAAAAAGCTTTCAGTCCCGAAAAGTAGTGGGGAACAAGAAAATAAGGATTTTAGAGTATGGAGAATTGGCAGTCTGATCATGGATAAATTGGTAGAGACGTGAGCTCCCGCTGTTGACAACAAACAGTGACAGTTTAGCTCGACAAAAAATATTATGGACGAATGGTTACTGGATTGGAGAACTCAATAGAACGTTCTTCAGCAGCTACTATTGCTAGAATGGAAACAGTATATTAGATGTTTTCTTCTCATTTCGCTAATGAACTCTGTGCATCGGTAGCAGTGGGCGGGCAACACTTTCTCCCGAAATCCGAAACAGTTATGGTAGCAGAACAGCGATCTCATATTTTTCTGAAAATCCCGCTGATTCCGTAAAGATTGCGAAATCCAGCACAACCTAGAGGAGCTGCTCAATGGCGCTCGGAGCCCACGTGGAACGATCTCAGTCTGTGTGAGTAGAACTAGCAGGCTACATGTGGGTGTGTCGCCAGCGACTCTTTTACGATTAGGTCGTGCTATAAACAATGAGGCTGTTTAGGTCATCTTTTGTTAAATAGGCTCTTTTTAATTAAGCAATGGAACGGATTTCCAGTCTTCTAGGACATCTACCTAGGCGGATCCAAGGGATGGACTCCTTGTTTCTGTTGCACTGATTTGACACGTACTTTCTGTAGTTACGATTTGTATTCATGCATGCGTGTGTGGGTGCGTTCTCGCTTATGCGAATTGGGTTCTATGAGTCTATTCGGCCGAAAGCCTGCTATCAAGTGACAGGGAAGTGTATTCGCGGCGGTTAGGGGTCGCCCCCCAACAAATAAGCTTCATGTCCACTCTTGGAGGGCTTGGCATGCTACCCGTGAGTATACCCAGCTCCACATTCAGAGCCCAGCAAGCTCTACGTCGGTATCAAAATGGTAAGCACAGTAAAAGAAACGGCCTCACTTCCCTGACCCCGAAAGAACCCCCGATTCGGCAGCGTTGGGTAGGACGAGTACGGAGAGGCTGCCTAAATCACAACGAACTGAGATGACGATCTGTACCTACAATGCACGTACACTTGCATCCGAGACCGAGATCGAAGATTTGCTCATGCAAGCAAGAAGGATAAGGTACGATATCATAGGCCTAGACGATACGAGGCGACGCCACCCATTCAACGCCGTCTATGATATCGGAGAAGAACTGTTCTTCGGAGCATGCCACAGTAGAGAAGACGGTGGCGTCAGGGCTCTCGTCAACACGAGTGTTGCCATGAACATCGATTCATTGGGAACCCGAATCGGACGTTTCAGTTTAAGATTAAAGAGATGTGGATCAATAGCGGCTTTGGCAATCTTCGTCGTTCACGCACCAACTACTAACTACGACGAAGAAGAAGTCGAAGCAATCTATATGCACATGAAGAAGTTCTACAGAGAAGACTGCATATTGTTCAAAGGTCATAACTGGAGATTTTAGAGCTAGGATTGGACCAAGAAGAACGTCTGAAGAACGTTAGATTGGGACCCATGGTTTAGAATGGAACGAACATGGGTGAGCGGCTATCTGAGTTTATCATACGCCCAAGACCATCCAGGTAACTCGCAATTCTAGAAGCCCCACCCTCAACGCTGGACTTCGGGGTCTCGCAATGGAGAGTACCGTAACGAAATAGACCACATCATAGTAAATGGAAGGTTTTGCGTATTCGGTGTCGCTGTTGTCCCAAAATTCTACACGGGATCAGACCACCGCCTTCTTCCTGCGAGATTGCATTTCTCGCGGAAAGGAGAAAAAAGCTGCTAAATTCAGAAACCGAAGAACCCAGAACTACCACAAAGTGGGACTTATTCAATTTCTTTGTCGCCTGTTGAGGAGATGCCGTTGTTGATAACATCGACAAGGAATACGATACGGCTCATTCAACATCTTCATTTTAGCGCTATGAAAGCTGAGAGATCGAAAGTTACCAAGAGTCGTTTGTCTCTAGAAACACTCTGGTTAATACGCCAGCGTGGAATCGCACGAGCTGCAGGCAACCGTGAACTGACGTCTGATCTTGCAAAACAATGCAGGCAGGCGATAAAAGAAGATCTTAAAGGACAGAGGAGCAGCAGTACGGTTGAAGCTGCAGAGGCTGGGAAAAGCAGTCGCAAAACCCACCGAAGCTTCGCCAATTACAAAACCAAGATGATTGCACTCCAGCGCTCAGACGGAACATTGACAGCGTCCAGAAAGGCAATGGAGGAAATCATTCACGAATACTACTCGGATCACTTCAACAGCCACGTCCTCCTTTCCCTCGTATGAAATAAAGTAGGACGGATATGTTGTACCCGCCGATTCTCGCTTCCGAAATCCGCCATGCTATTTCGTAGGGTGAAGAATCGAACAACACCAGATCCGGACTGGATGTGATCTGAACACCTCAAGAACCTTCCGCCAGTCCTCATAAACACACTGGCTCGGCTGTTCACACGTTACCTGTTTGAATGCAAGGGTCCCTACTCAGTGGCAGACCAGCAAGACCGTGTTATTGTTCAAGAAGGGTAGCCTACACGATATCGGCACTATCGCCCAATCTGCTTGCTGTCTGTCGTCTACAAACTTTTCACTCGAGTCATCCTAAACAGGATTGACAGAACACCGGACGAAGGAAGTCATGTGAGCAAGCAGGGTTTCGAAAGGGATATAGTACGATGGGCCACATTCACACTATAATGAGACTCACTGAAGTATCACGAGAGTACATAATACCGCTCTGTCGCAGTCTCATTGATTTGAAGAAGGCTTTTGACTCAACTGAGATAGAAGCAGTCATGGATGCTCTTAATAGTCAGGAGTCCCTACTCAGTATATAAAGATTCTTCGTGAGCTGTACAAAAATTTCACAACCAAGGTATCACCATTCTACGACGACATTATCATTGACGTCAAAAGAGGAGTTAGGCAAGCGATACCACCTCGCCAAAATTATTTACCGCCACCTTTGAAAACGTCACGCGAACATTGGAATGGGATAACATGGGAGTGAAAATCGATGGTCGGCAGTTACATCATCTTCGCTTTTCTGATGACACCGCTCTCAAACAACAAACGTCAGCAAAAGTGGAACGAATGCTTTCCAACTTTGGATAAAATCTGTGGAAAGATGGGTCTTCGACTAGATCTAGCAAAAACTATGCTCATGAGGAACTGATTGGTTTCGTATGCCTCGTTCACGCTCAACGGAATGAATATCTCCGAATGCTCCAGTTATATCTATCTAGGTCGGGAAATCAGCATGTTGAACGATTTAGCTCCAGAGCTGAGCACAAGGGAAACGAGCGCCTTTGGGAGCTTTCAAGAGCATCGGGGATGTAGTGAAGGGAACAAAGAACACCCGACTCTGTGCCCACCTTTTCGCCTGAACGGTGCTTCTTGCCCTAACGTATGCGTCAGAAGCCTGGTCGCTGCGTAAGCAGGATGAAAGATCACTCAGCGTTATCGAACGCATAGTCGAAAGGACGATGCTAGGAGTATCCCGTGTCACGCAAGTAAGGGAAGAGATTCGAAGCTCCGATCGGCGTAGACGACCAAAAATCAAAGATGCCGTTCTGTATGCCAAACAGTCGAAGATAAGATGGGCCGGACACGTAATGCGTATGAAGGACAACTGATGGACAAGAGCCATTAGTGACTGGACTCCTCGGGATGTCAAACGCACTTCAAAAAGACCACAGACCCAGTGATCATAGTTCTTCACGAAAAGCCTGGAAGAAATATATGATGTTCAACGAGTCCTTGGAGCGAGCAGAACCAATTGGGCTACTCTTGCACGCGACAGGGAAAATTGGAGGAGTTACCGGCACCAGTTCAGGTCACTCGACGGTCAACGGGACTACAGGTGATACAGGTGAAATGGTGTGTGAGATCACGCGTAATTATGAGGTATTGCTTCCTGCGGTTAATTTTCAAATTGCTGGAATTTATCACAATGGCTGGATAGTTTTGAGCGCTGTTGTTTTCGACTTCTGTGCGAGGATGGCAACCAATGCTTTAAAATCTTCCCCGTCATGTCTCTATGTCCTATGCGCGCATAGTGGCCTATTTGCTTTAGCTTTGAGTTTAGCGATTAGATGATTTTTTATACGGTCGCAGAGAGATCTATCCGTTTCCGGATAAACCGTATCTCAACTTATGCAGTCATGGCCAAATTATGCAATTTTTCGTTGCACATAGACGGTCATAAAGGCGGTTGTGAACTAACTGGCGTCTTAGAGTAATCGGTGATGTTTCGATTACCGTTACCGAATTCTCTAGATCGGCCTTTCCTAAGCAAAAGTTTTCTCCAACTATTTCTCTTGAAACGAAAGGTGGGATAAACGAAAACTTATTATCGTTAGAGTTGTCGATGGGAAACTTAAATTTTCCTATAGACTTAAACCGAGGTGCTGAAGTTTCGTCTCCACTGGAAATGGCTAATTGTCAGGTTTTTCGCGACTCCTCCTTCTGCTCTCTTCCTATGCACACGCCAATGGCTGTTCGAAACATGTTTCTTACATGAGCCCTTTTTTGTGTGTGAAGGGTGAGGAGAGAGGTGATGAACCAGTATGCTTTTACTACTTGGTTTTCGGTAACATTTCGTAATGTAGCCGTTTTCGGACAGGTCAATTATAACGTTCACAAATGGAAAGCCAGTCTTCTTCTGGTTTCTCTCGGATAAATTTGATGTACTTCGACTGTTCATTTAATAACTCGAAACATTTGTCCACTTCCTCTTGTTATTAGCGAATGACAAATCACCTGTGTACATACAGTAAAGTAATGACTGGAGGACGGCTACTGGTGCTTCCACCTTAGACATAAATGCGATGGCAAAGCTTGCTTCCGGTCGCTTTTCCATTGCCAACCATCTTATTTGCGCGTAGTACTTTCCGTACCATCTAAAGGATTGAGCAATTTAGGTACTCCTTTATGAGTGTCATCAACTGCTGATTCGTGAAGCCGTACATGCATATCGCTTCTGCATGTTGTGTAGAGAGTTCGAGAATGGATTGCATAACGAAGTCATTCGACACGCTTGCATAAAGGGCTGTGACGTCGAAGGACTGCATTACGTAAACGCTGTTAAGACGCGCGTTACGTAGGTGATCCAGGAACATCTGGGTGCTCGTAAGATGGACTGTATGATGCACTGGAAATATGGTATTAGTGGCTGTGTGGTGAAAATGAAAGCTCGATGTTCTCCAAAACAAATTTGATGTGAGAATACATCCCTCAGTACAAGCACGTCACAGCTTACAGTGATGATGTTACTTCACACTATATTACTCCATGAAAAAAATAATGGGCAGTAAATCAAAGCTAAAACATAACATTCTTCTAACTAGTTGAAAACCTGAAAGGTTGATCTTCATGAAAAATTGTTGAAGCCCCAGCACGTTTTTTTACAAGACAGGTGGTGATTTACTGGTTGAGCGGGACTTCTTTTCTCCAGAATCTTGAGTTTCCCACCCACCTTGAGTTCACCTTTAACCAATGCCAGTTGCAGGGACTTGTTTATGTGAGAGAGAATTGTCGTGTTGTGACATTACTAGGGCAGCGGCAATCTTTGGTTTTCATACAATCCTTGCTGGGCTTCTGGATGAAGAAGTTTCACTGGTTTACTGCGGGACGCTGTACGCAATGAACTATCCCTGCAGAACGAAGCCCTAAACTTAAGGTCCCCTCTCAACCACAATGTGGTAATGAACTTGGGAGAGCACAACCAAAAGCGCGGTGACTTGTGAGTGCAACTCGGAACCTCATTTGAACTTCGAACTCGCGATTAACCTTACCGCTGCCCACGAATATTGCATTCCTATATCTTCACCGTATTCTACTTCGCACCGTGCTATGAAAAACGAATAGGCAGGAATTAAAAGTGGCAATGCCGACTTTTTATTTGCTGCCTAGCGTGATTTTTTATGGCATGCTATAATGCGAAATACAACCACAATGATGCCGAGATATTTGCAAAACTCCGGAACGCTGGTGTCTGCGGTGGGGAGCGAACTCGGTATTACCCTTTCCGGGGCTAACAACATTATCGAATTAGATACTGTTAAAGATGATTATCTAACAACGATTTACCGGCTCATTGTGACTGGGATGTGCTTCTGGGTGTGGGACTGCGATATACAGCGGAGGATTCGTCCCCCCGGCAGGGTCTTCCAAGCTGAAAAAGGAATCCGGCGTTTCCATCAGGAAGTCTAGCTAAGAGTAAACTAATACCAGGATCCACCACCGTTCTGGTATCGAAGTCTCATGGTGGCAAATGTCCCTCCCTGATCAACAAAGGCTGCGACTGCCTTTGGTGGTGAAGACCCGGGGCAGACTTTGGCCAGGCTGAGCTCGAGATTCCAGGGAACCACAATGGCTTAACCAGCAAATCTACGAAAAGTGGTGATTATGCTGAGGCTCGCACAACCAGTGAGGACGCGCCGTTTCAAGTATCAAGTAAGTATGTAAAGATGATTAAATGTCAACTGTTTTGACCAGACCTTACAAAAAATACTGTTACATATGTCACATGACGAAGAAGAAACAATGGTATGTTAGATTTGGAGGGATCAAGATCAAATTTTCCAAAAGTTCTGTAAAAGGGAACGACAGAATTTTCATTTTGCAAAGTCAAGTTCACACGCATTTTCATATCAGAGAAGTGAGGAGTTCGACAGTTTTGCACCTGAAATTAAGCACTTTTCAAGCGTATTTGTTTTGTGAAATACCACCGCAAGGATGCTGAGATATAAGCAAAAAGTGATTGCTGGTGGAAAAAATTATGGTGGAAAAGCCGACTGCTAAAAAAGACAAAGCAGTGGTTTAAGTTGGTCTAGCGGATGACATGTGAGTCTCCGGAAACGCTAATCATGGGTTCGAAGCCCAAATTAGGTCATGAGCCTGGATCACATCACCGCGCACTTGTGGTTGTACTTCTGATTCTGAGAATTAACATTGCACCTTGTCTTGAAAATGAATAGGGAATAAATAAAAGTTAAGACATTGTTTGGGATACTGTTGCGATGCTCAACAATAAAACAGCAATTACTATCTAAACCACTAGTTGGGTGCGTTGAGGAAAAAAACAAACAATCCACTGGAGAGAGTTTCTAACACAACATAAAAAGAGTGCCGAACTTCAATGGGAGACTTCGTGCCCTATGAAAATTTTCCATGCCCAGACTTTGAAAACTTCTTCAATCCATTGTCCTAGAGGTTTTTGACAGCAACCTTTTTCTTTTTTCATTACGATTACAAAACAATAAAGGCTCATTAGCATATTTGCATGCTAAAAAGATATCAATATGTTGTTTGTCTTGTTGGTTGTTACGCTGTTTGTCCCACTGATTCATCGCTTAGTCGCCCTGAAAAAATGTCTAATTAGATGAAGAGGCTGAAAAAACAGCTAACACCGATGGATGAAAGTCCCTACATAGGCTGTAAAGTAAAGGCAAGCAAGGCGTAGTTCTGTTCCTCTTTTCTCCGTGTTACAACCGTACTTAGTGCCTGGTCGCATATATTTCGCCTAGAACATGCTTTTTAGTTTTATTTTCTTGCTCAAGGCGCAGGAGATATTGAATTAAGAACAGTGTTTAGGTAACAAAATAACCTACGTCCTCGAGGAGTAATGGGTTAAGTTTTTTAATAGCCTGGTTAAGGTTCCTAAAATCATTAGAAAATCACAAAAAACGTGCCAGCGCTTGTGCGGAAAACTTTAAAATGTTAAGAAGTGCAGAACATACTTCCTCTCAGAAGTTGCAATGAGGTAGTATTCGGAAATTTTCCGTCCGAGGGAAATTTGCACTAGCTGCCGCAGCTCTGTCGAATTCGGTCTCTGCACGGTTTTCTAGACCACAATCTCACACCTACAAATCGGCATCAATCTTCAAGTAGTGGCAGAACACAGCTGTTTCAAAATAATCTGTTTAAAGCGAAGCATTAGCAAACAGCTATTTACTTATTTATTTATTAACGTTGTATTTCGCAAGATACCCTGCCATTCAGTGCCATCCACGGATCTCCCTCATATGAGGGATCTCGAGCCGGTTAGTCGCGAGGCTACGTGGCGCGTCCCCAGGTGGCGGAGCTTCCCTGAGAGCTGTTTCTTCTGCGCCGATTTGGCACATTTATGGGGTGTATTCATGCACGCGTGTGTGGGTGCGTTCTAGTTTAGGCAGATTGTATTCTACGAGTCAATTCGGCCAAAAGCCTGCAATCAAGTGACAGGGAAGTATATGGGAGGCGGTTAGGAGTCGCCTCCAACAAATAGGCTCCATGTCCACTCTGGGAGAGCCTGGCAAGCTACCCGTGAGTATACCCAGCAACCCACGTTCAGAGCCCAGCAAGCTATACGTGGGTATCAAAAAATGCTAAACACAGTAAAAAAAAACGGGCCTCATTCCCCTGACCCCGAAAGAGCCCCCCAATTTTGCAGCGTTGGGTAGGACGAGTACGGAGAGGCTGCTAAAATCTCACGGTCAATGGAAGCTGCCTGAATTTCGAAGAACTATGGTGACGATCTGTACCTACAATGCACGTACACTTGCATCCGAGTCCTCGATAGAAGACTTGCTCATGCAAGCAAGAAGGATAAAGTACGACGTCATCGGCCTGGCCGAGACGAGAAGACGCCAGCCTTTCAACTCCGTCTATGACACCGGAGAAGAACTGTTCCTTGGAACATGCGGCAGTAAAGGAGTTGGCAGCGTCGGCGTTCTGGTCAACACGAGTTTGTCCATGAACATCGATTCATTCGAACAACATACAACCCGAATCGGACGTTTACGATTAAAAAGATGTGGATCAATACCGGCCTTGACAATCTTCGTCGTTTAGGCGTCGACATCAAACTATGACGAAAAAGAAGTCGAAGCATTCTATACGGACTTGGAGAAGTTCTACAGAGAAGACCACACATTCTTCAAGGTCATCATTGGAGATTTCAACGCCAAGATTGGACCAAGAAGAACGTCTGAAGAACGTCACATTGGGACCCACGGATTAAAATGGAACGAACAGGGTGAATGGCTGAGTTTATCATGGCGACCAAGACAATCCATGGTAACTCACAATTCCAGAAGCCCCAACCCTAAGCGCTGGACGTGGGAGTCTCCCAATGGAGAGTACCATAACGAAATAGACCACGTCATAGTAAATATAAGGTTTTGCCTAACCGATGTCGCTTTGTCCCAAAATTCTACACGGGATTCAGACCACCGTCTCCTTCGTGCAAGATTCTACTTCTCGCGGAAAAGAGAAGAAGCCGCTAAATTCAAAAACCGAAGACCCAGAACCACCGCAAACTGGGACTTATTCAATTCATTAGCCGGCTGTTGGGAAGATGCCGTTCTCGATAACATCGACGAAGAATACGATCGGCTCATTCAACATCTTCACAATAGGGCTATGAAAGCTGAGAGTTCGAAAGTTACCAAGAGACGTTTGTCTCCAGAAACACTCGAGCTGATACGGCAGCGCGGGAATCGCACGAGCTGCAGACAACCGCGAACTAACGTCCGAACTTGCAAAACAGTGCAGACAGGCGATAAAAGAAGATCTTAAAGAGAGAACAGCAGCAGAAATGGTCGAAGCTGCAGAGGGGAGAAAAGCATTCGCAAAGCCCACCGGGAGCTTCGCCAATTACAAGACCAAAATGATTGCACTCCGGCGCGCAGACGGAACAGTTATAGCGTCCGGAAAGGCAATGGAGAAAATTATTCACGAATACTACTCGGATCTCTTCGATAGCCACGTCCACCTTCCGTCATATGAAATAAAGGAGGATGGATATGTTGTACCACCGGTTCTCCCTTTCCGAAATCCGACATGCCATTTCGTCGGTGAAAAATCGAACAACTCCTGGTCCGGACAGGATAAGACCAGACCACCTGAAGAACATTCTGTCAATCCTCGTAAACACACTGGCTCGGCTCTTCACATGTTACCTGTCCGAATGCAAGGTCCCTACCCACTGGAAAACCAGCAAGACCGTGTTATTGTTCAAGAACGGTGACCTACAGGATGTCGGCAACTATCGTCCAATCTGCTTACTGTTTGTCGTCTACAAACTTTTCACTCGAGTCATCCTAAACAGGTTTGGACGAAGGAAAGCCATGTGAGCAAGCAGGGTTTCGAAAAGGATTCAGTACGATGGACCACATCCACACGGTAACAAGGCTCATTGAAGTATCGCGAGAGTACAAAAAGACCGCTCTGTCTCACCTTCATCGATTTACAAAAGGCCATTGATTCAGTCGAGATAGAAGCAGTCTTGGAAGCCCTGGATAGTCAAGGAATCCCTACTCAGTACATAAAGATTCTTCGTGAGCTGTACAAAAATTTCACAACCAAGGTATCACCATTCTACGACGACATTATCATTGACGTCAAAAAGAGGAGTTAGGCAAGCGATACCACCTCGCCAAAATTATTTACCGCCACCCTCCAGAACGTCATGCGAACATTGGAATGGGATAATATGGGAATGAAAATCGATGGTCGGCAGTTACACCATCTTCGCTTTGCTGAAGACATCGCCCTTATAACACCAAACATTGGCCAAGCGGAACGAATGCTTACCGACTTTGATAAAGCCTGTGGAAAGATTGGTTTTCAAATAAATCTGACAAAAAACGATGTTCGTGAAGAACGGATTGGTTTCTCATGCCCCATTCATGCTCAACGGAACGAATATCTCCGAATGCTCCAGTTATATCTATCTAGGTCGGGAAATCAATATGATGAACGACCTAGCTCCAGAGCTGAGCAGAAGGAAACGAGCGGCTTGGGGTGCTTTCAAAAGCATCGAGGATGTAGTGAAGAGAACAAGGAACACCTCGACTCCGTGCCCACCTTTCTCGACTCAACAGTACTTCCTGCCCTAACATACGCGTCAGAAACTTGGTCGTTGCGTAGGCAGGATGAAAGGTCACTTAGCGTTATTGAACGCTCAGTCGAAAGGGCGATGCTAGGAGTATCCCGTTCCACACAAGTAAGGGAAGGGATTCGAAGCTCCGATCTGCGTCGACGATCAAAAATCAAAGATGCCGTTCTGTACGCCAAACAGTCGAAGATAAGGTGGGCCGGACACGTAATGCTTATAAATGACAACCGATGGACAAGAGCGGTTAGTGACTGAATTCCTCGGGATGTCAAACATACTGCAGGAAGACCACCGACCCGATGGTCAGAGTTCTTCACAAAGAGCCTTGAAGAAAGATATTATGCTCGACGAGTCCCTAGAGCGAGCAGAACCCACTGGGCTACTCTTGCACGCGACAGGGAAAAAATGGAAGACTTACTGGCGCCCGCTCGAGTCACTCGACGACCAACGGGACTACAGGTGATACAGGTGATACCCTGCCATTAAAAAAGAGTAGGCAGTAAATAAAAGGTTAAGATTATTTACTTATTGTTAATTCTCAATACCTTACGGGTGTGGGTGTAAAGGTGTCCTCTAATACAGCCCGAACCGATTGCTAGTTCGATTCCGCATTGTGGGCTAAGGAAGCCTTGTATCCCTCCTGAATTGGTATCATATTTGTGTAAGAGGATAGCAAAGTGACTTTTACATCGGTAGGTCACTGCATGAATCAACACCAAACACTTCTCATCCTTTGTCGCAATATCCGCTTTGTGCGATTTGTGTCTGCAATGCAGTCGTGAACTGATGAAATGCAAGCCAGAATTGTTTTTAAGCGATTCCAGCGAAACATTTTTTTGAAGCATCTGTCACCCGAAGTTCGGGACAATCATCGAGGAAATAGAATGGGCTCCAGGAAATCCCCTCTGCCTTTTCTCATCGCGCCGTAATGACGTATGGTGGGATCGGACAATACAAGAAGGTAGACACGAAGGGTACTACCCCCTATGTCCAGTAATTGGTACGGTACTTACTTGAGTGCTTACAGAAGTCCGCGAACTGGTCCGCAGTTTGCTGACCTTGGTGGCGAATGAATCACTTCTTTTGAGTCATTTCAAACACAGTTCTACATCCAATAATCCGATCAATGACGAATGTTGGTTACCACTTCTCACACACGTTTACAATTTCGCCTTACAATGGTAGGCCAGTGATTTCCACGAGCACTGCTCGAAATAACCTTGATGTGAGCGATAAACCTACTCTTCTTAGAGACGCTTAGCGTAAAGAGAAGGGCATATCTCGTTCTGTATTATCAGATCATAGAGCACAACAACACTCACTTAAACTACGTCTTGCTCTTGCAAATTGTTCCAGAAAACTAATAGCATTCTTTGTGCTCTTGTTGAGCAGACACAAAATGTTACTGAATTATTTCTTCAATGCCGAAGTTAATAGAAAATCGGTCGTGGGAATTACCACAACTGAGATTTCACTTGAACGCCTATCGTAATCTTTTTCGCATGCATTTTTGGTCAAAACGGAATGACATCGCTGAAAGCCGCCGTGGCTACCGAACAACTGCTACTTACCACAGGAAAATTGTGTTGTTTGTGGAATTCCTCAAGCATCTGCTTGTGTTTTAGTTTAAGAGAACATGTTTCATCCGCTGAAAATAGTTTGTCTCAATGAATGAGTATCATTCGATAGCATTGGTCTTACTGATGAGCATGATAACGAGGAACCTGATATGATTTAGTACTCACTCACGAGTGGAAGCTTAGCTGCGTTCAGCAGAACAACCACTACCTAGAAATGTTCGGCTTATTTCTGAAACAGACCATAAATTATCGGAATGATTGAAGCACCTACAGGTAGGATGAGGGCTGAAAACTGGTACATTATGTGTTTTGCCGCTGTACAGCAGCGAACCTAAAACATGGGTAACCAATCCTTCTGAACAGTATGAAACAACGGCAATCACAAATGGAGTTGAGAATTGTGTACATACAATATACAATTGCGTAATGTGTAGGCAGCTGTGACGCAACTAAGGAGATGTACTCATAACAACACAAAGTCTGCTACAGTATCCTTGTGCCGCGTGTTGAGAGCAAGGTAATGCATAAGACGTCAGCTGTAGATGAGAGAGCGACTAAGGCGCAGGCTGTAGGAGTAATGTGGTGCACGAGTGTGACGGAGAATACGGTAGCGCCGGTAGAAGTGGTTAGCACATTAGAAAGCACATGTGAGCATTTGACAGTATAAAATTGTAGTAAAAATGCGATAAGGAGAAAGAGGTGAATATCGACATATGTTTGAACGATATGATGAGTGCTACAATAAGTGGGTCGTGAGGATAAGATTGGTTGGATTGAGTGGTATGAAGTAGCCTTTCTTTGTAATGAAGTGTGCTACAGCAATGAGTGCGAAGATTATAATAAAGTTGTAATGACAATGTTATGGAATAAACTATACATAACATGCATACATTGATATAATTAGGGAAACCAAAATAATTTAGAAAGGTACTAGCGATCTGGACGAATCATGCGAGGCAAATCGCATTGCTATGGGGCGTGACTAAGTTCGCTGAGAGCTCTTTTGGTCGTAACAGCTGCGCGTTCTGTCGTAGAAAGAAGATCAGTTTTCACTGACACTCCAAAGCGCATTCCATTCAACGATGAAGCAAAAAATATGAGCCACCTGTCACAACTCGTCGACTATGCAACGAATCAGCCATATTGATAATCCATAAAACATAATGAAGATATTGTAGATATGGATAAAACAGCGACTACTCTCTGTGGGATTGAGAGCAGTCACTATGGCCGGCCGTATTCTACCTACGGCTTTACACGCTCATAAAACTGTGAGCACAAACACTACTATTGTGTCTGCACCCCTACAATCAACATGTTTGCAATCAACACATGACTTTCAGAAACGAAGATCCTCATAGTAACTGTTGTCAACATCGAGACTAACAACTGTAAATTAACCGTCCAAAAGCAAAAGCTCCACGTTTCCATAGATTTTTCAGCTATACTTGATCCTGGCGCCCTTATTTCGGTCCATATACTGGTTTTTCGGGGTGCACGCTTTACACTAGTCGGAGGTACCCTGCAATATAAATGGGATCATCCTTCTATAGTTCCACCGTCCTAAAAATCCCATCCATCCTAGAGAAACTACTGGAAGGAGCAGAGAAAAGAAGCAGCCTGAAAAAAGTGTAGTCGGGACTTGCGTCATCACAATGTTCCGCTATCAGCACTGATGACCGAAGATGCGATCACCAAAACTTCCCGCCGAAATATGGAATTGATAACAGAGACCTTCTACAACAATCTTTTTTTTTGCTCCACAATCCACGTCTCTGACCCTAAAATCCCCGCTACAGAAAAATCTCCTGGAATTCCTTGGTCTGATGTTCGAGTTCCGGTAGAAAGCACGAAAGAAGGCACAGCTGCAGGACCTTCACTGCCGACTTCCTTAGAGCTGAAAGCTACAATTTACATGTAGTTCTGGCAAACCACATGATAGGCTGCTTTTAAGAGGAAGAAATCCCCGACCAGTGGCGGGACGTCCCTGACTCTCACCCTACCTAAGAAAAGTGACTGGAGGGATCCTTGTAACTACTGTCCGATATGCTTGTTGAGTGCCCTGTACAAGTCTCCATGAAGATTATCCGGTCGCGCACATCAAGGATATTGGATGAGGCGCAACCAGTAGAACAAGCAAAATTTCGACAAGGATTTTGCTGCATCGACCACATCAAAACTGTGTCCAGGGTCTCGTCACTTTTTATTTACTGCTTATTCTTTTTTAATGGCAAGGTATTATGCAAAAATATAACCATGATGGTGCTCAGATATTCGCAAAATTAAGGACTGCTGGTGTCTGCAGCAATCCCGTTGATGATGACTGCTGAGAGCTCCTACAGGCCAATAATACGGCTGAGATGAAACGAAGAACTGGCATGGCGTGGTGGTGAACGCGTTAGCCCTCGGAAAGGGTAGTAGCGTGTTCGATCCCCACCGCAGACACCAGCGGTCCGGAGTTTTGCAAATATCTCAGCACGACCGTGATTATGCATTTAGGGTCAGTGAAGTTTGTTGGGAATACCATATGCCCTTAACAGTTCCCAGGATCGACTTTCTATTAACCTCGGCATTGGAATATGAATGCGTCGTTTTCTTGTTCAGCAATCGCGAGGTTGTTAAACAGCATACATTTGCTTCCATAGAAAAACACAATACAATACAACAGTAGCTGACGTTTCGGCAGTATCGCCTTCTTCAGAGCCTGGAAGGGTATACTGACATACAATTTATTAGGCCAAACGCTTCAATGACACTTACAAAAAGACGAAAAACTCTATGGTAATTACATGGTCAACAGCTTCTCGAAAAAACTCACCGCTTTTTTACGTGCCTTCCAATGAGGAAGATTAGAACAGCTGATTATGGTCGCATAAGGTTGATGACTGCACCATCCCACATCAGAAATTGATGCGAACATACGGGGTCAGGTCGCGTATGACCTCTGGGCATTCATCCCTGCTATTCATTTGTAGGGTTTTTGGCATTTATCCAAAAAGCCTCAAGAAGTTTTCGCGCTGGTGTTCTAGTCTCCTGCGCAAGGATATTGAGGATAATCGTCCCCTGCTGTGCTTTTGTATCCTATGCGTGCCTAGTGGCGTACTTTGTCTTAGTTTTCGTTTGCCATCTAGGTGTTCTTTTTATACGGATACACAAAAGGCCTGCCCGTTTCGGCAACAGATTCATCTCCGCAATTATTACAAGAGATCAGGTATATCGTACCTGAACTCATGCAATCACCGTCCCCTGCCGTAAGGGCAGATTACGCAGTTTGGTGTTTCACACAGACGGTCATACAGGCGGTTACGAACTAACTGACGACGTAGAGTACCAGGTAGTATTTCAACTATCGCTGCTGATTCCTCTAGATCTGCCTTTCTTAAGCATCGCTTTGCTGCTACACTTATTTAATCGCTAATGAAGGTCAAGATAAACGGGACTTTTTCTTTTTTTCGGCCAAACCATTGGTTTTGGGGGCGTCACTGTTCTTCTAACCTTTTCTCGTGGGGTTACTATTTCGTAGCCATTGGAGATGGCTATTTGCCGAGCCAAGTCTCGCGATTCTTCCTTTAGTTCCCTGGTTGTGCACACAGAGGTGGCTGTTCGAAACATGTTTCTCACAAGCGCCCTCTTTGTGTGTGAAGGGTGGGAAGAAAGGAAATGAACAAGGATGTTCTTGTTAGTTGGCTTTTCGGTACCACTTTGTCAGGTAACCGCTACTTGATAGGTTTATTTGGACGTTTAAAAAACGGAAGCCAGTCTTTTTCTCGGTTTCTCCCGGGTGAACTTAATGTACTCAGACTGCTCGTTCAATAATTCAAAGCATTTGTCCATCTCCTCCTGCGTAGAGAAGATGACAAAACAATCATCTACATATCTGCAGTAGAGTAGTGGCCGGAGATCGAGAGCAGGGGGCTTCTATCTTAGACATAAACACAATGGCAAGGCTTGGTGCCAGTCGCTGTCCCATAGCCAACCCCCTTATTTGCGCGAAATATTTCCCAGACCATCTGAAAATCGAGCAATTTAGGCACTCCTTTAGGAGAGCCATTAGCTGCTGGATGGACAAGCCATGCATATTTATTCTTCCTTCATGTTCAACAAGAAGTTCGAAGATGGCTTGCATTGCGGAGTCATTCGATACGTTGGTGTACAACGCAGTAACGTCGAAGGACTCCATCACGTACGCGTTATTAGGAGACGCGTTACGTAGACGTTCTAGGAACATTTGGGTGTTTGTGAGGTGAGCTGGAATATGGTTAAGCAACTGGGTAAGTATTAGGCTTAAAAACCAGATTATTCTATCCGTTGGCCCGTCTACACAGCTGATGATGGGTCTAACCTTAAATGATGACGGATTGGTTGACGCAAGATCATCAGGTGATACCAACTTATGTGTTTTAATAAGTAGGTATAGGACGGGACATGTTGGTGTATCGATTTTAAAGTGCGAAATAACCGATGGTTTTAAACCTGCAGCCTTTGCCACACTGACCCATTGATTGTTTAGCTTTCGGTATTGACTTTTATATTCCTTTTCAGAGGATGGGCGATAGAAGGGTAGCATCACTAAGATGTTCCTCTGTTATCTCAACATCCAGCTGGCGAGGAATAACTACGAACTCTCCCCCTTATCACTAACAGACAATCTTATTGTTTTTGAGTTTATTAATTCTCTAATTTCTCGCATGCCACATTTTTTGTGCGGCTGTAAGGTTAGAGATAAACTTTCTATCGCGGTAATGATTAAGGGTCTTGAGAACGCCGTCCGAAAACATGCGGAATTTTGTGTCAGTTCCGTCGTTAGGGGTCCTGCTGTCTAAAAACGTTCTAGGGAAAGGAGATGGTGGTAGTGACGCCGCCTCTTGATTTTCTATCTCTATTTGATGTTTCTTGTTTGGCCTGATAGCGGAGTCGATCTTGAAGCTCATAAAGGTTACATGCTATCCTACGCAGGGTCGTTTTAGAAATGGGACTGTGATGGTGCAAAGCTTGGGCCCAATTCTAATAGCGAACGCGCACTCTCAGGTATTGTTATGCCCCCAATCACGGTGACCCTAGATTTTCACTGGTGCATTATCAACCCTATTTTGACTATTATCAGAACCGTGAAGAATTTGTTTGCGGTAGAATTTTCTTGAAGCTGAGACATGTGAATTACCCAAAAGAGCTTTCCGAATTTTCGTTGCAAGGTTGTTTTGGCATTAGACCTAATAAAATCGCATATCAATATTGACCCACCAACTATTCTCGTCCAGAGGCGATCCTCCAAATACAAAGCACAAAATTGTTCCTTCTGTCGCACACTTCTTCATTCTGGCAATCTGCTTGCTTCGTAGTGCAGCTCGAAGTAGTTCCATTTCGATGCCTCGTACTTGTTGGCTGTCCTCTGGTAGACCGTCATATCTCGTGAAGTCGCTTTCTTTTTATAAACTTTGGCACGACTCGATGTTGAAAACAGCGGCGGAGAAAGTTGATTTGCTGTCTAGCTAAGACAGTCTTTTGTCTTAGTGACAACGCTTCCCTTCACAAGTTGAAAGTATTTTGCTGGCACATCTTGTAACAGTTCCCAGGATCGACTTTCTATTAACCTCAGAAGGCGAAGGCGATACTGCCGAAACGTCAGCTACTGTTGTATTGTATTGTATTTTTTCTATGGAAGTAAATGTATGCTATTTAACAACCTCGCGATTGCTGAACAAGAAAACGACGCATTCATTTGCCCTTAGTCACAACTTTTGTTAACTATGAAAAGGGTTTGACAGTTTCGAAACAGATGCAGTGCTGTCAGCGCTCGCCGACCAAAGAGTGGATCCGTTCTAATAAAAACTCCGCTTGACTGTTATCGGAACTGCACTGCTGAAATACAACTTTCCCATCGACCTCCTACCATACCCATAGGAAAAAGAGTTTGAAAAAGCTACACAATATCGCCAAGCCTGTTTAGTGCCGCACTGCAGTAGATTACGAAGTCACTTGATTAGGATGAGAAAGGCATACATATTGATGGAAAACTCCTATCAAACCTTCGTTCCGCCGACAACAACGTCACCTTCTCAGGAAGCACCAGTGAAGCAGAGACTATGATCGATGAGCTTAACGAGGCGGGAAAAGGTCGGACTACGCATAAATCGAAAGAAGATCCAGTTCATGAAAAACCCATGGTGCGAAGGAGAACAAATTGAATCTGGTGGTTTTCTGATTGCAGAGACCACTTCGTACGTACAGCTTAGACGATCAGTGAACATAGAGAATAAAATTAACGAATAAATGGACAGAAAAAGGAGAGCAGCTTAGGCTGCATTTGGACCTCTCAAAGAAGCTAACGATCAACTCAGGGACACGTAAATCCGCACACGCGCCTTTCCGATTCCAGCGCTCTGTTATGGTGCAGAGACGTGGGCTGATACTTCAACCACGTCAAGAATACTGCGCACTATTCACAGAGCGCTTGATCGATATCTTCTGAAATGCAACCGGCACTCGCAATATCTAGCTGGAATACGAAGCTCTGATCTTCGAAATCTGTCACATCTTCGGGATCCAGAAAAATATACATGGATAGCGAAACACATATAGGCCGGTCACATAATGAGAAGAACGGACGACAGATGGATGAAAAGAACTGTACAGTGGACTCCACAAGAATACAGGCGTCCTCTTGAATGCCCAACTACACGTTGGGCAGACGTATTCATAACAGAAGTTAATCAGATGTAGACACAGCTGCAGTTATTTTACAGATTACGGTATGACACTCTCACGCGCCACCATGCTCGAATAAAACCACCACCATGGACGACGATTGCTAGGGAATGATACGAACGGCAAATGTGCAGGGATCCGCAGACGGACCGTCCAAGTATCCAAGTACGTAAGCAGAACTGCGATTTTCTTCACGTTGTTTAGACAACTGGAGTGCATTTTCCCAAAGATTCAGCCGATTCCGTAAAAGGTTGCGAAATACAGCATAACCTAGAGGAACAAATCAATGGCGCTCGGAGCACTAGTGGGAGATTTCCGGGCTGTGTGAGTAAAACTATCAGGCTACAAGTGGGTGTGTCGCAAGCGCACCTTTGGGATTAGGTCGCGTTCTAAACGACGAGGTTGCCTAGGTCATCTTTCTTTAAACAGGGGATTGTTTAATGACAAATTTGGTCAATATAGTATGTTTCAGTAAGGAATGGAACAGATTCCCAGTGGTCTCGGAGATCTACCTAGGCCTTTCTCAGATACCGAATGTATTTTTAACGTGATTCACTCAGTTATGTGGTACTTCACATATTCGAACAGCTTTGTATTACAGGAATCGCGAACATCACAGCGTTGTAGGAGAGGCTTTGCTTTGTCGATCTTGTAATGTGCATACCACTATTTGCAGTGTTTTACAGTGCTTTTCCATCCGAACATATTGCTGTCAGCATTTGGAAGTATCTTGCGATTTATGCTGTTTTTTTTATACTTATCCATAGCGAATGCAAATAAAACGTCAGTCATTTTTCTGGTCAAAAGTATACCTCATGTAAAAGGATGAAGCTCTCGGCGTTGATCAATCTCTGAGGGATGCGCCATGCATTCGACTTCATTAAATATCGTTGGAGGTGATCGAATGCATATCTGACCTTACAATGACTCGCGGTGGCCTATCGATGTATCGAGCCAGTGCTGCTATCCTCCCAGACAAGTTTGGTACCAATGTGCCGAGCCCGGAGGGATGGAAGGCTTGGTGGGCCATGGGCACGGGAATGGATTCCACGTGTGGTGCAAGGCGCCTCCGAGCACTGCGCCACACATGCGGAACCTCATATAGGGTACTACTTTCTGAAAACTTCCGATAACTTGTCGATCTTGAGATGTGTAACTTTTACCTCCTGCACATTACTTTTTTTTCAGTTTTTTTCCCCCATACTTAGACAGTTTGAGGAGTTGGTGCTTAAGCTGCCCCATAGAAGTGGCTTTACTTTTTTGCGGTAAGGGAATGTATAACTCTTCTGAACTATTATTTTCACTTAAATTCATGCGAAATAGGGATTTCCAGTAAGAGACTCAAATTCCTGTCTTGATAGGGTAATAAGACCTCAGTCTAATTGATGAAAATTTCGCAATTCCGATAGTTTGCATTCTAATTGAAAGCGTTCCAAACTCTGTGCTGATGTGATCGTTGAGAGGCAAACTCACTTTCGAGAACGTTCGATTCGAAGCTCATGGTTAATGAATCTTTTTAAAGATTGACATCCTTAATAACATGGGCTTTTTACAGTTGTCACCAGGGAAACAGAGTTATTTTTTCCATGCCTCTTGACGAAAATCCTCGAACACCCGTCTCATCGGCATCCGCTCTCTTACGAGGCTGTCGTCATCTTGTTTTTTCTGGGTCCACCTCGTTCATCACAATCTTGGTATCATTGACCGCTTTTTCTTATGCTTGATCTTCTTGATTATCGTTTCCAACTAGTTTCAGTAGTAAGGAATGAAATTTTATAAAGTGGAACCATGTTGGCTGGTAACGCCTTCAACATCTACTAACTGGCTTTCATGATTGAGTTGACACGAGGATGGTATGAAACTTTTGTTCGACTAACGTTTCGTCGCCTTCTGCTTCCTTAGAGCTGCGTTGATCTGAGTCGATGGTCCACAGCTGGTCGCCGTCTCGGTGTGGGTGATGGTTGCCGCATCTAGTCGAATCCAGAGGATGGAGCACCGTTCGAATAAGAAACTTCACTCGGCAATGCCCTTTTATAGAGGACGGATATCGGTCTATTACCGCCATCGAGTACGATCCCGATTTGGTGGGCAATGCGTCCTGTAGCGGTACTTTGTTTGCTGGCACGTGGCGTGATACCGCCGACTGAGATCCTCCGTTCCAGCGGTTGTCTTCCTTTTTATTCCTTATTTCCTATCTTTTCACCCTTTTTTTCACTTCCTACTAGTTCTGGTTTACTCCTTAGAATAACCGTGAAACCAGAGCAGTGGTGGAATGGAACGTTCTCACGAAACGCGAATAGTCAGTCATGCCGGCCACGCCGTATCGCCGTCTGGTGACATCCAGCACTTGATCCGCGGAGTCCAAACGCCAAGGTCCGATACATCCTACTTCTATACTTTCTATATTCAATGTGAAAATCCTGCATCAACAATCTAGAGTGATTCGCTCTTATAGCCAGATCGCAGTTTAGTGCCATCTGGAAGGTTCGTTTATGATCAGATCGTGCTGGTCACCCTCGAATAAATTTCTCGCCTTTGAACTGCTTAGCCGCTCTCTGCCGTCATGAATTGATAGCTGTTACCACATTTGAAACTCTTCTTGAAATCACATCCTTTGACTGTTTTTTCTTTCAATACATATTCCTTTTTTTCATAAGCTTACACGAGGTTGATAGGTAATTTTTGTTCGGCTAACGTTTCGACGTCTTCGTCCTCATCAGAGTCGATGGTTCGAGTCGATGGTCCACAGTTATTGCTCTTCTCGATGCGGCGTCTTCTCCTCCGTATCGATTCGGTTTTCCTCAGCGG
The DNA here is from genome assembly GCA_018806985.1 of Angiostrongylus vasorum. NCBI lineage: Eukaryota > Metazoa > Nematoda > Chromadorea > Rhabditida > Metastrongylidae > Angiostrongylus > Angiostrongylus vasorum. The sequence continues at coordinate 1,318,592 of JADANN010000359.1, read as the reverse complement.
AGCATCTCTTGAACGACCCATAATGCTCTTCTATACAAGATGCTGGCTGTTGATAGTAGTGATTGTCTGGTGATAACGACTTGTTTTTTTCCGGACAATTCATCCTTCAGAAGTCGGTGTGATTATCAGCTAGAAAAGAGCAATAACAATATTTCAAAACCGACTTTCCTTTAATCTCGGCATGACTAATCAATATGCTTTCTTTCTTTTGCTTCTTTTTTCGTTAACGGATATCTTCAGAGGATTTAGAATTATATTACAACCAGGTACGTGATAATTTCGGTCCTCTGTTTCATTTGTGACTTTCTCTGACAGTATGCCATCGAACATCGTACGTTCCGAGACTCCCAGGTAGTCCACACAATTCAGGATAGCCTTTTACTACTTTGTTACTTACTAGCGGTCGCACAAAAAGAAATTTGCTGGCTAATGTTGTGTACTTACGGACTTCACGAATAATGACTAGTTGTAGGATAGACTGGGACCATTTATCTAGAGTGTTCCATTCTATTGTCTTTACTATTTCCGTAGTCGAACATGCACTCCTAATTCATGGAGTGGATATTTCTCTTTTGGGACGATGATTTACTAGCCTTCTCCTGAGCTTGGATTTATATTTTCCTGTGTCTCCGAGTACCACGTGTTTTAAATATTGGATGAACTAAATGGCTAAGTGTTCTTTTATTTTAAGTACTGATTTTTAGGCGTGGATTTCAATCGAGTCTTGGATAAATTTCTGACGTGATGACACCTGACCCGAACTCTCCTAACGAAACATCTACTTCTGTCCTGGTGAGGAGTTATATCAGCGGTCTTTTGGTCCTCTCTTTTTGTAATTTCTTGGTCGTTCTAGAATTTTCCGATATTTGCTGGTCAGTGTAGTTTGCTTTCATGGCCAAGTAAAAGTTCGAGATCAGGTTTTCTACTTTGGATCCTCAATATTAATGGATTTAGTCGACCACAAGGGCGCGTGTAGCGCAGTGGTCGGAGGCGCCCTGCAATACACACGTGGAATCGATCCCCGCACCCATGGCCCACCAAGCCTTCCATCCCTCCGGGATCGGCAAATTGGTGCCAGACTTGTTTGGGACAATAGCAGCACTGGCTTGATACATAGGCAGGTCACCGCGAGTCATTGTAGAGGCCAAATATGCATTCAGTCACCTCCAAACGATGCTTAATGAAGTCGAATGCACGGCGCATCTCTAAAGGGATTGATCAACGCCGAGAGCTTTATCCTTTATCCTATAGTCGACCGCACTGCATTTTCATCCAGTTTTTACTGTTAAGGGGGGAAGTTTTTGTAGTCTGAAAGGAGTTTCGATGCAAAAACATAGCAAGACACACTTTACTAACAAAAAGATTACCGAAACAGGTTCGATCCTCTTCTGATGGTGGCACAGTTTCAAAAATAAGTCCTGAGGTTAGCTGTCTTGTCATCTGAAGGGAGTAAAGTCCAAAAAGGCTTTAACGCTTAAAAAAGTTGATGGGCCGACTTGGAATTGCTTATGTTCCTGTTATTTGCTATAAGGTCGTGTCCAGGGTGTATCCAAGGAGAGCTTTTGTCGAACAGGATGACGGGTTTGCTTTTTTTGTGTTCAAACAGTGACACTCAGTCAAGTTCTTTTGCAAAACGGGATGTAATGTCTATGTGAAAATTGTACGTGTTTTAATAATTAATTGGAGTACTCAGTTGAATATTGTGGAAAAGGGTGAGGTTTTAGTTTTATTAATTTAAACAACGGTAATTAGTAAGAGTAGTCTTGCCAAGTAAACTACTATTCCCTTGTTAGAACGTGCTGCGATTCAGTTATGTAGTCAGTTTCATTTGTATTAGATGTATTTGAATATGGGGAATAGTAGCGGGGTTATACATAGTTAACCTCAAGATGGTTAAAAGGATAAAGCTCTCGGCGTTGATCAATCCTTGAGGGATACGCCATGCATTCGACTGCATTAATCATCGTTAGAGGTGACTGAATGTATATCTGGCCTTTACAATGACTCGCGGTGGCCTACCGATGTGTCGAGCCAGTGCTGTTATCCTCCTAGACAACTCTGGTACCAATCTGCCGACGCCGGAGAGGTATGGAAAGTTTGATGAGCCTTGGGCGCCGGGCTAGAGCCCGTGTGTATTGCAGGGCGTCTCCGCTCACTGCACTACATGCGCCCTCAAGATGGGTAACGACATAATTTCTGATACCCTTCGGGCAAAGTAGATTAAGGCTTACTTGACAAGAGCTTCCTGATGGAAGCTAGTTGTACTTATTGATGCACTTTGACTATTTCAGGACATGTTTTCTAAGTTCAAACCGACCGATGTGGACGGTTCTATTGTAAATAAGGCTAGAGAACTGTGTGCAGAATATTTGGGTGGAGTCTGGAGGCAGATCAGTAATTCACAGTTTTCCCTACAGAAGGTAAGGTAAGTGATTTAGTCAAGCTATCTATACAAATAATTAGGCATAGTATAATTTGCCATCCTGTGTAAAAATAAGATGCTAAATCTTTAACGTAGTGCCTCATAATTTAGTATTAGTATTCTGTGGGCTGAATAACCTGTCCGCACATGAATCATTTATTTCAAGAAGACATCAGCAGTTTTTGGATCCATCCCTTTCCCTTTTTGCATTTGGGCTTTTCTTAGACACTTCACCTTTTGCCGAACATTGCTATCACATTAATTAGCGTGTTGTCTTCATTTTATATTGAATAGTCCCCATACGTCAAATATTTTATGAAATTGAAGAAATAGGTTGAGATGAATTTTACTGTATTCTTTATTTCTGCTAAGCATGTCTCTAGCTCACTGGAGTTGTTGTCTTTCTTACGTAAATGGGTGTGGAGCATTCATTGACGGCTTTTCCATCGTAGTCGGTTCCACAAAGTAGTTCACATTGTCACGGCATCTCTTTTTCTTTCAGTGGTGGGTTAACAAATTTGGTTTTTCGCTGTGTGCTTTCTTCTGAAGTCTCGGTTATTGGCGAGGAGCCCCGTTCTGTCATTCTTAGAATACAAACACAGACAAGCAGTATGCAATTAATGATGGAAATCGCTGTTTTCATGAAATTGAACGGTTCGTGTCATTTTATTCTTCTACAAAAGTTGTCCTCATTGAGAAGTAAGTAATTTAATGCATTTTAGTAGAAATCACTCTGCCTCCCTCCTATAAGGCGCAGTTAGTGAAAGTTGCTCTTGTCAGGGATAGTAAGACAATGTTGCGTAACGTTTGAGACAGTGAATATGTTTGCTTGAGAAGAGAAGAGGATGAGAAATAGTAGTATCGTCATGAGTTAGTGGATCAACACATTGATCTCGTGTTCTATACGAGTATCTCAACTTTCAGCACATGGCTATGGACCGAAACTTCTAGGTATCTTCCCCGGAGGCCGTATTGAAGAGTTTATTCCAAGTCGAACTCTTAAGAAAGAGGAAATATACGATCGCAGGTAGTCAGCCTTTTTCCATGTGGTTTAAATCCTGTTGAAATGTATTGAAATCACGATGTTTAATTTTTAATTTATTGCCTATTCTTTCTTCATGACAGAGTTCTATGTGTAATAGGACCACAAGGGCGCCGGGATATGAGCAAAACCCGAAACCTCAGGTAGTGTCCGAACACGCGATTATTCTCTCCGACGGCTCGCGTACTATCCACCACACCAACCAGGGGCTCTTGCTTTGCCTTCCTTCCAACCACTGTTTTTACTTTAATGGTGCGACCAGCAATTACGCGTTAACGGCAGTGATCTGTGGACCACTATCGACGCTGAACTCAGTTAAACTGAAGCTGCAATCTAGAGTGATTGGTGATCGCAACATTACGTTAAAGAACTGTCTGATGAAAAGGCAAAGCAAGGGCTTCGATTGGTGTACTGGGTAGGACATGGGTTTTCAGAAGGGTACTTGCGGGTTGGAAGCCCACCCGAGTTCCGAATTTTGCTCATATCTCAGCATCCTTGTGATAGGATTTCACATAAAATATGTTGACTTGTTGATGAACTTTTACACGTTGGAAATGGCTTTTTATTGTGGGTGACGTTTGGGTGATATCTTTACCTTCAGAGCACCATGATTTGAATGGGGCTTTTCCAGCGCAGTTGTTGCTTTCACAGAGTGAAAAACCACCAAGTTTGTGAATGGTCACGTTTCTGAAAACTTACTGAAGAATAACTGTGTTGGGGACAATTGTCTTAAATCATTGCAGTTCCGATTTTACTGATATAATCGAGACGTCAGCCATGAAAAAAAAAGCTATAAACACAGTATACACTTCTTGTTCACTGAACAGACTACATAGAAACGTTTAAGATTTGTTCCTGCTATTGCGAGTTTGATAGCAAAATTGAACAATATCGAAATGCCGTTGCCCAAATACCCACAGTACATTCCACTTGTTCATTCGTGGTTGCAGAAGTACAAGAGCAATGGTGGTGAATCACTGAATCTGGTGAAAACGGCCGTTGCAGCGGACGTATTGGTTAGTCTCGATTATTAATTTCTAAAGTTGTGTTAGATATTAAAATGAATTATAACATAATTAGTACGTGACCCACATCAAGTCTATTGTGCGGATCCCAGCACTTCTTGTATTCATTTCGTTTCCCTTGCATTCATTCTCCACAAAAGTCCTCAAATATTTCGAATATTGTTTCGGCTGCTGCTTGTGGACTTCATCTTTTTTTTGACTGTCGTTGAATGCAGGTCATGCTCGATTCTCCTTGCAATCTTGAGGATAGCCGAACTAAGGCGTCTCCACGTTGATTAGATTAGAGCGTAGAGGATAGGTCGAACCAGCATCTTGCTTCATAATGGACTGCATCACCAACCACTGCGTCCCCCCATTCCATTACGATGAATACCTCTTATACCATTTGTTTACAGTAAAGTTTATTTCAGTTTCCCGATGTACTCACAGTGGATGAACTTGAAAAGGAAATTGGAGAAGTCGAGAGATTTCTAAATCTGCAGAAAAGTCCATCCGTATTCTGTCATCAGGACACAATGCCATCGAATATCCTTCTAAGGGACGTTGTTGACGAGGTTTTTGATGAAAATGGTGTAGTTGATGCAAAAAGATTACTCATCATTGACTTCGAATTCAGTTGTTATAACCACCGGTATGTTTTTGTATTGAATTTGGAAAGTATGGTCGCCGAAATAGTATTGAACAGCTAAAGCCAACTTTTATCAAGATAGTAATTCTTTTTTGTTCACAGTATCTGGCGATAATTCCCCTTATCAAAAATTTGTAGGGCATTCGAGATTGCAAACCATATTGCTGAGTACGGTATGACTTATGGAACACTTAATCCACCTTACTATGAAGTAGATGTCGAGACCATGGAGGAAGAAAACTTAGCAGTTTCGTTCTGCAACGCTTATTTAGACCAAATCTACAGGGTAACATTGGTTTGCTGTCTTGTTATATCTATGTTTTGTCAACGGTACATTTTTTCATTATGCAGTAATGTTACAGTTCGATGGTGTGTTTTTGTTCAGTAATAGGTGTTTTTTTCCAACGGTTTACGGCGTTATCGTGGCTGAGAGGTGTTCCTGGGCGTCGGGCTGCGATGTACAACGGGGGATTAATCTCCCCAGCAGGATCTCCCAAGCTGAGAGGGAGTCCAGCGTTTCCATCAGTAAGCCTAGCTAAGAGTAAACCAATACCAGGATCCACGACTGTCCCTGTTTCAAACTAGTCGCTTGTTGGCAAATCCCTCTAATCCACAGGGGCTGAGACTGCTTGTGGTGGTGATGACCTGCGACAGACTTTGGTCAGGGTGACCTCAAGACTCCAGAGAATCACAATGGCTAAACCAGAAAAACTCCGAAAAAGTTGAAGATTGAAATTATGTTGGGGCCCACACAACCAGTAATGATGGGCGGTCCAAATATCCAAATATCCAAGTAAGATGTGTGTAGACGGGAAACAGTATGGGTACATATGGATAAAAACAGGCCTACTAGGGAAAGATATTGACGTTTCTTCAGGATCACGTTACTGCCGCTCAACTTGAACGACAGCTTTTAACTGGGCGAAGGGAAGAAGATCTCAAGTTACTTATGTGCGAATATCGACGGTTTTTACCGCTGCCTCATCTTTTTTGGGGTGTTTGGAATATTCTTTGCAATCAGGTATAACTGTAAAATAGTAGTAATATTATTTACTAAATACCAGATATTACGTTCAGACTTTATATTTTACTTCTGCACCAAGCTTTATAGTGCGCGTGTGGCGCAGTGGTCGGAGGCGCCCTGGTATACACATAGGGTCGATCCTTGTGCTGCAGGCCCACCAAGCCTTCCTTCTCTCCGGGGTCGTACCAGATGGATCGGTACGCTACCGCGAGCCATTGTAAAAGCCCGATATGCATTCAGTCACCTGCAACGATATTTCATGAAGTCGAATGCATGGCACATCCCTCAGGGATTGATCAACGCCGACTGCTTTGTCCTTTATTATGTTTATCAAGGCTTAAATTAGTACTGGCAGTAAGGTTTCCAATTTTCGTAATTTCTCGCAAGTAATCGAGAGCAGTAATTTTGCTGCCACTTTTATAAATATCCATTTTATCGAGTCTTCTTATGAGATTGCAATGTTAAATTAATATTTTTTTAGACGGCTTGATATTTGTGTGAACGTGAATTTGTGCTTTGCATGATTATTGAACGAGACTCTTATTACTCCCTTTAGGAACTCGGCATGGTTGAAGGCATCGATTTCTTAACTCATGCAAGGGACCGCTTGATAATGTACTATATGTTTAAATCGAACATGTATAAATGTTAGTTTTTAACAACAAAACCTTTTACGTTGATTCTTGTACTTGCATTAGACGTTCGATTTAGTTCAAAATACTATGCGTAAGGTATGATGATAATTGAAATCACTTCCTTTTTTTTTCTTATTTCACTTCGTCTCTTTTTCAACACTTCCGCCTTCATTCTTTCCTTATTCTTAGTACAAGCTATTGTATGCTGATGTCTTTCGTGAGGTCGGTAATGGAATAAGGCGTATTCTGATAGCAAACTGTAGTGAAACATAGTCCTTATCTTATTTTTGACATAATGGACACATTCCACTGATATTAGCTTTGTTTTCGTCATTAGCACATTTGGCTTCCCGACCATCTTCACAAGTTCATTGATGTGAAAATTTCATGTGGTCCTTTATTTTTAAGGTAAATATTCTTCATTAATATGCTATTCATGTGATCTACCATTTACATTTCCTATTAGAAGTTTGTTCTCAGTCCTCCTGATGCAGGCTGTTGTTGAATTCTTCATCATAAAGTAGACCGGAGCGTGGTTTTACAATTGGAACGGAAATTGTTCGTTTCAAAATGTTGCTACGAATAAATTTCGAACAAAAAAATGGTGACAGTTCCTAGTAAATTTTAAAAATTGGTACTTCAGTCCATTCCTTAGGATACCAATGGTTCCGAATCAGCATTGTGGGAAGTGTCGTATGTCGTTACCAAGTTTTAATATTAATTTGGTGACATAATAATGTGTACTAAGTCAACAGTTTTATACACCTTGGCATATCCTATCAATTCACCTACTCCGGAGGGTCGAGGTTTAGTTTGTTAGGGTGCGGGGGTCGAACCAAGGAGAACGTGTGTCTTACAAAACCTAGTGTAAGAAGTTGAAAGTGGATTAGTCGTTCCCCAGCGTTTGCTGATAGAACCGAAAAGCCGATTCGCTGCACTGTCCGATAATTCATAGATCCAACGTGGAAGTGGCTGAGCTGAATGTAACCTTAGCCGTAACTCATTTCATTCTTGGCCCACGTCATGTTTATCAAGAATTGACATACGTCTGTTCCGTTCGTAATGCCCAAATGGTAATATATCTCGTTGCTAAGGAACTGAGCAAATCAGTTAGTGGGCAATTTTTATGTCTTCAGTATCACTGGGAACATTCAATAACTCACTGCGCAGTTCATTTCCTGGATCAGTGGTGGTATCACTGTAATAATTCCGAGTGAACATATCTGTGCTACCACTAACGGAATATATTCTTGAGAGCGCTCATGAAGACGAGGTAGCTTGCAAAGAGATTCCACCATATGGTTAAGATGGGTCAAGGCCTAAGGAGAACCACGTGCAGCTTGTTTTGTTTTGAAATTGTTTAAATGCGATGAAAAGTTTTTGTGTGATTTCCTACGGAGTAAAAATATCTTGTCGTAATACCTTTGCACAGTATCTCAGTAATGGTCTTGATTTGGCTGGTTAATAGACTAACAGATTAACAGATTTGGGCAAGCTATCAGACTTACTTAGAATGAATGTAATTAGGAAGGAGCTTATAGGCTCAAATTATGGAAAGTTTAACGCCAGCAATCTGCAGCGAGAACTGCTTCTATAGATTCATTGTTGGAGTCCTTAATCCAAGATTAGGAGGCAAATGAAAACAGTATTGGCAAATTTCGGAAAAGGAGAGGAAGAAATGGAAGAAAATGAGAATGGAAACCGTCTTGCAGGACTCCCATCCGCAGCATGTCTCTTCTATAGGAATAAATTCCTCGAGAACAGAAAATCACAAGTTGACATGGGAGTCTCCTAGCGGCGTGACTTATGTAGAGGTCGATAATGTTCTTACGAGCAGAAAATGGTGCCCCTTTGACCCCTTTGTGGTACCTGGATTCTGTACTGGATCTGATCACCGCCTGCTCCGTGCGAAGATTCGATTCAGGCATAATCTGGAAAAGAACTCCTGTTATCGTCCATGGAAAACGAAACACGTTGTATTTGAAAGGATATTCTCAGTAGAATCCTTTCTTCATATGACTGGCAGACAAAACAAGACCCGAACGAGAGCTACAAGCTGTTCGACGAAAGACTTAAAACTTGTGCTGAACTACTTTAAACAGGAAGTTCATACTGCATCTCCATCAACACTGTGGAGTTGCTTGAAAAGAGAAGGATGCTGAAGCTTGATCCTACCGCAACACACTTGACAGGCCTGATAATAAATGCTAGCTGAAGAAGATGATTGCAGGAGGATTTACATCGTCGTAGATAGAAAAAGTTGTTCGAAGCAACTCAAAAACGATCTAATCCTAAGAACTGCTGTTGGGATCTTTGCAACTACAGTGTTCCGCTATCCGCACTGATGAATGAAGATGGAACTATCACTACATCGTACCATGATTTGGAGTTGGTAGTTCAAAAGTTCTGCACCAATCTTATCTGCTCGATTACCTCTGCCTTGGACGAATCGCCCAGGTTTCTACCCTTTCAAACTGAGTCGCGATAGAAAGCATGAAGAAAGACACTGCTCTAGAAACCGACAATATTCCTGAATTGAATCCCGCCAACTTCCTTAGAGTTGGAGGCCGCCAATTACATGTTTTTCTCGCAACCCACATAATATCTAACCGCCAAAAGCAGAAAATCCCAGACAAGTTACCAGTGGAAGACGTTGCGCACGGCCATCCTGCCCAAAATAAGGTGACCATAGCGATCTTCGTAACCATCGCCCGAAATGCCTGTTGAGTGTAGTCTGCAAGCTGATCACGAAGATTATCCTTTTGCGCAGATCAAAGAGCTTGGATAAGGTACAACTAGTTGGGCAACATGAACTACAACCAAACCGTGTCGCTCACTGGTCATAGAAATCTGTCTAGAGTACTACGTATCCTTTGTCGTAACCTTTATAGACTACAAGAAGGCGTTTGTCAGCGTCGAAACGAATGCAATTCTATTAGCGCTCGTCCACCAAGGAGTGGAGCCGTCCTATATACGAACACCTACAGAGTGTTATCGGAACTTCAGCATAACCACGTAGCTTTTTCCATCAAGCTCTTGTCATACCCTATAGTAAAGGGGGTTCGACAAGGTAACATCGTATCGCCAAAGCCGTTTACTGATGCACTACAGTGGACAATGAGGTCATTTAACTGGGGGAGAGAAGGGCATATGTATTGATGGAAAATTTTTATTAAATCTTGGTTGCGGGTGAAATCATCGTCTTTTCGAGGAATACCAGTGAAGCAGAGACAGAGAAACTCAACGAAATGGAAAAAACATTGGACTAGGCGTAAATAAGACGAAGACTCAGATCATGAAGAACGCATGCTGCAAAGGCAAGTAAGTGCAACTGGATCGTTCTGTGATTAATAGAGGCCATCTATTAAGTATAGCTTGGACGTACAATGAACATGGAGAACAACATTAATGAGGAATGGGAAAGAAGAAGACCAGCAACATGGGCCGTATGGCCTCTCAAAGAAGCCACTGACCAAGTAACGGACCTAAAACTTGCGCCAACATCCCCGATTCGACAATCCTCCCAGCGCACTGTTACATAGTAGAGAAGTGGGCTAGTACCTCAACTATGTCAAGAACACTGTGCACCATCCACAGAGCGCTTTAGCAGTGCCTATGAAATTTAGCCGGCACTCACGGAATGCGCGTCTCAGATCTTCGGAACCTATCCCATTTTTTGGGATTCGAGAGAATACACATCAGTGGCGAAACACAGATGGTCCGGTCACATAATAAGAACAGATGACACGTGGATGAAAAGAACAGTGGAGTGGTCTCGGACAGAATGGAGTCATACCCTTGAAAGACCACCAAATGATTGGCGAACGTGTTCGTGGCTAACGTCAACCATTTGCATTCGCATATGGGAACGATTTTAGAAATTTGGAATGGGCCTCACAGACGTCATCATGTTTGAAGCATACGACCACCATGTACGACGACTGTGCGAGAAACAAACGAATGGAAATCGTTGTGGGGCCCTCACAACCAATAAAGGTGGGCCATCCAGGTATCCAGAGCTCTCGTGTTGCCCACTGTACCACCGAGGCCTTTACTTTGCGTTTCTCTTTTCGGTCTTTGTGTGCACCAGCCAGTCTCCATAATAGTGGCGCTATTTTTGGAGAATTTAAGATTCTAAAGCAGTAAAATTGTTGATGCCAATGAACCACGAGACAACAACAAAGGTGCTGTGAAATGTTCGGCATTTGGCTTCGTCGTCAATGACAAAACTATAAGTAACTCCAAGCACTGCACATCCTGTAGTCCTGTCAATCAACAAAGAACTCAAGTAGGCATCCAGTAAACTCGATTCATCCTATTCGCAAAGCGTAGTTCCTCAGTGGGCCTTGCCTTCTTACAGGTCAAGGTGATCGTCATACTTTTGATGTGACGCTGTCCTTCATCACTGTTTTTTAACTTAGCCATGGGCAGTTCGCTTTAGCTCTGTAATGGCGTGGCTACCAGTCGTAGGTAGTTGGCGTTCCTTGCGTTCCTCATGGAACTGTCGGGATTCTTCTGAGCTTGCATTAACATGTGAGGTGGAAGATTTCCGTCGTTCATGGCAAGGCAAGGGTTTGGCAAGCGCTGCAATAGATTATATACGCAAATATTCGGTGTTTTGACACTTTTCCTGTGCTTAAAATTAGAGAAATAGTTGAGAATTGGTGCTTGCATTGAAATTGTAACGATTCCATGACGTATTGTTACTGGTCTATCTCTCCGACATTTTATTTCAATGGCACTTCCGTTCTCCTGAGAGTGCTGGTGCTTTCTGGTGGGTCTTGGAGTCTTTGTCAATTTCAATGGATACTTTCGCGCAAATCCTCCTTGTATTGTTACTCGTTTACAATGTTGTGTAAATGAAATAAAAACTAGTGAGATTTGGCGGAGTTTTATGGGCATGGCAATGAAACACAGCAGAGCTAATGTGGGTGACCTCAACTTGGAGGTCATAGTGATAGTGATGGGAAAACAACCTGGTTTGTTTTGGTGTTGATATCAATAGATTTCGTTGATAGGTTTGATAGTGATCGCTTTCTGTTGCACGTTCATTCCTACCCATTTGGAAGTCTGTTGTTGTGCTTTATTATCGTGCTGACCGATATTTTTTTGGCGTGCATTACATTTTTTTTAGGGTGCCTATAGCGCTTGTTATGGGCGACCTGCAATACACACATTCGTTGGTTCGATCTCAGGCTCTGAGCTCACCAAGTCGTCCTTCATTCTGGGGGTCGGCAAATTGGTGTAGGAGTATCACACTGTCGAATGCATGGCGCATCCCGCAGGGATATCAATGGAAAGCTCTATCCTTTGTCCTTTCTTCATCATGAGCGGTAAAGTACCATATAACTCCTACTTTACCACAAGATATCATGGTACTAATAAAAGATCTTCAATAGATGTTAAGGTGTTGATTTCTATGCGCGACTAAGTCCATCTATGAATCTGTTAGGATCCTGAATGAGAACAGAATTCGACTTCTACAAATTTACCTGAATGGGAGACAAAACAGCGTTCTTTGCCATCATCATAAAGTAGAAGTCACCACCTCCACCTGCATGGCCATAATGAACAAGTTGCGTGGTTATCGACGGGTAGCACTTCTCCCACGCTGTGCTACTATAACGACATTCTTTCAGTATTAACAATAATAAGAATAATATGTTTCAGTCTCCAGCACATTTTGTAACAATTTCAGAAACCGTCTATCAGTAATCGACCTCAGCATTAGAAAACAGACGAAGTGAACGTAATGCTGCCAAAAAACGTAGGAGTGCTCATCTGTAGACTAAAATATTTCGGACCACAGTGGGGTCTACTACTTGAAATAAAGACCGTTAGAATCTTGAAATCTTCGCAAAAAAAGATACTTTTAGCTTATTCTACAAGAATAAATTCTGATTTATTGGAGTCGGCGAAACTTATCCTTTTCCGTTTTCCTTCTGGAAGCCTCCATTTCAAAGGCCGAATCGACTCAAAAGTCGTCATTTTGTCCACCAGGACGCTGTGATGTTTCCATGATTTTCCCATGATTTTCCCTCAATCGCGGTTGCTGAGGAAACTACAAAAATTTAGCCTTTGTCTTTAATTTGAGAATAGCAGTTCTAAATTCCTTCTCTTGACATTTTCTTTCTCGATGTGCATCTCAGTATTTCTCTATCCGCTTGCTTTAAAAAAAGTCTTAACTCCATGTTTTTTTCTTCTTGGAGAACTATTAATTTAGAAGATTAATATTTGTAGGGAGATTTATAATGGGACAAGGACAAAGCAGCGACCGCACCCCTCCGACGGAGGATTCTCGTGTGGCGAAAACCAAGTATGGTAATATCGTTGGCCGACGATTTACTTTCGAAAACCGGCAGGTTTCTAAGATTTCCTTTGTTGCGTTACTATTTTAATATATTAAATGAATTGCATCTTGATTTGATAAGTTTTAGCTGGACAAAGGCGCCGCAAAATTAATTGGCTTGCTCTTCTTAACTGACCATTAATTTATAGAGATTTTTTAAGGTACTAATAGCCGGGGCAACGAGGTGGTGAGAGGTGGCCTACAATACACACCTGATCTTTGGTTTGTTTCCGTGCTCCTAATAAACCAAACTTACCAGTAAACCATCCGCAGTGAGGAAATTGGTACCAGACTTGTCTGGGTGGATAGCAGCACTGACTTTACACATCGGCAGGCCACCGCAAGTCATTGAACAGGACAAATAGACATTCAATCACCCTGTGATGTTTGATGAAGCCGTCTGCATAGCGCATCCCTAACGAGTATATCACCGCCAGATTGCTTTTCCCTATTTCGTCCTTCACTTATTTTGTAAGTAGAACTGTGCTGTTACACACCTAATTACTAAATATAGAACAACAAGCAACATACAGTTGACGTTGTCCATCGATTCTGTTGAAATGCGTCATTAAATTAGTCTTTCATTTATATATTGTAAAGTTCCTAAAATTGTCATATGAAGTTTTCTACACCACATACAAGAATGGTGAGAAACTCTATGGAAACTTACGAAAAACAGAAGCATACCTCAGAAGCTTTGAGAAGAACATCTTGATTTATCGGTGCTGGAAACTATCAAGGTAAGTAGAATGTGTGAGAACGGAAGAGTAAAACTCTTGCTACGTAGAGGACGAGAGCCACATGCAACTATGTTGACGAGGATTGATGAAATGTTTATTTGAGAGTTAAGATGAGAGTAAGGGAAGTGTTGGAGAAAACCCAGCATAACTGTTCACATTGATATGATAGCTTACTTTGCAAAAAGAGAACTCACTATTGCGATACTGTGGAGCTAACTGTGGTCGGAATAAACACCAGATTACTGCGTTGTACTTGACTAAGGTCGACGACCCGTTATGTATTGATGCCTGATGTGGAGACGTGACGCTGTTCCCCTACACAGCCGGGCAGACTGGTGATGTGTAACCACGTCGCAACGTCAACACTGTTGTTGTTCGAATTATTTTTGCCTAATATTTAGCACCATAAACTAATCATTTCTTCTTCTATGAGAACCGGTGAAGCTCTGAAGAAACTGTTTCATAGGTGGACGCCTTCCAAGGAGTACCATACGCAAATCCGCCTGTAGGCAACTTACGATTTCGAGTAGGTTTTTTCACTTGTTTGGTGTATTATTCTAAATATAACAGCCATATGAGGTTTTAGAAACCCGAACCACCTGAACCATGGGAAGGAGTACGGGAAACGAAGGCATTTGCAGCAAGTTCAATTCAAAAGCCCACTTTGCTGGAAAGGAAGGTTGTTTTCTGATGGACCTCGCTTAACCCTCTGGAATTGCCTAAAGTTTTCACTCGTCGTTATTTTCGTTGTTTAGTACAACTATGTCCTTTTTAACTAAACGATTAAACGCTGAATAGTTACGGCAAGTGGAATGTTCTACGATCATGGTGAAATAGCTATACGTCTGACTTCATCATCACTTACGAAGATTAAAAACACACCGCTAATCAAATTGAGACATTTTTCGTCATTGTTATCCCATGTTTATAGCTTGGAAATATCTCGGAAGACTGCCTCTATCTGAATGTGTTTACACCGGTGTGGAGTCCCAGCTCAGCGTCAGGTTTCGCAGTCCTCGTCTTCATTCACGGAGGTGGATTCGTCAGCGACAGCACCACCAAGTATGGAGACGTCAACATCTGCAGGCATTTAGTAAGTGGTTCAATTATCTGTTTCTATGCATACACTTGGTACCAGACTTGTCTGGGAGGATAGCAGCGCTGGCTCGATACACCGGCAGACCACTGCGAGTCGTTGTAAAGGCCAGATATGCATTCAATCACCTCCAAAGGATGCTTAATGAAGTCGAATGCATGGCGCATCCCTCAGGGATTGATCAACGCCGAAAACTTTATCTTTTCTTCTTTTTATTACCTGCTTTCTCTTCCTGAAATGAATTGATTTCTCGTTTTCTTGATGGCTATTACAAATCCTTGCAACAAGAATGATAGTACTCTACAAGTGTTGTACAAATTCCATTTTCTGTCAAAAAACCGTCGTCTACTAGAGGGTAATTTTGTTTTCTAAAAAAGGATTTCTGTGAAAGAGAAACTCATAGGAAGTCCTCGACAAAGGTTTTTATTTTCCTTTCACACTCATGTGCTAAATATTAAATCAGTTTTCTTTTTCATCATCTAATGATTGTATTAAGCTGTTGAAATTTGTAGAAAAACTTTTAGATGAGGGAGAGCTTTGAAATTCTTCGTTGAATACTTTGAATTCCAGAGAATTAAGATCGTGGGTAACAATTCTTTGCAGAATTTTAGGACGAAGAAAAGTTCTGTGAGAAACTAAAGTTATGACCTCATGTAACAAAGTGTCTGCAACACTTACCATTTGGTCAATATGTCACACAAAATGGGCTTCGTTGACATTCTTTTTAGGCGACTTAGTTCTGAGTTAAATCCATGCCATTCCTATAATTTAATGTTCGGTAACAAAGTCTTGTTTCGTTTAGCATGGTTATATCAGACTTCTCATCAGACCATTGTAAAAGTTTAACAATCAAAACATTAAAGGAGCTGAAACATTGAAAGAATTATGAGGAGGCGGATAGCACAGTGGTATTGATGTCGGTCATCACTGCCACTGTGCTAGTTCGATTCCGCTCCGGCCCAACCAAGCTTCTCATCCCTCCGGGGTCGGGAAATTGGTAATGCACTTGTCCGGGAAAAAGTCACTCTCTGCAATCCAACTGGGAACGCTCCAATCCGGTTATCTCAGGATTCCAGGGGAATCGACTCCACCAGGAATCTACGACGTTCAAGATGAAATTAAAATCCTCGAGCAGTAGCCGAAGCCACACGTAAAAGTTGGAAGATCATCGTGGATAGTGGATTCGAGGAAACGAATCCAATGCAGGAAGTGCTGGGATCCGCACAGTAGACATGAAGACGGGCCATATAAAATAAAAACAAAAGAAAAGAATTTTGAGCGGTTAAGACGTTAGCAACGGCTTCGGATTAGCTTATTAGTGAAACAAGGTATGACCATTCATATTAAGGTTAAGTGAAAGTCATTTCACAAAAACGTTAGGCAACACTTCGTATCAGCAAGTTATCTTTTCCATTACCTTTAAGATTTATAGAGTAACTTAACTCTCTCTGACTAATCACTGTTCTGGAAAGAATGCCATGTATTCCTTTGCTCTTATCCTCGAAATATTAACCTTGAAGCAAAAAAAGGTGTGTGAAATATTACGCGGACTCAAGAAACCATCGTTTCACCGTAGTGATATAAGAGGGTCGTTCTTATAGACAAGGATTTACAGATTCTAATAGTTTTTACTGTAGTCATCGGAATTCACCATGAGCTCAGAGACGTTGGTTTAAAGCTGAAAGCAGCCGTTATTTTCCCGCCTTATGACTCCTATAGAGGTCAGGTCGTCACGTAAGGGTTACTTTTAGCCTATAACGATTTGTCAACTATAAAATTCAAAGACATGCTGAGACGAGATTGGGCAAGGTGTTCGGTGGCTATTATTATATGACGTAGTTTGAGATGCCGTGACGATCATAAATACAACACCCAATGGTAATCATAAAAACTTCCCATCGAAAGAATTCAGGTCAATTCTTGTAAAGAAGTGTAAGAAATGTGAAACGAGAAATGCAAAACCATGCGTAAATTGCGTTTGTTATGAGAACATCTTATGGATTCGCCATACTTAATATCTCATCTTGTCTTACTAAACCTACACGTCAGACAAAAATCACACTTAGAAGAGCAAAATTCCCTGCGTAGTACTACTGACATGAATCGTCAACGAAAACTGCTCAGTGTACGAAAGACGTCGTTGTGGTTACTGTTCAATATCGTGTTGGATTCCTCGGCTTCTTTTCCACTGGAGATGAGTATTGCCGTGGAAATTTCGGTCTATGGGATCAAATCCTCGCCCTCAAATGGATCCAGGTACTAGTTTTCCTCGTTTTATTTGCCAAAAATACTTTCTCATCCTTATTTTGTGTCCCCCAGGAATAAAATCCCACTTGTTTACCGTTGCCGTACACAACGTCTGTCATTTTTTTCCGGACAAGAATATTCTACAGTTGAGTGACTGTTTAGGAAAATATCTCATTCTTCAACGGCAATCCAAACAATGTGACAGCGATGGGTCAATCAAGTGGCGCAGGCAATGTGGACCTGCTAAGCATCTGTCCCGCTTCCAGAGGTACCACTTTTACAATATATTCCTTTTTATCGCTGTAAAAAAATAACGCGAAGCAGGGGAATATTTTACTAAGTGGACTATTCTTTTTGAAGCTTCATCACAATAGTTCTCAAAATCGACTTTCTATTAATCTCGGCATTGAACTATAAATTCGTCGTTTTCTTTCTCAGCAGTCGCGAGGTTGTTGAACAGCATACGTTTGATTCCATACAATAACACACATACAACACAACCGTAGCTGACGTTTCGGCAAAATCGCCTTCTTCAAGCATATGCGACTCTGAGCGGCTGTTCCTCCTCGGTGGAAGACAGATGGCAAAAAGAGCGGCTCTGAAGAAGGCGATTCTGCCGAAGCGTCAGCTACGGTTGTGTTGTATGTGTGTTATTGTGTGGAAGCAGACGTATGTTGTTTGACGACCTCGCGATTACTGAAAAAGAAAACGACGAACTTCATCACAATACTTTTTCGACACTTCGAAATTCTTCTGTAGCCAGATTCTTATCGTTGTCCACTTCGTTTTGCTAATTTGTTTTCACTTACCTTCTTATTCTTGTTTTTCACGTATGTTTTGCGTTGATGCTTTTTGCTGTTTCATCTACATATTACATATATGATGTAGTTCATTTCATCCCCGCCCTTCACCACTAATCAGTTCCGGCCGATTTTACGAAATCCTAGAGAGAATTGAAGCTACTATAGTTGTCCAGTGAATCGAACCAGAGTCACCACTTGGTTATCGTAATCTAAAGTTGCACATACACTCTCCTTATACAAGGCAATTATAAAAAAATCTCGTACAACAGTTTTATCATCATCGTAGGAAAGCTGGGGCGACGGTTCTTTATTGATTTGACATCACACAGAATCTGATGCAACGACGTTCTGATGCGCACCTAGAAATTTACCAATATGCGTATGTCCATGCTGACCATCTGATTAGCATCAGAATGTGGTCTTTGGCATGTATAGTGCAATAGTCGGAAGTGAAATGCAATACACGTTGCGATTGGTTCGATCACACTCTTCCGGCTCATTAAGTCTTCCAGGATCGGCAAAATGGTGCTAAAATTATCCAAAAGGATAGTAACACTGACTTGATACATGGGTAGCTCGCGTAATTCATCGTATAGGTCAAATATGCACTTAATCACCTCTAACAATATTTGATGAAGCCGAATGCATTGCGCACCCCTTAGGGATTGATCAACGCGGAACGCGCTTCCCAGTCCTACGTCTTACTACTCCTTGCTTGCTTGTCAGATTTTCACCCAAGCCTATGAAGTTTTTCCTGCGTGGTACTTTTGCTTGTTGAACGCTTCTGTTTATGCCTATGGCTCCGTTGTGGAACTGTGTTGTCATTATATTATCCATCTAAATTGTTATCCATCTAGCATTATATTAGAAAATGTCTGTGGGAAAGTGCTCAGGGGTGGCGTGTAATATTATACACAAGTGGTCTTTGCTTCGACGCAGTGCCCTAAGCCAGCCAAGCCCACCAAAATCTGCGGGATCGACAAATCAGGCCACTCTGGGTGAATAAAAACACTGATTTTGTTTCTTTTTTGAGAACCGTTTTCTTTAGCTTCGGTGTAGTTATCAATATCTTGCTGTATTTACAAGCCAACACAAGTTTGCTAGGAAAACTTTGTTGTGGCTAACGTTTCCACATCTTCACCTTCTTTAGTGCAGCGGTGGTTCGAGTAGGCTGAGAGATCGCAGCCATTCTTGCGATGTGAGCTTTCGTAGTTGTATCGAGTCGAATACGTTGGGGTGGAGCAATGTACAAATGAAGTAACCCCATTCAGCAGTGGGCTTTTTTAGAGGACAGTTCTCGAGTGATTATCCGTTGATGATGCCACTACGAAGACCCGAATCGCAAGAAATAACTGCTATGGATGCTCGATTCGAATAGCTGCGACACCGAGCAAGACCAAAGTGCCGAGACACTTTATTGATCTTTATTTATTGCATGACCCCGACATCATATATTTCACACTTTACAGATTCCAGTACTTCTTGCAAACGACTTGTTTTCTCACACCCTCCATCTCATGAAGATATTCGAGCTTTTCTTTGTGTGTGGATTCGACTGCTGCTTGAGTATTTTCTTCATATTCGTCACGAATGTGGTTGAAAACTGGTTGAGAAGATTTTCCTTAGTATCCTAGGAGAGTCGTGCTAAGGTGTTGCTCATGTGGATTAGACAGAGTCAACTTGTCTGGAAGAAGTCTGGTGGGAATTCCGAGATCTCGAGAGGCTGAGACGTTTAATGGTTTCGGTGCGGTGTCGAACCAGTGCCAGCGTGGATTGAGCCATACGCAAGGCTTTAAGGAAGGCAAAGTGGCCGAAACGTCAACCATTGAACAAAGACAACAACAACGATAACAAAATCTATACCATCCTTGCGTCGGCTGAAAAAGGGCAGTTCATAAGAACATATATACAGATATATCGATTGGTATGCCGAGGTTTATAAAAAGTCGATCTTTGAGTTATGATGAGTTTCATTTGTAGATCTCTTTCATCGAGTGATCTTGATGAGTGGCAACGCAGACTGTGAATGGGCTATACACCACAACATAGTGGAGCGATGTCGGAAATTCGCCGAGAAGAATGGTGTAAGGCTGAGTCGTGACAGTTCCATGGTGAGTACCGTAGGACTAGTATGGTATGTAGTATAATATAGAATAGTATATAGCGTGGTGTCAACATCCTCAGAATATCACGTCCACGTTTGTTCTCTATCTGTCTATCTGTCTCGTATACGAGAGTGAGCTGGACGTGCGGTTAGCAGTACCGTTTTTGTTTCACTTCCGTAAATCGTTCACGTGAAGACTGGAATTGATAAGGTGTTTGGGGATATGGTTCTATAGATTTCCATACGTACTTTCTCATACTACTCGAAAATGACGCAGATAAGCTTTAATGGCAACCTTCTTAACCAAACGAAAATTTTTGTAATTATCTATTTTGTTAGATGATCGATATTCTTCGTGGCGTTCCTGCTTCAAAGTTTGCTGTCTCATTGATGGATACGTTGGACATGTCAGAATGTGTTGTTGGACCATGTATTGATGGCGATCTCATTCCTAAGGTCTTATTTCACTTCTTTACCAACGAATTTTGATGAGGAATCATAGGATTTTCAACTCACCAGTTTTAATTATATGAATGTTTAGAATGTTAGCGAATTACGGAAAGAGGCTCCAACGAAGCCTATGCTAATCGGCTGCTGTTCATCGGAGGGCCTAATGTGTAAGTTATCTAGGCTCCGTCCAACCGTTTTCTAACGGCAGTTAACCCGAATAAAGGCAAGCGTTTTGTATGTTTTCTGGCTAGTAAATTTGTACCAAGTTGCTGATTGATGTATGAAATTTCCATAGCTGCTTTATATTTATCTTTGTTCATAGAACTTGAAGAAGTGGTGAAGGTATGCGATGAATTCCCCATACAGTATAGCAAAAAGAAAAGAAACAGCAGTCTAGGACCCCTTCGAAAATTGGTTCCGATGTGCTGGATTGTTCAGAAATCGATGCAGGATTTGTAATTTTATGTTTGTTGTGTGCGTTTTAAAAATGATTTTTCATCGAGTGATGTACTATAATGCATCATCGCAAATCTTATTTTAAGCCTTGTCGCCTTATAAAAAAAGTATAAAGCTCTCGGCGTTGATCAATCCGTGAGGGATGCGCCATGCATTCGACTTCATTAAGCATCGTTTGGAGGTGACTGAATGCATATCTGGCCTTTATAATGATTCGCGGTGGCCTACCGATGTATCGAGCCGGTGCTGCTATCCTCCCAAACAGATCTGGTACCAATTTGCCGACCCTGGAGGGATGGGAGGCTTGGTGGGCCGTGGGTGTAGGGATCGATTCCACGTGTGTGTCACAATGGCGCCTCCAACCACTGCACCACACCTACCTTATAGCCGAATTATATTACATGTCTTTCATAAATTTTGTGAAAGGAATTTCAGATGTTAAAATAACAATGTCGACGAATCAAGTTCTGCAAACTCAAACCCGGGCGTAGTGACCGTAAATAACCTGAATCTTTAAAGAGGTATGGAGCCGAGAAAGTGCTCACGAAGGGACAGCGCATCTTTCGTTTGTAAGATTTCACCATGACTAATTCAACATTGAAGATGAGGGTCATGGACGTCTTTCTATTGATGACGACAATGAAAACTTTGGTGCAGGCAAATACATACACAACTGCCACGACCGACTTTCTATTGAGCTCGGCATTGGTTGAACTATTCTTTATATTTTTGTTTAGCAAACATGAGTGTTAATATTCCTTTCTTTACACACAAGCTGACGTTTCGGCGGATTTCGCCTTCATCAGAGCCGCTTTCTATGAGGGCTTCCATTCCAGTTTCTTTCCTTCATTCTGAAGGGCGAAATCCGTCGAAACGTCGGCTTGTGTGTAAATAAAGAAGTAATAACACCTCATGTTTGCCAAACAGGAATATGAAGACATTCACAACTATTTGTGCACTTGCGGAATCACTCGATATGATCATCTCAATTGTTTTTGAACATCTAAAGAAGACTTGGATGTCAATTAAGCCCGATAAATGGATGCTGTGCGAATTGGCAGTACGTGGCGGAATTGCTTCATAATCTCAGAGTTCTAAGGAAACAGAATGAATAAACTTTCTTCTTGCAGGCTCTGTAGATTGCTGCGGTTTTTATTTCGATTGACAAAGTTTGTTCTTAGCTGACATACTCCACTTTAAGGAATAGACATCAATGTCCTGCATAAATTTCTGAACAGCGTAGAACTGCGATCGTATTATGATACATAGATCTATCTATAACTAAAAGCTCAAGGTTTATTAAAACCATATCATAAACGCCTTCCTCCTAGAGACGATCGAAATGCTAATGAAGAGTTGAACATTGAGTTTCCTTACAGTCTTACGAGAGAAGCCGTCGGTGAATGCAGTTATGGACAACGTAGCGCTAATAGTCCCGGAAATCGATTATCCCATCGTGTTCAAGAAGTTACGCAACGATGTCTTCGACCAACTCCTCACCGATCCCGAAGACTTTGTGGCCGTGGAGCGAGCTAACGTCGAGGTGTTTTGCTTCGATTACTTGTCTGTGGGCTACTCGACAAAAGAATTTTAAGTACATTCAGTATTCATAGTTAGAATACGGAACATCGAAGCTTTCAGAATGGTCTGACACTAAATATGAGTATTCAGTTGTGAGAACAGTGCTTGTGCGCTCCTCCAGGTTCTCGGAAACTTTTTAATGGAAATAAATTAAAGGTGCTTGGTGATCTTTTCATCAACATCGCAATTCAACGAACTGTTATCGATGCGCTGGAGAAACACAATGCACCAGTGTATTTCTACTCATTCGACTACTACAACCCTAAAAGTTGGGGACCTCTCGCATTATACTTCCGTTGGCCCTTTAAAGGTTATTTTTTATCTACTTCACTTAGCCTGAAACTTGCTTTCATTCCTTTTTTAAAAGCAGATTTGTTGAATACGATTTTTGAAGTCACACCCACCATTTATAACGTGGATGCCACTTCAGTGCCTTTGCCAATTTTACTTTGGTTCTCCTTCATTTCCTCCATCGACTCCTTCGTCTCCAAAATCAAAATTAGGAAGCATTCATCAAATGATTAATAACAATGTCTGAGCTTTGATTTACTGCCTATTCTTTTTCAATATCAGGGTGGTATGTGAAATACAAACAAAACGATGCTGAGATATGAGCAAAACTCGGAATCTTAGTTGGGTTTTCCGTTGAACACACGATTTCTAAGGGCTCACGTGTTATCCACCACACCAGCCAAACCCCTTCTTTTGCCTTCCTCTCGACCAGTTATTTTTTTTTCATGGATAATGTATGAACGCCAGGTAAGGGTAATCGTGGGTTCGAAGCTCACCTGGGGTTCCGAGTTTTGCTCATATCTCATCACCCTTGTGGTTGTTTAATAACAATTCACTTACGAGTATAAGTGAATTATTACCAACAACACACCTCTAAACTTCATTCTAATAGGAGTATAGTGGTGTCATTTTTCAATATAGTCTTCTGGCTTCTCATCGGTTTCTTTTCTTAGTAGCATAAGTTTCTTTATACCGTGAAATAAGTTTCCAGTGAACTTCTAGATCTTGAAAAGCAACGATTTTTATATCTAAGCTTATGTTGTGCCACCAACTTCTACCATTTACTGCTGTGTATTTTAGAAATAATTCTGCATTATTACAAACGAAGCTTAGTGTGGGTTTCATAAATGTGATGACGTCGTGCCTTCTTCGAGTTCACTAAGTTCACCAAGTTCATTAAGAAAGCATTCCACGCCTGCTACTATGAATTATAAATCCAAATTTTCTTCATAGTATAGACCGAGTTTTGTCAGCCTCCCTTGTTTTCACAACGAAGGACCCGCATGGCGTGGTGGTGAACGCGTTAGTTTCTTGAAAGGGTAATAGCGCGTCCGTTCCCCACCGCGGACATCTGCGGTCTGCAGTTTTGAAAATGTCTCAGCATTATTATGGTTGTATTTCACATAATATTATACCGTGAAAAGTTGTAATAGGCGGCGAATAAACAGCTAACATTATATTGATATTTCTTCTACATTGAGGTAACACAAGCTCGTTGAGGTAACACAAGCTTGATGTAGAAATTTCTATTCAGCGAAGAGATTTGGACCAGCGTTTAATTCAAGTCTTGTTTTAAGCGAATAAAGAATTTTACATCTATTTCGTGTGAGCTTGGTAGACTAAGAAAACTGCTCTGTTCTGTTCTTGCTGTTTTTGCGGATGTTCAATGAAAATCGGTTTTTAAGATACTGAATTGTATCACATTTGTCAACTTTTATCTCTGTCTCTGTGAGACTCGAAGACTTCGTTTTTCCAGATTCGTCCCACTGCACTGATCTGACATACGTTTTTGCTGTCGGAATCCACTGGGATTTTCAGTTTAATGAAGATGACAAGAAGATGTTGGAGCTGACAACCAGAATGTGGACAAACTTTGCTAAATATGGGTAATGTTTTAAGACTTCTTCAATGTGCCAGGCATATCTTTTAGTTTCCACCAATCATGATTGCTGCGTTACTACTACTCTTCAAAATGATCCTATGACCTGGTTAATGCTGACGATAGGATTCAATTCACTTGTCGTAAAATATGGAAGAATTCTGCCTACTTTGAGAACCTATCGCTTATATTTGACTGTTGTTGATATGTAGAAGTGTGCTTGGGAATATCGTTATCGCTTTGTCCTTTATCGTATTCTCTCAGAAACCCGAATGGAGTCTCCGGCGACTCAGCCTCGTCACTCCACCAACTATGTGGTGAAGATTTTTCTTGGGAGCCGACCACTGCATGCAATCCACAAAAACACCTGTCGCTGAAGTTACGCCCGGAAATGAATGAGCAGTTCAAGAATGGAAGGCCGTTGTTCATCGTTCAAATGCAGAAAAACAAAGCAATGCCGAAGGAAATATGACGTGTATAGATCTTCCGATCGCTTACCTATAAAAGCAAAGCTTCTCTAATTTTGTATACATGGAGCAGTATATGATTTCGTTCCACTGCAGTTTATGAAATTGATAGTGATTTCTCGAAATACAAATTAGATGGACTTTTTATTAATGCTCAACAGCGTTTATCATGTTTATATTTCGTCCAAATCCCAAATAAATCTACTATAACCAGTTCAATCTCATACTAAGTTATGAGTTTTGTAACTGTAACGAATTGTTTAACTTGGACATTTTGAATTCGATTCATAAATAGAACTGCGGAGGCGTTGTTCCGTTGTGAAGAGCGTTGTTTTCAGTGACAGATGTTTGTGCATGTGTTCATCAGTAGGTGGAGAAGCGTTGTCAGTGGTTATGCTGGTCACCTGGGGTGTGCTAGCTAGTTTAAGCTATACTTGGTGCTTGATGCTTGATACTTGATAGTTGAACGGCCAGTCCTCACTGGTTGTGCGGGCCCCTAGCATAATCACCATTTTTTCGGAGATTTGCTGGTTAAGCCATTGTGGTTCACTGGATTGCCGAGGTCAGCCTAGCCAAAGTCCACCCGAGGTCTTCACCACCACAGGCAGTCGCAGCCCCTTGTGGATCAAAGGGAGATTTGTCACCATGCGACTTTGATACCAGGATGGTGGTGGGTCCTGGTACTGGTATTGGTTTACCCTTAGCTAGGCTTCCTGATGGAAACGCCGTGCTCCTTCTCAGCTTAGGAGACCCTGCCGGGGGGACGAATTCTCCCGCTGTACATCGCAGTCCGACATCCAGGAACACCTCCCAGCCACGACGAGGCGGTAAACCGTTGGGAGGAGAGTTAAGCTGTACCGGATATAAAACTGAGGAAATAATTTTAGGTTCAGTTTGCAGTTCAAGGAATAAATCTAGGAGAGATTATTGAAATAGTGGGTTTTTCACGATGTCAAAAGTATACACAGCTATTCTCAGTCGATTCAGAACGACCATGTGGTAATGATTATAAATTAGACTGGTTTTGACTCCAGTACTTGAATAGCTCGAACAAGCATCAGCAAATGGAGCCTTCCTTTGTCCGCGAAGAACACAATCGTCTCAGTGGGCACTACTTGCTTCTTTAAACGACAAAAAAGAGTGCCAAAGCCTTTCCGTGCAAGACTTTTTTCGATGGTTTTTGGTAAATGGGTACTGAGTGATAGCTCTAGATGTAATACTACAGCGTTGAGTAAGACGAGCACGTAGGAGGCTGCTGAAATCTCAGAACCACAGAGGGCAAAATAAATCTGGAAAGGCCTAGGTCGCTACCTCTTCTGAAAATTCACGCACACTTGCATCAGAATTCGCCATTGAGTACTGCACACCCTAAGAAGGTTATGTACGACGCCATTGCATTGCCGTAGACTATAATATTCCATCTAACGCCGTCTATTACCGAAGAGAAATGATTCTAGGAAAAGTGCGGCAATAGAGTCTGCGGTGTTGGCGTCCTCGTCGGTGCAAGCCTAGTCTTGGCTAAAGAGTCACTTATAGAACTAGTACATGCAAGAAGTTTAATGTTTACATGAAGACTTCTCTCTTTTTGAATACTTTAGTGTAGACGTTCTATATTTCGCATATATTGCGCTTTAATGATGCTTTCAAAGTTTTTTGGCCGCTTGTGGCGCAGTGGTTGGAGACGCCACTGCACACGCTCAATCGATCCCCGCGCCCATCGCCCACCAAGCCTTTGATCCCTCCGGGGTCGGCAAATTGGTACCAGACTTGTCTGGGAGGATAGCAGCATTGGCTCGATACATTGGTAGGCTACCACGAGTCATTGTAAAGGCCAGATATGCATTCAATCACCTCCAACGATACTTAATGAAGTCGAATGCATGGCGCATCCCTCAGCGACTGATCAGCGCCGAGAGCTTTATCCTTTATCTTTTTATTCGGAGTTTTCGGACTTCTAAATATTTCAACATAACTACGCTAATCAGCCTCGATAACGTTTTAGGCATGTATTTTGCACATTCCAATGTCAACACAATACCTTCGCGTACATGTGTCTCTTTCCTGGTTCATGGTATGCAAAAAATAAAACGTCTACGTGAAAGTATTCAGAATCAAGCGGTTTTCACAATGGTCGCCCTGAAGAAGTTACGTCCTAAACGTCACCGAGAGCGATTGCCGTAATCCTGTTGGTGCGTTGTCAAAATTCGAAGAATTCAAAAGCACTCTCTAAGCATTAATATGCGCAAAAGAAAACAGCTACGTAAGAATATTGGAAGAGAAGCTGTTATGGCATTTATACAGCTTATTTACAATCTTGTTGAGGGCGTGCCGGAGATTGCACAGCGTCCTCAATTCCCTTCGTATTCGTGCGCGCTTTCGATGAAGAGCCTATTAACGTGCAGTTCATTTCGTATTGCATCGATATGATCCTAGCGTATAATATTTATATTTTGAACAGCAGTGAATGTTGTTTGCTTTGCAATCTAATTATGAATAATTGTTCAGCATGGACTAAATAGATGCTTGTTTGGATACTTGGGTGACCCATCTTCACTGGTTGCGCTGGCCGCAGTATAATTTCTATGGAGTTCTGCTTGTTTAGCCATTGTTTCTTTGAAGTTCCGAGGTCAGCCCGTTTGCCCCGGGGTTTGCCCTGGTTGCCAACACCACTTGCAGTCGCCGCATCTTGTGAATCAGGAGGAGGTTTGCCACCATGCAACTAGTTTGATACCAGAAAGGTGGTGGATCCCAGTATTGGATTACTCTTAGCTGGGCCTCATGGTGGAAACACCTGACTTCTTCTCAGCTTGGGAGGCCCTGTTGGGTGGGTGAATTTCCCCGCTTTACGTTGCAGGCTCGATACCCAGGAACACCTCCCAGCCACGATGAGGCAGTAAATCACTGGGAGGAACTAAATAGGTATAAGAAGCAAATGAAAATTTCGAAATAATCTCCTTATCTGTTTCAAAATAGACTGCTAAAAGTTGGTAACGATGTGTTGTATGATGACACAAGTTTCTATCGTTACGTGCAAGAGGCAAAAATGTTTTAAAAACATAACGAATGCTGTGCATTCTATACAATCATACGCAGCAACCTGATGAGTCTGTATGAGCTAAGTAGAGGCCATTTTCTTTTTAGATGATTAATTTTGGGGTAGACAGCCGTTCTCCTATGCTTTTTGCAGGCCTTGTCTGAGGGAAGCTCTATCTGCATTTAGAACTAGGAGAGAACTTGTTATTAAACGTGTTCATTGACTGCTAATTTGAGATCCAATTTGCGGTCATTTCAATTTGAATCACTAAAATTCGCAATAATTCCATGGAATATGCGAGTATGGGAAACATCGGGACAGACGCAGTGTAGATTGCAAGACCAATATGCCTACAAAAAGGTTTGCATGATTTCTTGTTGTAACATGTAGCAGATGGCAGCGCACACCATCCACGTTCAGAGAACGAAAGAGCAAAGTCTGTTTTGCAGTTCTTGTCATGTTAACAACTCTTCAATTGTACCAGTTATCGAAAGCCCATCCTCTACGTAGCCAGTTTTCTATTTACTGCCTATTCCTTTTCTGGAAGGAAATGATGTGAAATATACCTACAATGGCACTTTTTTTATTATTTACTGCCTGTTGTGGAAAAGTGACTACATTGTGGTTTGTACTACAGCTTCAGTTTAACCGGGTTCCATGCCGATTTGTGCTGCTCAGATCAGTCTGCTTCACAGGTGATTGCTGACAGCTCTCATAAAACACAGTGAGAGATAGGCGAAACGAAGGAGCCGCATAGTATGGTGGTGAGCGCGTTAGCTCCTGGAAAGGAAAGTACCGTGTTCAATCACCACCGCAGACACAAGCAGTCCGGATCTTTGCAAATGTCTCAGCATCATTATGGTTAAATTAAATATCGTTTGCTTGAGACGATTGACAAGTTCAAGTTCTCGTCATGGAGTTTTATATAAAACTTAACCTGATCCGCTATAGATGAATTATCAATGCACATCGTTCTCGGTCTTTCGAGCAAACTATTTGTCCTTGGATTTCTGCATCTTTTCATTAATTTCAGACGAGGAGAGATTATTATGGTCACTAGATCTTATGGATGAAATCGTAACTGCTTTTACAGTAGAACGGATAAAAAAACCGATTTATGTTTGGTAGGATTCCGCCTGTAGTTTGTATGGGAGGTGGTAAAGTGAAAGACTTCTCAGTTATCGGACTCTATGCCGATACTGAAAGAAAGAGATCGATCCTTTACGCTGTAATCCCCACAGTATACAACTCAATAGAACCCGTTGACAATCACCAAAGGATTGCTGGAAAAAACATGATGTAGTGTGGAAGTGTTCTGCTTGTAATCATGGTCGACATTACTTTCGCTCTGGGGTTTCTTCTGTTTGTGCATACACAATCTATTCCTCCTACAATAAGGCCTTAGGAACATTACCGTCAGTAAGGACATTTTTTCAATGCATTAATGCAGAAGCGTTTCCAACAAAATCAAGCAAGAAAAGTCTAGAGAACGAAGTAGTGAATGCGCCGAATGCGAGCTATAAAGTGGCTCCTAGAGATGGCCAATGCATATCAAGACGTGGCACCGTTGTTTGGAAGGGTTTCCAAGCATCCAATCGACTCCTGAGGTATTTATGAGGCTAGGTAGAAAGCTGGCTTTATGAACGAATTATGGGTTAAAAACCTTTGTGGTCAATTCCAAGAACACTTTTTACTCTTTTCTTGTGCACACTATATTTCTGCTTGCATGAGGAAAAAGAGTAGCACATAATGTTATGCTCACGTTTCGACAACTAAAGGTTATTTCTCGACCATTCAAGAAGCTGACAACTCTAAAGACTTATAGAAGAAGTTTTTGCCGTATCGGCTGAAGAATATACATGAACTTAACGGCATATTATTCCAGTTTTCTGGACTCTTACTTTTTCCCCACCTTATCTTCGACACCACGATACTTCCTGCCTTAACGTACGAGTCGGAAACCTGGTCGTTACGTAAGCAGATTGGAAGAGCATTCAGCGTTATTGAACACCCAGTCGAAAACACGATGCTAAGAGTATCCCTTATCATGTATTTGATGGAAGGGATTCGAGCCTCTGATCTACGCCAGCGATCGAAAATGAAAGACGCTGTTCTATGCGCCAAACTGCTGAAGATAAGATGGGTCGGACACGTAACGCGTATAAACGACAACCGATGTACAGGAGTCGTTAGAGACTGGATTTCTCGAGATCTCAAACGTTTTGCAAGAAACCCGCTGACCCGATGGTCAGAGTTCTTCACGAGAGCCCTAGAAGAAGTATATAATGCTCAACTGATTTCCTAGAGCGAGCAGAACTCACTGGACTAGTCTTGCAAGCAACAGAGAAAATGGAAGATTTACAGGCGCCCACTGGAATTACTCGATGATCAACGGGACGAAAGGTGACATAGGTGGTTCTGTTCTAATTTTGAATATTGCAAGACTAAAACTGTCAAAGAATTAAAAACTTGGCGTGAAATTTTAAAGTTTCCCCAGTTGGCATGCTCCAGAACATGTTCTAAAACACCAGCGATACACTGGTGAACCTCATTTTATCCTGCTGAATGAAATCCTACTTATACAACTTTTTCTGGTTTTCGAAACACGAGAATTAATTAAGGGAGGAATAGAAAAATTATGTTTTGTAGGCCCCAAAAATTTAGAGTTTACTCTTTGTAGAATGAGTGAACTACTATCTTACAGAGAACCATCAATAGATTCTATTCGTGTCTGCTTTGCTTTATAGAGTTCAGCATAAGCAGAGATATGTTAGCTTTGGCCCAGGCTGCAAGCGGTCATTATTTTCGCACTAAATGCATTGCATTAATTGCATGCTGGGCAGGAAATATGTCGAAGAGTGCTTAGTTGCAGTAAGGATATGACATCTTCCACCAGCGTTTCCATGCTTAAATTCTTAGCATTGCTCGTTCCGCTCCTTCTTATATTAATGACGTCGTTTCAAATGTAATCTTCAACTTCGACAACTTTTGCGATGATTCAGTGATGGCACACTGTCAAGATGGCAAAGATCGATTCATTCCCGCAACCTGTTCTTCACGTGTGGTTACATTGCTGTAAAATTGCCTTAATACGTCATTCGACAATTGATTCTTTCTGACTGTTTGGTTTGTGTTTGTTTGCTCTCAGTAACACATTTCGCTATATTCTGTCGATTTTGCTACTTGTTCCCAACTACAAGTAAGGTGTTCTTCTCATGAAGCAAAGCGCTATTTCTTTGCTGGTAATGTTGCCAGAATTTTCTCACGAAGTTTTAAACTTTCAGTGTTTAAAGAATACAATCTTTCAAATAAATCTGCCTACTAAACGTACACGTGTACTCGGTCCCGTCATCCTCCATCGGTAAAACGAATAGTCCTGGCAAATTCTGCATCAATGTTGTCTTCGAGGAATACTGGTTGCTAATCAAAAACAATCCCTACGATCCATAAGGTCGATGGGCATTTGTGGTGAAGACCTTGGAGTATCGTAGAAGAGCTGTCTTAGTATTTGAGAAAGAACTACTTTCAACTGGCATTAGGTATGTCAATGAGGGGAGACGATGACGTATTCGTCAACCAGTGGACCGAACTAACCCACGAACCGAATGACCTTCATAGATGATCGTTGTAAGGTAACGAAAAACTGAAGAAAACCATAAATATTTCAGTTCGTAACTAATTTTACTAATTAGCAAGGGAACCTTTTGGAATATGCGCATATTCCTACGCGAGTTAATTTACCTCATTCTGTATAGAACTTCAGGGCTTTCAAGAGCCCGAAATACCTGTTTTAGAAAGGATTTTCGGGTAGAGTTGTTGACGATTCTCGGATTACTTCTTCAGTATTAGTTCATCATATGTCGAGCAGGAAAAAATCCATAACCGCCTTTTCACACACATTAGGGGTTTTTCGGTGCTCAACTTACAGAACGTCGTCCTTTGCAAGAATTCAGTCGCATGTCATGGAATGACAGAGCAGCAAACCGTCTTTAGTGCATTTACATCATGTTAAAATTTTTTGTTTTTATTTACTCCTTTGGACTTTTTGACTCCTCATCCTACTTGAGGTGCTGTGGAAGTGTCTTTATACCTGCTTGGATTATTAAGCTAGAACGGGGTTCATAAAGAAAAAACTATGGCCGGTTTGAAAAATAGTGATTCGCTAGGTGCTAGCTAATACAACACCGACTGCTACTGGACGCATTGCCCGCCCAAAGTAATAGATCGTTTTGGAAGCCGGCAATAGATCAACATCTGTCATTACAAAAAGGGCACCGTCGGGTGAAACAATGAACAACCACGTCGCGAGCACGGGCAACTGTGGTTCATCGACTCGGAGCGATGTGGGACTGAAGAAGACGTGGGCGCGAAACAATAGTCGAATGATTCATTTCTTTAAAAATCTCGTGTTAGCTTAATAACCCAGGAAGGCATTGATTATTGGTGCTAAGGTTTAAGGGATTGAAAAATACTGTTTTTATACGCACAATGATGCTGAGTTATTTGGAAAACTCGCGCCCTGGGCCAAATTCGAACCCACTGTTACCCTTTCCCGGGGCTCACGTGTTAGCCACTTCAGCACCGAGGGCTTTGCTTTACGTTTCTCTGAGCCAGTCTTTCACCCTAACGGTGTCATCAGCAATCATCCGTCAACTGGAATGATCCGTGGAGCACAGGTCGGCGTTGAACCCAGTTACATTGAGACTAGAAATCGCGATGTTCTTTTGTCACTGTTTTTATAGTTATGGCTACTTCCTTTGTAACCTCTGACACCATTACATACGCATCCGTCTTTGGCTAAAGTCATTAAATGGTGACCTCCGCCCAGGTTGAGAGCTCTGTAGACTATGTCAAGGTTCTAAAACCAATGTCAAGCAAGCATTGTATCACATCATCGTCAATTGTGTTAAAGTTTACGATGCGAAAGATTTTCTGGTATCCGCATGACGACAGAACATCCGTATGTGTGCAAACATGTGCAGCTGGTGTCTTCTTGCCTTCGTGCACGTGAAGGTCACTTTACCAAATCATTGGAATTGAGTAGCTGGAAGACGCGAAATAAGTGATTCGCATTTTGTTTTCAGCCATTCCTAGCTATTTATCGCTAAAATCTTCGGAAAAACGATATTTGTCTGATCACGAACGATTCTCTAATGCGACACTGTTCGGTGGGAAAAAATGCTCCTAAACCGATAAAATGTCGAAGTCATTTTGGGAAAATCTGATAGCGCCTTGAATATGGTGTACACAAGAGGCTTACATCAAAAACATAGTGATGCGTAGGCAGAGGGGGGTTAATCGCGGACGAAAAATCAACCATTGCTTTCCTTTGACGCACGTGGATCTACGGTATGGACTCCTTCTTTCTGCTGCGTCAAATTGGCACATACCTTTTTGTATTTATGAGGGTGTATTCATGCATGCTTGCGTAATTGTGTTTTCGTTCATGCGGACGAGACAGTTCAGCCAAAGACCTACAACAAACTAACAAGGAAGTATGTCGGTGGCGGTTAGGAGTCGCCTCCAACAGATAAGCTCCTTCTCTACTCTGGAGAGAGACAGAATCACAAGCTACACGTGAGTATACCCAGCCCCCACGTTCAAAACTCAGCAAGCTATACGTGGGTATCCGAAGCTGAACAAATTAAAGTAAACGGGCTTCACCTTCCTGACCACTGAAAAGCCCTCGATGCGGCAGCGTTGGGTAGGGACGAGTACGGAGAAGTAACTAAAATCTCAGGGCCTTTCTAGGCTGCCTAAATCGCAAAGGACTAAGGTCATGATCTGTACTTATAATGAATGCACACTTGCATCTGAGCCCTAGAGGACTTAATCATGCAGGCAAGAGGGATAAGGTACAACGTCTTCGAACTGGCTGAGACGAGAAGATGCCAACCATTCAAAGCCATCTATGACACAGGAGAAGAACAATTCCTTGGAACATGCTACAGTAGAGGAGTCGGCGGCGTCGGCGTTCTCGTCAACACGAGTTTGTCCATGAACATCGATTCATTCGAACAACTAACAACCCGAGTCGGACGTTTACGGTTGAAAAGACATACATCAATACCGGCGTTGACAATCTTCGTCGCTTACGTGCCGACATCAAACTATGACGAAGAAGAAGTTGAAGCGTTCTATATGGACTTGGAAAGTTCTTCTACAGAGAAGACCATACATTCCTTTGGGGTCAACATTAAAGGATAAAGCTCTCAGCGTTGATCAATCCCCTGCGGGATTCGCCATGCACTCGACTTCATCAAGTATCGTTGGAGGAATTGAATGCATATCTGGCTTTTACAATGACTCGTGGTGCCCTATCGATGTTTCGAGCCAGTGCTGCTATCCTCCCAAACAAGCCTGGTACCAATTTGCCGACTCCGGAGGGATCAAAGGCTTGGTGGGCCATGGGCGTGGGGATCAATTCCACGTGTATGTCGCAGCGGTGCCTCCAACCACTGCACTACACGCGCCCTTCAAGCATTAGAGATTTTAACGGTAAGATTGAAACCAGAACAACGTTTAAAAGGTGTCACATTGGGCCGGGCCCCACAAATTAGAATAGAAGGAGCAGGTGAGCTTTTGAGTTTATTTTGACGACCGAGGTCATTTGTTCCTACTCGCAATTACAAAAACCCCACTCTCAGTGCTGAACGTGGGAGTCTCCCACTGAAGAGTACTACAACGAAATAGACCACATCATAATAAGTCGAAATTTTCCGCCTAGTTGATATCATTGTTGTCCAAAAAATTTTACGCTGGATAAGAACGTCACCTCTTTCGTGCACCATTTCATTTCTCGTGGAAAGCAGAAAAAAAGCTGCGAAGTTCAAAAAACGAAGTACCAAAACCACCTTAAGCTGAGATTTATTCAGTTAATCATTCTGCTATTGGAAAGATGCCGTTCTTGAAAACATTGACGAGGAATACAATCGGCTCATTCAACGTCTTCACGTTAGTGCTATGAAAGCTGAGAGCTCGAAAGTCACCAAGAGACGTGTGTCTCCAAACGTACTCCAGCTGATACGTCGGGGGTGGAATCGCACGAGTTGCAGGCAGGCACAACCTTACGCGCGAACTTGCAAAACAGTGCGGAGAGGTGATGGGAAAAAAAGATTTGCAAAACCCGCCGAGACTTTGCTAGTTAAAAACCGAGATGGTTGCACTCCGACGGGCCCACGGAAGAGTTACATCTTCCAAAAAAGACAGTGAGGAAAAATCATTTACGGTTACTACGCGGATCTCTTCAACAGCCACGTCCTCCTGCCCTCATATGAAATGAAGGAGGGCAGATGTGTCGTCTCACCGTTTCTCCCTTACGGAACATTTTGTCCGACAAGATAGGATCTCAACTCCTGAGAAACCTCCTGCCATTTCTCATAAACACACTGGCTCGGCTATTCACATGTTATCTGCCTGAATTTAAAGCACCCTTTCAATTGAAGACCAGCAAGTCCATGGTATTGTTCAAAAAGCGTGACGTTCACAATATCGACAACTATCGCCTACTCTACTTACTGTTTGTTCTCTGCAAACTTTTCACTCCACTCATCCTTAACAGAAGTGTCAGAACACTCGAGGAAGGAGAGTCATGTGAGCAAACAGGTTTGGTTCGGAAAGGATTCAGTAAGATGGACTAAATGCACACAATAACAAAGCTTGTAGAAGTACCTTTAGAGTTCAAGAGACTGCTCTGTCTCACTTTCATCAATTTAAGGAAAGGTTCTGGCTCAGTTGAACTAGAAACAGCTATAGGGAGCCCTGGACAGCGAGAGCGTCCTTGCTCGGCGTATAAAGATTCTTCATAAGCTATATAAAAAATTTCGCAACCAAAATGTCCAAGATATTAAAATCGACCTTAAAAAAGGGGCTTAGGCAAGGAAATACTATCTCGCTAAAATTGTTCACCGCCATCCTCGAGAATTTCACGGAAACACTGGAATGGGATAACAAAGGAGTGAAAATCGATGATCAGCGATCACGCCATCTTCGCCTTGCTGACGACATTGTTCTTGTAACACCAAGCCTTGGCCAGGCGGAACGAATGCTTACCGACTTTGATAAGGCCTGTTTAAGGATTGGTCTTCGACTCTTCGATCAAATCTCGGAAAAAAAAGTTCACGAGAAAAGGATTGATTTCCTATGCCCTATTCACGCCCAACGGTAAGAATACCTCCGATTGCTCCAGCTACGTCTTTCTAGGTAGGGAAATCAACATGATGGATTGCTTAGCTCCAGAGCTGAGCAGGAGGTAGCGAGCGGCTTAGGGAGTTTCCAAAAGCATCGAGCGTGTAGTGAAAAGAACAAAGAACACCCGACTTCGTGCCCACCTTTTCATTCCATGATTCTTCATACTTAACACATACGTCAACAACCTGGTCACTGAGCAAGCAGGAAGATCACTCATCGTTGTTGAACGGGCATCCGAAAGGACCATGATGGGAGTATCCTGTGTTAGGTAAATGAAGGAGGGTATACGAAGCTCCGATTTACCCTGGTGATCAAAAATCAAAGACGCCATTCTATACGCCAAACTGTCGAAGATAAATGTCGGCCGGACACGTAATTCATATGAACGACTACCGATGAACATAAGTCTTTAGAAACTGGATTTCTCGGGATATCGAACACACCGGGTAGACCATTACTGCTGTGGTGACAGTTTTTCATGAAAGCCCTAGGACGAATATATGATGATCAAGGAGGTCTTAGAGCGTGTAGAGCGCACTGGGCTATTTTGCACGCGACAGGGAGAAATAGAAGATTTAGTGGCGCGCGCTTGAGTTACTCGACCATCAACACGACAGCAGGTGATACAGGTGATTGAGCTCACATAAGCTTGATCTGAAAACGTTTATTCGGCTAAAGTTTCTGCGTCTTCGCCTTTCCCATAGCCATGGTCCGCGTCGGTCGTCCACAGCTTGTTCACAGCGTGGATCTTCGCACTCGTATCAAGTCGAATCTATTGGACTGGAGCACGGGTGAAATTAAGTTTCCTCACTTCGACATTGAGGACTTCATTGCAAAAGGTCGTTCATATTAAGACTCAAAGAGTGGAATGAAGTAAACAAAAACAATGTAAAAGACTATATCAGGTTTCCAGGATGCATCACGATAGCTCACAATTTCATGAGAACTCTTCACAACGTTGGACGCATGTGTATGCCAGTTTAAACAACTCGCAATAAATCGGGAGTTTTAGCTTATGGGACCACTGCCTCTCTCACACAAGGTTACGTTTCGTAGAGAGCACAAAAGATCGTCAAGTAATTGAAGGAACGAAATCGCATCCTAATATGAGACTATATCTTTTTTCGGATTTTAAAGAGATACCACTATTTACTATTAAAGAGATACTATTAAAAATACCAAATTAAGGCAACACATGCCCGACTAACATGTTCATGGCATTTCCGAAAAGGTATGAATGTCGATGAATGCTGGTCGAGTTGATTCCATGGAATAGCTGTGCCACAGCGTCAAGTCTGGTATCAATTTCCCAGGCCCGGAGGGATGACAGCCTTGGTGAGCCCGAAGAAAGGTCGAGTCAGCACCGTGCTCGTTATGAACGGTGTCGTTACCAGTGTGCCTCACGTCCACTCATGTCCATGTTTAGACTGAAAGATCGATATGACGGCATGGGGGTCGTACGAGTCGACCATTTTACAGCCAGACATACGAAATTCTACAGAGAAGTGGTAAAGGATCTTATGGGAAGAATAACAGTAATATTACATGAGATCGTAGCAGTAAGAAAGGCGTTCGGATGGAATAATTACTGTATTCAGAAAAAATAGTGGAAAATTAATGAAATGTTCACTTGTATGCATACCAAATTAGACAGGGTGGACATGTCGTTCTAACGGTGTCTCTATTCTAACTTCGATCCCTTCGAAAAGAATTAGACCAGAGCATCTGAAGAACTTGAAGACCTGCAACCGTGGTCAAAGTTGGAGCTATCACAAAGGTAACTCCCACGTCCAACTTTCTATTAACCTCGGCATTGATCAAGTAATTCTTCGTATTCTTGTTGAGCAAACACGAGGTGTTCTTTTTATTCTTTATTCACGAACAAGCTGACGTTTCGGCGGATTTCGCCTTCCTCAGAGCCTGGAAAGGTCAAAGTTGACAGCAATCTATTCGGCTAAACACCTCCATTACCAAACAGAGAAAACGCTTCACAAGGGTTTCTTAGAATTTGAGAGTTCCTACTCAGGAGTTATAAACAAGAGCTTCGCCATTTTATAGTGGCATTATCATTGGCGTAAATGTATAGGACCGATAATTGTTTCGGCCAACTCTTGTAAAAATCCTGTGAATATTGGCGTGACATATAATGTGGGTAGTAAGTGTCAGTGTTCGGAGAGGACACAATGCCTGATTTTCTGATCACATCATCCTTATAAGATAATATAGGGTATTAATCAGATAGAACAAGTGTTTGCGGATTTGGATAATGCGTACGAAAATCAGTACTTTTTCTAACTTTAAGAGAACGAAGTTCATAAAGAACAAATCCGCTTTTTATGGAATGAATATCTTAGGGAAGCAGTGCGTTTCTGGGTTGAGTAGTCGACACTACAAACGAATTATTCCCAAAGAAGAGCAGGAGGGAACGAGTTTCCAGAGGTGTTCATAAGAAAGTCGGAGATGTGGTGAAAACCAAAGGCAACTGGCACTATGGTCGTATTCTCCACACTATTCTCTGCCTTGACGTATTCGTCGGAAAGCTGAACGCTTCGTGAGCAGAGAATGAAAGCCCAATCAGCGTAATAGAACGCGCCCGCGAAACGGTCGTACAAGAACTTTCCGTATAATGCAGGTGAAAAAGAAGATCCGAAATTCCATCTTATTTATGCGATGAAAGGTCAGAGACATGTCATCTACAGGACATAAAAAAATCATGTGATTTGCATATTTGGTGAGTCTAAACGAAAACTTGTGGACAGGAGTGGGTGAAGACTAAGTCTCAACGGTAGGCAAGTGCGCACCACAAAAACCCAATAACTAATGGTCAAATTTCCTCATCAAGATCCTACGAAAAATGTGAAACTCCTCGAATCCCCTCGATCGAGCAGAACTCACTGGGTAACCATGGAGCGCGACAGGGTATCTCAGTCGTTGTTTCACCATATTACAGGCTCATTCCATATTTATATATAATATATATACATATATATGTATATATATATATGTATATATATATATATATATGTATATATATAAAGCTCCCAGCGTTGATCAATCCCTGAAGGATGCGCCATGCATTCGACTTCATTAAGTATCGCTGGAGGTGATTAAATGCATATCTGGCCTTTACAATGACTCGCGGTGCCCTACCGATGTATCGAGCCAGTGCTGCTATCCTCCCAGACAAGTTTGGTAGCAATGTGCCGACCCCGGAGGGATGGAAGACTTGGTGGGCCATGGGCGAAGGGAT
This sequence comes from Angiostrongylus vasorum, assembly GCA_018806985.1. NCBI lineage: Eukaryota > Metazoa > Nematoda > Chromadorea > Rhabditida > Metastrongylidae > Angiostrongylus > Angiostrongylus vasorum. The sequence goes on along the minus strand of JADANN010000359.1, from coordinate 1,279,158 downwards.
CGATTCCACGTGTGCGTCGTAGTGGCGCCTCCAACCATATATATATATATATATATATATATATATATATATATATATATATATATATGTATATATATATATATATATATATATATATATATATATATGCATCTACGGTTTCTCCTATATTTGAATCATTATAATTCTCAAATTTAGAAGCACATATTGGTTTTTTTATACTAAAAGATGGGTAGGTACAGTGGTTATCATTGAAATGCGTATAACAGCGACGTTGCTAACTTTGTCCATACTCTTTCACATCATCATTCAACCATACGTTGGCCGGTCTTATCGATTAACTCTATTGATTTTCAGTATTTGCATCCCTTTCTTCTTGTTGTGTCGACGATCTTTTTGACAAAGGATTATAACCTACGTATCAGCTATGTAGAATGGTCAGAATCGCACTTGATTCTTTTCACTCATAATTGCTTATTTTAGCAGAACAAAAACTGATATCGCAAAAAAATCAAACATGAACATTAACTACTTCACGATTACTTTTTAAGACTTTATTGTAAACGCCGTACATCATCAATATTCAAGTCTAAGACTTTCTGAGGTCTTTGCCTGATTTACTCCATCCATCAACAGATTGGTTGCGTTTCGAGGTTTTTGATCCACCAAATAATCTGAGGATACGAAAATAATTTCTGCTTTAGATTCGAGTAAAACTGGGATCGTTGAGGAATGTCCAGCACAGGGCATTCAGAAGTCGACATGGAGTCGTCGTCGGCATTCTCGCCGTCCGAACCTGCTGTTGACAGTGTGTTCGTTTCGAAACACAATCAAAGTGCAGAAATATACCAAGTCTTCAAAGACGACGTGGACACACTGCTCTCTGGCAGAACTCCACAACATGAGCATTCCGTACTTATACAGAGAATACATCACACTTGCGAAAATATGTACGTGGTTTTTGAAGACGAGAAACAACATCTCATGAGTGATGTGCTGTTGACGTGGGCGATGAAGCAGCAGAAGGTGAGTATCGGGACATTGTGGACCCAACAACTTCATTACAAACAACTGGACATGATTCATTTGCAGTTCGAGTACTTTGGAGAGTTGTTGCAGCAAACGCTTTCTGGATTGACTTATCTAAGGCAGTATTTCCCGAATGCGTCGTTTGACGAGGCGTTCAACAAGTTCTGCAGTATGGCGCACTACTTTCTCTACTATTCAGTGATCGTAAGTCGACAGCCTCCGTCGGTGGTCGTCAAGTGCGGTGAAGCAGAGAATCATCGACGAAGCCGGTTCTGGTTCAACACCGAGATTAGGGTGCTCGGTGGACGGGCGTTCGGAGTTGAAGCGGTTGGTGAAGGAACTGACGTCAAATGCTACCTGATAACAGATGACACAGCCAAGCAGCTCTTGAACAATGCATACTTGGAGATATTTGAATCAGAAGAGTTTTGCATTGAACCGTCGTCAGCCGTCTTCCAAAAGAAGGACACTAGAGGACTAAGGGCTAAATTCGATGACATGCGCGTTGCGAAAAAAGCCCAACTACGCCGCGACTCTGTTGCGTCAAGGCGCTACTGTCTCTGTTATAGCATCTGTCTAAAAACCAACTGTGGACTGGAGCTGGTTGGAAAAAAAGTGTCGCTTCCATTTGCAGTGTTGGTTGGTCCGAAATCCGACGTTGAGGCGAGATTGTTCCTGGAGAGGTCATTTGCTGATTTGGTTCGACATCCACTTTCCGACATTCCGACCCATGTCAGCTGTGCAGAAATGGCGGATGCTTTGGAATTGAAATTTCAGGCGATTGTGGAAACGCCGCAGAAAAACGCAGATGGGCCAGCCGTGCTTCAACCACGAATGTTCACCATGCAGGCTAAACAACACTTGGTCAATCGTCTAAAACCAACTCATCACGGTTTTATCGCTTTGGACAATTTCATGAAGTTACCAGTTGCCGAAGAGTACCAACTTCGAAAGAACTCCACAACGGAAGGAGAGTGGAAATTGGTGCCGTTCTTCGACTGGTTCTTCAAGTTAGCTGAGATTGTAAACAAGTATTTATACAGCATGTGGTACGATGGGCTCGTTTACGGCTTCTGCAGTAAGGAGGATTCAGAAAATCTTCTACGTTGTGTACCACGCTCGGTTCTGCTGGTTCGTTTCTCGGATATCGAATACGCGAAAATCAAGATTTCTGTAAAAGACAAAAATGGAGAAATTCGCCATCACTGGTATGAACACTGTGATTTGAACGCTAGAGTTCTCTCAAAAGAGCTTCTGGTAAACCAACGATTCGCTCAAGTGGACTTGATATATCCGGACATCGATATGGAAGTCGCCCTTGGGGGACGGGAGAAACCTCGCATACGAGTTCCACGAAATCTTCAACCGGACGAGATTTATTTTGAGAACCAAGGCGCTGCAACTTCGGCGTTCTAGGCCTCTCTATTGGTTTACAAATTTAAAATGTCCATTCTTCATCTTCATATCGCTAAATAAGAAAATTATGTTAGTTTATAAGTCTTATTGAAGTGAATTAGAGAGATATAACAGAAAATCAAACTTCTAGACATTATATCGATAGTTGTAGGTAGTTTATATGGTGCTCAAAGACAGGGTTCAGAGCACGAAGCGAGGGTAGTGAATTGTCTTATTGACGGGTTGCCGCAACCTATTGTAGGGATAGCATCGGGCTAGTGTTTTTATTTTCAAACTTTCTAGCTGAGCACCTTTTTTCATGCAGTAATACTGTGGAATAATATACCGTAATTTCGCTTTATGAATTGTGTTAAAATTTCTTGGAGTTGATAAGTGTTCGATGCCATGTGTCCCATAAATAATTTTTTGCACGTATTCATTTGTGCTGGAGAAACACTCTTCTAGGTTTTATAGTGCCTATTTTGTCTGACTAAGACCTTCTAATATCTAGATTTCCAGACAGTGGACAGCTATGCGTTGTGCTTGTAGTTCTGCAGTGCTTAGCTTGGTCCTGCACCTAATGCTGTCCACATGCCCGACAGTTATGTCGACCAACACCATATGCGATTGGAAGGCAGTTACCTCTATAAACAAAGAAAAGCGCATTTTCACTTATTATTACGCAGAATCTTCTATTTACAGATGAGATACCCATATTAGGTTAACAAATAATGAAATTGTAGACACCAACGGTCAGGTTCCATGAGCACCGAAATACAGAGAAATATTGTGAACAAATAAACGATGATGCTTGAGTTATTGATGAACGAAGAACTCATAAAAAACAAATACAGTACTAATCTAAGCAGTGGGAGCACAGTAGACACTAGGAACTAGAATGTGTATTACACTGCAAAGTGATGCCATTTCAGCCAAGGGCAGCACTGAGGAGTGAGCAAGAGTGCTTCCCCATCTTCCAAGTCTTGATAGGAGGGCCGATAGTCATCTGCTGTTAAGGCACTTCAGTCTCATCCGAGAAGTTCACTTTACCGTTAAGTTTCGTCGACGGAGTTAGACTAGTGTTTAGTTCATTGCGCTCAGTTTTACTAGAAATCCTACTGATCAGCAAGTCCAACTTCTGATTCAGTTCGTTCCTCAGGTTCAGAATTGCGTCGAGCGAGGTTGTATCATCGGGAAAATCGACGTATCGTGGAGAGTCCGGTGATTTAAAAGCACTCCTGAGGGGCGTTGATCGTATCATTATTCCGTTGATCGGGTAGCTGAACGAGGTATCGGTTTTGCCCAGAGACAGATGCGGCCTTTCCGAGCAACGTTGGAAACCGATAAGCCTCGGTCTCTCCGTCAAATCTGAGTCAGAAGTTTCGGACGGTCTTTTGCCATTCTCTTTCTCTACATCTTCTTGAAACACTTCCGGATGTGTTTCAGTAGCAGCTGGAGTGAAAACAAGCGACACACAATCTTTCCTACAAATGTATACTTGCTTTTTAATAAAAAATTCATGTTTAGAAGTCAGTTTAACAAAAAGGCGTGTTTTGCAATCGTACCTCTCTTCATCGTCATCAGTACTGGCAAGTTCTAACTCCTCGGCAACAGAAGTACGATGAGGCGAAACACCGCGATTACTTCCAAATGCACGACTTCTGAAGTGAACATGAGTGGTGTTTTTAGGAATCAGAAAAAGATAATAACGAACAAATAAAACTCAGTTAAAGGAGCCGAACTACCTTGTACTGCTCATGGTGCGCATGATGTCTCTCTTAACGGCGTCAATATGAGAGGAGCTACGAACAATCTCCCGACGACGATCGTCCCTTAGTTCATACCTGGAAAAGACCATAAAGTCTGCGACAGAATTCCTCGTTGAATTGGAGAATGAGAGGCATTTACCCGAATGGGATAGTTGAACCGACGTCATAATAAGAACCACGAAGGGATACTCAACAAGAAATGTCGGGTCGAACATTTATAATAGAAAAATCCTTCTATGTGATCAATCATCGTACTAATAAGCATTACAGTTGCCTACCGAAGGCTGCTGATATCTTGTTTGATTTCCAACAGGTCATCTTCATTCACACCGTCCATCTTCATGTCTTTCTTCGTTTGATGAATGAATCTGGAGAAAAACGAATCAAAAAGTGGATGAAATGCTGTAAAAGTTCACCTTGTTAGTGTTCGCGAGTTTTCTGGACCACTGATTTACCGGGCTTATTTTTTAGTTGGCAAATGTTTTTGACAATATCCTGTACGACAGTGTGGACCTTCTGTGAAACCGTGGAAGGAAGAAAATATTTTGGTTTTTATTCAATTTTTGAAAAAATTTCTCACCTGGCAACGAGTCGTTGAATGATGTCCGCATAGGTCAACGGCTTTCTACTTGCATCCTCTTCGTGATTCTGCTCCATTTGAGTTTTCTTCCTTGAATATCCGGGGCGCCTAATGGTGGCTCGGTTTCTGTTCTTCGTATAGGTGTACTTCCCGAGAATCCAACGCAATGTGTTCACTATCGACAACAGAAAGTAGTATATTGCCTGAATTCTGCACTTATTAAGAGAATCTCTTTAGTCTTTACAATAAGCACTTGCTGTGATCTTGTTTATAGCTTTAAGTCGTCCCAAAAGATCACCATGAATACGGAAAGACCTAGGTAGACGGCTCTTCATATTCTGAACGGCCTCATCAAGGAGCAATGTTGACCACTTAGATTGAGAAAGTGTAAGAAGATAAGCAAGGTGTTGCTATTGCAAGATTTATGATGATTGATCTGTTTTTTTTTATTCCGCATGACCCATCTTTATATCTATTGTGCCGATCTCAGTGCGCTTTGCATTCTATTCGTTTCTTCACATCCCATCATCCTCGAAGGTCTTTGAGCTTTACGTCTGAACGTTGGTCTGCTGCTTGAGGAGTTCGTCTTCCTTATGAGTGATGTAGAATGCTGGTCGAGTAGATTCTTCCTGGACTCCTGAGAGACTGAGCTGGAGCGTTTCCACTTAGATTACAGAGAGCGATTTTTTTCCAGTGAAGTCCGGTACTAATTTCCCGACCCTGAAGGGATGAGACTCTTAGGCTGGTGTGGGATCGAACTAGCGCCGTGCTCATGACCATCCGCGTCACTATCGTTGTGTTATCACCCCTCATCAAATAACAAGAGACACATCTTTAACGAACAGTATGTTGAAAAAAACAGCTTAAATAGCTAATGCAATAAAATGGATAAGAGAAGAGTCTTAACATCTTCGTCAATTCTGTACCTTTGGTGTGATAATAATGTTGAACGGAGGCGGCAAACTCGATCCTTCGTCAAAGTGTGCCATCCACAGCTTCGTACGATGAAATTTCCATTCCAAATCCGCATGATCCTAAGCGTATTTTATTTAAAGCTGCATTAACGGAAGTTAGGAGGACGAAAAATATTCGTACAGGTCTTCTAGTGACATGATGTGCAGTGATGTCATCACTTTTGGCAGATGACAAGGATAACGACATGAAATCATTACCTCCGAAGCTGTATATTTGAGGGGTACACCATGCATTCTATTTACCAATTCGGGAAATATGGGAGGCTTCGTAAGTCGAGGGCATGTGGTCGAACGACCACTGTATTGTAATGCATTTCTACCCCTGCGAAACGCGCCCTTCATCTGAAGAAACGCAATGTAATCTCCGTACTATTTAGCAATATGCAATAAACTCTAGTCCATAAAACTGTTATTAAACTTGTTGAACAGCTATGTCATATCTTATCTGGATCTTTGAGAAAGAAAAAAAACATCTTTTACAATGCACTTTAGCCTGCAGAAGTATTTGAGGCATGGAGAAAAATGTTCCAACCACTTTATTGGAAGGATATGAGGAAATTTCTAACCCATATAAAGGCCTTAGTATCTAGAAAGATACCTACAGCTCAGTCGACAAACCGGTCATCTCATTTTAACGTAAAAGCAGCATTCATTGTTGCAAATAGCTGAACAGTTCGTGGAAGTTGGTCCATAAAGGTGTAGAATTGCGAAATATCTTCGATGAATGATCAAAAAATCCAACATTTTCAAAGAATAGAAACCTATAACTTCATTCTATAAAGTAAGAAGAACAGATAGAAAAGGGTCTGCGGAAAAATTGTTCGTAGATCTAGAAAAGACTAGGAAAATACTATAAGCATAGGATAGTGTGGTCATCCAAACAGCAAAAAATATTCTATTCTACAGAAAATCACAGGGCGCATGTGGCAGAGTGGTCGGAGGCGTTCACCAATACACATGGAGTCGATACCAGCGCTCCTGGCCCACCAAGCTTTCTACCTCTTCGAGGTCGACAAATTGCTACATAGACTTGTTTGGGAGGGTAGCAGCGCTGGCTCGAAACATCAATAGGCCACCGCGAGTCATTTTAAAGGCTCGCATATGCATTCAATCACCTCCAACGATGCTTAATGATGTCGAATGCATGGCGCATCCCTCATGGATTGATCAACGCCGAGAGCTTTATCCCTTTCTTTTTTTATAGAAAATCACGCTCGGGTAAGTGGGAATGTTTTATAAAGCCTGACTGTTCGCAGCAATCAACAACTTCTAAAAAATTTTTTTGCTGGAAAAAAAATTTAAAAGGACCAACGTTGATAATTTGGAAGGAGTGGCTCATCATGGCAATCAGCATATTCAAAAGAACGATTATCGATGTGCAGTGGTACATGATGAACATCGCTCGTCCGACTGATTGAGTGAGGTGATGATTCTGAAGGAAATGACTGCTAAGTTGTTCAATTCCACCACGATTCAGAGGAGTTAATCTATTTTTGCGTACTTCAACGACATCTGTATCTTCAACCTTTGTAATCGAAAACAGTGACCATAAAAGCGTTAGATACGAGTCAGCTATTCTGAAAGGGTTTCAAATTATCAAAAAATGTTCTGAAACATTAAATTTAGGGCATTTGCTTTATAATTGTAACCGTAAGGAAGTTGGCACTAGAGTTGTTTGGGAAAAGCTTCTTCAGATCTACAAAGACTAGTGAGTGCTTGCGGTGAAGGCTTGCGGACCACAATCCAATGTTATCCAGGATTTCAGAAGGAATCGACTCGGTCAGCAAACAACAAAAATTCTAAAGAAGACTGAAAATCTTCAAGCAACAGCCGAACTCGCACGTAAAGAAATTCGAAGAGTATTGTGGATGGTGGATGCTGCGATCCGCACAACGTGTGATGTCGAATGATGCAAAAATAAAAAAACTTGCAAAAAATAGTACTGGAAGTAGTATTTTTTAAATAATATTTTCACTGGATGGAAACTCTCAATCAGTTGGACGACAAATCACGAGAATCTCCACAGAATCTGTTCTCCTATAAGTACCCTAGCCTCAAAGCAACAAACGTCTCTAATCCACAAATGCCAACAATTGCAAGAATACCCTAGCACGATTATTTCGGGGTTCCAAATCCAGTTCAACATATCCTGAAGACGTGACCGAATCCGTACGCAAACTCAACCATCGGCATGAGTGAGAGTTTTCAGCAGAACCACGAGATCAATGGAAGATGAAAGGCCTACACAACGGGGCGATCAGTCTAAGTCTCACCATAAACAGGTTGCACCGCAATATCAAGACTTCATGTCGCTACGGTTTATAAAGCGACACCTCACGCATTCCACAAGAACAATTTGTATTGCGTAGTGATAAGAATACACGACAGAGAGAATTGAAGCTTAAAATATTTCAAAGGCTCTGCTACAACAACTTACGACGAAAACACGTTTGATTCGATAGTACAGTAATCATTTGTCATACAGACTGGAGTTTCTGGATCGTAGTACCTGGAAAGGCAATATATCTGTAAGCAAATACTCTTAAGATCACAATGATGCTGAGATATTTGCAAGGCCTGAACGCCAAGCGAAATCAAGCCGCGATTACCTTTCCCGGAGGTTCACGTGTTACGCATGACACCACTAAGGCCCTTGTTCTGTTCTCTCACCCAGTTCAACGTATCGATACAGTGCGACAGTATTTTTGCCTTAGCGCTGCCATCGGCAATCACCCGTCAACGGAAATGATCTGAGAAGTATAAATCAGCACTGAACCCAGTTAAGCTGAAGTTGTAGTCGAAATCACAACTTTTTCGCAAATATCTCAGCATTATTGTGATTGTATTTCACATAATACCTTGGCCAGAGAAAAAATTTTTGAGCATTTATACACTGTGATTTCGACTAGAGCCTTAGCTTAACTAGGTTAAGTCCCGATTTGTGCTCCACAGATAATTCCAGCTGACGGGTGATTGCTGATGGCAGCGTTAGGGTAAAAAGACTGGATGAGAGAAGGGCAGAACGAGGGCCTCAGTGGTGCCATACATAACTGCGACCAGGCCTGGGTTCCAAGCTTTGCAAATGTCTGAGCATCACTGTAGTTGTGTTTCCACATAATACTTGCCTTGAAAAAATAATGGGCAGTGAGTAAAATTTATACACTGTGATTTTTTAAGAACGTTTTTGAGGCTTACCAGTAGAGTTGCGCCAGTCCGATGCTAAAACTGCTTATAATAAGAACGAAGATAAAACAGAACTTGGCAACGTCGACAAGCATACATCCAAGAGAAATCTGCAATAGAAACACAAAGTAGTCGACAGGCGAGTCGGATCCACTCATTTTGAGTTCCCTTTAAGGTCTTGATAGAATTATACAGAGAATAACACTGAGGACAAAGTTACTTCCTACACTTATTTATCTCCCTGTTACTCACTATACATTTGAAGCGTATTCTAGTTCGTTCAAATTAAAGGCAACAAGATCCGAGATTTATTCAGGAACTAGTGTGAAGAAGACTGAAGAGAAATTTGCTTCGTCCTGCACACATTCTTCAGCAAACGCTCTGATATGTAAGAGAATCCGGTAACTTCGACAACTCTGTCTAGACATTTTTTCGCCTACTTAGGCAGCACCAAAAAAATTCACGATGAGCAGATGTGGTAAACTGGTCGGCGTTGAACAAACTATGAAGGATGCACCATTCATTCGACTTCCTCAAGCATTGTTGATTTGAATGGATGTATAAGATATCTAGCGTTTACACGACCTGCACTGGTTTAGCAATATATCAAGCCTGTGCTGGTATCCTCCCAAACAAGTCTGGCACCAATTTTTCCGATTCCGTGGAGGTAGAAGGCTTGATGAGCCATAGGCGAGGTATCAAGGAGCGTTCGATCCAGCGTGTATTGTAGGGTCTCTCTAACAATTGCGCTACAAGAGCCCCTATTCTGAAAGTTAGGCTGGGAATCTATAGAAGATAAAAGAAAGGTGACTCAGTCCGATTATAAAAAAAGCAAGACATAAGAGGTTTTTGAGTTGGAAACGAGTGACACTTTCTCATGAACGACTTGCGAACGCAATACACGTGCTGGTCACCAGCACATACCAGTTGTATCCATAGCTGCCGAGTTTCTCCTACAGATTCGAAGCCGAAATCATAATTTAACTTGAAGTCACTAGCATAAAAGAAGTGACCTTAACGAAACAATGGATTTAATAAAAGACATTCCAAAATGTGAACGACGAACCGACAGGTAGAAATCGATTGGAAAAGGTGAAGTATAAGCAAAGGGCGCGTGTGGCGCAGTGGTCGGAGGCGCCTTGCAACACACACGTGGAATCGATCCCGGCGCCCATAGCCCACCAAGCCCTCCATCCCTCCGGGGTTGGCAAATTGCCACCAGACTTGTCTGGGAGGATAGCAGCACTGGCTCTATACATCGAAACATCGATAGGCCACCGCGAGTCATTGTAAAGGCCAGATATGCATTTAATCACCTCGAAATGATTCTTAATGAAGTCGAATTCATGGCACATCCCTCAAGGATTGATCAACGCCGAGAGCTTTATCCTTTTTATCCACTTAAGCAAAAAATACTAATCGCACAGAGGCAGCAATAAATAAATGCACATTTACGGAAATTCTAAAAAAAAAGTATTGGCTAACCTGTAAGGGCCCAAGATAGGGATTTGTTTGGAAAAGGTAGATGATGCGAGCGAAACTGAAATAGTTGGCAAAATAAGCAGAAATAGTAAAACGTTATGAAAGCCACAGAGATTTAGAAGGATGAGAAGCAATCAGTAATTGCAGTAGAGATGGCACTAGTTCCACTTAGAGCAACCTTACTGCACTCCGTTTGAATGTTTTAATATGCTTACTGTTTTCAATAAGGCAATAACTACTTTTACCCTTTCTTCCACTTTGATCTTCTATTTTATTTTTTATTATTTGTGATGATGCGATTTAAGGTCGTTAGAAGCAAAAGCATTTGAAGGAGTATCAACCTTGACTCAACGAGCAAGAATTACCTGAATACATTTCCAACAGCGAACAGCGCCTCAGCCACCAACATTGGCTCATAAGCATACCAGAATGTTCGGATTGAGTATCGTTGTTGATTGTCCGAGGCATTAAAGATCCAGTAAGCGCTTAATCTAAATTATGAATGGGTGTATACAAAGACATATAAAGGAAATAAGAACAATTCAACGGCTGAGAGAGGATTACGCGCACAGTGTGGTGGTGAACGCGTTAGCCTTCGGAAAGGGTAATATCGTGTTCGGTCTTCACCGCAGACACCAGCGGCCCGGAGTTTTGCAAATATCTCAGCAACGCTGTGATTATATTTCACATAATACCCTGTCATTAAAAATGGCTCGCAGTAAATAAAAATTGAAAAGCAATCCAGTTGGAAATTGAAGTAACCCAGCGCATAATCTAAATAAAAACATTAAACGTTAGTTCCTCATGTGTTCTCGGTCGGTAGAAATAAGGCTCGAACACCAGAAAAATCCATATTTTTGTTTGCGGTTCTGAAAACTTAATTGAATACCGTCCACCCATTCCAGCGCCGATTTCTGCGTTTGATGTCTCAAAGGCTGTGTGAATTGCTTTCGCCGATTAACCGATAAAAAGCCTGTGTTTTATTATCGCTGACTGATATTTCATCAAATGATGCGGAGATATTTCCGAAATTCAGACCCCAGGCAAGATTCGAACCCATGACCACCTTCCGGGGCTCACGTGTTATCCAGTACACCAATGAGGCGTTTGCACTGCCTTTCTCGCAACCAGTTTTTGCTCTACGAAAACAATAATGGGAGGTAAGTAAAAAGCGATACATTGTGATTTCGACTAGAGCCTCAGTTTAACTGGGATCGATGCCATTTTGTGCTTCCCAGTTCATTCCCGTTTCGAGTGGTTGCCGATGAGACCGCAAGGGCAAATAACTGGCTGAATGAAGGGTAGAACGAGAGCCTTAGTTGTGCCGTGCATAAAACGTGAACCTTCGGAAAACAGTGATCGCAGCATCTAATCGGGCCTGGGGGCATGAGCTTTGCAGATATCTCGGCAAAACTGTGGTTGTATTTCACATTATGCCTTGCCATTAATAAAATAACAGGCGATAAATAAAGAAACTTGTGTAACTTGACAATGGTAATGTTTACTTTTTTTATTCACTGCCTATTACAATTTTCACGACAGGGTATATTATGCGAAATCAACCACAACGCTGCTGAGATATTCGCAAATTTTGGAACCCGGGCCAGATCGAACCACGATTTCCCTTTCCGGTGGTTGGCGTACTGCACACTGCGCCACGGAGGCCACTGCGCTGCGTTTCTCTCAGCTAGTTTTCTATCTACCAGTGCCATAAGCAATCACCCATCAACGGGATTAATGGGGGGCTCCCCAACTCTAAACAAATCGATCAAAGCACATAAAATGTGCAATCTATTTGCATGGAGCTCCCACAACTTAAAGTTTTTTTGGAGAACTATACTCACATTTAGGTTAGACATGGACTCCACTGTAGTAAAAACTGACTCTTAACTGGGTTTCCTCAATGTATGCTGTGATTAACTAGGTGACCTGCCAGGTATGACAACCATCCTGCTGACCTTAAGCTGACACTCCTTAACTCACAAATTGAACAATAGTAAGTAATGTAACCATAATGATGATAAGATATTTGCAAAACTCGAGACCACTGGTGCCTACGATGGGAACCGAACACGATATTACCCTTTCCGGGGTCTAACGCGTTCACCACCACACCATGTGAGTCCCTCGTTTGACCTTTATCTCAACCGTGTTTTTGACCTATAGGTGCTATCAGCAATCACCCAGAATTGATATGTGGAGCACAAATTGGCATTGAACCCAGTTAAGCTGGAGCTGCGGTATAAATCACAATGTCGTCACTTTTTTATTCTACTGCCTATTCTTTTTCCCACAATGTAGAATATTTGCAGTATTTTTCATCATAAGTTATTACTCTGGTCTCAAATCACTATCTTTCGTGATCAGATCATAATTGCTTTCCGCAATATGATTTTTCGAGAAAGTACTAGTTTACATAAATTCGGTGACTCAGATCAATCCGCAGTTTCGGGATAAATTCGAGGAAAGAAGAACAAAACGTGGGACTCACCTAACTGAAATTGTGCATAAATACAAGCAGATCATGATGAAATCAAGCCAATTCCACCACTGATGAATATATTTAGTGAATCCTTCCTCCCACAGCTGTTTGATCTCCGACCACAGCATTCCTGATTTCAAGTTTCGTTAAGTGAAAGTTCACTTACATCAAAGTTCACTTTAGAAGTTGGAAAAGGATTTTTTTCAACTTTATTTTATTTGATCCGTCTTTACGTCTTCTGGGTGGATCCCAGCATTTCTCACATCCACTTCGCTTCGTCGCATCCATCATCCACTAAGGTCTTCCATGTTTTTACGTGTGGCTTCACTTACTGCTTGAGGATTTTCATTTCATCTTGAATGTTGTAGAATGCTGGTCGAGCAATCCTCCCTGGAGTCCTGAGATAGCCGAGATGGAGCGTTCCAAATTGGATTGCAGACAGTGATATTTTCCCAGACAAGTCCGGTACCAGTTTCCCTACCCCGTGGGTGGGGATAAGAGGCTTGGCTGGCCCGGAGTGGAATCGAACAAGCACCACGGTCGTGATGACGGACAACACTACCACTATGCTGTCGGCCCCTAGTTGGAGAAAGTAGGTGCACGAAATGTTAAACCACCGTCTAAAACTAGAAACGAATTCACCATGCTAAAAACGTCACGATGACCTAAGCACCCATTAGAACACCATTAAATTCTTGGTCGTTGTGTCTCCTTACAAAGGGATCAACGATAACGCGTCCGACGTTGATTAATCGCTTAGGAATGCGTCATGCGTTCAGCTATAGTAAGAATGACAGAGGTAACTGGATCCCATGGGGGTTATCAGATGAGTTGGGAAGCCTACCATGTATCAATTCAGAGCTGTTATCACCATTTTTTCCCTGATCCAACGTAATGGAGGCTTGGTTTGCCCAGGTCTTGGAACCGAACCAATGTTCAAAGGTGCATTGCAGCGTATACGTAACCACAACGCTCCTCTGTCACTTTATAGATAACATGTTTTACTATTAAAGACCCTAATGAATCAGATCGTGCTCACCGAGAACCCATGCTACAACCAATGATTCGATGATGGTCGGTGGAGGGCCACGATCAGACGCTCGCGTTTTCCCACCGCCCTGTAAAATTAGTGAAGTCATCGGCCTATTAAGAGAAAGTACGATTTATCGTTAGGTGGTAACAAACAATTTTGCAGTAAATGTAGAATAATCAATGTGCATTCGTTTATTCATAAACTAATACGAGCTTGAAAGAACACTTTATTCCGCTAACGTTTCGGCGCCTTCGCCTTCTTCAGAGAGAATGGACCATCGACTCAGACCAATCCGGCTCTGGAAAAGGCGAACGCGCAGAAGACCAATAAAGTGTTTTTTATCAGCCTCATGTTACCTTATCAGTGAAAGAATACATGTTAAACTGCCATTCCGGAGTTCAAGGAAAGTGAGTTCTTCAAGTAATGCGGACCACTTTTTTTCATCTACATTTTCAAATCAAATTCACAAAACATTCGCCTTAGTAGTAGAACTACAGCTCCCAGCCTCGAGAACGACTGTGGAGAACTTTAGATACGTTACCAAGCACAAAAAACGTCCTTACTATTTTTTAAGAAGACCCGCGATGGTATTTTCAAAGCGATACCGCTACAGCACCATACATAAGCTCCATACACGGTTCCATAAACGAAAACAAAAAAGGAACAACTCATATTCTGAAGACCGCGCTAGCACTGTACGGTGGAACGCGACAGTGCTAATGGGAAATCTCACCTTCCGCTCCCCTTTTTCACTTCTGTAGCTCTCAAACGTGGCCAAAGTTAACAAGAGAAGAAAGCAGCCGAATGATATGGAGTAGTACAGGAACTTCATGAAAGGAGAGCGAACGATTCGACCAATGCGACTCTTTGGCATCTGAAAGGGACCTTTAACCACTGTTCTGTGATTTTGCAGAGAAAAAACTGGTATAAAGCATTATTTTATGAAACGAGACTTTTATTCAACAGCAACTAAATCATAAGGTCAGTTGCCTTATTGTTTAGCTACTTTTTTCAATCGGTGCGAAAATTTCACCTATTAATTTATATTAATTTAGACGTATTTTTTCGTTGACAAGCTAACACAAGGCTGATAAAAAAACTTTACTCTGAGAGCGACTCGGCGCCTCCGCCTTTCCCAAAGCCGAATTAATCCGGAATCGTTTGCTCGCAGTCCTTCCTTCTACCGACGTGTGTTTTTCTGTGGACAGTCGACTCGAAGCAATCCCGCTCTCAGAAAGGCGAAGGCGTCGAACGTCAGTCGAATAAGGTTTTTTGCCAGCCTTTCATCAGCTTAACAATAAAAAGATTTATGGTGATTAGCCATGCCAAGGTTAAAGGAAAAGTTGGCTTTTGAATGTTTTTGAAATTAATTAAAATATTTCTACGTTTAGATCCTGTCGAAATAGAAAAACAAAGATGTAAAAAAAGAAAAACTAGAAGAAATAAATAGAATGAGTAAAAGAAATAAATTCGAAGCATGGAAAGTCGATCCTGAGAACTATTTCTACGTTTATTAGAGGGAGAAAGAGCACGCTGAAAAACTCCTTGAAGAGAACCACAATGTCGCTGAGATACTTGCAAAACTCCGGACCGCTGGTGTCTGTGGTGGGGAACGAACGCGCTATTGTCCTTTCCGGGGAGTAACGCGTTCACCACCACACCATGCGAGTCCTTCGTTTCGCCTGTCTCTCTCTTTGAATAGATATAGAAACGAGACCACTTTCCAGTTGCAGAAATCTAAAGTTCTAGCATTTATTTTTTAACATTTCTTTGCATTCTACTGAGTAAATGACAATGATGTCGAAATTTTCAAGATCAATTTCTAAGCGTTGAGGACGAGAGGAATCGGAAATAGTTCCTGTCCTGACATTTTCTGTTTCAGTGGATGGAACTCATTCGTTATGTCTACGATTTCCCATTCATCAACATTTAAAAACTCCCACAAGAGTGGGAGAATGGTTGAATACTCGAAGAGAAAAATAGTTTCATTTTGCAGAGAGCTCCGTGTTAATTTTGATGTGGACTCACTAAAATATAGCATACAGCAAGAACAGGCCAAAGAATGATCAAAGCGATGCAGACGATGATATTCCATGCCGATCCGCGCTGCTGTCGGCCGGGAAATCCCTCATACCAAATCGATGTGAGCAGTTGTTGACAATGGGGATGAGAGACGAACTGGAACACAGTAAACAATTGGATCCCAAGAAAAATGGAAGAATGAAAACAAAAAAAGGTTGTGTAACAATGGAAGAACTTTAACATCTAAGAACACGAATTTTCCTGCAATACACGGTTAGTTCAACCCAGCGTCCTGAGCTGACAAATCACCCTTCATCTCCCTATGGGTGGGCAAGTTGATACAAGAGTTGCATAAAATCACTGATTTCATTCACCGGTAGACCTCCGCAATTCACTGTGTGTTATTGCCAAATATATAGTCATTCATCTTGATGATGCTAAATGCGGATGTGTTGCGCGTTTTGTTCTTCGGTGATTTCTTCTCTTCATGGTCCGCCAGTAGAATCTTTTCTTTGTGCTCTGCCAAAAAGATACAGGTGAAAGATAAAAATCTAGTGAAGTTATAATAGCTCATCGACCTTTCCAAAACAGCAATCTTCGTTCTCAGTTTGCCCACTTCATTTTTATTTTGAATACGACCACCCAGTTGATCAGGAAGATTTCTTCAACAGTTCGCAATATTCGCCTAGCAATGAAAATTTCCGGGTGGTCCGTTTGCTTTGTTGAGTAGGGTTGGACACAATTTTTGAGCATCAATACCGCTCCAGATGTTCATTTGAGTTGATTTTGATGCGCTCAGAAGAATCATATTTTTGAAGGGCATCTGACCGTGAAAAAAAACTTTAACGATTTCGATTGTTGAACTCACACCTCACAAGGTATTGCAGTTTAGCTTAACCAAACTCAAGCGGCTGAATGCGGCCCTGGTCTCATATGCTAATGTGAACGTGAATTTCATTCTCTCTGGACTATTATTGGCGTTCGGTTTTGAAAACTGAGAAGCTTCTTCCGTCTGGCACGATTCTTATATTACATCCCCTGCGAAGAGTCTTGTGGTGGAGAAACGTATATGTGTGCGTATGCATTTATAAGCTGCATATGTAGTAAAGTTGCTCATTTGTACGATATTTCCTGCCACGCGCTAGTGTCTTCTCAAAGCCATTCATCTCTGAGCATATTTTTTAACCATTCCTTTTTTTTAGGTCTGTGGTAGAGATCTATCGTAATCCTACTCACCTTTTCACAGTTAATAAAGAAATAATTTTTGCTTTATGCGGAAGAGGCACTCGCTTGCCTAGGGTGTCATATGTTGAGACTACTTTAATGGTAATTATTCCTTCGGTGACATCTGGCTGTGGTTGGTGCTTACATCCAAGTTGAATACAGTTGCTTTACGGGCACCACTGGATTCTCAGCACTGCTACGGGACCATAATACCTTACAATACCGGTAGCCCACAGCCGTCAAAGATATGACGGCTTCAGCTTCGTACTAAGAACAAGATAGAACTGATTCCTTTATAAATAAGGCGACCTTGTCTGGAGAAAATTCTAGCTTCGCTTTCACTTCGTACTCATATTGACTTTTCTTCTTCTAAATATCGATGTAGTTTGGAAACCTTTGCTAATTTTCTGCTCCTAAATCTACCTACAGTGGCAACTTTCTGCTTGAAAGTGATTCAAAGTGCAAGGTTGAGCATCTTGAGCTCCATTTAAACCACAAACTAGAAGGAGAAAGGTGTTTAGGCAACAAAGTGGTAGAATTATAAGTTCAATATCGTGTCAGCGCTTTAGCGTGAATGTTTTCATTTAATTTAGGCAAGAAACAAGAAGAGTCTTTTGATCAGAAAGTATTGTCAGCACTATTCATCCTTGGTATTAGCTGTAGAGGCCCATCAGACATCGAATATATCTTACCGCTTTTTGTTCGTATTTGATAGCCAGCTTCAAACGGGATAAGCTCAGCTTCGAAGCCCATACATCCACATTTTCGTCGTGAGGGTTACAATCTTTGTTGAGAACGGCGATCACCTAAAATACGCCCACATCTGACCCTTTCTGAGTAGAAAATCCCGTACGAACCAATACCTCTTCACTGCTTCGACATTGGCTAATGAGATCGCAGGCGAATTGCTTGCATTGTTCGGCAAGCTGAATTTCCCGACTTGTAAAAGGCTTTCCATTCTCTTTATAAAATACGTTTTACCATTTAGAAAACAAAAAATGTCTTCATACCTGTAAGTAGGTTTCCTTGAATTCGTGCTCAACCACAGCCAGCTGTTGCAATTCCCAGCTAAGCTTGAAAGCGGAAAGAATGGGATCGGGACTGAAATCATCTTCATGTTGATGAATAAGATGGAATTAAAGGTTGTTCAACACTTTTTGTTCACGTACAAACAGTTCATTATTTTGCATTCGTTTATCTATGGGCAATCCACATAGGAGGAGCCTCGAATCGCATAGTCGCGAAGCACGTTTCCGGTGGGCTTATGGGAGAGTTCGAACAAATGCAAGGAATGCTTCCTTCCCTACATCAACCCTGTCATAGTGACTTATACGTTTCTCACACACTTCATGATATGAAGACATAGATGGGTGGTGGCGATTCTATGTTTATGGATTGTTTCTTGTACGTTAATACGGCATATCTACTCTGGTAGAGACTGTTAAGCTATCCGTGAGTATACCCAGCCCCCACGTTTAGAGATCAGCAAGGCATATGAGGCTATCAATAAGCTGAACACAGCAAAACAAACGGACTTCATTCCCCCTACCCCCGAATAAGCCCCAATTCACCAGCGTTGAGTAGGCCGAGTGCCGAGAGGTTGCCAAAGTCTCAGGGCCACGTAGGCTCCCTGGATCGCAAAGAATTAAGGTGACGATCTGTACCTACATTGCACGTACACTTGTAGCCGAGTCCTCGATAGAAGACTTGATCATGCAGGCAAGAAAAAATAGGGTATGACGTCATCGGCCTAGCCGAGACGAGACAACGCCACCCATTCAATGAATCCGAGTCGGAGGTTTACAACTGAAGAGACGTGGATTTATAACGGTTTTGACAACCTTCGTCGCCTATGCACCGACTTCAAACTACGACGAAGAAAAAAGTCGAAGCATTCTACGTGGACTTGGAGAGGTTCTACTGAGAAGACCATACATTCTTCAAGGTCATCATTGGAGATTTTAATGCTAGGATTGGACCTAGAAAAACGTCTGAAGAGCCTCATATTGGGACCCCCGGACTAGGGTGGAACGGCAAGATGGGGAGCCTATATGACCAAGACCATTCATGGTAACTTGCAACTGCAGAAGTCCCACTGTGAACGCTGGACATGGGAATCTTCCAATGGAGAGTAAATCAAAGTTTTGCCTAACCGATGTCGTTGTTTTCCCAAAATTCTACAAGGGATCAGACCATCAGACCACCGCGTCCTTATTACAAGATTTTATCTCTCGTGGAAATTAGAAAAAGCAGCTATATTCAAAACTGAAGACCCAAAATCACCATAAACTGGGATTTATCCAATTCATTGGTCAGCTGTTGGAAAGATGTAGTCCTCGGTAATATCGACGACTAGTACGATCTGCTCATTCAACATCTTCATGTTAGCGCTATGAAAGCCGAGATTTCGAAAGTGTGGAACATCCAGTCTCGAACCAATCACCCAGAAACGTCTGCTTCGAGAAACATTGGAGCTGATACACCAGCGTGAAGTCGTGCGAGCTACAGGCAACGGCCGGCTCACGTCCGCGCTTGTAAAACAATGTAGACAGTCGATAAAGGGAAATCTCAAGGAGAAGAACAGCAGTAATGGTCGAAGCTACAGACGCCAGAATGAGTAATCGCAAAGTCCACTAGAAATCACTATTTACAAAACTGGGTGATTGAACACCAACCCCCAAACGGAATAGTCACAGCTTCCAGAAACGTGATGGAGAAAATCATTCACCGTTACTACTCGGATCTCTTCAATAGCCACGTCCTCCTACCTTCATACGAAAAAAAGGAGTATGGATATGTTGTATCACCGGTTCTCCTCTCCGAAGTCCTACGTGCTGTTTCATCCGTGAAAAGTCGAGCAACACCAGGTCCGGGACAGGATACACGTGAACCCGTGAAAAACTTTTCGCTAGTTTTCATAAACACCGTCGCTCGGCTTTTCGCACACTACCTGTCCGAAGTTCTGCGAGGTCGCGACCCAATGAAAAACCAGCAAGACCATACTGTTGTTCAGGAGGGCGGTGACCTCCACGACATCAGCAACTACTGCCCAGTCTGCTTAATATCTGTTGTCTGCTAAGGAGTCATCCTTAACAGGAGTGATAGAACATTGGACGAAGAACAGCCAAGTGAGCAAGCAGGGTTTCGAAAAGGATTCGGTACGATGGACCAGATCCACACGATAAGGAAACTCAGTGAAGTATCGCAAGAGTACAAAAAAACCGCTCTATCTCACTACCATCGATTTAGAGAAAGTTTTCTGACTCAGTTGAGAGAGAAGCAGTCATGGAAGCCCTTGATAGTCAAGGATTCCCTTCTGAGTACATAAAGATTCTTCGTGAGCTGTGCAATAATTTCACAACCAAGATATCACCATTCTACAACGATACTAACACTGATGTCAAAAGAGGGGTTAGGCAAGGCGACGCCATCTCGCCAAAGTAATTTACCGCCACCCTCCAAAACATCAGAACACTGGAATGGGACAGCACTGCAGTGAGAATCGATGGTCGAAAATTATACCATCTTCGGTGACGACATAGTTGTTAAAGCAACAAACATTAGCCATGCGGAATGAATGCTTTTCGACTTTGAGAAAATCTGTGGAAACTGGTCTTCGATTAAATCTCACAAAAACCATGTTCATTAGAAACGGATTGGTTATGTATGCTCCATTCACGCTCAACGGAATGACCATCTCGGAATTGACCCGTTACGTCTGTCTAGATTAAGAAATAAAGATGGTGAAAGATTTTTTCTCCACAGTTGAGCAGGAGGAAACGAGCGATGGGGAACATTCAACAGTATGGGGGGATACAGCGAAGAAAACAAAGAACACCGGACTTTGTGCCCACCTTTTCGACTCAACGGTGCTTCCTGCCGAAACTTATGCGTCAGAAACCTGGTCGCTGAGTAAGAAGGATGAAAAGTTGCTCAGAGTTATTGAAAGCGCTGTCGAAAGGACGATGTTAGAAGTACAAATGCGTCGTTTTCTTTTTCAGCAATAGCGAGGTTGTTATGCAGCGGAGGTTTACTTCCGAACAAAAAAATATGATGTATAATAACCTCGCGATTGCTGAAAAGGAAAACGACGCATCTGCAATTCAATGACCAGGTTAACAGAAAGTCGATCCTGAAACCAAACAAGTAAGGGAACGGATCCAAAACTTCTACCTGCGTCAACGATTAAGAACCAAAGACTCCGTTCTGTGCGCCAAACTGTCGAAGTAGTGCGTATGAACAAAAAATCGACAGACAAAAAACGCTAGTGACTGAATTTCTCAGAATGTTAAAAGTAGTGCAAGGACACTGCCGACCCGATGATCAGACTTCTCTACGAAAAACTTAGAAGAAACGTATGATGCTCAACGTCTTCCTAGAGCGAACAGAACCCACTGGGATACTCCTGCACGCGGCTGAAGAAATGGAAAATTTACTGGCGCCCATTCGAGCACTCGACGTTCAACGCAACTACAGATTACACAGGTGATACGTTAATTCGGTTAGAATCCATTGAGTTAGATGGAAGCACATGATAGACGATGTAAGGTTGAACAGTTAAAGTCACCTTTACCAATACAAAATTTGATTAGCTAACTGTAATGTACTTTCACTAGAGGTAACGGTTAAGCAATGAAAACTCTCTCCCCAAATCTTGAGAGTGTCGTTGAAAGTGAACTATCCTCCTACTACGCATGAAGTAAACGGAGTTTGTTGTTCAGTGGACGCTTAGTGTGAAGCTTTTATTCAACGCCCTACGGAAGAACAGGAAAATACAGCTATTGTTTACATGTAGTTGTGGTCAAATGAGGGCTTCCAGTGCACATTAGTGAGGAACAAAAGAAAAAATAGAGAAGTCATTTCAATTGGTGTTAACATTGTTCCACTAATCTATTTGTGCTGTTGTTGTTGATAGAACTAAAAATTTATTTGTCCAAGTTAACGCAGAATAGAACTGAAGAGGACCTTGTAAGGCTCATCCAAGCAGGACTCGCCAGTGCTCGATATGTGTTGATCCGCTTCAGCGAGTACTGTAGCGAGTCGTTGAGTCGTTCGCGATCACATGTCTCGCAAATGCAAGAGTACCTAGAAGTGAATGCTAAATTTTTTGATGTCTATATTCCACCACAGCAGAAGCTATTGGTGATTCCTAGCAAATGCAACAGTAGATAAATGTATTGCTTCCACAGTTAAGTGACTAGAACGAGTACTGCTAGTACTGCTAGGCATTCTATAAGAGCAGCGATTTTCTTAGAGATTTCGGTTACCAATTGGTTTCAACACCAGCTAGTGAATGGCGTAAGCGTGTCAGAAATCCTTTAATGTAGTTCACCTTCTACTTCTTGACACTTCAAATCCACATGATCCGTTAAAATTCGCTCTGTTACGCTCAAAATCATTTTTTTTTCTATTTTTTTTCCAGACTGTGTGATACAGCTGGATTTCGTTTTTCCGTGATTTTTTTGGGTCTCACCGATGTGGTCTCTCGATTCTTGCGTCCTTTCTGAGCAGCATCTGAAGAATCTCGAATTGATTCAGCTGAGCCGCCAGGATAATTGGAGAGATATCACTGAAACAAACAGTATAGAACGAATTTAATGCCCATTGCCCTTAGGAAACGTTGAATCGATGAGATGGATGTCATTAATCCTAAATTGAATTCTAACGCAAAAAAAAACACGCTCAATTGAGAAAGCTTTCTCAAAAAAATCTTGCTACTGTGTGAAATGCTAAGCTTGGAAAATCCCGGAAAAATTAATACGCAAGTATTTTGCAGGTGTGAGTGCAGCGCAGTGGTTAACGGTGTTCTGCTGGACACACGCGGGTGCTGCTTCGATCCCGTCTAACATAGTGTATCATTAAGTCACCATAAATCACCATTTAGGTTCAAACATGGATTTAATAGCCCCTAGGATGTTCGAGGCAGAGAAGAATACACAGTGCACCGTTGAAGGACTGATCAAAGCTTCGTCTGTTATTCTTATGGTATACTCTGCCAGAAAAAAGCCGGAAGTGGTCCAGCAGAAATGGACTAGCTTCGCGTAAACGGTAGCTTTATGACTCTGCCATATCCTCGGCTCCAACCGCAACCAGCGAACCTTGAATATTCAGCCGATGCTGCTTCTGCCGGATCTAGGTGCTCGCTCCACCCGTCACCGAGCATCTCTCTCGTGATCGATGGATGATTTACTTGCATCTCAACTAATCGATAGACGCCTGGAAAATCATAGGAAAATGTTTAGTTGCGAAGGTCTTTGGTTAAATTTTCTGATCACTAGACAACAACGAAATCGAATTGTAGCACAGAAATCTCATTCTTTTTAGAAAGAAATAGGTGCAGATTCAATACTTTTATTTTGGAAGATTCCATCTTGAATTTTGTGCCAAAATATTATTTTCTTTCGCAAAAACATAGGTGGAGAGATTCTGAAGCCTGTACCCATCTAACCATCCTAGTAAACCTGATTGAAAAGACCTATGTTGTTAGTACTGCCTGACTAATCTAGATGAACAGCCACTGAAAAAGGTTGTCCGAAGTAAACACGAGGATAGTATGTACGGAGCAATAGACCTCAATATTTAATATGTATAGAGCAAAAGACAATAGCAAATCGACACAGACCTTCACGAATAGCGCAGAGTAAGGCGTTACCGATTCGAATATCCGGATGTTTGAGAAGCAAGTCGACAACCTAAAAACAAAATCCGATTTTGACTATGGTTCCGGCTTATTAACTGAGACCGTTTTGAATCGGCTGTTTCATTGTTCTTAGCCGAAAGTTTGAAAAATAATGATTATCGATTGATCGGGCGAACAACGCTCGTAGCAGTAACGTCAAACCGATTGTACGGAAACAGCGACAGAAAAGAAGTCATTGTCTGTCCACTATACTGCACCTCGCTAAGTGTTATCTGCATTCATAGAGAACAACCAAAAAACCTTATTCTGGCCTAAGCACCTCAATGTTCTCGTTATCGACTGCGATTTCCAGTGCAGATCGTCCCATTGAATCCAGACAGTTCACATTCAACGGTGTTTCACCATCTTCCTGAAATCTTTAAAAAATGACGCTTGTTATTTTAACAAATCGTCATCTTTGTATTGAATTTCTCATATTGTACTTTCTAGTGATCTCTATGTTTTCTCGATGTAACATACCTTAGAGAGATTTGTAGGTTTAAAGGAATTATTACTCTGCACTACAAATGTTTGTACTGGTCTTTAGCATAGAGTCCATCAAAAAAATAACTGGTAAACCTTAGTTCTAGATTCAAACAAATATTTGGGAGGCAACGATCACCTTTAGCAGACACTCCTGAAGTGTGGGTTTATCGCCTCGCTCAGCCGCCTCCAGAAATCTGAAAAGTGGGCGGCTTGTGGAGGAAATCGACATCCCAACAGCCGTAATTTGTGCCCTTATAGACAAAAAGTACTAAAAAAACATGAACATATAAGTTTAAATAGTGGAAAAAAAGCAATCGGAATTGGTGGAATCTTTTCTAGCTCAAAATAAGGAATAAAAGGATAGTGAAAAAAGCACTCGGCGTTGATCAACTTGAGGGATGCGCCATGAATTCGACTTCATTAAGCATCGTTTGGAAGTGATTGAATGCATATGCGACCTTTAAAATGACTCGCGGTGGCCTACTGATGTTTCGAGCCAGTGCTGCTACCCTCCCAGAGAAGTCTAGGTAGCAATTTGTCTACCACGGAGGGGTAGAAGGCTTGCTGGGCCAGAGACGCTGGTATCGACTCCATGTGTATTGCTGAACGCCTCCGACCACTACGCCACATGCGCTCTCAGGATCAGAATAAGGAAGATTCTTTAAAAAAAATGATTTTAAAAGCAGGACTCTACAGGTCGATACAACTTCTCCCAACATATCATATTCTATTGTGGACAGTAAAGTTCCAATCTCTAAAACTACCTGCGTTCTTGTGGTGAAATCATGTCATGAGTGCGAATGTTAACTGCCGGAGGCGGCGGCATGTTCCCCAGGGTGTAGTTCCGCGTTCGCGGACGCGGCGACGCGGCCATTCGCGACAGTCGCCTTCCGGTCGTCTTCAGCATTCTAAAAGACGGCTGTTTCATCATCACGATTCAACTGACTTCTGATGCCAGACTACGGTCGTACATACGCATAAAAAACCGCTGATTTTGGTCATTCCATTGCACGCTTCCGGAACGCACCAGATTTCATCACGCTGCACCTTCATGTGACATGTCGGTTCAGCACCGTCATATGATTTGTGAATTAAGTGATTTGAACCTTAGAAGTGATTTGAAAGTCAGAAATTATCCTAGGATATAACCTAAGGTTAAAATTGGAAATGCGCACTCGAACTACATCGTGCTGATCCTCTGAATTCCTACAGGAAAGAATACTGTAGAACGAAATTCTTATTTGCTATGAAGCCGTACAGTCAAGAAAAAACTTCAGAAAAGAAAAAGGAGGACGGTGGAGAGCGCGATGGTCTTTCAAGGATCACTATTT
The DNA here is from genome assembly GCA_018806985.1 of Angiostrongylus vasorum. NCBI lineage: Eukaryota > Metazoa > Nematoda > Chromadorea > Rhabditida > Metastrongylidae > Angiostrongylus > Angiostrongylus vasorum. The sequence goes on along the minus strand of JADANN010000359.1, from coordinate 1,253,510 downwards.
TCACTCTGTTGGATCAAAATCTATTAAATTTACTAAAACTAAGTCTTACCACCAACGAATCTACTCTAATATGCGTGGATGAAATTTTTTTATTCTAGGATGTATATGTGGTAACAGAGCAAGATAATACTAACAGAAATAGCCCCATTGCTCTTTTTTAATAATAGTTTGGGCATTTTGCGGGAAAATTTGTTGAAGTGGTCTCCATCACATCGTCACCCTACTAGTCATCTGCTGTTGGAAATTCACTAATCAGAGAAACTTTTCTGATAGCTATGCGTTCCGCTAAGAAGTCGGTTGTACGCCGAACTATGACAGCAAGGCAAAGATGAGCACAACATCAAAGATGATTGTAGTCACTTTATTCGGCTAAATTTTCGGCGTCTTCGCCTTTTCTCAGAGCCGTGTCGATCCTAGTTGGTGGTCCACAGCAGGTCCCTGTCGCGTCGTGTCGAATTCAGTCGAATCCAGCACCGTTCAAATGAAGTTTTCACATTTTCACAGCAATGACTTTTTATACAGGACAGATGCTGGTCAGTTACAGAGCCAATATGATCGGCTTTCTTCGCAAGCACTGCATCCTGTAGCAATCGGTATCTCACAGCTGACACGTAGCTTGGCAAGATCTTAAACAACCGACTTTCATTGAACCTCGGTTTCCTGGATTATTAAAGAAACCAAAGGGATGGTCTAAAAAGCACGACTTTTTAAGACAAACTGTCCATGTCGATGTGGTCTAATAATTTTAAAAAATGTTTTAGGGATCAATGTGAGCCATCCTAGGATGATGATGTCATACAACGGATGTAGAGAGGATGATCACGTGCGAGGTGACAGTCGGAAAAATGGTTATAACATCCGAACCATCTGTAGTTACTGAGGAGAAGAAGTCCACAAATGAGGAACTGATGACAAACAATGTAACCATTTCGACGATGCGAATTAAAATTTTTTTTAGGAACAGCTTGTTAAATGATTATTTCGTTGTTTATAATAGGGAGTCTTGACCAGTTTTTCAGGAAAAATGACGTCAGTTTTGCATTTCATAGGCCAAAAGCTTTATGATTAAGGATGTTTTATGCTCTTATGTTCACACTGTATAGAACTTCAACCAGCAGATTTCATGCGGGAAAACTGTCAGCCACATTGCGCTCAAATGTTTATTTCACGTCGTTCCCGATTTGGATGAGAGTCTTGGTCAAGTCAGGGTTGACTTGATGCTATCAACGACTACCACTTGAAGAAACTTACTAAGAGAGACAGAGAGAGAGCGAGAGAGAGAAACAGAGATCCAGGCATGACAGTTCATGAATTCACCTAGGAGCCGGAGCCAATCGCAAACAAAGCAGTTTTGGAGAATTTGGACCTTAACTGAAAACTGAAAGAATTTTACAAATGAATGAATACATGAAGTAAACGATTGGCAAACCCGATTTGATGGATTGGTGTGCTTCCTAACGGCATTTCGATCACGATATTTCTTAACAACCGTCTATTATTTACTGGAGATGGCTATCGCCGTGATATCGATGCCGTTCACAACTAGAACGGCTAGAACGGTCTTGCTTCGACTTTGCCCCTTACTCACCAAACTTCTTATTCCCTTAAGTCAGATAATTCGTACAAGACTTGTCTGGAATCAATTCACCCCCTAAATCAACGAGAGAACGCTCTGGTACAGTTCCCTCACGAATCAAAGAAGAGTCTACTCATCCAGCATTAAATGGCTTCCAAAGAAAGAGCGAAATCCTCTAGCAGCAACCGAAGCCACACACAAAAGGTTTGTGGATGATGGATGCGAACGAACGAATCAAATATAAGAATAGCTGGAATCTACATAGTAGATGTGAAAATTGGTCATGTGAAAAAAAAAAACATAAAAATTTCATTGGTGACAACCTAGTCACTTTTTTATTTACTGCCTATTCATTTTTCTTGGCATGGTATGATGTGAAATATAACCATAATGGTGCTGAGATACTTGCAAAACTCCGGATCGCAGACCGTTGTCACCCTTTCCGGGTGCTAAGGTGTAAGGAGAGCGTGTGGCGCAGTGGTCGGAGAAGCCCTGCAATACATATAAGATCAATCCCAGCGCTTCTGGAACGCGAAGCCTTCCACCTCTCCGGGTTTGTCAAATTGGCATCGGACTTGTCTGGGAGGGTAGAAGCGCTGTTTTGATACATCGGTAGGATTGGAAGTCATTTTAAAAGCCAGATGTGCATTCAATTACTTCCAACGATGCTTAACGAAGTCGTATGCATGGCGCATGCGTCAGAGATCGATCAACACCCACAGCTTTCAGCCTTTTAACGTGATCACCACTACACCATGCCGGTCCTTTGCATCGCTTTTTCTCTCAGCCGTCGTTTAACCTACAGTTTACATGATACCCTGTGGGAAAAAAGAATAGGGCCGTAAATATTGACTACATTGTAACTTATACTACAGCTCAGCTTAACTGGGTTCAATGCCGGTTTGTCCTTAGATAAATTCCATTGATAGGTGATTACTGGTGGCAAGTGTAGGTTACAACACCGCTGAGCGAAAGGGCAAAAGGAAGGACCCGCATGGTGTGGTGATGAACACGTTAGCGCCCGGAAAGGGTAATAGTGAGTTCGATTCTCAGACAGCTGCGGTCCGCAGTTGTTTTGCAAAATATCTCAGCATCACTGTGGTTATATTATTGGTAATGTTCAAAATACACCTGTTGATTGGATGAAACATATTGTTACATCAATAATTCGTTCAGTTCACAAGAGGCTCGTGCGTTTTTTTTTAGATCGTTTTGATAGCTAATTATTGAGAAACTATACAAATTGGTTAATCCAACAGAAAGCTCGGAGGCACAGGCCAAGGACATCCTCAGTTTGCGAACCACAGATGGACAAATAAAACGAAAAAATGGTGTTTAGTCTCGTAAATGCGAAGAATTGCTACAACTTTGGTGCCACTTACTGGATGATTGAACGGGCACAGATGTTGAGGATTACCTAATTTGCTAAGACGAACTAAATTTTTAGAAGACATACTTTCTGTAACCACTACCAAGTCGCATACAGGAGGTATCCTTAGGTGGCGGATTACTATTTACCATTGGGGCTCACAAACTCTAAAAAGGATTTCACATGTTGTAAAAAGAAATTAGCTATTTCCATAATGAACTTGAGTTAGAAGTGAACCAATGTCAACAATGATTCTTTTTCTGGCAGCAACGCAGGCAAGAGCTGACAAGTGATGACGACCTGGATCTAGAACTGTTCTAGAATGGCTTTACATAGTCCGAGCAAAAAAGAACTTGTGCTATCAGCAGTTGTTCGCTCAAATTTAAACTGTACTGGGCCCGCACGATTTTTCGTCACTGGTGGATGAGGACCGCTTAAATTCCTAAATATGCATTGTATTATTTACTTGATACTTGATAATTGAATGGCCCGTCCTCACTGGTAGTGCGGATCCCAGTACAGTCTCAATTTTTCAGAGATTTTTTGGTTAAGCCATTGTGGTTGCCTGGAATTCCGAGGTCAGCATGACTAAAGTCTGCCCCCAGGTCCTCAGCACCACAGGCAGTAGCAGCCCTTGTGGATCAGAGGGAAATTTGCCACCGTGCGACTTTCATACCAGGACGGTGGTGGATCCTGGTATTGGTTGGACCCGTTGGTATTGTATTTATTTATTAAATATGCACTATACATATGTATACATTATACTGAAGATAACTGTTGAGTCCAACTACAAACTAAGTTCCATGTTCTCTTCGAAACAGAAGCAGTAGCTTGGAAAGAAAAATTAGGCTTTTAAAAGTTGCTTAAGGCTACCATTCTTTTTAAATTTGTCAGCTTCTCATGCGCAAATTTCCATGGGAAACTGTGACAAAATAGCGTTTTTTTTTCCCCCTTGTTCGTCCAACATAAGTGGCTCGGACAGGGAAGTGAGGAAAAACTTTAAAAAAAAACTTACTTTCAAGCTAAATATTCTGTAAGTCTTGTGTAGTTGGGGGAGCCAAACATATTCGTCCACTTGCATCGTTAGATGGCATAAGTAAAAAAAGGATGAAGTTCTCGGCGTTGATCAATCCCTGAGGGATGCGCCATGCATTCGTCTTCATTAAGCATTGTTGGAGGTGATTGAATGCATATCTGGCCTTTACAATGACTCGCGGTGGCCTGCCGAAGTATCGAGCCAGTGCTGCTATCCTCCCAGACAAGTCTAGTACCAGTCTGGTAGCAATTTGCCGATCCCGTTTGGGTGGAAGTCTTAGTGGGCCATGGGCGTTGGGCGTGAGGATCAATTCCATGTGTGTGTTGCAAGACGCCTCCGACCACTGCGCCACAAGCGCCCCCAGATGGCATAGGTAACAAGCGAATTTGATTTTTTGATGTATTCCAGCAATGTTAGAGCATTTAAAAACTCATTTGTTATGAAAACGGATCCATTTGGTTACTCAGACAACTGGAGAGCTATTCTCACTCTGCAATTCCTTTTATGCAGAGAACTCGAAATGAAATGTGATAAATGGTCTATTTCTTTTCAGCTGAAGGTGGATTTTATGGAAGTTTGCTTCGAAAACGGTGCTCATAAGTCTTACGACTAAAGGGTACTTTCAGCGATTCTAATTTCAATTTACCACAGAAGAAAAGTGAATCACGGAACATCTTTTGACCACTCGGGATCATATGGACGGTACAGTCATTAGTAACTTTATGGAAATGATGGTGGTGAATGCGGTGGAGACAACGACCGGACGTTCAGTGTTTGAGATGACAACAAAGAAACCGACTGTGACGTAAACCACGAATCGTACGCTCTATAAATGTACTAGGATATCAGAGCAATCGTTGAGGATCGTTTCTAGCTCACATGCACAGTTCATTCAAACAGATTCCCGTACTTCTTTTAATGTTTAATATTTTGCGAACTTTAAACGTGGTAATTGTAACGACGATTCCTAGTTTTAATAGAATGTTTGGACTCGAAGGGGTGGACAGCGCAGTGGTAGGTAGAGATGTAAGTCATCACGAGCATGATGCTAGTTCGATTCTGTCCTGGGCCACCTAAGACCCTCATCCCTCCGGGGTTTGGATATTGGGTATGGGACTTATCAGGGAAAAAAATCACTCTCTGCAATCCATTTGGAAATGTTCTACCCTGGTTATCGCAGAACTCCAAGGAGAATTGCTCGACCTGCATTCTACGACATTCAAGATGAAATGGAAGTCTTCAAGAAGCAACCGAAACCACACATAAAAGTTGGAGGATATTCGTGGATAATGGATGCGAGGAAACGAATAGAATGTGAGGAAGTGGTAGGATCCGCACAGTAGACCTGAAAACGGAATGAAAACAGTAGAGTAAAAAATTAAAGCATGTGCGGAAATAGAGTATTTCCTGTGTTCAATAGATTTACCATGAATAACTCTGTTACACCGTTAGAAAGTAGTAGACATTCGTGTTGAATCCAAAGGAATTTTGAAGACTTAAAATTATATTGCATCATCAATTTGTACACGACAAAGCACAGTATTTCACGAGTGGTAATGATGTATTCGCTCAGAGCGAGAAATCTTCTTTCGAAAATGCTTTTGAGTTTCATCGTGGCTGGTAAGAGCTGTAGGTAAAGCGTTCGGCACTAGATGATCCTTTAGGGATATGCCACATATTCGACTTCATTAAGTGTCGTAGAGATCTCTTATGTGGACCATCGACTCGGATTAACGCTGATCTGAGAAAGGCGAAGGCGCCGAGATCTTTACCGAATAAAAAGTTTTTTATACGAATCTCATGCCAGCTAAATCAAGTAGAAAACTATCGCAGAGATGGTTGAACGCATAGGTCTTCTATAGAGCAACTTGTGGTGGACTGGTTGTGTCACTTCAGTGCTGTTATTCTCCCAAATAATGCCGCTACTTCAGCAGGCAGGAGCATAGATCTAACCGCAATGCCTGTTCCCAACCAGTATTCCAAAATCTTCATGCGCTTCAAAAAAATGTTAAAATCGTTCGATTAATAAATATAAATCAGCAAAAAAAGTTGGAAGTGGCGCTTATTTCAATTTATTTAAACAAGTGGTTAACAATCCTGTTCCATCTGCAGCATATGCCAGGCCCACTTGATCGGTTGTCGTTTAGACGCATCACATGCCCGGCCCTTTGATTTATTTGACATTTTGGCATGAATAGCAGTGTCTCTGGTTTTTGATCGTTGATGTAGGCTAAAAATTAGGAATCCTCTCATTTGAGCGACGCGGGATACTCCCAGCATCGTGCTCTCAATGGAACATCGACAAGTCTGAATAATCTCTAACACTATTAACGCAACGCCCATCTTACCCAGATGGCCCACAAGATGAGAAGAATCGTAAAGTCGCAATGGAGGGCACTAAGCTGGTGTTCAACATGTGCCTTCTCCACCGAACTATACATAGCCAGAACACTTAAAGAAATGAACTTGAATAGTGTACTATAGACAAGTTCTTTTGAATACTGTTTTTAAGAGCAAACTAAAAACCAGTTCTTCCAAAGGAAATATCGAAATCGGTCACTATTAATTTGGCTACGCCATCATCAGGAAAGCAAAGATAATGTAATTGGCGATCATCTCCTTTTATTCCCACGTTTCCCCGTTCCAGTTTTCGTATGATTTTCTCTATTAAGACCCAAATAGTTTTGGTGAGACGGCATCGCCTTGTTCAAACTCTCTTTTGACGTTGATATTAAGATTGCTATAGAATGGCGGTATTTTTGGTCAGCAAATTTTTATGTAGCTCCTGAGGAATCACTATGCAATGAGTAGTGATGTCCTTGATGTCCAGAGTTTCACTAACCGCTTCTGTTCCAACTGAGCTGAAGGCCTTTTTTAAGTCGATGAATGTGAGATAGAGCAGTGTACTATATTTTAGCGATGGTTATAGTAATCATTTGCATGTGATCTATCGTTCTGAGTCCTCTTCGAAATCCCGTCTTCTTTCATGGGGTTTACTATGCCTAGTATCGCATCAGTCCTGCTAGGAATTTGCTGAAGAGTTTGTAGAAGAGGATAAGCGCCTTGAAAATTTGGCGATTCTTGTCAATAACGTGTGGATCTCCTCTCTTGTGCAACATCACGGTTCTGGTGCTCTTCCATTGACTAGGAACATTACATTTTGAGAGTTAAAGTGTGAAGAGTTAAAGCAGTGTGTTTGTGAGTTCTGGGTGAAGGTTCTTCAGATTTTCGGGTGATCCCCTATCACAACCGGGTGTTGTACGATTTTTCACCTATGAAAGAACCTGCCGGATTTCTGAAAGAAGAACCGATGGAAATACATATCCATCCTTCTCAATTTTGTGTGAGGACCACACGATGTGACTGTTGAAAGACTAGACTAGTAGTCGTATATGATTTTCTCCACTGTTTTCTAAGAAAAAAGCGAGCATATTCCTTCTGGACGCCTGAGGGTGACCAGCTTAGTCATGGAATTAGCGAATTTTCAGCACTCATCGCGGACGCTTATCCCAACTTTTGTACTTCAGCAATTTGTACTACTCCATTTTCTTTACGACCTTCTTTTATAGTGCTTCTGTACATCAGTACAAGTTTCGGCTTGAGTTTGCGATTGCACGATACTTATACGACTATATATTGGTCAATTAACTCTTTATTCTTGAACCAGTAGCATTATTCATCTTGATGGTTCTGGAAACTCGTTTCTTGACTTTTACTGCTTTCGTCCATCTATGCAAAGAAAGTATTCTTGTTAGAAGGAGGCAATGGTCCGATCCCATGTAAACTATTGAGACAACAGATGAATCGGTTACTCAAAAGCTCTCTTTTCCTGCAATGTGATGCAATGGCCTCTACTGGCACACCCACGCGATCAAAGTGGTCGTGAAAATGCGAGTTACCACTGTAAGCGTCCGATTTGGGTTGCCACTCGTTCAAAGAAGTCGATGTTCATAGCCAAGCTCACGTTGATGAAGACGCGAACGTCGTCAAGTCTACAATCGCTTGACTGGAGGAACAGTTCTTCTAGGGCATCTTAAATGCTTTAAGACAGCCAAAGCCTTTACGTCTCGGCGGGTCCGACGGCGTAGCATCTAATCTTCTATGCATCCATCATCAGGTTCTCAATGAAGGATTCAGAAGCAAGAGTGTTTGTGTTATAAGGACAGATCTTCACTTCGGTCCTTACATATATAGGCTGCGTTGAATGGCTTCGAAATTTCGGCACTCTATTCATATCCATCAATACCCAACCCTGTGATTAACTTGAACTCCTGAAGCGGCTTAGACCAAGTGTGAAAAAATTTAGGGACGAACTTCACGGAACAATGTTTCACAATTGTCACACATCTGAGCTAGCCCATATTTCATGTTATTTTTCCTAACAACGCACCGAATGATTTACCACATCAGTGTTGTTGGGGAAGTTTCTGAGTGCTGAAATGCGATTTAGAGCGAGGGCTCATAGTTCCACCATCCAAGTGTTCAAGCACGTTATATATTAACTTGACGTGGACGCATTCCTCATCTTATGTAAGTTCTCTGCGGACGGTCTGACTTTTAGGAAATGAACAATAAAAACAAGTGGCACTTAAATAGCTATTCACCAAGCATTCACCAAGCATTTGAAATTTTTCTGTGTCTTTTTCTCGCTGGGATTATGAAAGCATCGGAGAGCGATATATTAATATGATCCTTTCCAGGTCCTGGAGACGGTGAAGTATCCTAAACGACGATCTTCGCGACACAAGAGTTATATTAACAGCCTCAGGAATCATCCAGAACACGAAAGTAAAAGGCAAAGCAAAACTGGAATGCGAAGGGAAAAAACTATTTTAAGACAATTCTCGTCGCGACCGATGGCACTTTGAAAAGTCAAAAACGATGTCGAGAATGAGGGGGCGAAAGTTGAGGAGGCTGCTACTTCAATGAGCTGATTGAATTTTCCGAGGAATTGCCCATGTATGCGCCGTCTAGACTTTTATGAACCATGAATGTCGTCTGCCCGTAGACGAAGGTGCTAACAAGAAGCTTATCACGGTATTATGAATTCCGGCACCACGATCGGAGTTCCATTCATATCACAGCTGAATAACTTAGTGACACGACTATTAGACCACTGTATTTTTTCTGGCTGCAAACGTTCGATTGCCGAATTTAATAGGCCATAGGAGATCTATAAATGATCCGAACGAATTTGATAGGTTGTGTGGTCTTCTCATAAAATCCTTCACGAAAGCTTGGCTAAATCCAACCTTCTTCCATTATGTTAGTGTCAAAATAAACACGTAACGCAGAAATAGTAGAGGAACAAAATTGTGAGTCAATTCGCCAGTCGGATTTTCTTTTTTGCAAAGAAAATGTTGTGTTGCCAGTCAAAGCATTTCGGACTTCTTCGGGCACATGTACAACATCTGTTGCATTTATGACATTTTTTTTCTCGTCCAGATCAGAAACAATTATCAGTGATGAGTCTCGACCAGATACGGCAAAAGACTCTGAGTTCGTCCCTCACCGATAATTTACGTGGCCTGTCAATAGATCGTCTACGGTCTCGAGTCTAGTGTTGACAGTGAGATCTTAGTGACAGAATCTACTGAGAGAATCGAACCATCAACTGGGGAACGCAGCTTTTTATGGAAATATAATTGTCTGTGAAAATTTTGGTGATTTATTTTAGCTCAGATGTGGAACGAAGAAGATTGTGTATGAAAAAAAACGCAGTTTTGAATTGATTCTCAGAAAAGTTCATCGATGTGTCACAGCAGACGCCGGTGTTTAAAGTCTTTACGATTTGAGCGCATCATTTACGAGGTGGATTTCTCTAGTCCATCACGATTTGTGACTCTTGGGAATTAGTGAAGGATGTCGACCATAAAGCATTCACAAAGGCACATTTACGTGGAAGAAAAACACTGGAGCAAAGACTACCAGCTATTCTTTTTAAGTGATAATTAATCAATGAAATCACCTAACCCAATGACTGTCGTCAGAAACTAGCATGGAACATGCAAAGAAGGAGTGAAATTTCTTCATTACCATGGAGCTACTCAGTTGGAGAAGAAAGTTTTGGAGAACGAAACTTATAAAAGAAGATAGCTGAAAGAAACATGATGAATTACTACAATCGTCGGAGAAAAAAAGTGCAAGATGGCCAAAATGAACTCAGTAGAGCATTTCTGTTGAAGATGCTCAACTGCTGTTATGACATTTGCCGTTATTGGAAAGAAGCACTATACTTTTAACATTACCTTCTAAATCATTCTCATAGTGTAATAAAAGGATCAAACGTAAAGCTCTCGGAGTTGATCAGCCCTTGAGGGATGCACCATGCATTCGCCTTCATCAAGTATCGGTTAGAGGTGTTTGAGTGCATATCAGGCCTTTACAGTGATTCGCTGCCGACCTCCGAGGGATGGAAGACTTGATGGGCCGTGAGCGCAGGGATCGATCCCATGTGTGTGTTGCAGGGCTCCTTTGACCACTGCGCCACACGCACCATTTCGTGTTGTAATAAATGCAAATAAATAAATAAATTTGTAGATACGTGCTGATGTTGTTATTTTATGTTGTCCTATGCCATTCCGTTCAATTATAGCAGTTATGTATTTCCATTCCATGCCCTCAAATTCTAGTTTTACTATTGAGTTCTGACTATCCTACATTAATTCTTCGCAAAAACTCGACGGTTTCAAAAACAACTTCAAAAAAATGTGGAAATAGCGCAAAGTTTGGTGCACAACGTAGCGCCATTTGTTCGATGACATGTCGCCATCACCGAAGTGGTGTGAAGGTCCGATCTCAGAATGTATGAAGTGTACCGATAGAGAAGTTCACCATAGTAAGCTCAAAAAATGCACTATCTACGGTTTTACAGAAGTTTCTTGGACCATGTCCTCCTCTCGCCTTGAGAACATGACCGGGATCAATAGAGCGCTTAACACCCTTCGTTGTCGACGTTCCACCACCAACATACGACTGTCTGATATTCAGCCAGTTCCTGTGAACTTGAAGAAGTATTGTAAATGAAAACCAAATCTTCTACAAAGTCACAAATTCAGCACCAGTAGCAATACATTCACAGAAATACCGTAAATGAAAAAAAAACTGAGAAATTGCAAATCGCAAAGGATGGTCAATTCCAGAAACTATTGAACTATCTCCATAATCTACCGTATACTATAATCTACACGAATTGCAAGTTTACACGTCTTTTCAGAAAACTACTAAAATATTTTTTAGAAGTGAAGATCAGTGCTACTGCAGTTGCGGAAGTAGGGAAAATATCTCCAGTGAGCAAGAGACTTCTGCAACTTACAAGCCCAGGATGGCTGTGTAGATCTGTTCTATCGGTATTCCCATCTGAGGAAAGACACGGTGTTCTGTTGATGGGAACTCGTGCAGTACCTACTTGTAACAACGTCAACTCCAAATTTCAAAAGTCCATAAATTTCCGCCATTCAATTGAAACACTGACTCAATCTTCAAGAGTATCTGGATGGGAGGTTTCTACTTTAAAGAACGGAATCCTAGGAGGACGTCGTCATGCATAACATACGGAGTGCTTTTACAATAATGGACTCTGTAGCCGAATCCTCACGCTACCCTCTACAAGCTGTCTGTCTATTCATCTAAGATTATTCAAGCAAAACGAAGAGTCATAAAAGATGAAGTAAATTGATGAATTGTAGGCACAGAAAAAAGCACCCATGCCTCGAATTCATTAACTTAATTACGTTCATTAAAAGAACTAATACTCATCGTGTACGGTTACGCAGATCCGTGTAGACGTCTACGACAACCAGCCAAATGCAGCAGTACGTGGCTAACAACTGAAAGAAGGGAAAAAGGCATTCTAAGGTATCGCTAAAAAGAAACGACTAGAACCATCTGATTGAGGAGTTTATGCAAATGTTCTAGTGTTCTGCTGGATAGCAAGAGCTGAATTGATCTCAAGATCTCATGTGTAAACCCGCTAATGCCGATAAAAATATATTTGATATGGTTTACCACAAAAGGTGCGACAATGCTGTCAGTAAAATCGTCGTAGATTCAACATTAGGAAAAAACAATGGAAAATTTGGGGTCCACGATAGAAGAAGCAACACTCTAAAGACGATGGGAGATGACGATGAAGTTTTTTTTTCTAATGTAAGATGATCGTTTTGGGGCGGTAACGCAGTGGTAGTGATGTTCATTGCGAGCACTGTGCCTAGTTCAACGCGCACCGGGCTCAGCAAACATCCATCACTTCGTGGTCGGGAAATCGGTATCGGGCTTATCTGTGGCCTCATCGCTCCCTCTAGTCCACGTGGAAACGCCCTAACGCAACTATCTCAGGATTCGAGGGAACATCGACGCGCCCACCATTAAATGACATTTATCACGAGAACGAAAATCCTCAAACAGCAATTGAACCCACACGCAAAAGTACGAAGATCTTCGTGGATGATGTATGTTAGGGACCGAATTGGATACACGAAATGCAAAAATTCGCACAGTTGTTGTGAAGCGGGTCCTGTAAAATAAGCAGAATATTAGTAGAGTAGTCGTTGACAAATGTCGAACGAAAAAGAAGAGAACGCAATCGCAACCAGTGCAACATAAGTGCGAAGACTAATGGACGGCACGTGTTAATCAATTCAAGAGGTCATGGGAAGCGAGATGCCTAAAGCACTCTAGCAGTGCTAGGTTATGATGAAAACACACGCATATAGGTAGAAATACTGAAATTCTTCCTATCATGAATCAATGGAGACCAGGTGCTACGTGCCCACTCAACGACTTGTGCAGGCCCCAGCATAATCACTATTTTTCAGAGATTTGCTGGATAACTCACTGTGGTTCCCCTGGATTGCCGAGGTCAGCCTCGCCAAAGTCCACCCCAGGTCTTCACCACCACAAGCGGTCGCAATTCTTGTGGATCAGAGGGAGATTTACCACCATGCGACTTTGATGCCAGGACGGTGGCGGATCCTGGTATTGGTTTACTCTTAGCTAGGCTTCCTGATGGAAATGCCGGACTCTTTCTCAGCTTGGGAGACCCTGCCAAGGGACGAATCCCCCGCACTACATCGCAATGCGACACCCAGGAACACCTCCCAGCCACGATGAGGCGGTAAACCGTGTGGAGGTCTCAATGACGTTTACGCCCAACATTTAGAAAGATACGATAGTGAAGCTCATCAGATTGCTCACCAAGCACTGTTAAGCGAAAGCATGAAGTGAACATATCGTATCCATCAGCCAGATAAAGCTTACTATGTAGTTAGCGAGTTCAAGAATGGAATTGGGTTAATCGGGATAAAAACATGTACAAGAAGCGTAGGAAAACTCAACCTGAGGATCCAATATACATACTTTCGAACAAAGGGATGGTGGCGCAGGATTTCTTCATGCCAAAAGTTCTAAGAGACCACAGAGGAAAAGAACGAGGAAATCGACGGCGGTAAGCAAGAGCAAAATCTAGGGAGAACATTCCGGCAATCTGTTTGAGCCTGACGTACCAGTTCTACACTGAGTCTCCTGATTGTGAAGAAGTCACTACGTACCCAACTGTCACTGTGGACGACAGCAGAAGTTTTATTGTCACACACTATCTTTTACAAATTATTTTGGCTACGGTATAACTCTCTCCTTGAATGAAGTGATATCCTTTCCCATACGCCTGTTCATTCTCCGCCCAAGCCAATGAAGCACCACATTTTCCACAGGGCGTGAATTTTTTTATACGATAACTTGCAGCTAGAAAAACACTGATAGTTTATCGTCCCATTTTCACCTGTGCAAAAAAATATCCCTGCATTCATAGACTTCGTGAGGTTTGGTTTTGTTCCAATGCAGTCCTTTTACTATTCTTACCAGTCCTTTCAAAGTTCTCTCAGTAAAATTTCATTTTCATGCTGTTCTTTAGAAATAGAGAAGATCGGCTGTGAAAGTGCTGAATCAAAAGTGAAAAAAAGGGCTTTTCCTGGGACCAAAAACGACTAAACACTGGACGTTTCTATCATGGTGTTTCCTTCCTTTAATATCATCAAGAAGATCAGAGATGTCATTTTCTGAAATTATCGAGGTTTGTGAGAGAGACCTCACAGGTGAGGTCTGAGAGACCTAATGTCACAGAAATTTCATTTCGTGAAAGCGTGTTCGCCAAGTCAGCTCTAGATATCTCAAGCTAAGAACCAGACGAAACAAGTGCATGCACTTATGCCAGTCTGGCAATGCAGCAGGCTTCAACAATGCCGATATCTTCTACGCATGCTCGGACACCGGCCGTCAAAATAACAAGAATTCTATAAACAACGTATAACAGTAAAAGTTAGGAGAAGTAAAACGATCATTGACGTCAAACTGAAATCCACCCACGCCCATCGGAAGCGATGGGAATATTTAGGTGCGAGACGTTTTAGGGAAGGACGTTTTCTCCAGAAGAAAATTTATTAACTTCGACGACCAATCATCACTCAATAAAACTAATCACTTCAATGAGATTTAATGACATTCTCTGCAGCAATGGAATGAACGATCTTCGACCATGACGTATTTGAGCTCTTTAGCTGTTTTGTCAGATTGGAGAATACCTTAGAGCGAGATCCCTTGGATCTACTCAACTGCCACGGTTTCATATCAGTGAGCAAAGCTGCCAGAAAGATGACATCCGGGAGTCGGAACCCGCTCACTACGCTTAAGACTCCAATTTTTTTATTTTGATTGTTTTTTCAAAGATCAAGTGCCATTGTAGGTTTCTCGACATTTAGTGACATCTGTCTTGATTTCGGAAAAAATTTGAACAATTTACGTGAAAGCTTTCACCAAGTTGAAGTTGATAAGAAATCATGTTTTCGTTGTTTCAAATTTCTACTGAACCGTTTTATTTTAACCACAACAATGCTGAGATTTTCGCAAAACCTGGACCTCTGCCCAGATCGAACCACGATTTCCCTTTCCGGGGGCGCGCGCATTACACACTGCGCCACGGAGGCCCTTGCTCTGCGTTTCTCTCAGCTAGTTTTTCTACCTAGCGGTGCCATCAGCAATCACCCGTCAGCGCGACTGATCTATGTAGCACTAATTGGCATTTAACACTGTTAAGATGAGGGTGTTGTCGAAATCACAATTTCAGCATACAGCATCGCTGTGGTTATAATTCACATTGTACCCTGCCCTGAAAAATTATAAAAGCTCTAAAGTTTTTATATTCTTTAATGGATAAAGCTTCCAGCGTTGATCACTCCCTGAGGGATTTGCCATGCACTCGACTTCATTAAGCATCATTGGAGGTGATTGAATGCATATCTGGCCTTTACAATGACCCGCGGTGGCCTACCGAAGTATCGAGCCAGTGCTGCTATCTTCCCAGACAAAGTCTGGTACCAATTTGCCGACCCCAGAGGGATGGAAGGCTTGGTGGGCCATGGGCGCTGGGATCGATTCCACTTATGTGTCGCAGTGGCGCCCGCAACCACTGCCCCACACTCGCCCTTGAAGAACTATAGTAGGCAGAAAATAAGTTTTATTTCCGCCCTCCAACTGTCGTCAAGCAAGCACATTTTTTTCATGCCTTTCTAACAACAGTTCAAAATCAACGAATACGAAAAAAGCTGAAGATGACGATGTCTGGGTGAAATTACGTAGCCAATAGAATTCTGCCATTGAAATAGAAACAATGTAGAAACCCTATTGGAAAAACTTTCATAATTCGAAAGTGAGATCAGCTCGAGTCCACAAACAAAGCGCTTCTTGCGCTAAGTAAATGTACAGGATTTCAGAGACAGACGGAAAGCTATTGCTAGGAAGATTTATAGATCCAGTGAATGTCGTGGTGTAAATCTCTCTGGAACTGCATCATACGCATAGAAAACTAGAAGAAAGACAAGAAAGCTGTAAAAGAACCGTTAAAATATTGGTTTCTTTAGAGCCACTAGACAACCATGAAAACTAAAAGACGCTCTATATAGCAGTCTTTAAAGTAGCGAATCGATTTTCCAGTTTTTTGATTTGAGTGAGTTCTTTTTTCGAAAGAGAAAATTGAGAATTTTACAATGCACCGACTAAATC
The DNA here is from genome assembly GCA_018806985.1 of Angiostrongylus vasorum. Taxonomy (NCBI): domain Eukaryota; kingdom Metazoa; phylum Nematoda; class Chromadorea; order Rhabditida; family Metastrongylidae; genus Angiostrongylus; species Angiostrongylus vasorum. The sequence continues at coordinate 1,237,475 of JADANN010000359.1, read as the reverse complement.
AAGGACGGTGCCAAAATCAAATCATGTGAATGAACAAAAAACATTGACTATGGAAAGGACATGTCGCTTGCGTGGTCGGTTGCTACTGCACTAAGAGTGAAATAACAATGTAAAACATAAAAGTGTTAAAGTTATGACACAAATTAAGTCGTAGTTTTACTACAGTGCTGAGCTCACAGATCAGCACTAGGACCATCTTAACTTTTGGAGATCCGTAGGTACGCAGAAGACCACCTTGGAGACCCGTTGATATGCAGAAGACCACTATCGTTCTCCGATAGAAAGGAGATTTTTCAGAAACCGATTTGGATAAAGAAACATGAAATAAAAAAAAACAAAGAAGAACCTGCTATTCGGCTTCATCAACTTCCAATCGCTCGTGCTCACTTTATTTCCGGCTGTTCGTAAAGATCTCACGAGATTATCCCGGTGTATTAGATGTCGAACTACAGTCAAATAGTTTCATCACTGGTTGAAATAAACGCGTGTGGTGAGTTTTTGACGTTTTGACAAAGGAAAGGAGGCGTGACGGCAAAAAAGATCTAAGACAGAGGTTGTTGTTCAGACGGCCACTGCAGCCTTGTTCGACTCCTTCATAAACTAGCCGTAAAGCCGAGAAGCAAGGACTACGGTGAAGTTCAACTGAAGCACATCCTCTATCAAGCAGAAGCCGAATGTCAACAACATTAATTACTAAACAAAAGTACTAAATTTTCCGCTTTTTATCTTTTCAAAGGTGGGAAGGTAAATAATTTTGAAAGATATCTGAGGGATCCACCATGCACTCGACATGTATTGCAGAAGTGATTTAACGCACATCTTACCTATACAATGACTCGTGGTGGTTTACCGATGTATCAAGTCATTGCTTCTATCCTTCCAGACGACTCTGATAGCAATTTACCGATTCCGGCTAGATGGAAGATTTAGTGAACCCGGATCGCGGGATCGAACCGACGACGCTGTAGCAGAGGACCTTTGTCCACTGCGCTACATGCTAACCGTGTCAATACTGTCATACACCGTAAGCCAAGTTTTTGGCCTTGTATACTTGTCATCTTTTTGAACAACGTTTTAGAAAATTCGTCAATGTTTGTATACGAGTGTTGTTTTACAGAAATATTTCAAGATGTTCCTCCGAATGAAAAAATTCATAGCTCTCTAAAACAATCATCACTAGCAATCTGATTTTTTTCTCTTGTTCTACTTTACAGAGGAGATGAATATGTTGACGGAACAAAAGAAGTTAGACGAGACCTTCTTTGAGTGATATATCAAATTGCCGAATGCTGAAGATTCTGATGGATTCAAAGAAAGGCAAGAGACTGAGAGGTAATGGAATTTCGTCGTATGTGTCGTCGCCGCTCGTCTTATCCAACAAAATGCTCGCCGCTCATCTTCGGTTGATGTCTCTTAGCGGACAATCACTAAGCTGACGAAAACAAAAAAAGAACGAGTCAAGCACATCACAAAATCAGCGACATACGTCGAATAAACAAACATATCATAAAACATGTCTATTTGGTGTCATTCCGTCACATTAAGCTGGTTGTAAAAGCTAATGGGTGACTCGCCCGAACTCGGCTATCTCCAAGATTGCAAAGGGAATCGACTCGAACAGCAGTCTACGACATTCATAAAGAAGCCGAAATCCTTAAGCATCACCGAAACAACACGCGAAATGTTCACAGACCTTTGTGGACGATGAATAAGAGGAAAACGAATCGAATACAAGATTATGCAGAGATCGGCACAGCAGATGTGATGACTGGTCACGAAGATGAAATAACAGAAAGAATGACCACAGTGCTAACTTTCTCAAAAGTAGCGATGTATAGTCTTGTAGCTATCATTAAATCCATACTATTTTTTCAAAAATCCGATTTGAACAGTCAGCACAGGGACGATGATGTTTGTGCGCACGAAAAATTGAAAGCGTTTCGCCCAAGGCAAAATGATACTGTCTTGTGCTCTAAATCGATAAATCGAATCGGCACCATGAAATGAGCATTTATGAGCTAATCTTGTATCTTCTTATCCTTATCGTGTAAGTGGCTGCGAATTTTCACTGAGCCATCTTCTTGACCGTGTGAAGCAACCAGTGGAGCGCCATTGCGTTATCACTTCTATTGTGTCTTGGAGCTAATAGTTCCGAGCATCCGCTTTTTCCTCCATTTTTTCTAAGTATGGGAAAGAAATGTTCATCACGACCAAGTTCATTTCTTAAAGAAATCTTTCTCAGCGCTAGTAGTTTTTGTTTGGTAAATTCAGTTTCTAGGGTGGCATCATTCTATACAATTTTAAGAGCATGTTCAGACGCTGTACAATGCTCTCATGGCAGATGAAGACCTTTTCCCTCAACCTATTAAGGCATTTCTCGCTTTGGCGTGGAAAGTTGGATGACACACCAGAGTGTAAAGCCATGAGTTTCAGGGAAGTTTGAAATTTCCATCCGAAAGCTGGAAATAAAGCAATGCTACAGAATCCCAATGCTGTCCTCTTAGAGACTCAATCACAACGTTGAAAACCCCACTTCGATTGAAAAAAGTTGACGGCTGCTGATGGCCACAACTCCAAGGCGCCATAGCAAAAACACGTTGGGACTCCGGGGGTCAAATCAGATCAGCAATAAATTAGCCTCAGTATAGAACAGCACTGAAACCAGATCAAGAAAAGGAAACATGTCCACGTCGAGCCCACTTCTTATTTCTGTGCCTCTGCAGCAAGAGGAATTCTCCTCAAGCATTGATTGATTCGCCCCTTTTGAGCTGCTGATTATGTCAAATTGTATGACGTCCAAAACAAAGGACAAAAGTAAAAACACCGGCAAATTTGAGTTAAAAGCCGAGGCGATTTACATTTGCGAAGGAAATACCTTTCCACGATGTGCCGACGAAGAGGCAGTGTCGTACACCAATCCGCACCGATCTGTTATGAGATCCTCAACCTTCAACCTGTGTGTCAAAATAGAACACCATCACCTTACTACTTTCCAAGTTGTGCAATTCATTGGAGTGGAAGCAGACTGGGGAAGGGCTTGCAAAAATAGCTACAAAAATCGAATAATTTGGAACAGGAGGTCGAAGTAGAAATGGAAGCTGTTCACGCCTACACCACGTCTGTTTCATGGAGATTCGTTTGAAAAAAAGAAAACTCGCATCTGGACATTCAATCCGCTTAGTTTCAGGCTCATGGAAAAATCAATCACATCCTCAAAAAACAAATGATGTGCTTCGTTGGGAATTCTATAATGCCACCCTTTTTCATTGAATGGAGTCGTCGGCTTTGTACTGAGATTCTACCCGAATGCAAGTTCGAGAAGAAGTTGTTTCCATGAAAATCAAAGAGTTATCTATGACAAGGGCATTGACCGAACCCCTTTTTTCACATGACCGTAGATTAAGGAGGAATAGACCGAAAATCACGAGAAACTGGTGAGAAGGCCTTCAAGTGTTTTGCATAAAACTCCCTTTTCCTCTACCGAGAAGTATGGACTGCTTTTCTATTATCGCTAAAACGTTCCACGAGAAGGGAACAAAACTGGAACCCCCTAATACGTTTGCAATAAATACTAGTTGGTGTGGTGACAATCTTTGCGAGGATAGTCTAAGTCGATACAGACGAAGGAAACTGTTCGAAATAACTTAAGAAAGCAGTATCAATGAAAGCGGATGGGACATAAATGAGTAGAAATTGAGAAAGATCGCTATTGGAAAGATTCTACCGTAACCCTTCCCGTTTTGCAATATTTCGTTTCTGGTTCCAAAACGTTCAACGGAGAAGAACCATAGCAGACCATTCCTTCTGAAGGACCACATGTTATCAAGAGCGCGACAGCTTCCCGACCAGTCAATAGCACGATTATCAAGAGTGCGACAGCTTCCCGACCAGTCAATAGCAGACTTTGTATGAGTTGGTAGCTGCGAACTATACACACTTCTCCCAACCCATGTGACAGTATATCCTGAAGGCGGTGGTGTTAGAAAATGGTGAACGAAGAACATTTTTTTTAACTACTGCCTGATTTACTAAGTGTATATGCTCTGCAACCTCTTCACAATGATTATTCTACGGCACATATCAGGAACTTGGGATAGAAGTGAAGCAGTTGGACAATGCGATTTCACCATGATTCTGCCAGTGAATCTCATCCAAATTCTCATTGAAGTCTGTTGGAAATATAATGGTTGTGCTCTTTCAACCGTCGTCGATGGTTTCCACAACATCGAAGCGGATGTCTTTCTAACAGTTCGTCGGCTAAGGAATGGTGGAGTCACATATAGAAACTCCATTCGACTGCTACGGAAAATCCTACCAAATATACAGTTTGTTCCTAACGACTCTTTACACTGTCGTAAGTGAAGAGGCTTGATTGAGGCAGCAAAAACTAGCCAAAATGTCACATTAGATAACAAATTCACTCGACTGAAGCGAAAGCGCCCTTGACGGCAAATTCGTCTTCACGCTTCAATTTTGAGACGATATCTTGTCATCTCCTTATCGCAGAAGAAAAACCATACGTGATGAAATATGAAACGAATAATGAAATAGAACAAAGACATGCCATGGCAAATGACGGAAGAAGGCTTATTTTAGAAAGGAAATGACTCATGGAAAGGAAATCAAAATACACAATGTTGACTTTTCTATTTACCGCTTTTCACAAGTTTTCACGGCAGGGTATTATGTGTGAAACAACCACAGTGATGCTGAGATATTTGCAAAACTTCGGAACGCAGGTGTCTGCGGTAAGGAAGGAACGCGACACTACCCTTTACGAGTGCTGACGCGGTCACCACCATCGCATGCGGGTGCTTCGTTTCGCCTGTCTCTCAGCTAGTTCTGCGGTCCGGAGTTTCGCAAATATCTCAGCATCATTGTGGTTGTTTCAAATCAAAATAGTTGGTTAGTTGGTTGCAAAGTGTGCATCATAGAAAGGATAAAGCTCTCGGCGTTGATCAATCCCTAAGGAGTGCGCCAAGCTTTCGACTTCACTGCACATTTTTGGAGGTCATTGATGGATATCTGGCCTTTACAATGACTCGCGGTGATTTTTTTGATGTATCGAGTAGTGCTGCTATCCTCCCAGGCATGTCTGGTACCAGTTCGCCAACCACGGAGCGATGGAGGGCCTGGTGGGCCTGGTGCGCGGGAATCAATTCCATGTGTATTGTAGGGTGCCTCCGACCACTGCGCTACACGCCACCCTACTAAGTACATCATGCCTGTAATTAATGTGCATGGAGAGCAAAAAGGAGAAGATGTGTAAGAGAAAGAGAGCAGTATAGGCCCACGTTTAGGTCTTTTAGGAAACCCAGTGATGAATCGATTGGCCTGAAATCAAGGTTCACTTTTTTTAATTTAATGGTTCTCTCAACGCTGTTCTATGAAGCTGACGCGAGGATAATATAGCATAATCAGGTCAGAAATTTCAGGCTTACAATTTTACACATCTAGAGGTTGTGCAATATCAAGCCGGACCTCAGAGTTCACGCCAACGAGTTAGGGTTACTCGTCACTCCACTCGAGCGGTGTTAATAGGCAGACTGTAGAAGATTCTACTCGATAGGACTACGAAGACCCACATCACGAGGATGAGCAGCTGTGAACCGTCGACTCTGATCATTGCGACTCTGAAGAAGACGAAGATGTCGAAAGGTTAGCTGGAAGAAAAATTAACACCAACTTCACTTTAAGTTATCAATGTCGAGTGTAGATATCGATTATTCATACGGAGTTCAAGTGAAAGTCGGTTAAAAAAAATAGGAATTCTTCATATAAAAGGTTGTGTTAGTTCCCAGGGTCGACTTTCTATTAATCTCGGCATTGGATTATGAATTCGTCGTTTTCTCTCTCAGCAATCGCGAGGTTGTTAAATATTAAATATAAATATAAATATTAAATACAAAAGCATAGAGGAGACGACTTTGCTATAAGAGCAGCTATCCTCGCACAGGATCCTAAAACACCAACGCGCAAACTCCCTCGAGGCTTTTCGGATAAATGCCAAAAATCCGAAAATGAGTAGCAGGGAGGAAGGTCCCGAGATCACGCGTGATCTCGCCCCGTACCTTCGTGTCGATCGTTGATTTGGGGAGGTGCAGTCGTCAACCATATGCGATTCTGAGCGGCTGTTCTTTCTCGGTGCAAGACAGATGAAAAAGCGGTGGGTCTCTCGAGAAGCCGTAGATCTTGTAATTATAGTGCAGATTTTCACCTTTCTGTTTGTGCTGTTGAAGCGTTTGACCCAGTAAGTTGCGCATTAGTGCACCCTTCCAGGCTCTGAAGAAGGCGATTCTGCCAAAACGTCAGCTACCGTTGTGTTGTGTTAGTTGTTTTCTCTTCAGTGCTATCACTGTTATCTTGAGCACAATACGTTTCTATTCGTGCACCACTGGTCATTTAGTTGACATCATTTAGTATTATATTTCGCATTCTCGGTTATGCGAAGGTTCCCAGAGGTCAGCTAGATTTTCACTGACGAACTGATTGTTCTCTAGTAGTTTCAAAGTTAATCATGTCAATGGATCCTTGGTTGTTACTTTTACTATGGAAAGCTCGTTTCATAAATTACATCTCTTGCACATAACAGCTTGGGTTTTTCTACAAACATTAAGTGGAAAATTTCAGCAGTTACTAGGACGTTCACAAATTAATGTCGAGTGTTAACTTTTTTTATTTCCTGCCTCTTATTTCTTCATGGCAGGGTATTCTGTGTGGTACAACCACAATGATGCTGAGATATTCGCAAGACTCCGGATCGCAGGTGTCCACGGTGGGGAACGAACGCGCTATTGTCCTTTCCGGGGAGTAACGCGTTCACCACCACACCATGCAAGTTCTTCGTTTCAGCTGTCTCTCAGCTAGTTCGTTGGGTTGTATTAATGTCGGATTTATTGCAATTTCACTTTTGTATATATGTTTTAGCGAGATATTCTCTTTTGAATGCTGTATATACCATTTCATGGTACAGATCATTACTGTCACGAGGGTTCGGCTTCTACATCGTCCTTGAGCGGTCGGTTACTTTTTCATTCCCACTTTCGTTTCTTATTCCGGTTTTAACATCTCTACGAATTAACTAGTAGGAGGACCGAGCGAAGGATTCATCGCCGAAAACACACCTACCTCAGATCCACGTCGTGGTGAACCTGAATACGCCCTTCCAAGGTTACGTCAGGACTCCAGGGAGGACCAAGTTGCACGACCAACAATATGCCAGCCTCAGTACCCCGCACACTGGGTGCTCCCGTCTATGACGTCAGGCGGTGAGACGACCGGTGAGAGGCCAGAAAGTCTCGGGCTAGGCAAGACGTCATTGGAACCGGATCTGACGCACGCACGCACGACACGCCATGGAGATTGTTTCTTACTATGCACGTATAATGCCAGAACACCCTTCACAGACGCCGATCTTCACGCCCTTCTTGTAGCCGCAGATCGCATTAAATTTTGTGTGATCGCACTACAAGAAACAAAAATCAAGAAGACCGACATAGGCCATCTACCTTGTGATTCGTGGAGAAAAGGTCCCGTCACGAAATGTCGGCGGCGTAGGCTTTGTCGTCCAGCCATCCAGTGTTCATCTCGTCGACTCATACGAGATCCTCTCCCCTCGCATAGCTGTCCTCCGTTTTCAAGTGTCGCATCATAAGAAGATCACTGTCATCAATTGCTACTCACCGACCGACGCAGCTGATGAGTACGAATTAAATGCGTTCTACTATCAGTTGGAGGAAGTCATCCGCAATGATAAAGCATATCATAAATTTGTAGTCGGAGACTTCAACGCCAGAATAGGAAAGGCCAACTAGAGCGAATACAGGATTGGAAATTTTGGATTGGGAGAAAGAAATGAGAATTGGAACCGTCTCGCAGGACTCCTGTCCACAGCACGTCTCTTCCTTGGGAACTCGTTTTTCCAGAAGAAAGAAAGCCACCGCTGGACATGGAAGTCTCCCAACGGCATGACTCATGCGGAGATCAACGATATTCTGACAAACAGAAGATGGTGCCTACTTGACACATCGGTAGTCCCTCTCTAGTCATTCTCTACTGGTTCCGATCACCGCCTTCTTCACGCGAAGATTCGATTCAGCCACAAGCTGGAAAAGAACTCTCTTCATCGACCACGAAGAAAAAGTCTAGCTGTATACGACAAGAACATTCTGAACAAAGCCCTATGCAAACGTGACTGGCAGATTAAAGAAGACCCGACCGAAGACTACGAGCTGCTTGTCGAAGGACTGAAAGGCTGTGCTGAATTCGCCTCAGTTCCTCAATCAAGAAGATCGGATCGCATCTCCTTCACTACTAATGAGTTGCTCGAAAAGAGAAGGAAACTAAAGCTTGATCCTACTGCAACAAGTTTGACATGGCTAGTAATAAATGCCAGCTACAGAATAGCTTTGCAGGAAGATCTACAACGGTACAAGCAGAAGAAACTACTGGAAGCAGCAGAAAAAAGAAGCAGTCTGGAAAAAAATGCCGTCGGGACTTGTGTGATTATAAGGTTCCGCTGTCAGCTCTGATGAACGAAGATGGAATCGTCAAAAGTTCCCGCCATGATATGGAATTAATAGCGGAAACGTTCTACACCAACCTTTTCCGTTCTATAATCCCTGTCCCGGACCTTAATATCCCCGCTGGAGAAAAACCACCTGGAATTTTTCCGTCGGAGGTTCGAGTTGCGATAGAAAACATGAAAAGAGGCACAGCTTCAGGACCAGACAATGTCACCGCCGATTTCCTTAGAGCTGGAAGCCACAATTTACATGTACTTCTCGTAAATCATATGACAGCCTACCTTCAAAAGAAAAAATCGAAGACCAGTGGAGGACGTCGCGTACGGTCATCCTTCCCAAGAAAGGGAGACCGAAGGATCTTCGTAATATCGTCCCATATGCTTGTTGAGCGTACTCTACAAGCTCTTCACGAAGATTATCCTCTTGAGCATATCAAGGACATTGGGTGAGGCGCAATCAGTCGAACGAGCAGGATTTCGGAAAGGATTTTGCTGTATGGACCACATCCAAACCGTGTCCAGGGTCATCGAAGTTTGTCGGGAATACCACCTTGCTCTAGTCCTAACCTTTGCCCACTATGAAAAAGTCGTTTGACAGTGTCGAAACGAATGCAATCCTATCAGCGCTCGTCGACCAAGGAGTGGACCCGTTCTACATAAGAACTCTGTGCGACTGTTATCGGAACTGCACTACGAAAATACAGCTTTTCCATCGAGCTCTTACCATACCGATAGGAAAAGTCGTTCGACAGGGCGACACAATATCGCCAAAGCTGTTCAGTGCCGCACTGCAGTGGATAATGAAGTCACTCGACTGGGACGAGAAAGGCATATGTATTGATGGAAAATTCCTATCAAACCTTCGTTTTGCCGACGACATTGTCATCTTCTCAAGAAGTACTAGTGAAGCAGAGGTGATGATCAACGAGCTCAACGAAGCGGGGAGAAAGATTGGACTTCGCATAAATCGAAAGAAGACCCACTTCATGAAAAACCATGGTGCGAAGGCGGAAAAATTGGATTGGATGGCTCTCTCACTGTATAGACCACCTCGTACGTATACCTTGGGCGATCAATGAACGTGGAGAGCAACATGAAGGAGGAAATAGATAGAAGAAGGAGAGCAACTTGGGCCGCATTCGGGCCTCTCAGAGAAGCCACCGACCAACTGAAAGACCCGAAAATCCGCGCTCATCTCTTCGGTTCCACGATTCTCCCAGCGCTCCGTTATGCTGCAGAGACATGGGTTGATACTTTAACTATGTCAAGAGTGCTTCGCACTACTCACAGAGCTCTTGAGCGATGTCTTCTGAAATATAACCGGCAGTCTCAATATCTAGCCGGAATGCGAAGCTCTGACCTTCGAAATCTGTCACATCTTCGAGATCCAGGAGAATATACATCGATAGCGAAACATAGATGGGCCGGTCACATAATGAGAAGAACAGACGACAGATGGACGAAAAGAACAATAGAGTGGACTTCAAGAGAATGCAAACGTCCCCCAGGACGACCACCTACACATTGGGCGGACGTGTTCGTAAACAAAGTTAATCAGCTGTACCCGCAGCTGCTGTTGTTTTACAGATCACGGTACGAGACTCGCAAGCGATACCATGCTCGAACAAGAGCACCACCACGGACTACGATTGCGAGAGAAAGGAACGAATGGCATATGTGCTGGGGTCCGCACAGCTCGTGAAGACGGACCGTCCAAGTATCCAAGTAAGTAAGTATATACCATTATAAGGCTCAGTTTATGTAGTTCTCGCTTTCAGTGATGAAAATCGAGTTATTGGCGGTTTTGAAGGCCCTGAGGCAAAGGCTACATATGGACAGGGAAAAGAGCGAGTCATAAACGTCATCGTTCTCGGGAATGGGTGTTCCTATTATGTGACAAAAAAAGGGCGGGAAATAAAAATGAAGGTCAAAAATCATAAAATCAAAATCAGCAAAGCTAAATCGATTAAAGAGACATTAACATGAAAAAAACGAAGCGACATCGTTGAGCTACTTTTCAATGGAAGAATGCAGCTGCTCATTTGTTGATTACCTTTATCTTCAAGGCGGCCGCGATGATGCACCTACATAAAGGTGAACGATGTCGTTCAATCCTTCGCTTAGCTGTGTGCTGTAATACACATGGTTTGGGTAACGATTCTGTCTGGCTGGTACACTTATCGGAGATCTTCAAGACTTTGTCTTCTGGAAAAACGTAGTGGAGAAAAACTTGCACATGACGAAATTTAGAGGAGATTTTTAGAGAGGTGAGAAGTTTAGGTTCAGGAGAGATCAGAAGGAGGACGCGTGTAGCGCAGTGGTCAGAGGTACCCTGCACTACACATGAGTTCAAGACTCACCAACTCCTCCATCCCTCTGGGGTCGACAGATTGGTGTCAGACCTCTCTAGGAGGATAGCAGCATTGACTCAATACGTCGGTAGGCCACGGTAAGCCATTGTATAGGCTGAGTGTGCATTCACTCACCTCCAACGATGCTTGGAGAAGTCGATTGCATGGCGCATCCCTCGCAGAGAGATCGAAACTAAGATCTTCATCGTTCATCCGTAAGGTGCAGGAGAGTATGAACCATGTGAAATCTTCCGTTCATATTTATCTACTCATTTAATTATTTCCAGAGATTTGTCTCACACGAGTGATTTAGAAGCTGTTAATATCGAGGTTTTAAAACATATGATGGCACGCACTGGCTTGGAAACGAATACAAGGGGTTAGCTCTCTATTCCTGCAGTGTTGGATTGCTTTTCCAAACGCATGCATAGGTGTGCCTGTATCTTCATGGGTTGCATTCTCCATTTCGATTCAGCGGATATCCTACAACTGAGGTATTGAAAAGAATGGTGTATGTATGGTGTATGAAAAGTTATCTCCAGTAGCTAGACCCTTCTTCCTCCTCTGTTCCTTCCCGTTGAACTTAGTGCAACGAACCCATTATCTGTGGTTCCCTATTTACAACGTAAACGGGCATTAAAACTAAAGGACTCCACACCGAAAGCATAAGGCTATAAAGTGATCGAGAGCCCATTGATAATGACAGAGCTTAACGGAAACAAATGGAGGCCTTATTGATGATTTGATCTAGTTAATCAACGAGTAGGGGGTTCTGAATTGGAACAAGTAACATCTATCAACTGTTATGTTTGTAGTTTTAACATTAAAAGCGATAACAAAGAGCTGGAGACAGAGGAAAAGAATGGAGGAGATTCGTGGAACTTAGTGGCTTCCATTCCACGAAACACTTTTCTCTTGTTCCTCGAAGAAAATCAAATCTGGTGTTTACAAATATCATATAGATTACGAAAGTTACTCTTCTCCAGTAGTAACTCACTAGGCAGAAATCATGGGAAAATATTTTCGACAGGAAGTCAAATTGGCATAGACGTTAGGGAGCAGAGAATTTTCAAGTTTTACACAAATCTACAAAATTCTAAATGATTCACATATCTTCGCCAGTACTTCTACTTTTTGATTTCAAAAGATGTTTAAGCGAAATGCTGTAGTAGAGATCGAAATGTAATTCTTATGGCTGCCCTGCTTCAGGCTTGTGAGTAGAAGTCCATGAAGATTTCGTCAGTGTCGTTTTCCTCGTATACCTAACGACCGCCCCTAATCTCAGCGAGTGTTTAATAAATATTTCGTTCAAAGAGCTGAATTTAATCGCGTATCGAACCATTTACATTCTCTCTTTCTTTCTTCGTATCTTCATTAGATATTGAGAATAAAAAACATGAGTCTGATGTTGTCGAAACGTGTCGAATGACTCCGCCATGCAAGCCATCTTCAAATTCCTTGTACAAAATGAAGCAATGCAGCAGTAAACATGTACGGATTCACGATTCAGCGGTTGATGACACTCTTAAAGAAATGCCTAAATTGCTCAATCTTTAGATGGTCCGGGAGGTACTACGCACAAATAAGAAGGTTAGGATTGGCACACCGACTGACATGGAACTTGCCATTGCGTTTATGTCTAGGGTAGAACCACCACTAGCCGATCTCCGGCCATTACTGTAGATACATAGATGATCGCTTTGTCATTTGCTCATCATAAGAGAACAAATATTTTGAGTTATTGAATTAGAAGTCAGAGCACATTAAATTTGTCCGCGAGAAATCGATAGAAAACTGGCTTCCATTCCTGGACGTTCAAATTAACCTAACCGAAAACGGCTACATTACGAAGTAGTACGGAAAGCCAAGTAGCAAAACATACTTGTTCATTAACTCTTCTCTTACCCGTCACACACAAATTGGGCGCTTGTAAGGAACATGTTTCGAAGAGTAAAGAGTAACCAGCGTGTGCACAGGAAGAGAGCAGAAGGAGTTCCGGAACTTGGCGCAGAAAATAGTCATTTTTAATGATTACGAAACTGTAGCTCCTCGGAATAGGTGTGAAGGGAAACCCAATCCCTCAAACGATAACTGTGACTATAATAACGTCCAGTTTATCCTGCCCTTCATTTCAAGTGAAATAAGTGCATCTATAAAACATTGCTTAAGAAAGGCCGGTTCAGAGAATTCGGTAACAGTAACTGAAATGCCACCTAATAATCTAAGACGCCAGCTAGTTCGCAACCGGCTGCATGAAACACCTACGTACAACGCAAAAATTGCATATTTTGTCTTAACGGTAGAGACGATGGCTGCATGAGTTCGGGTAAAGTTTATCTGATCTCTTGCAATGCGTGCGGAGACGAATACATTTGCGAAACGGATAGACACTCTGCATCCGTATAAAACAACAGCCTGTCGGTAAATTTAAAGTTAACCCAAACACCTCACTAGGCAGTTTTGCGCGCTTGTGCTTTCGATTACTGTGCGAGCATCGTAACTTCTGGTTCAAAATCTTGATTGAAATCTTGGTTTAGCATTTTCTTTGTTTGGTTATGGAGGTGTTGGGCTGGGTACATTGCGGTCATCTTGACCTTTCCAGACCCTGAGGGCGAAATCTGCCGAGACGTCAGTTTGTTCGTAAATAAAGAAATAAAACAACATTTCGTGTTTGCTCAACAAGAATATAAAGAATTGTTTGATCAGTGGCGAGGTTAATAGGAAGTCGGTCGTGGGAATTACAAACACAAGCTGCTCTGCACGAGATCCTGATAATCATCGAGTGACGTTAGAACTATGATAGCTTTGTGAGCATCTGCGAAGAAAACACAGTGGTTGATTGCTACTGGCAATTCAGAGCCGCCCACTCCTATGCACTTCCCACTCGTTCGTTCATCTGCGCAGGTGAGCGCCAATATGCCTACTTCTCTACGGAAAGTGCTAGTCAATCCGTCGTAACAGAGACGCTAGTGCAAGGGAAACCGATGGAAATATACATTTCGAATAGAAGGTTTATTCCAGCTTTTTACCTAAGTTTCCGTCCACATTAACCTTTAAGAGGCAACTAAAAAGAAGTGTTAAAAAATAGAAGCAATAAGCAATCCGATCCCTCGATGCTTTCTTCCAGTTCAAGTCTCAATCAGCTATAGATCTTTAAGAGGCAACCGAAAAACAAGAGTGCAAAAAGTCAATCCAAGATGTCAATCGGAAGTGTTTTTAGTGTTGGACGATGAGCACTAATGAAGTGAGAGATAAAAAGGGGTGGGGCGATTAGCTTGCTGTCTACTCAAGTCCACGGCTATTCTCCCTACAATATCCCTCCCCTTCGTTCGTTAATAGATTTACAGCCCTCAATTGTGACTCTGTAGACAAGTGACAGAATACCGTTGTTGATCCTACGATATTGGCGTAATAAAGCTATTATGCGTGATATAACTTTAATGATGCTGAAATATTTGCAAAACTCCGGACCGCAGGTGTCTACGGTGGGGAACGAACGCGCTATTGTCCTTTCCGAGGAGTAGCGGTCCGGAGTTTTGCAAATATCTCAGCATCATTAAAGTTATATTTCGCAATACATACCCTGCCGGTAAAAAAAGAGTAGGCAGTAAATAATAAGTCAAAATTGTGATTGTAACTGCAGCCTCAGCTTAACTGGGTTCGCTGCCGATTTGGGCCCCCCAGATCAATCCCGCTGACGGGTGATTGTTGATGGCAAAAGATCAATAGAACTAGCTGAGAGACAGGCAAAACGAAGAACCCGCATGGTGTGGTGGTGAGCGCGCTACTCCCCGGAAAGGACAATAGCGCGTTCGTTCCCCACTGGAGACACCTGCGGTCCGGAGTTTTGCAAACATCTCAGCATCATTAAATTTATATTTCGCAATGCATACCCTGCCGCTAAAAAGAGTAGGCAGTAAATAACAAGTCAAAATTATTATGCGTGAATTCATCTATGGTATATACAGGGTAGCATGGCGAGGAGCTCGTGGTGAGGACGAGAAAATCCGATGACAAGAACGTTAAAAGTGGACATAAAACCAGATGGTAAGCAGACACAGATGCAGGAATACCGATCAAAAAATAAGAGACGACAATTGAATTTGAAGTAGCATTGAGGTTGAGGTCACGTCTCCCTTAAATCCTAACATTCTCTTTCTTTCTTTTTGAGTTCAAATAACACAAAAAGTTGCATCGGAAAACGTCTAAAGAATCATCAACAAATATCCTTGAACGAAGATTAATAGGCCGAAAGAAAGTATCTTGTAAATTTTGCGATATGATCCAATTAGTTCACCTCAAATCAGCAGAAATTAGAATTACTAGACCACCGTCGTATTCACACCAGAACAGCGAACCCGTTATCACAAGATGGCGTCCGTAGCCTTAGCGAAACTCGTCAAAGAATGTGCTTCTTTTCGTCATCAAATTGAACGCCTTTCGCTGCAGTTTTGATTGGACTTTGTTATCAACGTTTTATCAGTTAGAGGTCTTTGGATTTTTTCGAGCTTACACAGCATTGATATAAATTCTTATGCGGATAACGTTTCGACGGGTTCTTCCTCTTCAAAGCCGCGATGATTCGATGTCCGTAGTCGTATATAGTTGAATCGTCTGGATTGGAGCACCGCACGAATGTACGACCCTCATTCGTTTGTGTCCTTTTGTAGAGGACGACAGTTGCTGCATCGCCATCCAATTTCATCGTATCGATTCACTGCTATGAACGTTTTATTTAATCAACAAATTGAAAGTCTCTCAAGCTGTTCGAAGCTAAAAAATCTTTTGGAAATCCATGGAACCGTAGCCTCAATAACATTGTCGGTCTCACGAATTTTTCATCAAATTCCTTTTCACAAAAAAACGCATCGTTGAGAGACTGCATAGCTACCCATTTCCTTCTTGGCACAATCGCGATCCTCATCAGCAATAAGTGAATGACAAACTTAAACCGCAGTACACATAGCTCTCTTTCGATGTAGAGAAGGATCACTTGTGAAAAAATCTGTCAGTTTTCTGGTGGTTCCCAAAACCACTGACGGATTTCGTAGTAATTCAAGTGTTTCTGGATGGATATCATTTCCCTTTTTGGAGTAATTTGATCACTACTGTGCTTTCAAACACTGAAATCCGATTAGCTGTACTTCGAAACGAGTTGCATACTCAGAGAGGCAGAAATCTTAGAGCCTTCTTGTCTTTACTTCCTCTACTCGAGAAGTTTAACGATCCAGAAGCCGCTCAGAAGCTTTCTCTTCAGAAAATCAGCAAGAAAACACTGTTGGACATCGCACTATCATCACTTGTGCAGATAATTTACCGTTGTGTCAAAGAGATGATAGATTCAACCCAATTCCAGCCAGTGCATTCTACCATTGATGAGTATTCCAACCGATATAATGGACCAGTTCACGGTAATCCGTGTCTCAAACGAGAACTCATTAGTAGTTAAACGAATATGGAGAATTTAAAGGTGGATAAGGATATTTCGCCAAGTAATTTCTAGACAACAACGGCAATTCCCACGCCACCGCATGTGTTACTAACGCTGAAACTTGATAGACAGTTCAAAAAAAGACACTGAAAAATTAGACATCGAAAAGATGTAATAGAAGCATTATTCTTAGTGACCGTTTCTTTTTTCAAATAAGGAGAACCTGCTCTCGTGAGAACCGATTCGTGCTTGGCATTTCGATCAAATGCGGGGTGGCAATCTATAGATGAACGGCTAGCACCTTTGAATCGAATCCCTCTTTACTATTCTCGGTGGTAGTGTAAGTACATCTGGCTCTCCATGTTAGTGCAGTGGCATAGGTTTGTTCCCAAGCTTAAATGACCTTATTGAGAGGTGAAATCTATGTTCTTTATCACAGCTCGACATCCACTAGTACCTCCCAGCCACAATTTGACACTGAGATTTCAGGTATGACGATAGAATATCATCAAGTTTAAGTGCCAAAATTGTTTATCACTCGTAATGGTTGACGCTTATTCGGTATGGGATATTTCACTTATGTGGAAAAATTTATCGCGGCAAAACGAAGCCCTTTAGACTACAAGACGTCAAGAAATAACTGTCATAACTGATATGATTCTTAGCAATGAAAGAAGCAAACATGTAAGGAAATATCGCATAGGTTATAGAAAATGGATAGGTATAAGAATAACGTTTGCAAAGATGCGATGGAGAATTCAGCTAAGCGAGAGGGCACTGTGGCGCAAGAATGATATGATATGACGTGCGTGAAATTCAGAAGAAATAAAAAACGAAGAGTTTCAAAAAGTGGGAAGCCCTGAAGAAACACAAGTCTCATTCTATGCTCAGAAAAGATTCTGACTGGGCTTTGTTCAAAAGAAGAAGAAGGCAAAAGATGATGACATTCAGGCTTCTACCTACCACTTCCCATCGATAGCAAGGTGTCTTTTCGACCTTTCAATACACTGCGATAAAAATAGCAGAAAAGTAGGAAAACGTGAGCAAATCTATAAAGTACAAAACTCACAACTCGCCATCCGGTGAGAGAAATGTGAATGTCTCTGGCATTCGCGAGAGGTGTGCCTGGAAAAAAGAAACGCTCATTCGAATTAACATCAACTTCAGCAAAGAACATAGCTTATCGACTGTAATACGAAGTAATTCGTTTGTTATTTCAAAGTACGAACGACGGTGAGCTGATCAGAACACCGACTCACCCCACGTCGGCCAGCCACCGTACTCGCAGGCACATAGAACTCGAATGTGACGATGGGTGGGTATGTCGTGTTTCTTATGATAAAATTTCACTTCTTTCTACCTATGCATATTTTGCCTTGATATTCTTATTTCAGCTCTCATTTCGTATCTTCTATGCAGTTCTTCGAAATCATGTTCTATTAAGCCAAGCCCAGAGATGACACTGGTTTTAATCTTATGAACACCGATGCATTACACTTAAACAAAGTTTTCCACTTCTGTTCAAACATTATGGATAGTGAAATCCTACCACAATGTTCCTACAAACGAAGGACTCGCATGGTGTGGTGGTGAACGCACTAGCCGCTGGAAAGGATGATAGTGTGCTCTGTCTGCACCGCAGACACCAGTGATCCGGAGTTTCGCAAATATCTCAGCAACATTGTAGTGATATTTCATATAGCACCCTGTCATTAAAAAATAGTAGGCAGCAAATGAAAATGACGACATTATGCATAATGTTAATTTTTATTTGCTACCTACTATAATTTTTCATGGCAAGGTATGGTGTGAAATACAACCGCAATGATTCTGAGATATTCGCAAAACTTGGACCCTGAGCTAGATCGAACCACGATTACCCTTTCCGGAGGCTCGCGTACTACTCATTGACCGCTTAGGTCTTTTCTTCACGTTTCTCTCAGCTAGTTTCCTACCTAATGTTGCCATCAGCAATCACCCGTCAGCGGTATCGATCTGGGAAGCACAAATCGGCACAAAACTCAGTTAAGCTGAGGCTGTAGTCGAAATCACAATGTTAACCTTTTATTTGCCACTTACTATAATTTTTCACGGCAGAGTATGATGTGAAATACAACCACAATGATGCTGAAATATTTGCAAAACTCTGATCCCGAGCCAGATCGAACCACGATTACCCTTTCCAGGGGCTCGCGTGTTACACACTGCACCGCTGAGGGCCTTGCTTTACTTCTCTCTCACTATCTCTCATAATGCATAGTTTTAGGCAGTAGATTTAAATTCATGCTTACACCCTAATATCTCAACTGAAAAGCATCGAACTTGAACGCAAAGTCGCAAAAATAATGTCGGAATCATCAGAAGACCAGTAACGATCGCACACTACAACGATAGTTTCAAATACTACATGGTAGAAATAAGAGCCCTGAAAATAACAAAGGTCGAAGACGGCCCGTTTCAACTTTGAACGGACTCACATCCAGTTATTATAAAGCTGCCAGAAAAAACTGTGAGTATGTAAAAAAAGTATCCAGAACTTGAAAAGAATTGAAGAACCTTCATAAGTTGCTTTCGGATGGTCTGAATAACGAATGGCGATGGAATGGCGTTATGAATTCCTCTTTTCACTTCATTTTGGCTAAAAGAACTATCTGTTTCGTTCTTCCACCGCTTTGTTTGGCGAAGAGCTGATTTTCTATGAAAACCGACTGAGTTCTGCGGCAGGTTTGGCAAGCATGAACGGAAACCGAAACACTTTTCGGGCTGACCATATTCGCATCAAAAAATGGCTTTTTATGACATTTAGCTGTTCTGCTCGTGGAATGTTCTGATATGACTTCTTCCACCAAAGAGGATAAGAAGGTCTTTTTCTAGAAGTCGGCAATGTGAATACCAATAACTTCAACGACGGTGACCAGCACTTGCCAGATATGGAACTGGATCAGCTTGCCACACGTCCTACATAGAACATTGTGAATGTTGAAGGAACTACTAGTACGGAAACATATACCTCGCGCTCATTAAATTACCTCTTATGGCTAACCATTTCTGCAAGCTGTATAACAAATTATCATCAATGAAATCTTCAACAATAAACGGTATACTGAGAACGCGTTCAGAAGATTTGTGGGCTTAAAAACTCAGAGTTTCGTGATGATGGAATAGGTGAGCCTGTGTCTCAATGGAAGAAATGATAGCTTAGTCGTTAGCATCTAACATATGTCGAATGGCATGCATTGAGTTCAATGCATTCGGGTTGATTCCGACGTAGATTGTTAAAATTTGCGATAACGTGGAGAAATGTGTAGGTTTCAAGTTGAAGACTAGGGAATTCACTTCAATTTCCAGTCAACATATATTCGAACAATCGCAATGTCGATGGTGTTTTACTTCTCATAATCTCAAAGTAAAATGATTTCGAGAACCATTGAATTAAGAAGGAATTGGGAAACAGTGATGCAAAGTGCTATCAGTTAAAAAATGAAAAATACCATTCTCTCCAATTTTTTCGGCTATGTTAAGTATGAATGGCAACGTTGCTCTTTTTTTTTCTTACAAATCACAGCTTAAACGATTTATTTTTGGGACATCCCTGTTTCTTCAAAGAAAGAGAACAACTGTGAAGAATACAGAAAATGACCCAATGGGTTGAGAGCATCTGTTAAATAACGACATTAGGTCTAGGCTAGATCTTCATTAATACTATAGATATTTCATCGAATATAAGACTAATGTTACACTACTCCAGGCTCTGAGGAAGGCGAAATCGCCGAAACGTCAGCCGTCGACCAACAACACCAACAACAACGACAACTAAAACTTATGCCACTCTCGCATCAGCTCAACAAGATCACTTTAATGATGCTGAGATATTTGCAAAACTCTGGACCGCAGGTGTCTACGGTCAGGAGCGAACGCGCTATTGTCCTTTCCGGGGAGTAGCGGGCTCACCACCACACCATGCGGGTCCTTCGTTTCGCCTGTCTCTCAACTAGTTCTATTGATCTTTTGCCATCAGCAATCACCTGTCATCGGGATTGATCTGGGGGGCCCAAATCGGCAACGAACCCAGTTAAGCTGAGGCTGCAGTTATAATCACAATTTTCAATACATACCCTGCCGCTAAAAAAGAGTAGGCAGTAAATAATAAGTCAAAATTGTGATTGTAACTGCAGCCTCAGCTTAACTGGGTTCGTTGCCGATTTGGGCACATAGATTAATCCCGATGACGAGTGATTGCTGATGGCAAAAGACCAATAGAACTAGCTGAGGGACAGGCGAAACGAAGGACCCGCATGGTGTGATGGTGAACACGCTACTCCCCGGAAAGGACAATAGCGCGTTCGTTCCCCACCGGAGACACCTGCGGTCCAGAGTTTTGCAAATATCTCAGCATCATTAAAGTTATATTTCGCAATACATACCCTGCCGCTAAAAAAGAGTAGGCAATAAATAATAAGTCAAAATTGTCAACAAGATCAGTTTACAAGATCATATAAATAGATATTAGGTATTAGTTATCATATATTTAGGTGCACATGGGATGAAATAGTACCGCAAACAGTTGATCCTTATTCAAAAACTCCTTCCCTCTTTTTTCTTTCCCTCCCAGAACCTTCAAATTTTTTCTTTGTTTCGCTTAAATAAAAGCTTTTTTCTCATCTCCATTTCAGAAGCACTTGTCCACTGATAGCTCTATTTGCCGAAGAAAACACGGTTCTATAAAGTGAAATTCCTAGTCTCATTTTTGGCACCAGAGCGACGGCTAATCATTGACATGACATTTTACTGTGTTTGTCTAGATACTTAATATTTTGAAGTGATGCTCTTATTGGTAAACGTGTTTTTTAAAGTAACATTCATAGAAACCAATCAATGTTTCATACGTTCAGCATCGAAGCAGTGCAACCCGTTGAAATGGGCTGCGATACGTTTGGAAAATGGCTTCTTTCTTCTTAGAAACTACCAAGAAATAGTTTGAAGAAAAAAAGACTAGCATGACAAATTTAGTGAGCGAAAAGCCGATATGGTGAAAAAAACAAGCTGTGGATATAAAAACTATGACAGGCTGGCTTCACTTCCAGAAAAAAATGGTGATGCTCAGATGCGCTTTATATTGTATATATATTTATCTTACTTGACATTAACACTTGGGTTCGGATGTCGTGTCGGTTCCAACACTTCCTCCATTCACTTCGTTGTAACCGCCACGCATAAAGATCATTTCAAGTTTCGACAATGGATTCAGCTGGAACTAGAGGTTCAGTTGTTTCCCTCTTCGCATCGAGCTTAAGTGCTAGTCGGATGTGATTTCCCCTGCAAGTCTGAGATATTCGTGCCAAAGCGCCACGTGTCATCACCACAGTGTCGTTGCCCTTTGCGAATCGAGAAGAAATGTGTTTTCCTACGAGGTCAGTTCTTTCATAACGGGTGCGATTCTTGAAACAGCAGCGAATCCCACGATTAGCCGATCGACTGCTTGAGGACGATGTAGTAAGCCGATTAGACCCTTCATCTTAGACGAGGTTGTTATCAACTTTTTGTCTGGGATTACTTTCCAAGTCTTCGTCATCAAGAAAAGAAGCAACGACGGGATATACTTCTCTTAATGAACTAATATTTAAAGAGATTTTATTACAAATGGGGGGAAATGAGTTTTCGCTATCTCCTGTACACCTGGCTATTAAGAAAAGTATCATGACAAAGATCGCAGTTAGGATATGCTTAAACGAGTTATAAGCATATCGATTAACTAATAATCCGAATTAAGTTGGCTTTAGCGTGTCATTCATCGAAAGCAGTACGTTTCTTGTATGAGCTGTTGTTTTCTTAACGTAAAAAAAATTGGTCCAATTTTAAGAATACAAACTTGACAGTTTAAAAAGTTAAAAAGAAAACAGTCCAAAGAGCTGGAAAAACTTCAACATTTAGCTAGTTAGTTATTTTATCTAAACATCTGAGCTTCAATCTGAAGTTTAGTTTCAGCCTTTTTTGTCTCCTAGTATTGTATTACAAATGATCTATACGACATGCAGTTGTTATATCTCATAAAAAATTCAGTCTTCTGATGTGAATACGACGGCTTAAGCGCAATTCTCGGAATCGTAGTCAAACATCCTCGGCCGAAGTGGATTAGGGAGTGATGTTCACCGCACGCCGCCGCCGCTGCCCCTGGGGCGTCAACCAATCCGTTGCGGAGTGGGAAGCGTCGGCGCCTGTACTTCACCTTATTTTCGTCGTATAGAAGGTTATGAGGAGTGGATATGAGCAGTGGGGAATGAAAATCTTCATCAATGAAAACGACTCCTAGCACAACGAGATTCATTTCGACTTCCGAAATCGATCCGTCGAATTCATGGACGTGCAAGCAAAATTGTGCTCTTTACACAAAGCAGGATCCTTTTATGGTTACGGTAATGCCTCCTAATGCTATTGCACTCGAAAAGGTACTATTTTCGTTCTCGCTTTAAATGGTTGTTATGAAATTAAAGGGCATGTATACACAGTGCTTAGAGGTACTTCGGAATACACACGTGGCCGTTGGTTCGACCCGGCATCCTGGGTGCACCAGGTCCTCCATCCTTCCCGTGTCGGCAAATTACTGCCAGACTTGTCTGGCAGGATAGTGCACTGAACTCTTACACCGATAAACCACAGAAAGTTAAAGCCAGATTTTCACCTCTAATGATGTTTGATAAAGTCGAATGCATGGCGCATCCCTCAAGGATTGATCAACGCCGAGAGCTTCACCTTTTATCCTTTGCATGAAATTATGCACCTACATACAGTTTTAACACAAAGTTCATTGCTTTTATTTTTTACATAACCCAACGTCACATATTGTGCGGTTGCTAGCACTTCTTTCGTTTGCGTCGTTTTCTCGCATTCGTTAACGGCGAAGGTCCTTGGATTTGTGTGTGTGGCTTCGGCTAGCACTTGAAGACTTTGCTTTTCTAATGAAATTAGTTGAACACTCGTCCAGTTTATTTTTCTCTAAAGTTCTTGGATTCGCTCTGCTAGGTCGTTTCCGTTACAGACATCCGCCGGATTTCCTGGATCGAAAAAGAGTTCTTCTTCATTAAATTTGGCGCTAAATCCGATACGAAAGGGATAGAAAGGGCGGTGGTCACGGCATCCTGTTGAACCAGGGCATGCCCTTATTGAATGACATCTCCATCGGTGCACTGTCTGCGCCTGTTTTATAAGATTATGTTATTATATAAATGCTATTAATAGTGTAGTAGCTAAGGCATTAAAATATATTGATGAGTGCATTAGATGGATTAATACGGCATTCTAGTAGATTATCTTGTTTAATGCATAGGCATAGAATCATTCCGTGTGATGTCTTCTACACAATCATAACCCTTTTAATAATGTTAGGCCATTACACTAAATTTTATCGCTCATAAATATGAAGTGGTAAATAGAAGTCATCGTTTATTGTTAGTTAGATAAACGGTACTAAACGGCCTCTCATTCTGACTGAGTGCGTGGTATCAAAACCTTTGAAAAACGGCTAATGAAAAATGGATCGCAGAATCGAAGACACTTTCTTATTAACTCATCTTGATATTGTTAGCCATACGTCGGCACCATCGCTGGATTAATGGATTGATCGACAGCCGCCAAAATCTGTCTTCTTATCTTCACTTCTTACGATAACGATTATGTGTTCGTACAATGGCCTCATGCAGAACATTGTCCAACTCATCTACAGTTATGGAAGCCTTTTTTCTGCCGAAGGCAAACATTGGGCTCGCTCATGTTCGGCACACGCTTCTTTCGGGAACCGAGCTGTGTGAGGTTAGATGGATGATTGTTGGCTGAACTACACAATAGCTGGATGAGTTTCGCGACGTTATGGATTCTTCAAATCTGTTGCTTCCTTTCTGAATCTATTTTGTCTACATAGTTGTTACCATGTGGTAAATGCATTTTAGGGGATGGTATCAATGAGGAACTTGAGGAAAATTCCTCAAGGGTTACTTGCCAATCGGGCCTATTTCTACTTTTACCAGCATCATTTCCGTTTTCCTTACTTCTCACCAAGTTGATCAAGAGGTTTCGGCTTACAACATGCATTCCAGTAGTTAGAAAATACTCTTCGTCATTGTTTCCGGTGAAATAGTGTTTTCATGATGTGGAAAAGGAGTTGTTCTCTTAGCGTTCCACTCTGAGTTCAGTGGACAACTTCTTCTATTTACTTGTTTCAGTTCTTACCAAGGAAAGACCATGACGACAGTAGGTTGATGATTTCATCTCATGAAGATTTGGGGAAGAGCAGAGAGAGTTTGACTCCATGTTCGCCACGTGATGAATGGCTTCTTGAGTGACAAGGTACAAGGCAACGTTGATAAGTATCGCTTTCCACTTTACACCATGAGTAGAATATGTTTCTCCAGTTTTCTATTGAGATAGAGTTGGAACCTTTAACGATGCCAAATGATAGAAGGCACGATCTTTTCTGTTCCGTTCATTCGATATAATGTCTTGGCTTAATGTTCTGCGGCAGAACTGCAAGCTGATACAAAGGCGACAAAGATGACAAAAGATCGGCGTCTTCCCAGTCAACCTCAATGCTCATTAGTATAGGGATAGCGCAGATTTTTAGAATAAGGCACTTCAGATCATAAAAGAACATCACCCTTCACCACTGTACGAAATTGGGAGCAGAACGACTTTGAGAGACTCCCTAATGGGAATGAAGCTAGTGGATGTGATTTGTAAAAGGCTGTTCGCAATCAAACGTGGTCAAAGGAAAACTGATTAAGGAAATAAATAGATGAAATCCAAGCAATGGTTGAGTGAAATGCGATATGTGCAGACGTCGACCAGATACTGGCCGTCAGCAACACATTCGTCGAACAACACATCCGTACTCCGGCCACCGAAGGCGGAGCATTCCGCCTATCACAATAACTGACCTCGACGACGTCGGAGTTACTGCTGTAATATGATCATCTCCGTTGCAGCCATCAAAAAAAGCATGGACGGAATCTTGGAGCATATGGTAGTTAAACTGCTGAATAGCTTAGCCAGCAAACAGAGCGTATGAATGTCTCCTTTGGAAAGAAGCGACATAACGTTTTTTTTTAGAAATGATTTTTCTTAATTCTGAGCACCTTACTTTGCTCCTGCATAAAAAACTACGAAACACAAAAACCGTCCCCAAAGTCATTGTCATCCATCAAGCATTAAGTTCAAGCGTCGTATCTTGGACCTTATATCTCCTGTTTTTCAATGCAGTTAGGTCTCCACTAGTCCTACTCACCTAGCGAGTTCGATTCGCTGAATGAAACGAAGAGCATTGTTTTCGTTACTTTTGCTGCGTTGTGAAGAAGAACCACCCTCTGGTCGATGGTCATCTTGTCATGCTTTTTGACATCCTGCAGAGCTCACTTGTTAACGCCTTTGTCCAGGATTGTCGTTAACACACCTGCGAGTTGCGCATTGGTATCAATGTGCACAGGCCTCAAACCATATACACATCTTTCAACTACAACAGAGTTGCAAGAACGGGGTCTTTGATCAACTGGTGAAACCTTATCAATAACAACACACTTCAGTATTTGAGAACATGGCAGAATTCTCTAGAAGACTGTAAAAATCCCACTGTATATGAGTCGTTTATAAATTTTAATTTTCAATTTCTGCTACAGCTTTAGCCTAAATGGGTTCAATGCCGATATGGGCTCCTCAAATTAATCCCGTTTACGGGTGATTGCTGATGGCATTCGTCGATAGGTGAAGGACAGGAATAACGAAGGGCTCGCATGCTGTGGTGGTGAAAGCGTTCGTTAGCCCCCCAGAAAGGGTAATAGCGCGTTCGCTCTCCACCGCATACACCACCTGTCCTGAGTTGTGCAAATATCTCAGCATCGTTGTGGTTGTACTTCACATTAATACCTGCCGTGAAAAATTGTAGTAAGCTGCAAGTAAAAAATAAACGTTTGTAAATTGTTATTTACACATCAAATTTCATCGGCATTCTAATTTCCAGAGTTTGAAAAATAAATTCCACTTCGTAGATTTCTTAACTCAAGCAGGCAACCAGAAACATGTGCAGGATAAAAACCAACTTGCTCAACCGTTTTGCTTAACGAAATATAGGGCTTCAGCAAAAAAAGAACAACGAAAAATGTCTCGTGTCTGTGTCTTTGTCTCAAAACTGCAAAAATTCAAAATTTCACTGTGTTGCATATGCAAGACTTCGTGTCCTTGAAAAAGATTTCCATAATGTTACGGTTTTTATAAGGGCGCGTTTGGCGCAGTGGTCGGAGGCTTCCTGCAACGCACACGTGGAATCGACCCCCGCGCCCACGGCCTACCAATCCTTCCATCCTTCCAGGGTTGGCAAATTGATGCCAGACTTGTCTGGGAGGACAACAGCAATGCCTCGATACATTGGTAGGCCACCGCGAGTCATTGTAAAGGCCAGATATGCATTCAATCACCTCCAAAGGATGCTTAGTGAAGTCGAAGGCATGGTGGCGCATCCCTCAAGGATTGATCAGCGCCGAAGGCTTTATCCTTTTGTCCTTTTGCAGTTCTTATTTCAATTAATAAATTTAGCATGAAGAGAAAAATGTTTAGGGAAAAGGTCCCACTTTTGAGCGCGCACGTGCATATTTAAATCAATGCGCATTTTCGCCAATGCATTGGCTTCTTACTAGTTAAGTGCAAACACTTATTTCTCGTTTGGTAAGAGTTTCGCCTTTTTTCTTGCCATTATTTACACGTTAACTAAAATATTCTCCACGAAGATAAGTATATATTATGACTGTCAGTACTAAGCCAATAAACAGGGCTCCTATATGTTTCATACATCATTTAGTGGGCACTAATCTTACCTGTTGTTTGCAAAACGATACTAGAATACGATCGTATTCCTCCATAATAGCGTTGTTTTCCCATGGAAGCTCATGCGATATGGCTGCTTCCAGCAAATAAGTCCCACACTCGTACCGTAAGGTTTGAGAAGCTACATCCGAGCACAGCCTACTTCACCACGGAATCTCAGCGGTGATGATCCTTATGCCTCCAGGGAAAGAAAGCACAATGAGCACCTGTGGTCCAAGACACCTCTGGAACGAGGCAGTGGGAAGGTTTCAAGTATCTGAGGTGGAGAACGGTAGAAGACACAAGTAATACTTCGAATTCGAATATTTATTTCACATCGCGTTCGTATTTTTGAGTTCTTACTTGATACTTGAACGGCCCGTCCTCACTAGTTGTGCCGCCCCCCGCATAATCTCCACTTTTCGAAGATTTTGTGGTTAAGTCACTATGGTTCTATGGAATTCCGAGGTCAGTTTGGCCAAAGTCTGCCCCAGGATTTTTTGACTTTTCAGTTGTTAATTTGTTCGGCTATTATATCTTCTGATTTTCGGATTGCCGATTTGCTGTTTAAAGAAAGTGAATCCCGTAAAAATGACAATCAATGTTGAGCCTTTCAGAAACTGGATGGTAATAAAGTTTTTCCACACAAACTTCATAGATTTTATACGAAATTGCCTAGCAACTAATATCGCAAGAGTTTCTTGCAACATTGGTAAAGTGGATTTGCCCTTCACAAAGGAAACCTCACTGGAAATCGTATGTACTTTTCATTTCAGTCATTTTTGGTCGATGCAATTCACTCAGGAGAATTCTGTCTAAAAAATAATGAGTACAAATCTCTCCAAATTCACTTTGAGCATTCAAAACTATGTTAATTGTCGAAAGAGGGCACTGGAAAAATTTCCATGCACTTATTTTTCTTCCGTTGTTTCTCCTCTAAACGACAATGTAACCAGGTTGTGCCATCACATGAAGAATTTAAGAGCAACAAAAAAAGGCTCTACTCTTTCCTTGTCAAACGAATCACTTAACACGTCTTGCTAACTGGGCTTGTTGTTGCAGTCAGTAGCGCATTCTTATTGGATGACAATGAGTCAAACGTGAAGTATTTTCTCCTGATTTCGGATTTTTGACTAAGTCAAAGTGCTGAATACAATCGGCGTACACACAGGGACAGTAACAAAAAATGTTCATAGGCATGCTCAGATGTGTTTGAAAGATATATGATGTAATTCAGCGCAACAGAAGGAGAGGGCCTATCTGTTGAATCCACTTGGCTTCTCGGCGGAAATGAAAATAGACGCTTTTTTGTATGGGGACTGAGCACCGCCACATTAGGAGGAGCCATATAGTGGAAGGAAACTAACCGATGTGAGACCATGAGAAAGACCAGTACCCTCTTGTCATACAATGCGAAAAAATATTCCATCCTCTGTGGCACGTGTGGCGCATTGGTTGGAGGCGCCATTGCGACACACGTGGAATCGATCCCCGCGCCCATGGCCCAGCAAGCCTTCCATCCTTCGGGGTCGGCAAATTGGTACCAGACTTACCTGGGGCTGGGAGGATAGCAGCACTGGCTCGATACATCGGTTGGCCACCGCGAGTCATTGTAAAGGCCAGATATGCATTCAATCACTTCCAAGGATACTTAATGAAGTCGAATGCATGACGCATCCCTCAGGGGATTGATCAACGCCGAGAGCTTTGTCCTTTTAGAGCTTTTATTCCATCATCTCAATGAAAAGTCTACGTAAGTAAGACGGTTTTTTCTAATTGTAAAGTGTTCTTCTTCCATAAAGGACACTTGGATAGCTGGATGGCCCGTGTTCACTGGAGGTACGGAGAATTTCCATTTTTTTTAAGAGCTTTGCTGTTTTAGCCATTGTGGGCCCCCTGGAGTGGCGAGGTCAGCCTAGCAAAGGTCTGCTCCAGTTCGTCACCACCACAGGCAGTCGCCGACCTTGTGCATCAAAGGGAGATTTACCACTATGCGGCTAATTTGATACCAGGACAGTGAGGGATCCTGCTATTTGTTTACACCTAGTTGAGCTTCCTGATGGAAACACGGGACTCCTTCTCAACTTGGGAGACGTTGCCGGGGTATGACTCTCCTCGCTGTACATCGTAGTCCGACACGCAAGAACACCTTCTCGCCATGATAAGGCGGAAAAACGTTGGTAGGCTTTGGAAGCTGGGTTTAATCACGGTATCAAAAGCTACTAGGAGTATCCGACCTGCCACATGCAGCTGTGTCTAGACAAGAATTTTTCTCAATGAGCATGAATAATTTATAACAATTCAACCAAGGAGATGACTGTCTGTGCAAAGTCCCGGGAACTGCTTAACAGAGCTATCTAAGGATTCAGAAATGAATCAACTAGACCAGCTCTCAACGACATTCCTGAAGTAGACAAAGTCTTTAAGATGCAACCAAAACCACACACAAACCTGAAGTCTCAGGAATAATGGCCCACAACTAACCGATTTAAAGAAGTGCTGGGATCGGTAGGTTTTGTGACGACCTATAGATCGTCGAGTGACTCGAGCGGACGCCAGTAAATCTTCGATTTCCCCTTGTCGCGTGGAGGACTAGCCCAGAGGATTCTGCTTGATCTAGAGACTTGTTCAGCATTATATATTTCTTCTAAGGTTTTTGTGAAGAGCTCTGGCCATTGGATCGGTGGTCTTTCTGCATAAGGTTTGATATCTCGAAGAATCCAGTCTCTAACGGCTCTGGTTCATCGGTTGTCGTTCGTACGCATTACTTGTCTGGTTCACCTTATCTTGGACAGTTTGGCGTACAGTAGGGTGTCTTTGATTTTTTGACCGTCAACATAGATCGGAGGTTGGGATCGCTTCTCTCAGTTGTTGACACCGTTTCCTCCTTGCATCGTTCTTTCGACTGCGTGTTCAATAAGGCCACGTAATCTTCCATTCTGCTTGCGTAGCCACCAGGTTGCTGACGCATGCGTTAAGGCGGAAAGGATCGTGAAGTCGAAAAGGTGGGCATGGAGTCGGGTGTTCTTTGTTCTCTTCAGTACATCCCCGATGCTCTTGAAAGCTCCTCAAGCCGCTCGCTTCTTTATGTTCAACTCTGCCGCTCCGTCGTTGAAAATGTTGGTTTTCTGACCTGTATAGATGGAGCTAGAGCATTCGAGATATTCATTCCGTTGAGCATAAATTGAGTGTATGAAATCAATCCATAATTCATGGTCTTTTTTTTGAAAGGTTTAGTCCATGGCCAATCTTTCCACAGGCCTTATCGAAGTCGGTAAGCGTTAGTTCCACCTGGATTAGGCTTGGTGTCATAAGAACGGTGCTATCAGCAATGCGATGGTGGTTTAATTGCCGACCATCGATTTTCGCTCTCATATTGTCCCATTCCAATGTTTGCACGAAGTTTTTTAAAGGCAGCGGTAAAGAATTTTGGTGATATGGTGTCGCCTTGCATAACCCAGCAGCTCTCATGACTGCTTCTATCTGATTCGAATCAAAAGCTTTCCTTAAATCGATGAAGGTGAAAAAAAGCGGTCTCTTGTACTCTTGCGATACTTCATAATGAGTCTTGTTATCGTGTAGATGTGATCCTTCGTACTGAATCGTTTTCGAAACCCTGCTTACTCACATTGTTGTCATCGCCCCGTGTTCTATCAATTCCATTCAGGACGACTCGGCTGAACAGTTCGTAAACCGAGGACAGCAACTAGATTGGGCAATAGTTACCGATGTCGACAAGGTCACCGTTCTTGAACGACGGCACGGTCCTACTGGTCTTCCACTGAATAAGAACCTTGCATTCTGAGAGCTAACGAGCGAAAATCTGAGCCATTGTTGTTATGGGGACAGGCAGAAGGTTTTCCAGGCGTTCAAATCTGTCCTGTCTGGGCCTGGTGTTGTTTTACTTTTCACTGACGAAATAACGAAGGGTCAAATAGAAAAAAATTAGGGCATGTAAATAAGCTGAGAACTTGCATTTGAAAGTGAAGAGTTTAACGTCTTCTTCGTTCTTGAACTGCTTTATTTCAAATCTTAAGTTTGTGGATACATCGAAAAAGTGATAAGGGCATTAGATTACGTCAGAAAGAGAAATGGAGCTCTAAAACGAAGAAAACAGTTCCTAGTAGCGCATGCCCTTAAGGGGGTCCCAATTGCTTCTAAGAATACCGCCCTCTCGTGCCAAGGTGGTCGGTCCCAATTGAAAGTCGGGTTAAAAATGCAACACTCCAAATTTAATCACCTACAGGCAGCAACAACCGAATGCCATGTTGTTGTGGGAGTTTTTATCTATTTCCTGATGAGGACTTTCTACTCGCAAGTGAGGACGAAACAACTTGTACTACTGAAAATGGACTTGTACGAAATCCAGAATTCTTCTCGAAATCGTTTACAAAATTCTGAAGAAGCGGTCTTTTTAGAATTGCTGGTGAGGACAAAATTTTTTCGAATAGAGGGTTTTAGGGAATCGTTATTTACACATTTTCCAGATTCTTAAAGATTTCAGTTCTTTCAATGGCGTATCAGCTCATCGCATTGTTCCGTGTGGAACTATGATGTGCAGCGGGAGATTATGTTCTGGCAAACGACTGAGAAAAACTCTGATATATTTGATATATATTTTATTCTAGAAGCTTTGTCGGAGTAAGTGAATGTCGGAAATCGCTACCATCGTGGTAATAACATACTCAGGCAAGTGTTGACCACGTGAGGAAGCGCTGTAACAGTGTTGTTTTGAGACTTCAGGAGAAAGAAGATCTTGTTCATACAACGAATCACTATGGGGGCTAGGTCATCCTAGTATTCGCGAATTCGGTGCTTTCTAGCTAAAGAAAATCTTTTATACTTCGAACAAGCGGAAAGTTATTTCCTAAATTTGCACATAAGTTCGGAGAGGTTTTCCTTAAGAACTGACGTGGAGTTCCGACAGTTTTCTTAAAGCCCAGCGATTTGCTAAGCAGTCTATTTCAAGCCTAAATTGCTTTATAGCAATTCCAAGCCAGTTACAAAGTGCAGTTTTGCGA
Organism: Angiostrongylus vasorum; assembly: GCA_018806985.1. Lineage (NCBI taxonomy): Eukaryota > Metazoa > Nematoda > Chromadorea > Rhabditida > Metastrongylidae > Angiostrongylus > Angiostrongylus vasorum. The sequence continues at coordinate 1,205,306 of JADANN010000359.1, read as the reverse complement.
AAGGAACAAATCCCTCATTGTTGTCTACAAAAAGGACTCGATAGTCCTGACATGAAAAGTGAGGTTGTTGAGACTTGTCTGAGTGCAATCTCAAAGGCGAATGCTGTTCGTGCTAAAGACGCATCGTAGTTGTTTTATGGGGGGTGTCGTTGTGCATTCGAAGCCGGCATTCAGAGACTCTGACAAGGATGGATTGATGAGTGGCTGGGTTTCGTCATCACAACACTGCAAATACTCACCAGCAACAGGAGATTGTAGAAAGATGTGTCACAAGTCAGCTCTGAAGTTGCACATATGTCTAACGGGAGGTTTTTTTTCCTAAAAATATTTCCTTCATGATGTGTTTAATGTTACGACGACTATCCTATGCTTTTAATAAAAAAAAGCAACGCCTTTTCTTTCTGCTGCGCTATTCATTACTATTACAACATTTGATGTACGTCCATTTTGACAGATATTCATAGGCCTACGAAGGATTGACAACAAACCTAAAAAACAAGAAGAGATGTGAAGCAGAGGAAGGACGATTTGCATCAGATGGTGAAGGTGACCGTTTGTGTTAAATGGGACTTTGATTACTATGTGGGGAAAATGACTTTTTAGAATTAATGAAATGCTTCTGATAAAGTATGAAGGTTAGTGAGAGGCGAGCAAATGGTAAACAATAGTGGACGAAAAATTACCCCCTGGGAGATGTAGAACGGAGTTTTGCACAAATCGCGAAATGCATTTTGACATCAACACAGGACGAAAAGAGCCAAAATTTATGAAAATGGAATGACTTCGAAAAGTTCTATGGTAGTTTCCTTAAATATCCATTGTATTAAATATAGGCTACATCTACATTTTTTTCTCCATCGTCGTGAGAAACATACGATGCACACTGCCCAAAGTGCGTACCCACACATGATTTTCGCAGTTTCTTCGGACTTTTCGCTCTGTAATTCGATTTTTATTATGTGCAGGTTCCCTGTTCTTATATGTTCTCTTTACGTTTTTTTCTCTGATCCATGTATTTTTTCTTTCTATTTTCATACTATTTTGGAAGAATCGTGTTTTGTAGACGGAAAATTGCCCAGTCGCGATGCTTTCGGTCTTCAGCAATCGCCTTCTCGACCCACATGAAGTGTAGAGAACATCTATAGAAGCAAATACCTCACGGCTGCATTCTCTACAGACTAAAGGAAGTTTTATTTATTGTGGTCGTTGGAGACTTTCCGTTGATGTTCAACATTTCTCGCTAAGATAGTACGCAACGAGATCCTGAAAGCAAACTGTCCAATCTTACGTCTTCCCAGATGCAATCAAGAGGTGTCGTTTTTCTTGGTTGAAATCCAGTACTAGAAGGCAGAAGAAATATCTGCTCTTTAATTTACAGTTGTATCAAATTAGCCATCTTCGCAAAGACTCTTTGTGATACTTCATTTCAGACGACAACCATTATTACTGTAAGAACCAACCACTATTGATCACGGAGGTTGGAAAAAAAAGTGACCAAGTAACGGTTTCGTGTGATAGATGATCAAATGGATAGCCCAAGACACTTTAGAGTGCTCCCTACAACGTGTTTGTCATTCTGCTAAACGAAAAAAAATTTTTCATTTAAGAAAGTACGCGAAGGATACACTGTCTAATAAGTCTTTGATCGCTACTTCTTTTCGTCAGCGTGAAAGTTTACTAGGTGATGATCTGGTTTTATCCCTAAGCAACCTACATATTGATTGGTTGGTATTCACCTGTCGCTCATCATCTAGGAAGTGTTTTCTTCTTTGTAGCCAGCGACAAAACTGTCTTTGCTGGTCACTAAATTAGATTTCATCGGCTTGATTTAGAAGAGCGAACAAGAATTCGAAGACGAAGAAAACAATGGAAAATCGCTTGTCCTTCTCCTCGATGGGTAATCTGAAGCCGGAGCTGCGTGATCACAGCTCGTACGACATAGCGCATTTTAGTGAATGAATAGTGATAGTGGAGCTGAAGTGGGTCAAAATCTTTCGCTTGGATCCATAAACCTACTACGCTTTTTACGAATTGTTCATGGAAAGTATACTGGACCAATTCGTGTGAACGACAGAAATACGCAATGTTAAATGTTTAGTTAATACCTGTTACAATTTTTTACGGCAGGTTATTCACGGTATTATGTGTGACTCAACCACAATGATGTTGAGATATTTGCAACACTCCGGACCGCAGGTGTATGCGGTGGTGAACGAACGCGCTATTACCCTTTCCGGAGGTTAACGCGTTCACCACCACACCATGCGGGTCCTTCGTTTCGTTTGCCTCTCAGCTAGTTTTCTATCTGTATCTTCGTTACGAAAGACCAGCATGATGTGGTGGTGAAAGCATTAGCCCAGGCAAAGGGTAATAGCGCGTTCGTTCACCACCGCAAACACCTGCGGTCCAGAGTTTTGCAAATATCTCAACATCATTGTGGTGGCGGCAGCAATGCAATTTGTAAACTAGTTTTTCGAGTACGACTCTTGCTACATCGGTAGTAATGCCGTAGTAATATGAGTTGAACAACTTAAAAGTACGGGCATTCTGTGTTAGCTTAGTCATTCCTTACATATAGTTTCCGTGGCGCAGTGCAAACGTCTGCAATACAGTTTCATAGGTTCATATGCCTTCTCAATGGTTCATCGTCTTGCGGTAACGTGGAGATAATCCTTTAAAAGGAAATATCGGCTGAATCAGCATGCGGTACGTGTCGGGCTTTGAATTTGATAACGAGGGCGTAGGTTAAACGCCACTGGATTGATTGAAATTCAAGCCACCAGAATCCATTAACTCTGACAAGATTTCATGTGCCCCCTATTAAAACAGCATGCTTCTTCCCGAAGAAGTGCAGCCTCAGTGGGAACATCCTACATCATGCAATAAAACAGTAGGTTTTTTGAACCGGACTTGTGCGACATGCAGTCTTTTAGAGTGGCAGCTTGCCGAGTTCTTAATTCCTGAATTTAACCCATTTCTCCTGAAAACCAATTTTTTGTGAATAATCCCATATATTGTTATGCTGATGAAACAACACGGAATAGCAATAAGCTTTTTTTATTATGATTGAAGTTAGCCGCATAGATCCTTATGTTCATTTTCACAGCATTCGAGTGGATGCCAGTTGGACACCCGCCTCGACTCACTGCGGTTACGACGAAAAGGAAATCGCTGAGGGTTAATTACAGTTTAAAAAAAGTCTGCAACAACCTGTATTAGCTATAAGCATAGCTAAATATCAATTTATTTTGACATGGCTGAGAGAGAGGCAAACCAAGGACCTCGGCTGGTGTGGTGGATAATCGCTGGTTCGAAGCTCACCTGGGGTTCTATGCTTTGTTAATATCTCAGCATCATTGTGGTTTTATTTCATGTAATGCCCTGCCGTCAAAGAGTGATAGGCAGTAAATGAACACGTCAAAGTAACCACTGTGATCCTCCAGCTCATTCCTTCAAACTGTTGACCGTTTGCGATCGGGGGATTGCTGATGGCACTGATCGATAGAAAAAATATCTGACAGCCAGGCGAAACGAGGGACCGGCATGGTGTGGTGGTCCTCGCAAAGGGTAACAGCGCGTTTCTTCTCCACCTTAGACACCTGCGGTCCGGAGTTTTGCAAATATGTCAGCATCATTATGGTTGTGTCATACATAGTACCCTGCTATGAAAAACTGTAATAGGCAGTAAATTAAAAGTTAAAATTATGTTCTTTGTATTTATTTTTCACCACAAGCTAACCCGAGTTCGATAAAAAGTTCTATTCACCTAAAATAAGGGATCTCGTGTTAGCGTGGCAATGAAAGCATACATATTGATTAGTCGTACCCGAGCTTGCAAGGAAGTCGCTTTCTAAAATATTCTGCTCGAGTTGCAGGTTTCAGCATCTGGACAATCAAAACCAAGTAGAGCAATAATTCGTAGTTGTTTTTAAACCCTCGACTCTTGGGAAAACTGAGAAAAAATGTCTCATGTGATTGTACACACAGGAGAAGCTACGAATGGCTCATGAATGAAATATGTCCACAGTGGTGGATGACACTTGGAGTTTCCAATAGACATATGGCTTATATCTGATCCTAGCAGACCATATTGTTGCTAATCAGACGGTACCAGACCATATTGCGTACCGTTCGCTATAGTTTAATGAGGTGTGGGAGAGTCGGCGTTGGTGGAATTGTCCACATCAAAAATTTCATAGCTTAACAAGTACATGGCAATACAAAAATCAACCATGAAAAATTGGCGATGTGAGCTCTTTTCAGTTAAATGGGTTTGTTGAAAAAACTAAAAAGACTAGAAGGCTGACAAACATTCGCAAAACAGGAGTAGCGTTATTATGTGCAATTCCACCTATATGTGTGAAGAGTAGATTCTACACAATCGCGTCGAAGTTGGTTGGCATTAGGTTGCTCGGGAATTAACGCTAAGGATAAAGCATCTGTCTTCAAGGTGGCATATATTAGTCAAGAATAGGATTTATTAATCGAAGCAAAAGTCGTGATTGTCTGCACATTTTTTGGAAACCACAAACAAGTGTGCTTAATACGATTGCTAAATGTTGGAGTTCTGTAGGCGATTAAGTCGTTGAGAGCGCCTTCCGCCCTGATCTGGTTTCTTAAGCATTTCTGGCATAGAAAGTTATCAACATGCTTAAAGATTCTTCTACTTTCCAGTTTTCTTCAGATGCTTCAAAACACTTCTCGAACAGGTGTGTGTGTGTGTGTGTGTGTGTGTGTGTGTGTGTGTGTGTGTGTGTGTGTGTGTGTGTGTGTGTGTGTGTGTGCGTGTGCGTGTGTGTGCGTGTGTGTGTGTGTGTGTGTGTGTGTGTGTGTGTGTGTGTGTGTGTGTGTGTGTGTGTGTGTATGTGTGTGTATATATATATATATATATATTTACTTGCACTATATTCTATAATTTTTATCACAAGGCCGAATTTAGAACAATGAAATTTTTTCAACGTTGGATGGAGTAATCGTTAACACTTCCTGGTACCACATCTCATAAATGATTCGGGCCGTTTGAATGTGTTACGTTCGCACTTGAGTTCGGCCTCAATTTCTTAGCAGTGTTAGAAAATAAAATGTGCCGAGATACATACAAGAAAAATAAAGTTACAAACCCTACATTAATTGCCGAACAACCTAATATTAATGCGACTGATTTTACATCGGACAATGGTGAGATGTCCGTACTTTCCGAGTGTCATCCATGCACATCTGTCACAGCGTGTTAATGATATTTCTAAATCGGATGTTTCTATTTACGATCTTCTTCAATATTTCACTCAATATGAATTCCATATATTAGAGAAACAAAAACTTTTACGACCTTCGTTTATGAATGAAATAGACTTACCTTTTTGAATCCATTTGTATTCATGTCAAATGAGCGTAAGGTTCTCGCTGGTTTATTTTGTACAGAGCCCTACTAGCGAGATAGTTACCAAAGCTGAGGAGACGCTCGACATTTCCGGGCGCAATGCCAGCTAGTGGTAAATCTTTACTACGATAATGTCCAGTGAATCGAACCAATTTTTGGTTCCGCGGCTATCTTCTCATTCAACACGGTTAAAGAGAGGAACCATACCAAAAATGTAATGCCCTTTATGCGAATAAAAGGGCCCAGAACAGCCTTAATGTTCGATGGGTGTAAATATGAAACTAGTCAGGCGCATATTCGATTAACGTCTTGATTAAAGGATGTGCAGTGTGCACAAGTGATAATGATATTAGCAGCCTAGAAATGAAGGTTAAGCCAGGTCGCTCTTCTGTACAAGTGCTTTAAAACCAGATACGGAAGCACAATTTTAACTTTCGAATTCTCAACTGTTTGTCGACTAACTCTAGGTGAGATAAATAGAGATCCAGTCAGAGTTTACGATTGATAGGCCTGGGTGTTGAGTGCGTTCTGAAATTGTCTCGAAAGTCTGTAGTTCAATAAAGAAACTAAAACCTCCTTGAAACACGAAAAGTTTTTTTCAAAAAAAGAACTACTGACACGGTAGATTAAAACAAGCCCATCTCTGCTAATAATGCAGCAATCGCACCGCAGTTTCCAATTTTTTTTATAGAAATTAAAAGGGGCGAAAAAATTGAGCCACCACGGTTTTTTACGGAGAAGAATACTTACACACTTGATACTTGAATGGCCCGTCCTCACTGGTTGTGAGGGCCCGGCATAACCTCCATTTTTTCGGAAATTTGCTGCTTAAGCCATTGTGATTTTCTGGAATCCCGAGGTCAGCCTGAAGTCTGCTCCAGGTCTTCACCACCACAGGCAGTCGCAGCCCTTGTGGATCAGAGGAAGATTTGCCACCGTGCGACCAGTTTCATACTAGGGACGGTGATGGTTCCAGTGCTGGCTTACTCTTAGCTATGCTTCCTGATGGAAACGCCGGACTCCTTTTCAGTTTGGGAAACCTGCCAGGGGGATGAATCACCCGCTGTACATCGCAGTCCGACACCCATTAACACCTCCCAGCCAAGATGAGGCGGTAAGCCGTTGGGAGGGGAGAAGAATAAGCTTGTCCTAATAACTGTTTTTTGTAACCTGTGGTGTGTAAAAAGTAGGAATCGTGTTTCTCGGACCACACCCGGTGGAACACCTTTGGAAGGAACTGATATTGATTTATCATGGAATACTTGGGTGCTTGGATGGTCCGTCTTCACGAGTTGTGCGGACCACAGGTCATTTGCCGTTCGTTTCTTTTTCCTTGCCATCCTCGTCCATGGAGTAGATTACTGAAAAAAGGTTACACGGAAAAAGAAATAAATGAGCAATAAAAAAAAATGGAATAAAAAATTAGCGACGTTAGGTTATGTTCATCTAACTGTGTACAGACTGAATCTCGCTGCCAGTTTGTATGGGTTTGGAAACTGTTGCATTAAATGAAAGCTGGTACCTTGAGAAACAGTGGATTAGTACTGATTTGAGCTACGGAGATAAATGTCTTAGTTCTGGGAGCCAATCTCTCATCTCGCATGAAGTTGGTTAATTTGAAGCAATGTGGAAAAATTAGCGGGATTTTCTCCGGATTAAACAACGTTGTCATGGCACTCTTCTAGATAGAATGATATATCAAGCAACATATGGAAAAACCTAAGCTATCTTTGCCCGTAGAGTTCCCAAGCGCAGGAAGCAGACAAATTTCCTGAAATCATGGGTTTATGCGTGTGCTTGGACGTAGGCACATTAATTGCTGCTCATTGAATTTCAAGAAAACGACGGGTGGATGGCACGACGTTCTTTTTTTTGAACCAGCTAATAGATTTTCCATTTCTGTGCAAACTATTCACTACCACATTTAGCATACGATGAGAAGATTTTAACCCTGATTAAGAATATCTCTTGATAAAGCAAACAACAAAAAACGAAAGCCTTATTTCAATGACGCTGAAGGAGATCACTATACAAAGGTGCTGATTACGACAAGTCCAGCAAGATTTCTAAAATTTTAGAGCTATTTGAATTCTCTATATCTAGGAAGAGGCCGCGTGCAGCGCATTGGTTAAATATGGGTTGCAACACACACACGGGTTCGATCCTGCGCCCTGGGCTCATCAAGCCTTTCTTCCCTTCTGCGAGAATAGTGCCACCGACTGTATACATCAGTTTGCCACCACTAGTCAATGCGTAGGCCAGATTTGCATTGAATCACCTCTAACGATGCTTGATGAAGTTAGATGTGTGGCAGTTTTCTTAGAAGTTGATCATCAACAGCCTTTTTTGGAGCTTTTTGTAGAGGAAGACTTTCGATGTCAGTGTCAGCATGAAAACCCGCGAAGAGTTGTTGGTGAAAGCTCAGAGAATCATTAACTGCGTTATAAAACTGACCAAATCCAGAGAATGTCACTCAGCAAAGACTGAAATTGGTGCCAGAAATGAAATATACCACAAGACAGGAGATGGTATAATTATCACACTAAGCTCTTTATCAACATGGATCGACCAGGGAAGCATCTGTACTCATGACCACTCAAGCAGCAACACCCGAAAGCTACTGCTGACCAAAATTTTCACAATGTGTTCATAATAATCCAGTGTTTGAACTAATGTTGGCAATGTTGGCTGTTGATCTAAAGTCAGTTTTACCAGTCTTCGATGTCTATTCTTATACTGCGAGGCTTGGAAATCTCAATATAGTAGAGCAAACCATAAAACGTTTCCTTTAGGTTGTCCTTTATGGATATGTAATGCATTCGACTTAACTAGTGAAGATGATCGAATGCATATTTAGCCAATACAATCACTTGTGGCTGTCCACCGATCCATCATATCAATGCTCTCACCACTCCCAGATAGGGACGCCGATACGTAAACCTCGAAGGGACGAACACCTTGGTTTAGACATGATGCATGGTCAAAGCAACGATCACATCTGTACTGCAGGACAGTTCTGACCACTTTATTACGTGCGTTCTTTAAGTCTCAGTATATAGTGAGAAATTAACATTATATTTTGGTGCGGTTTCGTACACCTGCTGTGCACAACTAGATTGAGAGCGGCCTCGATAAGCTGTTAAAATCCGCGCTTTAATGGATTCCTTCATCCGGAACAGCTTTGGAGTGAGAATACGAATCGGGTTATTTTCGCTTCAGTTGCTGAAAATTGAGTAGAACATTCCTCATGAAACGATTGAAGACCTCGACTTTTGAAAACAGCGTAACCAAGAATAGCAAACCTTGCAAAATTACGAGTGGTATCTTGATTTGATTATAGTTGCTTAAAAAATCAGATTAACTAACTAAAAAACGTCATTGGCGGACCGTCTCCAGTTTAGCGTTTATGCTTCTCTACTTATCATATAGAGGTGAGTAACGCAGTGGTAGTAACACCGTTCATCACTTATACAGTAACAGTTCGACCACGACCCAGACATACCAAGGTTATCGCGTCGAGGTCGGGAAATTGGTGCTAGACTTGTCTAGGAAACAATTCATTCCCTGCAATCCAAGTAGAAACACATTAGTCCTGCTATCCTAAGACTCAGTGGTGAATCGACTTGACCAGGTTCAACGACATTTATAAAGAAGATGAAAATCGTCACGGAGAGCCAAACCTGGACCATAAAGTTCGCAGACTTTCGTTGACAACTGATTCGAGGAAACGAACCGAGCACAGGAAGTTCTTGGATTCGCACAGTAGATGTGAAATCATCATATATATATATATATATATATATATATATATATATATATGTATATGTATATCGATATGGACAATTCGGATTGCTTCTGAAAACTTCAAAATTAATAAAAGAGAGACAACTAAAGCTTATCTGTCGGTTCAAATGGCTTCGATTATTTTTTTGGCCACAGAAAAATGCACATTTTCCGAAAAGTTGGAAAGAGGAATCAATGGATATCTCCCTTTTTATTCGGTTTTTCGTAGGAAATTGGCAATGAATAGGGAGAGAGAGCCATTCATGTTGCTCAGGGTTTGTTTGCGTTTTCCCTCAAAGGTCGAACGGGCGACGTCGTTCATCAGTTGAGTGGAATTGGAGTCAATTGAGCGTGAATACCAGTCGGAATACTAAGAATGCTAATTCTTGAGGTGTGAAAGAATGTTCGGAGGCAATAAATCAGATTTTTTTCGACTCAAAGACTATTATTTGTTCAGAAATCTTCAAAAACTGATCAATATTTACTGACTTCATTATTTGCTACCTATTGTTCCTTTCACGAAAGGGTAGGGTGTGAACAACAATGACAATGGTGCCGAGAGATGACCAAAACTTGGGAACCTCAGTTGGACATGGAACCAATGGAAACCGTGGCCAGGGCCACGTGCTATCCGCTCACCACACCAATCAAAGTGCTTGCTTTGCTTTTTATTTTTTACTTTAACGGTGTTAAAAGTAATCATCCATTAAATGGAAGATAAGTAGAGTAAGAAACTAGAATGTGGAGGATAGCCACCCCCCCCTTTCTATGGGTAACTGCTGGTTTGTAGCCCAACTGCTGCTCCGAGTTTTGCTCACTCATATCCCAGCATTCTTGTGATAGTTCAGTACCTTTTTTCTTTCTGTCTCCGTCTCCAGTCGAATCGATGCTATTACGAAGATTCGCAAGGCGCAAAAAATAATCTCTGCGGACATCCGATCCTAATCACCATGGTTATGATGAAGGTAAAGATTTCAGTTATGCCAAGCAATTCGCCCAAAATTACCATAGAGTTTTTCGTCTTTTTGTATGTATTATTGAAACGTTTGGCCTAGTAAATTGCATATCATTATACCCTTCCAGGCTCTGAGGAAGGCGATACTGCCGAAACGTCAGCTACTGTTGCATTGTGTTTTTGTATGGAAGTAAATGTATGCTGTATAACAACCTTGCGATGCTGAACAAGAAAACGAAGGATTTTTAGCCTTGCAACTGCCATTGAGGTGCTCACGTTATTGTGTTCGGCAATAGGGTGACGGTCTATCGTGTTGCGCCATCAATAACATCTTCATAGCCAGTGTGCCGTTGTTTTTTCGTGGAATCCTGCGACAACCTCTCTGTTCCCAGATCTCCCAGAGAAGTTTGCTGTCATGTGCGAATTCCATCTCTACAAAACAGCAGCGATATCTGTGATTATTCGAGCGATCGATGATAACTAGGAGACTGTAGAAGTGACCAAGCACATTTGCAATATTGATGGATCCCTAGTCATAGACGAAAAAAAAGAAATTTAAAAAAAACCATAAATCTGAAATGACGACGAAAATGGTCTTTTCACTTCATTCATTCTGTTTAAGCCAGACGAGGATTTACTTTTTCTTTCTTTCTGGCAACATTACTCGTTCACCTAAGTCCTTTTCGAGATCTAAGCATATGCGAGTTTACAGTACCTGCCCACCTACCCAAGACCCTTCACCGTTGTAAGGCTTGATGATGTTGGATCTGTTTTTTGTTCAAAGACGTGAAAACGATTCTATAAGGAGAATATAATGATGGAGTGTAGTATGGAATGAATCAGAAACAAGGCTGCACAAACAAATTATACAGATGGGAACCATGCTAATTGGAAAAACCAATTCCATTGAACGAAATCGTCTAGAGATTCGTGTCAGCATTATACTCACAGCATCAGCTCTTACGCTTCTTTATAACATTCAATTCCTAGTTAGGCTTGCAGACGCGTCCACCTGTGCTTCGTTAAAAGAAGAAGAAAACAGTTCGCCTGGTGTGTAATAAACAAAGGAGAACGTCGTACTTGTTTCTATCTATCACCCAGAAGTCCGCACTGGTCATTTTTTGAATACATTTTTATTTCAAATGAAAGTATTTTAGGATCTGTGAGGAAAATCATGAAAGTATTTTAGCTTGTGGAGTAAGTATGACCCTTAAGTAAGAAGGGATCACAGGAATACACATGATGTCCCTGTTCGAATTGCTCTGCTTGAATGAAATTTCTATCCAAGTTTTACTCGCAGACCCTTCCGACGTCTTTTTTTTCCTCCGATATTCGGCTCCTCACGTGATTTGGTTTTTTTCCAGTGTTCTGATTCTAATTGGCACTCTCAGGAAATCGTGATTGGAAAAGGAGACGGTTGTTTAGTTGCTAAAACATCTTCAAGAAAAAAAGTTCTTATTTCTAATCCGGCTGTTCATACATTTATTTACATTTATTTATACCTTTGTTGTTTCTTTTCAAACGGCTGGCGATATCTTGCCAAATTTTTTTGAAATTGATAAGCATACATGACGTTGTTACTGTAGACTGTTTCCTGTGACCAACGTCTCGTTGGCACAATCTTCTCGAGAGATGCAGTGACCTGGCTCGGTGGTCCACAGCTGCTCGCTCATCCAACATGGGTCTTCATCGTCGCATCAAATCGAATCTTCTTGTGTGCAGCACCGCAAAAATGAGATTTCCTCATCCCCCTATTGTTCTTTTTAAAATAGTCCTACTGCGGCCCGTCATAGACTTTTTTTCACGATGGCATTGCATCTCGAAGTAGCTTAAGTTCTACTTCCTCGAGTAATATTTTTTAAAAATACCAGGATTAAAAGTACCATTGGTACCCGAAAAAGTCCCATTTCATTTTTACAGACTTTTTTTCACTCAAATAATAACTTTTCTTGTTTAAATACCTTGTTTGACCCTTAAATTTAAAGCAGCCCTTCAGTCGCTCTTACTCGGATTCCTCGAAACAAGCACGCTGCTCAAAGAATCACAGGTAAGATGGGTCGGTTGCCATTTCTCTACTAGTAACAACTCTCTAACAAAAATCGGAAAAAACTGTCGAGTGAAACTTCAAGCAAGAATCCAGAAAGAATTTCGTTTAACTAAATTTGTATTTCAATACATGTTTCGCCTTTTTTGGGATTTTCCTCTAAAACTAGCACTTCATATCACCATCTTGTCGTTCCACCTCACTTCATCATTTTGCTGGTGGTGTTCCAAGCCTGTGATCGCAAAATTCTTTCTGCCTTTTTAGCGTTGTTAATTATTTGGATATCTGGCTTTGTCTCAGTTAATGACTACAGCTATTTTAGGTCGCCTCAAGATTTCCATGCAGTGCAATCGAAAAGCCACTGTTTTTTTTTGGATCATATTTTGTCCTAGGGGACGCTTGTAGCACAGTGATCGGAGGCGTCCTGCAATACACACGTGGTCGATCCTCGCGCCCAAAGCTCACCAAGCCTTCCATTGCTCCGGGGTCGGCAGATTGCTACCGTATTTGTCTGCTAGGATAACAGCACTGTCACGAAACATCGGTAGGGCACTGCGAGTTATTTTGAAAGCCAGATATTCATTTAATCTCCACCAGCGATGCCTAATGAAGTCGAATGCGTGGCGCATCCCTCAGGGATTGATCGACGCCGAGAGCTTTATCCTTTTTTATTTTGTTCTACGCCCTCACCTCAGCGGTACTTCCAAATCTTTCTTTTCTACTTCCGATTTTCTAAATCTTCCCCTGCTTTATGAAGTACCAAAAACTTTCCCATCTTTCCGTAATGAATAAGCCAACATCACAAATTTTGATCCATTTACATTCTACACAAACTTCTCGCTATTTCTTTTTGTAGAAAACTTTTCCAAAAACTTTGCAAAGAAATGAAAGTTATTCGAAAAGCAACAAAGATCTTCCAATTCTTCTCCAGTGATTTGCACCACCACCGCAGCGGATGATATTCCTGAGTGTTTTAAATTTCTATGGTTACATTCCCTACTACAGTCACTCATCCACTCAACCTCGGAAAGAGACCGACGTCTCTATCCGCATTCCACCTCTTACTAAAACTACACCACAGCAGGACCCCCTCCGGGTATCTCTGGCTGCTTTACAGACAACAATGGTCTAAATACGGCGTCGTATCAAAGCGTTATGTTCCTCGTGTTCATTGAGCGACCTAATGTCTCTAAACGCGCGACCGTGGCCGACGAAGTTTACTAGCGTTTGCGTGAAGCGCTTAGTTATTAACGAGCCTATGGACAGTAAAGCCGCTCCTGGCAATCAGATCATAACGGCATTAACACTATGGTGTTCGTTTCCATTTCACTGGGTTTCGGGATTTTTTGGCTGCCCCTATGTATATTCATTCGATAGTTGACCGAAACGAGATCGAAATAGGAGCGATAAGACCAAGAAATCCATTCCTTACATTTAATAATTTAAGAAAAAGTCCTCTTTCGCAAAAGTTTATTTAATTGGGATTGTAATTAACTGCTATTTCATTTAATCACTAAGGCCATTCTATCGAATATGCAAATGCGAGAAACACCGAAGTAGACTCAACATATTTCTTATACTTCGAAATGCTGACACCAGTACATTTGCACAAGGGGCCATAGTAGCGTGAAGTAAACAGCAGGATACATATCACTCGTAACCATAGAACGTTAAAGCATAGTAGTAGTCCCACTCATAACAGCACGGCTCTGAGGAGGGTGAAATCGCCGAAACGTCGGCCATCGACCAACAACGCCAACAGCAACGACAACAACAACAACAACAAAGACAACGACAACGAAGACTTATACCAACTTCGCGTCACCTCGAAAGATCAACTTATAAGATCATATAAATTAAAGCATAGTCTCTTTTACAAATCCTTCATATTAACAAGATTTAAGCTTCAATCTTTATCGAAAAGATTTTTTTTGTCGTGAAAAACCTGGAATTTCGCTGCCGACGAAAAATTATTGTCATTTCACTGAGCCAGCTGCGCTGAAACACTGTGGGTCCATTACGGGTTGAAGGGACTCTTCACAATCTAGGTGATCGTTTCATCACATGTCTCATTTTTGAAGAAAAACGTTCCATAGAAGCTTTACTAGAGGTCAGGGGGTGACTTTTTTAGCACTAGAAAAAGAGATTTGAACTGGTAATTGTGGACTTCGGAAAAAAGAGCTATGACAGGTCATCTTAATAACTAAAGAAAAGCCTTCTTGTGTGATTATGCGTTTCAACTTGTACCGCTCCCATAACTTTTCCAAATTTCAGACTTCTAGAATAATCTGCGAAATATGTTTTCGAAAACTTCATTTCGTTGCTCAGCGATAAATTGTTTCAAGTACCCCCCAACTGGCACCATTGGACCGCCTTCATTGTTCGCCCTGCCGAACTGTCAAAACACTCGTCTCACCGACGGAGCGTGGCGATATGACTTTCGAGGTCGTTCCCATCGTTCTCCTCCCCAGATATCCTCTATACGAAAACTACTCTTGTCTCGTCCGACTTTCATGACATCTTTTCCTTTTACTTCCTGTCAGTGCACCAAATTCATTGTGTAGTGCGATAGTACTCTTTCAAAACTACTTTTTTGGGTATATTGTAAGTGATTTTTTTCACTTTAAAACTTAATCTCTTAGCAACACGAGGTACTAAAAATGGTAAATACTTTATCATCTTACTTTCCATAAGCTGTTTCTGGGTGTGAAACATCAGCACATTTCGCCAATCCCACTAACCATAGCCAACGTTGAAGAGAATTTGTGGCATGGTGTGGATCACCTCTGGATATGATTTCATCCAGCTCCTCGGAATTGTATGGAAAAACATTGTCGAATCGGCACCACTCCGAATAAAAATGTACTGAATCCAGCGCGATAAAAAACAAGTCATTGAAGTGGTTTAGCAGGTAGAAAAATCTTTCCACCTCGAAGGATGGCATCGATTCCCATGCCTCATTTTCCCTAGTTAACTTTGATCAAGGATTCTACCCGCATGAAACTAAGAGTGGAAACGTAGTTTTCAGGCAACATTCGAGATGAGTTTAAAGAACAGAAGGGAGAAAAAACACTTTCAAAAAGCTTGTTTCTATCCAGTGCTTGCTATATACCTTGCTTAACACTAGAATGGGAGGCTGGTTTTGCTCAAGAATTGGGAAGTCTTGGCATAGCCGTCCTGGAATTCCGGAGAAAACCATGCTGAACGAACATTCAACGTGACATAGTGGTCAGAACCAAACCCATGCAGTTGCAAACACCGAAAGGAAGGAATGACATGCTAAGGAAATGTATGAGAATAGCTATTTTAGCATAAAAATACATTTTTTTCACCGGCTTCTATGTCGCAAAAACCGGATTCTGCTTTCGGTATCTACAAGTAAAGGCAATGCATCAAGATAGGAACCTAAATCATCTTATTGAAAAGCCGAGTAAGGACTAAAAACTTTAGATGTGTTCATTTTGATATCTAAGTTGCTCGTCACTCTCGTGAAGTCACCGCCAGGCACATTAACATTTAGTGTGAAACTGAGCGATGCCGAAGTGGAAACTACTCGGATGCCGCCGGCTCCCAGAGGAATTGGCCATACGGACTACGTCAGATTTCACTTCTCTCACTAAACATTACATGAGTTTTCATCCCACTACTACTGAGAAAGGCCTTTTACGGAAGGTTCTTTTCCAATTCGAGGGTCTCATGACCTTTTATGAAATCTGAAATGCTGAATTACTGAACAGTGTTGGAATAATATTTCCTACTTGACTTACCTACTGCACGTTATTTCATACCACTGGCTTATCAACGTCATACAGTTATAAAAAAAAAGACTTTTAATCCCTTCTACCCTTAAACGTCCGTTTTCATCAAACATTTTGATGACAATCTCTTTTTTTTCTGCTACGTCGTTGAATGCACTTGCCCAGCTGTTCGTATAGAATTTCATCGTCGCTCTACCCTTAACATTTAGATATTTCTTTTAGGTGAATATTAAGAGCTTTTTGAAACAGGAGCAAAGTAGTTTGAACTTTCCATTTGCTCAGAATTGACAACCTTTTTGAAAAGCAGTTTTTCTATCCATAACTTTTATCTGTTGCCCACTATTTTCTTCACGGAAGGGTATTATGCGAAATGCAACCACAATGATGCTGAGATATCTGAAAACTCCGACCGCAGTTTAGATCGAATGTCGGTTACCTTTTCCGAGGATTCACATGTAACGCATCGCAACACTGAAACCCTCCTTCTGCTTTTCTCTCAACTAGTCATTTTACCTTAACAGTTCCATCAGAATTTCTCTGTTCTTTATTGATCTTAGATCTTTCTGGTAGTTTTCATCTGGATGTTCAACCGGGAGCCTTGGCCACCGTACCCACTTTCCAATGCTATTGTTCTTAGCAAGATAACCACTAGATGGGTCGCTTCATCTAGCTACGATCGTGCCCATTCCCAAGCCAAAATTGATATATTGTCATTGTTTTCCATCATGAAAACCCTTGACGAAGGGTAAAAAGTCTAATTCCTATAGTTTTCATCCAGACTTGGTATTATATATTGTAGATCACTAGGTATATCCCAAAGTACACACAGTGATGTACCCTTAAGTGTATAAACCAACGGAAGCTAATTTAATAGACATCTGTTAAAAATGATATTTGACACTTGATACCTGAATACCCGTTCGGAGATTTGCTGGTTAAGCCATTGTAGTTCCTCGGAATCTCGACGTCAGCCTGGCCAAAGTCTGCCCCAGAGTTAGAAATGATAGAGGTGAAAATCATTTAGATAGCATAAAACTTCTGACACAATTTCAATATCGACTTAGATATGTTGGTAAACTCATAAAATGTTTTGGAAAACATTGTTTATGCAGAGCGTTCTGGCTTGGTCGCCTTCTTAAGAGCTATAGTGACTCGAGTCGAGTTTCCTAAGCCGTTTATTCTTGCGATATGGGTATTAGAAGTCGCACCTAGTCGAATCCATTGAAGTAAAATCCATCTAAAACCCATCCACCCACGAACTAGGTAGCCTCACACGGCTACGCTCTTTGTACAACGAAAATCTACATCGTAAGGAAAAAACAAATGCTGTGGACATTTAAATCATAGCGGTATCGAAGAAGGTCGGCGACGTCGACATTACTCACAGTAGAGTTTCCCAACAACGCTACGCAAACTTGTAAATAAAACAGAATTTTAGTGGATTATTTCTTGATGAGGCTCGCATAGCAGGATAGAGGTTAGAGGTGACCTGCAATACTCACGCGGACATTAGTTCGATCCCGCGTCCCGGGCTCGTAAAGCCTTCCATCCGTCCGGGGTCGGCCAAACTGGTTCGTGATTTGTTTGGGACGGTGGCACCACTGACTTGATTCATCGGTAGGCTATCGCAGGTCAGATATGCATTCGATCACGTCCATGGTGCTTCGAATAGAGACTAAAGCATGCTACATCTACAGGTATTGATCAACCCCAAGCGCTTTAATCTATCCTTTTTTTCTCTGATCTCAAAAGCTTTCGTTGATTCTGTTAGTCTCTCTCTTTCGACGGTTAGATGAGAACACTGATCGATAAGATGTTAACATTTCCACTTATTCCTATGATAAATTCATGTTTGGTGCCACTATACTCGACGTGGTGTCTTGCAGGATTTTTGCTTTGTCTCTCGAAAAATGCTTTACACCACTTGCAAAAAGATAATGGCAATTGGGAGTTTCTTAGTCTGCAATTCTTGGATAGTTTTAGCTCTTATTTGTGGAGATCTTTTAAAAGTCGGCTTTTTCGTTGTCAAGCATCAGTTCCATACTTGCATGTATCTACTGCAATTGAAGCACTTTCCATCTTGTCATATATTAGTCATTTAAAATAACCTTTAAAATGCTGCGAAATAGTGCTAAAGTCGAGCAAATTCTCTAAGAGTTTCACTTTCACATAAAAAGGATAAGTAAGGATAAAGCTATCGCGGCGTTGATCAATTCCTGAGGGATGTGCCAATCATTCGACTTCATTGAGTATCGTTTGGAGGCGATTGAATGCATATCTGGCCTTTACAATGACCCGCGGTAGCCTACCGATGTATCGAGCCAGTGCTGCCATCCTCCCAGAAAACTCTGGCACCAATTTGCCAACCACAAATGGACGGAAGGCTTGGTGAGCCACGGGCGCGGGGATCGATCCCATGTGTTTGTTGCAGGGCGCCTCCGACCACTGCTCCACACGCACATTCACGATACCTTTACTTATTCTATGAATATCATTCGCAATCCTAACAACTCTTTCTTTAGACCAATAAAGCTTACAGTAATAGTGATGTTTACATCTGTATATTTGGAAGGATAAGGTGACAAATAAATTTTACTTAATTATGTTTTAGCACTTTAATTTTATTCCACTTTATTTAGTTTTAGTATTTTTTTAGTTATTTTACTGCTTATAAATAAATTAAGCAGAAAAAAAAACAGGAAAAACTAGGCACTTGTACACACCCTGCTCATCGATGTTCGTCGTAGTTCCGATCCGGTAAAATTCGATCCGGCATTGGATCGCTTTCTGTTTGAACCATTCTGGTTTTTGCAGCGAAGGTCACTGAACTGTCCGAAAGGTCACCGATAGACATTATGAGCTATCCATGAATTCCGCTCTATGAGAACACCTCATCTCCACCATTATAATCTCAGAAAAAAAACCCTAATTACCGCAAAACAGCAATTGTAGCCTCAATCTGTACTGGAAATCAAGACAGGGTAGCTACGCGGTTCCTAAAGTGCTTTCTTATAAACAGAAAAAAAGAGAAGTAAATATGTTTCGGGGACCCCAGAGAATAGCATTTTTTATTTTGGCAGAATTAGAACACATGTGTTTGCCTGCCAAGGTTCGTGTATTCTAATGGGTTTCCATTTCAAATAATAAGGTCCAAATGATTGTTGAAAGCGCCTAAATAATCCAAATCTGGCACAAACAGCTTCGGGATCATGTCCGTGCGCCATCATCGTTTTTACAGCGTCGTCCATTACCAATCTGCCCGGATTAATCCTTCGGACCAGAACTGTGCTTACATTAGATTTGGTTAGTTCATTCTTCCCACTTCCAATGATTCATCAAACATAGTGCCTTAAATATGCAAAAATGGAGATCGTCGAGAACTGACAGGTACTCTATCCAAGCTATAGCATCAGTTGGCAAGAGCATATGTACTGTTCTTCGCATCGTCATTCATCATGAGATGGAGTTGACAACCTCCTTTGCTTTGCAAGACTATTACTGCATCCGGAAGTGAATTGAAGAAAGCCAATCATGGTTGATAATGGAACTTTTTTCGGCAGCCATCGTGCTCCGCTTTCTAACACACCTTCTCCAGAACGATGAATATGTAAGACGAATGTTTTCTTTTTTTTTGGACTCCAACGTTTATGCAGAGACATCTGGGAACTCACTTTTAATCCTTGCACGACGACGTGACCTCTACAGAAGTCATATGATGTGAAAGTAACGGGCCACTATCAACTTTCAACCAAAAAAATCTCAACTCATGGTGAATGTTATTAGTTTCAATAAAAAACTATTAGAATTTGAAAACCCTTGCCAACAGGTTAATGGCTTCACTGTTTAGTGCGATGAAATCTGATTTTTGGAGCCTACAACATGTACTAAGGCGCGTGTGGAGCAATGGTCGGAGGCGCCATGCAACACACATGGAATCGATCCCCGCGCCCATAGTCTACCCAGCCTTCCATCCTTCTGGGGTCGGCGAATTGGTACCAGACCTGTCTGCGAGGATAGCAGCATTGCGTCGATACATCGGTAGGCCACCACGAGTCACCAGATATGCATTCAATCACCTCCAAACGATGCTTAATGAAGTCGAATGCACGGCGCATCCCTCGTTACGACGTGTGCTTATTCCGCTTTTGTGCTCCAAATTTCGTATTTGGAAAACGAAAGCGAATGAAGAGACCAAGTTTTTTCTAACAAGACAGATTATATTGTCCAATGTATCATTTATGTTTTCATCTGCCACTCTAGTGTTGGGAATTTTGAGACCTTCAAAGCTTATTTTGATTTTTTTTTGAAAATGCTGTTTCTAAACCTACCAATATTTAGAATGACATAGAAAATTCGATAGAGTATAAACTCCTCTACAAAGCCATAAAGCTCTGAACTCCCGAAATGCTGTTCTGATCGACAAATTCTCGTCAGCTTTCGAAAAACCGGCTTCGTCCGAAAAACACGATTAGTATAGCAGTCTGATGCAAAATCAACGACTGCTTTGAGCCGTTACGTGGGAACTTACTAACCAAACCAAGAGCTGTTACCATTTATACATTTTGAAACAGAGTTAGGTTTACTTTTTTTATTTAGTGCCTACTACAATTTTCACGGCATGGTATTATGCAAAATGAACCACAACGATGCTGAGATATTCGCAAAACTTGGACTCCGGGCCAGATTGAGCCACGATTTTCCTTTCTAGGGGCTCTTGCATTACACACTGCGCCACAAAGGCCCTTGTTCTATGTTTCTCTCAGCTGGCTTTTTTATTTTTTCTTTTTTTTTCTTCGTGTTTTTTTCTGCATATTTTTTTATTCACTTCAAAATTCTGTATTTTTGAAGATGACGAACTATTCGGGAGCATTTTTGCTGCGATTTGCTTGTTACAGCTTTTCACAGTCAGTAGTTGTTGCGATGCTTCAAAAGTTGTTGCTGGTTTCCGATAGTCTTATGAATACGGGTGATGTGATAGGGGCTTCGAAACCCAACACGTTCAGCTTCAGTGGGGTTAGTTGTGTGGCCGAGCGTAGCTGTACAATGAGACTGGACCTCATCTGTTAGCCATGTCTAAGGAAACACCGTATTTTTTCCAAGAGTTCATCGATATCGTAACGTAATTCCTCGGCTATGATCGTTTTGCCGGGATTAAAGTCGTTTGATCGCGCTGTTCCTTTCGCCATAAAGGAAAACCTCATCATAACCACCTCTTAACACAAATTCGGCCTTTCTGAAATTCTTGATAGCCTCATCTCATTCTAACTTTTTTGCTGAAAGTAGTGGGTTTTTCGATGGCATCCACTTGTCATCGTAATGACAAGGTGATCGAGAAATCGGTTGTTTTTCGTGTGGAGAAGAAGCGCAGAACTGGCTTCCCGACGACGGGCTGACGCTGCCATTCGCTGGTCTCATACGACAATCATTTATCGAGTTTTTTGCTTTTTTTCAATATTTTTCGAATGAAAAATCCTGGCACTGAGCTTTTAAACAACCCTCGAGCAGTTTTTTGGTGGAAATAGCTCGTCATCGGACAGTCGTTCTCAGTTACTGAAGCGTGCATTCGACGTTTTGTCCAAGAAGACTCATATCTCCTTTAAGGAACCTTAGGAACCATCTCTATTGTTTGCTTGGAGGCCCTATTCTTATCTACGCTTCGATAATATTTCAAATCGATACCACTGCTTTTGTCCAGGTTTGAACTCATGAAGTAAAGCAGTATGATTTTCAGGATTGGGAAGTACCATTTCATCCAACCTGAAATCATCGTTGACCACGTCACGAACAATTTGCAATCTGATAAGTTATTAAGTCAGAAATGAGCTTTAAAATGATGTAGACTTACAGTGAACGTGGCAAATTATTGCTTTATGACTAAACTTCTTTACTACTTTCATAATGACAAAAACTCCCATCATTTTTACACCAACTTGAGAAAACTCTACTCTTTTGGTCTTGATTAGCCTTTTGCCTTCGAGTATTGAACCTATTGAATCCACTGGACTTCCTGCACTTCTTGGATCAGGAACGAGCGCATCACACTCACTAAAGAATCCACAACCGGCTCCCTTGCAATTGTACAGCGGCCGCCTCCCCCCAATGAATCGAGCATGTACGGATACGACAGAGGATTATGTCATTTTTCCAG
Organism: Angiostrongylus vasorum; assembly: GCA_018806985.1. Taxonomy (NCBI): domain Eukaryota; kingdom Metazoa; phylum Nematoda; class Chromadorea; order Rhabditida; family Metastrongylidae; genus Angiostrongylus; species Angiostrongylus vasorum. The sequence continues at coordinate 1,183,238 of JADANN010000359.1, read as the reverse complement.
CGAATATCACTTCCTTCGTGGTTTCGTTTGAAGCAGATTGCCGAGTGTCTTATAAGAAGAGGAAAAGAAGAGAGCTTCTCTAACCTCTCGGCAGACTTTTTTCCTTATCACAGTTACTTCGCAATTTTGACTACTATGGGCAATCGCTTCTCTTATGAAGCAAATCAGTTTGTCTCTAAGCAGTCACTGATGGCAAAGGATAAGCAGTCAATGTGTGGATAGCATTTGGTGCTGAACATTTGGAATTCACAAGAACTGCTCTTCGTTTTATACTCGTCTCTTCTTCTACGTCATTCCAAACTTTTTTGCTTTAAAAGTATAATCGTTTCAGCATCATTGTGGCTACATTTCACAGCATACCTTGCCATGAGAAAAAGAATAGGCAGTGAATAAACAAGTGATTACATTGTGATTTATAACTTTTTTTCATCCACCAGCAGAATCATTTATGAGAAGCACAATAATTTAGCCGAGCCCATCGTTTTTGCTCCTTCTCTCTGTTCCACCTTTTCTTCCTTCTCATAATTTTTTAAGCAAATTGACATCACCTCTATCACCCGTCCTCTTATTGACCTTTATGTGACTCGAGCACGGACACCGCCTACGTCGCCATATATCTCTATGGTGTATGAGAGTAGCTCATTTGGGTTCTATCACTCAAGGAACTCAAAGAACATCTTGTCTTTCTAGGAAATTCGTGAAGAGCTCTGACTGTCTAGTCGAAGCTTTTCATGCCGTGCGTTTGATATCTGGTTATTGCTCAGTCGCTAAAATTGTTTCAGTGTCCCGCCCAACAACTTTCGACATCCTCACCTAAGCGGCAGCGTCACTCATAGTTGTTTCTCAACGCCACCTATAACTTCGGATTCCCTCTCTCATTTGCGTGGAACGAGATGATCCCAGCGTCGCCCACTCGATTTTTCGATAACATTAAGTGACTTCTCATTCTGCTTCTGTAGCGTCCACGTTCCGAAGTGGACGTTAAGATAGGAAGGATCGTGAACACGACAAGTCTTCATCACTATGCCTTGGAAATCTTGTAACATTCCGAAGCCGCTTGTTTCTTCCCACTCATCTGTGGAGCTAAAATGATCACCATGTTGACTTCTGGATTCGGATGCGCATAGCTGCACCACTCAACAACGAGCTCATTTCATAGGTCACCCATTTCTCATAAACAGCGTATGCTTGAGATCTCTTCACAAATTCTGTCGAAATAGACCAGGATCCTTTATGCCTGACTAGTGCTCGATGTTATAAAAACGATATCATCAGCAAGGCGAATGTGGTGTAATTCTCGTCCATCGACTTTCACTCTCATTTTTTCCCTTTCCAGTTTCTGTATCACATACTCAAAAGTTTTTGCAAAGTAACTCTGGGGAGATGGTATTCCACTTCATATGCCACACAGAGGGCGCGTATAGCGCAGTGGTTAGAGCTGCGCTGGCATACACGTAGTCCGAGGTTCGGTCCCAGGCCCTGAATTTGCCAAACCTTCCATCTCTCAGCGGGCGGAAAGTTGTTACCGTCAATACATGAGTGGGTCAGGCAAGTCACTGTATAAGTCAGATATTCATTCAGTCACCTTTGACTATGCTTAATGAAGTCGGATACATAGCGCATCGCTCAGGGGATGGATAAACGCCAAGAGCTTTTTATAGTAGACAGAGACATCCAGTACACAGCTTCCACTACAGTTCCTCTATCAATTTTGTCGAAGGTGTTTTTTATATTTAAAAAAAGTGAGACAAGGCAGTTTCTTACACTCTCACGATAATTCAATAAGTCCCTCCGCATGCTCCATTGATCTTATACTGGATTAACTTACAGAATTCAGAGTTGATTACGCCTTGATGTTATTCAGATTGCTTCTTTATATTGCCGAGAGCGAGCTGTTATTAAATAGATTAGAAAGAAAGACTCAGCAAAGAAGACGGCGGAGCTAACAACAACACAACGGATCATCGACCCGCTAGGGGAAAGCCATTGTTTGGACCATCTCAGCATCAGAGTTCTTCTTCTCATGGTACCGAAATCAATAGTGAGCGGTTTCTCCAAAATTCTCTCTATGCGGCGCACTTTTTATAACATCAGCTGTGCTCTGTCTATGACACAAAGGAAATTGACTATGTTTTACCGAACACATTGTTATTTCAGCTGGGTGTCGCAAAGTAAATAGGAACGAAGAGCTTCGTCAGCTGCGGCTCATGTGATTTCGTTTCGAAATGACTTAAAGTAAGAGAGCTCAATATTCTTCAATGCGAGAAGGCTGGCTGTTTTCATACTGCTCACATCTGTAAGATTGCTCCATTTATGAACTCTTCGTAGAAACGAAGTCGACTGACGAGCGCCGATGTAGATCTGCGCCGTAATCAGCGCCGGCTAACATGATGCTAATTTGTCTAATGGCACTCGCGAAGAAGTCATTCACTGCTAGGAACGTCTGTGTCACTGCGGTGGCCAGGGAGATGAGCTTCACTTCTCAGAACAACGTAAACGACGTATTGAAGAAAGTACAAACGACGGTAAACACCTATTCTGATGAGTACTGTGATTTAGTGTTGAACAAGAGTTAGTCAGCTAGGTTTCAAAAAAAAGAGGTATAGCTCCTAATGCGTCAGAGGCCGAACTTCTTGCTTGGATCTATGTTTTACATGAAAAAATAGGCGGAGGTATTTCAACGCGAGAACATTCCAACACGCAAGATTTCGAAAATATGGATCAGAATGTCAGTGTTTCAATGCCAATTCCAGTCGTTTAGATAAAAGTTCTCTTAAGGATTAATTAATACTTGTTGTTGTTTACACCAACAACTCTTTTAGTGAGTTCCGATCCCTATTTGATGATTTATTTGATCATCGTTTCTTCTTTACAATTTATCCCAGCAAATAACTTTTTTTTATTTCTTATTTTCTTCACAAAGATTACCAAGAATAAACGAAACAAATGTTAGAAATATTTGTAAACTTTTATATATCTATGTGCTTTCTCATGGAAGGGTAAAAAAGGGACAAAGCCCTCGGCGTTGGTCAATCTCTGAGGGATGCCGCATGCATTCGACTTCATTAAGCATCGTTGGAGGAGATTGAATGCATATATGGCCTTTACAGTGAGTAGCGGTGGCCTGCCGATGTATCGACCCTCCCAGACAAATCTGGTACCAATTTGCCGAACCCGGAAGGATGGAAGGTTTGGTGAGCACCGGCGCGGGGTTCGATCCCCTTTGTGTGTAGCAGAGCGCCTCCGAGTACTGCGCCAAACGCGCCAGTGTTTTCTCATAGAAAGCACCTTTGAAATGTAGATTATACCAGTTAAACAGTTCATAACGATTGACTACTTAGTAGGATCTTTTTGAACCATTAGGGTTATGTTCGTCTATAAACCTTTATTGTGCCTCACGTTTCAGTACCTTCGACTTGTTTATAGCCTGGGCTTAATTGGTGTTCAAAAGCATCATCTTGGTTGGTATCGAATACTAAACAAACAGTAGATGAAATTAACATAAAAGAAGGAAGTAACTCTAACATTCATATACTACTTACAAGTAATGAGAAGATTTAAAACAGCTTAGTGTCGTTTTTTTAAATGGCGCAAACGGTATTGCTTGAGGTGCTCAGCCAGTCTTGAACCTTTTGTGAAATGCTCTTCTCCCGCAGACCTATGACAAAGCGGGTACTCTGGCCAGGAACTTTTTTTTACAATTTGTTCAATAATCATTCGTTTTAGTGTAACCTTTCGAGACAAACTATGAGAACCACTTGATGGCTTAATGCAAGTTTTTGTCAGAATAGGTGAAATCCATTCTCAACTTTTTTCCGTCGTTGTTTTAAAAGATTTTGCTCCAGTTGTTTTCATATCCTCACAAAGATGTTTTAGTTCACTAGGCTTCGAAAGTATACGTTGAGCATCCAGAGCAAATCAGAAGAAACTGCACAGCTCACTATTACATTATTCACTTGCATCGCTTACACTTCCACTAATTGTCGAATAACACGACACCAGTAAATCTGATTCACACCAGAAGCGGAACCGAGCCACCTAACAGGCTCCGCTTGGTCAATCAAAGGGATGCCACAGTTTTTTATATGGTACCTTTTTTTTGTACAGGGGAGAAAACTGCCATAGAAAACTCACCTCTCTGCAACTGCGTGAGTTAATTCTTTGCCTAAGTAACGGATGGAAAGGTCTGAGTCCTAGTAACCCCCTTCGGTTCTGAATAATTCGCTGTTAATTACAACCCAACACCTAGAGATATCCTCGCTCTCCTCGCCTTCCGCTGTGGTTAGGCAGAAAACCATAGGTATTCCGCTTCAGCAAGCCAGAATTAACACATCTTGTTGATATGAGGTATTTTCCTAAATATATTTGAACACCTTCCCGGTATCACCATAATGATTTTCTCGGTCATCATCTTGCTCTTTAGTGATTATACAGCGTTGGCTAATAGCTATTTTGTGGATCTAAGGTCACCTGAAAATATAATAACATAACTATAGGATAACTGTAGAAAATAGGATGACTGAAAATTGGAAAAACTAGGAGCTAAGGCTTAGATGAAAACGCTAAAATAGTGCGAGCGTTAATCACAGTGGAGCCCAGGATAGGAAATCATTTGGGTTTTGACAAATTGCGCTGCCTAGTAATCGTCGCGAAATCAGTTTGAAGTCAAGATTAGAAGGTCGCGATGCTGAGATTAAAAGCTCAGGAGCTAATCTAATAGTAAAGCTTTGAAATATGCCATTTCAAACTTTTTTCTTAAAAAAATTCACATTTAAATTCGAGGTGAATTGTTGGGTAAAATGAGACTGAAAGCACACTATACTAACTAAAATGGAACGAAAGCTGACATATCGCATCAACACTATCGTGCTAGTATATGGGACTCAGCATATCATGTCAGATGCTCAATGGGCAGATCGTTAACGGTCGCATATTCTCTCATAACGGTGTCACTAATTAGCAATCAGACTCCGACATTTGTCTGGCTGTGGTCATAACAACGCGTTCAACTTGATGTGTTCTCGATGCGTCGACCAACTATTCAAAAAAGAAAGAGGAATTACTAGTCAATACGGACGTCATTAGAGAACCCAACTACAGTATACAGCCTTTTTTTCTGTCCTAGTAAATCTCGATAATTAATCTAGTTTTGTTAGAGGATTCATTTCTCATTGCAAAAACAACCCCAATCAGTGTCGGCGTTTGATTGAAGTGACTTGATTGCTCATTTTACTTGTTAGCCAAATAATTTAGTGTGACAGACTGCCGAAAATTACAACTGAATACAATGAATTGCTCTGTAAAACGGAAACGAGAAACATCATAGATTGGTTCCTTTTTGTGAGCAGAAAGAAGTTTTCCGTTGATGTCATGCCATGTCTCTTCTACAATCCTTTCTACAACAACAGGACACTTCATGACTCAGTATTGCTGTACCAGTTTCATTTCGAAGAATTTCTGATTTCCAAGACCGATTTTTGATTAACGTTGGAATCGGTCAATAAGTTCAGTTTCTTTTCGACAAGATCGGAGTTGGTTAATATAATATTTGTTCATCCGTGACTAACGTCACACCGGTTTTGCCTTAGCCTGGAAGGGTCAAACAGATATTCAGTCTATTCAACCATATGCTTGCATAACCTCAGCAGAAAGGGAGAACTTGTCGCCATGGTGGTTTTTGTTAATCGTTCGCCTTCAATCATGTTACAAAATTGAGTAAGCATGCACTCTCCAACCCTGTGGAAGACAGCTTTCTATCCTAGAGCTTAGCGAAGATCTCCTTTTCTTGTTCTCCCTTCGCTTCGCATCTCCAAACGCTTTGTTCAACTGTGTTGGGCACTAAATTTTCGTCCGAGTCACATCTCGTTTGTGAAGTGCTGTTGATACTGAAAGTCATCGTCTTCTAGTGGTCCTCTCCTCGTTTTCTCTTTCACAGCCGACTGTACAATTTCCACGGCGTTCACTCTTTAGCGTTCTCCTTCCTCCGGTTCTTCCTTTTCCGTTCGGCCGCTGCGATTCATAGAAGCGCTTCACTGTGATTATCTACCGTAATATTCTCTTTAATCAGCGTCAAGTCCAATATATTCAAACACTTAACCAGCTTGGAACAAATCCGTTAACGGCATTAACTAGTAGTAATATTGATAACAGCAGTGCTAATAATAGTTACTACTATAGTACTAGCAGAATTTTGGTAATCAGTAATAACATAAAGTGAGGGGAAAATAACAGCGATAAAAAGAATAATAAGCAAAACCTGCTATTTAAATCTCTTTGATAGTGATAGTTGATGTTCTACTTTTTGATTAAAAAGTTTTAGTTACTGCTTAATCCCTTTTACACGTGCGTAGAGGCGTATGGTCGAAGCCCACCCATGATTTACCCCCCCTATTCTCTCTCTGTCACCCCCTTTATTCCGTCGCTGTCTCTCCACATCATGTTCGTTCGTCTACAGATTCGTTTTCATATTTTTTTGTTTTTTCTCCTCGTTGTTTTTTTGCTACTTGTTCTGACTTTTACTTGCCGCCTATTCTTTTCTGATGGTAGGGTGTGAGATATAAGCACAATGGTGCTGAGATATGAGCAAAACTCGGAATCTCAGTTTGGCCCTCGAGCCTGCGAAATAACTCGATGAACTCACAGTGTGGGAGACCCAACTGAGATTTCGTGTTTTGCCTCATATTTGAGCATCATTATTGTTATATTTCATCTACTTTTTTTCCTCATTCTTCTTCATCCTATTCTTCTTTGTTAGTTCTTTATTGGATGAACTATAGTGATTAACGCAGGAAGTATTTGCTGTCATTTCACTGTCGTCACTACTGTCACTTTCGGTCAACGTTTGGTTGGCACGAATTCGTGGTCCGCCTTCTGCAGGGAGCGGAAGGAACCGGCTGCGAAAGGCGCTGTGCCCGCCGTCGCAATCCATCCATCGACCGGAACGCATTCTGGTCGGGTTCTGGCGCGACAATGCGCACTCTAGTCTTTTATTTTAGTCGTCGCGCTTTAGATAGACATCGAAACTCCATCAATTTTCCGAGTGAGGTCGATCGGTGCTTCGGAAAAAAAGGTCGACGGAGGCGTTTTACTGGTTAACGTTGCCGCCATTCACCTACCATTCGCCAGCATTTGCAGTTCAGAGCATGTTAGTCACAGCATGTTTGCGTTTATGGCACTACTAACCATCATCTACCTTTGCCTATTGATCCGATTTCAATTGCTCAGGAGGTGCTTGCCTTCTAGTCGGCGCTTCTCGTTGTCCTAGCTGGCTTGCGTTGTCGATGAGGACCAGGCATTAAGTAAAAAACTGTTGGGTCTGCCAGGCGACTCTGATCCACATTGGATTTCGCTCCACGTAATACACCTATCCTGTGAAAAAGCACTAAATTGGCATTAGAAATAGAATACTGAGCTCATGACGAAGATTTTGATTTTTTATCTTATGGTTCATTGGCGCAGACGTTGGAATTACATGACGACTGTTAATTTCTTCTGTTGGGATCCAGCATACGATAGCTATTGTCACTAGGAAAATTTCGTCTCAGGAAAAATTCATACCAATTTTGTCTCTTTTATTCACTGTTGACTAATGAGGAAGTGGGAGAGGAAGAGAAGGAGAGAGAGAGAGAGAGAGAGAGTGACCCATAAAATTAAATCGTTCACAGATCTCTCTCCAGAGCTCTGTGTACTAGTTTTAACCATTTGACTTTCATTTGAAAGACACTGAAGTTTGAACCGCTCGAATGATTGCTGAATAATGAAGTGTTCTCCCTTTAAAAACCATATGCTAAGAATGAAAGAAACACGGCCAGTGTTCAATTCCTCTTCTAGTTAGTAGGATTCCGGTTTCTACGATTTATCCCAACTCCTGCGAAATTTCCACTTTACTGGTATTTTCCGCTTGAAGAGGTTTTTTTTCTGCTTTGACTCCTGAGACAACCCCTCCAATGCATTACGAGTTCACCATCACTTTCCTTCTGTATCGAAAGGATGTCTTCCGCTTTCTAACAATCTGATTTCTTCAGTGAAGAAGCGGTACGACGTAGGCTTATTCCACGTTATTCCGGAAGAGAACGACACACTGAATTCGACTTCGGCTTGGATGATCGTGCAGAGGATGAACTCTCTGCTGCACTGCGTAATTCGACACTATCCGATTTCCCTTCTCGGAAGCGATAAAATATTGAGCGTATCTAAAAATTGAAGTGCTAAGGCACATTTGAGTCCTTCGCAACTGGCCTTCTCCCAATTTCGAAACCAAGTTTTTTACTATTTATAGTTACATTATATGTTGTAGTCGAAAAAGGGAAAAAAGATGGTACGTTAGAACTGCGGACGATATCACGCTCTATCGAAGATCCTTCCTCTGTCGTTTCGTATGTGATTTATTTATCATTCGTTCCCCCATTATTTAGATTTCAACCACAAAATATCATTTGCAATTACGTCCTAATTGTTTGCTTAGGTACTTAGACGATTTTTCTTAGGTGCGCATGTCATGTGGGCCTCAGCACTTCTCTTGTTTCGCGGCCGTCATTCATTAAATGGCTGCTTCCATGTGTGGGTTCGACTCCGTGCGACTCGAGGATCTGTCATCTACTTTCACCATTGACATCCTGAATGGTGGTTTCGCCGGTTTCCCAGAACATCCGTGCTAGGATGTCCCAAGTTGCTCACCAAGGACGGGACATTCGCACTTCGTGAATCAGGAGAGATCTGAGACTAATTCTTCTTAATTTGCAGCAATTCCTTTCGACTTCATCTTTTTTTTCATCCTTCAGCTAATGGACCAATCGCTTGGGGACGATATACTACGCCGGATATTATCTCGTATATTCCAACTCTAGTGAACTTTTTTTCTAAAGCTAAGTATTGGTGTTCGAATTTGTAGTGATAGTTATAAATAAACGTAGTCATAGACAGATATTAAGTTATAAGGCTTAGCTACCGGTGTCTTCGATGTTTTCAGATTTCCATGTGGTTTCAGTTTCTACATATAGGCTTTCTTTTTCTTTATAAACGCCGTCGAATGTTGGTGGAGTCTACTTTACCCGGAATTTTAGGATAGCTCTACTAAAGCGTTCCCAGGTCCTCGTCATAGGCATTCGCCTACCTTTGTGGACGGTAGAGGACGTTGCCTAGACAATTGTGATACCAACTTGCCGATTCCGGAGGCATGAGGGCTTGCTTGCTACTGGCCGTGGAAGTACGAAAGATCACGTGTGTATTACGAAACATCTTTAACCATTGCGCTTTTCATGCATCGGTTTCAATGGGGTGTAACCAAATAATAGATAAACAAAGACCTATACCAACCTCGCATTGGCTAAACAAGATCAGTTTATAAAATCATATAAGTAAATATATCAACTATCCATTCCGAGGTTTATAGAAAGTCGATCTTTTGAGTTATTAACCAAATCATGTGTGGCTGAAGATTTTTTTCGCACTTTTTGCATGAATGGTTTATTCTGTTGGTATGGCTTAATCCCTGGAACGTGATGTGAAGCTTGTCTGATTGTCGTTCCAGCACTTCAGTTCGATTCGAGGTTCTTGTTGACAGAACTCGACGTTCACTTAAAATTTCCTTCGGCAATGGTGGTAATGGTAAAGCGCTGAATATCAATCCAGTCGAATCCACAAGTGGAACAGTCCATGCCGGCACTTCGTCACCATGTGCATTCGTCCAAACCGTTTAATTCAAAACAATCGAAAGTGACCCAAACCCATAAAACTATAGAAATAGGCGCAAAACTTCCTTGCACTGAAGTTTTTCTGTCAAATTTCTGCAGGCCATTTTTTTGTTCCTATTGTGTTCTGTCGGTTGAAAGTATTGTTCTGACCACTTTTGCAAATGTTGCCTTTCCGTCGGTTAGAATTATTTCGCCACCTTTTCTCTCATTTTTTCGTAGAAAATGTCCTTTACCGAGCGGGAAACGCTTTTTTTGTTCAGTGGTAGCATCGCCTACAATTATCCAGTCGCGTATTGAACACATGTAGTTGCCAATGACAACTAATGGCAATAAATTAATGGGAAGTTTTCCTACTCTCTCCTACTAGGCCACAACTATTCCATCTTACTATTCGACTTTCTGGAAAGCATTCCTTCACGAGAACCAATCAGTCCCAAGATTTCCTTTGTCCCCGAATGTCTTGATTGGAATTTGATGCATGACGTTCGCTCGTCTGTTTGAAGCCGACCGAATGCCGCACCTCTTGAGATCATGTAACTGTTGACGTCAACTAGTGGTTGAAAAAAAATGATAGCTAATAAAACAAGTCCCCTTTGCCTTGGAAAACATTCAGAGCCATACGACTGAAATTAATGAAAAAAGAAAAGAAATTCATGCTTTCTGTGGAGCACTTCGTGTAGTGCGTGTAGCATGAGTGATAGTTGCCCTGCAATACATACTTGAGCTTTGGTTCGATCTTGCGTCCCAGGCTCACCAACCCTTTGATCCCTCCGGGGTCCGCAAATTGATAGCAACACTGGCTTAATACATCGGTATGCCACAGTAAGTTAATGTATAGGCTAGACATGCATCCGGTCGCCTCTACGATCCTTGACGATGTAGAGTGTATGGTGTATCTTTCAAGTACTGATCAACGCGAGACGTCTCAGCCTTATCTTTCGTAAACTTCTCTGTTTTATTGTCGATCGCTGTCACGTGGAAATCGGTGTGTTGAAGCGAAACCTTGGAAACTTTGAAGAAGGCGAAACCCCCGAAACGTCAGCTATTCTTATGTGCTAATAAATGCTATAATACCAACTTCGTGTTTGCTCATTGAAGAAGAACAGTGTATATGCTTGGTTATTTCTCATTCTTTATGTTGATCACAGTTCTAACTGTATTTGCTGTCAAAAGACCACACCGCTTCAAATTTTAGTAGATTAATCATTAAGATCGTAGAAAAACACAACATCTAATTGGACCAAAATCAAAGACAGTTTGCATATTCGTCTTTCCTTCTCATAGATGATAAACTACCAGAAATGTTTGGTGTTGATAGCGCTGTGCCATTTTCTATGGTTCCATGTGGTCAGAAGTTCAAATAGATAACAAAACTGTACCTTTGTATTTTTTGATGATATCGGTACAAATCTGAGTGGGTTCCGTTTGCACGGTAGATGGGTTCCATGTAAGCTGTCATCGGTCGAAGCCTGAGGACGGCGTCCATTAGATCCAACGACGAGCCGTGGAAACGGATTGAGACGTACTCATACACATACGCCTACATCATTATGCTCCGTGTGGCTCTCGGTCGATACACTTTGGAGTTCTCAATTAGGAGAAGCGACCTTGTAAGCTTCCATCGTTTCCCTGCCCGTCCATCACATAATATAGCGGTTGTTCCGCACGCTGATTCTCAGAATGGAATTGGCCAAGCTTTTTATATCGCGTTGCATATTTAAGTGCAAAAATCTCGTAAATACGAGCGAAATCAAAGTTCTCGTAACTCTTTTTCATCACGTTACCTAACCTAAATTATGTCACCTCTAGGATGCTGAGATATAACCGAAACTCGACACAGCGAAAATTGGAACGGGAGACTACCCCTAACCGGGGGTTCACTTGCGATCCACCACACAACAGAGTTTCTTGCTTTACCTTTCCACCGTTCCCTCGGCCATACTTTTTACTCTTCTTTTTGCTGTAAACCACATACTTCATGTGTTAACGTTTTAGCTTTGATGACCTGCCTGTATAAATAATTATAAAGGTGTGCATTCTTTGAAAAGTAATTTCTACACCAATTTAAGTAGACGTTCTTTTATAAAAATTGTGCATGCTCTAAATTCGTTGATACAAAGCCCCTCGTTAAGGCTTATTGGAAAATCATCACTAAGCCTTTCATGTCAAGTCGTTAATCTGTTTTGTAAAGCAGTTTTGTAAGGCTAACGAATTCCATATTATTTGTAATCGTTTCTTGCTCATCCCGTTTTTGTCTTGTAATTTTCCTTCCAAAAATGTCAATCAGCTCTCTATGGAGATTGCTCAGAAGCTTTTTTCAACATTTTTTATTAGAACTTAAACGTCGACAAAATTGTTAATGTGAGAAGTTGCAGTAAACCCCCTTTTTAATCGCTCCTAAGCTCTTTATGTAATACGGATGTCTATGGTGTTTGAATTAATCTGATATGTACATATGTGCGTGAACACTTGGGAGCGCCCTAGCAGATATATCGCACTGTTCTAGGCAAAAGCTACCAGGTCAGCATTCAACAACATCCGTGAAGATGACAAAGTTCTCAAATAGCAGTCGAACCAACATGCACGTGCAAAGACTTTAGTAGATGACAGATCCTGGACAACAAACAGAATAAAAGAACTGGTTGGAATCGGCACATTTTGTGAAGTCGTATCATATAACTAAATAAATGGAAAAAAGTAGAAACTCTCAGTTGCGTATGTAAGTCATTCATTCTAGGATTTCTAGATGGGATCCCTTGGATGAAAGCCTTATTGGCGCATGCCATTATTTTCGAGACTATTCAGTCAGGTACGACGGCTATTTGAATAATGTTGACCTAATACGTTTGTGTTTTAGTGAGTGGACGGAGTGCTCACACTCAATTACCAGTGTTTGGGCGTGGACCTCTGGCATGTCTTCGGCCGGCCCCCACTCCCAGCCATCGCTCGGCCCATCGGCCCACTGGCCAGCACATTCCATCACTACCTTGGCACCTCCCTCATTGCGTTATTGCCTAAGAACGATCACGAATAGTGGCAAATATAGACGTGCTAGAGCTCTTGTGCTCATTTTAAGGTGTTCTACGGCAGTGGAAGTGTTCTTGCAGGTGTCACGCAAGCTGTGTTGCATTGAAAATAATGCTTTTTTGCGCAGTAAACAGGTATTCGGAACTTCGTCCATTTTTCGTACCTCAATATCCTCATGAAGAAAAGATTTCTTGTCAGGCGTTTTCGTTTCTCACTATTTTCAGTCGTCTTTCGTGTGAAACATCATCGAGTTGCAACTGTGTTATCTTCTTTCGTCAAAATATTCAATATTTCCTAAGCAGTGTGCTGCGATATTACGAATTTAGACTGAATTGTTATTGTTGTTGTTATTGTTTATCATTTTTACATCATTTTTGTCTTCTTTTCGCATTCTGTCACGCTCATCTTCTTCCAATCAGGGTACGATTGAGCCTAACCAGTAAAAAAGGTCATGTAAGATTTTGCTAAACCAGTAAACTATTTCATAGAAGCAAATCATTAATTGCTTAATTGCTTCAGTGCTCAATATCCTCTACAAGGGAAATGGTAATTGGATCAAAGCAAGTATCCTGTTTTACATTACTTCTAAATCAGCGAATGAATGATAGAGCATCAGTGTTCCCCCACCGGAATCTTTCTCATAGCGGAAGCAAAGTCTTCAACCACCAACTTCTTTAGGTTTCTGCTTTTTGTTCCTGGGATCCTCCATGCTAGCTTGTCTACAAGACTGTATAGCAGCGCAATGGTCTAACGTCTATGCGCTTTCCGGTTGACTTCCTTTGTTTTCTGGATGAGTAGCTGGCGTAACGTAGTCGATGAGCGCGTATCTCCTATGGGTAGAGTAGAAGAGTCTTGAGAGATGACAATTAGCTCAGACAGATGGTTTCGGACATCGGAAGAAGCGCCGTGTTTCAAACGATGTCCGATCCGGCCACGCCCTACGGTCTGTCTATTCGACATCGGAGCAGTTGTCATGACATCCACAACGATTGGAAACTAGGAACGATGATGTGATTCTGATTACTCTTTCGTTTATCGAAAGATCCCTGCTGCAAGACTGCCGCTTTTCACTGAAATGCTGGTTATTTCCCTGATAGATACTTTCTTCCTCGTTTCCCTACTCTTACTCTTCTCATTATTATGTCCTCTTATCGATACGTCTTTTCTTCTCCTTTGCTATTCTTTCTCTTCCTATCCTCCTTGTCATTTCTATTGTCTCTGGTACTACTATTATTGTCATTATTATAATTATCACTACTACCACTACTACTAGGGCACGTGTGGCGCAGTGGTCGGAGGCTTCCCGCAACACACGTGGAATCGATCCGAGCGTCTATGGCCCACTAAGCCTTCCATCGCTCCGAGGTCAGCAAATTGGTGCCACACTTGTCTGGAAGGATAGCAGCACTGGCTCGATACATCGGTAGGCCACCGCGTGTCATTGTAAAGGCCAGATCTGCATTCAATCACCTCGAACGATGCTTAATGAAGTCGAATGCATGGCTCATCCTTCAGGGACTGATCAAAGCCGAGAGCTTTATCCTTTATCCTTTTACTACTACTACTAGTAGTAGTACTAGTAATAGCAGTTCTAGAGATAGTACTAGTTAGTAGTAGTTAGTCGTAGTTGGTCTTCGTATTATTCATATGTTATCAATGTAGATGTATGTCGAGTGTGTGATCCAAAAATTTCCATAATGGACGATTGTGTTTCTTTCCGAACACTTCAAATGTCTTACTGTCTGCATTTACAAACTAAATTTGCCACAAATGAACATGAAGGGTCAAAATTTACGACGATTTTTGCTTGATAAAAGCGCACATAATCGGTAAGCATAATTTATCCTTCTATCTTTCGAAATGCCGGCTGATTGACGAGTAATAAACCAACGACTCCTATCGGGCTCGCCCACCCTCACAACGTGACAGCGGCTTCATGCCGGTGCGATTATCATCCTAGCCTGCTTATCAGTTGCTTCGACTTGCTTCTTATCGATTTTGAAATGGTGCAATTCAGGAAGAATCGATATACTTAACCAGATCACACTGCTCACCAGATCTCAGTGCTTTCTGTGTCGAACAACTCTTTTCTTCTTTTCTTCTTCCATTTCAAACTCCATCACATCGGCTATTCTATGCTTATGTAGGAATTTCTTGTGATTACTGGCCAAATGTCTTCAAAAACACCAATTTCCTTCTTCTTAAACTCTTTCATTACTGTTCGGACGTGGCTCTTATTAGTCGTAAAGAGAGCGGTCCTCGGCCTTCTTGGCCGCCATCACCAATTTTCGTGGCAGCCGTTCGTGAACGATAGATGATGACCTCTTCACGTGCTGCTTGACATTGCGATGTACCTGTTATCTGTACAAATATATACCTAAGTGTATTCATGTGTATGTTTGTGTATTCGAACGAACTGAAGTATACAAACACCTCCCATCGGCTGTTTTTATTGTCATGTCGTCATCGCCGTCCGCGTCGTACTTTAGTGTCACACAATGACGACGAAAAACATTAGCCTTCTCCAGCCACACTTCTTGATGGCATTCAACAATAACATCCTTAATAAGTATTGATGTTGTGAGACGTGTTCAACCATAAACGAACGAATAATTCGGCGACAAAACGACGACGTCAGCATTTCCTTAAACGCTATTATTATCCTAGCCTACCATATTAAATATGTGATTGAATAAGCTTCTAGTGATTTTTCCCTGTTTTTAAGCAATAGCGCACCAGGATATCTTTATGTCATGTACTGCACAAACCTTCCAGTTTTGCACTACCTAAAGCCGAGTCATAATGTCATGCTTGTCGGTCTCTCCCTGCAGAATACTCCTCGGCCGGTTCTTCTAAAGCACATCGTCCTTTGTATTTATGATGTCGTCCGCTTTCACTTATTCATAAAAAACGCGATAATAAGTAAAGGAATATGCAATAAAACGTTATTTGTATGTGATTCTTTTGCTCTCTTCTACACAAAACAATATCGGTTCTGTTGACCACGCAGGTTATCGTTTACAATTTTTCATTGCTTTCCAGTGATTGAAATCGTCTTCAGTTGTTTCCTTTATCACCTTTTCTGAAGCACATCATTGGTGATTTTTTTCCAATAGCACATTAGTTTTCTACGTTCCCAATTCAGTTCAGGCCGACTTTTTACAGCAAACTCCCTAGAGATCTTATTCCACCTCTACACGGAGAGTAGCATTCGAAGAGAACTGAGAAAAGAGATAGACTGACTGTAGCAAACCTTTGTTGCCGCCATATTTCTCAGAGTTATCAACGATATTTGGAAGCAAATCTAGCACTCTAAACTGGAAATGTTAAGTCAGTTAGTAGATCAAGCATTCGGGAGATTTTGCTATCAACGAGGACAACAATCATGCTATCCGAATACTGTAGACATTATGTTTGTCGAGACTGGAGAACTGACAACAGATCTGACGTCGACGCCCTGAAGCGCTCTACAAACTCTGCGATCTCGACGATCCGGCGGGCTCACGTATTGTGCAGGTCGTCATAGGGGGAAGGTCACGCCCCGTCTGGAGCCTCGCTCCGCCCCCGGCACTCGACTGCTCCGGCTTTTGTTCTCTGTCGCAGGAGCGCGTTTCTTTAGATAATCAATTTGCTACAATCCCAAAAAACTCTTGCTATCAGCTCATAGTTCCCTCGTGGACCACTTATTTCCACCAGACAGTGTACACTATTCTGGTCCAAATACGACCACTGTCATGATTTTTCTTGAGATATCGTTTGAATATGAAACGTTCATTACTTCTTCCCAAACATTTTTTCTCATGTAAACCTCCTGCTTTATCAAGACCGCCTATGGTCCTTAACGTTTTTTCAGATGTAATCAATATTTAAACAATATTGCCTTTTCATCATATTTTTTTCTGTTACTCTAGTGATATCATGTTATATGAACATTTCCCCCCTCTTATTCCACTTCCCATGTAAAGCCTATGGAGAGACCTCATTCAGAAAACAGTTGGACTGTACAGGAAATTGTTTCGAAGAGAGCAAAATCCGTCGTAGTGCTAGCCATCGTCACTTACATACGTGATACTTGAACGGCACGTCATCACTAGTTGTGCAGGCCCAGCATAATCACCATTTTTCGGAGATTTGCTGGTTAAGCCATTGTGGTTCCCTGGAATCCCGAGGACAGCCTGGCCAAAGTCTGCCCCAGGTCGTCACCTCGACAGGCATTCGCAACCCTTGTGGATCAGAGGGAGATTTACCACCATGCGACTTTGATACCAGGACGGTGGTGGATCCTGGTATTGGTTTACTCTTATCTAAGCTTCCTGATGGAAATACCGGACTTCTCAGCTTGGGAGACCCTGCCAGGGGATGAATTCCCTGCTGTACATCGTAGTCCGACACCCAGTAGTACCTCCGGGCCACGATGAGGCGGTAAACCGTTGGGAGGATCCATCGTTAACTGGATGCTATATTAACTACATCATGCCAGTTCATCGCAAGCATAGTAACTTCTCATCTTAGTTTACCCTCCTTCAAAAACCGGGTGTAGCCGCCTCTTCTCCCTTTTATTCTCTTTTCTTCCTTTTTTATTCCCTCATTTGTAGTTTCATGCCACTCTTGAATTGCTTTTCACAGCGTGTGAATTTATGCAGTAGTCGATATAAACAAAAATAACTACTGTACTAGGAAGTACTTTTTAAAAATCGTTTGTTCATCGAAATTTGATCGTATTCATCGGCATGTGTGTGCTTCTACCGTGGAAACCAGTTGATGGCTGCCTCTAGCAAATAAGCCCCACACTGCTGCGAACGAGATCGACAGCTATCCCCTAGAATAGCCAGCTTTGATGACAAATCTTATGGGCTACCCCTGTTGATGCCAACTCCTTGAAAGTGGTGAAAAAAGTGGCATGGGTGAAACGGGTGATGATTATTGTTTTTCGGTCTAGAGGACTCAATGAACACCTCCACTGCGAAACCGATGAATGCGGAAATTTCTGGTACCCGTTAGAGACGCTTGATAACTAGTACGATTACACGTGGTGTAAGTGATCAATACTCATTTCGTAGACGATATTCATTAACGTCTTTTCAACATTATTATACAACACTCGTTTCAGACCCATTATTTTATGATGGAAGATTGCTTTTTTATGAGAATTGTATGGGAATTTTCTTCCTTATTCGAAAAATCTGGTATAGTTTTCTCCGCATTTTTTTTAAGATTTTCAAAAGAAAATTGCTCTTTATCTCTTACCACAGGATATTACCCTTTCGGGGGTTAACGAGCTCACCACTACACCATGCGATTCCTTCGTTTGGCCTGTCTCTCAGTCGCATTATTGACCTATTGGCGCTATCAGCAAGCACCCGTCAACGGGATTGATCTGGGGAGCACAAATGGGCATGAATCCAGTTAAGCTGAAGCTACGGTATAAATCACAATGCCGTCAATTTTTATTTACTGCCTACTAATTTTTTAATGGTCCGGTGGTGAACGTGTTAGCCCCTGGAAAGGGTGATAGCGTGTTCGGTCCTCACAGTAGACACCAGCGGCTCGGAGTTTTGCAAATGCCTCAGCAACATTACGGTTATATTTCACATAATACCCTGCCATTAAAAATTAGTAAGCAGTAAATAAAAATTGACGACATTATTGCCACAAGAGTTTCTTCTAAAGCTGAAGAGCAGTTTTCTATAAACTAAATATAACGGGACTCCATATGCACCATTCAGTTCGGTCATGTTTGATCGACACTTGAAGACACTTGAATAAGGAGAAGTCTGCACAAGAACTGTGCCTTTTTAAACACGAATTTTCATAAATTCACCCAAATACCGGCAATTTTGTCGTGAGGAGTCCAGAGGAAACCGTTAAACTCTCTGTATGTTCATATAACAAATCGGAACACTAAGTGGGTTCGCTCAAGTGACTCGACGAACACAATGCTCCCCATGTGATCGCCTTTGTTCCCATGCTTTTTAACACGAAAGTGGCCTCACGCAGTCATGATCCTCTCTAGTGACTGGGTTTATCCACGAGTCTTAAAAAGAGCAGAATTATTGTTTATTTGTTCGAGGTGTTCTTAAATTGCCTTCTATTTGCATCCCAGGCACCTAATTGCAATTGCTGGCTTCAGGCGGAATCGAATTGCAGAATGTAATTCGTATACGGACTAGCACCCATCATTCGTGTATGCATGAATATTTTTTACGTTTATAGCTAGTCCAGACAGCAGAAGCAATGAGTTCATCTTCTTATGAGTCCACCTGCGTCTTAGTCCAAGTATCCTATATGGGCGACAGTTCACGTTTCGCTACTTCCCACCATTTGGGTCTCATGTGAAAAGCCTCATGGGTCAGTCGTGCCGTCATACGAGTTACCGTTGTATGTATGCTTTTAGACATTTTTTAAAATGCCAGGTTAAAATACATCTATAGTGAGGTAATACGTTGTATGGTTTTGTTTACGTTAACGTTTACGATGCTCTGCTTTAGTCACCACATCCATCACTGACAAATTTTTTTTCTTTTCTAGTTGATACAATCCTAGAGTGAAACTTCTAATACCTCGGACGATTCCTTTCTTGGCGATAAAATATCGTTTTCTAAAGAAGTTCCTGGCGCTTCTCGTTGATTAAACAACCTACTATGTCATAGTTCACCATCTGAGCTTAAAGGACTCGCAAAACGAGGCTGTATTCACGAACACGTTTCCTGTGTTTTGTTATCAAACACTGAAATGAAAGCTAATACCGCGTCCTTATTTGAGGGTAATTGTTTTCAGGTTGACTACCTTTAAATGATGAATTGCTTTTTAAAAACAAATGTGGCCGTGGGAAATTCGAAGCAGAGGCTTTCGTTGGTGTAGTGAATTTAACACGTGAATCCCGGAAAAGGGTAATAGCGGGTTTGAGGCTCCGCATTTTCATCATATCTCAGCATCCTTGCGGTTGTATTTCACGTTATACGCTGCTATGAAAAAGAAAGTACAGTGAATAAAGATTAATGCTTTTTCAAAAACAGTTTGTATAGGCGGCGATAGTATAACGCCAGCCGAAGGGCCATCGCGAGTCCAAACCACTTCTAGGCCAGACAGACAGATTACTTCATCTCTTCGAAACCGATAAGTAGAGGAAATGTTGTCCATAGACGACATCACACTGATTTCTCTAATGACAACCGTTTACAAGCTAAAAGTTTAGTTTATATCCGCATTTTCCGCATCAGAGACTTTTCAAAGTGGAAAATGAATTCGGTGGTGCCTGCAATGAGACTCATCAGCAAATTAGACATTCTTTGTCTGCCTATTTGCACCACATTAAGATTTTTCCAGAGTAATTCCCTCCGCCATCTTATGCTCATTCTGTTGTTCTTTCCTTTTCGCTCTATCAGGTAGTGTTGTTTGCTCTTTGGCATAATGCCCAAAACTTCATCACTAGCCAGTTTGTACATTTAATTAAATATCCGAGGGAAACTTTTATTACGGAAAGACTGCAATGTGCCTCCATTGAGGTCTTTTTTTGAATCATTTAGCGTTTTCGACACCATTTCTAGCATTTTAAGAACTTCTTAACCGCCCCGTTTAACCTATGTGAGATTCAAAACTTCAGTGCTATTATGAAACCTGCGCTAAATACCTTGTGTATGAAATCCACAGCTGAAGGCTTCGAGTCGAAATCGAATAGGTTTCTTTTTTATATCTTCTTACTGGTTTTCATCCCGAAAATTCTCAGAGTTCTAAGGCCGTCGCTTATCTTTCGTCGTAAAATCGCTTCATGTCTGGTATTCAAGCGTCTAAGTGCCTGTCGTATTTCCTATTCTTTTCGAGATAGTCGTTTAGGACTGGTTAAACCACCTTCGATACGTTCCTTCAAATTTCTTAATTTGAAGTTGTTTTATGCCGTTTTCAAGAACAGTCCTGTGTTTCCTGAAAGACAGGCGAAACGAATGACCAGCATGGTATGGTGGTGAACGCGTTACTCCCCAGAAAGGACAATAGCACGTTCATTCCCCACCGCAGACACTTGCGGTCCAGAGTTTTGCAAATATCTCAGCATCACTGAAGCTATATTTCGCAATATACCCTGCCGTTAAAAAAGAGTAGGCGGTAAATAATAAGTTAAAAAACTCTTGTGTTTTTTCATATCCTACTGTTTCGTTCACTTCATATTTACACAAATTTCCTGCTAAACAAGACTTCTATTCTGTCGTTCACCTTCATTGATTTTCGATTTCCGCTGTTGAAAAATGCTTATCTATCCTCATTTTTTTTATCGTTTTCTATCTCTGTGTTCCAGATGCCACCTGGATGATGAAGCCGTCGTCGATGTTTCGTCGTGAGTCGTCGTTGAAGGCTTTCCGAAGGTGGCTGTCGACCTGTTCACAACCACTGCTCATCATCGGACCACCTTTTTGCGGAAAGACTTATTTCTTGAAGCAGGCAGGTTTTTGCTATGTTCGATCTCAACCGTTGAATTTGTTTTTTGCTTGTTTTTACAGCTTTAACAGACTTCTCCTTCACTTTTTCTCCGTAGCCATTTGTTTGTGGGAGAATCACCTGTGTTCTTTTTTATCCATCCGTCCATTTTTTTCTCATTAGTGTACTATTTCCCTCCTTTTTAGCACTTACTTCCACATACCTCTGTTTTTTATTTATATCTCTTTTTGCTTTTTTTTCTACTCGATCTTTTGAACGGCCGACTACCTTGCTTTTTTTCCATCTCTCCAAAAAAAAGAACTTCATGGTTTCCCTTCAACTCTTTCTGTGGATGTCTCATTATTTAAATCTCTCCAATCCTGTTGGTCCTATCAGATCTTATTTATTTTCGCCCATTTACATTCTCATGCCATCCTTTTCTTCGATCTTCCTTGATTTCTCTGGATAGATCGCGATTCTAGTCAACTTTCCTTTATTCATCATGGCAGTGATTGTTCGTTGTTCGTTTTCTCTACCGTTCCTTTCAGTTCTAAAGTGCTTTCAAGTCTGTTCGAAGGTTCTCATGTACTCATGCTCATCAGATCCTTGACGGACGGCAGTTTCACAGATGTGCCATTCTAATGAAGTCAGCACGATCCAATATAGAAGGGAACAGCGCGCTGATTCTGGGGAGCTTAATCAAATCGGTCACACGCTGATTTGGTGGGGATTTCGTCAACTTCGACTCTGTGCACGGGATTTTCCCCTTTCCTCTGCCTAGGCAAGAAGCATTTCTCGTTCAGCCTGCCAAAGGAGGGCATCCACTATTTCAAATCAGTTGAAAGTCGATAATACAACAATACATTGTTGGATTCGACTATAAAACAATTGCGTATTCCAACGAAAGGTCCATGATAAGCTTAATATAAGAATCCAGAAATCTAATGGATTCGAAGCATAGCCAACTCGATGTTTTCTTTTGTCCTCTTTGGAATTCTTAAGAATAACGAGTAAAGTGTATCAGTCAAGATCTCGTTCCTCTGTGAGTCTTGGTCTCCACCAGAATGTAACTTCTGATGAGAAGTTTTGCTTATTCCTCGAAAGACAGTATGTAATTTTAACAATATTTAAACTCAGTTCCTCAAACACCATCCACAAGTGACGAGAGTCGTTTCCCTCTATTGATTTTTTTGTTCTTCCAACTCATAAACGTCTTCATTGCTTGCGAGTGTTGACCAAACGATACCAGTTCAGCCCTCATCTAAGAGGCACTTTTGTCTCTGTGACTCGTTTCGATCGTCCTTGGGCAAAAAGTCTGACTTCTGGTGGGGGCGATCAACGATTCATCAATCTGATTGCCCGATAAATAACCGTGACAGATGACCTCAATGAGGACTGGTTGCAATTGTGAAGTTTTGTTGGGAAAAGTTATATTGATGTTCGAGAAATCGTTCGTATATTTAGCGATACTAACAGGACTCAAGGGAATGACATTTAGACTAGCTACACCTTTTCGTTCTACTAAGCTTTTTGATTGAACCTTGCCTTGTGTTTATTCTATGATTACTAAGCAAAGGACCAACTGATTCCTTCAACTGAGAACCCATGCATAAGAAATGCACTCTCTACTATGTTTATGCCACTCTCTAGTCAAATATAAACATATCCGCTCCTTAAAAAATTCGATCATATAAAGCTAATATGAATCTCATAATTAGATCGGTTATTTGAAGTTGCCGCCCTGGGGCAACTAAGCTGCCCATCCTTCTATGGTCGGAAAATTGGTACCACACCTGTCTGGGATCAGCTCAATCGTTGCAGTACCCAAAAGCTGACGATTTTCTATGACGAAGATCTGGGTAGGTCCTAGTACCGGGGCTCCAGGACTCTAAAAAGAATCTGTCGACCAGGATTCAACAACATTCTTGAAGAAGATTAGAAATATTCATGCAGGAGTTACCTGCACGTAAAATCGGAAAATCGGAAGAGCTTCGTGTATTACGGATAGCGTGTAAAAAATTTCAAGTTGCATTAAGTGAGAACCCCATATGAGCTTCAACGTTATCGAGTTGTCTACCGTTTTGCCCAAACATTCATCTGCTTCATGTAAAAACGATCAGAAAACTTCTTCAACTCAAGGTGTTCACTTGGTTTGAGAAACAATTTGACTGTTTCTGCACATTTAACTATTCCGTCACTTGCAGCGTTGCATTATTCTTTGCTGTACAAAAAGAACTATTGTGTCTTTCACTGTTCTACTGCTCTTTCGAAACGAATTCCAATAAATGTCAGTACCGAACTGGTTTGAGGTGTCATGAGTCCTTACATGTTACTTATCAATGCGAGAACATGAGTATGCTAGCGGCTAAGAATTTAACGGGTTTTCTAAAATCTTACTGAAAACGGGCAAATGTTATGGACCTTTCATAAAGTTTTCATCGAAAATCGCCTATCTCATGTTGTTCATTTGTCGTCTGTTCAGTACTTAATTGTACTCCCTTTCATTTGTCCACCTCTTTAGTCATTTCTTCGTGTATTCGCTAGTTCTTTTTAGTAAATGTGTGTGGCTTATGGTGACCTCTGTATAACCTATCATCATTGAAAGTTCTGCAAGACTACCTTGATGGCGCTGTTCAAATATTTGCCACGTCAAGAAAATTTGGTGGGCTTGGGAAAATCAGATGAGTTACGATGCATCAAAAACAAATAACGTTATTTTTTTTCTACATGACCCGTCATCACATTTCCTGTGCGCCTCCCAGCACTTGTCTCATTGCCACTCTCTCGTCCACAGTTGTCTTCGAACATTTCGCATTGTTCCAGCTAGTATTTGAGAATTTCTTCTTCTTTACGAACATCGTAGAATACTGGTGGAGTCAGTTCTGTTTGCAATCTTGGTGATAACTGGGTTATGGCGTTACCATGTGGATTGGAGGAGAGCGTTGGGTCAAGGATCGCACTAGGGCCTTTGCTTCTTTGTCGACATTATCACTAACTACTGCGCTATCCTCGTACCAAATAGCCCAAGAGCGGACATCGTGCATTTGAAAGCGGTAGAATAAAAGCAAGCGTGTGACAGTGTGGATCAACTTCCACTGCAAGGTTTTTGTTGTGAACACTTTCTTTGTAATAATGAAGAAATCAAAATAAACCAATGTATTATAAAAAATAAATAGCCTGGATGAAATAATATTGTAAAACTGCTTCTAGGGTACTCGTAGCTCACAGCTGGTTCCTTTTCCACTTTTATCATCCGGTGTTCCTCATCCGTTAATCGAGTTTAAAGATAAGTTGTCGTAGAGTATTTCGTTCTCTTCGTTCATCGTTCTTCTCAAGGATTTCCGTACTAAATCCTAGATGTATATCCTAGTTGTCAGTGGATCTGCTAGGTCTGAATTTACTACAGTTCCACTATTCTTCTTTCTGGATAGTTCCGAAATGTCATTTGTGTCAAGATGATGCTCCAATAATGTGGTGCCGTCGTAATGGGCTCACGTGGTGGTGTTGATGTCTCTCCAGGGGTCAATTGCATATGGACGGCTGCCTCTAAACAACTGTGTCAATTAGACCACCTCATCGACCGCTCATTCATCCATGGTCATTGAACATCTTCTCGACGACTCAACCATCTCAGTGACCTGAAAAACACAGCAAGCTTCTCGAAGCCGTAACGAAACAAATCGTCTATTCACCTGATCACTTCCACTCCGTAATGTATTCGGAATGGTCTACCCCAAGGATTGTCAGGATTGTCCCTAATGCTCTTTTCGTCGTTGGCTGAGCCTCATCTGTACCCATGAGCCGAGTAAAACTTTGCCTTTGACCGAACAAAAGCAAACAGGTTGAGTACGGTAGCATATTTGGACTGTTACGAAAGTACGAAGTACACGGAAATCGAGAGGATCTCATTCACTGCGCAAGATATAACGGACGTTATAGTGATGGCTAAAGATGAATCTGGTTAAATAATGCCAATAAGACCGGTCAAGGTAAGTTAGCGGCATAACAGTGGAGTTGATGGAAGCTAAACTTTACTATAGCCACTTTTCCTCTTTGATTTAACATGAATTAGTTTTATTTTCTGTACCTCAATTAAATAGTACAATAACCTCATTTATCCATATTTATGCAACATTTTGCAAACTTCTGCTTCATAATGAATGCATCTTTCCACATGGCTTACTTTTTGTTGACAAGCAATAACT
The DNA here is from genome assembly GCA_018806985.1 of Angiostrongylus vasorum. Lineage (NCBI taxonomy): Eukaryota > Metazoa > Nematoda > Chromadorea > Rhabditida > Metastrongylidae > Angiostrongylus > Angiostrongylus vasorum. The sequence goes on along the minus strand of JADANN010000359.1, from coordinate 1,157,905 downwards.
CATGCATTTTCTAAGCGCCATTTTTTTCAAAGTTGTAGCTGAACGGAGTAACTTCAATACAGTTGTTGTGTAGGAAATCCGATATGCACTCTTCTCGTATTGTTCTGCTCTACAAAACCTAGGCGATGCCCCCACACCTACTCAGCAGAATATTTACATTACTACCCTTCTCACCTAGCAGAGCAGTTACAAATAGACAAGGGCATCGAAGCGATCTCCTTTCTTCAATGTCCTCACAGGTGATATTTAGAGCAAGTCATGGATCGCACCTTATTACTTCTTGAGTGTTTGGTAGGAAATTCTACCATCGTCCAGATAGGGAGCGAAATAAACTCAGTGCTATTCGTCATGGCAATATGAAACCATCACGATGGTAATTTGTCAGTGCCTACTTAGAAAATAAATGGCCTGTCTACACGGATAATGAAGAATCACGCGAATCTCAGCTGAATTTTCATCTAACTGGCAATTTTCCGGCTGAGTGAAATTTTTTTTCTCTGGAGTCCAAAAACCATGCTAGAGCTTTATTGATATATCACAATGATAATCTATCGATATATACGTATATATGTATATATATGTATATACATATATATTATACGGCCCGTCTTTTTCAACTACTGTGTGGATCCTAGCACTTCTCGCATTCGATTCGTCTTCATCGCACCCATCATCCACGATGATCTCCCAACTTTTTTACGTGTGGCTTCGACTGCTGCTTGAGGATTTTCGTTTCGTCCTGAATATCGTTGAATGGTGGTCGAATCGATTTTCCCTGCAGTCCTGAGATAGCCGGACTGGGGCGTTCCCACTCGGATCGCACAGTGATTATTTTTCCGGACAAGTCCACTGTCAGCTTCCCTGACTCCATAGGAAGGAGGAGCTTAGTGGGCCCAGCGAGGGAGCGAACCAGTGGCGGCCTTCCCTCCACTCTCGATATAATGCACTGTATTAAAAAGTTTTGACTCACTGGTTCAAACATCAGTGGAAATAAATACGCTCGTCTTTTTTTTTCTTCTGAGTTGATTTTTTTAGAAAATACTGGCTGAAACGAGCTTTTGGCAATTTTCTCACTGCACTTTCGTGAGAACCGTGCCAGGGCGTTCACTTTGCTTTCCAGGTTGTCATTTCCACAGTAACCCATCTTCGCGGATTTGAGGGGAGCTTTGGCAAGATGTGAATTTAGGTTTCTCCAAGTTTGTCGGCGATTCCCTGGCACAGTTTTACTATTGCCGTGTAATTTATTGAAGTACCGAAGCTTTTCTCAGACTAAGTGACCGTGTCAAGAATTCACAAACTTCCAGAACGGAAAATAGGAGGGAATTCGACACCAAGGTGCAACTTACCTTTAGTGAACTGGAAAATTATTGCAAGGGACAACTCTTTATACTTTTTCGTGAACAATGAAACGATAACCAACTTTCAACACATTCCGCATGCATTAATGTTAACTGTTTGCCAATATTTCCAGAGCTAATTAGTTGCTAAACATGAGTATAGGGGCCCAGTAATGGTTGAGTACCTTTCAGCTTATATTACAGGAGCCACGGAAATAAGATTGTAATGAAGGATCTGATAAGGAGAACGTAGAGCCATAAAGATATCTGATAACAAGTCTTCACAGCATCACTGATCTACCTCAGCCATCCATGTCCCACCAAATGCGATTTATCTGTTTCTAAAGCGAACTAAAAATAACAGCAACATCAGATTTGACTACGGTTTCGTTGGCATGCCTTCTATACAAGTTAAACCCACGTCTGTTGCCTTGGGAAAATGATCAATTCTCTAACTGTATCTCTTATTCTTTCATTACCTCCATTAACAGCTAACATTTCTAGAAGCTGGTCTGAGTGATGCATTCGTATTTCAGATTCAGTCGAGCAGCGACTGTGTAGCAGCACACTTCTGCCTCGTGGAGTCGGCTGACAGCACCGAGTCGGCCACATTGTTGCGCTCTCTGGCCGATCAGTTGTGCAAGCGCTTTCCGAATTTGGTTCTTCCGAAACTCTCCACCGTCACGCTGCTAGCAGACCACGACCATGCACTGCAACAGTACCTCACACTGCCGTTGGCGTCACTACCTTCTCCTTCCAAGCCACTATTCGTTCTTATCGACAATATACTGCCACATATCTACGACCTCATACTAGCAGTGAGTAGTTTTTGTCGTTATTATTTTCCTTATTGCTTACAATACAAAAATACAAGCTGTAAACACAAGGAATTATGAATGCTTTAAAGGATAAATTTGAAAAAATTGTTAAGTGTGTGAAAAATACTTAAGGAAAAAAACCATTGACCAGTTTTTCTGTCTGATAGATTTCATTAAATCGCGTAAATGGATATAAGGATACTGTATTGATCCTTATCTACTAAGAAGGTTGACACAAATTAGCTCAAATAGACAGAAATAAAAAGCTCTAAAAAGTTTTTTGACGTTGACTAATCCCCTGAGGGATGCGCCATGGATTCGACTTCATTAATTATCGTTGGAGGTGACTGAATGCATATCCGGCCTTTATAATGACTCGCAGTGGCCTACCAGTGTATCGAGCCAGTGCTGCTATCCTCCCAGACAAGTCTGGTACCAATTTGCCGACGCCCGGAGGGATCAAAGGCCTGGTAGGCCATGGGCGCTGGGATCAAATCCAGTGTTTGTCGCAGTGGCGCCTCCAACCACTGTGCCACACGCGCTCTAATAGACAGAAATATTTCTTAGGATTCCCTGGGATGTGATGATTATGATGTAAATATGGAGAGAATGGCGAAAAATTTGTTACGCTTGCAACCTTCAAAAACCTTCTGTTTTTGCAAAACAAAAGGTGAAAAGGATACGGAATCGAGATTTCGCCAGCTTAGATGATCTTGGTAATCTACTTTTCATAGTTTTTCTCACAGTTGCTACGCGAATGGAGCAGGTTGTTGTCTTTGGCCTACGCATGGACTCGACGTCATCGGTGATGAGCTCAGCTCATTCTAGTTCAGAGTGAAGAGTCCCCGCTAGTCGCTCAAAACCATCGCAACCATGCCCCAGGTGATAAGTAAAATGTGAAAAGACTCGCTTGTGAGCAACGAGATGATGGTAGTCGGGAGAAATTATGATTCTACCTTATTAAAACTTGGGTAGTTTTTCTACCTGGATGGTTTTCAATCTATCATGTTCTATGCGTTATTTTAAAGGTCACAATTTATCTGTTTTTGACAAAATTGGAATGTTTGTATCGACTTTTTTAAAATTATAAAACAGCTTTGTATTTCTATTCTTTTCTTATATGAATGGAAAATTCGTGAAATAGCTACTCGATACATTAATGCTTTTCAAAAAGTTTGAATGGGAGGACATAAGCCCGCCAAGTGGTGGTAGGATCGAGATTTTTGTTATTGAAGTCGAAGATGACATTCGTTGAAAAGGGAACCACGCCAATTTTCTCCATAATCAGCAGAAACGTTGGCCAGCACTTTGGAACAACTTCTCACTAAATTTTATTGCTAGGAGAAAAAACTCTGAAAAACTCAACAAATAGGTTCCGTGCGACGTCAAAAATACGCAGAAACTACAGTGCCAAAAATCTACAACTTGTTGTTCAACTGAAACAACTGGTGATATGAGAAATTTAGTACGCGCGGCCAATGATGCTGGTGAAAAGCAAGCTATATCCCTAGACTAATTCCTCAAGGTAAATCGTTCTCCTCCACTATCCACTACAACTGTTTGAAGGAGGTGAGGCTGTGGCAAAAGAAAGCTTTTTGCACTAAAGTTGGTTTTTCATCGCCTAACAGGAGAACGACGATTCTACTGCACGGCAGCAGTGAAACACGTATTCCATTGGTGCTGGTTCAGAGGCTGAATGTGGTGAACTACGGTACCTTGCCCTTGTCTACATTGCTCGCCAGACACGTCAACGGCTTCTCACTTTTTCAGATATTCGGACAACTTCTTATGCTAACGGAAGTTCGCCATTCAGTCAGAAAGTTCCGGTAACATGAGGACACTGAGGGTCCAGTAATTTTTGTTGATACGGTGACTATGCTTCTAACAGACTGAAATCCGCAGTATCCCGAGATTTCCGTTCGAAATCGGGCATTTCGTGGAGCCAACCTTATAAACAAATGGGCATCAAGTAGTAGGACCGTTTTTTTCTCTGCTCTGAACGTAAAATTTGTCACAAATCAGTATTTAGCGCACATAAAAAACCTTCCGAAATTGCAAAAATATGATATCTTCGTGGCCAAATGAAAAGTTTAAAACAACATGCATTGAAACCAACATACACTACCCATGCCATCCACCCACCCGTGCATTGACATCTATGCATAAGATCGTATCTTCTTGTTCGGTGTGCAGTTAATGCTAGTAGAAAATATTTAAAATGTCTTATTGAATGCACAAATTAAATGAAACATTAACGAAGCCGAGTTGAAATGACTGAACGGATTTGGTATGCGTTTTTCATATCCATTGGTTCTAATTTCTTGATGTTTTTTAAGACCCACTTAACTATCTTAAAATTTTAAATAGGTGTTGTTCAGGCTTTCTTTGAAACGTTTGGTTCCACTAATTTGAAGACAACATTTTTTACCAGCTATTACTAAATGCCTTATGGAATAGTTTAATACTAACTTATTTACTTAGTTATTTTTAACATTGAGGTGCGTGTAGCACAGCGGTTAGAAGTGCCCTGCAATACATCTGGGTTCGATCCCACGGTACGAGCTCACCAAGCCTTTCATCCGTCCGGGGTCGAAAAAATTGGTACCAGTTCTGTCTGGAAGGATATTAGCATGACTCGATACATCGGTAGGCAACCGCGAGTTATTTTATGGGTCAGATATCCACTCAGTTACCTCTAAGGATGCCGGACGAAGCCAAATATATGACGCATCCCTCAGGGAATTGGCCAACGCCGAGGGTTTTATCCTTTATCCTTTATATTCAACGTTTAAAAGCAGTGTTAAGTTCTTTCCAAGTCGAGCAAATTACCTTCAAACTGTCTTTATTTCCATCATGTAGTGTTTTCCATTACTTTTTGAGGCATCACTTTCATGAACACATTCTGAAACAATCTGAAATGATAGAACTCATGGGTTAAAGTTCAAAAGCTTTCTTTGAAGTTTCTCGAGGTGGTCTGTTAAGTCATCCGCTGCTGCCGTCTTCCATCAAAGCGGGAGGACGGCGTTTTTTGAGTGTCTTCTAATCTTTCCCAAATCCGATGCCGCTCATCTGCGGAGACGTCAAGGCCTTTAACATTAGGCAACGACATTTACGACGATCCCATTTACAGCTGATGATATACAATAATCATCCTGTCGCCGACATCAGAACGATCGTGAAGCACACTTCCTCATTCGGTCGCCTCGTTAAAAAAAGGGCATTTGATTACAAATAAAAGCGATTGATCAATGATCACTAGGGCATCGCCCAGATATTTCACGTAAACGTGGATTTGGAAGTCCGGATAAAACATACGTATCGATCGGTTATTTTCGACCAGATGTTAGATTCCTGTGATTATGGTTTGTTCCAGTCACTTACGTTAAAAAAATAGCTGTCGTCCTTCTATGGGACATTGTTAGTGATAAATTCAAAATAGAACGCAATATGACTGCTAATTTATGTAGTTAGTACTAAATCAATGCTGGACTTTCCATTTTGTTTAGAAAAAAAGGTGGTGAGATCAGATTCTTCTGAGCTTCATCGCACAGTGTGTGAAAAATGTTCTATCCACAAAAAAATTTGTCAGTAGAGGTGATCAGTTTCACGACTGGTACGTTCTCAGATCAACCGCTGCCTGCCGTCATGGATGCGCCTCGTCGTCAGTTCACGACCCGTTGCGCCATCCGATCAGTACAAATTCGAGCGATTTCACGACCTTGTGCTCAGTGAATGTACGTACGTGAAGAATTTTTTTAGCTTTCTAGAAAACTCACCGACTACTCAACTCTACCACCATTTCCAAAAGAAACAAATGCAGGCATTGACGAACTTGATCGTTTCATTGAAGTTCGGCTTCCACAGTGTCTTCACTGTGAAGTTCTGGATGCTTGTGAGGTTGGTGTGACGTTTTGATTCTTATAAGACTACTCGTTTCTTTGTTTCATTCTTAGATCAAAAGGGCTTAATAAGTCACCGAACACCACCTCGGTGACGTTGGGTTTTAGAAATTCCACGCAGTCCAGTATTTTCCTATATTAAGCTGTTTCAAAATTTACGAATACGAAAGTTTTCCAGTGCCTCTCAGACGCGTTAATACCCTGCTTTCTTTTTTTGTTTTTTCATTTGCCGAATCCTGCAAAATCTCCTATTTCTCATAACACTATAATACTTTTTTCATTACTACGAAGCTGCTCCAGAAGTCACTAGGATAAAAGATTTTCGGGAGCGATTGTTTTTGAGCTGCGTGATGGGCACTCTTTCAACATTATTTTTAAGTTCGAAATTCACTGAAGACACACCACCGAACTTCTGAGGTGTTCTTCCCTCTTCATGGGCTTATTCAATGTACTTCTGGTTTCAGTGAGAATTCGATGATGGAGAAGGAGCTGGTTTTTGAGACAAACTAGGGTTTCTTTTTACTGTGAGTTGTCGAGCTCTCCGTTTAGGGTTCGTGGTTCTTCGTCGATCAACTGGCGCGAGCTATCGATGCGGGTATCGTCGTACCCGATAGGGTGCCGTGTAGCATGAAAGACTTAATGGATGATATTTGCCTAGCCTTACCTCAACGACTGCCAATTTACCTACTTCTGATTAAAGTAGGAACTTTTATAAGGTCGTTTTTTTTGCTTTCCATAGTGGTTTTAACGTGAAACTTTGACCAGACTTCCCGAGTTTTCTCCTGTTTCCTTTAGATACATTCACTCCTCTTTTATTGAATCAGTTTCTTTCCATGGATTTCACTTTACTTCTTATAAAAAAGCTAAGAGGTTGTTTTCCTCTTTTTTGTTATAACAATCCTTTCGTTTGATACACTATTAGTTAAGAAGTTCCATGCTTTCCACCATTTGTGATGGGGTTTTATTCATAAAGCAAAGGCATTCTGGACTAAATTTGTTTATTCCTGAGCTTATATCATCATAACAACTTTTAATTGTTACTAAAGGTTTTTGCAGTATCACCATCTGGAAACTCATTAGGTTCAACAAGTTCTTCGTTGTTACAATGGTAATAGTAACAATAGAATTGTTACGAGGACGTGGAAACCATGAATATGAATGTTTGAAGCAAAGCCTTTAAAACAACTGGTTTCCCACATTCAACTGTGATTAGGTTAGTGTCATTCCTGGATCGTTTTCAGGCTTCACGTCATCCACCTCCATTGGATTTTCTCCTTGCCGTCAGTCAGTTGATCAACCGTGAAAGCGTTTTTGTCATCGAAAGAGAACTCGAAGCTGTTAAAGTCATACTGCGCAGTACAGGTAGAAAGAAACATCTTCTTCGTATCCAGAACAGCCTTTTTCTTAGAAATCGGCGTGTATTAATTTCGCCTATCTCGATATTAGCGTAGGCAGTGATTGCTTCGAAGTTAGTGTGCCTGCCTACTATGTCTAGCAATGCAGAATGGATCCCAAACCAATCAATACCAATGTTTTACAATTAGTCGTAGGTAATTCAATGCGATAATTCATATGCTGTGGCATTAACTCTGAAAAATTCCTGTTCGTTATTGTTTAGGTAGTCCAATCGACTTTTTTCTTTGTAGATATTTCCCGTGATACCATTCCCCACTAGTTTGTTTAATTCCATGAAGTATTGTCACCTTCGCAGTAGTTCATTTATTTCTTCGACATTTCTGTGCTGTCTCTCATCTTATAGATCCTGTGATTCTGGATGGCTGCTGGGCTGAAGTCAACGGTGACTTATCGCCATATCACACAGCTTGGGCCGAGTTCTACAAAACGAAACGACGGAAGACCCCGCAGGACATCGTCGAGCTCGCTTACCATCTGGCTCATTCAAGTAGGACCTCATCTTTCAATTCTACGCTAAAATCATGGCGTCGTATCTAATCGAATCTATGCTGGAGTTGATTGGATTGGATTTATTAGATCTTTTAGTATCTGATGAGGGAAAACCATGCATTATGTCCCAGCATTAACGAGCTTTCCTTTCCACTTCCGTTCCCACGAAGCAAAGTCATTTCTGATAGATTTCTGTGAGCTGAAGAATCCTATGATTATATCGTTACGAAGTGATTTGATATTTTTTTCCCTTAGCATATACATTTTTTCCCGTTTTTCTTCGTACATTATGGCTGCATTATGAGCACTTCTTTTAATACCGTTCCATCGAAATTTGTTAGAACATCCTATGGTGCAGAATATCATTGAAGTTTATTTAATGCTTCTTCTATTACGAGTTTTCAATTCCCTAGCCCTAATCTTTGTTACCAGCTTGTTTTTTAACCGCGAAGAACTCTGCTTCTTGTCCTATTACTTGTTCTTTCTGCTTGCGGAGCGAGTTGTTGCAGTACTCCATGCTGCAGTACCCTTTATGTACTTGAGATTTATGGATGTCTGTGACGACGTTAGATGACAGAATGGCCGATAATGAAGAGGTTAATCCGACCGGAATGTGTCACTTGATCGCCACCACTATCTGCTCAGCCCATCTTTCGTATCGCCATTGACGCAGTGTGCTAGAGAGGGAGTGGTGACCGAAAGAAAAACATTTGGTCAGGGGGTAACCAAAATCATTGTTTTCATTGTCGACTTATTTTGCCATGAGTGATGAATTATGGTGCATACTTCTTATAGCGGTATAGCTTTTCGAAGCTTTTTTTAAATTAATGGCTTGTGCAAGGCCGGGGAAAACGCTTGGTCAGACTCTTGCTAGTCGCAAAGTTCTCTCTTTCTTTACAACAAGAAGATCGTTGGTTTCGCTTCTTTTATTTTTAAGCTTTATAGAACTTACATTTTGCATATTCTTAACCAAAATATTGTTTAACAAGCTAGCGAGAAGTAGTTCGAGACAAAGGGACATATTTTCAGAAAAGGGGAACATTATGAAAAGTAGCGTCGAAATTTTTTTCTTAAGAAACATCCCAATAAACCACTCTCTTTACAGAAATAGGTGTTCTTTTCAGGTTTTTCACAAAGGAATCGTTGTTAATGAACATCTGAAGATGATTTGAGGATGATTTTTTCTTTAAAGCATAAGACATTATTGCTCCTCTGTTCGTTTATTCGGACTCGCCCTCCAATGTTGTTTTGAGAGAGAAAACTGGATAATGATGGATAGTAAATTAAAGAGACGAATCCAGATTTTTCGATAACATCTTCTCGCTTCTTCTTGTTGCTACTTCGACTTCAGAGCTCTCTATTTCAGCCGTGCCTCCGCTGAGCTCCATCCGAACGCTTTCGTCGGTCGGCGCCGGCGATCTTATTCTGAAGTGCTCCGTGATCGACATCCCGACTTCCATTCTGTTGTCGAAGGCCGGTGCTATCATTCAGGATCTCTCTATAAATGTGAGGTTTCTTTCCAGAGTGAATTACATTCGAATGCTTCAGTTTAGTCTTGCACAATTGAATTGGGAGAGGGAATGAGTGGAAAAGCTGAGTATTTTTTGCTACTGATTTATATCAAGAATAACATTCTTACGAACGTGAACAGTTGAAAGTGTCTGTAATCTATGGGGGTAGAACTGTCGCAAATATAACCCCACTATTTGAATAACCAAAAGTTTGATTAGTCGCACGACTCCGTTTTCTGACGTCGTTTCGTCACTGCTGTGTTTCTGCCATGTCACGTTGAGATCGCATTGCTAGAATCTCCATAAAAATTATGCTTAGTGCGTAATTGTTCAGGATGGAGTAAGTTAAGTAGAGATAAGTATTTTTCCAATGAAGAGATCGAACAGCGTTATTGAGCGATTCGAAATTCAAATACTCGTTCGCTCTTCAGATATTTTCGCTGTGAAGCATTTGAAAGTTTCATTCAGTCGAATATTCCCCATTCGGACTTTTCGGCTCGATTAATTTACGGTTAATGACCGTGAAAGGTTTTCCCACGGATTTTCTTGGTAATCCGAAAATTATTCGCGCGAACCTCCATTAGTTCTCGGAAATTCTGAATGCAAATTCGTTCCCAGGCTGTGGTATGACGAGTGGACTCGGCCCGATGAGGGATGTTCTTTTGGTCCGACGACGACACTATTAACAAATGAATGAAAGCCGTGCACTACTTAATTGCTTGGATACTTGGATGGCCCGTCCTCACTGGTTGTGCGGGCCCCCAGCATAATTTCCGTTTTTTCGGAGTTTTGCTGGTCTAGCCCCTGTGGCTCCCTGGAATCTCGAGGACAGCCTGGCCAAAGTGTTCCCCATGTCGTCACAGCCCCATGCAGCCGCCGCCCTTGTGGATTAGGGAAAATTTGCCACCATGCGACTAGTTTCATACCATGGGATCGCAACCTCACACCCAGGAACACCTCCCACCCGCGATTAGGGTGGTGAACCGTTGCGAGGCCGTCCACTACTACTCTTCCAAAATAACTTTAACCTCAGGTTGTTGACATTCTCCTGCTATATAAGGATGCTGTTGTGGTCGTAGAGGTAGAGTGGTGTTGTCAAGAGAATGGAAGATCGTAAACACTATTTAATGCCTATGCATGTATATACAAGTAAAAAAGAGATGGAGGTGAAATATCAACAACCCAGTGGAAGCCTATACCAGTATTCGTTTACTAGATTGTCCCCGAAAAGTGCTTATGAGTATTTGCTATTTTAGAAATTCTTTAGCTTATAAAAAATCCAGCACTGTTTGAGAAATGTTCAAATCCTCGAAATGGTTGCTGCATGAACTCTACTGATGCTCTTGTGACGAGGCAAAATTTCCATCACCTCCGTATTCACGCTACGCTTCATTTTCACTCATTGTTCTAATGCGTTCTAACTCTATTAGTTAGTTTGGATGACATTAAGTTTGAGTAACTAACGATCATTAAGCTACACGAAAGAAGGTGATGTAGCGTTGCTTTCAAAACCGCTATTGTTGGAAAAGGGGGCAAAGCTAGTTGTTCAGTGTAACATGAAAGCTCAGCTACCTCTGGACTAGTTATCTTTAACGTTTTTCCTTATCACTTTGACTACGATAGTGCAAAAGACAGAACGTATAATACCCAGCCGATGAGGCTAAGACACTTATAACGTTCAACACTGGTCGAACAACATTAATATCCAGTAATGATGGTTATCGTGCTTAAATATTCGACGCAGGTAAGCTTTGACGAGAAGTGGATTGTTCGAGTTATATAAATTCTAGAGGATTTCCTCTTACATGGTTTCTTAACCTGTAAATCTAGATTTAACCTTTGTACAAGCATGCGTGTCCCAGCTACAGTGCCAAGACGATTCACTGCCTTGAGCTTTCCATGACGATCTGTTACGAAATAACAAAGCTTAATTACAAGCTGGTGACGACCAATCAGTCGAGCAAATGACTACCTAAGCTTTCGCTGCTTTCTCTTACTGCTTTCAAAAAAATACCTCTTTTAGGATGAAGTAGCATTCACGATGAGATCGCCCTGTATTAATAGGATCGCAGTCAAGGTAGAAATCTGTTGTTGAACTTTTTTTCAGGACGATTTTGTATATTTATGTTGTACGGGTGATGTTAAGACTGTGATGAAGACAATCGACCTACAAAATGACGTGGTGGGTGCAATCGTCTTGATATTTTTATAATAGACTTGATCGATATGTCTCTTTATTGATCTTATCCAGAATATATTACCTGAGTGTTATAGACTTGTATTACTTCTATCCTATGACCACGCTGTCACAAGTATTGCATTCGTATGAGCTTTGATTACGAGTGAGAGATTCTGTTTCAGGAGCTTTCACTGGGTCTTCTGGCCGCATCTTCTCGAGGACATACGCAAATCTGCGAAGCGATTCTCCAATACAATCCTCAAGTATGTTTTCCCAACGTTCATTTCTATTATTTGTAGTGGAAATACAGCAAGGTTTTGTTTTCATTTTCTCCAATAGATCCTTGTTAAGTGAACTATTGTTCTCTGTTCTTTGTCGATCTCGGCTTGATAACTATGTAGTTATAGTGATCTAACTGAGGCGGAATTGAAAGTTGATCTTTGGCCAACAAAACCAAAACGGAGCTAAATACTTAGCACCTTATAGATTCTTTGAAAAAGGGCCGACTATATGGTGAAAAATATTAGAACATTCTCTTCCGTGGCCAAACACCAGCCAATAGTCCGAATTTACCGGTCTTGAAATCGAAATGTAACACAGATTTGCTTCAATTCGTTATGGTATGCATAAATCATGTGTTACTGCCATAATTACCGTAAGAACTGTCCGATTTTCAACAGAAATCTCAAAGGTTTAAGAAACTTTAACTCCACTGAACTTCAACTTTGTCCATGACCACACTTTTTGCCGAGTTGCTAGAAGCCTACACATTCTACCTGCGTAGAACTCCAGACCTCTGCTAAACTGTCATCAAGGATTTAACTTAATTTGATTTAATAGCGTCTTACTGAAAAGTTTTCTTTCACAAAAGAAGTTCTCCAAATATCTGAAGTATTGGAAAAGCCATTGTTATAAGTTCCTACAAGTAAGGAATATAAGGCAATGTCATACAAAGGCAGAGTGTCATACACCGCTGGGTTCACCTACTGGACCACGCCACGTACGAACGTTAAGAGTGTACTCTGGTTTGGAAGAAAATTGGTCCTTTCAAGTTTTTCAACTCATACCTTCGCAGGTTTTGCAAAGGTGTTTTTTCGATTTATTGGTAGAATACTTCTATCCTTTAACGATTTCGACAAGATTTAAGAAATCATACTTAATGATTCCGTTTTCCGAACGTGCTGGCGATACCGAATAGAGGTCGCAATGTTTTCTTCAGTCAAGGTGCTTGATCTCTTTGGAACTTTGCACACAATTTGTGCAGAATATTGTATGTTATCTTGGAGAATCCTCTCTCAGTCGCACTTCACATTGCACTCAAGAAGCGGAAAGTTTTTGTTGCACAGAAAAAACGTGAACGCCACTTGCCGAGCTTTTTGAGAATCTCTCCGTTTAGCTGGGTTTTAATGTTCCCAGACACAGTCGTTTCGTCTACGCATAGTTCTAGTCACCGACGACGACGAGGTTACCGAGCTTCCCCCATATTAATGCTCCGTGTGACCAGCACGAAACACGAATTTAGCGTCTACTGTATGATTCTCAATGGCTCTCTTTTTCATAAGCAAGAACAATATTCCTCGCCTTTTATTGAATTAATGTAACCAAGTGTGAATCCGTTCAAAAGATCACTCGTGAATCGAATGCAAATGTTTACAACGATGTGTTATTAGTTGAGAACCAAAGAAAATTCGCTGGCCAAGAAAACACCTTAGAGGTTTTGTGATGTAAAGTCGAACATTTCATTATGAGGCAATCATCATTCTGCATTCCACATGAATTTTTAAGATACAGAATTCTCTCTACTTCTCACTCTTAATATATCTTTTTCCTCCCGCCCAACGGTTTTACCGCCTTGTCGTGGCTGGGAGGTATTCATGGGCGTCGGGCTGCGATGCACAGCAGGGCATTCATCCCCTGGCAAGGTCTCTCAAGCTGAGAAGGAGTCAGGCGTCTCCATTAGGAAGCCTAGCTAAGAGTAAACCAATACCAGGATCCACCACCGCCCTGGTATCAAAATCTCATAGTGGTAAATCTCCCTCTGATCCACAAGCCCTGCGACTGCCTGTGGTGCTGAAGACCTGGGGCAGACCTTGACCAGGCTCACCTCGCGATTTCAGGGAACCACAATGGCTTAACCAGCAAATCTTCGAAAATGAAGATTATGCTGGGGCCCGCACAACCATTGAGGACGGGCCATTCAAGTATCAAGCAACGAGTAGGTACCTGTCTTTTTCTGCAGTTTTGCCCTTAAGAGAAAGCGTTTCGAGAGCGAGTTTACAAAACTAGATACGAATTATATTTCGGGTAGGTAGAGGAAACTTTTCTTCCGTTAGTTCTTTCAATCATTCCACTTTTTTCGAAACAAGAGATTGTATCCTTTCTGCAGTAGTGCACAATGCACAAGCGTTTATGCTCAACGCTTTCAGTGCCCAAGAAGAAAGAAGTTCGGGAAGAAAATAATCGTCAACACCAAAGTTCTTTTGGTTTTGATAAAGTGTTAGGTTAAGGAACGACAATGTGTAGGTCGTCTGCTTCGTATGCTTAACCCTTTTTGGTCGAAGGAAGTTACTCTACGTTCTGAACCGATTAAATTTGCGTTTTTTTTTAGCAGCAACTTCCAATCAATTGTAAAATTACCTACAGAGGTTCGCTGAACTCAAGTGTGCTTGTTAATTTTTTTTATAGCCTACCGATCCTGATTGTTGATTGCTAGCAGATTGCTCAAAAGCTATTATGCTGATTACATTCGTTCTATCACATAGCGCGTTGAACTCCTTAACGGAAACCTTAAGGCGATTCTAACAAGATATGTGTACCAACGAATTAGTGATTATTACGCGGCATTGACAGCTTTTTACTTTTTTCTGTATCAAATTCTCCATTGTGAGGAGATATGTAGTCTTCTTCGAACTGTCTACGAGTTCTAATAGCCTTCTTAGGTCGTCTATACGTGAATCTTCAGGTGGCGAACAACGTGTGCAACGGTCAGTGGAATGCGCTCCGAAGTGCTGCATGCAACAATCACCTGGAAGTGCTCGATCTACTCTTAACCCACGGTTTGTTTATTAAAACTAAAGGCCTCCATATCTATTTATGACAGCAATTTTGGATCTTTCAAATAGTCGAAAGTTAACTTTACTATGACACACATACTTTTCACGTGCTTTCAACTTTCCGACACCATTTTTTTAAAGTTATTGCCGGTTTTTGAAACGTGTTTTTTAAATTTAACTGGCAACTATTGCCTACTTAAAACGCGGATATTCGAATAAATGACTAGGTCTACCTTTACCTCTTGACCCATTCTGCCCTGGCACCGTTTTTCGTGGCTGGCCCAGTCGAATACGAGTAGTTTTCTCCGGCTGCGGGCTTTCTGATTTTCTGGGTATAGAAAACCATGACAGAATTGTAGAAGGGACTTTGCTGTATCGTTCTATGATAACGAGTGATATGTATGCTACTATTTACTGTGTGTTAATACGCTTCATTATGCAAATACATTGTTGACAGTACTTAGAAGTATTTTGCGCCCTATGTTGAGACTATTTCAGTACTTTTTATGTCCTCATGTTTCATACAATAAGCACGGCCATTGACCATTGTCAAATTAGTGGTCAATGAACTTTTTCGAAAAAAGGGTTTTCGGTAAATCACTAAGTGCAGAGAATGGTTTTCTATCGAATGAATATTTTACTTATTACTATAATAGAAACTCTGGAACCCACTGAGTATGGACACTCTAGTACCTATATGGGTTGAAATGGTATTCGAGTTCTTTATTCCTATGTTTCCTGGGAAATCTGGAGTACACTCGAAAGATAGCTCGACTATAAAATAAGTGGTTGATACTATTTCGATTTTCTAGCACTCCTCTTCAACCTTATACCTAGTTATTACTTACTTAATAGCTGAATATGCGAATGACTGGTTCGGATATTCACTACAGGACAATGTTCAATCTTTGCTCCCTACCCATATCTGCTCTTTATTCCGGTATTCCTTTACATTAAGTAGTTTCTTGCTAGCCTCACAACTTTTTCCCGTTAAATTTCTATTTTCTAAACTTTTTTTAATCTTTTGTTCTTCTTCAACTTCACAAGTTTCGCAGTGGTGTTCGCACAGCGTTACCTTATGACAGCTACATGGACACATATTGAGTAGATAAATTACTAAAATGGTTAATACATTTGACAAGTGCCGACTAGTGTCATTCATCCTTTCATTAATGCTGTCGGGTGGTGGCAGTAATTCGACGAGCGCTCGTATTGGCCGAAGTAATTGTTGCCCAATAGAGCAGCTCAGCCATCTGGATCAGTCAGTCTTCCACTAATCTGCTCGTAGTCGAACACTAATTGCTGGCTAAATATTTATAGCCTCCCTAACATGCCAACTATTGCTTGACAATCACCGTCGAGGGAATGTGCACATTCACGAGTCCGTCACCCACGAAAGGCGGAAGTTGAGCGCATAGTAGCTGAACGTAAAGAGATCGAAGCCGATTCGAAGGAAACTTCATTTCCACGGAATTCAACGCAATATGGGAAGCATCTTACATTCTGCTAAGTTGGTAGATTAGTAAGAGTTTTGACAGTAAGCAAAAACGTCCAGTGCTTCAGTAAGTCTTAAGGGAACTATGGCACAAAGATCGTTGGTGTTGTGCCGGCACATAGGTTGAATTTCCACGAGTTTCTACGACGACTACCGTATGGGGAAGCGAATTGACATTCCTTCTCATCTTCCGATATCTCTCAGATTTTATTAGTTTACTTTTTCATAATTTTTTCAATTATTTTGTGAATAAAAATGTTCTCCTTTAAAAAATATCTCGGTGCTTACACATTTCGACGTCTCTAAAGCAGAGAACAACAGGGTTTCTTCACAGCTTCAATGGCATTTACAAGCTATTACTGTCAGCATTACTACTAACGAGAGTGCGTTTGAGTGCGTGGTTAGATGTGCAATACACCCGTGGTCTTTCGTTCGATCGCGCACCATAAGCCTGACAAACGTTACATCCCTCCCGGGTCGGAAAAATTGGTACCAGACTTGTCTAGAAGGGTAGCAGCACTTGCTTGATACATCGGTAGGGCAGTGCAAGTCGTGCATACTAGATGTGCACATTCATATTATATTCAATTGACTCTGACGATACACCTCATCCCTCAGGGAAAGACCAATACCAAACGCTTTATCGCTTTATTGCTATCATTAATGCCATTGTTATCATCATTTTTGTAGACGTAGTTGAACAAATATTTTGAAAACATGAGTTACACTTATGTTAGTGATCAGGAAAGGGTTAAATTTAGGACTTCGAATGAGAATGCTCGAAATGGATATTGGAATAAAGAGTCTGCTATTGCAGGTGATGAAGTCAATGTGGACGAGGAAGGATGCGGTAGGAGGACGGCGCTTCGTGGAGCTGCCTGGTTCGTTTCCGATAACGTTTTTTCTGTCATATCTTCCGCATTTCTTGCAGATATGCAGATAAATATAAATAACTGCCTGGACTGGAGTATTAAAGCTGAATTAACGTAATAATAGTAATAAGTAATAAGTTCCATGGTAGGGTATCATACGAAATCAACCACAACGATGTTGAGATATTCCGAAAATTTGAACCATGGTCCAGATCGAACCACGGTTTCCCTCTCCGGGACTCGCGCACTACACACTGCGCCCCGGAGGCCCTTGCTCTGCGTTTCTCTCAGCTAGTTTTCTATGAATGGAAAAAAAATAGTAAATAAATAAATAATGATAAGTGGATAACAAGTACTAAGTAGCAGTAAATAAAGAAGTAAACATTGTGATTTCGACTACAGCTTCAGCTTAACTGGGTTCAATGTCGATGTGGGCTCTCCAGATCAATCCTGTTGACGGGTGATTGCTGATGGCACGATAGCAAACTAGCTGAGAGAAACGCAGACCAAGAGCCTCCGGGGCGCAGTGTATAATGAGCGGTCCTCTGGAAAGCGAAGTCGTGGTTCGATGTGGCCTGGCCTCAAAGTTCTGCGAATATCTCATCATTGTTGTTGTTTATAATAATAATAATAGTAAGTTAACAAAATGAAGCCCAGTTTCTTGTAAACGTCGTCGTAGTGAATAGTGCTTGCCTTCATAAATGCGTTAAGAAATACAAAATTGTTTTTCCTTCACCTTTCTCTTACTTATTACTGTATTTCAGTTTTCATTCTGCCTTTATACATTATTTGAAAAGTGTTTTGTCTGCTCCTTCCCGCCATTATTGATTTTTCCACAAAAAAGGATGAAAGTTTTTTTTGTAGTTATGAACCCTAGAACAAAGGAACAAACTATTCTTTTGTTAACAACTAAAAACGTATTTTTACAGAAAGCAAATTATCCCACTTATCAAGCGAAACAAGTTGAACTGCTAAAAATCCGACCTCAATGGTGACCATGCATACACATGCCGTAGTTCAACACTGTAAATTGATTTTTCCTACATTCACTGCTAACAGATTTTAATGAAACTGAACTGGGCGGTCCTCCTGAAGGGGGATTGAGCTTGGCACTTGTGCATGCTATTGAAGGTCTGCTAATCTACGCTATAAAGCTTAGAAATCTAAACAGGTTCAGTATAAGCATGCTTACGTCTGATGGATCACGACGATTATGACATTGGCGGTGCAACCCAACGCCACTGACCGACACAGAGAAATTCGCTTTCTTAATATCCTAGTAGATATGAACTCAAGCTACAGACTGGTGAACAGGTTTTTAGTTCAAATATAAAGAAGAAATAGTGCGAAATATAATGTTACTCATCATCGCATGGATAACCTCGTATTAATAATTTGACTTTATTCGAGGAAAGTCCGATTTTTACAGTTTTTCAAGTTTCGCTTCTAAGTTCTGAGATTTTCTTTCATATTTTTGCTGCAAAATCGTCCGCATTAGCAATATTCTCGACCTACAGGGCCGGTCACCGTGACGTCGTCAGTCGCCTTCTGAAGGCCTCGGCCAGCGTCGACCGAAAAGATTCCGAGGATCGAACTGCCCTGATGGCAGCTGCATTTATGGATCATTGGGAGATCGTTGACCTTCTCCTCGATCATGGAGCTAAGATCTCTGTAAGAAATGTGTATTTCAACTAATATTTCTCTCATTACGTGGATATTTCACATTTATTCTTAGGGAAACCGATTCTGCAGGGGGCGACAGCGCTACATCTAGCGTTGTCGAACGGCTCTAAAACCGAGGCCCATGATAAAACGGTTCAGACCCTCATAAGAAGTAAGCTGTATTGAAGAATAGTAGAATTACATTTATGAATGTAAAGGCAGATGCAATCGATTCAATGTCTTTCTGTAAATTTCATAGGTTTAAATTCTTTACGAGCATTTCTTGAAATAGATATCGGACAGGAACTGAAAATGCTTTTCAAAGGGCTCGAGTAAACTACCTTATGAGTGGCTGACGTGCAAAGAATGTAGAACATTACTATTGACAGTTGTCGGAGACATCCTGCAATACACATGGGATCGATCAACGCGCCCCCAGGATTACCAATCACCAACCCCTCCCTTATCGGCAAATTGCTACCAGACTTGTCTGGGGAGTATTGTAGCACCGGCTCGACATATCGGTAGGTCTCCGTGAGTCATTATAAAGACCAGATATGCACTCAGTCACCTCTAACGATGCTAAATGAAGTCGAATACATGGCGAACCCCCTCAGGGATTGATTGACGCCGAGGGCTTTATCTTATATCATTATTTACTACCGATACAATCCTGTTCTGTTTTCTTCAGCTTTCTGAATATAGGCACGCCGAAGAATACATTAGGTCGGGCAGAAGTTTTCCGCTTACTGCGGTTGAACCTGAAATCATACTCGGCTTTACGGGAAAGCCGAGACTAGTTTTTGGGGAAAAAAAGTTAAATTGCCTATCGTTTTTTATTTTTTTTACCTATAACCTTATATTTTCATTTGGGAACTCAGCTGTTTAGAATTTTATTCGTAGTATTTCTATCCATTTTTGTTTATTATTGATTTATTATTCTTTGTTACTTATATCCATATTTTGTTTATATCATAATTTATTTGTTGTATAAATACAACCTGCTCTTTGTGTTATTTTTACTAGTAGTCTGTTTACCGTATCCTTGTTTGTTGAGTGGAAGGTGAATTGCTTTAAGGAGGAAGCGATCTTACCGTGACGGACGCACACGGACGAGTGTGCCTCCATCTGGCCGCCTATTATGGTGACCGGAACCTGACGTCGCTCGTCGGAGCCACTTGCATTGACATCCAGGTACTATCCTCATTTTTATCCGAGCGGCTTATCTATCAGTGATTTTTTAATGTTGAAAATTCATTATGTGAGTTTCCTGAAAGTCCAATACTGCTTCATGCCCTGACTGCCATGATTTTAGATGAGCTCTTTCTTCCAAAAAAAAAGCATCCATAAAATTCTTCCTCACTCGTGCGACAACGAAAAAGGTTTTTCGCAACTGTAAAAAGTTTACAGTTCTTGCTTAAGAACTTCATTTATACGTTTTGTCATATTCTGCACTTATTTACAATTTCATTAGGAATAATAATCCTATGGAGGTAACATGTCCGGATTTTTTCCTTGTTTAGGATTCCCTTGGACGTACGCCGCTGATGTTAGCTGCGAGCCAGGGACAAATGGAAGCCGTTAATCAGCTGGTGAAAGACGGTAATTTAAAACGCAGTTTAGGTTCTCCTAACTAGTATGTAGCTTACATTTTGTGTGGGGGAAATCTGCAGCAAGGAAAATGACAACTTCCAAACATTTGTGAGTGCGATATGTCGAATGGAATGGTCGTGCATTTGAAATACAGAAATAGACTCAGCATAGGTTGCAAGACATTTCCAAACGTTGACGGCGACTTGTTATGGCAAAGTCTATTCTACAATGCTCTCATGCTCACAACCCCTCAAGTCCTGTAGTTATCAGAGAATTATTGTTTATTGTCAAAAAGCAGCATTTTCGTAAGAGCTAAACATACGTCGTCCTTCTTAGCGGACATCAAAGTTAGGTGCTGTTGCGAATTGTTATGTCTCCTCACTCTTTCGGCCTAAACGCCATGTTTTTTTCTCGAGTTCCGTCTTGTAATATTAATATTGCATATTGTCCTTCACTATGAATTTTCCGTCATTTCTAGACTTCTCATTTAATGGAATACGGCTTTCCGATGACTATGAAAATAACTATGAAACGAAGGACCCGCATGGTGTGGTGGTGAATCCGTTAGCTCACGAAAGGGTAATAGCCCGTTCGCTCCCCACCGCAGACACTTGCGGCCCGGAGTTTGCAAATTTCTCAGCATCGTTGTGGTTGTACGTCGCATAATACCCTTCTATAAACAAATTGTAGGTGGCAGCAAATGAAAAGTTAAAACTATGAACATTATTTAACGGCACATGAAATTACTTAACGAGTCCACTCTTATATCTTATGGTGTTCCAAATGCTTTCATCCGTTTTGTAACCTCGTCATCCATAAGAATTTCCATGTATTTTTTTCGAATATGTGAGTTTGGCTATACCCAGAAAGATTTCCGGTTCGGTTTTTGTCCCTGACATGCCAAATGTGGACCGAGCGTAGTTTTACTTTCCTGGAGTGCTGGTAAGGTCCTAAAGGGATTTCTTAAGATCTTCACCAGTCGTTGGCGTCATCTGTAGTGTTTCCGCCCAGCCACTAGTATTCTTTGAGAAGTGCAACGATTGCTGTGAGGACAAGGGTTATTCTGATTAGTTGATTGACCAATCTGCGACTGCGTGAAAGGCTAAACCTGCATTTTATTACACGATCAACCTTCACATATGTTGTGCGAATCCGAACCTTTCTCCCATTCGATTATTTTCCTGATATCCTTCAAGGTCTTTGGATCTGCAAGTGTGTTTGGCTATAGCCTTCTGATATTTGGTCTTCTTTATGAATATCGTTGAATTCTGGTCAAGTCGGTTCTCTACTTGAAAGCCAATTCTAAGATAGCAGAGCTGTGACGTTCCTACGTTTTGTGAATTGGGGAGCGACTCTTCTAGGAAGGTTTCGTACCAATTCCTCGACCTTGGAGCGATGGAAGTTTGCTTTACATAAGGCGGTGTAGAACTAGGACCTTTAGAGTGTTGAGCAGCATCACCACCACTGTACTACTTCGTATCTCCATTAGAAGATAAACACAGTATTGTATTTTAAAGTGTTGTAATGTTATACCAGTCCATGATTTGGTATATTAGGAGCCTACATCGACTGCATTGACTCTGATGGCAGAACCGCCTTCCAGTTGGCTGCCATTCATGGCCATCTGCAAGTAGTTGATATGCTATTGGCATTCGGTGCTGATGAAGCGCATAAGGTGAGCACTTCTGTCCTAAACGGATGCCTTAAGCCACTAAAAGTTTCTAAATGATGTTGGACTACTACTAATTGGTGTCATATGTGAGACTTATCGATAAAGATCATGTAGGAAATGCTATTTAGGGAAACAAGCAAACCAAGAAAATTAAGATGTAAATTGTGCCACCATTTTTTTTCCAATTCGTCACTACATTTGTGTAATGGTCATGTACTGCTGTCTGCAAGTTCCTTTTTTAGTTTCTAGTTGGTGTTCATGCTGTTTTGAAAGGCATCTTTATATATTTCGCATTAAGCAGCAACTAAATTGCCAGTAGCATTGAGACTCCTTGACCTAACCCATGGACGAGTTGTTGGTCCTTAGGGACTTTAGTAAAACTTTTATTGAGTATTCCACCCAGATTTCATTAAAGTTTTTGTTTAGTCGAATGCATTTGAATGCGCTGGCCTCATGTTCTACCTCAAAGCCCTCGTATTCGAAAATCAGCATCGGCGTTACCAAAGCTGATAGATTTCTTGTCGAAAACACAGTCCAAGTTAATCTTCATGTCTAAAGAATTTCGCTCTCATTGACAGTAACAAGTGTGAGGTTCATATAGTTGGAGTTATAAGGCAACTATATACGGTGATATCACGATGGACGCGAAAGAAACGTTGATAGCGTTCCTGTATGTTTAGGACTTTCATAATTCCATAATCGATGAGATGCCTGCTGTTAAAAAAAAGCAATCGTAACAAGAGTTTCTGGAGGAACTCAAAAATGATGTCAAATTCACATATCTAAAAATCGGTTTTTATTTAACCTCGGCGTAAAAAATCAATTTTCCTTAATTATTGGTTCAACACGAAGCTGGCATAAAATATTTATTCGGCTAGACTGTGTCAATTCAATAATCCAAGAAACTATTGATGTTGAAATATGTTCGTTTAAGGAAGAGATTGACAAGATTTTTTCAGGACAACGACGGTGCGGTCGCCCTGCATTATGCTGTTGCCCATGGGGACGTGGCCCTCTGTCGGGCACTGACTACCTCGGCGACCGTGAATGCCACAGATCGCGCCGGCAATCATCCGCTGATTAACGCCTGTCAGAGCGACAACGAAGAGGTTGGCCTGAATTCGCATCCAGAAATTTCGATTCTTCCCGAATCTTTAAATCGACACTAATCTCAGCACTTACTATTGAGCCTGAGGAATATTCGTTGACTAAGCAAAATGGTTCATTTTATTTCCTGAAATCCGAACGGCTACAGTGGGATAAACAAGTCATCTGAAGAATTGCTAATTTGCACTGGGGAATATCGGCAACACTAGGAACTAAATGTGGTAGACTGTTGTAGGAATTAAATCGACACCGTGTTAAAATCATAAGAACCGGTTTCTCAGCTGGTCAAGCTGTCGAATGAGCTATTGAGAATAATAGGTAAACAAACATTCTAAGACGGTTTAAACAGTTTTTGAGTTCATCTTAGTTCTTCTTACCCTTGCCAGTCCCTAAGACGGTTTAGTAATGTGAACGAAATGAAGCCTTGTTTTACTGAAAACAGCAATTCTAGTAAAGGAAATCGTGGATGTGTCTTTTTTTATTTTCAATGTTTTTTCACTCTTATGCTTGAAAGTTTATTTAACAGGCCTATCTGCTTTCGAGCAAAAGTGCTTTAACATAACATCACTTCTTCAAGGTATTTTTTTCTATAGGGACGATGATGATTTTACAGGTGGTTCGCGAGCTTCTCAACCTTGGCGCTAATGTTGACCAGCTTTCACTGAGTGGTCAAAGCGCGTTACGAGTGGCTGCCCTCACTGGTAACCCTAAGATTGTTCGAGTAAGTCACCACTTGTTCATCTGGAAAGGCTTCCACTTTTCTATAACCTTATTTAGCTGACTGATCCATTTTGTTCTTTCCTCGCAAAACGTTTTTTGATGGAAGTAACGCTGCCAGACTTCGAAAAGTAGTCAAATCTTCTTCCTTTCAAAATTCAAAGACTTTTCGGATGTTAGCTATAAGATTCTGGCTAAAACATTTTTGAGAGAATTCGATGCCATAGGTTTTTTGCGCCACAGAGTTCTCTGGCGGTGTTCTTGGACTGAATTTGTATTCTCTATGATCACTGAAACTTTTTAATTTCATAATAGATTGCTCGACTTCTCGATGATTGCTATGAGGGCAAAGTATCAGCATGGTAGTACCCCTCAGTAGCCACATTTGTTTTAGGGGTATCAACTACTCAGATTGAAGCACAAGTAAAGCTTGTTTGTCGAAAAATTTTTGTATGAATGGCCAGAATTTCGAAGTGAAAAACACCTGGACTAGGTATAATATTTCGTCTCGACAAGGAATTCGAAACAATGTTGTATACTGGTTCTTGGGCAATGATTTTCTATAATTTGTCCTCTCTGGATAATTTTTCTCCGAATTAGAGGCTACAAGTAAATTCTGGTTCAACCATAACTTGTCAATTTACCTAAAACGTTTCAAAGAAACGAAAATATGGCTTCACTTGAAGCAGCAATTTTCAAATTAGATGAAATTTGTTGAACTTTTTTTCATATGCTGGTTGGTGTAGCTGTCTCAGAGTGGGTTATTCTGTAGGACAACAACTGTCAAAGTGTTGTGTACAGAGTCCAAATTCACTTTACCTAAGACTCGGACATTTAGTTATCACTAACAGGTTTGTAGTGAGATTCATTGAGACATGGAAAATTATTTGAGGTTCTGGCAGAGCACATTACTGACTGGGAACAGCATGATATAGACGGTACTCCACTCGTGCATACTTTGCTGATTAACAGACAAGTACGTCAACACCCAGACGTCGTTTATTTTTGAAAAAGCCCACGAATACTCTGTGAGAAAAAGTTCCTTCTTACAGACTGCGATGGCAGAGTTGCTTCTGACCCTGGGAGCATTCATCTCTGCCAAAGACACACATGGACGGACCTGTGTTCATGTGGTGGGAATTTTCTACAACAATTTGCTTTTCATACTCGCCGTTCTAGATAAGTGCAAAGTGATGGCAAAATCGTTGAAGATATCTTTTGTGGCAGAAGTTGTTGAAAGTGTAGATTTTTTAGAAGGAAGTTTCGTACTTGAGTACGTCATGCTACTATTTCTTTTTAGGTGTGCGCCATAAATGACATGTGTGGTGCTCGAATGCTTCGCCGATTGGCGGCGTCCTTCGAAGCGGTCGACGCCGGTGGCAGAACTCCATTGTTGACGACTGTCTGGAATGGTCATATGGAAATGTCCGCCTACCTGCTCGAAACCGTTGGCGTAAATCCAAACTCAGTCGACGAACAAGTGAGCATTTCTAAGAAGCTACATCAACATGTACTTATCAAAACTGGCTGATAGAAATGCAAAGGAAGGCCGTCAGTGTGTAGTGGTAACACGAGAGCTTCTAGAAAGGGTAATCGCAGATTCAAACCCGGCCTGAGATCCAAGTTTTGGAAACGCCTCCGCATCATTGTGATTGTATTTCACATCATGCCCTACTGTGAAAAATAATACTAAGCATTAAAAAAAGTTAGCATATATCAACCTTATTCTCAACTATCACGAAGTTGAGGTTGTTACTTTATTCCATACTTACGAACAAGCTGACGATTTCGCTTTCCTCAAAGCCTGGTGAGGTCAAGTTGACCGAGGTTTACACGACCAAACACCTCCATAACGGAAACAGAAGAAACACGAACCAAGATTTTAATAGCGTTGAGAATAAGTCTTCCACTGAATATTTCACGTGAGGATCAACAGCACAGTGTTCACATGGATGGGTAAAGTAGCGCTGTCACATTAGAATAACAGTCTTAAATGCCGTGTGAGATCACGCCTGATCACGAGGCATTTCTTCCTGCTGCCCATTTTCAGACTCTTGGAATTCGTATGCAATCTAATATAAATATGAAGGTATATAAGGTAAATATAAAACGAGTCTATTGTGCCTTTGCAAGATGGAACACTGCTGTCTCGAACGTAGTTCAGACCCTCCAAAATCGCGGTACGTGATTAAACATTCCATTTGTTAGGCTTAATTGGTAGGATATCTATTCTCTGGGGAAATGAATGGTAGTTTTCCCAAATAAATCTCAGAGCAACGGTTGGTGATCCATTCTATACGTGCCACAAGCTCCCATCTCCTTTTCCCATAGAAATAACTGACAGTTATTGAAGAACTCGCATGAAAAAGGTAGAGCGTTTCACTCTTATAATGTTGTTGTAGTACCCTTTTACTGGGACGTCGGAGGTTCAATGATAAAGGTAGATTCAATAGTACGTGCGAGGGCCACTGACTCGAACACTCCCCGTGCCAACTAGGCCCTCAATTCCTTTGGGTGGTAATAAAAAAACCTTGAAGTGCCTTAGAACGGCTATTGAAGGATTTTAGCGGAAATCGAATCTACTCGATCCAGAATTTAAGAGCGTCCATGAGTGAGGCCAAAATCATCTAGCAATAGTCGAGCCCACACACAAATCCGAAGAGCTTCGTAGATGTTGGATGTGAGAAACGAATCGAAACGAAAGAAGAGCTGAGATCCACACACGAGTTTGATGTCCAGGTAGCAGATCAAATTAAAACACGGGGACAGGAACGCCCTCCCTTGGATTTGTTGTAATTCAAGGATATACCTAGAGACAGATAAAGTGACAAAGTATTCGGCGTTGATTAATCTCGGAGGGTTGGGCTATCAAATCGACTTCATCAAGCATCGCTGAAGTGACCGAATGCATATCTATCTTATAATTGATTTGCGGTGACCTGCTGTTGCATCACGTCAATGCTGTTATCCTTCCAGTGCAGTCCGGTACCAATTTGCCGACCCCGTAGCGATGGAGCGCTTGCTGAGTTCGTAATCCGGGAATCAAACCGTTGATCGTTTGTGTGCGTGTGCGTGTGAGTGTACGTGTGCGTATGCGTGTGCGTGTGCGTGTGTGGGTGTATGTGTGGGTGGGTGTGTGCGTTGTAAAGCACCTCTAAAAGTATAATGAAATCAAAAAATGGAGGCTTGCTGTGGAGAGTAGAAGATTACAGTCCTATGGTGTTCGTCGATAGATTAGATAAGAAATATCGTTCTTCAGGGCGCATCTGCACTTTCTGTGGCTGCACAGCAAGGGAATCGCGATTTAGTGGTGCTTCTTCTACGGATGGGCGCCGAGCCATCTTTGAAGGACTTGGCTGGCAGGACGGCATTAGACGTCGCTACCATCTATGGTCATGACACTATCAAAGCGGTGTTGGAGGTTCGTTCACCTATGTGTTTTCTCTTTCCTTAGATGTTTGATTACTGACCAGAATTGCAACACCGTTAATAACTTGTCCCAAATTTCCATGAGGTTTCAAGGCTATCCTAGCACATAGGTCTACCACTTTTCATTAAAGTGGCGTTTTCAATAAAACAGCGCGAGCCAATATTCCAGTTCATCAGTCCAGTGGTTTTTAATAGGATGAAAACCATGAGCCTGCATTATTTTAGACGTTGTTATGAAGTTTTTTTTCTTTGTAACCGCACCTGATCATTTATGCGTGCCAAGTAGATAAGCGAGCCTTCTAATGGATATCAAGTAACGAAGCTTGTGCCATGGGATGTATTCTTACATTAAATCCGTTTTGGAGAACACCATACTTTCATTTTCAATACAAAGCCATTAATTCCATACTTTCAACGCATCATACAGTCCATTTTACGAACACCCAGATGTCCCTGGATCGTCTACGTAACGCGCGTCTTAAGAGCGCGTATGTGTGATAAGAGGCCTTCGACGTTACCGCCTTTTATGCAAACGTGTGAAATGACTTCGCAATGCAACCCATTCTCGAACTCCCTATACAACACAAAGGAGCAATAAACATGCATGGCTTCACGATGCAGCAGTTGATGGCGCTGTTAAAAAGAATACCTAAACTGCTCAAACTTCAGATGGTCTGGGAAGTACTACGCGAAAATGTGAGGGTTCGCAATGGAACAGCGACTGGCAGCACACTTTCATTGAATTTATGTCTAAGGTGTAAGCACCAGTAACCGATTCCTGGCCCGTATATTCCATTGTAAATACATAGATGAATGGTTTGTCATTTTCTGAAACTCAAGAGAAAACGGACAATTCTTTCGTGTTATTGAATGAACACTCAGAACACATTAAGTTTGCCCCAAAGAAACTGAAATAAAACTGGCTTGCATTTGTGAACGTTCAAATTAACCTATCTGAAAAACGGCTGCATTGCGAATGTTGCCGAAAGCCAAAGTAGCAAAACAATAATGGTTCATTACCTCTCTCCCCAATACACACTAGAAGGGCGCTCATAAAAAACAATTTTGGAACGGCCACCAGCATATGCACAGAAGAGCAGAGTCAGGAATCCCGGAAGTTGGAGCGGCAAATATCAAGTAGCCCATTGGATAGGAAAGTGTAGGTCGTTGGATTAGATGTAGAGGAAAATCCAAGCTGATACGTTTCGTGATAATAAGATCTCGTTTGTCCTGCCCTTCATTTCAAACGGAATAAGCGCAGCTATAAGCTATATAGCTATACGTTTCTTCAGAACGGCCGCTATAGAGAGTTTGGTATGAGTGATTGAAATACCGCAGAGCCCACTAAGACACTAGGTAGTGCGGAACCGCCTGTATGACCGCCTATAGACAACGCGAAATTGCATAATATGTCATAACGGTAGAGTCGGTGATTGTATGAGTTCGGGTGCGGTTTGTCTGATCTCTTGTAAAGCCTGAGCTGACGAATACATTGGCGAAACGGATAGGCCGCTGTGCGTCTGCGTATAAAAGAATATCTTTTCGGTAAATCTGAAGTTAAACCAAATACTCCACTAGGCACGCATAGGACAAAGAGGCATAACAGGCAAGATTTTTGAAGTAGAATTTACGATGCTTGCACAGGGAATCGAAAACACAAGCGCGCAAAACTCTCGAGGCATTCTGGTTCAATTCCAAGAATCAGAAGGTGCACCGCAGGGAGGAATGTCTCGTCGTCACGCGTGATCTCATACGATATTTGAAATGATGTTTTAATGTGAGAGAGAACATCCATATGAACTCTGTGTGGTGGGTCTCTACGTGAAATACTCAGTGGACTCATAGAAAGCGATGAGTATGCGAAGATGCTAGTTTATTTTCAACGCGATTAAAATCCCTGGTTTAGTATTTTCCTTGTTTTAGTTTGTAGTGAAATTGACCTTTCCAGACTGTTATGGAAGCGAAATCCGTTAAATCGTCAGTTTACCCTAATAAAGAATAGTGTAACACCTCGTCTTTTCTCAACGAAAACATGGAGAATTATTTGATCAACGCCGAGGGTAATAGAAAGTCAGTCGTGGCCATCGTGCAATGTTTGTGGGTACGTGTAAACCAGTGGTTAGAGGTCCCCTGCATTATACATGTGGTCGTTGGTTAGATCCCGCGCCCGCGACCCGCCAAATCTTCCGGAGTTGGCAGATTGGTACCAGGCTCGTCTGCGAGGATGGCAGCGCTGACTTAATGGCGGCAGCCTACCGCATGCCAATGAGTAGAACAGATTTACATTTAATCAACTCTAACGATGCTTAGTGAAGTCGAATGAATGGCGCATCCCTTAGGGATTGATCAGCATTGGGAGCTCTATCCTTTTTTATCCGTAACATTCATGGTTATCAAGAACATTTTGAAAGTTGAAACTTCCAAATTTCGCTTCTTCGAGCCCTTCAAAACACTTCCTCAAACGAGTAAATTTCAAGGACGGTGGCTAGCCAAATAAGACGGTCCGCAAGATTTTCATTCTACAAATAAAGCTGTAAAACGTTCGTTTCCTTTCATCCAAGTCTAGTGTGTCAATTTGTTGTCTACGAAAGAACGGTCATCCTGACTTGCACAGAGGAGGCATCCGTGCAAAGACCTTGTACCTACTGCATGCCACCTCTAACCACTGCGTTACCCGCATCCCTTATTTTCTATAAATTTTTTGTTTAGAAATTCGGCCGCGTACTAGTTCCACAAGCTGCGCTACAGTGTTCGTATTTAAAATTGAAAGCGCTTCACCCAACACTGGAAAAAATTGTCAAATTGTTGACGGAATGAAAGATTTGTTGCTGAAGAATTATTATTTATTATTACTGTTTTCCAATTCATCGAAATGTATATATCGAAATTTCATGGAAATTTGAATTTCCCTCCAACGTCTCCGTAGTGTTGATCCTTTCAGTCAGCTAGCGGATCAGCGGACTCGTCGGGTTTCGGCAGCGTTCCGAATTCACCGATAGCTTTTCGATCTCTAGGACGAAAATCTCTGAGGACAACACAAACTCCGACTGCAACAAGCCCTCAGCATAATAAAAGAAAGTTGTAATAAATACTCACTCGTTCATTCTCAGCTATCCGGTCTTCTAGTCACGGTAAGATTCTATCCACTCTATGCTATGAAGATTGCATTTACAGAATTTTATTGTTAAGATCCTATCCATTTCTGCTTCTTTGTTTGTTTTTTTTCTGTTCATTACTTCAACAAATACTATTGGTCTCTGACATACGAGCAACAATAAATTCATTTTTTTGACGAAGGTACATCTTGAAAGCATACAAACAACAATGATCTGCTCAACTTTCGCAAATTATTCTATTGGAGCACAGGTTCTTGTTGACTTCTGTTTATATCGTTATTCTTGATGATCTTTGTAGGAAGGATAAAGGATAAAGCTCTTAGCGTTGATAAATCCCTGAGGGATGCGCCATGGATTCGACTTTACTAGGAATCGTTTGGAGGTGATTGAATGCATATCTGGCCTTTACTATGACTCATTGTGGCCTAGCGATCTATCGAGTCAGTGCTGCTATTTTCCCGGACAAGCCTGCTACTAATTTGCCAACCCCAGAGGGATGGAAGGCTTGGTGGGCCATGGGCGCGGGGATCGATTCAACGTGTGTGTTGCAGTGCGCCTCCGACCACTGCGCCAAACGCGCCTTTAATGTATGACAGAAGTTTAATTTGCAGTATAGTCACTACCATGACCAAAAGTAATACGAATCGAAGAAGTTTTCGACAGTCATTTTGTTGGTGTCGTAGTCGCCCGCCAAACTTGTTGTGGGCGCAGGTGATCCTTCAGGCCCATAGTTAAGTGGTGAAATAGACCCACCATGTTTGGTGGCAAAGTGGTCGTCGTGTGGAAATCCAAATCAACCCTAATAACTGCGAGTTAGCTTTGGTTACAGTAGGGTTCTCCTCTACGCTATCAGTGTACTGCCTTCTCTCCATATTTTGTGTTCTTTAGACAAATGAGGCCTACTTAACCACTCAGGCCTTCTATGGGAACGACTGAAGGCTAGAGTTACCGGCTTGAGTTATTCGATTCTAAAACGGTTTTTAGTTGGTACAGATGATTTTTGTATTCCAACATGAACGAAGATGCCCGGTTTAATACCTTCCCACCGACTAATAGCTGTTTTGCAATCCTTTGCAACACTGTGAGCGTCTATGTGTGCAGAAATTTTGTGACTTGTGAAGGCCATCAGGTCCAAGCGGTCGAGGGTAATATCTTTGGTTGATATTACTATTATTATTGCTATTATTGTTGCTATTATTATTATTACTATTATTATTATTACTTATTGCAAGGGGTTAGTAGCGGAGCGTTAGCGCCGTTCACCACCAGCAGAATTCTGGTTCGATCCCGCACCGCGCTCAGCCTCTCATTCCTTTGGGCTTAGGGAAATTGGTACCAAAGTCGTCTGTGACCAGCTCACTCGCTAAAATCAACGCAGAACGATAGCAAGCTATCCTAGAATTTAAATGAGATCAAGTCGACCAGCATTCAACGATATTCATAACGAACAGAGTAATCATTAAGCAGTGGCCGAACCACCACGTGAAAGTTCGAAGACCTTCGCGAGTGGTAGGTGCGAGTAAACGAATGGAACACCTGAAATGCTGAAATCTGCACAGTAGATGTGAAGATGGGTCATATAGAATAAAAAAATTCAAAAAGTTTTATTAGTTAAATTACCCGGCATCACATGTATCTCGTTGTGCGGATCTGAGCACTTACTGCATTCAATTCGTTTACACGTATCCACCATCTAGGAAGGTCTTCGAATTTTTTCTTCGTGCTTCAGTTCGACCCTTTCTTGAGGATTTTTTCGTTTTTTGTCATGAATATCGTTAAGTGCTAATCGTGCCAGTTCTATCTAGAACCCTGAGATAGCTGTCCTATGGCATTCTCACGTTGGTTTGTGAAAGTAATCTTGCCTGAGATATCTCTGGTACCAATTTCCCAACCCTAGAGGGATGAGAGATTTCTTTGTTATTACAAATTTTTAAATGACACGAGTCAGCTTTCTCAGTGTAAGGGCTTTTTTTTCCCCCAACTATGCCGATGTTTGAATAAAGCGGTCATTTAAAAAGTCCACCATAACTGCTGACTCACTTGGACGATGACAATCAATCTCTAAGATCTACGACGAGGATAATTTATCACGTTCCCAGCTCTTATTACATTAGAATACCGTGCAAAATGATTTAAAAAGGAGATATTAGTTCAATGAAATCGGTAAAATAGCAGTGTTAATAGTTGAAAATATCTACTGAACATATCGAGTCCACTAGAGTGTCAACAACAGGCGGGTGCGTAGCGCCAGTTTCCGAACGACTATTTATTGGTGTACCTAACTGTATTGAGCTGGTGAGCACTGTTGAGGCCCAATTTATTGAGATATACAAGGCTCCTGTCACTTGCTTTTTTAATAATCTCGTATATGACTAAGATGAAAATGGTTGGTAAAAAAAGGACTTTTATTGGGCTAACGTTTCGATCCCTTCGCCTTTCTCAGAGCCGCGTTGATTCGAATCGATGGTCCACAGCTGGTCGTCGTCGTTGTGTGGATGATCGCTGTCGCATCGAGTCGAATCCAGTGCAAGGGGCACCGCTCGAATGGTTAACCCTTTCTCGACTACGCGCGTCGATGTCATTACGTACGCTGTTGTACGTTTCGGACCGTACATCTTGATATAAACGCGCATGCTTTTTTTGCCCTATTTCGCCGCACATATCTTTTTTGCCAGTCTTTTTGTAGTCATTCGATAGCTTCCCGAAAATGGACCATTTTTTGTCCAGTGGTTGGTCCATGGATCGCATTTCTAATAGCGGTGTACTAGCGAAAACTATACTACACCATACTTTCGAACGAGTTACTTTGTCTGCCCTAATTCCACAGTGAGTATGTTGGTGTTTACACAATAAAGTTTAGAGGTTAGAGACATTTTATCATGGCGATGAGATGACATATCACCGAAGAGATTTCTGTGAACGTGTTTGAAGCATTCAGAAGGCTTCTGCTTCCACAAAGTTCCCACTTATTAGTAGTAAACTACACCCTTGGCAAAAGAACATATGCCCAATTCTTATTACACTATTATAATTATTATCTCACCACACTTTTTCATCGCCTATGCTGTCAACGTTCGAATCAAAGACATTTATTCTACAATGTGTGACCGTCAGTAGTAGCTTATGTGCAGGTGTTTGTAGTGTGTACCAAAGAATAAGCGTAGATAGAGTGCTCATTCCTCCCAACGGTTTATCGCCTCATCGTGGCTCGGAAGTGTTTCTGGTTGTCGGACTACGATGTACAGCGGGAGATTCATCCCCTAGCAGGGTCTCCCAAGCCGAGAACAAGTCCGGCATTTTCATCAGGAATCCTAGCTTAAAGTAAACCAATACCAGGATCCACCACCGTCCTAGCATCAAAGTCGCATAGTGGCAAACCTCCCTCTGATCCAAAAGGGCTGCGACTGCCTGTGGTGGTGACAACCTGGGGGCAGACTTTGACCAGGCTGTCCTCGGGATTCCAGGGAACCACAATGGCTTAGCCAGCAAATCTCTGAAGAATGGTGATTATGCTTGGGCCCGCATAACCAGTGAGGACGGGCCATTCAAGTATTCAAGTATCAAGAGCGCTCTTCCATCAAAGTGCAGAGTCCTTATTAGGAAAGAATGCGTATTACTAACCCACATCTTCGTAACGTCTTACTGGTGCCGTGTAAACCTTTTACTAAAAGTGTTTACCTAACAATCATCAAACCATGCAATCACCACCCATCAACAATTAACCCCATACAATCAGTAAACAATGCATCGTTCACAATCAGTACCAGTTAACAATTCACCTTTCTTGAATAAAATTTGTACTTCACGCAGATAATCAACAATTAGTACATCCTAGAATAACCAGAACTGAACAATAATCAGATTATAACCACAATGATGTTGAGATATTTGCAAAACTCCGGACCGCAGGTGTCTGCGGTGGGGAACGAAAGCGCTATCATGACGCATTCACCGCCATACCATGCGGTCCTTCGTTTCGCCTGTCTCTCAGCTAGTATTCTATCGATCACTGCCATCAGCAGTCACCCATCAAAGGGATTGATCTGCGGAGCCCAAATCGGCAATGAACCTAGTTATTTTATTTGCTGCCTACTACTTCACGGCAGGGTATTATGCGAGGTACAACTACAGTGATGCTGAGATACTTCCGAAACTCCTGACCGCAGAATTCTGCGTTGGGGAACGAACGCGTTATTACTCTTTCCGGGAGCTAAAACGTTCACCACCACACTATTCGACTGAATCAGATAATACTTTTTAATAATCCTTAATTTGACAATGTACAATATACAATTGCTACCTATAGTATTTCTGATGAGTACTACTATGAGGTCTAAACAAACATGCTTGCTACATTGGCCGCACCTTGTATTTACTTACATAGCATTCCTTGTAGCATATCTAGAATTTCCATGCGCCGTTTACTTTTTGTAAAACTCAACACGACCTTCTCTCTTCATCATTCGGACAACATTTCCGATTATGAGAGGACCTTGACTCCCATTACATCTACAAAAGTATATACAAATATATATAAGCTTCTATATAATCTATATATATCAAAAAGCTAAAAAACAGTAAAAGAAACGGGCCTCATTCCTCTGACCCCCGAAGGAGCTCCCAATTCGGCAGCGTTGGAAAGGACGAGTACGGAGAGGCTGCTAAAATCTCAGGACCAATGGAAGCTGCCTGGATTACAAAGAATTATGGTGACAATCTGTACCTACAATGCATGTATACTTGCATCCGAGTCCTCGATAGAAGAGTTGCTCATGCAAGCAAGAAGGACAAGGTACGACGTCATGGGCCTGGCCGAGACGAGACGACGTCACCCATTCAACACCGTCTATGGCACCGTAAAAGTACTGTTACTCGGAACATGCGACAGTAGAGGAGTAGGCGGTGTCGGCGTCCTCGTCAACAGGTATTTGTCCATGAACATCGATTCATTCGAACTACTTACAACCCGAATCGGACGTTTACGATTAAAAGATGTGGATCAATACCGGCTTTGACAATGTTCGTCGTCTACGCGCCGACATCAAACTATGACGAAGAAGAAGTCGAAGCGTTATATATGGACTTGGAAAAGTTCTACAGAGAAGACCATACATTCTTCAAGGTCATCACTGGAGATTTCAGCGCCATGAATGGACCAAGAAGAACGTCTAAAGAACGTCACATTGGGATCCATGGATTAGAATAGAACGAACAGGGTGAACGGCTATCTGAGTTTATCATGGAGACCAAGACCATCCATGGTAACTCGCATTCCAAAAGCCCCACACTCAACGCTGGACATGGGAGTCTCCCAATGGAGAGTACCATAACGAAATAGACCACATCATAGTAAATAGAAGGTTTTGCCTAGCCGAAGTCGGTGTTGTCCCAAAAATTCTACACGGTATCACACCACCGTCTCCGTCGTGCAAGATTCTATTTCTCGCGGAAAGGAGAAAAAGCCGCTAAATTCAAAAAGTGCAGTCACAGAACCACCATAAACTGGGAATTATTCAATTCGTTAGTCGGCTGTTGGAAAGATGCCGTTGTTAATGACATCGACGAAGAATACGATCCGCTCATTCAACATCTTCACGTTGGCGCTATGAAAGCTCAGAGTTCGAAAGTCACCAAGAGACATCTGTCTCCAGAAACTCTCGAGCTGATACGCCAGCGTGGAATCGCACGAGCTGCAGGCAGTCGCGAACAAACGTCCGAACTTACAAAACAGTGCAGAAAGGCGATAAAAGAAGATCTTAAAGAGAGAAGAGCAGTAATCATGGTTAAAGTTGCAGTGGCTGGAAAAAGCACTCGCAAAGCCCACCCGAAGCTTCGCCATTTGCAAGACCAAGATGATTGCACTCCGACGCCCCGCTCGGAACAGTTACAGCGTCCAGAAAGGCAATAGACAAAACCATTCACGAATACTACTAAGATCTCTTCGATAGCCACGTCTACCTTCCGTCATATAAAATAAAGGAGGATGGATATATTGTACCACCGGCTCTCTCTTCCGAAATCCGACATGTCATTTCCTCGGCGAAAAAATCGAACAGCACCAGGACCAGACAGGATAAGACCAGAACATCTGAAGAACCTTCTGCCAGTCCTCATAAACACACTGGCTCGACTCTTCACACGTTACTTGTCTGAGTGCAAGGTCTCTCTTAGTAAATGGAAGACCAGAAGGACCGTGCTAACGTTCAAGAAGGGTGACCTCCACGATATCTGCAACTATCGCCCAATCTGCTTGCTGTCCGTCGTCTACAAATTTTTCACTCGGATCATCCTAAACAGGATTGACAGAACACTGTGCGAAGGACAGCCATGTGAGCAAGCAGGGTTGCGAAAAGGATTTAGTACGATGGACCACATCCACACGATAACAAGGCTCATTGAAGTACCGCGAGAGTACAAAAGACCGCTCTAACTCACTTTCATCAATTTAAGGAAGGCCTTTGATTCAATCGAGATAGAAGCAGTCATGGAGGCCCTTGATAATCAAGGAGTCCCTACTCAGTACATGAAGATTCTTCGTGAGCTGTACAAAAATTGACAGCCAAGGTATCACCATTTTACAACGATATTAACATCGACGTCAAAGGAGGGGTTAGGGTAAGGCGATCCCATCTCGCCAAAATTATTCTGCGCCACCCTCGAGAACGTCATGCGAACACTGGAAAGGCATAATATGGGAGTGAAAATCGATGGTCGGCAGTTAAATCATCGTCGCTTTGCTGATTACATCGTCCTTATAACACCGAACATGAGCCAAGCGGAACGAATGTTTGCTGACTTTGGCAAAGCCTGTGGAAAGATTGGTCTTCGACTAAATGTTACAAAAACAATGTTCATGAAGAACGGATTGGTTTCGTACGCCCCATTCACGTTCAACGAAACGAGTATCTCCTAGTGCTCCAGTTATGTCTATCTAGGTCGGGAAATCAACATGTTGAACGATTTAGCTCCAGAGCTGAGCAGAAGGTAACAAGCAGCTTGGGAAGCTTTCAAGAGCATCAAGCTTTTCGACTCAACGGCACTTCCTGCCCTAACCTACGCGTCAGAAACTCGGTCGCTACGTAGGCAGCATGAGAGATCACTCAGCGTTATCGAACGCGCAGTCGAAAGGGAAGATGCTAGGAGCATCCCGTTTACAAGTAAAGGATGGGATCCGAAGTTCCGACCTGCGTCAACGATCGAAAAATCAAAGATGCCGTTCTGTACGCCAAACAGTCGAAGATAAGGTGGGCCAGACACGTAATGCGTATGAATGACAACCGATGGACAAGAGCTGTTAGTGACTGAATTGCTCGGGAATGTCAAACTTACTGCAGGGAAGACCACCGACCGTCAGAGTTCTTCACGAAGAGCCTAGAAGAAATATATGATGCTCGACGAGTCCCTAGAGCGAGCAGAACACACTGGGCTACTCTTGCACGCGACAGGGAAAAATGGAAGATTTACTGGAGCCCGCTCGAGTCACTCGACGATCAACGGGACTACAGGTGATACAGGTGATACAATGAATCACCGTGGCTTATCGAAGCATCGAACCAGTGCTGCTATCCCTCTCAGACAAGTCTGGTACCAATTTGTCGACCCCGGACGGATGGAAACTTAGTGGGCCGTGGGCATAGGGATTGATTCCATGTGTTGCAGAGCGCCTTCGACCACTGCGCCACACGCGCCACCATCAACCATATGCGATTCCAGTCAGCGGTTACTCCCCAGTGAAAGGCACATAAAAAATGGCTGTAAAGAAGATACTGCCGAAACGTCAACTTCTGTTGCATTGTGTGTATTTCTTGTACGGAAATAAACATGTA
The DNA here is from genome assembly GCA_018806985.1 of Angiostrongylus vasorum. Taxonomy (NCBI): domain Eukaryota; kingdom Metazoa; phylum Nematoda; class Chromadorea; order Rhabditida; family Metastrongylidae; genus Angiostrongylus; species Angiostrongylus vasorum. Next base: position 1,119,714 of record JADANN010000359.1, on the reverse strand, counting down.
CTGGATAGCAAACTCGCGATTGCTGAACAGGAAAACGACGCATTTACAATCGAATGCCGAGGTTAGTAGAGAATCGATCTTGGTAACTGCTGTTATACGATAACTTCTTAACAGCTTACCGTACCTAACAGTAGTGCGAAAATCACGAAGGGCGCTTGATGAAGAACAGCCGTCGCTCATTATCTGCTTTTAGTCCGTCTACCTTGAGTCATTGGAAAGTAGGGGAAATGCAACAAGGCCAGATTTAAACGTGCTCTTCAAGTGCCGACAACGGCAAGAAGGCGACGTGCCTTTGAAGCGAATGTATCACCATAGAAATGGGCGATTTTCCTTGAATATGTGAATGACTGAACAGCTCGTCCTCATCAATCAAGGAATGTCGTGAGAGCCTCAACATATTCCTCATTTGAGTGATTATTTGCTAATCGGAAAAAAAATTTGCCCTAAAGTCCGAAAACCTAAGCATAAGTTTTCCCATATGGTCACTGCTCCCCCTAGTGACTATGTTCATCTTACGTTTGCAGTGATTTCATTCCGGGCACTGGTCCACTCTTGGCTAGAGCTCGGTACGGAATTGTCGAGTTCCTTTTCCTTGGGAAGCCTCGCAGAGGGGTGAACCTCCGCCATTGATATATAAGACATTCAAATCTAGGTAAGTCGATGAGAGGGCAAATAGTTTTCTGCTTGAGCACTAACAGGTTTAAGCAAAAATCTCACCGACAACATGAAAATCAAGTGTTTCCTGGATTCCTAGGAGAAATCACCACAGTTAAGGTGAGCTAGCTATTGTTCTAGGATAAATGGATAAACAGTTCTTTGGTAAAGACTGCGGGTAAACTTTTAATCTTCTCGTTCCGGAATCGGACGAGTCTGCTCATTGGACATCAGCACTTGCTGGATGTCCCTATTTCGATGGATACACAAGTGGAGGTTCTCGAAACCAATATGTTCAAAAACCTTCGGTCTTGATTAATCCAGGAAAAGAGTATTGTTTCGATTTAGAACTAACGGTTTTCAAGGTTATCTTGAAACTTAGGCTTCTTGACATTGGCAGCAGGGGGGTCTTCAAAAGTGACAACCAAGAAGAGATCTATTGAGAGGATCCAAAAGTGGAAGAAGAAAGAATTTTTACAGTTCGATATGAAGATTACTTTGCTGTACAGATCAGAAGAGGGACATTCTAAAAAAATACAGTATTTCGACGAGTCCTTGAATGGGAAGAGGTTGAAGAGATGTTGAAGTCAGAATGAATGATAAAGCTTTTGGTACTAATCAATCCCCGAAAGATACTCCACGCCTTCAACCCTATTAGTCATTGGTAGAGGTGATTAAATGGAAATATGTCCTATGCATGATTTACAAAACGTAGCTATGTGTAAGGCCGGGGTTGCTATCCTCCCAGACAAGTCTGGTAGAAATTTGCTGACCCTGAAGGCATGGAAGACTTGGTGGGCCTAGGACGCAAATCTCGCTTTGACTCAGAAAACTGGCGAGTACGTAGTAGTGCTTCAGCATAAGTACTCCAAAAGGATCTGATCGAGCAACATTCAACGTAATCAATGAAGAAGACCAACTTCTAAGGCAGCACCCAAACTCACACGAAAATTCGAAGGTTTGTTGATGACGGTTACGAGGGAACAAGTCAAATGAATAAAGTGACGGGATTCCCACAATATGTGCTGTCTGATGATGTAAATAGAAGCAAGTGATAAGCAAAGCTATGTGCACCATAAAACAATTGTCATTCTTTTTTAACTGGGTTCATTGCCGCTTTGGGCTCCCCAGATCAATCCCGCTGACGGGTGATTGCTGATGGCACCGATCGATAGAACTAGCTGAGAGACAGATGAAACAATTGACCCGCATGGTGTGGTGGTGAACGCGTTAGCCCGCGGTAAGGGTAGTAGTGCGTTCGCTCCCCACTGCACACACCTGCGGTCCGAGTTTTGCAAATATCTCAGCATCATTGAAATTGTCTTTGTGTTTATTAATTCACAGTCCACGTTTGAGTCAAAAAACTTCCGTCAGAAGCTCACTGCAAGGAGTGAGTAACGATTTTTATCTAGTGCGAAGCTTCGTTCCAAAGAAGAGTACTACTTTGGACGAAATCAAAGGGTACTTTTTGGACCGCACTTTTCCTTCGACTTTAAGTTGTCTGCAGTTTAGGGTTCCGTATTCTCGTTTTTCACGTCTCATCTGGGAAATAACGCCAAAGCTCCTCCGTCTTATTAGATGGATAAGCCGAATTAACTGTTGTGTAGCTGCCACGACTGCTTGAACGTGAAACGTTCGTTCCTGATGAAACGCTTTTCTAACTGGTTCACGCTGACGGCACTCTTTACCCCATATACGAAACAGGTTCACAAGTTGTTGACAGTGTTTCAACTGTTCGCCACCCAAATATCGACCTCATATCAGGTCATTTGTCTTTAATAAAAGCTAATTTTTGCTCAGACTTCGGCCGAACCTTTCAAATTTCTGCTGTTTTCCAAATTATCACAACAGCGTTCCTGGTAGATGGATTCAAAAGTATGATAATGTAAAAAAAACACTGCCGATTCAGGGGGTTTTGTGATTTTCCTTACCTGGCTCCAGACGGCAGAGGGGAGGGAACAGCCTGTACTATGATCTCTTTCAATGTTTTGATAGTCGTTAATGTTTCACATAATGAAACGTGATGTTCCTTACCGTTTCCTCCTTCGCTCTTTCGTTCTATTAAATGTTGTAATTTCATGCGTTCCTGTTTCTTCATACATCGTATACCCTTACGAAAAACTTCCGATGTCGTTGTGGTCAATATCGGGCATTATCAATTGATTATCAATTGGTTGGACAATTGATTGGAGCCGTCATCGTTCTCACTGCTGTCGGTTCATTTAAAGCTTAATCTTCTACTCGTATCTCTGTCATTTGAATATTTCGATATTGACGTTTTCTTTCGAGGTCAAATGAATAAGGTCAATCGTTGGTTAGTGAATGAAGGCGAAAAATTAGGGCCACCTGTCTTGACTCTCCCTAGCGAACTTAGCGATTAGTTCAAGGGAGCGCATTCCTTTCTGAACTTATTAATTTTTACATGATTATCTTATGCCGATGTGGCTGAACATCCATTATGCATCATATCCAACGTTTTTGCTCATTACCAGGTCAGTCCTTCATATGATTTTTTTTCTCTTTTTACTTTTGCCAGTTCGCTTTGAAACTCTTTGACTGACTAAAATCTCTGAAATACTCTCTGTGTACACAAGTACCACAAGTATCTTTGGTAAAAGTTAGTGATGAAAGGCAGGACAGGACAATAAGTTAGAAAAAGGCAAGATAAGTGACCGAACAAAAGTGGCGGTCTGGAGTAGCAAAATACAATTAAGAGAACTGAAAGTAATGAGGGATATTCTAGGATGATCAGGAGAATAGGACAGGTGGGAAATTTGGCAAGAAGTCTAGTTATGTTTGTGGCTTGCCTCGTATATTATGGAAAACTGTTTTCAGTAGCAATTCACCGACTCCGGGGACGAGAGGCTTGGTAGGCCCGAGGAAGGGTTGGACAAGCACCGTGCCCGTGATGAATGGTATCACTGCCACTGCGCTACCCACTCCTTGTGCTAAACAGCTTTATCAGTTGCAATAAAACCTACTGGGATCTAAATGATCTAAATTCTTTGCTTATAGAATAAAAGTTCGCTACAATGGAACTCTGTTTTTCCAAACTCGGTAAAGCACGCGTTTCCCGTTTTACTTCGTTGAGGCTCGCATTTCGACGATAAAAGTCGTTGAACAAGTGGCATACCGTACGGAAGAACACACAATGGTGCTTATCAGTTCAATGTTAGCCCATATAGCCATCGCACCTGCGTGGAAAGCCATAAAAAAACAATTCTTTTAGAGCTCTAGTCCCAAACTAATATAATATTGAAGGAACGTTCAACAAGTATTTCGTGGTTCCTTAAGGCAATAGAGGAAGGTTTCTCTTGCAATTCTATAGCTTCAACTCCTTCAGTGGTATAGAAGTTATCGTGTGTCTTCGAAAATTGGTCTTTGTCGCCGGAGAGTCAAATACTTGAGCTATTGAGCAAGAGGAATTCCCTCTGGCAGAGCATGATGGTGTTCCACGATGTGTCATCGGGGTTTGCAGCTACATAGGAGATTTAAAAATTTAAATCCCACACAGTATTTGAAACTGATATTTTAATGTGAAAAAGGCACATTAAATTCCATGTGAACTCTGTTCGCTTGGTCTTCACGTGAAATACTCAGTGGAAGACTCGTAGAAAGCGGTGAATGGGCAAAGAAGCTATTCTGTGTTCAGTGTGATTGAGCCCTTGGTTTCATTTCTCTTCTGTTTTGATCATGGAGGTGTTCGGCTGGATAGATTACCATCAACTTGACCGTTGCAGCCTCTGAAGAAGGCAAAACAAGGCGAAACATTGGCGTTTTTTTGTGAAAAAAAGATTAAAGTAACACCTTGTGTTTGCTCGTCAAGAATCTTGTAAACTGTTTGATCAATGCCGAAGTTAATAGAAAGCCAACTTTGGGAATTAGAAACTTAAATTGTCGAAAAACGTCGATTTAGAGTAAAGTCTGCTTTGCAAAACAGTGGTGTGGTCAACCTTTGAGAAATTATCGTCACTTCTTGAAAAACCATCATCAGGGGTTACGCATTAAAGGCGATATAAATCAGCTCAAAGTTTTGAACCTTTCAACGCAAATTTCTTCAAGACTTGGCACCTGGTCCATAATGATACCATGATTACCAACTATGGCTTTATAACACAGATCGTGAATTGATGCTCTTTATTTCTTATAACTCTAGTGGAATGAAGCAACTCCAGGGATGTGCCTGATGAGGTAGAACTTCCAGAGGAAGCCTTGGTTTATTGATAATCTTATGCGACATTGTTACAAATCATTATGGCCAACGATCCCTACACCACCTTCTCCAAAACCACAATAATTCACGCTGAGTGTTCACAGCAATTATTTCTTGCCATGTAGGTATTTGTGGTGATAACGATTGGATGGAAGCCACTGAAGTGGAGCAACTCATCGTTGAGCTAGCCTCACTTAGCACTGCTATTTTAGACAGGGGAGCTGCTTAACTGCTTGCGTGATCGAATGATCTGACCTCATCCGGCAGTTTCACAAGACCTTAGTCGGCTCGTGGTCGATTTTCACCCAAAACTGTTTTTTATAGTGATAATCCATTCTAGAGCAGTCGGAATAACATTAGTCAGTATATTCCAGAAGTTTTTCTCATCAGTATGTAAACAAATAACCATAAAATCACACATGATCCTGCCATTCAATAAGAAACTTTTTCAGTATTCTGATCAGGAAGGGGTGCGTGTAGCAAAGTGGTCGGAGGCGCCCTGCAATAGACATGGGATCGATCCTCTTGCCCAAGGTTCAAAGCCCTTCAGCCCTCCGGGATCAGCAAATTGGTGTCAGACTTGTCTGAGAGAAGGGAAACACTGGATCGACACATCAGTACTCTACCGCAAGTGGCTAGATATGTGTTCAATCACCTTCGACGATGCTTAATGAAGTTGAATGCATCTCTCAGGGGTTGATCAACGCCGAGAGCTTTGCCCTTTTTATCCTCAGCAAGAAATTTTTCAGCGAGTATAACAAGTTGTAGCTGAAGTTTTACTTAATAAATTTTTCTTGAATTATTCAGCTTACTCAAGGTTGTTACCAAACATTTAATCTGGTGATTTTTCGACGTCCTTAACTTCCGCAGAGCCGATGATCCAAGTCGATGGTCCACAGCCGTCTGTCCTCGTAACGTGTGGTCTTCGTAGTCGTATCGAGTCGGATCTTCTTCTGTAGGTCACCTCTTGGATGCTTATTCATTGATTAATATTATGATTATTAATGGTATTAAGTGGTCGGAGGCGCCCTTCAACACACACGTGGAATCGATCTCTGCGCCCATGGCCCACCAAGCCTTCCATAATTCTGTGGTCGGCAAATTGCTACCAGACTTGTCTGGGAGAATAGCAGCACTGGCTCGGTACATCGGTAGGCCACCGCGAATCATTGTAAGGACCAGATATACACTTAGTCACATCAAACAATCCTAAATAAAGTCGAATGCATGGTGCTTCCCTCAGGGATTGATCAACGCCGAGAGCTTTATCCTTTTTGTACAAGCCAAGGTTAAGTGAAAGCTGGTTAGGTGAAGTTTTACTGTTTTCTGAGAAGCTGAATAAACGATCTTCTAACCCTCATCGTTTTTCTTTCTGAAGATCATCGCCTTTTCAACGGCAATGTTTCGAATAATTATCAACAGAAACGGAAGGATTTGGGAGAAAGTGAACTCGGTCTCTCTCTGTTAATGGTAGGGATAAATGCCTGACGTTTTGCAATAGATGATCATGATGTGGCAGCATTTACTTCTACAGAAAATAATTGAAGACATCAAGAGTTTCTTTTCATTTGTATTGAAATGAAGTATCCACCTTAGACTTCTCTGCTTCAAACAAAACTGATTTGAGTAAGAAATTTATACGACGGAGTAGCACAAGAGTGGCACAGAAAGTGATGACTTGAAGGTATTTTGCTGGATTTGATTGTTGGAGGTTTCAGAATCGAATTCTGTCTGCTATGCAAATTTCGTGAAGGCTACTTAGCGGTTGAAAAAAGTAAAACGTTCTACGTTGATCAGTCCCTGAGGGATGCACCTGTATTCGACTTCATCAGGCACCGTTATAGGTGTATGAATGCATGTTTTACCCATACAATAATGGTGGCCTACCGAGGAATAAAATCGGTGCTTTTAGCATCCCAGGCAAGTTGACACCAACTTGCCGACAGCGAAAGGACGGAGGGTTTGGGGGTGCCATCTAAACAACGACCACTTGTGTATCACAGAGCACCCTCTACCCACTTCACTACACTATCCAATCACTCGTTGCAAAATAATAGTGATTGACGACGGATCTGGACCACTCGACAAGACATCTTGTATGCATCGGATATGTACGCATTGCTATCTAACTCTGATTGTCTTGCAGATCTCTGACAATTCCTATGGTCTCAATATTTCATCGAAATAGAGGTTTCCTCGTTGGCTTGAAATCAATGAACGAACTCCTTATGTGAAGTTCACTTGAAGACATATTGTAAAAAAAAACACTATATATAACAACCAGTTCAAAAGCATTGCGCGTGTTGAAATAGAAATGAAATTAACTTATAAATATTCCTACCTCCACACTTAGACTGTCGTTCATTCGAAAGAGAACATTCTCAGCACATTTTCCTTTTGGCTGGTATGCTCCAGGAGCGGGTTTTTCTTTCTGGTTCTGATACAACCGCAGTAGAGCCTTGGTTTTCTCCAGATACGTTCTTTTTTCACTATGCACCGGAAGAACTTTGCTACAGATTTTGCTACAGATTGCGACCAGATTTCTTCAAGACACCAGCGATTCCTACGACTAGTCGGCCGACCGGTCGAGTACGATGTAATAGGCCGAATCTTTGTAAACCTAATCGCTATATATAGAAGTAGTATCGACTGGTAGGAATCGAAAAACAGTCGAAAATGGTTCCAGTCTTATTTTCTACAGGATTTGTTAATGTAGTGTTCCTTAAGAACGAGATTGAATTGTTCGCTGTCTTAGCACCAACAGAACAGTTCCCTTTCTATGTGGTTCTCTTCCCATTATTTCTTCATGTCGAGTAACTAATTTATTGAAATGCATCTTCCGAATTTGCTTCAAAATATAACGAAACGTCTTGACCTTTCTTTTTCCTTTGAAACAGCTCATTCTGTATCGTGCCGATGTGACGATGTGACCTCTATAGACGCCATACCTTGCCTAACACCTTGCAAAAACAAAAGCTGCTTTCAAATTATCTCGCTTTACGATGGATTTCACCGATTTCGATAAAAACCCTTAAAATCTTCAAATCGCTAGTTTTGGAGAAAAAACTCTTCTTGTTCAACTACGTTGAAGTTTTGGTTTTCTTGAGCTTACGACACTATGTTAATTATTTATTTACTGCCTACTACAAATTTTCACAGGAGGGTATTATGTGTGACACAACCAAAATGGTGCTGAGATATTTGCAAAACTCGGACGGCAGTTGTCTGTCGTTGGGAACGAACGCTCTGTCAGCCTTTCCGGGGACTAACGCATTAGTCACCACACCATGCAGGGTCCTCCGTAACGAAAATACAGATTGAAAACTAGCTGAGAGACAGGAGAAACAAAGGATCCGCAAAGTACGGTGGTGAACGCGTTAGCCCCGGAAAAGCTGACAGAGCGTTCATTCCCAACGACAGACAACTGCCGTCCGGAGTTTTGCAAATGTCTCAGTACCATTTTGGTTGTGTCACACATAATACCCTCCTGTGAAAAATTGTAGTGGGCACTAAATAAAAAATTAACATAGTAATAGGGCGGAAAGGGTAATAGCGCGTTTGCCCCCCACTGCAGACACCTGCGGTATGGAGTTTTGCAAATACCTCAACGCCATTGTTGTTGTGTCCTACGACACATATTTTCTCCACTTTGTTGCTTCATGCCTGGTATTTCGAAAATAAAAGCAAATTACAAGAAATCAAGAAGAAGCAGAATTTAGTCCAGCAGAGCAAAGTAGCGTCCTCCAATGACCCCCTTGTGTTGGCAGCTGTCCCTCTTCTGTTGGAAATTTCAAAAACTTAAATTTCGTGTCCAATTTTTGAAAGTTTTATTCACAAGAAAGTTTAAATTTGAAACAATGCTGCTTAAAAAAATATTTATACCATTAGTACAATAGAACAATGTTCCTACCAAAAACCCGTTATGTTCGCTACTCTTAAAATGTTCCATTGGTCTCTAACCCTAGTGTGAATGAACGAAACTGAAGACGGTGCCATGGAGTACCACTTCTGTTCCGTGATGAGCTCCAGAAAGTGTTATCTAAAGTATATCAATGCCAGCTGGAGATTACAAACTCCTGAAGTGAGCTGGAAAGTCGAAGGATGGATAAATTGTGATACACGTATTGAAAGGAATGCAATGAGATCGTCGTCGTGAAGTCTGCCAAGTTCTCCTTTTTCACACCAAGAACGATCTCCGTCTTGATCACATCGTGGCATACATCTTACAATGGATTTTCTATAAGTAGCAATGAGGCATTACACAAGATTGGACAGTGATTATTCAGCAAACGCATTTGAAAGCGAAATTTACACCAGAAGCAGGCTACGCTATCTTCATTGTGCTTAACAGGTTGAATCATCCGTTAAAATTCTCCGATTCCTGCGAAACTACCACAGGAAGCAAATGATGTCAGGAAACCAAAAGAACACACCAAGAGCAGCATCGGCTGCGATAAACATCCATCAATTGGGAAGGACCAATTCTGTTGAACGACAACGCCCCGACCAAAGAACTGTGATACCAAAAACTCTGACTCACCCAGCACAGTTATGTAACTTTTCGTCAACTGACGCCCAGTTTCTTATTCATCTCGAAACGTATTTACAAGTTACTCACTTCGTCAAGGCAAACTGTACTGAACAAGCTTAAAATTTAAATAAACCTTCAACTAGTCGTTAAACACGTAAAGAAAATAGTAATTTTTTCAAGCGACCCGATATTTTCCTTGGCTTTGATGAATTTTTCTGCGACTTGAGTCTTCGTGCTAGAAATTTCCACTACGATTGAACAAAGCTATTCATCCGTTGGCAAACACGTTTCTACGAGGAAAAAACTGTTGGCTTTGTATACCTCACTCGCTACTGTGACAGTCGCTTCCAGACAGCCCACTGCTTCTGATTCGCTTCGGTGCTTCACGCTGCTAATTTCTACCTAGGACTAATGCTTATCATCATTTCTCACTGGCTTGGCGTCACCGGCCTCCACTCGTAATGTCCTTGTCGGACGAGTTTCATTGGCAGATATCGTCAGAGTTTGATGAATGCTCAATGAGGGTGTGGCATACTTATGGGACCACGCCCATCCGCGACTATCTCGAATCGACCAATTATGCCGGAATCCTGAAATCGAGTCGATACTGAAGCCGGTCGTCGATCGTAGAATCGACGACTTAACGCAATAAATTAAACATGATGCGATAGCGAAAAAAGTGGTCTTGACATATTTTGTTAAGTTTTACAAAGTTTTTGTGATTTTAAAGCACTATAATTTGATTTCCATAAGCAAGAGAAGACCATTCCTGCACGATTAGGAATGTTGATGTAAAAGCTTTGTTCGCTAAACCGACGTTTTCGAAGAGACATATGATTTGTGACATCGATGAGGCTTAATGAAACATTTCGAAGAGTTACCTTTCTGTAAGGTCAGAAGTTGCATTTCATCAATGTGTGTAAAACCTTCTAACAAGCCATAACATAACATCAAACGACTGCGATCCGGTTATGACGCTGTGAAAAAATCTGCAGTCGTTTAGGCAATTCTTTCTTCAACATGAGCATCTATTGAATTCTTTTCTCCATTATAGGATGCTCTCCAAAAAGTTTTACATAAAATTAGTCAACTGAATAACATATTCTAGTTTGGTTATCAATTATAAAGCATAGCATGCAAAGAACAAATATCTTTGAAACTGGTAAACTGAGACTGAAACTGATAAGGTCGTCACTAAGCACTGGAAACAGAGTGCATACTGCTTTCATGCAGCTTCGCATTGCTTCCCGATAAGGAGTTGTTTGTAGTACGACCGGCTCAACCACGAATGACGAGTAGTTCTGCAGTAATTCGAAATTTGCTTCTGCTTGTAAGCAACATATTCAGAATTCTCTGAATGGTCTTTTCCTTTACAGCCACTCTCACTCTTGTGAACTTTACGTGCTATCCCTAGTCTTCTATGTTTTACGAGATTCACGACAGGAGGGCCATGGCTGGAGTGAGTGATGACTGTCGTCCACGAGAGGAGGGCGTTGCCTACCTGCACAGGCACTGTTTTTAGTGCTGCGGCCGTATGTGGGTGTGGATGATTCAAAGAACCTGCTGGGAACGTGCGTCGGCGTTGTCGTGGCCCTTCCTTGCAAGTTGAGAGTCTGTTTGCATATTGCATGTGGGCACAACGAAGGCGAGGTGCGCGGCCCGACAATCCAAGACGATGTTTGGCAAAGGAATTTCGGGCCACTACTGCTTCTTTTCTGCCGCCCACCTCCCCATCTCGGCCCTCGATCGGCCAAGGATCGGTGAAAAGTGGAGGTGTGACTAATCCCCTTAATCGTCTGCATTTTGTGTACTTAATCTCATTATTGAACAACTTGATTCAATTGTGTTCTTTCATTGGAATAATGAGGTAGCGAAACATTTTTCCTGTATGGCACCTCTATAACCATATTTTCTGCTTTATCCTTTTTCTTACATCTTCCGACTTCGTATCGCTCAATATTCTACTTGCTTTGAATAACAAAAAATGTGGAAGTACATAGAGGTATATCGCCAACTGTCGATGATGAACATCATCAGCTCGAAAGAATTCTAACGACACCAGACCTCAATCAATTGCAACGCCACAATCGTCACACCAAATGAGTAGACTGCGGAGAAATTATTGCAACACGATAGGTTGTAGTGAAGGAGCAGTAATCCATGCTACTCTCATTAAGCATTTCTTTCCAACGATTTCCCGATTCATCGCTATCTTGTCAACACCTATCGCTCTTTGATCACGACACCGTCATCCAATTTCGAACGCTACTACATCTAAGCAAGAAAGAAATCTGCTATGGATAACATGCTCCACCTCTTTTCTCTACTTCAGGTGGTACGCTAAAACTTTTTCCAATCTCTGACTTTCCTTTGTTAACGAACTTCACCTTACTAGACTGAGAGTTGCAAATTGTTGAGAAGTTCGTCTACTGTCACCTGTTGCTTCACAGCTGTTTGAATCGGGAACTACTGAGTGGATACTACGAACTAACCTAGATCGCATGACTTGGAGAACGCTGCTGAGCCGACTTCCATCGCCAAGGTTATTGTTACCTGACAGAACTTCGATTGATTCGTATAAACGTTTTCATACACTTTGAACAGTAGGACAATGGTTCCTACATGCTCTCTTCTCTTCGAAGAATTCCTACCATGTCATTGAGTTCAATACTGATTCATATACAGGAGATTCTCTCGCGGTTGGTTCGGTGACAGTCGGCATAAAAGCGAATAGCAGTTACGAGTTACTTCTCGTGACCATCGCCATATTTTCGAATAAAGCTCTCAAATCACAACGTCACTTTAATCCAACGTCTTATAATATACTTGAATAGATATAAAAAAGGGTAAAGCTCTCGGCGTTGATCAATCCCCTGAGAGATGCACCATGCACTCGACTTCATTAAGCATCGTTGGAGGTTATTGAATGCATATCTGGCCTTTACAATGACTCGCGATACCATACCGATGCATCAAGCCAGAGCTGCTGTCCTCGCAAGCAAATCTGGTAATAATTGGCCGACCCCCGGAGGGATCGAGGGCTTGGTGGGCCACGATCGCGCGGATCGATCCCCTGTGTATGTTGCATGGCGCCTCCGAACACTGCGCCACACGCGCACTCGAATAGATAAATCCTCAATTTAGCACTGGAAACAACGAATTTTGATATGCTGTTGTACTTCTTTCGTTCTTTAGAACGAAACAAAGACCAAATCCACTTCCTGCACATTAGATAATACGGAGTTAATGGGTTACGGGCGATTTTGATTTGCTCCGAACTTGCTGAAATTCCTTTTTGCTTGTTTCTAAAAAGAAGTTAATAAGTACAATTACAATCCTGAAGTACTGCTAGTGTTCCTTCTTGAGGGGCTACAGCAGCAGAATTCGTTCTCACTCTTTCCGACTTGCTACCGCTGTGTGTGGAAACGAAAGCCAACCAGTTCCTCAGCACACATTTGTGATAAACACTATTAGAACAAGACACAGCGTTCGCAGGACAAGTCATTACGACATAATTCTTAGGGTCAATATCCAAGTCTTCCATATGTCTTAAGTTTTTATTTATTATTTTTTCCGACTTTTTTCAACTTTTTTCCCGATTTTTTCAGTCCTTAGAAAACTTTTCGATGAGGATTCAAGTTTATCGGCGACTTCTTAGTCTCCTGTTGATCTCTATATTTGTTCGGTGAATTTGTGGCTTTCTCTTTGCAAATAAACTGCGGACGTGTTCAAGCGGATGACGACATATTTCCATGGACCGGCTATGCTCGGTCGTAAGAGAATGGAAGGCAATTCTTAAGCGTCTGCAAAAGAATCGATTAGAGTTACTTACGTGAAAAGGTAATTCGAGGTGGAATACCTACATTGAAGAGAGATAGCAGTAGGTTACATGTGTGTTCGGGGTCCATTCCACTTTAACATGTCGGTTACGTCTTAAGTTTCTCCATTAATTGTGAATAACTGTGGAATTCACCAGCATGAGCTTAACAGAATAAAACTTTCAGAGGAAGAAAACAGGCCAATGTTATCCTATTAGTGCGCCGACCTGGGTTTCCATGATTACCGTCATATCTCAACCTTTGTTAAATGCGAGAAAGACAAAGTCTTTTACAAATAGAGTGAACACGGTTACTCATCATCTTCATAGTGACTGAGGAAGAGAACTAAGCGTTTTAGTTAGTCTTTTTAGGGACGGAAATTATGGAAGAATGCTTCTCGATATCGATTCCAGAAATTAGCAAAATTTCATAACTCATTAAGAGGAGGAGTCTTCCAAAGAGAAGGTCAACGGGTCGAATGAGATACAGTTGACTTTGTGCCGCCATGATAATGTTATCCTTGAATTAAGGATGGATTGAAGACGTCTTCGTGTGCCTACTATGGCACTACCCAAACCCGTTTCGCTTTTTGGAGAGTGTGGGAATGAAGAGAATTGGTGGTATCAACACGCCAGCAATAGCCGCGCGATTGCACCACGCCCCTATTGCCTAGCCATTTCCACCACATTCCATTCACTCCTAAGAACCGATCATGCTCAAATCCATACCGTGAACACTGCCAGGAGTCGGCGGTCCCATGTCCTGTTCATATCTTGACTAAATATTTACGCCTCGGCAGCGCACATTCCACATCGGCGTGCTCGGGCGCCTCATTTCTCGGTGACTGTTGATTTTTTAGCTTCCGTTCAAGGATTATTAAGCCCTATCAGGTCAATCACATAATCTATTTTTCGTATTTTTTGTTAGAAGTTCTTCAGATTGTTCTAACATTTCTGTTTTGCAAAATCGTTCTGAGCGCTTGTGACCCTTCCGTCTGTGCTGACCACAATGCTGTCTGTAGCAGTGCTGTTACTCGAGCCGCCACACGTTTACTTACCTTGACGACTCCATCACGGTGGGGGGCAGATTCGGCGGCGAGATATGGCGAGACAGCCGATCACATTCATTCGTTCATTACGATCCAACCGACCGTATACCCTGGTTGATAGGTCACCCACACATTTTCGTGACTCGAGTAAACGCGCCGGCATTGGGTGACCTCACTGCGCATTCGTCGAGTTTTTTCGAGAATCATATAAAGTGCCTGAGTGTTTAAGAATAATCTACGGTATCGTGGATTTCATCCTAAATACTTCCAAGTTTTCAATTTTCCCGTCGTCGGCCGACGGCAGTGGGTAGGCCCTACAACGCTCAACGATGTGATGCAGCAGCGTTCGCTTCAAAACTATTTACCACTCGTTGTTCGATTTTCTCACTGAGTACTCGTATACACTGTTTTCTTACGAATCCCTTTCGAGGTCGTTGCACGAAATAATCCGCTATCGGTTTTTTTTAGCTTCGATCCTTTTTTTCTCGTTGATTTGATTTCTTTCTTAGCATTTTCGGCATAAAACTACTTAAAGTGTTTGCGATTCCCCGCTGCTTTCCACATCCTCCTTCATTCGTTCCTTTTTCTGTTTCTTCTTTTCGGATTCTCATCATATCCACGGCATTTGATCTACAAAACTGAATTCTGGTATCTCGCAGAGTTTCAGAAGCACGTTTACTTGCTGGTATCGCTGAAATGCACCGAATTTTCGAAATGTTCTCGATCATCTTTTCCAAAGGCTTTCTTTCTTTTTGAGAAAACAAACAGTTATTTAGCTCTTCTTACAAAATTCCCGGTCTTCCCTGCAAAAATGCGGGTGGATGGAAACAATATTTGATGAAAGCAATGCCTTCGTCGATAGACAACTACGGGTAGGAACTCGAATGCATAGAAAGTCTTCTGTCGTCGGAACGGCCGCTTTCCGGCTGACTACCGATCTGACACTTATTGCAACTTTGCGAACGCATCCATTCAAACCTTTATAATAGGTGATCGGCAAAGAAATCTATGTCAACCCAATGTCAACTGCACGAAAAAGTTCTTCTTGAGCGTTTAGCCGAGCGTTTTCTTCAAGTGATTCTCCACAATGGCTATGTTCCATTTTGTCATCTGAAACCCTGAGGCTGCTGCGGTGGTCATCAGGCTCAGGTCTTTGCTTTCATATAATAATTTATGGTTAATCTCCAAAAATTACTCTTTTTGCCCATTGGCTGTTACTGCTTCACTTCAGTGTTTGATTCGTTTAGTTGTGTTCTTTTATCACAAGTCAATATTACGAGTTTCTATCATTTCCTCATATACTTGCTTTAACACTCACAGTATCTCTGATTATTCGTTTTATTGAACAATTATTTTACAATGGTGCTGAGATATTTGCAAAACTCCGGACCGCAGGTGTCTTCAGTGGGGATCAAACATGCTATTACCCTTTCCGGAGACTAACGCATTCACCACGCACCATGCGGGTCTTTCGTCCCGCTTTTCTCTCAAATAGTTTTCTACTTTTTTAAATTTTTTTTTATTTTACTTTTTTGAAGAGTGCTGCTAAACACCGGAGAAATAATCCGGAAGCTATGAAATCGATTCGATTTTGGATTTTTTCATCAGTCGATTAGGTTTTATCGTTATTGACTACCGCCCGTTTATTTGGATTCGGTGATCGAATGAGAGAACAATATCGAACACAGACCTATAGATCTATGGAAGTCGTCTTCGCCGTCACATTAGCTCGCATACTGTTCCTTTGTACTTTTATGATTTTATTACTGTCCTTTGTGCATCATTGCATCTGCCAAATGGAGTGGTTCAGTGGTGAATGGCATCTTCTGATTGTTTCAGTTGGTAGAACATTCGTTACACAGTGTCCATGTCCATTTAAGTTCAGTTCGTGGCCGATTCGAGGCTTCAGCATTGATGAAGGTCGTCTACGATTCTGATTGTGACATCGAAGTTGTTAGTGCTCATTTTTCGAACTGATTTTTTTTTCGTTCAACCAGTTTTTTGAGGTTTTTCTCTCAAATTCCACCCTCACCAGTTGTTCTCTTGTTGTGTTTATTCCAATTTCCCACTAGAATTTGCTTATGAGTGCATCTACAGTTTTTTCGCGATGCTGTGTCACTGGTAACTGCAACTTTTCGTTTCAACTTCTCTTCACTATACGATTCGAATCAAATGACTTACGTATCTTCATAGTTTTCGCGTGAATGGCTGTCTTGTTTCCTTATCGTTCCCATCGATAGGCAATCATCGTATCATTTTTTTTGAAAATTTGTAAGCATGAGTGAGTTGCACTTTCATAATATTTCCTATGCTTAGGTACTGTATTGTCTACGGGTGAAATCCTATTTGACCTTTCAAGCTTGCATCTTTGACAAAGATCGGATGACTGCTTCAAATATTTTCTTGTACTCTTTTTTTTATTTTATTTGACCCGTCTTCACGTCTACTGTGTGGATCCTAGCACTTCTCACATTCGATTCGTTTCCTCGCATCCATCATCCACGAAGGTCTTCCAACTTTTATGTGTGGCTTCAGTTGCTGCTTGAGGATTCTTATCTCATCGTGAATGTTGTAGAATGGTGGTCGAGAAATTCTCCCTGCAGTTTTGAGATAGCTGGGCTGAAGCGTTTCCAATTGGACTGCAGAGAGTGTTTTTTTTTACCAGATAAGTCCGGTGCCAATTTCCCAACCCCCGGAGGGATGAGAGGCTTGGTTGGCTTGGAGCGGAATAGAACTCGCGCTATGTATCCGTCCCCTTTGCACTCTTTTGTGATTAACAATACTAAGAATTTTCTTAATAATAATGACTGGATAGATTGATATTAGCCGGCTTATTTAGTTGCTGTTCGTTGCAATATTCATGATTTTGGCCACTGATTATTTTGAATTAAGCTATCATTTGTTGAAGGAATTTTCCTCATATGAAGAAACATTGTCAGATGCACTTTTTTTCTTTGAGTAGTAGAGAAGCTTAAAAATAACTTAATGGGCACTAATCCTCTAAATACACTCCTCAACACCCTCTCCAATCCAGGTGGTTACGCCGTACCTCGGCTATTCCGAAGATTGCAAGGAGATTCGACTTGGTCAAGAGTCTGAAAAATTCATAACGAAGATCAAGTCTTTAGACACCGTCCGAAGTACTCGGTATGTTCGAAGACCTTTTTGGACGATGAAAGAGAGAAAAACGAGTCGAATGCAAGGAGTACTAACATCCAACCAATAGATGTGATGACGGACCATGTAATAAATAATAATTCTTCCCAGTTGTTCTCTCCACTTAACGAGATGGTGTTCCTGGTTTTTTTACAACGGGATATAAGGATGTGGTTGATTCTTTTGGCAGAACTATCAATGCTGAGCTTGACTTCTGTGCTTCTTTATAGAAATCCAGTTATGAATAAACCTATGCAGAGCATGGTTGGTTTCCTAGCAAAAAGGAACCAGATCGGAAGCGGTGCTCTTTACTATTTTCGAGGGCTAACTATTACTTTTGCTATAAGGGCCCACAAACGCTCTAGCCGTTTATTTGAGAGGAATTGAGAAAAAAATCCATGCCCAGTCATCAAAAATATTAGTCATATGGAAGTTGTTCCAGGGTCAACACTATCCTAAAGGATCCACCATATTAGCGCTCCTCTGTGCAGGTATCGAGGTTAAGAAACATGTGACATCACTGCATGAGTGGAGGTCCAGGATGTTTAGAAAAGATGCTAATAAAAAGCTGGTTTAAATACCCGACTTAAGACGATCTCCAAAGTCCTATATTAATGCCCGATTTATCTTTCGTTTCACCTGTCTTCTACAATGGTTTTTGATGGATTTTTTTCTTTATTTGACCTCTGTCCAAGAATGGATGCACCTCCGTATCCAGTTTACTTAAGAAAATCTCTAGCATTGAAGTTACCTGTCTGGGGTTTCGTCGACTATTTTGGTTAGTTTTGGCATAAATAGGAGCTATCCTTTTCTAGGAGTTGCAGCTTTGACGTAAGAAAAGAGAGAATTACTACTGTGCACTTGTATGAAGTATGTACGACTATGCTTTTTGTTGCTTAACAGAAAATCTTGTAATCGTCTACCGACTCTCATAGTGAGTCACCAACTTTTGCAACGAGATGAATTTGAAACCCGTCGTGATCAATCAATCTATCGGCATGTTCTTGATTCGTGCTTTTATCACTTTCGAGTGCAACAACACCTGCGCTCACGATGTTGTCCATCCGATTACTTGACGAGGTTTTCAGGTCAGATGGGTCTGTTTTCGAGGGGAACAACGGCCACGTTGCTCGTCGCTCTCTCCGTCATCGTCGCCCCCTCAGGTATCGATCAGATTCCATAGTCGAAATAGCCTTCGAATTCCCAGCATATTCTGCTGAGTCGTGATAATCAGTGACGGGAATTCCATTGCGAATGATTAAGAACTAGTTCGGGGATGCAGCGATAGCACTTTTTCCCGTTTCCATCTTCATAAATCGCACAAACGCCTCGTAGCGATGGAAGCTGTCACGTCTCAAGCACAGCAAGGAAATATGGCTTTTTTCTTTAACGACCCCCAATAACAATCGATCACATTGTGAGAATCGATTGATCCCGAAAAATTGTGGAACGTATTGGGGCAGCAGGAACCTAGTAGAAAAACAAGACAATCAGGTTATTTTCTTTTACTTTAATCTTTACCTTCAAAATTAATAGCCACAGATATTCCGGTCGGTTCAGTTTTAAGGAATTACTAGAGTTTAATTGAACATATGAGACAAGACATGTCGAAGAGTTCAACTGAGCGTGAACATTCTTGTCTTGCAAGACCCAAGACCGTCGGAACCTCACTAATAGTTCGACCAACTCTGAAACTACACATGATGATGAATAGAGCGAATTTTTTTTGCCAAATTGAAAGGCAAAGGGAAAAAAAATCTGCGGAGCATCAGTCTGCCTTGAAACGTAACAGTCGCATGTGCTTGACAATTTCCGTTAGTCTACGAAGAAGACTGAAGTATTTACGTTAAAAAACAAACTGGAATAGGTTATCATTTTCTTCGTTCAGTGGTTTTTGCTTTGAAATAACACTCTTAATAACGTTTTTATGAAATGATTTTACGCGTGTGCTGAAATACTGTAGGATCCGCCGGTCAAACTCCTATGGCTGCATGCACAAGTTTCTAAGTGATAACCGTTTGTGCAATGTTTTTTTCCAGAAGTCAGTCACTGTGGTTTGATATTGGTCAACGATTTCCTTATTGTAGGTGACATTTAGGGAAATCTTCCACTAAAGAATTGGAGAATTATGGGCACAGCGAGTGTCGGGTCTAGAACCTGTTCGATCAACGACTATGTGACGCCTTTTTGCTTAATGCTTGATGCTTCCGTAATTGGTAGTTGATTAGAAAATGTCGCAGAGAAGATCATCGTAGATGGAGGCATTACCAGGGAATTTTTGCATCTCATAGTCTTTCACCCCAGTTCACCCAAAGGAGCCAGATCATTCGACAGCTTCTAAGAGGACGCGAAGAAGTTATTTTTCGTATTTAAGCTAAATGCAATTCAGTTATCGCGTTTTCGTTTCCATTTAGGCTAGGTTAGGTGTCCATTGCGAGAGCTGGATTGACGAAACGCAAACCAGTTTAGTTTAGGTGATCGGCCTTGACTTGAGATGACTTTATCACCATACAAGAAAAGAGTCGAATTCGTCGTGATAAGCTAAGCTAATGAGTCGATTGTATAAACTGGGTTAGGAGAAGAGAGTTCATTCTGATTTCAGAATCATTACGTCTTCGAAGGGAATCAAGAGGTACCGAAAGCCTGTTAACAGTGGAATGGGAAGGAATCCAAACAGGTATTTTTTATTGCGATTATCGTCTTCATACGAAAAGTCGTGTAAGTTATTTTCAGGCGATCATTCGGACTCTGACGTGAAGGGTTTTCTCGTAGAGTATCGAGCCGAAAAGGACAAGCATTGGATGGTACACTCAGGAATTATTCCCTATAAAGGACCCAATCACCAATACCGAGTGCAAGTGAGGAATTTGACGTGAAGTTCTCGAAAGATCCGGCACTAACTTTGGCAGTTTGCGATTCGTTTCCATCCTTTGTTCTTCATTCGATCATTCGTTTAAGCCAGCCATTTAAGTATTCAACAAACTGCTTCGTCATCTTTAATTATCAAGTTTTCAGAAAATTTTACCCGTTCAGATACCAAAACTTCCCACTGGAGTTGCTTACTTTGTGCGTATCAAAGTACTTGGTTCAAACAATGAGATCCTTGTGGAAACGGCCGAAATCCGAGCTCGGAACGAGATCGTCTCCATTAAGTGCGAGAGTGGTTAGTCCTAAACTCTACGAAATATTGTTAAATATTGTGTTCTTTCTTTTTTCAAATACTCGGAAACACAAACTAAAACCCCGATATAATTAAACACTTAGTAAATGGCAGCGTTATGGCTCCCTCAGTACTAAAACTAACCCTCGCTATTTTTTGAAGATATGATAGGTGTTTGCTACCTCACGAGTAAAATTCCTCGAAAGCAGCAGCGATCCCTGTGATTAGCAAAGATCGGGAGCAATGTCACAAACGCAAACCCATATGTAAAAATCATAGTTGTTTCTCAGCAGCTAATTTTAGGTTTTACCAATAGTTGCTCTTGATTTGGCAGACCGATTGAAATCGGATAACAAGCGAATAAAAACATTGTAAAGATCTTTTATTTTCACTTGTTCTTGCTCTCTCTGCTTGAACACTGCTTGAATACTGAAAGAAAAGGCAATAATTTCCTCCATTCTTCCATTTAGCTAGCCAGTAGCGTCGAACAGTTCCTCAAAGAAGGGTTCTTTCTTCGAGTTTGGAAAATGCAACAGGTCGAACTGGAAAGTTCCGTTTGTGCTTCAATTCCCATTCGAACCTCAGTGAGACAAGAAAACGGCGATCTCATTATACGTTGGCTAGTGGGAATATCCTAGGTGCGAATCGAAGCCGACTTAGATGAGTGCTCGAGCACTGGTTGTGTTTGTTGATTTTTCTCCGATTCTTCCTTGGTTTGAGAGCTTTACAAACATACCACCAATACCGCATGGTTCCAGAAGAAACTACAACGTTGTAGACATGCACGAAGCAGGTCAGACCTGGAAGTCAGCTTGAGATTCACTACAATTTTCAGGATTCATTCTAGATTTTATGCAGGGTAGGTTAGAGGACAGACAGTGAATTGAGATTAAGTGCTATCTGAAAGAAGAGCGATCATCCTCTTGTCTCATATCTTCTGAGGCCGGCCTAATAACATCTTGAAACTCGACCAATTTAATACATAGAAAGCTCGATATAATACACGATTGTAGCGATACGTCGAGGCCTTCGAAAATCAGTGCACGAATCAAATCCATATCCATTGACTCAGCAACCTTACAATAGAGCAAGAGTATAAAAAATTATGAAAGAAAAGATTTAGTGCGAAGAAATGATCAGAAATGGATCAACGCTCATCGATAAAGTTTCAAAGCTTTTTTCCAGTCTCTGAAGCGAGAAACGAAGGACCTTTCCGAAATTTTAAGGAAAAAAAAGAAACTTGTAAATAATTTTTTTGCACAGGTTTCTAAAGTTTTTTGAGATGTGAGAAGTTTTCAAAAATCTGAGGATTTTCAATTAAGCTTTGACAAAGCGTGAAAAACTGGTGGTTTCTGAGCATCTTTCGACTGATAACTTTGTTCCTCGTGTCATTTTCTAGTACTATTGGTGTATCGATAGCAACTCTTTCGAAAAAATTCGCTGTGATCGACTCTGTAGACAATTTCTTCTCTGCTAATTGGTGCAAAATCTAGGTAGAAACTAAGCGGGACTACATCAAGAATCTTGCCTCTGCTACGCAAACCGAAGTGATTAAAAAATTCTAGTGTTACACCGATTGAGCAGCTGTTGCGCAGTATAGAAAGGCGTCCTGCGACATAGACGTGATTTTTGCCTTGATCCTATGCTTTCAACTAACAAAATCGTCCATCTATCTTGAGTCGACTAATTGATGCCGGATTTTCCTGGGAAAAGCTCCTTCCTATTCATAAAGACCTTCGATCACAGCTGGTAGAGTGCGGCGAACCCAGAATAGCTACCCGGGCATTCCAGAGAGAATTAGATCGACGTGCATTCAACCACATTTATTAATATGATAAAGTCCTCAAGCGGCAGCCGAACCAGCATAAAATCCGGAGACCTTCTTTGATGACGGATGCGAGGCAACGGACCGAATGAAAGGAAAAGGAAGTGTTGGGATCACAGTAATTGATGAAGGGATGTATAAGTGCTAAATAGAATAATGAAGTAATAAGAAATTTCGTTAAGGAATGGTACTTACTTTTTAGTTTAGTGATTTAAACAGTATTTAAATCCTCCTTAACAATTAAACTTTAAAAGAACATGTTAATGAAAAAAGTCCATTGTTTTCTTTGTTGCACAAGTAATTGTGATATCGAATCGTAATTCTTGAACGGTTATTACTAGATTAGAGCCCCAATTTTGCTAAGTAAAATAAAAAACATTAGAATCTAGAAACAAGGTGCAAGTGTTTCTCCTCCAGTAAGGCGGAATGGCTAAGTTCTTGAAGCGGCGGTCTTGCCAAGGCTGTTTAGACATGGTGGTTACGAAATGTGCTCTGGCCTCTTCTACAGAAAGAAAACGGCGGTCACTCAATCACATTCAATGATGTTGTGTTCTTATCTACATTCTTCCTACCACATTTTTTTCTCGGCAAGATATTATGTGAAAAACAAACATAGTGAAGTTGACATATTTGCAAAACTTCGGACGGCAGATGTCTGCGGTGGAGATCGAATGCGTTATTACTCTTTTCGGTGCCTGACACATTCACCACCACACCATGCGGCTTTCAGAACATTGCGACTGTGAATTTTCACAATGCGAAACTTGCATCTTGTTGGCCAAGTTGTGTAAATTCCAATGATTTTTATTTCGACTAGAGAAGTTGTGTTTGACTTTAGCTATGATTTGAAATTTGTAGTTTAAAACTATCGTTACTTCAATGATGCTGAGATAATTGCAAATCTCCGGACCGCAGGTGTCTGCGGTGGGGAACGAACGCGCTATTGTCCTTCCCGGGGAGTAACGCGTTCACCACCACACCATGCGACTCTTTCATTTCGCCTGTCTCTCAGCTAGTTCTATCGATCAGTGCCATCAGCAATCACCCGTTAGCGGGATTGATCTGGGGAGACCAAATCGGCAATGAACCCAGTTAAGCTGAGGCTGTAGTTATAATCAAAACTATCGTTACTTTTGCGTCAAGCATATGATGGTTATTGATATGGAATATGAAACCCTTCTAATCACATCTTGAACATAATGAAGTCAAATTGATACACTGACTTTAATATATAATGCGCAGTGTTGTCCTTAACTAGCCTTCTTAATCCGTCATAATCAGGTTTGGTTTAACATTAGCTCCTCGTCGTTATTCTGAATAGGAGATTTTTAGTGCAAAACTAGTTCTTCATTTTCTTCCAAGATTGGCTTATGAAAAAAAGCTACAAAACAAATTGAAGCAATTCAAGATGATATCACCCCTCCTCGACATTTGGAAGTCACCCATGAAGGACAGTACTCGATCGCCATCAAATGGGATGTTCCTGAGTGTGGTTCAATCGGAGAATACCAGGTATCTCTTGAGTAACTACTTGCGGGGTCCGCATATAAATCAGATACTTTGTTGGAGGAATAATAACGAACGTTCAACCAAAATTTGATATTCTCCCTTATGTAAAGAACGGTTAACCGAGATTAGCCACATTCTGTGATAGTTTGTCCCGACTGAGGCACCCTGGGTACCTACGAAATAGACAATCGTTTCATGACGGTTGAGGTTAGCAGACCGCGAACACAGAAAATTTAGGTTGAATTAATCGGCGAAGAGTCTCCATTTGATGTTCATCGCCAAACTGTCACTCAACCCCATGTATCCGTGACCAACCTCTTGCCAGCGACCAGTTATAACGTCAAGTGAGTTCTATGGACCTGACCCTATTTTTTAGCTACTGTATTAAGGCATTTTTTTTCGCTTTCTAGAATTCGTGCTGTGGATCGTCAGCGTCGGATCGGGCCTTGGAATACAGACCTCTTGCGGGCAAAAACTCAAGGAGAGCGTGAGTTGTCTTCAGGCTAAATCGTTATCTGATCTTGTACAGTTTATTACTAAAGACTTTCCAGCTGTACCGATCTCGAATGCTATTCGTCTTGTCTATCGTACGGAGTCGGAACTGCGCATTAGATGGGAGCCGATAAGTGACGAACGCGCTCAGCACTATGAGGTAGGAAACCGCGTTACCAATGCCGGATCATAATGAATAAAAAAACAATGTGTTCTACGGTTGTCTAACCCTCTGATACGTGACTCTTTAAGAAGAAGCTTGTAGAGTGCGAAGCATTTAACATTCTTAAGTAAAGTACATGCAAGAAAACGAGACAACTGAATACGGCGTTCATTTTCAATCGAAATTTTACTGTACTGTAGTGAACAAATCTGACTCTTAGGGAAACGTCATTCATTCGATTTCATTAATTTTTGCATAGGTGACTGAATGAATCACTCATCTATGCAAGGACTTGAGGAGGCCAACCCTTGTACTAAATCTGTGCTTTTATCCTTCCATCCATCTCCAGTACCAACTCGCTTACCTTGAACGAGTGGGTGGCTGTATTGCTGGAGCACGAAATCCAACTAAAGATCATGTGTATTTTACAAGACATCTTTACGAACCGTTCTGCATTCGCCGCTCTGACATGTCGAGTCATTCAATGGGAGCTCTATTTAGTGGTGTAAATTGAATTTAGACATCATCAGCCTTAGACTGGTGTGGAAGGAAGTCTGAAAACCTCCTAAGATTAAGAAATCGCAGTTCGTGTGATTGTAAATGAAACACTGCGTGTAAGAAGACTCTCATACTAATTAACTTACTGTAGCGTTCGAAATCTCGGCATAGCGCGCGATGTTGTCATTTCTTAAGAAAGGATTTATTTTTCCACATTTTGACCTTTTAAAAAGCTTGCATTTGAGCATACTCTTGGTGATAGAGTGCTATATATATTTGGAAATCGAAACGCTTTTAAAGTAGCGGTTGTCGGTGTTCTGTCAGTGATGAAGCTCATAGCTTATCTGGGTACTACTGACAAAAAGGTCTCTGTTAAGGTCATGGCCGTCGAGGTCTTACCGGATTCGCGCCGAGTGGAACGCGCCCGCGTACCGTCTCATGTCTTCACCCACACGTTGGCTGGACTGTTGCCAGACACAAAATACCTTATCGGAGTTATCGCATTCGTCGACCATGAACCGAAACAAGTGAATGGTCACGAAAACCGACATTTATCGTTTTCTCGAAAACAGTTTATTTAGGTATACAATTTGGAAGCTCAAACATACGAAAAACCATCGGATCGCTGGAATGAGAAACCACAGGTAGGCCGTCATTCCTTCTGCTTTCAAGTACTTCTTGCCAATAACGAGTTTTAATAGATGTCATGACAGCATTACGCAATAAATTACTCAGGAATTTTTATAAATTGTCATTTTTTGGAATGAGATTGATTCAGGAAGTCCATAATAAATGCGACGATTTCAGGTGGTCAGCAACGGTGACCAAAGGTTTTCCGTGCAGTGGCGAATGCCGTCCTTTCAGAAATCAGTCAGTAAATTCGTTGTGGAATACAGACTTCCCAACGAGAGTTACTGGAGAAGCACAGACGAAGTGGTACGAAGACATCTTCTGACTTTTTTTCTTTCTGCATTCCACTTGGATTGTTTAGGAAGTGGAAAAAGGTGTTGAGGAATACAGTGTGTCGCTTCCGGAAATTGAAGACACCTTGGTTTTCAATGTTCGTGTCATCGCCATCGGAGACACAAAAGAAGTTCGCTACTTTTTCTTACCTTACCTATTGCATGAGTAATTGTTCTTTATTTCTTCTTTCAAAGCAGTAAGACAAAGTGGCCATAGCTTCCTTTGTAGCTTATTGCACGAACCGATGAGGTGACCATAGGAGTCGCTGCTGCTAACGCCTGCATTGGACCGGCCGGTATTCCCACGGAGGTAGGCCCTTCTTCCTCTTTTGTCCGCACTCGAGTTCATGTCCGATGTTTAGATCACTCTTCTTTCGGCCGAGGCGACACAGTTGAGATTCAGTTGGAATGAGCCAAACTGTGATGAAAGTGTTGCTCCTATTGATGGTTATGAATATTTGGTAAAGAGATGGAATAGTTTTGTCTTTTTTATCATTTCTTGCCGCATGTGAAGAAACTGTAGGAAGTATTCGAACATATTCACATTCAATCCAGATTTTTTCTTCTTTGAAGTAGAAACGAAGATAAACAACGTGAAAAAGTCACAGCGCATGTTTCCAAAATTTTCGATATCGTATTGAGAAACTGTAGAAAATAAGCATTGCCACGTTCCCAAAGTCGATCATATGCCGTGAAGAATAGAGCCTTATTACAGATCCACGAGTCGCAGCAAGAAGTTCCCCACAGTGGTGCATCGTACACTGGTGGAACTCAGGTCACCATCAACGACCTCCGCCCGTCCACTAGGTATTCATTCCGGTTGCGATCTCGGAACGCAAACGGGCATTCTCCATGGAGCGGAGTAATCCACGTTAGTACACAACCAGAAGGCTCTCATGCTGGTTCGTTCCGATAAATAATCTACTTCAAACAAGGAAAACAGCAATGAACACTGGGCAGTATGCTACGTATCTGCATAATTTCTAATCTTACACTAATCAATCGCAGATATGATTTCTTTAACCATCACTAACATCAGTGTTCAAATGTCAAGACGTCGTAAACGCCAGGCGAAGTACTCCAAAGCAGGTATCTCTGTTCATTAACATCACGTCAACATATTATCCTAATCAAAAAAACGTCCATAATCTTTTTCGCACCGAGATCCTGTTTTGGGTAATCTTTCTGCATTTGTAAGTCTTTCATGTTGGCGCCACCAGAATTGCATTTTTTCTATTGCTGAAAAAAACGCAGCGTCATCGAACCAAACAAGCATGGCTGGACAGCGGTAGCCGTCAACTGTACATTTAACTAATATTTGCGCTTTATTACTTGGTATAGTTAAACTGTGGTATATTTGTATATACATGAATGTATACTTGAAAGGGGGGCGCGTGGCACAGTGGTCGGAGGCGCCCTGCACCACACACATGGGGTCAATCCCCATGCCTGTGGCCCACCAAGCCTTCCATCCCTTCGTGGTCGCCAAATTGGTACCAGACTTGTCTGGGATGACAGCAGCACTGGCTCGATACATCGGTAGGCTACCGCGTGTCATTGTAAAGGGCAGATATGCATTCAATCACCTTTAAACGATGCTTAATCAAGTCGAATGCATGTCGCATCCCTCAAGGATTGATCAACGCCGAGAGCTTTATCCTCTTTTATTTATACTTGTGTTTACTTTCGCTTTCGCTTACCAGTAATATATTGCAAAAAAGAACCTTCACCAAACGTGATAACAAACTAAGATCACTCTGACAAGAACAAGGGTGACGGTAGCTGGCAAATAAATTGTCTCAGAATGTCTATTTATCCCAGAAGCTGTCGCAGAATTTTGTTTTAGACGAGAATAACTGCTTAACAGTTCGTGTGGTGCTTTTTTCCTCCTGACGTTTTCCTTGTATGGACACCGCTTCTGCTGCACTCTAACACTGTTGCACATTTCAAGTGCGTACATCGTTTGCTATCCAATACGAACCACTTGGTATTAAAAGGGAACACAACCGATATAGAGTAGAGTTCAAGAAATTGCCAGTCCCTCGATGGGTGCATATTTTTCCTCCTGACGTTTTCCCTTGTATGGACACCGGTTCCGCTGCACTCTAACACTGTTGCACATTTCAAGTGCGTACATCGTTTGCTATCCATTACGAACCACTTGGTATTAAAAGGGAACACAGCCGATATAGAGTAGAGTTCAAGAAATTGCCAGTCCCTCGATGGGTGCATATAGCCGGCACTCCGCAACAGTTCCTCTGTCCACGGGGGGACTGGCCGACTCTGTCGACTGCTGCTTCCAGTTTAGGAATCCTACTTTCGGACGACGCTACATTGGCCGAGTATGTTTGACTCATCTCGGTCCTAGTCGCACTCATTCACGTCTTTTAGGTGACGTACAATGTAACGAACGGCATAGTACACCACTCGAGATGCACGATACATTTCTCACTTTTGCATCTAGGTACACTAACTCTCCATGTATCTACTCTTAAAAATACTTCAAAATATTTCTTTGCCACTTCGTGGATTGCTTGCTAAATGCATAGTGGATTGTTTCTTTTTTAGTTCTGAGAGCTGTTTCACATCCTTCTTCAAAATAATGACGTCGTTAGAAGAATAACTGACAGAACCTTTAATTAGATCCTTGAAAGAAATCGTCACCGCGAGTTTAGACTTACTCGAAATTTACTAACATTCGTGAGTAGACCCTGAGAAATAATTCAAGAATAGTGCTTTTTCTTCTTAAACGCTGCTAAGCTACGTTCTAACCGTATCGGTTTCAAAGCAAGTTAACTGCTCATAACTAACCAGAAAATTAACGACCAGCAAGTTAACAATATCGTTAGACGGATCTATCGAAACGTCCACCCATTCGTTCCATAAAGAGAACTCAGTGTTTTAGTGGGAGTCATGCAACCGCCAGAGTTACAAGTGAGTATTACACAACCGCGAATCGAGCAACAAGGACCACGTAATGTTGTGTACTGGTCCACTGCCGGAGACACTTCACACGTACTCGGATACCAGGTACCGCCGCAAGCGCCTTTGCGTTACCACTTTGCTCCATCAACACAGAGAAAGTTCAATGTACAATCGTTGCAAATGATACGTAATGACTTAGCGCACTCTAAAATTAAAGACTACATCCCAAAGCACATGTTCTACATTACATACTTTCACATTTATTGAGGTGGACATTCGTCGTTCTGGCGATCGTGACTGGATGGAACATGGAACAGTAGTTCGTTCAGAACCGTCTCAGTCCCATTTTCGTCAGTCACTTGGAGCTATGCCAGTCGCAACATACTACCTGAGAGTTAGAGCGATCGACAACAGCAGAATCACCATCGCTACCTCACCCAGCACCAGCTTCTTGGTTTCGTGTCAAGGTAGTAATTTTTTCGCTCTTTGTCTGTTAAAGTGATGGCATGCACATTTCTTTCTAGTTCCAACATCCCCCGAAAATGTTCGTCTGGATCGGGTCTCCGATGAAGTGGTACGAGTCTCGTGGACATTTCCTAATGATGATCCGGCATGTCAAACGTTCTTCTTCATTACTGGTGTTCAGGTGTGGAATATTGCTATGTTGAAAAGAAATACAAGATAAACACATTACTAAATATCTAAAAGCCAAAATAATTACAATTGCTTAGCACATTGTTAATGACTCTCGTAGAGTGCAATTTGGACCGGAACTACGAAGTTCTTTGGCTTATTGAGCGAAGCTTTTCTCAGAAGGACCACAGCACTTTCTTTCAATACTTTAGAAGTCCCTTCAATTTTAAGCTGCTTAAGGATTATTCCACCTTTTCACATGCTTGAAGGTTGTAGTTCTGTGGACAGAGGACATGGTGATCATGTAAAATAGGTCGTAATAGTCGCGATTAACGTATGAGCAGCACTTTCTATGATTTGTGAACTTTGACAAGAAAAAATTTGCGCTGTCGATTTGTAGAGATCTTCGTCGTCACCAGCCCTTTAGGTGCATCACAGTGACAAAGACGAATTTCAGAATGGAATGCCGATTAGCCATCGAGTGCAAGGAAGTGAACGTAGTTTTGACATCAACGCACCGGCAAAAGGAGATTGGAGAGTGGAGGTAGTGCGCTTATGCCTTCTTCTTGTTTCCGCACCTTCTGTTCTTCTCCTTGTTCTTCTACTCCGTTGCCTAAAATGTTTCATTTCAGGTGAGTGCAGTGAACTCAGCCGGATCGGGTCCAGCATCCCGTGAGGCGATTTTCACCAGTGCTCAGCAGTGTGAGTAATCTCTCCGTAATCCTTGTCGGTTGGATTCGAAATAACACTGGTCGATTTCTAAATTTCTTGCTGGTTAGACAATATTGAAAAAAAGAAAACCCTTCTGAGTCACTACGTTTGGCATAAATCTTCATCGCCTCTATTAAGGTTCCTAGTAAAAGAAATTTAGATTAGTGTGACTATAAGAGGGACTACAAGCGGAAAATAAATTCCACATCATTAACTTAACTAGAGATTAATGAGTAAATACAAAATTAAAGATTGTCACCGTGGGAAAATTGAAGTGTCGTTGAATTGCAACACTGGAGAGGACAATCTCTCCCACAAGTTACACGTTGGAGATTTTGATTTCGCTCGTGTAACTTCACATCGTTCCTGGACATTTCTTTTTGAAATGACACGTACTAGTAAGAGAACATTTTTTGAAACCATAGGAGATCATAAGATGGACAAGGATACTCAGAAAAAAAGGTGAAACACTCTAGTAAGACTACAAAGTTTCGTCCGATACTACCCTATTGATTGCATAAGAGTTGACAGGAGACGTAGAAATTGCTGTTGTCTAAGTAGGAATGAGTCGACATCAATATCAATGCCAGCGTTTAGTTTAGCCTAGTGGAAGGAGACGATAATTCTATGTCTGCCGTTGCTAGTTCAAGGACACTATTGGACACACTAGGCGCCCCATTCCTTTCTCTTAACTAGAAATTGATCCATATTGGCGAATGAGCTCCATTCGAAGGTAGAAAATTGCTCTATCTGTAAGCTCTGTTGAAGAAGACTCCTTGGAAGTTACTGGCCAATATTCACTAGCGGGTTTGAAACAGCAAGGTCCACGGTGCTGCTGCATCACCTTAAGATCAATCGACGCCATCCGCTGTTGTTGTTCCAAATGGAGTGACTAGCACCGTGTTGGAAACTACTTGCCCGTTTCCCATTTCAGCCAGCTGTTGCTTCTACGTCTCCTGTTGTTTCTTTTAGTTTTAGCCTAAACAGAAGGACATCTCAGTCGCTCACTCTATTCTTCTGTATCACTCTCTCTCTCTCTCTTTTTATCCGTCTCTTTGAAATTGCTCTTTAGCCAGTAAGCGTCATCGCCGCACTATTTGCGATCCACGAACGGATTTTTTGGTGTGGTTCGGATGCACAGCGTCCGTATCTACAAGTAGATGTCGGAGGTAGCGTGCGTAGTAATCGTCAAACAGCTGGCTTTAGCTAGTTGAGTGCAGTGCTGTATCTTCTCCCTCTCTCTCGGTTTCTCTTACCTATACCCCGTCTTCGTTATATTACCCGTCATAGCTTTTCTTAGACTCTGTAACTCATTTCCATAACAACCCTTTAGAATGCAGTTCTACTAACTCACATACTGAGTTCATGTCATTTGTCTATCAAATTCGAGATTCATCAGTTCAGCTTTGGTGTCCACACCAAGGGTCACTGCTCGTGGAAATGACCTCCATGTCGAGTGGAGAAGCGAGGGCGACGGACGTGGTGTGTTTGGGTACCGGGTCCAGTTCCGAACCGAGAGTTTAGGATGGAATCCTTACGGACAAATTGTGCCATATGTGGGTGACAATCAAGATTACTCACAGACACTCACAGGACTTCAACAAGGCCATACTTACTCCGTTCATATTCAGGTAGTGTTTGAGTTAGTCTTTCATGAGCATTCGAGAGAATGGTATAGCAGATTAAACGCCTAAGACAGGCCAATTAGCGGTGATTTTATTCACACTGAAATTTTTTGACCTTTAAAGATTTGCTTAGACTCATGTTGGACTTTTTAGGTTTTGGATAGGAATTCGTACGTCATGTATGTGAGTCCTGAAGCATCGGCCAGGAGCAGCTGTACAGGTCTGTTCAAGTGTTCGTGAAATGTTGAATAACTTTCCTTTTCTCTTCGTCAGACCATACTTGGTAATACCTGGCTTGACTAAACATGAACTATACCAGCGTTCCCAAAATCGACTTTCTATTAACCTCGGCATTGGATTATAAATCTGTTGTTCTCTTTTTCACAGCAATCGCGCGGTTGTTATTCCGAACACTTGCTTACAAATATAACACACACAACACAACGGTAGCTGACGTTTCGGCAGTATCGCCCTCTTCAGAGCGTGGGAGGGTACACTAATATGTAATTTACTAGGTCAAACGCTTCAACAACGCAAACACAAAGATGAAAATCTGAACAATAATTATACACGATCACCGGCTTCTCGAAAAACCCACCGTTTTTTACCTGTTTTCCACCAAGAAGGAACAGCCGCTTAGAGTCGCATATGTTTGATTGCTGCACCACCCCACATCAAAAATCAGTTCTGAGAAACGGGGGCGAGATCACGCGTTATCTCAGGGCATTCTTCCCTGCTATTCATTCTCGGGTTTTTGGAATTTATTCAAAAAGCCTCGAGAAATTTGCACGTTGGTGCTTTGGTCGCCCGTTCGATGGTAGCGACTTTTACACCCAAATCTTTTCCGCTATGTTTTTGTATCCTATGGGTGCCTAGTGGCGTGCCTTGTTTTGATTTTCGTTTGCCATCTAGGTGTTCTTTTATGCGGATACATAAATGTCTGCCCGTTTCGCCGACATATTCGTCTCTGCAAGTACCACAAGATATCAGGTATATCGTACCTGAACTCACGCAGTCACCGTCCCTGCCGTAAAGGCAAATTACGCAATTTGGTGTTTCACATAGACGGTCATACAGGCGGTTACGAACTAACTGATGACGTAGAGTACCAGGTGGTATTTCAACTATCGCTGCTGATTCCTCTAGATCTGCCCTTCTTAAGCATCGCTTTGTTGCTACACTTATTTAATCGCTAATGAAGGTCAAGATAAACGGGATTTTTTTTCGGCGAAACCATTGGTTTTGGGGCGTCACTATCCTTCTAACCTTCTCTCGTGGGGTTACTATTTCGTAGCCATTGGAGATGGCTATTTGCCCAGCCAAGTTGCGCGATTCTTCCTTTACTTCTTTGGTTGTGCACACAGAGGTGGCTGTTCGAAACATGTTTCTCACAAGCGCCCTCTTTGTGTGTGAAGGGTGGAAAGAAAGGAAATGAACCAGGATGTTTTCGTTGGTTCGATAACACTTTATTATGTAACCGCTACTTGATAGGTTTATTTGAACCTTTAAAAACGGAAGCCAGTTTTTTCTCGGTTTCTCCCAGGTGAACTCAATGTACTCGGACTGCTCGCCCAATAATTCGAAGCGTTTGTCCATCTTCTCCTACGTAGAGAAGATGAGAAAACAATCATCTATGTAGCTGCAGTATAATAGTGGTCGGAAACCGAGAAAGGGAGCTTCTACTTTAGACACAAACGCAATGGCAAGGCTTGGTGCCAGTCGCTGTCCCATTGCCAACCCCCTTATTTGCGCGAAATATTTCCCAGACCATCTGAAAATCGAGCAGTTTAGGCACTCGTTTAAGAGAGCAATGAGCTGCTGGATGAACAAGCCATGCATATTTATTCTTTCTTCAACAAGAAGTTCGAAGATGGCTTTCATTGCGGAGTCATTCAATACACCAGGTTATCCTATCCGTTGGCCCGTCTACACAGCTGATTATTGGTCTAACCTTAAATGATGACGAATTAGTTGACGCAAGTTCATCAGATGATACCAACTTATGTGTTTTAATAAGTAGGTATAAGACGGGGCATGTTGGTCTATTGATTTTTAAGTGCGAAATAACCGACGATTTTATGCCTGCCGCCTTTGCTACTTTGACAGCTTCAAGAAGTCACAGACAAACGAACTTTGCTAGGAGTCGAAGTACGGTTGATAACGCACCAAGAAAATCTAGGGTCATCCTGGTTCATTTCCTTTCTTTCCACCCTTCACACACAAAGAGGGCGCTTGTGAGAAACATGTTTCGAACAGCCACCTCTGTGTGCACAACCAAGGAAGTAAAGGAAGAATCGCGCGACTTGGCTGGGCAAATAGCCATCTCCAATGGCTGCGAAATAGTAACCCCACGAGAGAAGGTTAGAAGGACAGTGACGCCCCAAAACCAATGGTTTGGCCGAAAAAAAATCTCGTTTAACTTGACCTTCATTAGCGATTAAGTATGTGTAGCAACAAAGCGATGCTTAAGAAGGGCAGATCTAGAGGAATCAGCAGCGATAGTTGAAATACTACCTGGTTCTCTACGTCGTCAGTTAGTTCGTAACCGCCTGTATGACCGTCTATGTGAAACACCAAATTGCGTAATTTGCCCCTTAAAGTAGAGACGGTGAGTGCATGAGTTCAGGTACGATATACTTGACTTTTTGCAGTACTTGTGCAGACGAATATGTCGGCGAAACGGGCAGAACTCTATGTATCCGCATAAAAGAACACCTAGATGGCAAACGAAATTCAAAACATGGGACGCCACTAGGCACGCATAGGGACACAAAAACATAGCTGAGAAGATTTTGATGTAAAAGTCGCTATCATCGCACGGGAGAGTAAAACACCAACGCGCAAATTTCTCGAGGCCTTTTGGATAAATTCCAAAAATCCGAGATTGAATAGCAGGGAAGAATGCCCTGAGATAACGCGTGATCTCGCCCCGTTTCTCAGAACTGAGCGTTTGACCTAGTAAATTACACATTAGTGTACCCTTCCAGGCTCTGAAGAAGGCGATACTGCCGAAACGTCAGCTACCGTTGCGTTGTATGTGTTATATTTGTAAGGAAGTAAAGGTATGTTGAATAACAACCTCGCGATTGCTGTAAAAAAGAGGACAACAGATTTATATACCAGCGTTGTACTGCCGGCTACTTGTTTCCTAACTGTGGCAGTCTCTATTTTTTTCAAGTGGTATTCATTCAACGTCTCAAACTCTTCGAAATGAGTTCTAAAGGATTTGGTTACGTTTTAAGATTAAGTATATTCATATTACAAACATGGTGAAAATAAGGAATCTTGGTCCATGTTCAAAACTAATTCATTAATCGCGTTTTCCTATGTTCAATAATACCTCTTCTCCAGGAGGTTTCTTATGATTTCGTGTTAGTATGGTCGTTTAGCACCATCTCATCCTCCCCTCACATCTCCAAGTGCAGGCTCCTGATGCTTCTCATGTGCGGGTACACTGGGCAATTCCACCTCAAAGTACTTGGGGATGCGCTGACATAGAATTTGAAATCCAGGTAAAGTCGTATTTGCTTCGAACTCCTCACCACGCCGAGAGTAAAATAAAGTCCAATGATTCCATTATAGGTGGATGAGCCGAGAGGTGTCCAGCCAGTTACTGTAGCTGGTACTCAGACCAGCCACATATTCACCAGTCAGCCAAACCAGCAATGGTGAGTAGCACGCTTGTATCACTTGCAATGGTGTTCAGTTCTTTGAGTTAATCGACTACCGAAAGGTATTTGGTGATGAACTAGCTCAATTCCTGTCAAACCCAGATCCTTGCTTCATTCCGAGATGTTACGCTTTGGTGCAGATAGTATTACATTAAAGTTTATCTGGTAAACTTTCTTGCTAAGGTCAATTCGAATGCGCGCGAAGAACATGGCAGGGCATTCGGCTTGGACCGCGCCAGCAGAAGTACGGACGTCGCCAGGTGGTGAGCTGATCGTCGGGCCAAACGTCGCCTATCGGTGTGTTCCCGATTGTACATGTCTTTTAGCTCCACTATGTTACCAGAATATTATTTGCTTAATCAATGCTTTTTTTTATTAGACAAGGAAACCCAATCATCACGTGGCAATCAAGGGAGAACGTCGATGGCCTTATTGACAATTTCATTGTGCAGTGGAAAGCCACCACGGAATGGGATTGGCGGCAGCATAGTAAGCCGGTGAATGACCATTCGATGGATAATCTTAATGAAACTCATTTGGATGGACAGTTAAATACACTTTAATTTCCCTTGGAAGCCAAAGTGGAGGTTTTGTTTCATTGAAACCAGGGAGAACCACGTAGTGTACTTTACCATCTCACCTAGTCGTTTTCAATGTATTCTATATTCTCTCATCAGCTTACCAAGCAAGTATTCCACACGTTATTTAGATTCCGTACTCGGGATCGCAACGACCATACTCAATTGACCTGGGCGAACTTCCCAAGGGTCACACCTATCAGGTACTCCTTTATGCACTCCGTACAGTGACAAAACGGTGAAACATTCCACATCAGTTGAGTTTCTGGATAAATCTCCTTGTTGAAGGTGCGTGTGATCGTGAAAGATCATAATCGTGGTACTGCCTTCACATCACCGATCGTTCAAGTGCAGACGCAGTCGGCTTGTCAGCCACCGAGACGAGCGCCATCCAATCTACAGGTTTGTTTCTTGTTTCGGTCCTACTTAGAGTGTTCAGGCTAGGCAGCCAATGCAACATAGCTTACTGTTCCAATCAGAGCGGATTTGGAACGTAAATGTGTAGAATCCATTGCCTCTGCAATTAATAGCGAATTTGAATTAAAAACGAGGCAATGAATTTCAGTATTACTCTGCTGCAGGTCTCTCCTATCGGACCCACCCAAATTCGACTTACATGGGCACCACTTTATGAGTCCGAATGGAATTGTGATCGCATATGGTACATCGTTAAATACAGTACACCGAAAAACCAGGGTTTCAAGAATCTTACGCAAGGCGAGAATTCGGTTGTGTTCGAGTCCGACCCGTATACAAAGTGAGTTGGTTTTTACAACTGGTTATGTCTCACATCAAATCAAACCGCATAAATAAACAGAGAACGAGTTAAAGCATTTCATCAGTCGATTATCATAGGCTGATTCTACAAGGACACGAAACATAACACATATTTTTTAACAGCCAACGAAATGGTTCGATTCGAGCTCGAGAAAAAAAAGTGTTTAAAGGAAAGATTTGTTGATAAAATTTTTTGATTTTGATCAGATTTTAACTATATACATCACAAATTCGAGTACACTTGTTGTGAAGCTAGATTTCCTCTCCAGGTGGAATTTTTGAAGTACAAGCAGCTAATCCTGCAGGAGAGACTCAATGGTCGAGAACTGAAACCGCACAAACTCAGGTATGTCAATACCTACGCATTCCACTGCTTAATTTCCACACAATTTAATGCTGGTATCACCAGGATGCGTCGCCTGGTCCTGTGGTAGATTTCCGAGTACAACCAGTTGGTCCTGACCGGCTACAAGTCAGTTGGAGGCCTCCATTGAATCCTAATGGACTCATTACTCAGTACGAGGTTACCTATCAGCTGATCAGCAAGTGAGTTATTTAGTCAAAGACGTTTCAATACTGAATTTCTTGGAAGTATTTAAGAAACAAGCAAATTTTCATGGAAGAAATAGTTGAAGTAAGAAGTTTCACAGTCTCTGAGGATTTTCTCACCCTTATTCTAGTGATGAGGGCTCGTTTAGCGCAGTGTTTAGAGATGCCCTATTATGCATACGTGGTCCTTCGTTTGTTTCCTGCCTCGCGCAGAATAAGCTATCCATCTCTCCGGCGTCAACAATTTGGAACCGGATGTGTCCAGAAGGATGACACTGACTTGGTACATTGATAGCCACCGCAAGTAATCATATAGGCCAGATATGCATTTAATCACTTCTAAGATGCTTTATGGAGTTGAATGCATGACACATTCTTCAAATACTGATCAATGTCGAACGCTTCATCCTTTATCCTGTTATTCTTTATCCCAGCAAAATATGAACTACTCGGATCCACCCGTGGTTAGCAGTTTTGCCAAGTGTTTATCAATTTATTAGTAGGAGCAGTATCAATTCAATCCTAAGGGCTTACAATCTATCATTGTTTTGCTGACAGCCTACGACCGTTTGGCGACAGATGGTCACTTCCCAGCTAGATTTTCAAAGAACTTCTCAGAACCGGAATTACTATCTACAATTATTTGAACTTTGCAGTTATAAGAAAGGGGCACAGGAAGATTGATTATGAAAACTGAAATGAAGTCTTCATTATGGCTGAATTGTAGAGGAATGTGCGACCAACAACAGGATGTCCCTCTTACGATATCAACGACCTCGCCCCATCATGTCATCACAGGATTGCATCCACACTCTCGCTACAGGTACATCGATGGAAAACCACGCCATAGGCCGTCATTCACCATGGTTACCTTGTTGTACATTTCTGCTGTTCAGAGTAGGAGTTGCGGCAAGGACAACGATCGCAGGCGAGCGCGTCTCACAGGAGGTCCAAACCGAGCAGTCGGTTCCCTCCGCACCTCCAACGTATCTCCGAGTCGAAGAGGCTAGGGAAAACGACGCCAGCATTAGTTGGCAAGCGCCACCTTGTTTGCAGGTTTTAGTTTCTCATGTTCATTATTGCAATTTAGATATTCTCACGATTTTCAAGTACGAAGTCGTTTCTGTGGAGGTAAAAAAAGCATTTTATATAATTAGTCTAAAAATGGAGTTAGTGTCAGGGGTCTTTCTTTTTTCTGAAACAGCTTCACTTGTAATAAATGGCAAACTCAGAACTTGCAGAAGGTTTTTGTTTCGAAAGCTGTTTAATAGTCATATTTGCAGACTAATGGTGAGATAACTGAGTATGAGTACGAAGTGACGTCGGCTGATCGTCGAGCCGCTCCGCAGCGAATCGCCAACAATGTTCGTGGCACCAGAAGTCATGTAACTAATCTCGAGCCGTTCACTCGGTACAATGTCAAGGTAAGCAGTGTGCCTGCTCTGGATGCAGTGATTTAGCAAATCTTATGGAATCGCTAAAAATTTTAATTTATCAGCCAATACCCTAGCTGAAATCAAATTAATCTTCTTATACACAGAGAATTTTACTATTGAACAGGAGTACTAGTTTCCTGATAAAGACATTTGCTTCATTGACTTATAGCGATTATTGGTAACGAAGACGGGAAGTGTTACAATCGACAAAACATTTGCGTGGAATAGTGTTTGTTTAAGATGGTACGCGTGAAAAAACAGCTACAGCTGTCTATGCAAAACTATGCTGGTTTACGTTTCATATATTCCAGCTCGAGGTTTTGAAATACTGTTCTTTGTCCAAGTTCAGAAACACTATAACCAATGCTCACGTACATCATTTTGAGATAAGAGGTAGTTTGTTATTCAAGGTCTCGAGCCTACACTAGTCGAGGCCCTGGTCCATGGTCTACTGAAGTGCCATTTCAGACGGCGGCAGCAAAAACTGTTACGGTAGGAATTTTTTTTGAAACCATCCATGAACACTTCTCCTAAAAGAAAGTCTATGCTTTTGAGGGCTCCACCATTCGTGAGAGTCGTCAGTACTGGTACTGATAACGCTCATTTGGTCTGGCAATCCCCAAATCCTGAGAGTGGCTACATCGACAAGTATAAGTGCCGGTACGCAGCTGCGGGAACTGGGAAATACCAGGTAAGAGTAATGTATAAAGCGATTATTTATTTCATGGTTATTCTCTCGATTGTTGGGAATAAGCAAAGAATAGATCTCTTGAAAAATTGAATGTATAGGAACGACAGTTTCCGGCAGTTAGCCCATGTCAGCCGAGGATTCTAGAGCGCCAACAGCTGCCAACTCCACCACCAGGGTCGAGGCTACACTGTGGACGAATAGATAACTTGCAGCCAGAACAGACATATGACTTCCAGGTAGTACCGCGTTCATTTTAAGGGTATAAGCGTCGATAAATTTACATATATAGGTTGCGGCACACGTACAAGACGCTGGTTGGTCACCGTGGTCACAGCCGGAACGATCTAAAGTCACAAACGAGCCGGTACAAATACTCAGTATCGACAAGGTGTCTTAAAGTGTCTTGTTGAAGTCCCTCGTATTACGATTTTCAAGTTCTCGGAAAAGCTAAAATCATCGCTATGTCACAGTTATGAGAACGCCAATACTTTAAGCGCTTTCAGATTGGTGGCAGCGAAAGTTCGCTGGTGGTGTCATGGGCTGTTCGTCCAGACGACCGTAGTCGAATAACCTCGTTTCGTCTTCACGTTGAGCCTGTCGACCGCTCATCTCGACCTCAGACTTTCAACGTTGATCGCAACACTTATCAGTATAGGTATGTCTATAACATGTTCGTAGTTTTTTAAGATAATGAATGCTGATTCAACTTGTGTAATAACTCTTGAACGACATGAAGAAGTCATGTTTTGAACTAAACATGGATCTGTGACTGAAAACGGAGTGTTATCGTTAAGAATCGAAAATCTTCGACCTCGTACTCAGTACAACGTTACCGTTGAAGCAGCTATTAACAACGAACTCTGTGGGGGAACTACGGTGACGATGTGGACGGATGCCGCTCCACTGACGGCACTAGCAATCGCTCCGCGAGTAATCGCTGAGGAAGCCACATCAGTGATAATCGGGTGGGAAAGCAGAAACCGAGAAGCAGGAGGTTTTATCGTTGAGTACAGGTTCGTTCTCGTAGAGCGTCGCTTTTTGTAACCAGGGGTAAAATTTGAGTTTAGTTCTGATCTGAGAGCCTACGCACTTATATATGATTCGTTTTCTTTCCCTATTAATTTCTTCAGCAGATTCTTTTCTGCGATCTTTGTTTGATTTAAATCTATGTTCTATTTCAGTTATATTACACCTAAACTTGTCTGAGAGTAGCGTTCTTTCACACATAACAGTTTATCGGGGACTGTTATTAGGACGAGTTTGTTCTTCGTAACTCTCACGGATTTCTATAAAAATAGAGCGGGAACGTGATCATTATTGAAAGGGTAACAAAACACCACTAGCCTAACTGTTTATCCATGTTTGACATATATGAACACCTCCTCGACCGCAATGAGGTGACAAGCCACTAAATGGGCATGTAGGGATAT
Organism: Angiostrongylus vasorum; assembly: GCA_018806985.1. Taxonomy (NCBI): domain Eukaryota; kingdom Metazoa; phylum Nematoda; class Chromadorea; order Rhabditida; family Metastrongylidae; genus Angiostrongylus; species Angiostrongylus vasorum. The sequence goes on along the minus strand of JADANN010000359.1, from coordinate 1,078,659 downwards.
AGTTGTAGTGTAAACACTCTCTTAAATAAAAATATTGATAACGGAAGGACCAGTCGTTTACAGTGTTCGTGTTCAGTAATGTGTTCTTGAGTCTTCAACGGGTTGTGTGCCCTCAACGTTCCACTGACCTTTTGAATGTTGTTCTAGGATGTACTGTTTCAACACTTGAAATTTGCGTCTTCCACATGTAATTCGTAATCTTCACAGTCTCTACCCATTACGATTTAGAATTTTTGAACGGTAACGAAGTAATCTTAACAGAAACACTTGTTGCATTAGATTCATCTAGTGCTGACCTGCCCGCTGTATTTGTGATAGCAGATATGGAGTAGGTAATACTTGATACTTGAACTCCCCGTCTTCACTGGTTGTATGGGCCCCAGAATAATCATCATTTTTCGGAGACTTGCTGGTTAAACCATTGTGGTTCCCTGGAATCTCGAGGTCAGCCTGGCTAAAGTCTGCCCCAGGTCTGCACTACCACAGGCAGTCGCAGCCTTTGTGGATCAGAGCGAGATTTGCCACCATGCGCCTTTGATACCACGACGGGATGGTGGATCCTAGTATTGGTTTAGTATCAGCTAGGCTTCCTGATGAAAAAGCTAGACTCCTCAGCTTGGAAGACCCTGCCAGGGGGAACGAATTCCTCGCTTTACATAACAATTCGACAGCGAGGAACACCTCCCACCCACGATGAGGGGGAAACAGTTGGGAAGTGGTAATAATACCTCATTATCTTACTACGATCAATACGTCTTTATTTATTCGTCTTCGACTCCTTGAGCCTTAACCGCTGCTTCTCAGAATATGTCTAGTTGAATTGTAGGCACTTGCACTCTGTCTATTTTAATCAAAATAGCACAGACTTGAATTCGTTAACCGCGACTTCCTACGCGTTGCTACTTGATCCTTCATGACTTCATCAAATAATTCTGTGACTTTGTGGAAAAAAAGCCGCGTGTACCGAAATTATGAGAAGGAGAAGCATATACTAAAGTAGGGAAATATAAGTACCAATTGGTAGTTTTTCTCACCAGCAAAGGACGGCATGGGATGGCAAATATTCGCTTGTGTCCATGAAGAGCTTTTCGTCCTTGGAAATAATATCCCGTAACTTGCTCTGCCGGTGAGTTAACTGGAAAAAAATCGCGTTACGCTTCCATTATGCATCGCCGACGTCATAATAATGTTGCTTGCAGTTGAACACCACTACTCCGCTTTGATTCTGTTTCCCTTCCAAAAGTCTTTCTTTTTTGTCTTTTCTAGGCGGCCTGCTTAGGAAGTCATTCCGCTTGCTTCCTTGTGGAAACAAAACCACACGCAGCGAGATAGCTACATTGATATTCGGTGCACAGATACCCTTTGTCATCTAAGAAATCGTCCATTAGCTTCGTCGCGACATAGTGCGCCAGAATTTCAGTTCTGGAAAACAGCTCTCCAAACTTGTTAGTCTGGTTTGCAAAATATTCCGTAACTTGCTGTGTCAGCTATATATGATCCATAAAAATTTGTCGGATCATTGCGTCCAAGCAGAAGCAGTTTCCATTCTGCATTGACTCCCATCGAACACATAGGAATCTTGAAGTGCCATTTTATTGAGTGATCACTCTTCATCAACTTCATCCTCATTTTCCGACTTATCTTCCTTAGGCTCCCCAATGGTTAGCACCAAAATTTCTCACGGTCCTCGTCATCTTCAGCTTCCTCTTCTTGTTGACTCTCACTGAGAGTTCCATCGTAAATTTGTCTTCCACCGATGTGATTTATGCACATGAAATTCAATCTTTGACTAGCATTTGATTGATCTTGCCTTTTGATTTACTATGGTTTTCGTATGGATGCGAATGTTTTAAGAAACTGAAGTATGCTCCCTACATGCTTCGAAACCAACCGACAAACGCCCACAATACTGTACGAAAATGATGACTGACTCTTTTAAGAAATAAAACATATAGAAATATTCTGGAAGCATGGTAAAATGTTGCTCATATTGAGTGAGTGATTGCCTAGAGAAAAATTAGGCGTTTTTCTGAATGTCTCTGTCCCTGCCCATAATTTCTCTGTAACATCAGATTTATTTGAGTGTGCGACTAAATAAATACAACGAAATAAGAACTAACAGGCATACAGTAATTAAACTTCTCTCTTCAGATTAGAAGGTGGTGCATGGCAGCAGTGGCCTCGTCGCATTCCGGCGCATCCATCACAGACGACGTACACGGCAACAGTTGATGGGCTTCCAACAAACAGCGTCGTTGACCTCAGAGTAAGAGTCACATCGCGTCAAAATGAAGAATCTAGTCCATCACCAGAAGTGCGAGCTCGCACGAAGTGCAGTCCACCATCCAATCCTCCACAGGTGAGTAACCCATCTGTACGGAAATCTCAGTAGGAAACAATTAGAAGTACATCCAGTAGTCGACAGCACATTCTGTACTTAAAGACATTTTTTTACCACCGAAAATCTTATAGCGATTCCAAAATTCGCTTCAAAAGTAACTTTTTAAATACTTGAAGCAGACAAATAATTTGGTTGATTCTACATAAAATAAACTTAGGGAAATTGTGACCATGATGTAAGTAGAACAATAAATAATCCAGGGAATCCGAGTTGATGCACCGTCGACTAATAACGTTCGCATCTCATGGGCTCGTCCTTCGAAGGACACCTGGATGTGCGACCAGATGAACGTCGAGATTAGCTATCGCGTTGGAAATGAGCCAGAGAAAGTATGTCTTACCGCAATGTAACAATGACTCTATCTTTGCTCATTTGAATTGCCACTTGATTCGACAGATTCTTCCTGTACCTGGAGATCAGACGGAGTACACATTGCCAGCTGAACCTAATCAACGCTGGGTGGTTAAACTCAGAGCCACAAATCAAGTTGGATCCAGGTAGCTTAACACATTCTATTTCCACTCTTGATCTCATCTCTCTTAGAGAGCAAAAAGTAGGAAAATGTGAAAATTTATGTGAATCAAGAAAAAAATGAGCGTGGTTTCGAAAATGGCAAAATAGTTTTATTCGGCTAACGTTTCGACTCGACGTCTTCGTCTTTATCAGAGCCGAGCATCCGAGTCGAAGGCTCACAGTCGTTCGTCGTCTCCGACGTCTTGGACGAACAACTGTGGACCGTCGACTCGGACCATCGAGGATGAATTACGATCAGTTCAAAAAATAGAAAATAGAAGCAAAACAACATTGTTATACGCGTGCACTTAGTAAACTTGCGTTGAGGTCTCTAGGAATCACAAAATTTTGCAATCTTCCAATTTCTTCCAGTATTTCTTAATATTATTGTCAAATTGACGATCATGACACAAAAAAACAATAGAGATTCGGGATTGGCTTACTATAAAACACTTTTTTCCAGTCGATGGTCAGCCGAACAAACAGTAACAACACGCCAAGGTGCTCCAGGAGCCGTTAGAGATCTGAGAGTTAAAGCGTTGTCACCGAACGAGGTTCATGTGCAGTGGTTAGCGCCTTTAGTTCAAAGAGGCACCATCGTCGGCTACGATATCAGCTACAGGCTGAGGCATCGACTTGCTTGCCCCGAAGAAGAGCCACGTGATGTGTCACGCGACTTTGTCACCGTCTACAATCATAAGGATCTAGACTACACCATTACCGGACTACTACCATACTCACTGTATGAAGTGGGTCACACCTCATTTTCAACATTAGTTGTCGTAATCAGCGATGAGTACATATCTAGGTAGGAGAGTTAGAATAGATCGTAAACGACAACCTGTCGTCACGCAAGCAACAAATTTTATGGTGTTGCAAGTCATGCTCTCTAATGAAATTTGTATCGATGCTTTCCATCTTCTGCTGATCTATTTTACGCTGCCAGAACTTTACGATTTCCGGTGAAAGTGCGAGCCCGGACAACAGAGCTGGGTCCTGAGGAAACGAAGGAGGTGTCGACCGAGCAACAACCACCCTCATCCCCGCCGCTGAATCTAGAGCTCACCTACGCGCTCGAGCGCTCGCTGTCGTTTCAATGGGAACCAGTCGACTGTTCTCAACGCCACGGCCATATCGTCAACTACGAGTACGAGATTCTCGGACAGGTATGTGACTCCTCATCGGATACCGTAGTCATTTACACAATTTCGTGCTAAAAGAGAGCAATTTCTCAAAAAACAATCCCACTTACTCCTTGATAACAGGTTCTTCCATAGAAACTAAAGAAAATTATTACATTTCACAATGAGTTGAACACTGCAGTTACATATGGAAAGCACCGCACCATTAAAACATATATTAGATACGTGTTAACTCTCATCATCGGCCCACTGCCTAGGGCTTTTTGCCCTACCATCCATCGTCATGGCAAAGTCATTGTCTCGGCTAGAAGGGAAATGCATCCAAAGAGAGAAAAGAGTGGGAAACTACTATCCCATCATATATGCCTTACCGTGGAGAAGTACTGACTTAATGAACGAAAAGCCGATTGTTGTTGATTTCAGGACGACTGGGCGAAACTGGAGCGTCAAATTGCGAACACATCCGAGACAAGGATCACCATCGATGGACTGACGCCGTTCACCAAATATGTGATGCGTGTTCGAGCCTATAACAGCATTGGAGGAGGTGAATTAAATAAACGAAGCAGATTTCATCTTCTTTTATGAAAAATATTGTACACATAAGGTCCGAACACCGAAAATCTTGACGCGATGACAGCTAAAGCAAGCGCTCCGCTTCCGCCACAGGATCTAGTCGTTGCTCAGGAGAGCACAGACTTCTTCATGGTTTGATGCATTTCGTGTTTTGGAAAAAAATGAAAGAATTGCATTAATGAAACTAATATGATGGGACGTAACGTTGTTGTATAATGTGCTTGCAGTTTCACTCCGAGCTTATGAAAGACTGATAAGAATTGATATTAATTGTGCAAAATTTTCGGTGTCCTGGTTGCCACCGTATCCACCGTATGGTCCTCACGATGCCTATAAAATCCGTTATCAACTATTAGGAACGGAGAGATGGATTGAGAAGCAACATGGCGTCAAGGATGAGGAACTGCTTTGTCCATCGGAAAGTCCACGGTGAAGCATATTTAGCCGCTCTTCTGATTCCCCGTTTTATTCATTCCCTTATTCGTGAGACTAAGTACTTACCGAAGTGCTCGTTTCATAATGACATATATCGACCAAAGTAATACTGTAACCCCTTAGAGACATTAAATCTTAGCGACGTCGACATAAAAGGCACCGATGGTTGTTTGGAAATAACGACGAAAAAACAAAAAAGAGCATTAAAGTGAACATAATGCTTTCATAGTGTATGACATGACACAGTTACTAAACCAATAACATCTTAGTCATGATCGGTTTTATGGCGTAGCTAGTAGCGACGATCCTTTTAACTTAAGCACTATAACAGTCGTTTTAGATTCTGCTTTAATATCACCGGACTTGAGCCAGGAAACCAATACAAAGTGCAAGTAGCTACCCATATTGAAGGAGGTACTTTCTTCCAATATTTGACATCACAACACTCAACTTTCATAACGTAGCGTTCTGATGTTACCGAGAACGAAGAGAATTTTTTGGACAACATCCATGGAACTATGGTTTATTATCTGATCCAGTGAATTTTCTGGATAATTATTCACTTCTTATTAGGAAGCTATGGACCGTGGTCATCAGTGGTGATAGCCAATACGCTACAAATTCTTCCGGATGCTCCACGGGCTATCTATTTGATCGATAAGACGGACCACTCACTTCACATCGAATGGGTTCCACCAGTTGACACCAAAGGTCATATAACTCAATACCGAGTGTCCATCGTTTCACTGGATGACCCCAACGACGAGGTAGACCTCTATTCCTAGCGCATCTCATTGGCGCTTAAATATATCTGCTGCACTATGACGCTGAGATATTTGTAAAACTTCGATCCCAAACAAGATCGAAACGTGATTCGATTTTGCAAATATCTCAACATCATAGTGGCTGTATTTCACATCATACCTTGCCGTGAAAAAATAATAATAAGCAATAAATAAAAAAATGGACATTGTATTCCTTTAGAGCGCATTTCTAAGATTACGTCCACTAGTCACGATCAGCAACTAAGTCGTAGCCTCTCTTAACGACTCAGGCTCCGATTGTATGGTGGCTTACACTTTATTAGTTATTTTAGTTCCCTTAAATATAGGTCATTTTTCTTTTTTTACATTCACGTATACTAACGTTTAAAACCCGCCAATAATAGGCCAACCAATTCTATCATATTGCGGGGTTAGTGAATGGTTGCTAGACTTCTAAGGGAGTAACAAAACGGTGTTCTTAGGTAGACAGAAATTTCTTTTTTATCATCATTTGCATCATTCTTGACAGATTGTTCTACTCAATTCCATGCATTCTAGCTTTTGTAGTATGTGGGAAAGTTGAAATGGGAGTATGATGGATCTTACGTGCAACTAAAGCAGCCTGCTTACTCACTTCTTACTTTAGTTTTGTGGCTTCATTTTATTTTAGAACTCACTGAAAATACCGACACTGTTTTGCTCTTTCTCTGGTTGTGTTCAGTATTGTAGAAATCATCGTGACTAACCGAATGACTTCACTTTCAGCGTAAATCGAATCTGGTCGACCACCCCACACTTACGCACTTATTTGAGAATCTGAAGCCAGAAACGTCATACAACGTGTCGATTGCAGCCGGATCGAAGCAGGGTTTCGGCCGAGAGATTTGGACCCGCTATTCGACAGACCCGTTCGTAATCCCCGTCGTTGTCGCCGCGCCTGTGGTCCGTTCTTTTCTTCATTTTTTGCTATCAGTAAGCTTTTAGGTGGATTATTATTCCTGTCTTTAAAACAAAAACATGACGTGGTCGAGTTTAACAGCATTTTCTTCAGTAGTACATAGTGTTTATTATTAATAAAATACTCCAAAAGTTTTTTGATGAATTGGTCGTACCTCAGAATTCACCTTTTGGTCTCTTCCTAGATGGTCAACTAGGAAAGCTTTTAGTATCTGGTCAGAACTGAATTGCTTAGATCAGTAGACGGCTTTCTAACGGGAATTTTAGGTAACTCCTGACGGTGCTTCAGCACTGGACATTCAGTGGACAGCAGTGGCCGATTCACAAAACAGAGTGAGAGGGTACATAATTGAAATCAGGTCGGTTACGAGCATTTTCGAATTTTTAACATACGCACACATAGTGGCACACACACACACACACATACACACACACACACACACACACACACACACACACACACACACACACACACACACACACATGCACCCACGCTTTACACATATATGTACACATACACATATACCAATGCTTTTATATAATTGGTGGAATTTTGTTAAAAAGAAGTGTTTTTCGTCAGATCCCCTTTTCATTTTGTTTGTTGCAATACAAAATGATGGCTCATAGCCAATAATAACGGTTCAGAAACTCGGATACGCCCGTATGGCAAGAGATCGGAGGTGTGATTCCCCATGATCCAGTGAGAAGGACCTATCTGAAAAAACTGACCGGTCTCGATGCCGATACTCTCTACTTCGTGCGTATTAAGGTGAGCCTGTCCCTAAACGCTTTATGAAACTATGGTCGTCAGCGAAAATGAGAAAGAACTAGACTCGGGTCCTCGTGAAACCGAGAAGTTTTTTTTGCTTTCGGCTGTTTGAAAATTAAAATCCACCGATCAAAAATTGAAGCATGAGATGAGAAAGCTTCAAAGTACTCGAAATCACATTTTCATTGGATGAAGCATGAAAAGGAGACGTCTTCCCGATTTTTCCGTGCTAAGGAACTTGTGTATTACATTTCTCTTAAGTCGTGTCCTCTTGATTGCGATTCGTCCTGATGATCTTCCAGGTGGTGGACGACAAACAGCGTGTAGGTGGTGCTTCTCCAGAGACACAAGGTCGGACTGGCTGCGCTCCACCTACTGCTCCGCCATCGAACGTCAACCTGGCATCACCGTCTAACGTGCAGGTGCTGATAACTGGCAATACTTCAATCGTAACTCTTCTGAAATATAACGCTGACTATGCATATGGATTAGATCGCGGTGACGAAATCGATATTTGCGCTTTGCGATTTCATGTTCCAGTAACGTCAGGAACCTGAGATTTGTCACTTCATATGAGATATTGGAGATTTCGATTATATTTGCCTGTTAGGTGAGAGTGAGCTGGCAAGCTCCCGTGAAAAGTTCATGGTTGTGCTCCAATATTCGCTATAAACTTGAGTACATCAATGGAACACGACCTCGTGCGCAGATCGATTTACCAAGGTAGCTAAAGAGTTGTTTTAGAAATTTTGTAGCTTTATCGGGGTAATTACAGACCTTTAATCTGCTCTATTTCAGTTCCTCTATAGAACATATCTTTGATTCTTCGCCGAATACTAGGTGGCAGGTACGTATGCGAACAGAAAATGACGCCGGAGCTTCTCGCTGGAGTAACGAACTTGAACTCACTACTGCTGAAGGTGCTCCTGGGCAAGTGACAGACTTGACCGGTACACCAACTGGTCCAACTTCTATCGACCTTACATGGAGACCACCAACTGATGCAAACGGTGTCATAACCGGTTATACTCTCGTCTACAATCTTAAGTCAATAGGTGAATGTGGTCCAAGAAGCTCGACTCCTATTCAAAAGCATGTGCGAAGCGAGAATCAGATTTTGGATGGTCTCTTACCCGATTCTACCTATGAGGTGCATGTGATTGCCCACACTTCACTATCCGGACCGCAGTCGAAGGTGGTCACCGTCACCACAGAGGAAGCATCTCCAACCGGCCCGCCTACCAATGTTCGCGTTGGATCGGTTACTTCAACGCGAGCTGACGTCACCTGGTCGCAGCCGAATTGCGAATTGCGGAATGGAAAGATTACTGGTTACCAATATGAATTGGAAAGTCTGGATCCATGGGGAGAGAACTTGACTTCTCATCAATCTAGCGAGCGGCTCACACTCAACGATCTCGTGCCCTACAATGAATACAGAATTCGTGTCCAAGCCATAAATGCCGTTGGTGAAGGTCCATTCTCCGAATGGTCTCGTTTCACCACTCATCCTGCAGCCCCACCCGCTCCGTCGGACCTTCAAGAAGAGGGTGCATTTCCACACGCTGTCGAAATCTCCTTTGCTGCCCCTAGTCCTCCCCATGGGAACATTGATTACTACCGTATACGTCATACTCCTGCTGGGCAGGTACAATATTTTGACATTTTCCATTAATTGCTCAATTGAAATGCCAGTTTTGCTTCCTATTTCAAAAGAAAAAACGAAGTTGGAAGTGACTAAAAAACAGTTCCGTACAATATCTCCTACTTTTTTGCGAAATACTTGAGCTTGGAGCTGGACGCTAAGTTTTTTTTAGTTGAACTATAAAGAGGTGAGAGTGGAGGCAGAACGTCTAGAGTGCTCAGACTCTTCCAAACGGGAACGTCTTTGTTTCCGTGTGCACAACTTGGATCCTGAGCAGGACTACGAGATACAGGTATCGTATTTTTGCTGAAAATGGCATTTCAACTCGGTGGAATTGAACAACAGCATTAAAAACTTGTATGTGTAATGCATATACCATGAATTCACTTGGAGCGAATTTTGTTATTCAAAAGCTGTTGTTTTCTTCCAGATAGCTGCCCATACTGAAAATGGAGCTTGGTCGGAATGGTCCGAGACGCTTAATGCAAGAACCGAGCAGCAGAATATTCCGGTGCTAGAGCGCGAACTTGAAGTGATAGACACAAAACCCGAATCTATTACTCTTCGGTTCGAAGGAGTACCTCAAGATCATGCTGCCCATGTAGTTGGATATGTACTGGAATTTAAATCAGAGGACGACTTTGAGTGGGCCGAGTACAACGGCGTTATTAAGCACCGTCGTGGTTCCACTGACTACAAGGTGATGGTGAAAGGACTAGAAACCGCATCAACTTACTTCTTCCGTCTAAAGGTAAGTACTGCTTTCCTGCGACCATTTCCTCTTAGTTGATTCATCGCTTTTTCTTGACGTACTCTTATAGTTTATCTTGCTTTGTTCGACTTCGCTTTAACAAACCAGAATTTCTTCTACGTAAAGCTTCAAAAAGAGAGATATTGGATAAAACTGGGGATCTGCCGAAAAAACAATACCAGCAATGCATGACGAACTCTTCCTAACGTATCCCTAGCGGATAGTAATCAATAAAAATGTTTCCATCGGAATTATAACTGGGATTGTCGTATTGAACTCTCATCGATTACAAAGAAAGTTAGCATATTCATTTCATAGCCATTCATTTCTGTTCTACTTCTGTTTTTTTCTCTCTCGCAATGTTGTTTTCTATTAACGCCTCATTAATTCAGTTTCATTAGCAGAATTTCTACAGGTAGTGGGGAAAAATGACAAGCGCGGTGCACCTGGTCCAGAGACGAAAGCTACAACAAGTTGTGGACGACCGGAGGAGCCTCCAAGTAATGTCAAACTCGAAGGCGAGGATTTCCAGACTTTGAAGGTAGTCACTCTTCACATTCGTACTTCAGCACTGTATTCACCTAAAGACTCGGTTTGTTAGTACTTCAGTAGCCCAGAATGACAAATGGCCATTTTTACCGGCAGCCCTTCGTTTTTTTCTTGTTACTACATCGTTAAGTTTACATGCCGACGTGAACACCTATGTAGTAAAAAAAATAGATGATAGAAGAATGATATGAATTATTTGAATATTCAAGTCACTCGGAGCGATAAAAAGATTTGTTCCAAAAAGGGAAGTTTTTGAAGGTCGTCAGAACATTTGAACTGAGCTGTAAAAAATTCTACTCAGGTACTTTAATAGACTCGTTACCGGTCGTGATAATCAGTACTACAAAAAGTTAGAGTCTTTGTAGTTGACGAATTACTGCTTACGTTAGATCACATGGAATCCACCGTCGGAGGAGACCTGGCGATGTGATGACGTGGAATTCGTCATAGACTACGTCAATACGACCTCTCGTGGATCACTAAATGTGCCTGCGGATTCCCCGAATGAATTGATCATTCCGACAATGCCTGGAACAAGATGGGAGGTAAAAATGCGTACTCAGACTGTTGAAGACGGAGCCAAACCCCAAACGAGTAAATGGAGCGATAAAGTCACTCTTACCACACAATCCATGCCTGGGGAATTATTCGTCACTGTAGAGCCAAAAGGACCAAGAGATGCCTTGGTCACTTGGGATCTTCCTGACAAGGATCAAAAATGGAACTACGGAGTTGACATCTCCTACCGTCTGAAACAACTCGGTGGGTGTAAAGAATCAGCTACCGGGCCACAGGATGCAATTACTATGTTCAACATCCAAGATAAACAAGTACCTATCGAAGGACTTGCAGCTGGAAGCGTTTATGAGGTCACGGTCACACCTCGTCGCCCTCCATCACTACACTCATCAATTGTGACACCAAAGACGATTCGAACATTTAAGACGAACAATGACGTACCGACAGGACCACCGCTAAATCTACAATCTACTATCAGAAAAGACTCTGAGCTCGGTAGGTCTTTCAATTCCACTCAGTTTCGAGAATGCATTGCATTACACATTGCTGAGATTGTAACACTAAAAGCACACTCACCTTTTCAATCAAATTTTAAAGTCATTTTTACTAATTATCATCCTAGTAACCACAACGATGCTGAGATATTCGCAAAAATTGAAGTGATGTTGATGGCAGCGTTAGATAGAAAACCATCTGAGAGAATCGCAGAGCAAGGGCCTCCGTGCAGCTGTGTGTAATGCGCGAGCCACCGGAAAAGGAAATTGTGGTTCGACCTGGCCCGGGGTCCAAGTTTTGCGAATATCTCAGCATCGTTGTGGGTGTAATTCACATCATACCCTGCCATGAAAAATTATAGTAGACAGAAAATAAAGGGTTAACATTATCTTTATAATAGTTTCCAGCCTTAATGTAATCTTGGACTTGAATATTTGCCGGTACTATTTTGATTCATCTTTGGAATTTGCCAGAGCTCATAATTGAAGTAAAGGCTGTTCGTAGAAACAAACAGAGGGTCAAAGTTCTTTAATAAGAGCATTCAGAGCATCTTGATCATCAATTTAGAGCCTGTACTACCATTCGTTTACACAGCTATTTTCATCCCACAGCTTGCTTTAAAGCACGATTATCCTTGAATCCCTTGACATTTGCACTCCACCTGGTTCTCTCACTCCTTCTCTCTGGACTCCTTGACGACGATGTCTTGACTTTTGGCATAAAATTACATGCACAATGTCCAGTGTTCTGAGATACTTTTCCAAAGAGCTGTCATCTGTGTACTACTAATCATCGAGTGACAAAATCGGGCACCAGTAAACTCTATTTGTTCTCCTCACACTTCCAGATTCGTAAAAGTAATAAGAAGAGTATTGTATTTTTGCTACAAATTCTTTGTCATGTCGTGTGGAAAAACCCTACAATGGAACGAAATCTTGATGTACATCTCAGTACCATGCCAAAAAAACACTTTGCCATGATGAAATGATAAATCGTTCGAGGAGATTACAGGAATTGCTGGTTACTAAGCTTTGTTCCGAACACTCTAGTTATGTGCACTGCGCTTCTGCAATGTTAGCTGTTGGTTTGCTACCCTCTTGACCCTTATGACCCCCACCGACGTGTCACTTTTATGTTAACCAACAGATGGTTCAACAAATAAGTAACATTTGTATTTCGAAATGGCGCTGAAAGATAAAAAATCTAAAGCTTAAACTGTGACGGCTTTCGTATATCACTTGAGCATTTGGAGTGAAATTGGCAGTTCTATGATACGACATGGACGAATGGAAGCTTTAAACATATACATGTTTTTTACCTCGTATCTACTCAGCTAACAACCTCTTATTAGCTTATTAATGAAATAATTTACATTGGTCATTTATAAAGCTAAAACTCTCGGCGATGATCAACCCCAGAGAGATGCGCCATGCATTCGACTTCACTAAGTATCGTTTGGAGGTGACGGAATGCATATCTGGCTTTCACAATGACTCGCGGTGGCCTACCGATGTATCAAGCCAGTGCTGCTATCCTCCCAGACAAGTCTGGTACCAATTTGCCGACCCAGGAGGGATGGAAGGCTTGGTGCGCCCTGGGCTCCGGGATCGATTCCACTATGCGTTGCAGGGCGCCTCCTGCTACTGCACCACAGGCTTCCCTTTTGATCATTTATACTGAGGCTAAATGAAAGTCCAAGCGTCCTTTTTTGGGAGGAAAAAATACTTTGCAAACCAGGCAGGAGTACAATTTTCTGCAAAATTGTGGGAAAGCAGCGTGGTCTGTGAAGAAAGCTCTTTCGTCAAAAAATATTTGAAAGCACACTACTTCACTTGTAGTTTTCTATGCCTGTTAACTTGTTTAGGAAGCACAGACTGCTTTTTTGAATCTGCTGTGTTCAAAGGATGGCGTTGATCGACGTGAAACATTTCGCCCGCCTAATCCATTATTACTTTCACCCATCGTCATTTCCAAGCTCTTTTGAATGTTCATTGGTCATGACTTCAGCACTAAAATCATTGAAATATAAGTTTTAGAATTTTCGAAGTAATGTCAGAGTTTGGAATTCCACTACTAAAAAGCTACGATTCCTGTTTCTAAAAAAGGGATGAAATTTTAGGATTCCGCATCCCAATCCCTTACCTTGAATTACACCCATTTAGGTTTCAAGTGGGACGCACCAGAATGTGTGCATCAAAATGGTAACATCACGCAGTACGAGTTCGAGTTGGTCGGAATGGATGTATGGAATGAGGGAACACGTGAGGGTGTCACACCTCGGACCAGCACTATCATCGATCAACTGCAGCCAGGTTCTCTCTACAGGATGAAGGTAGGGTGACTTAGCTGTCAGCCAAATTTGTCCAGTTCCACGAACATGGCTGGAACTTGGTCTCATTGGAGTTGGTTCATTGAATCCTGATTATTCCGCTCACCAGTACAGAACTAAATGCTGTTTCTTTTAGACTTATTCGATATCTTTGTAGCAAGTAATTGCGTTTTCTTGGGACTGAAAAAACTGGAAACATCATATTCAACGTTTTCGATACGCGGAATTCAGATATTCATCATGTTTTTATTGAATTTAAGTAGCAGCGTTCCACTACAATACGTTTGCCGCTGTCATTATTCATTTTTGTGCTATGGAACATCTTATGAATAAATATATTTACCCAATTTTTTCTATAAGAAGTCAATTGATCTCAGGTACGCGCCTACACTGGCGAAGGACCTGGACCTTGGTCTGATCCGCTGGAAATTCGAACCACTGGCTCAGAACTTGGTCCACCGAGGGAATTGACAGCAGTTCAAACGAAGAGCACTTCCATCCAACTCACTTGGCTTTCTCCCTACCCAGAAAAAGCCATCGTCACCGCGTATCGAATCAGATACAGTCCAAGGTGATTGCATGTTGCTTTGACCGAAGCTTACAAAAAAAGCTGTTACAGTTGACGAAGGAGGAAAACTGGTGTGTTAAATAGTGTATTTTGATAATTCAATATCGAATTCTTAAGAAATTTTTTAAAAAGGGAATAACAGCGATTAGATTTTTTTAAACTGAAGTTCTATGTACTACCGTAGTAGAAAGGTGAGGAAGTCGACATTTTTTGAACCTTATAAACCTTGCATTTCCGAAATTGACTACTTCTTAAGAGCACTTATTCTCTTGGATTTGAATAATATTCTTTTTAAAAATAAAACCACTTTTCAGCTGATTCTGAAGCGCACACTGTGATCACAATTGGGTCGGACTCATGATGATTTCATTCCAGAGCAGACGATTCGAATCCGACAGAGGTCGAGCTGTCTGGAGATCAGCTGTCCTGCTCCGGCTATAAGAGTCCCATCATCACTACTGCCAACTTGTGCACCACAGTTCGCAATCTTCAACCATCCACAACCTACAGATTCGCTGTGCAGGTGGTTATGATAGTTACCGGTTCATTTTACTTTCCCGACTGGTTTACAACAAATGCAATGTACAATAGCAGCAGCAAATTGTCTGTGAACTTTTTTTTGAACAATGAAAATCCTTCTATCACTTGTTCAGTATGACCCCACTTTCCATATTGTGCGGATTCAAGCACTTCTTTCATTCGTTTTCTGATCTCGCGTCCGTCCGTCATCCACGAAGGACTTTCGCATGTGGGTTCGGCCGCTACTTGAGGTTTTTTAATGTTCTTCAGGAATTTCGTGTAATATCACCGGAAAAAATTCTGCCCGGAATCCACGGTGACGTTTACCGCGGGGTTCGGTGGTGCTAACCTCAGATGGTCTCCAGGCTTTATGAATCGGAGGAATCTCTTCACAGAGAAGACGGGTACCAAATTTCCAACTCCTGGCAAACGAGAAGCTTTTCCGCCAAGCCAGGGATCAATCCAACGACCATGCGTCTATTACCATGCGATATCTTTAACTTCTGCACTTCCGGCGCTCCGCTATATCTATACATGGAATTACATCAATTTGTAACAATCTCGTCCTCTGTGAAATGTCTAATCTTGGATATAAAGTTGTAAAGTTTTATTATAGGTCAACTTTACTAATCAAAGTAAGAACCATTACAAGAGTTTTTTTTCTAACACGTTAGGGACTTAGCCATTCCATCCACGCAAGGGTTTCGATCTTTGTATCCGATAAAGTCATCAAACGCGTTTATGACTGCTTCTTGATTGGTGGGTGTTTCCTCACAAAGGAATTTGTTGGAGTGATAGGGAAAATGGGTGATAATTCGCGAGATGGACGAGTAAGGAAAGCTAAACTGCCTTGCCGGCAGAGTTGATTCTTTTCGGTTGATCAGTGGTTAACTATCCGCGCTGCAGTTTTAGGTGCACTTCATCGACTCTTCGAGAACATTTCTCCGTTGTAACGAAATCGACGGTATACCAACAATGTTAGTGGATGACTCAGTCCGCCAAACTTGAGAAAATCATCAAACCCTCCTTCTGATGTAAACTTCCGGTTTCAGAAATGTTTCAGTGTTCCATCTTTGGAATCGAAATTAGCAGAAACCACAGACTGTCATAAATAAAGATTAAACTAAAACCTGGTGTTTGCTCATCAAGAGAACAGTCAATTGTTCCATCTTCGTCCAACCGTTTCAGAGCATGGTGCTGGTGGATATTCATAATATAAAATGTTTTTTTGTTTATTGCCTATTACAATTTTTCACGGCAGGTTATTATGTGTGATTCAACGACAATGATGCTGAGATATTTGCAAAACTCCGTACCGCGGCTATCTGCGGTGAGGAACGAATGCGCTATTGTCCTTTCCGGGGGAGTAACGCGTTCACCACCACACCATGCGACTTTTTTCGTTTCGCCTGTCTCTCAGCCAGTTCTATTGATCAGTGCCATAAGCAGTCACCCGTCAAGGGGATTGATCTGGGGAGCCCAAATCGACAATGAAACGAAGGACCCGCATGGTGTGGTGGTGAACACGTTAGCCCTCGTAAGGGGTAATAGCGCGTTCGTTCCCCACCGCAGATACCTGCGGTACGGAGTTTTGCAAATGTCTCAACATCATTACAGTATGATAGTTTAAGGGCATACTACAGTAAGTGGATAAAAGGGATAGTTTTTGTTGCGTTCAAAAGACCAAAGCAAACTTCAGAACGCTTTGCTTTGAATTCAATTCATTCAAAAAACTAGTTCGATTCTCCCATTTTTTCCTCTTTTTCAAGGGACAGAATTGAGTGAAGGTTTTTGACTTACTAATTACTGCCTACTCTTTTTAGCGGCAGGGTATATATTGCGAAATATAACTTTAATGATGCTGAGATATTTGCAAAACTCCGGACCGCAGGTGTCTTCGGTGGGGAACGAACGCGCTATTGTCCTTTCCGGGGAGTAGCGCGCTCACCACCACACCATGCAGGTCCTTCGTTTTGCCTTTCTCTCAGCTAGTTCTATTGATGTTTTGCTATCAGCAATCACCCGTCAGCGGGATGATTGAGTGAAGGTTAGTAGAAAACAAAACAGCGACATGGAAAGGAAATTTATCTTCCCTTCGAAATGATTTTAAATAGCTGTATAGTAGAATCCATAAGTAAACAACTACTTTTCTGCCTAACAATAAAATACAGCAAGTGATTACATTCTTCAAAAAACCCCCTAAACTTCATCTTGCAAAATTAGATATTTCATATGGCAAAATATGATATGACTCACGATCCAGCAGAATTTCTTCAGGGTCAATCAGCGTCAGGAACGTGGGGTGAGTGGTCTGGAGACTACTTCTCGACCACTCGCAAAGACGACAAAGAGCCTCTTGGCGGAAGTCTGAGATTACTGTCGGCTGGACACGACAACCTTAAGGTCAAATGGACACCGCCGGCTGTCATTAGGGAAAACATCGACACCTACCAGGTCAGCTTTACAAGTTAAGGAAAAGACTTCACTTCATCGTTCACAGATCCGTTTGAAAAGATGGTTTTCCAATATCTCAATGTAGTCCTTTATATCATTTATCATCAGCTCGATCAATCTTATAGTCAGCTTTTTTTCTCCTCCAAATTTTCGAAGAGAGCATTTATGAGAGCAGCGTTTTTGCCTCACATTTTTCATAAATGTGAACAATAACTTTTCAGTTGTTTATCTCTGTAGCCAGTGAACTTGATCAGCATCCGAAGGAATTCACCACACCCGGTTCACAAACGGATTACCACTTCAGGTCAGTGTAGAAGATAAACTTGAGCACTCCTATGATCTCCTTCTGTTTTTAGGAGATTCAAGGTCTCAAACTTTACAATTGCTTTAGGCAACTGAATTCTGTTACACAGTATAACGTGACAGTGCAAGGCCTATCAGCCAACAATAAGCTGTGGTTCATCTCCTCTGTGTTCGCAACAACCGACTTCGGTTCGTTTCATTTTTTGCTAACTCTCCTGAGGATTTTGTTTTGCTATAAATGAATAAACAAAGCGAAATGTCTCTAAACTAAGAAATAGGCTGTTACCTAACTAAAATGCTTGCTATACTTAAAAATTTCTGATAATGCTTGATTAACTACATTTTGAAAGTCTTGCTAATAAAATACTTATTTTCATAAACGTTTCACCTATTACAGCTGAAGGTCTGCTCAGTTGGCTTCCGGCTCCGACTGATCTCCATCTAATCGAGAAATCTGACACAATGTTGCATGTAGACTGGGTTCCTCCAGAGATTTTCGACGTAGAGCAAAGAGAGTTGCTTACTCATTACAGGGTTACAATCGCTCCATTCAATCCTATTACCAGAGAGTTGGGTCCTAAGAAGAACTATACTGTGCCTGTGCCAGGGAATTCGATCAAATTCGAGTATCTTAATCCAGAAACTGTGTACAATATCACAGTACAGGCAGGAACAAGTTCTGGATACGGTCAAATCCTTTGGGGGACGTACAGTACTCTGCCGCCGGGACAAAGGCATATCATACGGCTTCTGAACAGGTCCATTGAGGTTTTGTAGTACTTCATCTGCATTTATTTTCTGAAGTTTTCTTTTCAAGAACTCCAACTACATTACACGTGGAATGGGAACCTGTATGGGGACGAAGTCACAGTGGATATACTGTGAGTATTGTTAAGTAATCCAATTTAAATACTGGAAATCGTTGGTTGGTCCGGATCTATGAATCGACTGCCAAGTTGACGCAGTAACCACTCTCCATCTTTTTGTTATTATTTTTTTTAACCAGCTTTATGACCACCTCATAACTTTTTAAACATCTTTGTTATAACTTTCTTTATAACTGGTCAGTTGGAAATAATGATAGCAGAATATGTAAAAAATTGTCTTTAACTCAAACCATGCCAATTGAATTGATGGCGAAGAAGGCATCTATTGAGCGTTTCGTGTCGAATAACTGTTTAGCGCTTTCCATTTATGTGTTTAGAAGTAAACATCTTGTTAATAAGAAGATTATTGTTGGTAAGTGAGAAGCTAAGTGAAGAGCTAAGCACTGAAATAAAAAAAACTTGAAGTTTATTTCGTTGCAAATCCTGCAGTTTCTCTTGGAAACAATCGCCAATTCAGTTGACAGCCCGTTCGCTATATTCGGTCTACAGCAACGTGCGCATCGACCAGGTTAAAACGTTCGACGTCGAATCCTGGGAATCGGATTTTGTGATCCGCGGACTTCATCCCAGTACGGTCTACAATGTTTCGCTGAAACCAAAAGATCACACAGAGGTTAGACAGATGATTTTTGACGCGGTATACGCCACTTAGGAGCAACTGCTTCTTCACCCTCGCAATGACGCAGTCATCTCTACGAATCTGTTAGCCTATGAACTGCTTTGGCCACATTTTCACTTCTTGCAATCCATACCAATCTGCAGTATCTGTTCTTCACTTTCAGGTTGCATGGGGAGTTTATTCGACTCTACCACCAGGATGGTTCCTAGTTAAAAATCTGAAGCAATGCGACAAAACGAACTTTGCCGTGTCGATGAGCTGGGAACCCGTCGAGCTTGACATGGCATCTCACTACCAGGTAAATCCTGAACGTGTCGATAAAATTCGGGCATTTTATTTCTAAAATCAAACAAACCATCTTTATTGGGAAGAGTTTTATGTTCCCGAAAATCAAAACTGATACGAGTGAAATATGGATGATTGTAAGCCCTAAACCTTAGGCGAATACTAAGCCATACGAGATGATCCCATGTGTACATATCAGGTTTTAATTGCTCCATTTATCTTGGAAAATTTTTGTGCGGGAGAATATTTCTTTAATTAGGTAAACTGTCCCCACTGTCTGCAAGCTTTCAAGAAGAATTAATGACCAAAAATAGTAAAAATAAATACGCTTCATTCCCTTCAGTTCAAAACAACCCCCAGAATTGCAGTTTTGAGAGGACGAATGCGGAAATATCCCTAAAGTCTCATTCACGGCCACCTAAATATTGAACAACTATTGCGGAGATCTTGCACTTTAACGAACACACAGTGGCATCTGGATCCTTAATTGAAGACCTGATGATGTAAACTAATAAGATTAAGTACAGTCTCATCATATCGGCGGAAAATTTTTCAGAATGTGCGACAAGAAAACAGCTGGCGACGTTGCATGCTCACCAGTATTTTAGAAAAAATTCGGAATCCCCGAATCGGATATTTGTGGTTGAAGTAATGTGGGACAATGCCGGTTTTGGGTCTTCGTTTTTTACGAGCCAAGTTTTAGCTACAGCGAAGGCGAAATCAAGGTGCCCTAAGTAAAGCTGAAGAAGTTTCATAAGGAGAATATGCCCTTCTAGATGGTAACCACGAAATGGACACTGAGATCTTCTAAAGAACTTCAGATTTAGACGTGCTGATCACCTGAGATGGGAAGAATTTAGTGGGCAGTTGTCTGAGCTCATCGTGACGACAAAGACCACTCGTAGAAAGCCACAAGTTCATAAACACGTTCGACGTTTAAAATGAGAGCTTTCCATTTAAAATACCACAACGAGATTGAACATGTTATAGTAAATCGACAGTTTTGTCAAACCACTGTCGCTGTTGTCTCGAAGTTATGCAGGGATCAGACGACACTTTCTTTCGTTGAGTTTTCTTTGCGGAAAAGAAAGAAAGCTCAAAATTTCCAGAAACGATCCTTCACAACTATCGCAGACTGGGATTTGTTCACACATTCAGCTCACGGATACCATTATCGACATAACTGATGAGGACCCGGGGAAAAACACTTGGGATGATGCTTTGACGCGAATGCTTCGCTCGAGACAACCACTAACTTACGCTTGAACTTGCAAAGCTCTGCACAGAACCGTCAAAGGTGATCATTAGGAGATAAAGTTAATGTCAGGATTGAAACTTCTGACGTTAGGGAACACCATTCACAACTCCCGCCGAAACTTCTCCAATTATAAGAACAAAAGGATCGCTATCAACACACCGCCGGCGTAGACGTTGTATTCAGAAATCCAGCAAAGGAGATCACTTACGACTTCTATTCCGATTTCTTCAACAATTACATCCACCTGCCTTTATATTAGGTCAGAAAGAAAGGATGTGTCATTTTAGCGCATATTCCCTCCAAAGTTCCACATTCTTTATTACCGACGAAGAGTAGAATTACATGGGAACGTCTGAAGAACCTACTACGAGTCCTCATTAACATAGAAGCACGGTTCGTCACACGATAGTTGTCTGAAAGCAAGGTTCCTAAACGACAGAAGACCAACAAAGCATTGCTGTCACAAGAAAAAGGAGATCTCCACTACACCGACAACTATGGCCCAATCTGCTTGCTGTCTCTCGTCTACAAACCCTCTGTTTATGTCATCCTCAACAGGACTGGCAGAACACTTAGCGAAGAATGGCTATATGAGCAAGAAGGGTTTTGGAGAGAACTCAGGGCAATAAAACACACCCATACGATGGCCAAACTCATTGAAATAACACGAATCTACTCTATATACAGCACCGGACAGCGACCGCTCCTCTGCTCAGTACCCATCTCCCTCTTGAGCTATGTAACAATTTATCAACCAAATTTTGACTGTTCTGCGGTAATGTTAGCATGGTCTTAATGAAGGGAGTTCGAGAAGACGGCAACTTATTGCCAAAACCTTATTGCGGTACTCTAGATAATGCGAAAGTCAATAAGGATGAAGCAGCTGTCCGAAAACTACATTATTTTTTTGCTGAAGATGTCTGTCTTATAGCAGCAACTCCCTAGGCCAGACAAATTGTCATCTGTTTCGACGGCGCTTTTTAAAGATTAAATTTTGAGGCTTCACAGCTACATTTTTGACTTTACGAACGGAATTCTCGTCTTATCGTGTACCTTTGGGAGGGGAACATTACGAGGCCAGCATGATAATAGATCATTCACGGTTATCGAATGCGCTTTCGAGAGGGTTGTGCGAAGGCTATACCTTATAACGAAAATGATAAAGGGAGTCCAAAGTTCAAAGGTCTCTTAACCATCAAATGTCGGCCCTAAAGGTCAAGATATCGGAAATCTGTCGCCCGACACGTGATGGATTTTGACAACAATTGGTGAGCCCAAAATTTCGCGAAGAGATCACATGGGCATTCAAGCACGCATCATGAAAACCACCGAGCAGATGCACAGAATCATCGCAATGATTCTGGAATGAAATGTGATCCTCAGCGAGTCTTTCGAGCGAATAAGACCCACTATACTACTCTGGCATTTTGATAGGTATCTCATCACTTCTAAATGTTTTTAGGGCTTCTTATGCGGCAATATTTATGTCCCTTTGTATGCTCCTTCGCATTAACCAGTCTTCTCTTATAATATTTTAAAAACAACTCAAAAGACCGACTTTCTATAAACCTCGTCATAGATAGTTGATATATTTATTTATGTGATCTTATAAGCTGATCTTCTTTAGCTGATCCGAGGTTGGTATAGGTGTTCGTCGACGTTGTCGTTGTTGTTGTTGATGTTGGTCGATGTCTGACGTTTCGGCATTTTCACCTTCCTCAGAGCCTGGACGTATTTTATATTAGAATACTTTAGTTATTCGGTGTAAAAGGCTAAAGTATTTATGAAGATCAAAGTTTTAAATAGATGGTGGATTAGGATAGTAGGACTAACCCACCATCTATTTAAAACTTTGATCTTCATTAGTACTTTAGCCTTTTACACCGAATATCTAAAGTATTCTAATATAAAATACGTCCAGGCTCTGAGGAAGGCGAAATTGCCGAAACGTCAGCCATCGACAAACAACGCCAACAACAACGACAACGTCAACGAACACCTATACCAACCTCCCATCAGCTAAAGAAGATCAGTTTATAAGATCACATAAATAAATATTTTAAAAATACATGCGTCGAAGAAAAAACATCTCGAGAAATCGATTTCTCGGTAGTTTTCTTTTGGATTTCATCTTAGAAGTCAGTAGACTATGTTATGATATGTATGTTTTATGGTATGATGTATGTATGTACGATATGTATGATTTAGGTTCGCTACCTGCGAATGATGGACAAGGAGGCAAGCTGGGTTGAAGAGGATGCGCGCGAGAGTAAGGAACTGCTTTGTCCGAAGGTAAGTATTCATGATTACGAGAACCTGATGACGATTTCGGCGACAACCTGAGTTGATTTAAGGATGGTTGTGGTCGTCTGTGCTACCTTGTTTTCAACATGCCCCACAATCCTAGCGAATACGTCTTCCAGGTTGGTTAGCGGTGGTATTAAACTTAATATGGAAAGTGTTTTAAGCCTTCACCGCAAAAAAGCATACATCTTCTTCAGTCGCTAGTCGTCTGGCTTTGCAATGTATTTATAGATTTCTTCTAAGCGAATTACACTATAAGCTTGTATGGTACCGCAAGATAGTAGACAATAGGTCACGTCCAGGTACTTACTTAAACGGCTGTAGTGAAGGTTCTAACAATCAAATCTACCGTAATCTTCTTTGCCGAAATTTATAGAAAGTCGATCATGGAATTCTGCCGTAATTTAGTTCGCTCACTTGTAAACAAATCAAGGGAAATCTTCCGCTTTATTAACCTAGTTTTTTCATCCCAACATTCGCTACGTTCTTATGACTAAAAAAATTATTTCGAACTATTATTTGACAGTCAGTTTTGAAATTAATAACTGTTTTCGAATGAATTCTACTTTGACAGTAGTACTCTTAAAAATATAAAGGTTAAAGCTCTCGCCGTTGATCAATCCCCTGAGGGATGCACCGTGCATTCGACTTCATTAAGCATCGTTCGAGGTGATGAATGCATATTTGGCCTTTACAATGACTCGCAGTGGCCTACCGATGTATCGAGTCAGTGCTGCTATCCTCGCAGACAAGTCTGCCACCAATTTGCAGACGCCGAAAGGTTGGAGGGCTTGGTAGGCCACAGTCGCGGAGATTGATTCCACTTGTGTGTTGCAATGCGCCTGCGACCACTGCGCCACACGCGACAATAGTAGTCGTAGCTTAAAAAAGTCACTCATGCCTTGTAATCGAAAAAAAGCAGAATGTTGGGGAAACCAAGAACGAATGATCTGTGAAACCTATCCTGTTTCAATGCTTCCCTTGTTTAAAATAGTTTGTGCTTCCGTTTGCAGACATAATAGTTGCTATCCAACAAATATGACGGCCTGTGTTACCGGACTGTTTACAAATTCGTGACGGTTCGTAAAGTGGTGCTTTGTTTGCGGAAGTGAACAAAAGTGATTGAATAAGTTGTCAGTTGATTCGCTCCGATCTTGGTTGTCTAGATTTGAAACATCTTGACGCATCAACTGCGTACGTGATGAAAATGAAATCTTGAAGCTAGTGAACTTTTTTCGGTCCTTTAAGATGTTTAATGACCAAATAAAATTGGTAAACAGCTTTCCGTTCCCAGGTTCGGGCTAAGGTCGATGGCGAATGGAATCACTGGCGAACAGCTTCAAGGAAAGTCATCACCGGCGAGACTGCTGAGGTCGGCTTTAAAGTCTCTCCTCAAATGACGAACTTTGTATGAAAAGGAACTGAATGAAATAATGGTGAAGAACTGTACCAAAGATTGCAATGAAAGCTTACTTTTGCTCCATGTGTAAATTTACTAGGAAAGAACAAAGAAGAGTTAAATTTTGTGTCGTTCTTTAAATAGGGTTTCGGCCTGCTTTACGTTAACAGTGACACTGTCTCAGATCCGCCGCAGCTGCTGCATAGTTCCGCCACCTTACATGGTCGAGAACATTGGCAGCCCTGGATCCTGGTGGGAAGTGGATGTGAGTCCCGCGGCCACCGAGAGGGCCGTCACGTACGTTCCTCATTCCTATTAAAAACATTCAGAAACTCAACTGGTTCCGATCTTTTATAGAAGACGAGAGTCGTATGGACATTACCGGGGGAACACATATTCTAAGAACCACTATGAGAGACACTTACGAGGCCATCGGCTTTATGTCGATAATCACGGCCACTTAAAGCGCACTTATTTTCATCGGCGCAACCAGTTTCTGGTGCATTTCTGGTTCTCCTACTTGAATATGGCTCGCATTTCACTTAAAAAGTAAACATAGGCCTTAGACTTAGGCCTTAGACTAACAAAATAGTTAGTAAAAAACCGTGGATTTCAGCCGATACTATGTGGTCGTAGATGATCGGGACCCTCCTGGAGAAACGAACTGGACAGAACTCACCGATAAGGTGACGGCCAACAAGCTGAAAATTCCCTACTACGTAGCGGCATCGTTCGATATCAACACCTTAACTGAACCGAGAAAGGTGGGATGCTCTAGTCTATTTTGTTTCTATTCAACTCCCACCGCTGCACGGGTTGTGTGATGAAGGTTATGAGATAAAAGAGTGAAAAAAACCATTAAAAAGAGGTCCGTAGGTGATTCCACAATAAAGCAAAGAATAAGCTTTTCGAGAAGTCCTTAGTAGTGCTGTTTTCCTCTTTTTTAGTGGAAAAAAGGATTCCCTTCCATGCTTTCCTATTTCCAACGCATTATGGTCACCTAGTACGGCAATATCTGAGCGGATTTTACTTTCTGAAGGTTCGATAGACGGTCAAAAGACGAGGAGTTCTCAAACCGGAGGAGTTAATTCGGAAACCATTCGCCCGATTTCTCCAGCTACCATCACCTGCTATGTTCTCTTACTCTGCAACTACACAGCTACGATTAGTGGTATTTACAATGGCGTGCAAGAACGAAGATCATTCAGAATGTCTTAAATTCCTAAAGAATGAGTTTACAACTAGTTTACCGACCTCGAAGCAAGGGGAAATGAACATGAGAAACCTATTGGTAATGATAGAACCAACGGTTGTTCTTTCAATAGTAACAGTGTGCTCATAGCAGCATCTAGAAACCGGCCTTACAAGTCTGTATCCAAAGCACATGCAAAGCGTTCCAATACATTACTTTAAAGGAGCAAACGAGCCAAGGTGAATTTTTGAAGAGAGACTGGGGGTAAATTTGTTGCAATTTCTAGTGCTATGCCGACATTGTACCTTGAAATCCCTGCTTGACACTGGATCATTAAGTGAGAACAAGGTCTACTCTCTATTACTACCTTCTCATGCTGTTCGAAGAAATGTGAAAAATAAGTCGTGTTGTGCGAGTTAAATGACTTTGAAGATGGCTACTTAAGAGCGGTCTACTTTGATAATAAGGAGTTTTTTCCCGACTCAGAGCTAGAACTGATTCGACAGACCTGTCACCAAGCGATCTATCGTAGTAGATGATAATCACAAAACAATCAGAATACTACAATGAAATAATGACCCATTGTCTTAATTTGGTCGTCCTCGCATCACTTCAAGTTGTTCTCTGTGGTTGATTCAACCTCAGCTTCGATGAATCACTCCTCGCATTTCGTAAGACACTTGTCTAAGAGCAGTAAAAACTCCTATCTATACACTGGTTGTGTTATGCAGATCATTTGACTGTCCAAATCCACAAACACTGTCTCAGCAACGTCATAAGTGTAGTACGAAGATTACAGTGCATTCTCTGTCAGATTTATGCGCAATCTGTCAATTTTTGTTGAATTGAACCAACAACTCTACCAATGGATCGAAATTCGAATTTAAATTCGGATTCCTTTTTGGCTTAAGATCATTAGCATATCCTTTCATCCTACTACTTCTTCATTCTAGTCCCATCTAATTCTCATGTAAACAAGGTTTTTATATCGTGGAAATGAGTGATCGGCTCGAACGTTGAAAGTATTGTCGTCCAAGTGAAGGCATCCATTTGCTGATTCTCTAATTCCATAATGTTACACCATATTATTGCCTTTATTCCTGCTGTACTATTTATGGATAAATCTTGCAGTACTAATGATATCTGCTCGGAATTCTCCAAAACGTAAGCGTTTACGCTACAGGTACGAATTGGCGATGGGACAGTCATTGGCGGATATCTGAATTACCCACTCGTGAAGGGAAAGAAGTACAACTACGAGGTGTACACAGTGTGGAACGTAACCGGAAACCCGGTTGTCGGTCGCAGCAGAGTGTAATTTATGTCTAATTATGAGTGAGGATGACATAAAGAAGAAAAACTCGTAGAGACCATAGTTCATGCAAATATCATTAGGCGCCATGAAAACAACATCTAATTGATTTGTTGTGATATGCTTTAGCAATTTCGGAGACAACATGTGTAGTGTAAGATCTTAGTTGTACGGGACTATTCAGTCACAGTTGTACGGGTATACCGAATCTTCGTGGATTTCGTTATTTCCAAAGTCTACTTCTTAATACAATCAGGACCCCATTTATGATCCAAAAACCGCGAGCTGTGCGCAATATGCGCAATATTTCATACTACTTACGGGACTCGACGAATGACGTCTTCAAGAAATTGATAAACGTCGCAGGGGTCACGGCAAGAATCAGACATGACGACGACACGGTTGCAATGCAGCATACTATGATGATAATAGGTTCCTTCGCAGTAAGAGGTGCTGTGTGTTTTTTCGGGTGGGGACCCACGTCGGTATTGGGTGCGCTCCGCCGGCCGGCCGGCAGTTGATAAGCGGCGTCTGGGAGGCAGTGTGATCGGGGCGTGGTGGTCGGTGGAGACGCAGACCACCCTCTGCCAGTTTTTCGTCGCAATCCAATGGCCTTGTTTCCCGATGGTGGGTTCTATTTATATCCCATTTATATCTAGTTATATTGCTCTAACTTTAATCGTTTACATCTTACTTGGCGCGTAATTTCACCTAGCGCACTAACTTGTAATTCGATTAGCACGATTTTTCGCTGTTTTTTTTATCTCATAGATAAATTTCAGACCTAATCTGGTTTCCGATTAGTTCATAATTTTACTTTTATTTGGAGAAAGTGCGCATCTTTGGGATGGGTGTGAAAACCTCCAAAGAACTTTTCCGTCCACCACTTCTCATTCTCTCGAAAGGTAATCGAAAACCGTTCAATCATAGCAATACCAAATAAGTTCTCTAAGTGCTCATATGGTTCGCAAAAAGGTAAACAAGACTTGTTTTTTCATCGAAAGTTGACATCCCGTTGTGGACGTTTTATGTGGGAACATTAAACATTAATTCCAAGTATGTCTGGTGCTGCCACATCGAATAGAGTTTACTGTGGAAAAACCAGAGTAACGCCAACGTCCAGATAAGTGCGTACAATTTATTACAATCGTTTGATTGTGAAAATGACGAACCTACAAAAAACGATTTGACGATTCATTCGCATGAAATGAGAGAAACGAGACGAAAAAACTCTTTAAAAATAGCAAACATTTTGGCACTCTGCAGACGTTCGCCACTGGTGGCAGCGAGTTCCGTGGTGGTGGTTGCTACCGGTACTAGTCGCTGTCGCTGTCCTCGTGCCGTGTCTGATTTGGATCTGCTGCTTTTCGCAGTGAGTCTCGTCATGCACGCCTGTTTCGTGCATGACGATGCATGCCTTGATTCCTACCCTAGTCCATTTCAGCTTCACCGTACCTGGCAGCCGGATGGCCGTGGTGGTGGTTGCTGCTTCTCTTGCTGACGTTACTACTGCTAATCCTACTCTGCTGTTGTCTTCTATGGTGCCTTCAAGGGTGTGCACTCATATACCTTCCTCTTAACATTGTTAAATCATTATCCTTCCGTTTGATAGCATTGCCGATGTAAACTTTTGGAACTAGACTAGAATTTTAACATACTGTCGGAGGTTGCATTCTTAATGTAAAATCGATTTCGACAATAACATTGAGTCTTGGAGTGTTCTGAAACCGCTCGTTCTAATACGTTTGATTGCCTAGTAAATACCAATCCTTTTTTTAATTTCTAACAAATTTCCTCAGCAGCATGGATAGATTCTCTTATAGTTTGGCTTTACACTAATATACGCTTTGATTTCTGCTGTTTGCTTCAGACGATATCGTACTCGTAAGGAGCATCGACGGATGGTCACAAATGGACAGCACGTGCCACTTCTGGAAGAGGACAAGTCTGGCATGGAGGCGAATCTCCGTTCACTTGAATCGCGACTCGACAAGATGCGTGGTGCTGTCAACGGACGTTGTAAGCCTTTCACGAATCTGATATTAAATTTTGCAATCACAACACAATTTTAACGTTTACACGAAGACGCGACCTCTATGAGTCACGAAATACGAAAATATAGGCCGCTTTAGAATTTAAAATAACAAATCTCAATTCATAGCGGATTTTATTCATTTCAAAAATAACTGCTGGAATCTGCAAATCTTTGCCTGCAGGAAAAGAGTTTTTCTTTTGCACTCCACCACGATGAAATTCAGCTTCTCCTGAGTCCATGACATATGATTCCCTCACTTTCGCTTAAAGGCTGATGTTTTGAAAACGAAAGCCAGAGAATAAGCGATGTTTCGTCCAACACGACACGATGATACTTGCCAATGCAGTGTGTGCATTTGAAACTGTTGCTGTCCCAGCAGAAATTCTAGAAACTCAAATTGTTTTGGCAGTTTTTTTGAAAATCCTGGTTCTAAACGTATTTAAAATTCAAATGACATCAAATTAAAATGGCATAGTCGATAAAGGCAAAAGAACAAAGTGTCTTCGATAAACCTACGAGGTTCCAAGCTTCTGAAACACTCCAGTGATCGAGAATCTACCGCCTCTTATCGAAAACCAGCTTTATCTCAAATAAGTTAATGAGGTACTGTAGTATAGATGTCATTGCCGTATGGGCAACACTTCCGCTATGTTGACTTTTCATTGTCGTCTCTCGATCACCCACCATCATCGGTATGTAGGCAAATCGTCAGTGGAATGGCGATGGCATGAACTGAGGCGTGACCTATTGAAAACTGCATGTTTGTTGTTAACAGAAAGCGCATAGAACCGGAAAATCGAGCACTACCAGCCCCCTTGAATTATTCAACTTTTCTATTACAATGGGTGCGCATAGCGCTATGATTGCATGTCATGCAATATCCACCGTATCGACCCCTTTTGTTGGATACTACTCTCCAGGCTCACTAAGCCGTCCATCAAGCCGGGTTCGGCGAATTGGAATCAGCCAAATCTGTGAGGAGAACAATACTAACTTAATACATTGATGGGGTACCGCAACCCACTGTACAAGAAAAATATGCAAGTAACCACCTCTATAATGCCTAATAGAGTCGAATGCATTGCGCATCCCTCATGAATTGATCAATGACGAATGCTTTATCATTTGTCCCTTTTTTTTTCCATTACAATCCGAATACAAGCTCATAGACTAGACTATAGAGATCGTACATCAAGGTTTTATTCCTGATCTACATTTTGAACGAATTTTCTCTGAAGCATATCTATACACTTTTTTTTACACTATACGACTCCTCTTCACACCTACTGTGCAGATCCCAGCGCATACTTCATTTGATCCATTTTCTCGCATCCATCATCGACAGGTCTTTGTACATTTTGAGTGTGGCTCCGACTGCTGTTTGAGGATTTTTTTCCTTCTCATTAATGTCGTTGGATAGTGAGTGAATTCGATTTTTTCTCGAGTGACGACTAAAGCTTTCCCTCTTGGATTGCAGGATGTTATAATATCGTGCTCAACATGATCGCCATCACTACTACTGCGTTATCTACCCTTGTATTCATTTATTACAAGATGCTTTTGACCAAATTTTCCAAGTTACTTTTCGAAACTCTAATTCTCCCGCTAAAATGTTTCCCGAAAACGGATGAGGTGAAGAAGTGCACCAATGGTTGAAGTCAGCCTATCGATGAACATATTGGAAATCACAACGATACTGAGATGTGAGAAAAACTCGAAACCTCAAATGCGCTTTTAAGTCGCGATTACCCTTTCCGGAGGCTCACGATTATCAACTGCACGAACCGAGGCCACTGTTCTGCCTTTCTTTTAATTTTTTTACCCTAACGGTGCTGTCATCAATCATTCGTCAACAGGATTGATCCGGAGAGCACAAATAGGCATTAAACCCAGTTAAGCTGAAGCTGCAATCAAAATCACAATGTTTTGACTTTTATTTACCGCCTATTCTTTTTTCATGCCGGGTTATTACGTGGAATACAACTACAATGATGCCGAGATATTTGCAAAATTCGGACCCTAGCCAACCTGGGACTATTCTTTCCAGGTGTTCACGTGGTACAAACCGCCCCACCAAGGCCCTTGCTTTTTCTTTCTCTCAGCCATTTTTTTTTACACTAACGGTTCTATCAGCAATCACGCCTGAAAGGGAACGATCACTTAGGGATTACAAACTGGCAGTGAACCAATTAAGTGAGAAGCCAGAGGCTAGAAAAAGGTAATCGCATTTGAGGTCTTGAGTTTTGCCCACATGTCAGCATCCATGTGCTTTTATTTCACATAATATTCTGCCATGAAAAAAATAATTGGTAGTAAGTAAAGGTTAAGACATTGCGAATTGGAAACCATTTTTGTTCTCATAAGCTGCAGTCGTTTGTGTTAATGTACCGGTTGTTACGGTAAGTGACAAAGCGCTCTGCTCTAATAAATTGGCAACTGAATGCACATTTGGCCTTTACAATGAATTGTGGTGGTCTACCAATGTAGCAACTCAGTGTTTTTATCCTCCTGTACAAGTCTAGCACAAATTTACTGAGCTAGGAAAGATCGGTTGCCGAGGCGCAGGATCCCACCAACAACTCTGTGCTTATTGTGGAGCGCCTCTGAACGCTACCGTACATGTGTTCCAATGGTGATATGAAAATAGGTCTAAAATTTTACACCCAGTCATGCCCATATTTGAGGGCTTGCATTTACGAATAGTCCATAACACTGACTACAAACGAAACATAGATGAGTGCGTTTTTGTAGTGTCATGATTTCACGAAAGACTTCAAGTCCTATTTCGCTCACCTTCTCTAAGCTACGGATGGATAGCAGATCATTGGCAATGATGTCAAGAGCACCTACCATCTCTCACGTGATCGTCACTACGCGCGCGTGCCTGGATGTGGCTGTGTGGTGATTATATTATGCCAGAAATATTTTACACTTTCATACGTAGGAGCTGATGACTACCACCAATGAATAATATGTTGCAACTGTGATGTTCTGGAGCGAAGCAGAGTGCCCAGTGGTGCAGTCCACCACGAAGCTAGGTGCAAGACTGCAAGGAAAATCGACTCGAGCATCCAACGACATTCATAAAGAAGCCGAAATCCTCAGGCAATAGTCGAAACAACACGTGAAATGTTGGAGGACCTTGGTGGATGGTGAGTCCGAGGAAAACGAATTGGAAGCAAGAAGTGCTGGGATCCGAACAGTAGATGTGATAATTGGTCATGTAATAATGTGATAAAATAAAAATTTGGCGCTCACTAAAGGCTGTTTCCGAATCTTCAGGAATCATTTTTTGTTGAAACCTATATAACTATCATTAAAGCCATTCGTCTATCCAAATTCTGAGAATCAAAATCTCAAATGTAGCAAATCCCAAGATCGCAACTCACTGTTTTCTTGATGAGCAGACACGAGCTCGTTATTGTTAGCAATATTTACCAGGTTGTTCAGAAATGGATGGGCGTGGTTCTACCTATAGAATATTCTTCATACCTTGCAATATTATACATCATTATAAAGCTGAGTTTTTTTTCTAAACGTGTTTTATATTTTGTCAAAAGTTAATTTTTTTCCACCGATTTTGAGCATTGCAATTTTGGATCTCAAGAACGAGTTTTCGTCAGATTTTCTTTTATGAGTTCAAACTCGGTCGCAGTGGAGCAGAGACGGCTTCAAACATTAATAAAGTTTGGAGTGAAGGTAGTGTTGGCGAATCAACAGTGCGAACATGGCTCCGAAAATTCCGATCTCGTGATTTGGACCTCGAACATAACGAAGGCCGCGGATGTCCCAATGAGCTTTACGACGATGAATTGAGGGGCACTAGTGGGAGCAAACACGCGAACAACAGTTCGAAAGCTTGCAGAACAGCTTGACGTAGGCACAGGAACAATTTCCACTTACTTGAACCCCATATGGAAGAGAAAAAACTCGACAAGTGGGTGCGTTTAATTAACGGTAATAAAAAAAATCGACATTTTAAAGTGTCGTCTTTTCTTATTCTGCGCAATAAAAGCGGCGCTTTTCTCGATCGAATTGTGACTTCCGACGAGAAGTGGATTCTGTATGACAACAAGCGACGTTCGTCTCAATCGGCTCAATGGTAAGTTTGAGACCAGGCTGCACAGTACTTCCCAACACGGAAATTGCACCAAAAATAGGTTATGGTGACCGTTTGGTGGTCTGCAGCCGGGCTGATTCATCACAGCTCTTTAAATCTGGGTGAAACGAATACGGCAGAGAAGTACTGCCTTGCCAACAAATCGACGAAACGCACCGTAAACTCCGAAAACGTCGACCGGCTCCCCACGACAACGCCCGGCCTCGTGTTGAGGAACCAGCGCTGCAAAAGTTGAACGAGCTGGACTACGAAACTTTGTCTTGTCCGCCATATTCACCAGACTTTTCGGCTATCGACTATCACTTCTTCAAGCACCTTGACAACTTCCTGCGCGAAAAATGCTTCACCAACCACGATGACGCAAAAAGTGCCTTTAACGAATCCACCGCTTCCAGAGCTCCAGAATTTTATGCAACTAAAATAAATTTGTTTCTAGTTGGCGAAAATGAGCAGATTCAAATGGTTTTTTTTATCAATATAGTTTTGTTCTAGGCAAGTTATGACATTTTAGATAATATAGTTAAAAAACGCTCATTTATTTCTGAACAATCTAGCATTAATACGCAGTAGCTGACGCTTCGGGGGTTTCGCCTCCTCCAAAGTCTGGAAGGGTCAAATTGGCACGCAATCTGCTCAGTCAGTTTCTTAGCAGATAAAACTTGATACAGAAATTTTCATTCGCACTCGCACAATAAACTGCTTCCTTTAAACACCGACCACTTTGGTCTTTGCACATCTTCCTGTTATTTGATGGAAATCAGCCGCACACAGTCTTACATAGGTGAGGAATGTGCCTGGCTCAGGTCAATAAATTATCAAGAAAACAGTGAATCGCAAATGTCTCAACGGTGGCCTTAGAGAATGTGCAAATGAGTTCTCTGCTAGAATGTTAAAGACTAATCTGTTTTAGCTCGTGGCGATTTTGAGGATGGCTACATGAAAGGATACAAAGATGCAAATAAGCTCGGATCTGCAAGTGCTGCTCGGCGTCGAATGGATGACGACTACAGTGGTAGAGATGACCGCTTCCATGAGGGATATGTAAAAGGCCTTAAGTATGTGCACCTCTTATACAGAGCTTGAAAGATCCATTTCATTAGCCATTACATGCCATATGAAGTATCTAAAAAATCTGCGCCAAAGATTCTGACTTTCGACATCTAGTTATGCCTAATCGTAGTTCAGAAAAGGCTGTTTGTTCGATATTTCGGAAAATTACCTATTTAGGGATGCCGGTATCACTGGGATGTCAACATCGATGCACAATTTAGCTCAAAGAGGGACTGGTGGAGGGTACTCGACTGGTTTTATGCAGGGATACAAGGTAAACGTTTATTCTAATTTCGACTTTTCCCACACAATCCAGTGCCGGAAATGGATCTCAACATGGTACCAAAATTACGTGGAAGCTATCAGGCTGCAGACGTCGGAGTATGCATATTCACCTTTCGAAATGTTAACTATCAGAAAAAAGATCTAGCCGAAAAGAAACGCGAGCTCCTTCAATCGCGTTGAGATCCACAAGTTCTGTACTAGCTTGGATGACTCCAATGTTTTTTTTTACTGAGGACGTTTTTGTGATGATCTAAAGAAGTCAATATCATAGATACTTCCAGTAGGAGTAACCTACGGCATTTTATTCTACGTGAGTGTTATTCTATCAATCCTTCACACTAATACACAAGAAAACATTCCAGCGCTCATCATGGCTGGAGAGTTCTTAAATGTCAAACTACGATTAACAGCGGCCAGCTCGTCATTGAGCACAGTTATATAAGTTAATGGGACATAGACATTTCTATTCGAAAGCCAACTCCGAATAAACCAAATAAATGCTTGGAATCACCTCCGTTCCGATCGCATCACAAGAAGGCAAATATCTCTTGCATTCCATTATACCTGGTGACTGCCTGTGATGACAGCTTCACGAACGATTAACACGGCTATTTCGATCTCTGGGAAAGAAAATTTACAAGTACAGGAAGGCACATGTAGCGCAGTGGTTGGAGGCGCTGCGTAGGACACATGGGTTCGATTCCGCACTTCAGTTCACCAAGCTTTTCACCCTCCTGGATCAGCGAATTCGCACCAGACATGTCTGGAAGGAATAGCAGCACTGGCTCGATACATCGGTAGGACACCGCGAATCATTGTAAAAGCCAGATATGCAATCAGTCACCTCCAAACGATGCTTAATGAAGTCGAATGCATGGCGCATGCCTTAGGGGATTGGTCAACGACGAAAGTTGTATCCTTTATCGTTCTGTTTCGATCTCTGGGAAAGAAAATTTTGCCCGACCAGCAAAGTACAAGTGGAGGAGCCTGCAAAATTCTGCATGAAGATGGCCGTTAAAGTATGATGTCTCCACAAGAATAGAAATTTCCTTTGCGTCCCCGTTTCTAGCGCCGGCCTTCTAGTTTGAAGAATTACCTCGTCTTTCCGATTGCGCTTGTTTTTGCTAGCATGTGACCATCTCTGTCTCATCGGCCACGTACTGACACAAATTCGGACCGGCTAGCGGTGATAAACAATCACCGGATGGATGGATGTGATCACATGTTGGCCAGCGTCCAATTATCGGTCATCGTCACGAATCCGACAACGATCGACGAACAGATTTAGAGCGGATGACCTCATTTTGAACAAACACCGTCCCTCCAAACAAAATTTCCTCGGTTTCGTTACGAAATGAAGAAAAAAGTCTGCTATCCGATTTCGGGATGAGAGCAATAGTATTCGCGTATATATGTGCGAACAACTTTTTTGGACAAAACGTGATATGCTGTGGGGGTGATGGTGGAAATTCCACATAATAACTTCTGCCTAGATTTCCAGTACGTAGAATTTTGAGGATCACATTGTGATGTGTACTTTAGGCCTTACTGATGTTTTATTTGAATTAGATCATTCAGTACTGAGAACGGATATGATTCAAATCTCCGTATTCATCGTTAAGGTTTCAACCTTAATTGGAGGCGTAGGTTCGCAGGGAATTTCACCGACCACGAACTTTTTTGTGATTTCTTTCACTGATGATTCGGGTGAAATGCGTAGAATGATCTCCTAATCTGCTTAAGATGAGACTGTTCTTTCATTTTAGGAACTCGTGTAGTATAACTTCCACAAATTGAATCTAAAAAATCTTTCCATTCCTTGGAAGGCATTCTATTATTTTTATAGCCACTCGTTCAAAGAGGTTCAACAGAGTAGGTTTACTGGACGCCTGAGATGTATACTGTGTGATGGTTCATCTCCTAGCCGGTATCACTATGGCCAACAAAAAATTGAGCAGTACCATTGGAAAGTCTAACTAAATGTCAACGACCAGCAATCACTGCTTCCTTGGAAAATTCTAGATGCAATACGGCAACATTCCTTCCGATCCATCAAGGCCTCAACACCCCGTTGTTAGTGCTTCAGAAACCTTGGGACCACAGAAGTAGTTTTGTGTTGAGAACCGTGCGATTTTTTCGTGAAGACAATTCATCCAAGTATCATATATCAAGTATTCAAAAAACAAAATCGTCCTTTGCTTCTTTTTAAAGTATTTTAAGGGTATCGCAGAGAGCACTTAATTACAGTGCCGACACAACACACTTAATTTTTTGTAAAACAATGAAGATCGGTATTACACACGTTGGTGAATTGCGTTGATAACATG
The DNA here is from genome assembly GCA_018806985.1 of Angiostrongylus vasorum. Taxonomy (NCBI): domain Eukaryota; kingdom Metazoa; phylum Nematoda; class Chromadorea; order Rhabditida; family Metastrongylidae; genus Angiostrongylus; species Angiostrongylus vasorum. The sequence continues at coordinate 1,041,897 of JADANN010000359.1, read as the reverse complement.
CTAGACTCATATTTAGTAGTTCGTAAATTCCCTGAGACCGCAAACTGAATTTGGCCTTGTAGTACCTACTTTCGTTCAGTTCAGAGCAGAAAGCTTCCAGCTGCATATAAGTCAATGAAACCGAAGCGTATGCAGTCTTGAGAATATCTCATGATTTCTGCAAGCGAACCAAATCTTCCTTCAAGATGGAATCGTAGTTAATCTTTCTACTACTGCCAACATTCATTTAACGAATAGAACTATACATTAAAAATGAACGCTGAGAAACAAGAAGCATGGCTTCATCCTAAGGTCTTTGCTAACTCTATTCATTACGTTAACACAACTAGATTCTCGAGGTTTCCAGAGAATATCCAAGAGTTAAACTAGTGACCAATGTTGAAAGTGTTGGCCTTTTATTTTTCAAAATGTTTGAATCGCTTGCTTCAATGGCTTAAAGACTTCTTACAGCTCTTGAGTGATAAACAACTTGAGACAACCAGAGACAGTATTACTTACCTACACCATTTGATGGGTAAGAAGCTCAAGTCTGTTTTCAGGACGGAAATTCTGGTATCTTTGGCGACCGTGTCACACCTTCTTTGATCGCGCGCTTAGACGAACAGTATCCTGGCCAGGATGATTTCAAGCAAGGTTACGTTGACGGATTCAAAGAAGGTGTTTCCAGCAGAACCGGAGAGAGAAGGGTACGTTCTTATCGTTTTGCGATTTCAACACCTGACCCTTTAGAACAATACTACATGTGTTTTTGCCGGCATATAAGCAGTACAGATAACGTACATTGAATAACAGGTTTCTCAACGATTACCAGTTTCCCAAGTTTTTCCGGAAATCTTTTAGGAAAAAATTAGAATGTTTTTGGAAATTTTTTAAAAATGATAACATGAATGAGAACCCTGCAAAATTTTGCTTATGTGCGATTTCTCTTGTAATGGGCATCCAAAGAATACTTCTTTTCGCCAAGATTCGTAGAGGAAGAAATCATTTTAAGAGTGCTTAAACGGATTTCTAACCTTCGCACCAGATTAAGAACATTGAGTCAGACATTTTTTCCATCCAATTTGTTAAGTATTTTTTCGTTTCGACGCTTGGACGGAGATGCGGAGTGAAGTCGAAATGTTTGCAGACATTCGAGGATTCGCGTCGTATTCAGCAATCACTGACTGAGCTGACCGAGCGACTCACTTCTCTTGAAAAAACCAAAGGAGACGAGATCCATTCCACCAAGATCTACCACGTTTGTGAGTGAACGAGTTTCTGAATTGATTGACATTGCTCGGTTAACGTTTCCACTGCATCCCACATTAAACTGGAAAATAGTTCGTCAAGTTTGATGACATCGTTATATTTGATGTGCGTTAATCGAATATATATATATATATATATATATTTGTGAATATATTGTTTAATGCATATGTGTTATATAATATGTGTACTAAATAAGGGGGTTGGTAGCACAGTGGTAGTGATGCCGATCATCACGAGAACAATACTGGTTCGTTCCCCTCCGGGGCTCACCAAACCTGTGATCTCACTGGGGGGTCGAGAAATTGCTATCGGACTTGACTGAGAAAAAGTCCACTCTCTGCAATCCAAATAGGAACGCTCTAGATCGGCTAACTCAGGACTCCAGGGAGGATCGACTCGGCCAGTATTCAACGACATTCACGACGAAGGAATCCACACGTAAAAAGTTAGAAAACGTTCGTCGATGATGAATGCGAGGAAACGAATCGAATGGGAAAAGTTCTGGGATCCGCACAGTAGATATGAAAGATGGGCCGTATAAAAAGCATATTAAACAAAAAGCTAAAATATAACGGTTTTCAGATAATCAGCAACCGGATACAATTGGGTACACCTCCAGTGCACACCAACTAGCTCAAGAGTTGGAAGAAATAAGCAGCACCTCGCGAAGAAGCACGCTGAGAAGGCACTACACTGTGGGTTCCGTGATTTTCTTGAATTCAGACATAAAATCGAATGAAGGATGTAGACAATTTTTACGAGTTTGTTGAAGCCAAATATTGTTTATGACGAGTTTATGTACGTATACACATATGTACATGCAAACGATAGTCACGTGCTTTTTATGTAGTTTATTGCTATCGTTTATCTCTCTTAAGATATACGGCACCATTTGAGTTGATCTCAACTCGTATTTGAAGGCAGTGGAGGATGACTAGACCATATGAATTCATTAACATTTATATGTGGTCGAAAATATTTCTGGTGTTCAACTTTAAAAAGACGTGTCCCAGGTCATAAAGAATTATATTTATTACTAGGAAAAAAACCAGTGAAACCTGCAGATCTTCCGACATCATTCGAGTTTTCTTACTCAGCCAAAATTAAGTCCTTTAAGAGCCCATAAGCCTTCTGTTCGCTTCTTTTTCCCTAGTTGCCCATATTTTGAACAGAGCTTCGCCTTATGCGTAGTTGATGGTTTCCACCGCTGCCCTCGCGTCGAAAATCTTTAAGAATTTGAACTTCGTTCCCAAGTTCTTAGAAATCAAACAGATGTAAAATCAAAACGTCTTAGAAAAGCTTCACAAACAAAGCGATATAACAAAGTCTATTATGTAAGATTATTAAGTCTCAACTTCTCAAATGCTTTAGTTATCGAAGAATACGCTTATGGTACCAACAACTATGCGTCGAATTGTATTTGGTAAACTTCGAGTCTCGCTTAAACTTGTCTTTATCATTACAATCACTCCGATTCAAACCATTGCATAGTAGGAGGATTTGCGAATATGTAAAATATTGAGTGGCTTTGTGAGTTTCAGCCAGGCGACTACCTCAAGTACGCTACAGACGTCGATGGGTACGGAACTTTGGGTAGAAATAGACGGTCGCTCTCTGCTTCAGCTCTGGCAAGAGGTTAGGTATTTTGTCCAGATTCTCTGATATGTGTAAACTTCTTAGCATGTAGCATGATGAAAACCTGGGTGGTTGTGGCAACATTTTTTCAAAGATTTCCATTGATTTGCATGAATGCTACTCAGGTTCGCGAGTTCTTAGGTTCTGAATCGGCAGCAATGGAAAGTCGATCGGCTGAACAGCGCTCTCGTCAAGCATCCGGTACCGCGTCCTCGTACATCACTCGTTCGATGGCTGATCGCCAGGGCACCGACACTTTCAGTAAGCGCTACAATTATCGTAGCCGCTCAGATGTCGGCTCCCCGAGGAGGTACGCCAGTCAGACATTGCTGGATGGCTCCCGTCCCGGACCGAGTACACCGCATGCACGTCGGGATGCTTTGAGCACCTTACAGCGGGAGCTAGACACTCTTAGTCGTTCTCCTGACCGTTCTACACCACGGGGATACACATCCGATACGGGAAATGCCTACGACACTGTACGATCCAAGGCCCGTGGATACTCAAACTACGACTACGGTGTGTGTCATTTTCAAATCTCTATCCCTAGCATGCACTTCTCTATCTCGACTGCTGTGTTTTGCTTTTCTAGACACTTTCTCGTCATCTCGACATGAAACACGAACTTCCACCACGGGTGGAGGCGTTGCTAGCGGTGTTGGCTCTCAGCCAGAAAGACCTACGAAAGGTATGGTTTAGTCCTCCTTGTCCAACAAAGCTTAGTTGTTTTAAAGTCGCTTCTTTAGTAGATGTAGTTGGCTTTTTGCCTGCAATCATGGTACACCCCTATGAGACCCATAAATTTGTGCCGATCTTCAGGCGTGCGACACACCCTTGGCGCAAATATTGCTCACATACTACTTTCCTCCAAAACTACGGCGTGCTTCTAATACTTCATCCTTTTGGGTCGTAATGATGCTTCCGATTATTCTTACCTAATCGCTACAAAAAATGAAATCGCATGTGCATGTTTTTAAAAAGGCATCAATTGGTCCACCAGTGATCACAAAAAGAGAACACGAAAGTTGATCCTATCAACGTTGTTGAACTTCCGAGTTCACCGCGGTATGAAAAATTTTGTATCGTTTTCAAACTTGTCGCTGCTTATCTGAAGAAACTGTTTGGATTTATATGTAGATAGAGATGACGCAGGCAGATGGGCAGACGACCTTCTCGAGATCGTTGCTGAACCGATGAATAAGACCTTGGACAGAATGAAGCAGTACAGCACTTCGTCGGCAAATGTTGGTGAGTGGTGCTGTCCAGACAATTGCTACCTTCAAACAGAATTTCACGATTCGTTGAGTCTGTGTTGAGTGAGTCACAATCCTTTCAAAATCACTTCATCAGACATTTTAAAGAGTCCATTAGTTATTCTTCTTCGTTATCGACAAGTTCACTTCTCGACACCTTTTGTGTCTTTTATGCAATCTGGAATTCCATAATAATCTATGCTAAAGAGTTCTATTACCTCCAAATGTGAAATTCTAGGTGTATTGTGGTTGCTACTGCGTACCTCGTAAGTTTTTTTCACCATCTCTTTATCATTTTTCGCAATCGCTGAATAGAACACGAATTCGCTTATGGGCGACCCAGTACACCGTCGACCCACATTGTGGATTGTCCTCACGTTGACCTTTTACCGTCCCATCAGCTCATGAATGATTCTTAGGAGCAGCGCGACTCAAAATAGAAGACAAAACGACGAATAAAAAATACCGGTGATTCCTAAATAGGATGGATATCTGAGTATTCGGAAGCTAGATGAGATCTGATTCCAAAGGGCGCTCGAATATCTTTCGATGACGTACTATTTCATAAAAGGACAAATGATAAAGCTCTCGGCGTTTGCCAATCCCTGAGGGAAGCGCCATGCATCCGATTTCATCAAACATCGGTGAGGCGACTGAATGCACATTCGGCCATACAATAACCTGCGATAGCCTAACGATGTATTAATCCAGTATTTTTATAATTCAATACAAGTCTGCTACAAATTTTCCGACCCGGAAGGCATGGAGGACCTGGTGTGCCGGGAGCGCAGGATCGAACCAACGAACTTCACAGCTCGATTACATTGCCACTGTTCTACTTTGCCTTTTCTACCATTCTAATTAGCAAATGCTTTTAAAATGACAGCAAATTATTAACAGAAGTAGCTGAACGGCTAGACCCGAACCTGTCATCGAAGTGGGGAAAGAAACTGTAGACTGGTTTTCTTTTTGTTCGCACTCAAGCTAACGAATAAGCGGGCCATGGTTCACTAACGATTTCTGGGACGCATTTCTTATTCACAGAACTCCACTGCATTCTTTCATAGAATGGCATGTGTTTCGGCTAGGAGGAAGTCCTTCAAAGGACCAGAGAACAGCACGTTTCTTCTTCCATTCCCGATGCACTTTCTGTGAACCTTTTGCGGAGACTGTGTTGAATTGGGATAGTCAAGGCATCACACAGAACATTTTATAAAATTATCTCGTTTTGGACTTTTTGATGGTACTTAACTTGGCTCAAGACTGATTTTTTATTTGTACATTTTCAGAAGGAGGTGCGTCGACTTCTCAGGGTGACGCTAAAGAAGTTGTCGAAGAGAAGTATCACAGAACCTATAAAGAGGTACGGGTGTGCTTATTTTTGTCATTCTCGGACCATAATACTGATGTAGGTTTAGAAGTATTTGTGTGGAACTATTCAATTCACGTAAGATGTCGGAGGTTCTAGAGAATTCCCAGACCAATTACTTTCGAATTTTCCGATTCCCATCTTCCGAGATCAGAAAATTTAGCGATAATAAGTCACTAATGAATAACTTCTAGTCTAAACCCACTTCCATTGAAGTTGTTATTAAAGTTTCCACTAAATTTTCAGCAATCAGTAGAAATAAGAAAATAAGTCAATCCTATGCGCAATCACAAACAGTCATTTCCAGTGCACAGAGAGGAAAAAATTTAGAAATGAAAGAACTGCCAGCTACCACGACTACCCATCGCTACTCAGATGTATCTGTGATTTCCACTGGCTAAAATCAAAGAAAGTTCTGCAATTCATATTCGAAGCATTCCGCGATAAAAATGCCAGATGAAAGCAAAATAATGAAGAAGTAGAAAGAAGAGAATAAACTTTTAATACACTAAGAGCATAGAAGAAATATCAAAGATGGTCTCCCGAAAACTGACTCGTAGATTGGAATGGTTTTCAAAGGTTTCTCATTTCAGGAGCATTCCTCGGGAGGGCGATAGGCTCATAGTCGGTGCTACTGTGGTGAATTCGGTGCTATAAATTGTTCTATCTCTTCCCTATTCTGTACTAAAGTATTAGACAATACCCACACTGCCATATTCTCAATTTTTTTTTGTTGAGTTTTATGTTAAAACTTTCGTACATCCTGCCTTCCTTTATTCTATCTTTCATATGTTATCTATCTTTCATGGTTCACTTGAAATGAAATGACGATGTGTCAGCCTTTTTTTTCGACATCGACAATTTCTAGAGTTGAGAGAAACAGAGAGACATTTATAAAAATCATCACGCAACTTTACATATGTGCGTAAATATATTTTTGCATAAATACTTTATATACACACATACGTATATGTATGCATGCATGTATGTATGTATGTATATACATATATATATATATATATATATATATATATATATATATATATATATCGCAGTTTGAATAGACCTGTCATTCGATGATATCGGTTTGCTCATCTATGCATAATAAAGCGGTATTCATTCTGATTTCTTGTAAGTTTTCCATCGGATCGAAAACCCCTCTGTGACATGCCCTCCCAACTTGAGCGATCAGGGATTTTCATCCCAGGTAGGTTGGCGCCTCACGCCGTCATCCTATCGGGTCATCTACTTACAGATCTATTGTTCACCACATTTCTTTGGTATTGGTTCACCATTTCACCAAAGAACACGTTCATTATAGGAAAGTGTAAAACTACGACAAACTGGCAGCTCATTTTACTATGACGACTTTAGCGGATGTAAAAAAAGAATGATTCTAAGCAATAATTTCTAGTACAAGAATTCGTATGCATCGATATGTACTGAATAGTAGACGTATCAGAAATGTAAATGTGCTGAAAGAAAATTTATATAAAAATAAAACGACCACAAGTCCATTGTATAGATGGGAAAGATACCGGTGAGCATATGCTTGACTGTAACCAATCTTTGGGCCAATTGCCTTTTGTACACGAAAGCAGGAACATATAATCACACAGGTATCATATCAGAATAAAATTTGACACTTTGACTGGATGTCTTAGAAATTCCCTCATTTATATTGTATTCTCCTTTTCTAAGATATTATCTATGATATTTCTAAGGTGTAGAAAGGTGTCCTCAGCCACCATTTAATCACCTGATCCCTTTGAAGTCACCGTCGACGGTACGTCAACTACCAACGTCCTTGAAAAGTCCATTTATCGTCCCTGGTATGACCAAAATTCGTCTTCCGCTGCTTCATCAGAACGTCTAAAAGGTTTCAAGCCGTCAAGCTTTGCCAGATTTTAAAAAAAACGATTGAAGAAAGAAATTTTGCTTTTTGCTCTAATAAATCAAGCGTTTTTATGTTACTTATTACCATTATTGTACATGTATGCGAATATATGAAAGTCTGAAATATAATTGAAATGAGAATAAAATGGAAATGAATGTGCTCTTCAGAGTAAATACATGGCATCTTATATGATACACACCCATCAAACGGAGTCGAACCCACCTAACGATTAAGCTGACTCGCTCTGACTCTATCAATCGTTAACAGGATGGTTCAAACTTAACAGTAACGTTGCTGCAAAGCAGCAACTAGAATTCTCTACATAATCATGCTTTCTGCTGAGATCCACCAGATAGCGCGAAAAACTGCCATAACAGGTTTTTTTTTGAAAAAAAATTCCAACGATCAATATCTGTAGTACGTCGGCAAAATCTGCTGAATGGACTGTCATTTCCTTTTCGAGACAACTCATTCTGAGCGTTGACGCAACAGGTGTAATCGCTGATGCGATTGAAGAGGACCAATACTTCAAACCGATTCACTAGTACCGAAATCCAATCAAATGCTCCAATTCCGATCCCTAGCAATTCATTTGATTGAGATATGGTTCACTTTAATGATATACTATCGTATTGATCCTTCTATTCCGTGAATGTGATGGGAAATCAGGACACGATAAGATTGATCAGTGACGATGAATTGGCAGAGACCGATAATAACAAAAGTATTTTAGTGGAATTCAACGAAGAGAGGAACTCGCCATGGAGTTCATATTTCTGCGGGAAAGCTGATAACGCTTACAGGTCCATTAGGTCGCGCAGATTTCTATGAACTGATGAACTACTGTTGTCATCAAATTTCACAATGGCTTATCGTAAAGTAACGCAACATCTAATGTTCTTTATTCATGAGCTTTCACCATCGAAGTGTGAAATATGTAGAAAACATTAAAGTCAGAAGCATAGTTAAGTCGCCTTTCCAACAAATTTCACTATTATCAAAATTAAAATCAGACATATTGCTCCTATTAAGACGTTTCGTAAAGCCAGACTAGAATGTCCGTTTCTAAGTATATTTTACACCGAAAAAAGTAAGCAGGTGGTGGGAGGAACTTACCGTGCCATGTCTGGTTCACAATATCGACTCAATTACCATTATACGATTTATCATAGCAAGAGGGTGCAGTGTAGCGCAGTGGTTGGAAGCGTCCTGCAACACACGTGGAATCGATCCCTGCGCCCAGGGCCCACCAAGCCTTCCATCCCTCGGAGGTCGGCAAATTGGTACCAGACTCGTCTGAGAGGATACCAGCACTGGCTCGATACATCGGTAGGCCATCGCGAATCATTGTAAAGGCCAGATATGCATTCAATCACCTCCAAACGATGCTTAATGAAGATGAATGCATGGCGCATCCCTCAGGGATTGATCAACGCTGAGAGCTTTACCCTTTATCCTTTATCATAAGAAGAAATTCATACTCAAAGATACTTCTTACTAGTAACCAGACGCATAGTCAAAAACCACACAGAAATATCCACACTGTTCAAGGGTTTTACACAGTCTTATAGGAGCACTATATCCTTTTCGATTCTTCAAGATGACGTGGAACCTCGACGGAGATGTTTCACTCTTGAAAAGTCACGTGTCCAGGATGAAAAGGCTGCCCAAGAGTGAGTGTCGTTCCCGAAGTGACATTCGCCTGCGAAGAAGTCTCACTCCGCCCCGCTTGACCTACGGTAGCCGGGAAACGCGATCGGATCCGCCCACAACCGAATGCGGTGGGGCAAGCGGTGGTGGCGCGCAATGTGCTGCTCTCACCTGGCCATGTCTCTGTTCCTGGTCATCGTGCCCCAATGTCGTCCGGCTCCCGCCATGTCCAACGAGGACTTCGATCATACAGTGGTTCGTCCTCTTCTGTTCTTACCCATTTAAAAAAAAGACACTGAATCGACTGTCCTAGAGAAACCCCAGGTATCTTCCTGGACGAATAGATAGACCGAATAGGATAGTTGTTTCCCGTAACTTCTTCTCAGATATAAATTAGGCTTTTCTTTCATTTGCACTGCCCTATGCACATACATTTTGAAAGCAGTTTCTACCTCCTTCAGGTATGGAAGCTATACAAATAGCGTGATTTTCTTCATCGTACAGCTTCGTTTTCGTCTTGCGTCTGTCTTCTGCGATAGAAAAGCCCCTACGTATTTCTCTTTATGCAGACTACACTGATATCGAAATGGTTATCGGAATGGAATGTTTCAGTTTGTAGCGAAGAATAATCTGTGATCGCGATCCAGTCAAGTTGTATCGTTTGATTTTCCAAGACAGTACATCCATGTACTTCCCACTAGGGGGGTAAATATAAGTTACTTTCGTGTCTTTCACTGACATTTCCGCGCATCTGCGCACTTCTTTAAAAATTGAATTCTGATGCCTTTATTGCATTTTTTTACTCTTACAAATCGAGGCCACACGTTCATCACTGCTTTCTGCCTTCTCTTCACTCATTACAGTTATGCAAAAAGAAGTCTTCTCTTTCGTTTAGGGTTTTCGTTTATTGCCTTTTTTTTAAAAAAACATGATGAACCAGCGAAAAAAGTTCGCTCAGTAACTGCGGATTGACTTCTCATTACACTGATAAACTCTCACCAATGTCGAGAGAAATTAATCGCCTCGTTTGGAGCATCGTGAGATTCTCTAAGTTTCCTCGTTTTCTTCTTGCTGATTCTCAGCGATTAATCCAATTCTTGTTATATTGCTTTCTTTTTTACCCGTAATTTTTCTTCTTACAAGTTGCTTTCTTTGCTTTGCTTTCTTTATCTACCGTGATTAGTTTTTTTTTCCCTTTTGGTTTTTTGAACTCGAAAAAAAGTGCTAGGGGATCCTCATCAGTATGACTTGAAAGCTGTTCTACAAATTAAGCAACAAGTTCTCTTCTTTATTCATTTTGATTTAGACATTGAATACGATAACATTCCTTGTCAATCAGAGCAAAACTGGAATTCTCACTAAAACTACGATTTTCCTTTCTATCTTCATCATCAAAACCGATTCTTTCTTCAAGGAACTTTTTGGCCATATCAAAGCCTCGTCTTCAGTGATCTCTCTCAATCAAGGAATCTCAGGCGGTTAGCGGCAAGGCTACGTTGTTGTCCCCAAACGGAAGCGTGGACCAACAGCGACCATATTCTGGTGTTACAGACATGCCACTGCAGTGTCCTGCACGTATGTATAGCCAAAAGATTGCAATTAACTACGAAGCACATGGGTGGTAGTCCGAAGATAAATACTATGACTACTACGGCAGAGCACGACAAGCAGTCCGTAAATGTACGCAACCTCATTCAGGCACGACAAAGTTGGCCGAGCTACACGCGAAGGTAACCTCGTCAAAGAAGCAGCAAAAGTACAGGGCTTGATATATATAAATGTGGTACTCTTCGCGTGCCTGCCCCAATCCAGTGATGTCCACTGGGCAGCTTGAATGTACGACACACATAGGAACTGTACAGCTGCCCCTTCGATTCTCTTCATGATTAACCGAATTACGGATGATTCAGGTGAAAGGCGCGATCGCTCTTCGCACTGCCTTAGCACATTCTAGATCGATTTTTTTAAGAACATCGCTAGTGAAATAAACTTATAAAAAGTAAGCCGATTATATCTGTATACGTCGAGAAATTCATTGCTAAGTTGTTTCGCATTGACGAAAAGTGCAATTTGGGAAAAATAACGACAGTTTTAGTAGTCTTACGAGGTTTTTTCAAGAGTATCACCGTTTTTTGAACTGCATAACACGATTGGAGCTACTATTCTCACAAAACAACGCGGATATAACCATTTTAGTTTTACGTTCGAGCAAAGGTAAGCCAACTTGAATCTCAATGGACAAGCTTGGCACTGTCCACTTAGTGAAAGTGGGTATCTGACCGACTGAGCGTGACACTACGAAAGTATGCCGAACGCCGAAGGGATAAATCGCTCGATATAGTTAGCTCGTAAGGACGTACTGACTTCCCACAACCCGTTCAGCGGCTCACATTAAAACGAAAAACATTCACTACTCAGTAAAACAGCACTTTTTTATTTATTATATGTTTGCATTTGGATAAGCTAACGTTGGAAAACTTTTCATTCGTTTATTCGACAAAAAATGAACTACCAGGAACTATCTCTTCCTTCACCAATTTTAAAATGCGGGCAAAACCTTCTGAAGCTAAATAGTTCAGATTTTTTCCTATGTCCAACTATCTCAATACTATTTACTCTGGTTTCACAATTTTCTTAAAAAATCTCCAACATATTTTACTAATGCTAAATTTCACTAAACTTTGGAAAGGAAGAAAAGTCGAAAAATGATGTCTATTCTACCGTTTCAATACTTCCAATCCCTTTAAAATGAGAAAGTGTAGCTCATTTAACGCCAGAGAATTTGATTAGACATGGGAATCAGTGTTTCCACTCACTACAAACTTCTTTAGGCGACTATAATGGTTCTTCTATGGGGATTTTTTTACATGACCCGTCCACATATACTCTGCTTATCGTAGCAATGCATTAGATTCGTTTCCTTGTATTCGTCATCCACGAAAGTCTTGGAACCTTTCGTGTGTGGGTTCGGCTGCTGCTTGAATGCTTTTATCTCTTCGACATGAACGTCATTGAATGCTCACCGAGTTGATTTTCACCGAGGTCCTGAGATAGCCATGTCAGAGCGCTCCGAGGTGGATCGGAAGACGGCCGATCCCAGACAAGTATGGTATTAATTTCTCGACCCCAGAAGGATGGGAAGCTTACGGACTCCGGAGAGGGGTCTAACCAGCATCGTGCTCTTGATGAACGGCAACATTACCACTGCCCTATCCAACTCCTTCTATAGGAATTTAGTGAAATTACTTGAAATTCCTCAAACATTTATAAAGATGCATGTAAGCGTCCCTAGGAGCGAAGTAAATCATGAACCATCCCAATTTTAGTTTCACAAAATGGATGCATTCTCCTTCATGAAATCGCAGATGCACTGCATCCTTGAGACTGAACTCTTCCAACGGGAGCCAATTTGGAAGAAATTGTCACTGTTGAAGGGGACTAACATGTGCACAGCAACCAGTCAGTAATCTCTGTGCTGAGCACTTTAATAATATCCACCAAACAATCTTGAGCAGTTGGCTTTCTATAGGAATGCTCGCCGTAGCAATGTCAGTGCGACGATTTGCGAGCGCCATTTTAATGCTTGAAAGAATTTTCCATTAAACGGTGGGCATCGCCACTGAGCTGTACGCACGTGGAGATAATATGTCATTCTCCACTGAGAAATTCGTTCGAGAAGATGCTTGGAAAGGATTCAATCGTTGCAGTTCTAGCATTTAACTGAACTATTACAATGTTTAACTTTTATTTACTGGGAAATGGCTGACAGAAAGGCAAAGCAGGGGCGCCGCGACGGTGCAATGGATAACATGTGAGCCCCCGAAAAAAGGTGATAACAGGTTTGAAGCTCATTTGTGGTTCCGAGTTCTACTCATATCCCAGCACTATTGTGACTGACCATTGAAACTTCTGAAGATTTAGGAGAAAAATTTTGAAAGAAAAAAATCGCTGTCCACTCATTATTCAGCTAGTCTGATGTGAATTATTAGACCGCTTTCTATTACATCATACATCCTACTCTAGAAAGAAACGTATAGACTGGCTATGTAATCAGAAAGTTGAAACAATCAAAAGAGTATTCCGAGAGGTTCTGCCACTATCGCTAATCAGTGCGCTACTTACTCTTCCAAAAATGTTTGTTCCAACATTTTATAGAAGCGAAGGAAAAAACAGTAAGGTAACAGAAGTCAGAAAGTGAATGTTCAGTTTTGGTAAGCTTCAAAAAACGCCTTATCTATTCAGCATTTCGAAGCTTCACTAAGCGTGGATGAGGGAAGAAACGGATGATAGTAAATGTGCAAGATGTCGGATTGCACTACACTTATATAGATCGACTTATACCTATGGATTAGTGAAAAGAATAAATAAAGGATAAAGCTCTCGGCGTTGATCAATCCCTTTAGGGATTCGCCATGCATTCGACTTCATTAAGCATCGTTAAGAGGTGACTGAATGCATATCCGCCCATTACAATGACTCGTGGTGGCCCACCGATGTATCGAGCCAGTGCTGCTATCCTCCCAGACAAGTCTGGTATCAATTTGCCGACCCCGAAGGCATGGAAGGCTTGGTAGGCCATGAGCGCGGGGATGGATTCCACGTGTTTGTTGCACGGCGCCTCTGACCACTCCGCCACACGCGCCACTTTTATCTTCGAAGCTTTTTGGAGGTCATCTGCTACTCAGCTACTTTCTTTGTGATCGTTTTTCTAACACTTAACTTACAGTGACTTTAGGCTGCTGGAAATGGGGCTTTCAACGTAATCAATTCGCATCGTTTTGCCTCATGAGTTCGGATTTAGCAATACCGCAATGAGAACAAACAGAAATGTCACCAAAGCATAGGCCAAAATGTTTGTAACTGAACGGAGAATGCATAGATAATTCGAAAACTTCGCACTGAAAATACGACTCATGTTGACGAACGATGTTGACGACATCAAGTGGCAGTTGACGAAATTCAGAAACTTCAGAGGAACCTACCTTAAGAACTAAACAATCGCTATAAATACCAATTTTCACGTAATCTCGGTGCAAACAATTAAATAAAAGACATTGGAGAACCATTCGCCATTCCAAATACTTCGGAAACGTGAAGTAAAAACTCAGTATACTTATGACCACATGATCTGAATGGAAAACAAAGAGATCGTTGTCATGAAAATTGTTCCACGATTCTTTTATATAACCAAAAGGACCCATTTCGCAGTCGCAATGTGGCGTGCAAAGAAGGGTAAATCCTACACGTCAACTGAAAACTTCAGCGCAATGGTTGTGCCGAGATAAAGTTCTGAAGCACTTCCTAAGCTCGAGCTCAGCAGAGGATGGTTATGGTATATTTAGTGGTCTACAGGCTCCAATAATTCACTACAACTTTCTATATTCTGGCGAAACGATCATGCCAGAGATGAAATCTCACGAAATCACCAGATCTCGAACGTAGGTATCCAAAAATGTACAACAGAAACGATTCAATCGTCGCACGACGGTGGGCGCACACATGTTTCACAACTAAAGCTGCAGAAGTCGAAAAAAATAGCCTAACAAACTATTCCTCACCAAACAAACATATGGGAACGTTCGTCAATCAACTACCACTTTTTTCATCCATCTCGACAAGGAAGTATTCAACAACCACGTGACTGCTCGCTTGGTATATCGACTAACAGCAGAATTTGTTGCTGTCATGGGAATCACCGTCGTCTTGGAAGAATCCAAGTCGCAAAACAGAAAATTTCCCCTCTACTCCATAAAGGTCAGCACCTGCCTATAGTATTGACCTAAGAACGCTAAAGTCCGGTTACCTCTGATTTAGAAGGAAAATCGCGCTGGACCATCATTTGATAAAACTGTGAGAAAAGATAACAGAGCCTAAAGGTGTAGCCGAAAAAAATGAGCTCGACCACCTCTGATGACGACAGACTCAAGACCATGACATAGTGGAAGACTTGGGGCAACACGCTAGACCCGTGAATACGGGCCATTTGGATACCTAACTAAAGCTACTGCTTGAAATACCTTCGAGTAATTTACTCGCAGAACTTCAGAATTCCACACTACTGGAATTAATAGTAGTTTGTCTTGTTAGAGTATAGGATGTAATCAATTTACCTTGGTGATTAAAGTTGTGCTTGGTTACAGCATTTAAAAGTTGCGGCTCTAAATCGGTCCAAAATGACGTTGCAAAAGAAAATGACTATAATACTGATAAGAACAAAAAAATTTTATACGCATAAATTCCTCCAGTTGCATATTCCAATGGCTTTCAGTTGCATTATTTAAGTGTTCAATTTCATGTCTGGTTAGTATTGAACACAATATTTATAGAGCTACTTACATCGCTTCGGTTACCTTAGCAGTCCAGCGCCAAGCTTACATGAATTCCGTGAGGCTCTTCAGTTATTCCAGGTTACGAATACAGCCACTATTTATTTTTTATTTTTAGTTACCGAAAACGTTTATCGCTCACCTTTCAGGAAGTAGCAGGTGTTCAGCCGTCCGGAGAACTGACGCCGGAAACTGTGGAAGCCACTCACAGGCCACGCTGCTCTCAAAGGGACACTCGCAAGAGAACAGGCAGATTGAAAAGATTTGGTGGGTACAGTGTACTCTACAATGTAGGGAAATCAAGCCTCTAAGTTGCACGGATTTTCTGCGACATTCTGTCGACGAGGCTTAAAAACACGAGTGTATACGTGGAGGGAAAGAAGCATTCCAAATATGCAACACGAGGTGTCGAAGGAAGGTCGTAAAAGCAAATTTCATAGACAGAGTACATCGCTTACCTTATTGCACTCTGCTGGGTCACCTTTTAATGAATCAATACCCGTCTCAAAAGAGAAAACAGGGAAAACTCAAGAAAAGCATAACCATCTTTACTGTAAGTTAATATATTACCGACTCCCAACTATCACATTAGAACATGAACTCTTTTGGAAGAATTGGTACAGACACTTCATTAACGATGAGTAACGTCCTCGTTGACATAGAATATCTTGCAACGAGCTCACAGCGACCATGGAGAATTCCCCTATGTTTAATTTAACATATGACGGACCATGTGGACAAATATGTCCATAAGTGACATCCCGAGTTGACGGTATGACAAGCCACGGTAAGTCACGACAGTGACATCCCGACGGTCTCCGTCGGGATCATTTTCTTCCTGATAGTTTATCTTGGCGCACAGGAATTTTCTACCATAATTTTTGCAAACATTAGATAGCTTGTCGAAAGTATAGCAAAGTAGACAGGCTAAGAACAAAAATGCCATTCTCTAGACTTAATCGTACACAGCAAAACGTTTTTCGGTCAGGTTTACTGACCGATAATTTACGTAACGAATAACCGTTGTTTCACTTCAATCGCTACGATGAATGGTGTTTAACTATATGAAATGTGTGGGTATAAGAAATACCAATACAGACAAGGTATAAGTTGCAACACACATCCAAATGCTGACAGCAATATGTATGCATGGTCGACCATAGTAACATAAAGTAAATAATATCGTCCATACCACCCCTATCTATACAAAGATAAAACAAAGTCTCCTCACCAATCCTGTCATATTCATAACCCCTCAAACCTTCTGGTTATCGGAAAATTTTCTTTCGTTGTCAAAAAACCAGCGAGCCCATAAAGGCCGATAATTAGGCGTTGTCCTAAAACAGCAGGCACGCTAAGTGCCGCGCGCATACGACAAGAAACGGTGACAACCTTTTTGAATCATGAAACCGAATAATTCTTTTGCTGGGGTTCGATCTTTCATAAGCCTTTATTGCTCCGATGGTTTCAGAAGAATATATATATATATATATATATATATATATATATATATATATATATATATATATATATATATATATATATATATATATATATATATATATGCAGACACTGCATTCTTCCATATGATCACAAACAGTTCACAGTTTGATATCACCATTTGTTGTAAATTTAAGTTTTTCGTTCCAAATCGTCCATATTCACAACACGACAGTACTTCACTGTACATTTTCACGAAGAGCCATGCCGTGTCAGTGTGTTCCCACGTCGTCAGCACGGCCAAGAGACAACGTTTATGAGCTTTGCGAGTAGGTTTCTCCCAGGGCCATTCCGAAATCTCCATAGGTCTACCCTTGGTTGGGGGGTTGGAAATGTCAAACATCTTTTCAACTTGGATTATCTTCCTAAAGAAATGAATCCCTGATTTCTTCGTAGTTCAATAGCACACCTTCAGTATGGAGTATGGAGAAAGATTACGATAAATAATATAATGAAAAATCTAGTTAAATAACAGAAACTATGGCAGAAACGGTCTATAGAGATAGTTGAGAAAAATTTCACATAAATTTCGGAATTTAAATATTTATTACCTTAGCATGTAGTGTGCTGCGCTTTTTCCTAGAGTCATAGCAGCATAACATACTTCAGCACTTGCCAGCACGTCTCACTGGGACAAGAAGCACTTCACCGGCCTACATGAACTCTCACTTAAGTGGTTTGTCTCTGAATATACGAACGACATTCCAAAAGCTATAATCAGATCTACGATCCACAAAGCTTTCCAACTCTGGGCGAAACAAGCTAATCAACGAAACCTACCAAAGGTATGTGATACCGTGTACTAATCGTTATTAGAACTGTCAGATCCATCCAAGACATGATCACTGCGTTAGCCACCACCTGTATATGTCCCGAAAGTCCTAGTTTTTCCACTGGACTTCATATATCCATAGTGATGTCACTCTGTGCTATCTCTTTGTCAAATGAGGCATGTGATTACGACGCAAGCCGTTTCCATTCGGTACAGAACTTTTAGATTGGCGTAAAAAAGTGATTACTCACGTGGCTGAATCACTTGGCCGCTTAGCGAGCAAAAAATCGCGAAAGTGGACCGATAAAAGGGTCAAGGTGCTTAGACACCGTGCTGGGTGCCTTAGCATAGGTAATCAAGAAAAAAGAAAAAAAGCTAGCTCGTCGAGAAAAACTACTAGAGACTGATAAGAGAACCTAGTTCGATGAAATAAATGACTGAATCTAAATTCTGTTCTCTTATTCTGACTGATTATTGTAGTGAGCACTTCTGTTTTGCACGACCAAACACTATAAATGCTAAAGAGGAAGTAATCTTCAAGACCCAATGATTTGACTTCTTGGCATTTTCTTTAATAGATCCAAAGACAGCCCTTGTCTAATACTGTATATGACGACGGTAGTTCAAACGTATCTATCCATGGACACAAATAACTTTTTCAGAAACTTGTCCAGAAACTTCTGAACTCGGATAGTTCCCTGCTTATCTTTGGCTCATTGTTCGCATGCTGTACTTCATCTGAAATAATATTTCAAGTACATATTATCACCATTTATGTAGGTGATTTTCCGATTCGAAGAAGCAGCCTCTCAGGCAGATGCCGACATCAATATTCTATGGGCGGAGGGAGCTCATGGAGACCAATACGAGGTATGCTGATCACATTGAGTACCTGTACATTAGTTACCATACTATATTAATTCTCTACAGTGGTCCATCTGCTAAGCGTGGTTGCAGGGTATTGCTGGGTGTCAGACTGCTACGGGAGTTCATCTTCCAGGTATCACATAAGCCGAAGAGTGACATTTCCATCCAAAGTTGCATTTACGATAAAATCTACGCATGCAGAGGCTCAGTGCGGCAGCAGTGGCAGCATTCTCGTCTAAACACCATGGCAAAGACATCATCCCAAAAGTGTGATGCTCTTCGTATGGTTTGAAAAGTGTATACCACTGCACAGCTCTGATGATAACGTTTATTGGTGTCGGCTCGAGCTACTCGATGATTACCAGTACTGCAGATGGTATCAGTGATACCGTACTACATAGTGGACGTGACGTACAGGACAATCAGGCACCCACTTATCTAACAGCTCCCGTACATTGAACAACTAAGTTTTACGACACTATAGAACGCCAACCGCTGGAGGATCGCCTACGAAAACTGACATTGGATTTTCCATGATATGGCCACCGAAAGTGATAGGATAAAAGGATAAAGGATAAAGCTCTCGATGTTGATCAGTCCCTGAGGGATGCGCCATGCATTCGACTTCATTAAGTATCGTTGGAGGTGATTGAATGCATATCTGGCCTTTACAATGACTCGCAGTGGCCTACCGATGTATCGAGCCAGTGCTGCTATCTTACCAGACAAGTCTGGTACCAATTTGCCGACCAGATGGAAGGCTTGGTGGGCCCAGAGCACGGAGATCGATTCCACGTCTGCATCACAGTGGCGCCAGCAACCATCGCACCGTGAAGGTGATAGAACTGTGGAAAGGACGCCCAACACCGCAATAGATTCAAAATGAACAGCAATCCGATCAGCTCATCTTACTCATATTAATTAACAGTGAAATGATTACTCTTTTAGTTCTTCGTGTAGCATGAACTTTAGTAACATATTTCTAACTTTACTAACTACTCTAGACCCTAAGCATTTTACCATGTGTTACTATGCAATAGCAATAAGAAAGCTGGACATAGCATCGAAAAAATTATTCCACTAGTTGATGTTATTCAAATTCCGAGAACATGAACTATATAAAAGAATAAAGAATATCTAGTCACCAAGAAAAGACGAATGTTGGACGCAAGATTTCTTTCGGACACTCTGCTGTACTTGGTACTCAGTGAACTTTCCAGTTTGACGGTGCATCCCCGAGAAAGAACATCTTGGCGCACACGTTCTTTCCCGGACATTCAGAGCCACTCAACGGCGACATTCATTTCGACGACGCAGAGACGTGGGAGACCGACCTCAGTGCTGCTACCAACTAGTTTGTTTTTTAATTGTATACTTTTTTTCCACATTAACTGGAAAGGTGGTGAATACAGGAATTTATAGACGGCAAAACCACATTGTTTTTTCGTTTGCTTCCTAAAAGGACAAGCTTTTAACAAATCAGTTATGTGGATAGAATAAAACGTGTAAATGTGGTAAAGTCATAATTATTGCAGTGATCGACGGTTTTTTCCCTACGTGCTTGCACACGAGATTGGCCATGCATTGGGACTTCAGCACGCAAAGAAGCAGGAGGCAATCATGTATCCTTACTACAAGAACACCCCACTGGATGAGATTAAGCTTGACCTCGACGATAAATGCGCCATCAATTGGAACTATGGTATGCGAACTGTTCCTCAAAACAAAAAAAAAAGAAGCCAATGAACGCAGATTCTTTCGTGACACGACATAAAGAATTGGTTGAGGACGTGACTAGCTTCAATGGTGTTGCTGTTTTATAAGCTTCCGACTCTTTATTTTGTCTGAGAAAGGTAAAAGAAAAGCGGGAAACGAAACGAACGAAGTCGTTTGTTTCAAGAGAATCCTATGTATGCTCAGATCCTTTCGTGGACAGAAACCTTTGAATTTCAATTAACCAGTGTTGAATGTAACCGTTGCAGTCATTGGTTTATTTTATTGCCGTCCTTGCAATACGTCTCTTCTGTAACGACTTCACTAAAGCAGTGGATGATTCCTCATGCCGATCATCAAGCGTCAATAACAACCTTTCTTTGAGGCGGCTTCAAATTAGGGAAACGTTTTGGGGTTTACCCTGATCCAGCCATTGCGCGAAAGATATCGGTCATCGTACAGCATCCACTATCCGTCATACATAATACCGTAGTCAAAAAAACTTTTGTCATTTCTCCGTCCTTCTGAATGCCACTTGTCGAGGTCTTCCTTCTTTTCCACACCTTCAGAATGTCGCACAGTCGTTTTCAGATGGACAACATCTAGTTCTTCTGCCATCTCTCGAATTCCGAGTTGTTGCATTCGAACAATGGCCCAAAGTTGGCCGTTGTCAGTCGCATCACTTCCACGACCGTCACCTTTCCCAATGCTCTTGCCTGTTAGCAAACATTTACAAGCAATCACAAACTGCGTGTCCATTAAAGATCACTCGATTATCTACTTGGTTGTTGTTGAACAGATGGATTCTCTACGCCTCACTCATATAGTAAAATCGCCCGAACTTGTTTTTTCTTTATCATAGAAGAACAATCAACGAAAACAAAACCGTTAGCGCAAATCAGTTTTACACCAACTGAAATCGTGGGGACGCGGAAAGATTGAAGAACAGTGATGCAACTGAGTTCATTCGTAGACACATAGCATACAATTCTGAACCTTTCAAATAATTCCAGCCGCTAAAAATAAAAGCTTTAAAGAAAACTATCCTAAAATTATGTGAAATATAACCATAATGATGCTGAGATGTTTGCAAAACTCCGGACAGCTGATGTCTGCGGTGGGGACCGAACACGCTATTACCCTTTCCATAATCCTTCGTTTCGCCTTTCTCTCAGCTGTGTTAATGACCTGTAAGTTAGTTCCCGGATGTAACACAATACCTAGCCATTAAAAAGGAGTAGGCAGTAAATAAAATGTGACGACATATCCTACAAGTATCCTTTACCATACTAGTACCATAGGTAGTGATTACAAGCAAAAGTAACGCTGGTAGAAAACCTAGCACTCAAAATCCCATGAACATTAGCCATAACAGTTCAGAAAACATCACGAATTCCAGGATGAATCTACCTTCTTTGAAAAGAAAATGCTCAGAATTTTGCATCGCACTTCTCTACATGTGCAAACTTACTTGATACTTGAATGGCCTGTCCTCACTGGTGGTGCGGGTCTCAGCACAATCCCCATTTTTCAGAAATTTGCTGGTTCGGCCATCGGTTCCCTGGAATCCCGAGTTCAGCCTGGCCAAAGTCTGTCCCAGGTCTTCACCACCACAAGCAGTCGCAGCCCTTGTGGATCAGCGGGAGATTTGCCACCATGCGACTAATTTGGTACCAAGACGGTGACGGATCCTAATATTGGTTTACTCTTAGCTAGGCTTCCTGATGGAAATGCCGGACTCCTTCTCAACTTGGAAGACCCTGCCAGGGGATAAATCCTCTGCTGTACATCGCAGTCCAACACCCGGGAACACCTTTCAGCCACGAAGAGGTGGTAAACCGTTGGGAGGACATGTGCAAACACTTCGAGAGAACCTAGACTAAGCCCATATTGCTTCGTCTGCCTGGTCTGAAACAAAACTGTGTTTTTTCAGTGGGAACATCAAAATTCTGCCTTTTCGTATGGCTGATGAGCGAAATCGTGCCGATCCATAACAACTCTGATCACATGGTGTCCAGCAGTAAGTGAGGATTGAATCTTTCTTATCGATTAGTCGAGAAACTCACAATCATGAATGACAACTTTTCTGATTGACCAGAAAAGCTTCACGACATCACCAAATAAAATTCAGACCACTTGAACAATAGCCCGAAACAACGAGTTAAAGCAGCAAAGAGAATTCTAAAACGTGAGTTCTTCATTTTCTTTTGGTGAGCAGCTTCGAAAAAAATGCGTAGGAGTCTGAGGATTTCCGACTTTTCGCGCAATGTATACGCAAAACTACGTATTCCTGTGAAGCAAGTTAGGTTTAGTATATTTCATGGGTGCTTGGATGTCTCGTCTGCACAGGTTGTGCGGACCCCTGCATAATTTCCATTTCGTCGGAGTTTTGCTGGTTTAGCCATTGTGGTTCCTTCGAGCCCCGAGGTCAGCTAGGCCAAAGTCTGACCCATGTCGTCACCACTAAAGCAGTCGCGGTTCTTGTAGATCAGAGAGAGATTTACCGCCATGCGACTAGTTTGATACCTGGACGATGGTGGATCCTGGTATTCGTTTACTCTTTATTGGGCTTCCTGATGGAAATGCCGGACTTCTCAGATTGGGAGGCCGTGATGGTGGTATGAATCCCCCGCTTTATATCGCAGCCCGCACCCAGAAGCGCCTGCCAGCCACGATGAAGCGGTAAACTGTAGGGAGGAGTCTAGTAAGTTAGGTTTAGAATCTAGCAAACTTTAGTTTAGAATTAAGTGTAGTTGCAAGTCTTAAACAACAGATCATCGGTGGTATCCCTGGCCGTACTTTTCATCCAAGTGAACGGCTTCTATAAAGTTCGCTTGTTGTAGATAGATTTTCAAACATCTTTTTTCTTTCAGAAACGAGAATTCCACGCTGCCTATCGTCAAATGATATTCAATGGTTGATAGAAGCGAAACTTCAGAAGTTCTTGCATTTTCCGCAAGTGGAGTCAAAAACATACGGTGGGTCTCTCCTTCCTATTACTTATTGGATTAAAAACTACTTTTAATGGAAAGTATACGTTTGGTCTTAGGTGAAGTTTTGTGCAATTTCTTACTGGGCTTGCATGCATACCGAGGTGGCCCTGAATATGTACATAGTGATTCTCTTGAGAATGAATATCACGGAGTCATGAAAGAGGTACGTTTCCTCATTTTTGAGAACATTTCCCAGGTCGGGACATCCTAAATTTCATCACGAATACATAAGACCATGCACTCACAGGAAGCTTCTGGTATCCAAATTTGCTTTCTGAACGTTTGATTGTCTTTTTTTTCTACTTTCATTTCTTGTCGAAATTTTATCTGTTCACTGGAAGATTTTTGACTTTTGTCATTTACCATGCCAATAATTAATCAACTTCTAAGGATTCATTTCGTGAAGTACAGGTTTCTGAATTCGGACCAGTGTCGTCGTCTTCTGTTCGACGAATGACGCGGAGATCCTGGCGACGCTTAAAACGCGGCAAGCCCTCCGTTCTCAGTATGTTTTGTTTCCTTCTTGTTGTTCTTTGCATCGAAAACCGTACCTACAGCAAAATGGTGGAGGAAAAGAAAGGACAGTGCTTTGAAATCCTACACTTATTATATAAAGGGGGCGTGTAGCGCAGTGGTCGGGAGCGTCGTGCAATACACATGGGATCGATCTCAGCGCCTCAGGTTCACCAAGCCCTGCATCCCTGTCGGTATACTGGTGCCAGACTTGTCTGGGAGGACAGCAGCACTGGCTCAATGCATCGGTGGGCCACCGTGAGTCATAAAAGCCGGATATGCACTCCATCACGTCCAACGATGCTTAATGAAGATCCTTTATTTTATCCTTACGCCCAGTAATGGTCAGTACGACGGGCTCATTTCCTCGCAAATTTCCGGGATTTGGGTTCAAGTTTCCTTGAATTTCCTTTTTCGAAGAGTCAAATTCTTTAAAACTGAAACACTAGCGATGTACGAAGTATAATTATAACTGTGAAATTGAAGTGTTAAAAAAGTTAAAGCTCTCGGCGTTGGTCAATCCCTGAGGGATACGCCATGCATTCGACTTCATTAAGCATCGTTAGAGTTTACCGAATGCATATCTGGCCTTTACAATGACTCGTGGTGGCCTACCGATGAATCGAGCTAGTGTTATTATCCTCTCAGACAAGTTTGGTACCCATTTTCTGACCCCCGGAGAGATGGAATGCTTGGTGGGCCACGGGCGCTGGGATCGATGCCATTTGTGTGCCGCAGGGTGCCTCCGACCACTGCGCTACAGGCGCCCTTGGAGTGTTACATGTTGAATTTCTAAAATCTATGAGATTTTTTGATAGTATTCTCCATTTGGCTTTCAGAACATTATACCTTAGTTATCTCTTAGTTCCTGATCTGTTTTCTAATAAAGAGAGGTGTTTTTTTCTGAAATTATCATTCCTTTTTCAGATTCCTCATACTTCGACGACAAATTCTTCGACGACTTCCTCATCGAGTACCTACAACTTCAGTAGTGATCTTCTCTTGTAACCAGCATAACCGTCTCTTTCGGGTATATTTCTCCCCCGGGTCTCCTCTGTTGCGCTTTTGCTATCCAGTGATACATACCGTAGTTCATCCAGGTAGCCTTCATATCAAACGTACGTTGCTTTGTTTTCGCTGTCTTCTGCGAGTTTTCCTATTTATGTTTTCTTCTCTTTGTGTTTTGTTGCTCGGTTTGTCTTGGCTAGGGTTTCTGATGAGAGCCTTATCTTCGCTGACCCCGAGTCTTCACGGCAACTGTAACGAGTGCATTATATGGTTAGGCTGGTTAGCTCTTGGTCCCAGTTAGCTAGACGTATTTTCTTTATTTACAGGTTGTTCGATGTGCAATCATAGTGATGGTGTGCAATCGCTGTACACGCGATATGTGAATGTAAATTATTTTCCATACTACTATACGTCGTATTTACTGTTTCATTGTTTTGTATTGTGTCCCAGTCGTAATTATTTAATCACGCATGCAAAACAGTCGATATCTAAACTATTCATGTGAAAAAGTAGAAGCGTGTTATAAAGACCTTAAAGAAGATCTTAGAAAAGAATCAGCAAAAACAGCAAGTGGATGAGTTACACAGTTCTCTAAAAAGAATCAATGCACAGCAACATGAAGGTCAAAGTTTGAAAAACAGTGAAAACGCGCTTGTTTTGGTGCCTTTATTCATTGCGCTTTATTTAGGTAAAATAACATCACATATAAGAATTTAGAAGTAGTGAGTCTTATTGTGGCAAGAATTTTTATGAACACGCAAAATGCAATGACAGAAGCTGAAAACAAAAGCAGCCAACGACAACAAAGTATTCGTTCCTTTCAATCGACATCGTTTAGACCCAACCCTCTGGAGGATTCCAGCCGTATCGAGTTAGCATTCGGTTCGAGTGTTCAATAAACTCATTCTGCGCCTCGATTTTTGTCTTCCCAACCAGTTTTTTCCACTCATCGGCACAACTCAGCGCACTGTTTCTGTCTTAATATTCAACTGATCATACAGACAGCTCTATTTAGGGGGTCTAATATAGGAAATGGAAAATATGATTTGGGCATATTTCTGTGCTGCTTTTCGTGACATGAGTCAAACTGAGGGTAAGGGAAAGTGTTAAAATAATCTGCCTTTTCACATTGTAATATTGCGTAGGTACTTGTTCTCTAACACCAGCCACTATCGACTAATCGCAGAATTTGCTACCGTCACGGTAGGAATGTCAGTCGCCAGGCAGTGAACCGTGATTCGTTCAACAAAGGCCGGCAACTACTTGAGGTAAAGACCTGGGGTCGTTATAGCATAGGTATGCTGCTATTCGATGCAAAACCAAGCTTCAGAAGATCTTTGCTACGCACTCCTACTCACGTACCTTATCACTTACATGGTGCTAGGGAATGGTCCTGCCATCTAAGTATCCATGGTAATATTGCGTATTACCTCGATTTGGCTGATTGGTAATGAAATTGAGCAGCATTTCATATTATTGGGTTGTTCAGAAATAAATGAGCGTTTTTAACTATACTGTTTAAAATGTCATAACTTGCTTCAGAGAAAACCATTTTGCCAACGAGAAACAAGTTTTTTTTCAGCTGCGTAAACTTTTGGAGTTCTCGAAGCGATAAATCCGTTGGAGGCATTTTTGCGTCACCGTGGTTGGTGAAGCATTTCTCCAGTAGGAAGATGTCAAGGTGCTTGAAGAAGTGATAGTCGGTAGGTCAGAGGTCTGATGAATATGGCGGATAGGGCAAGGTTTCGTAGCCCAACTCGTTCAACTTCTGTAGCACTGGCTCCGCGACGAGAGGCAAGGTGTTGTCGTGTAGAAGGATTGGTCCTTTTCTGTTGACTAATGACGTTCGTTGTTGTTGGAATTTACGGTGGATTTCGTCCATTTATTGGCAACACTCCTCTGCCGTAATCGTTTCCCACGGATTCAAAAAGCTGTGATGAATCAGTCCGGCTGCAGGCCACCAAACAGTCACCATAACCTTTTTTGGTGCAATTTCGGCTTTTGGGAAGTGCTGTGGAGCCTGATTGCAATCCAACCATTGAGTTGGACGTCGCAGGTTGTCGTACAGAATCCACTTCTCGTCGGAAGTCACAATTCGATCGAGAAAAGAGCCGCTTTTTGTTGCGCTGAATAAGAGCAAACGCCACTTGAAAACGGCTACTTTTTTGATTACCGTTCCATTTGGCACTTACTTGCCGACTTTTTTTCTTTCATATGGGGTTCAAGTAAGTGGAAATTGTTCCTGTACTTACGCCAAACTGTTCTGCACCCTCTCGAGTAGATGTTCTCGTGTTTGCTTCCAATTCAATTCGTCGTCGTCAAGTTCATCGGGGCGTTCGAGGTCGAAATCACCTGATCAAAACTTCCCGAACCATGTTCCACTGTTGATTCACCAACAGTACCTTCACCCTAAACTTCGTTAATGTTTCGAGCCGTCTCTGCTACACCAGGATCGAGTTTGAACTCATAAAAGAAAATTTGACAAAAATTCGTTCTACAATTGCACAGCTCAAAATTGGTTGGAAAAAAGATTTAACTTTTGAAAAGAAATTTTTAAAAAAGTATAAAATCGGCTTTCTAATAAAATATAATATTACAAGGTACAAAGAGTATTTTATTGGAGGAAATACATTAAAACAGTAAATATTTTGAGACGCTCATGTATTTCTGAACAACCAAATGTGGATGACTGCTTTGTCATTTGCTCCACGAAGAAATGGCCAAATGTTTCGGGCCGTTGAACGAACACCAGAGTATATCAAGTTTACCAGAGAGAAACCGAAATAAAACTGGCTTCCATTTCTGAACGTTCAAATTTACCTATCCGAAAACGGCTACATTACGAAATGGTAGCGAAAGCCAGGTAATAATGATATACCGGTTCATTACCTCCCCTCTCACCACTCATATACAAAGGGCACTTGTAAGAAACATGTTTAAAACGGTCACCAGTGTGCGATCAAGATAAGAGCAGAAGGAGGAAGCGTGGAAAATGGTGCGGAAAGTATTTATTCGTAATGGCTATGAAAGGGCGTTTGTGGCGCAGTGGTTGGAGGCGCCACTGCGACACACAAGTGGAATCGATCCCTCGCTCATGGCCCACCACGCCTTCCATCCCTTCGGGGTCGGAATATTGGTACCAGACTTGTCTGCGAGGATAGCAGCACTGGCACGATACATCGGCAGGCCACCGCGAGTTATTTTAGAGACCAGATATGCATTCAATCACCTCCAACGATACTTAATGAAGTCGAATGCATGGCGGATTGAGTCAACGCGGAGGGCTTTATGCTTTTTATCCTTCTAATGGCTATGAAACTGTAGCTCCTCAGGATAGGTGTAGAGTGCTCAGTGGTACCACGACCGAGTTTGAACTCATGAAAGAAAATTTGACAAAAATTTGTTTTTAACATCTAAAATTGCACAGCTCAAAATTGGTAAAAAAAAGAGATTTAACTTTTGACCAGATGTAAAAACAGAACATTTTATTGCTAGAAATACATCAAAACAATAAATATTTCCAAACGCTCATTTATTTCTGAACAACCCAATATTTGCATTTTCTCCAGACCCACTGAGGAGATTTGCGTACTAAGTTTTGTCTGCTGAAGTTGTGAAAGTGTATGGCTGGGTAGATTGCACGTCAGCTTGACCCTAACAGGCTTTGAAGAGGGCGAAACCGCCGAAACGTCAGCTATTATGAATTGTTAAATGCTGCAGTCAAAAGTTCGTGTTTGCTCATAAAGAAAAACAGTGAATTCCATGCGCTTCGTTAGATTTTTTATTCGCTGCCTACTACAGTTTTTTTGCAGCAATTTATTATGGTGAAATGCAAAATGATATGAAGAAACCACAACGATGCTGAGACATCTGCAAAACTCCGAATCGCAACTGTCTGTGGTGGGGATCGAACACGTTATTACCCTTTCCGGGGCCTGCATAGTGTGGTGATGAACGCGTTAGTTCCCGGAGAGGAGTAGAAGCGTGTTTGATCCCCCACCGCATGCACCTGCGGTCCGAGTTTTGCAGATGTCTCAGCATCGTTGTGATTGTAGGCACTTTATCGCAAACTAAATAGTTATATAGTCTGCAAACAGCTGCTACTATCGCTCGGCATGATCCAGTTATTAGGCTTGTCTTTCCGCATAACATCCGTAATATCTGATGGTTGCGTCAAACTGTACCCAATTTTCGGAGCTGATCGTTGGTAACTGTACGAATTAATGCGAACTTCTTGGCTTACTGTGCAGTTGATCAGTTCCCATGCGTTCGACTCCTCCCTTCAAAAGCTTACCTTTGTTTCTATTTTACCTTATTCGTAATGGTAGATGTTCATTCATGAACGTTGGATCTTTGCTACTTCTTGATGTGAAGTGATTATAATCGTCATTATGGATAATTTAAAGCGGTGTACTTCCGAGAGTGCGGTCCAGAACGGTGTCAAATTATTGGTCGCAACTGACATGACATAGAGAAAGAAATCTTAATAACTCTCCAACCGCAGATTTGTTGGGTCCTCTCTTACCAGACCTCCCAACGGTTTACCGCGTCATCGTGGCTGGGAGGTGTTTTTGGGTGTCGACCCCCGATGTATAGCGGAGGCATTTATTCTCCCGGCAGGGTCTCCCAATGGCGTTTCCATTAGGAAGCTCAGCTTAGAGTGAACCGATACCAGGATCCACCACCGTCCTGATATGAAAGTAGTCGCATGGTGACAAATTTCCCTGTGATCCACAAGGGGCCGCGACTGCCTGTGCTGGTTGCGACCTGAGGCAGGCTCTGGCCTGCCTAACCTTGGGATACCGCGACTAAACCAGCAAAACTACGAAAAAGTGGAAATTATGCTGGGGCCCACATAATCGGTGACTTCGGGCCATCTAAGTATCCAAGTAAGTATCTTACCATGAATTTGACCAAATTCCTACGACACATGGAAAACACCATGATATCTATATCCCTCGTCTAGACGAAGCTGGTTTCTGGACCACTACAGTAGCTCAAGATTTCAAGGCGTTACAGATCAATAGAAGAGATGATGCATTAATCATATGCATAGTTTTTATACAATGTCCTTCTAAGTTTAAATATTTCTGGAATTGAAACTCTCAAAAAAACTGGTAATAAAAGTGTTTACAATTTCCAACAAAACAGCGACAGCTACAGACACACATTAAGCGTTACTCCCCGGAAAGGACAATAGCGCGTTCGTTCCCCACCGTGGACACCTGCCGTCCGGAGTTTGCAAATATCTCCAGCATCGTTGAAGTTATATTTCGCAATATACCCTGCCATTAAAAAGAGTAGGCAGTAAATAAAACTTACTTTCATGTTCGGAATATGCGCTTCGAAGCAGCAAGTGGAAGAAATAGAAGGGGTTATAGAAAGTCAGAGTTTCGTCGTCGTATAACAAGAAAATTCTTATACTGTATGCAAAAATTATTGGTTTTAATCGTTCTTAATCAGCAAAATTCACTAAAAGCCGAGATATGTTGATTTAAAATTAAAAAATTGGTCATTATTTTCACATTGTTTGACTACTACAGAAGTCACGACGTCCAGTAAGTGCTTAAAATGCTCCAACCTACCGTAATCGCCGACGGTGACCTGCATGTAAAGCGCTTCGAGTTTCGTCTTGTCTTCCTCAGGTACGTCGAAATTTCCGTGCACTCCTTTGTAGCCGGCTCGACTCATCTTGTCAACAGCATTTGCGAAATCCTGAATGTTTGTATGCGATGCTGAGCTATGTGAGCTCTTTAAAGAACAGATATAACCCTCGGGCGCTTTTGGTAAAAAAGAAAAACATGGAGATCTTACAAAACCTAACTGTTTTGTGTCGTTGCAAGAGTCAGTCTTCAAACAAAAACCTCATAAGGCGTGGTAAGGCGTGTTCAATCCATTCCTATTTTAGTCTGCATGTTTCTGTTCTATTTTTCCATTTTTAATGCGAAATAAGAACTTGAGAGAAATAATCCCACAAGTCGTAATCTCGGACACGTTGAGGGATTTTCATCTCTGTTGAGCCGATGCTTTGACGAAATGGCACGCGCACTACCTACTATGGTACGTAAGGGCTTTCACCAAATGAGGTCAAGCACATCTTAATTGCTTGCTAAGCAGCAACTGGGAGTTTTTGGCACACCACCAGTTATAAAATTTAACATTTAAGTGGGTAACATATGGGTGGATTACGGTAGTACTGTGTGGATAGTCATGGTGTGTGAAGCAGTAATAAGTTCTTACATTATATCTAAAGAACGTAAGGACCCTGTTCCTGAGAACGTTGAGGAACGAAATTCGTAACTGAGCTTCTTACGCCTGAGAGATTTTACAGCATTTTTCGTCAACTTTAAGGCTTTTAAGCATGGCAAATCAGCTTACCTTGTCTCTCCATAGATCCTTGTCATCTTTGTGTCTTCTGTCCCAATAGGCTTTGAACTCAAGAGCTCTGTGTTTCGCTTCAGCGTATTCAAGTTGCCACTTCTCCCATCTAAGTTCTAAGTTCCCTCTTGTGTCATTAAACTGCTAAGTAATTCTTCGTATTCTTGTTGAGCAAACACGAGGTGTTATTTTAATTCTTTATTCACGAACAAGCTGACGTTTCGGCGGATTTCGCCTTCCTCAGAGCCTGGAAAGGTCAAGTTGACAGCAATCTGTTCGGCCAAACACCTCCATAACCAAACAGAGAAAACGCTGAACCAAGATTTCAATCACATTGAGCACAGCTTTGCACACTCACCGCTTTCTATTAGGTTTCCACTGAGTATGTCGCGTGGAGAGCAACCGCACAGAACTCACATGGAAGCGTAATATGCCCCTCCCGTCAAAATAACAGCCTTATATACTGCCCAATATCACGCGTGATAATGAGGCATTCTTCCCTGCGGTTCATTTTCGGATTTCTGGAATTAATCCAGAACGCCTCGAAAGTTTTGCGAGCTTGTGTTCTCGATTCTTGTGCCAGGATCGTGACACGTACTTCGAAGTCCTCCCCGCCATGTCTCTGGGTCCCATGCGTGCCTAGAGGAGTATTTGGTTTACGTTTACCGACTAGGTGTTCTTTTATGCATGCAGACACAGAGGGGTCTGCCCGTTTCGCCAATGTATTCGTCTCCGCAGGCCTTACAGGAGATCAGGTAAACCATATCCGAGCTCATGCAATCACCGTCTCTACCATTAGGGCAAACTATGCAATTTTGCGTTGCACATAGACGGTCATGTAGGCGGTTACGAACTAGCCGGCGCCTGAGATTACCGGTGGCATTTCAACTACGTTTACCGAATTCTCTAGACCCGCCCTTCTTAAGCAGCGTTTTATAGCTGCACTTACATCATTTTACATCTATAAATTTTACATCTATCTATAATGCAGAATGTCTGCTGTCAACTTGACCTTTCCAGGCTCTGAGGAAGGGAAATCCGCCGAAACGTCAGCTTGTTCGTGAATAAAGAATAAAAATAACACCTCGTGTTTGCTCAACAAGAATACGAAGAATTACTTGATCAATGCCGAGGTTAATAGAAAGTCGGACGTGGGAGTTACTACAAAACTGCTAAGCATTTTAAATTGCTTTAGATCTAAATATCGGCTTGAAATTTTCGGTATTCAGTAATTTTACTGCAGTGCAAATAATCCAGAAATGTTCCGAAGAAGGGTTTACCAGTCTCATTACATCATTTTGATCTTTTCCGGATTAAATTCAAATGCGGACCGATGTATTCCGTTTTGACACAGATCCTATTGTTTGGCTTCAAACTTAGTGCGTCTGCATGACTTGAAGCAGTTCGTCTACTGCTGTGATGCTGTTCGGTAGACCAGACATTTGTAAAATCCTGTCAGTTTTATTCGAAACTAAGTGCATTGGCGTAACTCTTGCCGATGCTGTTATCGTACCTTAACTTTTGACGTCGTGCTTCTTCCTCCTTTTTCTCCATAAACTGCTTCTCAACTTCCCTAAAAAAACCCAACCGTAATTACCTATGTCTGGTGTTATAATCAGTATGAAGTATTCAATAGCTGTTGTCCGAGCAGTCCATTGCCATCTGACAAACAGTGATTATCCAGCTAGATCAATATATTTTTACATCTTTCTTTACTTAAGTTTACCTAACAACTGTAGACCATCGATTCGGAGCTTCGGCTCTGATGAAGACGAAGACGTCGGAACGTTAACCGAATAAAGACAATTTATCAACCTTGTGTAAGCTCAACAATTTAAACACATGCATCTTTTTTGTCGTCAATAAAGTTGAACTGCTTTCCCACTGTGATGAAGCGAGGTCAATTCAGGTTGCTAAGGAGTCCAACATTCGGAAGCCCCGCTAAGAGTAAGCTAATATCATTACCAGAAATCATCATCGTCATGGTATCAAACTATTCGCATGATGGCAAATCTCCCTGTGATCCACAAAGGCGGAGACCACCTGATTGGTGACGATCTGAGGAAGGCTTTGGCTAGGCTAACCTGGAGGCTCCAGGGAACCACAATATATATATATATAATATATATATATATATATATATATATATATATATATATATATATATATATGTGGACTACAGAACGATGTACACATCCCTACCACATACAACATGGACACTTGTTCATAACCAGCCGTATCTGCAGTAACAAACGACTTATGCATCACGACATAATTCTTACACACATTATCGAAGCAGACTACCATCCTAGAAAACGATTGAAATAGGAGGAAACTAATACGATGGCAATCGCGCTACTCATAAAGACAGCTTTTCAAGTATCCAACTGGACAAAATTTGCGATGAACAAAGCAGGTCCATTATCTAATCACTTGGTTATGGCACGGTCACCTATAGCACGAAAAGATTCTATTCTTTCAAAAAATCGAACCATCAGATCGATTAACATTGATAGGATGTTTACTGAGAATTGTAAAATATAACTTGGTTCTGAAGCCGTTAGTGACTGAATTCTTCGGGATGCTGAACGCGCTGCGGGAAGACCACCAACCCAATGGTCAAAGTTCTTCACAAAAAGCCTAGAAGAAAGACATGATGCTCAACCAGTCCCTAGAGCGAGCAGACCCCACTGGACTACTCTTGTATGCGATAGGGAAAATGCAAGACTTACTGGCGCCCGCTCGAGTCACTCGACGATCAACGGGATTACAGGTGATATACAGGTGAACTGGTTCGAAGTTTGGGGCTTGCACCGGAAGGGCTTACTGATTCACCTAACTCAGAAAATCGATATACCGAGTTATTAAACTAATCAGTGATCTGTTGATCTCGTACAATCACATATACAGACGAGTTATCTGTTCTTTATATTGCCCATCGCCTTAAGTCGTATGCACTATTTAACTAAACGTGGGTGACATAGTCTCACAAGTGGGCTACCGTCTCATTACGACTATCTTTGGGTGTTGAGCTGCACTGTGAAGCGGGTGATCCATCTATTCTGCTTGCTCTCGGAAGCTGAGTTTGAAATTCCCGTGCGGAACACTATCTAAGATCAAACCATTGCCAGGGCTCGTTGCCATTCTAGAGACAATATAGTCGCTGACTGGAAAATGGTGATGACTTCAAGACGCCTTGAACTGGTTTTAAAACTGCAACGGAGGAAATTTCGAGCAACCACAAAGTTAAAGTGGAACAGAAATAATGCAGGAGATTCTTTGTGATCAGTGAAGATAGGCCGTTCAGTTAACCCAGAGTTAGTCACAAAGCGAGCATATCGTTCTGCAGTCCACTTCTACAACAAACGCCAACCACATAAAGTACACAAAGTTAGGACACAAAAAGAATTTGAAAAGTGGGAAGGATTACCGTCCACGCATCCGATGTGCTTTGCATTGGTGATACTAGATGTAGACGAAATTTTTTAAACAGGAGACGATATGAGGAAGAAGAGGGATACACAACTGCCCTCAATTCAACCATTACAACCAAAATTGCCTTCAATTTTTTCGGAAAAATTAATCTACTAGCCAATTATGGTAAGACTGAAGATGATTGTCTACTGTATATTACTATTTTCGTCGTGTGAAATAAGATGGAACACAGAAAACGTTTTATTTAACAAGTATGAAAAATACACAAACTGAAACGTTCAAGAATGCACCATCATGTGAGCAGAGCAAAGAGGACTTCATTTACTTCATGAGGGTCAATAGAAACCTAAACCGTTGCAGAAATTCTCAAGCGTATTCATGTCTCCATCTGAGTGTCTTCAATATTCTCATCATTAGGAATACGTTTATCTGCATCGGGAATGAGATCTTGTCGATAGAGAACCTCGGCTGGAGGTAGCGGCCTGAGAAAGTCCGACGCACTATCTTTCTCCCTCTCTTTCTTCATCAGCTCAGCAAGCTAAGAACATGTTTTAAACATTTCTTAGAGTGGTAGTTATCCTACCGTTAACGTCATTTTTATACTCAAACTGACTATAGAATACAAGGAATGGCATCGTGTACTGTAAAACCCTCTCCTTTATTGCATCATAGCAGAAGATTCATTCAGCATTCACAAGTTACTTACTAAGTAGGGAACATATGTAACGTTTAAACGTTTATTAGAGTAAAACGAGTCTTACCTTTGCTACATTTTCAGAAAAATTAAACCGGCCTTTCCTTCGTGCTC
This sequence comes from Angiostrongylus vasorum, assembly GCA_018806985.1. Taxonomy (NCBI): domain Eukaryota; kingdom Metazoa; phylum Nematoda; class Chromadorea; order Rhabditida; family Metastrongylidae; genus Angiostrongylus; species Angiostrongylus vasorum. The sequence goes on along the minus strand of JADANN010000359.1, from coordinate 1,006,532 downwards.
GCATGATTTTCCGTTCTTCTTTGTTCTCAGCGAGAATCTTCTCCTGCAACAACACTAAAGCATTAATCATGTACAACAGCAAACACAACAAGTGCAGGCATGTATGGAGGTCCGAAGGCGATAAAAAAATAGTTACTGATTCTGGGCAAAGAAACAAACACAAAAGGAGGAACCAAACAGAGTAAAACAATGAGAATTCAGAATCCACTATGATTGAAGCACATCCTTGCATGGCAATTTATGGAAACGAAAGACAGTGCTACCTAGCTGAAAAATACCCCATACCAAAAATAGATTTACTGTAGGCTCAAGTTTAGTATTATGTTAAAGTTACGTATTGTACAATACATCCACAGAGTAACACTTGGATAACTGGATGGCCTATCCTCACTGGTTGAGCGACCCCAGCAAAATTTCCATTTTTTCGGAATCTTGGTGGTTTAGCCATTGTGGAACCTTGGGGTCCTGAAGTCAGCCACGCAAAAGTTTACTCCAGGTAGTCGCCACCTATGTGAACCATAGGGAGATTTGTCATCACTTGGTTGGGCTTTCTGACGGAAACGTCGGACTCCTTTTCAGCTTGGGAGACCCTATTGGGTGATGAATCCCTCAGCTGTACATCGCAACCCGGCACGCAGTAACACCTCTCAGCCACGATGAGGAGGCAAACCGTTGCGAGGACATCCACAGAATAATAACACTCAAAAAATAAGCACTAGTATGAAACCTAAAGATACCTTGACATCTTCTGGAATATCAGGATCTAATTTAAATAGTGAGATGAAAACACCGCCCGGTGTACGCCGTCGTTGCCCATTATCAATCTGAATACGATTACAGTCTAAAAGAGTTGCTCTGGATGAAAAGGTACTCATTCCTACCATCATTCCACCGGAGCATTCAACTTTACGCGTTTCCTCGAAAAGTGATATGGCCTAAAAATTAAATTATACTTACTGTGAAATAGAATGCACCACACGTGAAAAGCGCATTTAGGGTGAGTACAAAAAAACCGCACGTGTCCTTTGCGCACCTTATCAATGCCGCAAGCAATGACGATGGGACGTAAAGGTTTCGGGTTTCGTTCTCCTAGAGCTTTAACTATTTCGTCTCCTAGTTGCTCAATAGAAATATCCGTGGCAAACTCCACTGCCATCAGTGTTTCCAGAGAATACGATGGACTAAGGAGATGGCTACGGTCTGCTACCTTCCCTTGCCATGATCGTTTCAATCCACTATTAATATTTCTGCCTCTATATCCATTATGAGAGGTACCACACTTACGTGGAACTCTGCCACTGCCAGATGGTTCACAAAGACCTGTACAGATAACATGGTTAGGAAATATGCAGCTCTAAAGCGAAAAGGGCTAGCTAGGACTAGATATGAACCACATTTTTTATGTACTACATTTCCATAGGAAAAGAAAATAAAGCAAAGAATTTCACTTCAGAGACTAACTTGTTCCGAAAGATCATGAAGCTAAATACCATTTATCATTGCTGCGAAACTCAAGAAGTAATGTCAAACTCCCAAACTCCTCAGAAACAACCCACCTCCTCTTTTCAATGAACTATTCGCAGTGGTTCTTGAAGAAGAACAGTAGTCCTGTTCTGGTAATCGTTCACAAAAGGCAGTTTCAGCAGAAAGGTCTATAGCCGAATCACCAAAAGGATCATCGGATAAAGCAGACGCCACAGACTCACTCAACTAAAATAATGACGTAAGTAAAGAGAAATGGGAAAACCAATACTTCGATATTGTTCCCTATGCCGCAATTCCGAATATATGTGGATAACGTTTTTGTACCTCATCAACATTCCAAGCCGCTCAAATAGCTATTCTCGAACGAACCTTACAACGTTACAAAGATAGAGATCTATTCTCACCAAGTAAGGAAGAGCTTACCAATATGGACTCGTTGTACTCAGAACGAACGACAGCCCTCGGAATGTAGTAGGATTCGACGCCACGGTTAATTTTATTCTCATCCTTAATGGCCAAAATATTGAAATTGGACTCAAGTATCAAACCGTTCCCTGTACATACCGGTTTATCCAAAGCCATACTGGAACCTTTTTGAAAAAGATTCTGCTCCATTAAAGCATCCCGCCAAAGACGAGCTACTCGCTTTGCAACAGGACCGCTGTCTTCCTATAAATAAGAGAAAGATGACGCTTCACATGATCGGTGCGGAAATAAAGAATACATTGTTTCTATACAGAAAAAACACTAACCTGTTTTTCAACATCACTTGATTCACCTGCATTCACAGGAACATCTTCATCATGGTCCGAATCGGATTCTGCAACGGATTTAAAGAAGACTTCCTTCCGGCATCATGATTTGATAAGTAGAATCTTTGGAATTCTTATAACTGATTCACATTTACAGTTTCTACATTCATTTATGACCATATGAGTAACATATGACTATATATGGCCAGACTTCGAAAGAGTTGCATAAGAACATTTCTTCCTAGTTTCTTCTACGTGTATAAAATATAAAGTAACACTCCTAATGGTCTAATGCCTCACCGTGGCTGGGAGGTGTTCCTGGGTGTCGCGCTGCGATGTACAGCGGGGGATTCACCCTCAACAGGGCCTCCCAAACTGAGGAGTCCGGCGTTTTCATCAGGAAGTCCAGCTAAGAGTAAACCATTACTAGTATCCACCATCATACTGATACAAAACTGGTCGCATGATGGCAAATCTCCCTCTGATCCATAAGGGCGGCGACTGCCTGTGGTGGTGCCAACCTAGGACAGACCCTGCCTAGGCTGACCTCAAGACTCCCGAGAACCAGGATGGCTAAGCTGCTAAAACTTCGAAAAAATGGAAGTTATGGTAAGACCCGCACAACAAGTGAAGACGAGCTGTCGACGTTTCCAGGTAAGTAAGGTATAAAGTGACACTAGATTCTGCTTCCGACAACATGTTAATATCCATCGCTCCGTGGTAGACCTTATGAAAACAACATGGAAATTCTTCAACTCACCATCTGCTTTCCTTCTATAGTCCATTTTGGCTGAAACGGAAGGATAACAAGATTATCAGCATAAAATTTCATAAAAATGGGCAAATATTCAAAGGTTCATAAACCTCGAGGAAATTCTGAACTTCAAACATCTTTGCTACAAGTTCTACAGTAAGACTGACCTGTTATCAGTTTATTAAAGAAGCTCATAATATCTACACACCACGTTAGATGTCTTTAAAACAGTGAAAAAAGAATGTCATACTGTAGTTTGTGTACCGTAGGAAGAATATAAAAGGAATATGTGTATACAGGAAACAAAAAGGGAAAAGAAAAACAACTACTACTCCCAAAAAATCGCGAACTTTATTCTTGGGAACGCAAGAACGCAGTTAAAGAATGAGCGGCACTATAGACAAAGAATCATTTTATGTTTAAACGTATTGTAAATGGTCTTAGCTAGTGTCCCCGTGCGGCATGAGACATGTATGACTCTTTCTTGACTACTTTTTCCGCCACACAGAGCTTTTCTGACATATTTCTATGTACATTTTACTACTTCTCCAACACCAAAATTCCAGGTGTTGGTCAAGAAAACTACTCTCTACAAGTAATAATTTACAGCACAGCGTTTCTCCGACGACGTTGTCTATTTGAATTCCGTGGCAGCAGTACTAAAGAGACTAGTGTTTGTGAGCAAGCCTCAAAAAACGCGAAAGTACCAAGCAGGCGTCTTCCATCCGCCCCAGAGCGAGTACCACCAAAAATCCTCCCGTAATCGCTGCCTTTAGCATCAATGAAGAAACATAAACACTGCAGCTAGTGAACGTGTATATGGGTCACGATCGTGCGCTCTTTGAGCTGTATGAGGTAAATATGTCTCAACATGGCAAGAATTAGAGGTCGTTGTTGTGTGCCATCTATACTCTGATTACCGTGCACCCAGATAACTGTACTATTTTAGAGAGTACACATCACAGTTTTTCCAACTCTAGAAAACACTACCTGGACCTATTCTCTGCACAGAAATCAGAAAATTCTGGAAATGTGAGATTCTAGCCCCTGTTAAAAAGCTATCAATAACGAATAAAACAGCGAAAATAGCACTTCTGACTTAAAAGCAGCGAGTATACCTCCACCTCCGAATTAAACCATTTCACTCCAAAAACTTCACAGCTGTGTTGACTAAACACTTAGGATCGTCGGCACTACCACCAGAAACAATAATACTTGGAAAGCAAAAATATTAGAGTCAGAGCATGTGTTATGCATCACACAAACGTTATGTATATGCACATATGTATACAAATATATATACACATGTGCATATATATGTGTATATATACACACATAAAAAACAAAACGCTCTTAACATATGAAACTAATGCATTAAAACCAGCTCTATTTCTCAACCCTTATTATGAGTATTTCCCCAACCACGACGATGGTAATCCTTGTAGTCGTCCCAGATCATGGATCTCGCTCTAGCCTGTTCATCGTTCTCCTCTCGATCGCACTGTGACGAGCATGCATCATCCGCATTACTTAACATGAATTGCACATTGGATAAATTGAGCTGTTCCTGTTAGGTATAGTTGGAAAGGTCATTTTTCCAAAGAAAAACCTAAAAATTACCTTGCAAGACACGTCTTTTGCTCTTTTTGCGATGGAATTGAAGTGTTGCTGAACTTTTGGTTGTACCATTCATCTACTGTCAGTGTGGGAATAGATGGATAACCAAGACCAAACACAGACTTCTGTTGCGTCGAACGAGCGATAATGAACGGCTTGAAACCTGCTGAAATGCAACAGAACCCTTATTGGTAACGCAGACAATCCGTTTCAGTTTTCAATATTATATTTTTACCTACCCGACTTTCCGTCACTGACGAGCAATGATGAATTAATGGACTGCTTCTTATCTACAACAGATGCACCCCTCTCTTCACTGGATGTTTGCATTCGTTTTTGCATCATTTCTACAAGAGGCAACTCGCCTGAAACACTAAATAAAACAGCGATTGATTGGAAAGCTATATGACTGGATGTTAAATTTAAAAAAGCGGAAAAGTAAGAAGAGAAAAATACGAAGGACTAAAGTTCATTCTCAAATAAACAACCTTCAATCGACTCAAGCTCTTCCAGTACTTTCTGCGCCCAGTATCTCAACACAGCGAGATGAAGTGCTCTCTTAAAGCAACATATTACAGCTAAGAACACTGATGATATTAGCAAAACTTGAACATTTCATCTCTCGAACAAACCTGAACTGACTCATCCGCTTTGTTTAAATCAAGCTGACCTCTGAGCTGCTCTATAATCGCCTTCAGTTCCTTCTCTTTTCGAAAACGAGCAATTTTTTGTTCTCGCAATTCCTCACCCGTGAACTTTTTTTTCCGTGAATTCGCTTCATCAGAACATTCTGTGCAATACTAATCATGACAAAAACATAAGAGATTAAAGTAAACAAACGATTTTAGGGAAATTTAGAAAAATGATAAGGATTTCCGTGAATACAAATAGGACGAATCACAGGTTCACACATAATGCCCACTGAAATTGACCGTAGTAGCAGATAACTTTTCGTTATTTGTCTAGTCAATCATCGTTTCCCTATGAGATAGATAACTCGACTTAACATAGATCACTGGCGCGTTATTATCACCATGTATAACTTTATATTTACTGCTCATTTTTTCTTTTTTTTATGGCGGGGTATTATATGAAATACAACTAAAATGATGATGAGACATTTGCAAAACCTAGACCTCAGCCCAGAATCGAACCCTCGATTACCCTTTCCGGGTGACTAACGTGTTACCCACAGCACCACTGAGGCCCTTACTTTGCCTTTCTCCTGTTACGATAAGAAACTGGCTGAGAGAAAGGCAAAACAAGGGACACAGTTGTTAACACGTTAGCCCCGGAAAGGCGTCCTAGTTTTGCAAAAATCTCAGCATTATTGCCATTATTATCAAAACTGCTTCTCAGCCATCCACCAAGGAATGTTCTTTGTAATCGTAACAAGACACATTTCGTTGTGATATAACAGTATTTAGACCATTTGTGGTTGATGGTATCCACAATGTAATCTGCAACCCGAATACGACGACTTGGACGAGAACCACCGAAACCTCCATACCCTACCATTACAGGATTGTCTATGAGCTCCGCTTGCAGAAGAAACACGAAGAGTAGCAATTCTTTTCGCACGAGATCGCTTGCTTTCACAGTTTTTAGTTATGGATGACCACAGGGATCTCGTCGAACTCTAAACTGGGTTTCGATTGCATGCTCATTGGTAATCACTTTGACTCTTCCCAAATAGATGAGGGCCCAGTTGCTGGAGACCATCTGGAATTGCTTCTGTACTGTTAGCTCAAATAACTGCTGATGACTGGAAGCTTCTGAGCAAATCAACACACAAGACAAAATCCAATATACCTAAATTACCACGCATTTACGCATGCAAGCCTAGTGTACTTTTGATGGTGTTCAGTCCACAATCGGTTTTTCAGGGATGCGCTAGATAGCCTCGTCACTATCGGGTCGACATACCGAAAAATCCGTCGGCTACGTACAAGTGAAGCTTGAAATAAACTACGAAATGGTGGCCCAGATTAGTCATTTAACTACACTTCGCTGTAATTGCCACACTGTTCATAAAAGATTGTGGATATATTTGATCTTGTAAATTTTCATGAGACCACAATGACCAATTTGCTAATGTTTAGCACACATTTTCAGGGTGCATTAGGAAATTCCTTAGATCTTTTAACGGTAAAGAGTAAAATGTGGGTGAAGACTTTCAAAATGTATGAAAGTCAAAAGTAAATGGTGCGTTTTGAAAAGCGAATACAACCAAACTCATATAATCCAACGAACCGATAAAAATCCAGGAATTTTCAAAGCGTGGGACATTTGTAACTAATAAAACAGAAGCATATTTCGCTTATGATGACCAAACCTTACCAATCCTATTGCATTTCAAGATGCCAAAAGAATTTTTAACATGGAATCGAAGGAATCATAGATAATAGCTGCATTAACGACTAGAATGAAAGAAATCGGGTAAATTCAGCGGGAAGTGGACCAAAAGGCATCAACATGTGCAAAGGGTTCGCAAAAATATATGCACAACATCCTCACCTTAATTCTATCGATCGGCGCCATCAGCATTCACCCGTCAACGGAACTGATCTAGAGAGCCAAAATTGACAACGAACCCAGTTGTATCCGTAGTCGAAATCACAAGGTTAACTTTTTATTTGCTGCCTATTACAATTTTTCATGGGAGAATATTACCCTGTAGTTAAAGTTACTTGAACTTACTTGATACTTGAACGGCCCGTCCTCACTAGTTGTGCGGGCCCCAGCATAATCACCAGTTTTCGGAGATTTGTTGGTTAAGCCATTGTGGTTCCCTGGAATCACGAGGATATCCTGGCCAAAGTCTGCTCCAGGTCGTCACCACGACAGGCAGTTGCAGCCCTTATGGATCAGAGAGAGATTTGCCATCATGCGACCTTGGTACCAGGACGGTGGTGGATACTGGTAATGGTTTACTCTTAGCTAGGCTTCCTGATGGAAACGCCGGACTCCTTCTCAGTTTGGGAGACCATGCCGGGGGGAAGAATCCCCGCGCTGTACATCGCAGTCCGACACCCAGGGACACCTCCCATGGAGGTATGATTTCGACTACGGCCTCAGCTTAACTGGGTTCGTTGCCGATTTGGGTTCCCTAGATCAATCCCGTTGACGGGTGATTGCTGATGGCGCTGACAGATAGAAGTGAGAAACAGAAGAAACGAAGAACCCGCATGGTGTGGTGGTGAACGCGTTAGCCCTTGGAAAGGTTAATACCGCGTTCGTTCCCCAACCCAGACACCTGCGTTCAGGAGTTTTGCAAATATCTCAGCATCATTGTGGTTGTATCACACGTAATACCTTGCCATGAAAAGTTGCAATAGGCAGTAAATAAAAAGTTATCATCCTTACTTTATTTAGAAGGTGACTCATTGATACATGGTACAGTCAAACCTCCGAATATATTGGTTTTGAGCAAAAGAAGTGTTTATTCCCACCCTTAACTAAATTTCCACCCACAATGTAGTTCTCCTTTGCGCTTGTGATGTAAATAGAAGTTACATTTAATCGGGACAAAAAATATATTGCACTCAGACCATCGAGTCATCACAGGTCACACTATTTCGCAGCCTTTAAACAATTATAACGAAACCTCTACGCAATCTCCTCATTACCATCCTCATCCTCATCGAACTGATAGAAAACATGAGTTCTGAACAGTGATCACCATTATCCATTGACCTGCATAAAAGAGCATCGTCGGGTGAGTATGGGTCATTAGAGAGATGCTTCACTGAGGAAGATCCGACTCGATGGGACGACGAAGACGCCACATCGAGAAGACGAACAATTGTGGAATATCGACTCGGATCACCAGGTATGATGAAGATGAAGACGTCGAAACGCTAGCCGAATAAAACTTATATTACAACCTCATAAAAGTTCAACGATTTGAACTCAAATCTATCAAATGGAAACGGCTTAAGTAGACGTACCAGCTTAATCACTAGATCAATAACATCCCTCATAAATCTGGCATAAGTACCATCGAATCGATCATCCCGTTACAATTGGGGTGGGAAATGTTGTCATAAAGCACGGAATCACAGCAACCTCAAAATGACTGCCACATTAAATTTCAAAGATTGGGATCCTCCATGAGTTCTACAAGCAAAGAAAGTATACCAAACACCTCTGAGTGATCAGAATTTCACCTATACAGCTATGTAAAATATAACCGGCATTTTCCTCGATGAAAAAAAAAATTGAGAAAAAATTCTCCGCCGAAATCTTGTAAAGTATGAAGTGCTCAGACTCCATATCTATCCGGACATACGTAACACTAGTTCAGCTCATATTGGATCAATGGAAGTTCTGTAGATTTTTATAAACAACATACTTGAAAACTAATTCTTTGTACATAAATTGGTTAAGACAGCAACTGTGGACCATCTACTAGGACCATCGGCCCTGATGAAGACGAAGATGTCAAACGTTAGCCGAATAAAAATTATCTATCAACATTGTGTAAGCTTATCAAAAAAAGAATACATAAAAGTTGGTTAAATACTAAGACCTAGGAAAGAAATTGCAGAATTTTCCAAGATGTTGCGGGAAAAAATGCAGTTTTCCAATTGACTGATACTGCAGTTAAAGAAATAGGCACCAAAAAAGAATTAAATTTTATACCTTCTTCCGTCTTCCTGAAGAAGCAGGCTTCTTCCAATTTCAAACCCGTAGCATTGCAAGCGACGTAAGAAGTCAGTATAATACACCTGAAACTGGAGCGAATTCCGCTTGATGTTAACCAATGCTCGAAAGGTTTAATCACAAGAAATAGGTGATAGCGAAGATAAAGCTAGTACGACATAAACCTGCTTTCCTGACGGGTTAAGGGAAATCAGATCACAAAAATGGAAATCATCAGAAGCACATCAACATTCAAGGCCACAAGCCTAATTTTATGCCTCTTTAACTGACGTCTTTTTAGCTACAGCTGTTGCGACCTGAAACTAACTCGTGCCCGGCGGTCTACCACTCCCCCTCCCCCGAATAAACCATACAAATGCCTTTCATAAGAAAATGTTCTCGTGTTACTCTCAAAAAAAAGGTAAACATTCGTGGGGAAGCGGGACTCATGCTCTATGCTTCGAGACATGGAAAGATCTTCGTACAATCCGTATGATCACCCGTTATCTCTGTCCCTTCTTTCATCATGTGGCTTAACGAAGAAACTCATCCAAAAAAGCTTTTTGTATACTATTAAGTTTAAACAGTAGCTTCTCCATACGATTGCTACGTTGTCTGTGTTCGACAAGCTACCCATTGAATATATAAAGCACAGTAGCAACTCCTAAGCGGCAAAATAAACAATCGGGAAGGAAATGAGCTGCACTCAATCGACACCAGGAGCTCTCCCTAGCACGTGTAGAACGTGAGTAGGAATCAACTCATAGACTCTAAGTATTAAACACATCTAACAAAAAGGAAAATGACATCTGATGATCAATAACGTATTTTATCCTAATGTTAAAACGATCGTATCTAATTACTTTAATTACTTTAGCACCAGTGCTTCCGATTACCAGGTAACTTAAACAGAACTTGGAATAAAATAACTTAACATGTTGCATTCACTGAAAACAAAATCAGGTTGCCACTCTATAATTACTCGTAACCTCCCAACGGTTTACCGCCTCATCGTGGCTGGGAGGTGTTCCTGGGTGTCGGACTGCGATGAACAGCGTGGGGATTCATTCCTCCAGCAGTATCTCCCAAGCAGAGTAGTCCGGCGTTTCCACTAGCAAGCCCATCTAAAAAGTAAACCAGTACCAGGATCCACCATCGTCCTGGTATCAAATCGCATGGTGGTAAATCTCCCTCTGATCCACAAAGGTTGCGACTGCCTTTGTAGTGACGACCTGGAGCATACTTTGGCTAGGCTGACCTCTGGACTCCAGGAAACCACAATGGCTAAATCAGCAAAACTCCGAAAAATGGAAATTATGCTGGGTCCGCACAACCAATGAACATGGGTCATCAAGTACCCAAGTAAGTAACTACTCGTAAGTGGTTAAAATTTGATCAAGAAAGTTTAAACAAGATAAACCTTAGCTAATCGTAATTGCTCCGCACGATGGCTTGGATCTGTCACTGTGTTATGATGTGCGACACCAAGATAACAAGGGATGAGCAAAAAGCAAAGGGAAGAAGTGGGCAAATCTTCAACCTGAAAGCTGTTTTTAAGCCATGTTTCCGTTACATCATTCAGCGCTGACAATAAACGAGAATCGAAGTAATTACACAGCAAAATAAAAGTAGACATAGAATAAGCGCAACATGTAGGAGAGATTACCAGCTCGTTGTCTGAGAATAAGTCCAGCTTAGACACAGATCTAGTCAAGTTTTCCAGCATTTGTATGGCTCCTTTGATCCGGCTCTGAATAGTTGTGTATCTACTATGATAAGTAACCCAACAGTAAGGACAGCAAAAGTAAAGAACAGAGAAATGGAGAATTGAAAATTATGAGTGAAGTAAACAAATTAGAACTCAAAAAAGTGATTAAGGAGAACGAGTCAAAAAGACACGATGAGAAGGGGCGATAGGAAGCAAAAAGACAGATAAGAAAGCACATTAGTTTACTGTTAGCGAATTGGAAAAAAAGCCGATGACGTAGTCTTCCTGAGCGTTGAATTGTGGTGTAACTCAAAGTTCATTCTCCAGAAAGAGTTGAAACTGTGAAGAAGTCCGAAGTTTCCTCATGAAAGCCCAGGTAGGAGTAAATCTATGCAAATACCCACCACTATCCTGCAGGAGACCTCCTAGGTGTGAATAGTAATCCCATCTAAGATCATCCACAACAGTCCATGATAGACTGGGGGGACAATCTAGGTAGTGAATGGCACGGCTAAATCTGAGCTAGCCTGGACAGGTCCAAACTGAAACTGTACTACGGCGGGCACCACAGCTCATTTAGGTATCCAAATAAGTAAGCAAACTGTACTTTAGCATTCAGATGTATTTCCCTTACTTGTAAATCCGCAGAAGAGAAGTGCCCATCTGTGATGTCATTTATGACTTCCTCTGCCTTCTTGAAGTCGTCAGCAAGTGTTCTGGAGTCGCCGTCATCACCGTCACCACCGTTACTCCTTTCAGTACAGGACATCTGAAATTTGATACCACAAAAGAATACATGTAGTAGATGAGGAACCAAAATTGTACGCTTTCAATCAATGAGATAACAAAAATTCAGTCAAAGTTAACAAGATATACGCATGTACGTGTATATGTGTACGCACATATATATGTGCACACACACACTTTATCTATACATATCTATATACATATATATATATATACATATATATGTACATACATAAACTAACAATACGTTTATACACTACCTGCAAGTGTGCATATACATTTAAAATAAGCAACGGCGCTAGTTCGACCCCTCCACCAACAAGTTCTCCAATCCACGTGGGAACGCCTTAGCCTGGCTATCTCACAAATGGCAATCAAAATCGACAAGACCAGCATTCTAAGACGCCCATAAAGAAGACGAACTCCTCAGGCAGCAGGCGAAACAACACGCGAAACGCTCCAAAACAATTGTGGACGACGAATGCGAGGGAAATGAATGGAACTTGGCATTACTGGAACCCGAACAGTAGATCTGATGACGGATCATGCAAAATGAACAAACGAATAAACAAACCTAAAACATTAATTCAACGAAGGAACCAGGCCTTTCTGACGAATGCTGCGATCGTCGTCGATTTGCGAAAACACCTCTGTCTGAATTTTTCGCGTCGGCGACGCGCAGTTGGTGTCATTTCAGAACCAGTCATTCCTTGTCCGTCCTCGTATATGGCGGTTGCGTTCGCGATATTCGATCGAGGTGTAAGTATTTCGAAGAGTTTCTGTCTGTTAAGTTTTAAACAAAATAAATTGCAGAGATATTTTTGGATGTACCCAGATGTTGAGGTGCTATGAAATAGTGAAAGAATGAAATGTACTAGAAAGGAACGTAGACTTTCATATTGCTCTGTAGAACGTGCGTTTGCTAAACGCCATAAACGATGTGTACCGAAGTCATGCGTACGAAGTGGAGCTGTTCATACACTGTTCGCTGGATATCGTTGACGAGAAAGCCTCAAAAGCAAATGAAATGTTCTTAGGACAGCTCTACAGCGATCAGACGTACAAGGTATGTTTCCGTATCTGAGCAGAGATTCCAGTGAAATAAAGGCCTGTTCAGTTGAACAATGATCTCGACACTTTGTTTACGAACGGACCTCGTAGTTTGTTATACGTATTTGATGGTAGTATAAAGTGGCAGAGTGTGGCGCACTGGCCGGAGGTGCCACGCAATACACATGGGATCGATCCTCACGTCCCAGGCACACCAAGCTCTCCATCGCTCCGGATTTGGCAAATTGGTGACAGAATTATCTGGGAGGATAGCAGCACTAGCTCGGTACATCGGTAGGCCACCGCGACTAGTTGTAAAGGCCAGATATGCATTAAGTCATCTCCAACAATGTTTAGTGAAGTCAAATGCATGGCGCATCTCTCAAGGATTAATCGACACCGAGAGCTTTATCCTTTATTCTTTATTAATGGATCGATTACTGTTAAGTGGTAGAGTTGGTAATACTTCGCTGTGACTTCACTAACAGTGTTGGAAATAATTTCGACTACAAACACGTACTCTAATTTTTGGTTTTTTCTTTTTTTTTGCTGAGTATAGGGACCTTCTATTCTTTACGTACCACCAAAACGTTCACATTGAGAGGCAGGACATTACAAGTTAGATTGTTGAAAGTTAGTTACTTTATTTAGTCAACCTCGTGTTACCTTAACAATCCAAGAAGGCATTACAAGTTAGATCAGTCAGTCACAGGTTGTTGATCTCGTCATTCAAACCGTCCACTTTACATGCACCTCTCAGCTTTACTGCAGGGGCATTCTGATCTCTAACGAATCTAGTCAGGAACTGAAGTCGAATGACAATCCATTTGGTGCAGCCGAAAGTCGCTCCAGGGAGATTCGATTGTGAAAGCTTTTACAAGCCCTTCAGGAGCCAACCAGGATTTGTAAAGCTGACGTATTACATCCCATGATCACAATGTCTATTGATTGAGATGCGCCTACAGTTTACACTCTGAACACTGCGATACGCGAATGTTGATGCGTTAATGAAATGGCTTGCAGTTACCAGCAACTAGACGAATATATATTTTTCAGTATGTTCTAAATTTTTGAGCTTACACAAGGTTGATGAACAACTTTTACAATTATTGGGGTGATGTCCCACTGAGGAAGATTCGACTCGATACGGAGGCGAAGACGCCACATCGAGAAGACGAAACTACTGTGGACCATCGATTCGAATCATCGGCTCTTATGAAGATGAAGACGTCGAAGCGTTAACCAAATAAATCTATTTATCAAACTCGTGTAGGCTTAAGAATTTAAAACATGTCGATTATTTTATTTTCGAGGTTCAATGACGATCGGTTTGAAAACTATGTATTTTCCTTCCTTGCACTGAAGTTCAGTAGTAATTGATTGGCCGAACATTAAAAGATGATGGAGATGGACGACGCTATGTGATGCTTTTAAGGAATCGTACGGATTTACTCTGCAAAGGAGTTTGTAAAGTGAGGGGAGCAAAACATACACTTTGTTCTAAATGTTTCAGTTTTTTTAGTTTTCAACTTCGACAAATACGTTTTCGGGATGCTTATAGTTCTTGATATACTCGTTAAGCAAACATGAGGTGTTACCTTTTTCTTTATTACGTTAAAGTTGACATTTCGTCTCGAAGAACGTTCTTCCTTAGTGGAAGGCACGTAAAAAACGGGTCTGAAGAAGGCGTTACCGCCGAAACGTCAGTTTTAACGAAATAAAGAATATGGCTAGAAATCTATGGTACAAGTCGGAAAGCATGTACACCAAATAACATGACCACCTCGAGCCGAGGCAATTGTATCAAACGATATGGCGACTTGGAGCTTCGTATGGTTTCAATATAAGTGATAAACACATATCCACACAAAGAAAAACACAGTAGCCACTGTCCAGATTTCTGGACTTCTGGCAGATTGATACGAAGTTCCAAGTCGTTATATCGTCTTCGACAAGTTCCTCGGCTCGAAGTGATCATTTTATTTGGAATAAAAAATAAACTAACACCTCATGTTTGACAAGAATATCGAGAACTATTTGATCAATGCCGAAGTTAATAAAAAGTCAGTCATGCTTTGTAGATCCACTTAGAAGTTGGTCACTGGTTTCGTACCGCTGCGAATCAAAACATTTTTAGTCGTTTGGATTCATTACGAATACTGGAGTGCGAATGGTTTTAGTTCTCGAAATAAACAATCTCGAGTTGAAAGATTTGGATATACGAGGGATATTCAAGAAGTTTCACACCCTCTACTGCAATGCCATCTCCAATCCTTTTCATCCTTTGGGGGACGAAATTTCTTCGAAGTAAGTTGCTTCTTTCTATCCTACGATCTTCAGTATCTTTCCTTCCGTTGTCAGTTTCGAGATCATTTACAGCATTCAGTGAAAATCCTTATCATTTTGTCAACCAATTGATTTAAGGAACATTTTGGGAGCGGCTATGCGAATATTAAACGGAGATGATGAAACCTGATATGATGTCATACTAATGTTTTTTATTTAATTTGTGTATAAACGGACAGTGGCTACTGTGTTTTTCTTTGTGTGGATATGTGTTTATCAATTATATTGAAGCCCATACATCTATGTAACGTTATCTACGTCAGCAAATTTTCCTTTCCCAGATGGGCGAAGGATTTAATGGAACTGTCCATATAACAAATATTAGTGACTTTATAGCTCCAAGTGCGGTACGTTCTGGTCTCATATTTTCTTTTCTTCTACCTCTAGATTTTTTCCAACGCTCCATATAGCTTATTGCATTATTTTGTTATTGTATTGCCATTAAGGGAAAGCTGGGTGCAGAATTGTTATTGTTAAGTTACTAATAGCTATCTAAATAGTTGGATACTTGGACAGCTCGTCCTCACTGGTTGTGCGGGCTCCAGCAAAATTTACATTTTTTTTCGAAGTTTTGCTGGTTTAGCCATTGTGGTTCCTTGGAGTCCCGAGGTCAGTCTAACCCCAGGTCGTCGCCAGTCGCCGCCCTTGTCGATCAGAGAGAGATCTGCCTGAATACTTTTCTGTTTCGGTGACCTTGCTGAGGGATGAATCCCCACGCTGTACATCGCAGCTCGAGACCTAGGAACACCTTCCAGCGATGATGATGCGGTAAACCGTTTGAAGGCCCTATCTAAATAGCCACTTAAAACCTAACTTAGTTGCTGTTTTATACGTTCTGAGGGCATAAAAACTAATGGCTGTGTGCTTCTTGTTCTGTGCTTGTTACACTTCGAATTATTAAATCGGAGTGAATCTCGTTGACGGCTTTTGCCTTAGCTCGATTTTTGTTCAAGATTGTTCTCTATTTTAATCCGGGAAATAGTTATCGACTATCATTGTATGACTATCATCATAAGGATGGTTGCATACCTCGTTTATTTCTGTTCACACGCCGTGATAGATTCTGGAACTTAAGGAACTTCAGCAACGTTTCCAAGGTTACTCCAGTCGTCGAACTTTTTGTGACAGAGACAAAATTCTCGTTCGCGGAAACGGAACAAGTGATAGCCTAATTGCGCATTGTCAGTTTGTAGGGATAGGGGGCCCAAGTGTCCAGCATGGCTCATTTAGTTGTCTGCAGATCAACATTCCGATGTAAGAGGGAGCCTCGTCAGTCCAAATACAGCTGCAAAATCGCTTGGTTTGCTTTTCATTCAAGGTAGCGGTGAGCTTGTGGAGTGGCTCTATGTAGTGACTGAAAGGACCGTCTGGCTGTGCTTCAGCGGCTCTACTGAATATCACGCCCAATGAGTCCCAGTGAATGAAAAGCTTGCGATTATGTGGATTTGAACTCGGTTAAGCTGCGTCCTTGCTAAGATGAAACAGAACGCGTATTGCGTGTTTTTAATGAGGACCTAGCTTTTATCACCAGTAGCGATATCTTTCAGAAATCTTATCGGTGTTTGTCAATCTGTAGGCAGTCACAAATGCTGATTAACAGGGATCTTTCTTGGCCATTCAATGTGAGGTATCCAATGACATTACCCCTTTGCGGTAGTCCATTAATTGTCAGTGATGTAACGAAATGAGAAGGACGCGTGGGGCTCAGTGGTCGGAGGCTCCCTACAACACACATGGAACAATCTCCGCGCTCCTGAGCAACAAAGGCTCCATCACCCGGGATCGCCAAATTGATACCAGACTTGTCTGGGAGTATAGCAGCACTGACTCGCTACATCGGTAAGCCACCGCGAGTCGTTCATTGTAAAGGCCTGATATGCGTTCACTGACCTACAACGATGCTTAATGAAGTCGAATGCATGGGACATCCCTCATAGATGATCATAGTTCAACACCGAGAGATTTAACCTTTATACTTTGCAGTTAAACGAATGCCTCCTGCAAATCGAGTATGCTGGACTAGCGATACGAACTCATCGAGAGGGCAGCTTTTTTTGTTGATTAGCCAGATTGTGGCAGACAGTCACAGTTCTTGTTGTCGTCTTCAACATTTATGAACCAGCAGCTCACCTTCTTTAGCGACATTCAAAGCAGATATGTTAATCTTTTCATCAGTCGTTGGTGTAGCAGAAATTCCTGTAGGTCGTGATGGTTCGAATCGGTGAATTCGTTTTGTATTGACCTTTCCACTGCACCGATAAGATTTACAAGATGTAAGTTGTGAAATACTCCAACATACCCTCCTTAAACCGATTTTGAAGTGGAATGAAAAAGAGTTCTGGAAGAAAGTCCCCGAAATCTTTTCTCCTAACTTAATGGTAGGTTATGCATTGCGGCTTAATTTCGATATTTGTATTTCGACCTAATTTAGAAAACATGTTTTGGAACCCCTCCCAACGGTTTACCGCCTCATCTTGGCTGGTAGGTGTTCCTGGGTGCCGGGCTGCGATGCACAAGGGGGATTCATCACATCTAAGAGGGTCTCCCAAGCTGAGCAGTCCGACGTTTCCATTGGGAAGCTCAGCTAAGAATAAACCAAGACCAGGATCCACCACCATCCTGGTATCTAACTAGTTGCATGGTAGCAATTCTTCCTGTGATCCACAAGGGCTGCGACTGCCGCCTATAGTGGTGACGACCTGGTACAGACTTTAGCCAGAGCGACCTTGGGACTTCAGGGAAACAATGGCTAAACCAGTAAAACTCCGAGAAGATGGAAATTATGGTTGAGCCGGCACAACTAGTGAAGACGGGCCATCCAACTATCCAAGTGTCCAAGTAAGTTTTGGAGCCAAAAATAAGTGAGGAGAACTATTTTGCAACAGAGACGTCGTAACATTCCGGTAGGTATTCATTGCTTTGAGTTAGATTTATACATTTTTAAACGATATTTTTATGCTTGCAATGCTTTGTGTTTGATCAGTCCTGATAATGCGTTTTTTATAGAGATGTGTTGTTCCTCTCCAAACGCAGACTGGAGAACCATTGGTTACAGTTAGAAAAAAGCAACCGGCAATGACCGATGCCAAAAAGGTGTGGTAAAGTTTTTTTTTATTAGTTTTCTCGTTAAGAAATGTCCGGTCATATCACATATACTGGATGACTATGTTCATCATGAGACTGTCGTTCAACTGCTGATTCGAGCGCACTTTAGTGACCATTTGACAAAGCACACTTCAATCAGTTACAACCTTCTCACCCGCTCTTTACCTTTTTGGGTTCACATGTCGTCCTAATCTTTGTTGTTATCAACGTTGGTGAGTGATCCAAACCTCGTCTTCTTGAATGGGTTAGTTGAGAAATTATATTCTCAGAACTAACACATTCACGATGGCACTTGATTTTGGGTGGCAGCTGAGGAGTACAAGGGTTGAATAATAGAGCGTTCGGCTTTCATCAATTCCTGAGGAATGCGTCATGCATTCGACATCATCGGATTTTGTAGAGGTGATTGAGTGCTTGTCTAGCTTAGACAATGACTTTTGGTATTCTATCGATGCATCAGGTCAGTGCTAACGTCTTAGACAACTCTGGTACTAATTTGCCGACCCAATAGAGACGAAGAACTTAATAAGTCCGGGTGCAAGATCGAACCAATATTTGTACTGAAGGGCACCTCTAACCACTGCGCTACACGCTCCCTTACTGGGTGGAATGCCGTCTAATTTCACGTCGTTGGGCATTTGCTGGTTTTTCAAAAGTGACACTTTTTTTCGACATTTAGAGGATATGAGTTGAGAACATGACAGGATACACGGAAGACTTTGTTCTATCGCTCTAGGGTATGCATGGTATGTATGCTGCAACTTACCATATGTTATACTTTGGTCCATCACATAACAATACTATACAAAATAATGCAAAACTGGCTGAGACAAACGCAAAGGAAGGGCCTCCGCGGTGCAGTGTGTAATACACGAGCACCTGAAAAGTGTAATCGTGGTTCGATTTGATCCGGGAGTTCAAATTTCGCAAGTATTTTGGCATCGCTGTGGTTGAATACTGTTATTATTGGGAAAGTGTTCTTTGTTTCGCATTGCATCTGCTACTACTTTTTGTAGTAGCAAATGGAATTGAGATAACAGTCAGTTACTAGGCAAATTACCGGTCAATGAACTCGTTCGGTAGGAAGCTTTTTATATATTTCTAAGTTGCATAATTAAGCTTTTTCGCCGAAGCCCTCCACAAATATTTGTTCCATAAGATTCTATGTTTCAAAAAATGTTCGGAAAGAGTCATATATGACCCATCTTGGTTAGTCTGACCGATAACACGTGAGTCGTGTGCGGGTCAATCTTTCGCTAACGTTTTTAAAGAACATCGTTCTTGTGAGCTCAGTTGAGCATCTTACCATTATTCAATTCAATATTGCCATGTGTACGATCGTAGCCCTAAAATTCTATTTAATTCTTCGATCTTTGTTATTATTTGTATTATATAGCATGGGGGGATAGAGTTGCTGCCTCTACATCTTTGCCTTCATCTCTTGTCCATCTCTTTAGGAGACATCTATGCACTTAATATTTAGACTCTGAAGAATGTAGGTTAGGTAATGAAATATCATTCGTCGAAAATCTCATCTTATCTATATAAAAATCGCGTACTAATTGGAGATCCTTCTTTTCAAGGATTTCTAAAATAACCCGAAGGCCGACTTGAGCAGACACGAGGTTATCAGTGAAAGCTTTATTCAACGCTGGCTGATGTGTCGGTAGTTTCACTTTCTTCAGATCGTGAAACGGACAAGCTGCCCAGGGCGAGGGTGCTTTGTGATCATACGTGACCTCGTCCCATAGCTCAGGCTGGTTTTTGACTTGTAACAGGCACATTCCTCAACCATGTGAACTCTGCCGGACTGGTCTGTATCAGTAAGTAGGAGGCTTGTAGGGTACAAAACGGTGGGTATTCGAAGAAAGCCGTTTCCCATGCGGTTGAAATTTAGGGGTTGTTTTTTTTCCGTTGAGGTCATGAAAGTGTTTGACTGAGTAGACTGGTCAACCTGACCTTCCCAGTTTCCTAACGACGCGAAATTGCGAAAATATCAGCCGATGTTGAATAAGGGTTTTGTTAACAACCTCGTATCCATTCAACAAGAAAACATGAACTTATTTATGAATTAGTTTGTCCATCATCATTTTTTCAGCCTAGAAGGATACCACTCTGCTAGTACTTTTCCAAACTAACCAGTGTCATGTTCATGTTCGCAATAAGTACTGCGTCTTTGGAAATTAATGACGGATTTTATCCTTTTTCTCTGAAGTGGGATATCTAAGCTCAGAACACACCTTATCGATCGAAAAGAAAACCATTGGAATCTACGTGTTATTCTTGTCAACGAGAAAAAAGTTTGTCCCAGCTGAAAAAGTTTCTGAAGTTCTGGAGGTGATGAAATCGTTTTAGGCAGTTTCGGCCTTGGCTGTGTATTTGAGTATTTTTCGCAGAAGAAGCTGTCGAGATGCTCAAAGAAGTGGTAGTTGATAGACGAGAGGTCTGACACTTTCGTGACCCAGCTCGTTCAATTTTGGCAACGTTTGTAGTGTGACGTGTGGCCGTATGTTTTTAGTGGAGAAGGATTGGACCCTTTCTGTTGACCAATGCGCGGCACTGACGTTGAAGTTTCTGGTGCATTTCGTCGATCTGCTGGACATAATTCTCCGTTGTAATCGCTTCATCCGGATTCAGAAAACTATGATGGATCAAACCAACTGGCTGTTCACCACCAAACGGTCAGCATTACCTTCTTTTAACGTAATTTTAGCTTTCGGTAGTGCTGTGGAGCGTCATCGCAATCCAACCAATCACCCGAATGTGGCCGGCTGCCGTAGAGGATTCACTTCTCGTCGTTCTTTGCGCACCAGATTAACCAAGCTCTCCATCCCTCTGGGGCCGGCAAATTCGTATCAGACTTGTAAGGGAGAATAGCAGCACTGGCTTGATACATGGTAGGCTACCGCTAGTCATTCTAAAGGCCAGATATGCATTCAGTCACTTCTAACGATGTTTAATGAAGTCAAATGCATGGCGCACCTCTCATGAATTGATCAACGCCGAGAGCTTTATCCTTTTTTTTTCATCTCGATTCCTTTAAAGTGTAGTACGTCGCCGAAGTCTTAGGTGCGAGAATGTTTTTTCGACTGTCACCGTAAGATACTACAGCATGAGGTGTACTTTCATTTTTGTACCGTCGCAGTTCCTATTGCAAAGCTCATGGAGGAAGGGTACTTTCTAGTTACAAACTCTGCTGAACAAATATTTGTATGTTTTCCTGAAAGCTTGAGGTAAATCGTTGGGAAAAATTCTGACCCAAGAATTAAACGCTTGGGTATAACTGGTGCTATCAACAACAGCTACGTTCAAATCGCAAGTGCATTTTTTATTTTTTTTTACGAAATAGAAAATAAAGTAATAGTAATAATAATAACAATGGGGCACAATATGTGTATTATTAAGTTGACTGCTTATGTAAACAAATTGTTAACTTTTTATTTGAGAGACAGGCGAAAGGAAGGGCTTACATGGTGCGGTGACGAATGCGTTAGTCCCCGGAAAGGGTAATAGCGCATTCGTTCCCCACCGCAGACACCTGCGGTCCAGAGTTTTGCAAATATCTCAGCATCATTGTGGTTATGTAGAAAAAAGTTGGAAGAACATTTTGCTTCATTCTACGAATGTTATATCGATCAATATGTATAATATGGAAGACTATACAAGTTTGTGCATTTGTTCCTCGATATCTTCGATTTCTCGATTTCGGTGTCCTCATCATCTACTGTTTTCAACATGCAGCAATCCGTATATATTTGTCCAAGGGACTTTCCACCCTTTTATTTTATCTGCTTCTTTTTCCATTCGTTCAACTAATGGACGGAAGCCATTGCTATAGCGTTTGCAGTGAACGCCATTTCTATAGCTTTTGATGCTATATCCTCGGTGAAAATCAGCAAAGCAGTTGCATATTCTTTGGCGGTTAAAGCATATTCACAAGCAAGCTCAAGGTTACCATCAGACTTTGCTTTAATAAATTTCGCCGCGGCGACCCACTCAACTGGTATGTCACATATCGCAAGAATGCGATCATAGTCTTGTGAACGCGCAGTCAACGACATACATTTAAGCACATGAAAGGGTTGGCTAGAGATCGGCAGTGATCATGACTAATATGACTTAACACAAAACTGCTAATGGCCATTGCCCGCAAGCTGTTAGTAACGATGAATAACCGGCAGGCGACAATGCGTTGTGTGTTGTATAAAAGAGTATGTTTCAGAATACTGTAAAGATCTCTTTAAACGATTGTCTGGCATGTAGTGGTTGCATTACAAGCGCAGAAACTATTCTAATTGAAGAGCAGTCGTTGACAAGGTACTGTCCTCATTAACTATTCCCTGAAGTGCTTATGAACATTCTTTTTCTTTTGCCTCTTACAAGATCTCAACAGCGTAAACATGTCTCTGATCAGTGTAGAGGGGCCATAGTTCCTTTATTTCTTTGCTTGGTCTTCTTTTTTTTGGTCCATATATGTGACCCACTACCAGTCGTTACAGATTTCTTGATGGAATTGTTGGGAAGCAACTCTGTGTTGTTACGGTGTCTCCTCAAAGCGTATGTTCAGTAGCCGTAAAACGAGGACTTTCCACATCCCAAGCAGCGCGACTAATTGCATCCTACTTCATCTCTAAAGGTACATTAAATTATTCTTCTTTCATTTTTAGATCTAGTTCCTAGCTACTGAAGAAACACAAGTGTGAAATATTGTAATCAAAATGTATTCTTTCTTTTATAAGCTTACATGGAGCTGATGCATAATCCTTATTTCTGGCCAACGTTTCGACGTCTTCTTTTTCATCAGAACCGATGATCCGAGTCGATGGTCCACAGTTGTTTGTCTTCTCGAGATGGCGTCTTTGTCGTCGTTCGAGTCGGATCTTCCTCAGTGGGACATCTCTCGAATGAGGTATGCTCACCAGGCAATGCTTTTTAGACAGAGCGATGGATATTGGTAATAGTGATTGTCCGGTGATAACGACTTGTTTTTCCAGGACAGTCCACCCTGCAGAAGTTCGTATCCTTATCAGCTAGCAAATACGAAGAATTAAAGATCGATAGATCCAACACGATACGACGACGAAGATGCCACATCGAGAAGGCGAACAACTGCAAACGAATCATCGATTAGGATCATCGGCTATGATGAGGACGAAGACGTCGAAACGTTGGCCAAAAACAAATATGTATCAACCTCGAGTAAGCTTATCAAAGAACGAATACATATTGATCAGTCATACCGAGGTTAAAGGAAAGTTGGTTTTGAAATATTGCAATCAGAGCTACTCACCACTGCAAGAAATAACTTCAAGGCGTTCATTTCGTGGTCGACTCTTCTTTTGGTCGAGCTCTGTGCTTAGAGGAAGCATATCAAGAATTCCTGTCCAGGTCGATTCGTCCTATTTTCGTTTCTTCATGTCCTGGTTTTGTGTGCTATGCAGAGAAGAGCCATGATGCATTCCTGTTACCATACATCAGTAATGTTAGGTGAGTCACATCATTTTAGATCAGGCTGCTTACCACCATGAGAAGTTTACAACGAGATTTTTTGTGTAATAAGGCGTACTCCGGACCAATGTGGCATACATTCCTGTGAAAATGTTTTTGATTGTCTAAATTTATCCTGTAACAGATCTCCACAGGCGATACACGGAGCATTGGTAAAGGACTTTCTCTCTCGTTTTCTCGAAATACCTGTAACTTCAATATACCATGCGTCTGTAATGCCTTGTTTTGACAAGAAACTTGAAGCTGCTCGTCTCGATTTCTGCGTGCCTGATACAGAAGTTCGTGAAACTGACTGCGTTATAAGTACAGGTATATCTTCTTTGTTGCACAGGTAGAAGAGTACGATTCAATGCAGCGTTTTTTTTTTATTTTTTATACGTGGAAAACTGGATGCTAGCAATACATATTATATGTATATATATATATATATATATATATATATATATATATATGTATATATATCGATGTTCTTACGAAGTGACCTTGTTGAGCTTATGCGAACAACAGCATGTTTGAAGATGAAATTGATTGGGTCCAGTTAGTACATTGCTCTACCTGTACTTGTTTTCAGTTGAGGTTGATAGTGTTCTTGACGATGTCGAAACCATTGGCAACGTCGAAGAGAAGGGCTGGTTAGGTGATTTCTCTCGAGGTTAGGCGAAACAGTAATGTCTAACTACCCTAATTTAAGATTTCGCTTTGTTTTGTTCTTTCATAAAAAGCTTAAGTTTTCCCTAGGAGTTCTCTATGGAAATGATGGAGGAACATCGGGAGGCTTTGCGACTTCAATAGTTAGACGATTCGTTTGTGAGCACGGTGGTGAGATTACTGAAGAGAAAGTGTGGGTATAATAAGTGTCCATCAAAAAGAGCTTGAACTTCTTCAACTTCTTCACATCACATATTTGTACTTCCAGAGACCGAAACCTAGATGTCATCTCTGTACGCCGAGATGGAAACACAATTTTACGGGTCGCTCGGATTTATGGCTTTCGAAATATACAGAACTTTGTTCGAAAGATGAAAAATAACAAGCCAACCTATGACTACATTGAAATCATGGCGTGTCCCAATGGTTCGTTCTATCCGTTGTCAAAGTCCCTCTAGCGGGCCAACGGGAGTTTGGGAAGTGGTTGGCTTTCTATTGCTCCATTTAGGCTGCGCTAATGGTGGTGCTCAAATCCGTGCCGAAACTGTTGAAAAGAGGGATCAAATATTGAGAAACGTCGAGAACGCATATTCCACAATACAGAATGATGCTACTGAAGAAATGAGGTATTCATCTCTTTATCTCGATATTTTCTTTATCTTTTCTTTTTGTGAATGAATGCAAAAGAAAACATTTCAGTAGGGTTGTTGCTGAATGGAGTGCTGTTAATCCTGAATGGAAGAGATTTTTATACACTGAATATCATGGAGTAAATAGCAACATTGCCCAGAAGCTACAATGGTAGCACGCGACGGACCATTCACCTGTATCACCTGTATTTCCGTTGATGGTCGAATGAATCAAGTGGGCGCCAGTAAACCTTCCACTTTTCCCTGTCGCGTTCAAAAGTAGCCCTGTGGGTTCTGCTCGCCTTTTCGGACTTGTTGGGCACCATATCTTTCTTCTAGGCGTTTTGTGAATAGCTCTGGCTATCGGGTCGATGGTCTTCCTTCAGTATGTTTGACATCTTGAGGAATCCAGTCAAGCGGACCATTACCGCAGATTGGGTAAACAGTAACAAACGACTCTTCAATATTGATTTTCTTTCGTGCTTTATCATTTGCTTCTTCCATCGTTACACATCAGCACTGCTAATAGGCTGTTAACGAGTTTTCCGAATGTAGACTCTCCATGTCCAAATACAAAGCTTCTAATAGTAAATGAAGACCATTTTTACTTAAAACTGTAAGCATGCTTCATGTTCCATTCCTCATGTTTCCGCCGTTTTTTCTTTCTACCGGATTCATAGTGTTTCATTGGCGAACAAGAACATTCCCTCTCTTGTAGAAAATGACATGTTCTATGTATAATGAATTACAGTACATCGGTGAAAGATACATGTTAGTCTTTTAACAGTTCCACGAACGACTTCCTAGCATAGGTTAGTCTGTTTGAAATTGGTTTACTCAATGTTACTCGATGAGTGATTCTTTAACCTGTGAGCATGTAGACATGCTCAAGAACGACAACTTTTTCTTTTTCATGTTCTGAGTGTTTTTGATTGTTGAAGAAAGAATAACGAACGGTTGAAAATAGAGCATTTTATATCATCGTTCGAAAATAAAGGAGGAAAAATGAAGTTCTTAATATGGAGGTGAAGTTCATTCACTTTTCCCGAAGTAGCGTTAAATTCAAGCAGATGTAAATGATGGTTTCCTTCTTATTCTAAACTAAAATCTGAAATATCAGATGGTGAAGAGACAGTTGATGCAGGTGAATATTTGTCCATTTCCTCTTTTATTTAATATACACTTAATTTTATATCGTCTTATAATTGCTCGTTTTTTGAAAATAGATAGTTTTCTAGCAACTAGTAGTCCTGAGAATTTGGAAACACGTCAGAACCACAGAATAAACTTTGTTCTGTCGCGTTCCATAAGTCTATAGGGCTATTTACTATATGTTACTATGGTCTATTGTACTGTCACCATTTGGAAGTGTTCTGCAACTTATTGAAATTGATAACTGAAATAGTAGTCGATTAGTACCCAAATATCTGGCTAGTGAAATCTTTTCGGGAAACAGTTTTTATGTATTTCTAAGTGCAGAATGGAGCTTGTCCCGGCTAACGTCCAATACAACATCTGCGTTCTACAAGCTACCATTCTGCAACAAAAAGTTTAAGAAAATAATTCTATGCGCTAAATTAAACCATCGATAAGAAAATGAGACCTATAGGTGTTTTACCGGCCACTCCCGCGGAACTATTTTGACATCTGTAGGCGTCACACTTAGCGAGAGTGTTAATGACCATAGTGGAATGAATACATTTTCTAATTATATAACATTTCCCTTCTTCAGCAGACACGAGGTTGTCAATATAAGATTTATCCAACACTGATCTAAGGTCTCGCTTTTCAACATAGTTTCTATTGTTTCGTTTATTACCGTAGTACACTGAGATCTACTTTGTGCATAGTGATATAGCTGCGAGTACAGAGACTTCAGTGATACTTACAGACAAACACGTCCGTCTATTTGTAGGTATTCTTGGTCCGTTGTATTGTTCTTCTTTTCGCTCTGTCGGCTCTGCAGCACATGGTCAGTTCTAGATCTGTTGTAGACATGAATTCCACTGGATCTCAAAGACAGGATATCTGTCGAAATCTGTATCCCGAGGTTCAACTTGACGTAGTTTGTCCTATTTGTAGAGATCGTTCAATACTTCTCCAGGCAATGAGCAGAGTGCTTGGTGTTGTTGAGGTTCCAGCTTCTGTCTGAGCTGTCTAGGAGAGCCCTGCGACAAATGTGAATTACTAAGAAGTAAGCGCATTTTCAGACAGGTCAGCCTAATCAAAAAGAAAACTCATATATGGTTTACGCTGACCTCATTCTTTTCCACAGTACATTACTAGTATAAAGGATGAAGGATAAAGCTCTCGGCGTTGATCAATCCCTGAGGGATGCACCATGCAGTGGACTCAATCGCGATAGTCTACCAATGTATCGAGCCAGTGATGCTATCCTCCCAGGAAAGTCGGGTACCAATTTGTCGACCCCGGAGGGATGAAAGGCTTGGTGAACCACGGACGCGAGGATCGACTACATATGTGTGTCGCAAGGCGCCTCTGACCACTGCGCTACACGCACTTTTTACCCTGCCACATTACTAGGACTGGTCTATATTCAGTGAACATCCCAGGTGTAGTGATACGTAGTTCCCGTAATCGTAGAGCGGTTTCAATTCGTCACGTATAGGATTACGGATTCTCATGAACGGAGTCTTAGATTTACTTACACCCTTTTTTCACGCATCATTGAGGTTTTTGAACACACATTCTTGATCAGCTTCAGAATATCGTAAAACGATGGCCTTAAAAGAATACTCGTGAAAGATCCCAAATCTATAAGGATACGCTCCTCAATCATATGGCTTCATTGTCTACTGTAGCGTAACAGCAGTTTCATAAAGGCTAGGTTCAGAGAGTGTCTCGCCTTATCGGACCCACCTTGCTGTAAGAGTAGTAAGGAAACGGAGTGCTGAATGGTGTAGTTCCGTTGATGTGGTGGACTACAGATATTGAACACTCACTAACTCTCCGTGAAATGGTTCACACATTGCTCAGCGTATGGTTTTCCAACACCGTCATTTGTTTTCTTATTGTCAACTGGTAGCTAGTACTTCCTGTAATCATTCATAAGACTACCTATGATTTGGATATGGTTGATACATCTTCCAAAATTGAGATCCAAAATGATTAAACGGTTAGGCTTCATCAAAGCTCCTCATTAACAGCTCCCACTGGATAACCCTCGTAACGAGCTAGAGTACGCGAAGTAAACAGATCGGATTTCTAGCCATCCAATAATTGTCCATTTTTACTTTCTGGATAATGATATCAGGTGGGTTGCTGTCCGTCTATTTTTTGCATTCCAGCCCAAATTGACCATAATATGCGTATATTTTTCGTTTATTGCCTGAAGAGGGCCATGTCACATTGTTCTGAAGCTGTTAAATGACATTTCGAATTTCACTTAGTACCTTAATAAGCCACAATGTTACCCAAATATATGGGTATAATCCGGGCAGAATCTCCAGTGGCAACATTTATTTTCCGCTTTATTGTCGAAAAGACAAAGAGAATTCAGTCAATACATGTAAATCTAACAACAACGAAAATCAGAATAAGAGTAATAGTGATAGCAAACAATCATATATTAAGAAGACGCTCATATGCCCAGTTAAAATACGACAAGGAGAAGATCCAATGGTTAATCACTGGATGAGAAGACACCCATTAACATCGTCTTTCTTAGTATCTGTCTCGTATAGGGCTGAATCTTCTCCTATCACGATCGAAGTCATCACCGTTGCGTCTCATGCCTCCACCGTACGACCCGTACCTCCTCACTGATGCTGGGCCAACTCCTGGCATTGTGATAGCGACATCGATAAAGTCGCCAATTTCAAATTTGCACATTGCCAATGATTTCCCATCGTCAACTCCTCTCTGGCCGTTCATGGTGTTCCCAATATCACGGATTGTATAACGGTTGTTCATTCGATCAGGCGCTACTGAAAAGCAAACCGACATGTTTACAATGGAGTACTAAAACCGTAGAGTACTACCATCACTGTTTAAAAATACTGAGAAATCTTGGCCATTAAAGAGCGGACCCAAATACATTTAACTGAACTCCCAAAATGCAGAACTAAAAGGTACTTCTGAGGATACTTTACCTGTCTCAAACTGCAAGTTATTTAACTGAGCTTTAAACTTTGAACGATGTAAATTTCACTCCATAAAAAAATAGGTAAGTTAATCCAGGTAAGCCTATATAAACAAAATTAGGTCCCAATACCTATTGAAAAAATCAAACGTGGTTCCCCTACGACGAGCATCCGGGTTGACCTCCTTGATAAGTGACGTCAACTCTCGAAGAGTGCAATCCATCCTTTGATGAAAACAGTAATTAAATGTGCATGCAAGAAATCCATAAAATCAAAAGAGAGTTAAATCGATAATAGTCACCAGGTGTACATCTGCAACTCGTTCGCTGGCACACCACCTCTCATGTAGTCCGAAATGGGGTTATGTCTACCATTAGCACAGAAAACACGCAGAAGTAGAGGGCAAGTCTTCTCTCTATCAACAGGCTTTTCCTGATTTACAGCTACTTGGGAAACAACTGTCGCCATTCCAGCAGCAAGTCTAAATGAAGCATATGAACAGTGCTCAACCAGAACAAGTTGGCTAGGCGTAGAAACCGCAGTATTCAGTGTGAACTGCTTAAAAGTCTTGAATATTAGAAATTTCTTATTAAGACGTAAAAATGCATAGATGGCAACTCGTTCGTGTCTCAATTCGGAGATCCGGAACTCGTGAAGCTACTCTCCAAGAAATGCAAGACTCTGAACATATGATTGAAAAAAGAACGATCTGAGCCTGACCATGGACAAAATACGAAACCACAAAATACTCGATTAAGCACCTAACATCCACAACCATGGTATTCAACATTCCTTAGTAGCTGTTCTAGGCAAGTTGGATATCTCGTCTTTTCAACACTAGGGTAGACTTCCTTCTAAAACCGACTTCCTTTTAACCCCGGTACGACTACTCAATATGTATTTCTTCTCTGATGAGCTTACAGAAGACTGATTGATATTGTTTATTCGGCTAACGTTTCGACGTCTTCGTGTTCGTCAGAAACCTCGTGTACGATCATCAAATGAGGAATACATAGGATGGGATTTATTTCAGGTCAAACACTATGGCGTTGAAAACGACAAAGCTGGAGTTTACTGTCTTTCATTACTTAACTACAAGGCCTTCACCTCCACTCATTAACTAAGTCGGACTAGTAAGGCTAAACCTGTAGGGAAATAACTGAGACCCACCCTCTATTTGTTTGATTCGAGAGAAGATTTGCAACAACGTGCAACTTTTTTTGTTGAAAATTTGTAAATATCTGGATCCAATGAATGCAGCTCCTAGTCCTCAATCGAGTTGTTTGGATATTTGACTCCTATGGACTAAGTAGAAATCAAGGAAATAGAATAAAAGAAACACTTCCTATACTGGTTACATGTCTGACATTAACATAAGTCAGATTAACAGTGAGAAACGACTATTTTTTACACCTGTTTTCATCAGAGGCGAGTGTGGCGCAGTGATCGCAGTCGCTCTGAAATACATGTGGAATTGTTCTCCGCGCCCACGGTTCACTAAGCTTTCTATTCATCCGGGGTCGGTAAATTGGTACAAGACTTCTCTGGAAGGATAGCAGCACCGGATCGATACATCGGCAGGTCACCGTGAGTCGCTGTAAAGGCGAGATATGCATTCAACCACCTCCAACGATGCCTAATGAAGTCGAATGCATGGTACATCCCTCAGGGATTGATCAACGCCGAAAGCTTTATCCTTGTTTTGCACTTTATCCGCTTTTATTTAAGCTTCATCCTTTCGCCCCTATTCCATGGTAACACAGCAGCACCGGTAATAAGTTATCGAAGAGCATCTGCATAAGCTTAAGCCCTTCAAGTCAACTACAAAATTACCATCGATAAAAAAAATGCTACTTACTTACACTTCAATGATGTTGTTTTCTTACTTTGCCTTCTCTATTTCCACTATTTTCCACTACTTTCTTTTCCGGTGGATCCCTACCGATACACTAGTGAACGGAAACGCTCACTGTAAGTGTTTACTCTCATAAGTCAACAAAGAATTACAATAAATCTGCAAAATACATAGGCCAGTCTAAATGAAATGCGGTGAACGTGGAAGCTCACGGTAGTAGATGATCCAATTCTCGATGGCCTCGACGTATGAGCACGCTGAATAACACCGAAGAATGATAAGTGACAATTAGCATTCCCATTTTTGAAAACAATACTAGGATCCACCACCATCCTAGTATCATGGTCGTACGCTGGCAAATTTCCCTCTGATCCACAAGGGTTGCGACTGCCTGTGGTAGTGACGACTGGGGCAGACATTAGCTAGGCTGACCTGTGGACTCCAAGGAACCACAATGGCTAAACCAGCAAAACTCCGAAAAAATGGAGATTAGGCTGGAGCCAGCACAAACTGTGAGGACGGGCAATCCAAGTGTTTTTGAAATCGAACAAAAAGTCAGTTGAAAATAAAGCCCGGAGATCTGGGTTTACGTTTGGAAAATCTAAGACGCAAGTGAAGTCAAATAATGTAATTACCACGAATATCTACCCAGACACTTCCAAAGCATGAATGATTCCATGCGCCCTCTGTACTTAGCTCTTATAAGTGCGAAGCCAAGAAATGACAACTGCAAGTTGTGAAATATACGTGATAATCCTTGTTTTGTTAACATACTCCTAACGAGTTGAACAAATAATAACTGAAGGAGAGAAAAAGTTCGAAGAACATCCCCAGTATGGTGGAAATTCCTTTCCTGGCTCCAAACTTGATCTATGCATCATCTTAAAATGTGGTTGGCATATTAGAGCTATCTACTTACCTGAACCTTTAGACGGCCTGTCCTCATTGGTTGCGCGGACCCCAGCACAATCTCCATTTTTCAGAGTTTAGGTGGTTTAGCCACTGTGGTTCCATGGAGTTCGTGAGCCAGCCTAACCAAATTCTGCCCCAAGTCGTCACCACCACAGGAAGTTACCGCCCTTATGGATCAGAGGGAGATTTGCCAATGTGTGACTAGTTAGATACCAGGACGGTGGTGGATCCTGGTATTGGTTTACTCTTAGCTGGCCTTCCTGGTGGAAAAGCCGGATTCCTCCTCACTCAGCTTGAGACGCCATGTTGGGGGTGAATCTCCCGCTGTACATCGCAGTCCGACTCTCGGGAACACCTCGCAGCCACAAGCCGTTGGGAGGCTGGAGGCATATTAGAGTTATTAACCACAATTTGCAAATACAAATAGCCGATGGACTAACCAGAAATGCGGTCGTGCCACACAGTCCATTACAGCGAATGTTATACACATTAGTCGTACCCGTCATCATCATTGCATAGCGTTACCGTTAAAGTCATTCGTAAAGCCATTAATGGATAAGGTAGGTTCGGGAATAAAGCCCAGTATTTATACCTATCATAAAAGACGTCGTTAACCATGGAATAAAATTATACTTATTATTTTATACTTGTGATGCCCATCATCATGAGCACAGTGTTGGGTCGATCCCGCCCCAGGCTCACCAAGCCTCTCATCACTCTGGGGTGAATTGCTACCAGACTTGACTGAGAAAATTTCACTCTATGCAATGCAATTGGAAACGCTCCAACCCGGCTATCTCAGGACTCCAGGAGGAATTGATTCAATCAGCTATTCATGATGAAAGGAAAATCTTCAAGCAACAGCCGAAACCACGCGTAAAGAATCGGGAGATCTTCGTGGATGAAGGAACCGAGGAAAGAGTCGGATGTGGGAAGTGGTGGGATCCGCACAGCGGACGTGAAGACAGGTCGTATAGATAAAAAAAAATTATGCTTGTGTACTTATTTTACACTTATACAATTGCACCTATTTTATACTTCTCATATTTATTCAGTCACACTTGTCTTTATGCATGGTGACTTCGGTGCTGTAAAATAGACATGAAAACTGACAAGATGGAACAAAAAGAATAGGAGGAAAAGTCGAAAAGGATGAAATCTGATATGCTCCTATAGGAATGGAAAGGTATAAAGAAACAACGGACGCGCTGTTCGACATCACCGCAAAATTCGAACATTGTCCGCTATCACGACCACTATTTTTTTCGACGGCAATGTGCACACTTCGAGGGACTCGACTTTTGTCTGCTGCTGTTTACTGCCACTCCTAAGCCAACTGAGAAAATATGGACGAAGACGGTGCGAGATACTCGGGAAGCAACGAGGTCGAGATGGAACAGGAGGAAGTTCCTGCAAGGACTCAGAAGCAGGTAGGTAGCTGGCTTGACGAAAATAACGAAATAGCTATTCGTTCGAGTTCTTGACGATCTTAAGGTCTATATCACGTGTTCCTTTTTCTTCCTTCAGAATTCTGTATGAGACATCTCTAATCAAAAGTTAGTAGGCAGGCAAATTTTAGTGGTCTCTTGAAAAGATTTTAGTAACACTACGTTGAAGGTCTACATTCCTGGGGTGAGTCGAGCGTTGAAGACTGACGAAAAGCTGGATTTTGATCCAGAAGCGTACAAAATCTTTTATTCGTTTGAAACGAGTTAGTTTCAGCCTTTCTTACATGAAGAGTTTCTATGCTTTTTTTTAAATGTACATTTCTGCTATGCCCTTTTTACACCACACTAGTCAAGTTTCTGTTTTGTTTCTTTCCCTTGTGTTCCTCATCGCCCTTTTAGATATTGGCTAAAAGTTAAATGAAAGGATAAAGCTGTCGGCGTTGATCAATCCCTGAGGGTGCGACATGCATTCGAATTCATTAAACATCGTTTAGGGGTGATTGAATGCATATCTGGCCTTTACAATAACTCGCGGTGGCGTATCGATGTACCAGCCAGCGCTGCCATACTCCCAGACGAGTCAGGTGCCAGTTTGCCGACCCCTGAGCGATAGAAGGCTTCTTGAGCCATAGGCGCAGAGATCGATCTCATGTGTATTGCAGGGCTCCTCCGACCACTGCGCCACACGCGCCCTAGATTTTGGATAGTACAAATATTATTTCTCAAGTGACGATTAAATTATCCAGGTTAAATGAATTTGGTACTATCATTGATGCTTTGCCATGTTCATTGTGTGTAGAAACAGTGGGGTTTTTCTTACCATGAAGAGTAAGCACGCGTGTGGCTTTGTGGTCGAAGGCACCCTGCAATGCATATGAGGTCGATCTCCACGCGACAGGCCCACCAAGCCCTCCATCTTTCCGAGGTCGACAAATTGGTACCAGACTCATCTGGAAAGACAGCGGAACCGGCTCGATACAACGGTAGGCCACCGCGAGTCATTGTAAAGGCCAGATATGCATTCAGTCACCTCCAAACGATGCTTAATGAGGTCGAATGCATGACGGATCCCTCAAGGATTGATCAGCACCGAGAGCTTTATCCTTTGTTTATGGAGTAAAAACTTAGCGCTTATATATTGCTTGATGTAACGTGTTGTCCGTTAAATTCGTACAAAACGGCTCCTCTTACTTTTCATATTTTACATGTATCTCTGCAACGAGTTCAGCGTTGTGAATTTTTGATTCATCAGTCTCATGATGTAGTGTACTTGTACTTGTATGTATTCTCTTTAGCATGGTCTTGTCTCTCCTTTGACGTATTGAAGGAAGACAATCCAAGTACCACTTTTCCACTGAAGTGCTATTTGGTGGCGGGAACTCAGGCAGACAAACCGAAGAATAATGAACTGCTTGTTATGGGGCTTCAGAATCTCACAGCACTGGAGGTTTGCCTATTTGCTTATTGTTAATAGCTTAAGGTGTTGAAATCTACGGATGTGTCATAATGACGGTAAACTGATCTATTGACGATGAATTGGAACATGATTTGTGGGCAGGAAAATTCTAGTGTTGATATTGCTTCTTACTATTAATATATGAAGTTATCTGGATGTTCTCGGCTTTATCACTTTTCAATTTGCGTCATCAATGTGGTGTAGAATGTGATGTATGAAATGCTTACTTACTTGGTTACTTGGATGGCCCATCTTCACTTGTTGAGCGGGCCCCAGGATAATTTCCAGTTTTTCGGAGTTTTGCTGGTTAAGCCAGTGTGGTTCCGCTGAGTCCCGAGGTCAGCCTGTGCAAAGTCTACCCCAGGTCTTCACCACCACGGGCAGTCGCCGCCCTTGTGGATCAAAAAGGGATTTGCCACTATGCGACTAGTTTGACACCAGAACAGTGGTGGATTCTGGTATTGGTTTATTCTTAGCGGGGCTTCCTAATGGAAATGCCGGTCTCCTTCTCAGCTTGGGGGACCCTGCTGATGCGATGAACCCCCCTCGCTGTACACCGCACCTAGACCCAGCCAGACACCCAGGAACACCTCCCAGCCACGAGACGGCAAACCGTTGGGAAAGGTGTATGAAATAGGTTCCGGAATCTGCAATTAAGCAAAAATCGTTGATTGCTTTTTTGTGAAAATCTCTTTAATCTTAACGCATTGCTGTTCTTTTTAGTTATTCGGAAATGGGTCATAAGATTACCGAAATCCATGATAATGTAAAAGAGGGTATTGAGATAGAGTGTATTCCCTTGATGACTTTTTCCCCTTTCTATATGCTTTTTTCACTACTATATCTCTTGGGAAATTCGCTGGAACAAACATCACATTGGTTTTTAAGGACGAAGACGAAGAAGATGAATTGAGTGATGATGAAAGTGATTCGGAGACTGGTGGTAAAAAAGATGTGTTGTCGCATTCTGTAACAATTCCCCATTATGGGGGCATCAACAGAGTCAAGGTTGCAGCATTTTCATTGCCTATAGTCTGATATTTCATTGTCGCACCCACTACATTTGCTTTCTGATGAAATATTCTCCTTTTCTTGTATTGGATGTTATCAGTCGTCTAGGAATGTTAACATATATATATATATATATATATATATATATATATATATATATATATATATGTGTATGCATATATGTACATGTTAATTATGTACGTTTTCATGTATATCTACATATATATTTATATACATCTGTACCTACGTAGATATATACACATAATGCTATCTGAAAAAGGTCGAACGACTTGGTGATAGCACGGTATGCTCAGTTTGGAGTGACACTGGCAAGGTGGAGCTCTGGAATGTTACAAATGCCTTTAACGAGTGCACGAAAATGTCTGCAAAACCTAAGGATGGAAAGTGCATACAGGTAGGATGGTTACACCGTCTTTTACAACGTTACTTTAAATAAAAGAAGGTCATGAAGCACTTCATATCGACGTCCATATATTTTTCTTCTTGTTTAACACGGCTCATCTTTCACATCTTGTGCGGATCTCAGTGCTTCTTGCATTCGAGTCGTTTCTTCGTATCCACCCTCCACGAAGGTGTTCCAACTTCTTACATGTGGCTTTGACTACCTGTTGAGTGTCTTACTTCCATTGTGAATGTCGTTGAATGATAGCCGGGCTATAGAGTTCCCATTTGGTTTTTAGTGAGTAAAAGTTTCCCAGAAAAGTCCGGTACCAATTTCCCGACCTTGGAGGGATGAAAGGCTTGGTGAGCTCGAGGCGGTTTTAAACTAGCATCGTGCTCATGATGATAGGCATCACTAGCACTGCAATAACCACTCCAGTTCATGTGTTTCAGAAGAGTTAATGTTGTCAGATTTTTGCATGACTCATATTCAAGTTAGTTGAAGGTCAATCTGAAGGTCGGACGTTTTTTGCTAACACACTTCTGTAGTTTACACAAAGATTTATGCTATGCCTGATTACGTACATTCTTTCGGAAATGTGTCGTGTTGGACTTTGTGATGTGCTTTATCAAATATGCTGGCTCCATCGGATAGCTAATAGACCACAATTATCAAGCAAATATTGAACTGCTCAAATGTTGGGCGGAATCAACTTCATTTTCAAATCCATATGATCGATTCTTGCGAAAATTCTTTGATTCACTAGCCTTCATATTTCTCATTGTTTATCAATACTAAAGCCATTTTTCTTGGAAGTGATACAGCCTATAGTTCGACGACACAATTCTTATTTCTCCAATTTATTGAAAAACTATTTATCATATCACCATAGAGTCGTTGAAAACTTGTTGTTGATCGTTTAACCAACGCCTGCCGTTCTTCGAGCTTCTTCTTGCTGTACATAGTGAATGATAATGTGTCAATTCGTATTTGCCTGAAAAAGACCAAGGAAGATCGACTAGGCGAGGAAATGTGAAGTGCTAGAACTAGATAAGGTGGTCGAATAACATAAAACGGAACACATGTTGCTGAGGTTTCTTTAGGATATTGAAGATACTGTAAAAAAGGTATTCAAAAGTAAAATGAAAATATAACTCCAACGAAGCTGAGATATTTGCAAAACTCTGGACCGCAGGTGCCTATGGTGGGGAACGAACGCGCTATTGTCCTTTCCGGGGAGTAACGCGTTCACCACCACACCATGCGGGTCCTTCGTTTCGCCTGTCTCTCAGCTAGTTCTATCGATCTTTTTGCCATCAGCAATCACCCGTCAACGGGATTTATCTGGGGAGCCCAAATCGGCATTGAACCCAGTTAAGCTGAGGCTATAGTTATAATCACAATTTTAACGTTTTGCCTACTGCCTACTCTTTTTGATGGCAGGGTATGTTGCGAAATATAACTACAACGAAGCTGAGATATTTGCAGAACTCCGGACCGCAGGTGCATGCGGTGGGGAACGAACGCGCTATTGTCCTTTCCGGGGAGTAACGCGTTCACCACCACACCATGCGGGTCCTTCGTTTCGCCTGTCTCTCAGCTAGTTCTATCGATCTTTTTGCCATCAGCAATCACCCAGGCAGTAGGCAAAAAGGTTAAAATTGTGATTATAACTATAGCCTCAGCTTAACTGGGTTCAATGCCGATTTGGGCTCCCCAGATCAATCCCGTTGACGGGTGATTGCTGATGGAAAAAAGATCGATAGAACTAGCTGAGAGAAAGGCGAAACGAAGGACCCGCATGGCGTGGTGGTGAACGCGTTACTCCCCGGAAAGGACAATAGCGCGTTCGTTCCCCACCATAGGCACCTGCGGTCCAGAGTTTTGCAAATATCTCAGCTTCGTTGGAGTTATATTTCGCAACATACCCTGCCATCAAAAAGAGTAGGCAGTAGGCAAAAAGGTTAAAATGAAAATATTTTTTTCTTTACGAAGGTGTATCCATTCTTGATAACTTGCCTTTATGGGAGCTTCACAATACATTATTTTATCAGTGACTCCGATAAGAGATGTGTATAGAATCACTAGAAAAATGAAAGGCTCACTTATAGAAAATTGAGTCCGGTTTGGAAATTGGGTGCAAAGCGAGAGGTTACCTCCATCTGCATGAAGGTGGATGTTGATGGAAATGTTTATCACTTCTGCCCAGCAGTTCTTCTAAAAGATTTCTAAATTTTTTTTAAAGGAAAAACCGCTATTCACATATAGTACAAGGAAAGAAGGTTATGCTCTTGGTTGGTCGAAGCTGAAACAGGTTTGCTTTGAGCTCATCTGGACGAATTCCGGTTGGTACGCTTCCATGAGTCGTAGTTATTAAGGGAGATTTCGCATCTGGGGATCAGTGTCGGGATATTCATATCTATCGAATGCATGAAGGTGGTACATGGGCCGTGGATCAACGTGCTCTATGCGGTCATACTGGTGAGAATTTTCGTTTTAATAAGAATACAATTTTACAACAAATGATTTTACAGAGGATGAAAAAAGTAACTTTTTCCGCTTGTCTGGTAAGGGATTTTACAAGCAAAGTGCACTTTCTTCGAGGTATGGGGTATAAGACATGGGACGAAAAATCACCCATTTGTTTTCTTTGGGGGGTCGATGGTTTCAGGGTATGGGATTTCTACTTCTGCTGCATCTAATTGACTTCTGACTTCAGTGTACACGTGGCCATATTCGTTCATATATGTTACCAGTACCATGCCTATTGATTTTGACAAAAGTCTTTAGTCAAGTAACTGAAATGTGTTTAAGAAGTGATTTTGGGTCAGTTAATAACTAAGTTATACCCCTTGTTAGCAAGAGCTAGGGTAACCATCACTGAGCATTGATATCACGAGAGAATAAAAAAATGACTTCTTACGAAAGTGTTGTGCATTATGTGCTGTTCGAATGTGCAAATCTCACATGTTTTTGTCGCAGGCTCTGTCGAAGACGTGCATTGGTCTCCTACAGAACCGTTGCTGGCCTCTTGCTCTTGTGATAGCACAATCAAATTGTGGGATTCTCGATCGAAGCCAGCAGATGCATGCGTCTGCACCGTTAGTAAGGTTTGTATTATCTTGTTGTCTCCCATCTCTCCATCATTAGTTGTGTTTACTTTCCGTTTCCTCTTGTAAGGATTGAACCAGTGATTTTTGTAATTCATTTGTTCCTTAATCAAGAATTTTAAAAGATATTTACTACCTCGTGAGACGCATTGCTTAGAGACAGTGCACATATGGTCGTTGATTCGATCGTCCACTCCCAACTAATCAAACCTCCTCCCTTTTGGCTCGGAGTATTTGCGCCAGACATCCCAGAGAGTATAAAGTCACTCTGTTATAGCACTTTGATATATCTAGTTAAAATATGCATTCATCCACCTGTTTTTTAAAGGATGCAATGCATAAAGCACTCACCAGAGATTTCTCACTGGGGAGTTCGCCTGCATGTTTATGTGGTGATAGTCTTGCCACGCGGGCTTCTTGATGTTTAGTGATTTACTAGCCTTAAACTTTGCTGTGAAATTATCTGCAGTTTTCGGAAAACCGAACTGCATGTATTACGGAATTTCTCTGTTCTCCCCTGTTCCCTCTCTCTCCTTCCCCCTTCTCTCTTTACGTATGTTATTATATATATATATATATATATATATATATATATATATATATATATATATATATATCAGGCTCATGACTCAGACGTGAATGTAATCTCTTGGAACTCACATGACCCTCTCTTGGTAACGGGTGGTGATGATGGTGAATTGAAGATTTGGTCTCTAAAAACCATACAGGTTAGTTTACTTAGCTATTTATTTTATAGGATAACCACGTCAATTCATTGTCTAAATATTTTACACAAAAATTTTAATCTAAAGGAACGTCTCAACTACTTATATCGTTTAAATAGGTTGTTATTATTGAAGCTGTTATTGAAGAATTAGAGTGTTACTGAAGCTACTTTAACAACTATGAGAACCTTCTAGTTAAATATTTTATCACCCCGATTTTAGTTTGGCCAGCCCGTTGCTCGGTTCAAGTATCATCGAGGACCCATTACTTCTGTGGAATGGTTACCACAGGTGTCTTTTAATTCCCGACAGTAGTTAGTAGTAGTTTCAAAATCCGAAAGTCATGTGTAGTGAAAATCCATTCTAGGAGTCGACTACATTTATGGCCTCTGGTGAAGATGACCAAGTTACTATTTGGGACATAGCTACTGAAGCAGATTCTCACGAATCTATCGAAGGAGTCCCTGCACAGTTGATGTTTCTGCATCTGGGACAAAAAGAGGTTGGTTCTAAAACTGTTCTAGTGTAGACAACCGTTGGTTTCTAAAGTTCTAGTCAGTGAGTACCATACGACATAGTTTCCCAATATTTATCTATTTAGGTAAAGGAAGTGCATTGGCATCCTCAGATCTACGGACTGGCTCTAACAACGTCGTTCGATGGATTTAATTTGTTTAAGACTATAAATATATAATCTTCCACTTTTACTCCTTGTTGAGTTTGTTCATTTTTATGCATCTTTTGTTGTTTCGGAACTGATTGTTGCATTCTCAAATAGTTATTCTACGATAAACAATCGTCAACGAACACATTGTGAAGCACATGATTAACCTATAATGCAAAGTTTTTTGGTCCATCCGACTTTGTTATTTGATCCTTTCTAATATTTTGGTCTGCTTTAGAGCATGATGAATTAGGCTTCGTGACGCCATGGAGGCATCGTAAAAATGTGAGCCACGGCATCCTTCGAACACGAAGAGGCAAAAGGAGAGCGAAGGAGAGGATCGTATAAAATCGTTCAGCTGGGAGAGAAACTATAAGTCGTTGATAGTTAACACAAATGCGCTGAGTGCAAACGCATACCTCAGGGAGGCGAAATGAACGAACTGCCTTGCTAACAAAGCATTTTCGCTTTAGTGCTTCATTTTGCTCCATTTTTTTGGATTTATTCCATTGGTTCACCAGGCCAGATTTTGTTTGAGGTGTATTCCATGCGAAGCTGGTAATCAAATTTAATAAATTACGAGAACTCTTTACGGATAAGTTCATACTGTGGCGACATAGCGTAGATGTTGAATTGAGTGCCCACCGCGGAGTGTTGCTGCTCAGGGTGGTGCAGGGATGAAACCTGATGTACTTGAACACTGATGGTCGACATTTAGTGAACCCTTTCGCTATGATTAAGTATTAAATCATTGAAGACACTTTATTAAAGTGGCATGGTGCTAACAGAATATGCGTTCATCCATGTGCACCCACACAGTTTGTCTTTATGCCAATTCTTATTAGCATTTAGACGTTATAATCACTTGGATACATGGATAACACGTCTTCACTGGTTGTGCGAGTACTAACACAATTCCCATTTATCGGAGTTTTGCTGGTTCATCTCTTGCGGTTCCCTGGAGTCGGCCTAGTCAAAACCTGCCTCCAGGTCGTCACCACCATGTGCAGTCGCCGTCCTTGTGGATAAGAGGGAGATTTACCGCCATGCGACTAGTTCGATATTAGGACGGTGGTGGATCCTGGCATTGGTTTGTTTTTAGCTGGGCCTCCCGACAGAAACGCCGAACTCGTTCTCAGGTTGGGAGACCGTGCTTGGGGATGAATCCTTTCGCTAAACACCGCAGCCCAACACCCAGAAAAACCGTCCAGCCACTATGAGGCGGCAAACTATTGGGAAGGATGTATGAAATAGATCCCGACATTTACAGTTGATCAGAAATCGTTCGAGGCTTCCAAACTTATCTCGTGGTTTTACTATTTCGTAGCCATTGGAGACGGCTCTTTGCCAAGCCAAGTCGGGCGATTCTTCCTCTAGTTCTCTACGTGTGCACACAGAGGTGGCTGTTCGAAACATATTTCTTACAAGCACCCTTTTGCTGTGTCAGCGATGACAGGAGAGGTAGTGAAGCGCTGTTTTATCAACTGGCTTTCGGTACCACTTTTTAAGGTTGCTCTTTTCGGATAGGTTAACTTGAACCTTCAGAAATTGAAGCCAGTTTTCTTCCGATTTCTCCAAGGTGAACTTGATGTACTCAGACTGCTCGGTCAATAATTCAAAGCATTTGTCCATCTCCTCCTGCATAGAGAAGATGACAAAACAATCAACTATATACTGCAGTAGTTATCTGTTATCTGCAGCAGTGCAGTAGTATGTCGTGTTCTTCTTGTAAGGAAGTAAAAGTGTGCTGAATAACAACCTCGTGATTGCTGAGAAAGAGAACGGAACATTTATAATCCAGTGCCGATGTTAATGGAAATTCGATCTTGGGAACTGTTCAGTACCTGACACTTGACACTTGAACGGCCCGTCCTCACTGGTTGTGCGAGCCCCAGCATAATCACCACT
This sequence comes from Angiostrongylus vasorum, assembly GCA_018806985.1. Classification (NCBI taxonomy): domain Eukaryota; kingdom Metazoa; phylum Nematoda; class Chromadorea; order Rhabditida; family Metastrongylidae; genus Angiostrongylus; species Angiostrongylus vasorum. Next base: position 963,944 of record JADANN010000359.1, on the reverse strand, counting down.
TATCGGAGATTTGTTGGCTAAGCCATTGTGGTTCCCTGGAATCCCGAGGTCAGCCTGGCCAAAGTCTGCACCAGGTCTTCACTACCACGGGCAGTCGCAGCCCTTGTGGATCAGAGGGAAATTTGTCACCATGCGACTTTGATACCAGGACGGTGGCGGATCCTGGTATTGGTTTACTCTCAGCTAGGTTTCCTGATGAAAACGCCGGACTCCTTCTCAGCTTGCGTGCTAAGGAATGAATCCCCCGTTGTACTCACAGTCGACACCCAGGAGCACCTCTCAGCCACGATGAAGCGGTAAACCGTTGGGAAGCTCCTGGACATAGTTCTGAGTGAAACCACTTTGAGCAAAACAACAACAGCAACGAGGACGAACAGCAGACAACGGCGTATTTTCAAATGAGGGAAAAGGGCGACAAAGATTTTCAGAAAGTGGAAACATTTCGAAGGTATTTGCACATCAGTATGGACAGTGAAACATATGGCGAGGTCTCCTCTGGTTTCTTTCCTATTTTTTTGAATCAGATCCGACATCACGTTTCAAACAGAACTTGTTCCATTCGACTTATATCTTGGCATTCGTCATCGTCAAATATCTTCGGATTTGCTTCTAAACTCCGCCACTATGTGTGCGATTAAGCGTTCGTCAGAACTGTCGTTGATTGCGTAAAATTGTGTTGCAGAACTCTTGATATGCAATTACAAAAAAGCTGAGATACGAACAAAACTCGGAACCTCAGTTGGGCCTAAAACCCAAGGTCACCATCCCTTTCCGGAGACTCACCTGCTACCCACTGCACTAATCGAGCCCACTTCGTTGTCTCTTTCTCAGCCAGTTTTTTACTCTAGCGGTGCTATTAGCAATAGCTCCTTAAAGGGAATGATCTGGGAGCATAAATCGGCATTGAACCCAGTTAAGCCGAATCCGTAGACGAAATCACAAAACTTTTTCTGTGTTGGATGGCACCTTGGTCAAATGCTAAGGCAAGTTAATGGAGGAAATTCAAATACCTATTGAGTAAATAGATTTTAACTCTAATACTTACCCGGTTTATGAAATGCAGTCTATTTCATCTTAAAAAGACCCAAATATTCCTCCCTTCTCGGTGTATCAACTGGTGGTGATCCTAAAGGAGTGCCTGAAGTGCTTTATCACCAGGTGGGTCGTGCGGTCGGGCATAATTCTCTTCTTCTCAGAACACATTCGCTTTTGGATGGGTGTATAGCAGCCCTTCTTCTTCCGATCGTACTTAGTACTGCTTCGGGAACATTTTGATAGCTTGCCATTGCATTACTCTACTGGCATCTCCTTACCGTTATTCCTCTTCTGCAATCTAGGGTCGTATTCTGTGCCGTCATTTTTCTTCTTGCTCCTAAATTTCCTGATGTATTCCTCATTTGGTATATCTTGTTCGGCTTCATTAGTTCATTTCATTGTGTGTATTACGGGTGCTTTATAACCTTCTGAAGTGGTGTTGCTGTGCGTCTGAATGGTTAGATTTGTGATGTGACTACCAGGCTCATCAGATTCGATCCTTAGACGACGCACGCTACGTCTGTGAGAAGGGGCTTTTCAAATAAGTCCGTCAATGGGATTGATCTGAAGATGACAAATCGGTATTGAACCCAGTTAAGCTGAAGCTGTGGTATAAATCACAATGTCGTCAATCGTTATTTGCTGATCATTTTTAATGGCAGGATATGACGGGTGATTGCTGATAGCGCCTATAGGTCAATAACACGTCTAGGAGACAGGCGAAAGGAAGGACGCGCATGGCGTGGTGGTGAACGTGTTAACCTTCGGATAGGGTAACAGCTGCATTCGTTCCCCACCGCAAACACCAGCGTTCCAGAGTTTTGCAAATATCTCAGCATCATTGTGGTTATAGTCCAGTTCGTATTTCCAGCCATTCCATACTTCATTAAAGACTCATCGTTTTGATGCGGAATGGAAAAGCAGTGAGTTTTTGGTTGAAAATTAAACACTGCATGCCCTACGTCATGGCTTATGCAGTTTTTTGTTCCTAGCGTCATATACGACGTTGTCTTCTCAGCGATTCCTAAGACTCTTCGTTGGTTGACAGCTTATGGGCTTGAGGACTTAGCACACTTGTGTGAATTGTTGACTTCATCCTTACCATTGCTATCTATTCTATTCTTCTATTAGTTTCCAGCTGCTATACGTTTACTATGCATTTGATGTCCTTATGGTTAAACTCCGTTCAATTGCTTTTGGAGCGTATATTTTGCCGCTACCATTCGTAGCTTAATTTTACATGCATGTATCTAAACGTTCTATTTCTCCTTCTTCTATTTCTAGGAGGCATGTGTGGCGTAGTGGTCGGAGGCGCCCTGCAACACACGTGGGGTCGATCCCCGCGCCCATGGCCCACCAAGCCTTCCATCCCTCCGGGGTCGGCAAATTGGTACCAGATTTGTCTGGGAGGATAGCAGTATTGGCTCGATACATCGGTAGGCTACTGCGAGTCATTGTAAAGGCCAGATATGCAGTCAATCACCTCCAAGCGATCCTTAATGGAGTCGAATGTATGGCGCATCCCTAAAGGGATTTACAAACGCCGACAGCTTTAGCTTTTTATTTCTAGGAGGCACCCATGGACAATTCAAATGCTCTCAATTCCATCATACCTCAGAGCGAACAGGTGAATGACACTTCCTTTTTTCTTATTCGTATTGTTTCCCCGTCCAACGCTCTAACCTTCTAGAGTTGAGAATCGCCCTCGATCAACCAGTTCTCCAGAATGGTTATGAAGAAGGAGGAGACGCGGAGGATAATGTGACATGCCCCTGTCAGGGAAACCAGTGAGTTTCTAAATCTTTCATTCCTACAATTCTTACGATTCTCGCTTTCCCGTAGTTTAGGTATATGTCCCTTTGCCACTTAATTACCTAAAGTTTTTACGTCCATGGGCATTATATTACTAATACGTGCACCTAATCTCGGCTAGAGAGTTCTTCTGCTGTTGTATTGAATCGTCCATCAGTCCTAGTGGGTGTTGGTTCCCATACAATTTTTGTAATGTTGAGAGTTGAATCGTAGTGGATTGGTGGTTTCTTCTTCTGAATTCGAGAAGTGTTTAACCACTCGACTGGCATAAGTGGCAAACCTATTCGTAATGCAGGTTTTCGTAGAAGGATTTTCCGAGAATCGTTTTTGACCCCATCAGCAATTGAAAGCTTTACGGGGCGCAGTGGTCGGATGCGCCCTGCAACACACACGTGGAATCGATCGCCCCGGCCATGGCACGCCAAGCTTTCCACCCCTCCGGGGTCGGCAAATTGGTACCAGATTTGTCTGGGAGGATAGCAGCACTGGCTCGATACATCGTTAGGGCTACCGCGAGTCATTGTAAAGGCCAGATATGCATTCAATCACCTCCAAGCGATCCTTGATGAAGTCGAATGTATGGTGCATCCCTAAAGGTATAAACGCCGAGAGCTTTATCCTTTATTTTTCACCTTCGCTAAATGAGGCAGAATTCAGTTGAGATCCCAGATAAGATGCTAGAAAAGGTTCCTATGACTTCGTTTTCTCTTGGTTATCTATATCAGTATTATTAGTGTTACTGGCAGAGGTTTTACCCAATGTTTTCAGTACCTCAATGAGCCCAGCTGTGGTACTTCTGTGGCGATGTGGATAGAAAACATCCTACTCTAGTAAAAGTTTACAAAGGAATGTCATCCTCTCGTTATGCTTTTGAGCAGATGCATTTTCACCGCATTAGATGCAGTCCATCTTCATTTCGGTTGTTTGTTTAATTCTAGAGAGATTTAGGCTTTAGTTTCTGTACTCACTTCTAGCTCATTCAACGTAGATGTTGTAACAGATATTGTCTATGAAAACCTATCCTCTGTACTTATAGGTTGTTCAATCTGTGTTGCCTATGAGTTCCGTGCCGTAATAATGATACGTCGCATGTTTTTGAGATCTTGAGATACTCGTCTGTCATTATGAGCTAGTTAACGGGTTAATTCTACAGAGTCCAAAAATGGCCGGAAATGAAGAACCCGACTAGTCCTTCGATGAACTGTGGCCTGTCAGTCAAAGTGACACTTCTGAAGACATTGCTGACGAGGAAGCATCTCCTCATTTGAATGGAGAATTTGCTAACTTTGCAGTAGGTACTTTGTATTACTTCCTTATCCGCTTTTTTTTGTCATCTTTTTTGCTCCGCTGCTATTGATTTCGCTTTTCATTGTGGTCTTCCGGTCCAACGATTGAAATTTGTAGAGTTGAATCTCGCCTTCAATCAGCTGGTACTCCAGAACAGTAACGAAGAGGGTGGAGACGTGGAAGACAATGTGATGCGTTTTTGTCGACGGATCTAGTATTTGAATCCTTCCTTTGGATAGTTCTTACGAATCTTTCTTTCTCATATTTAAGTACATGCCTCTTCTTCCACGTAGTAAACTCAGGTTTTCTGAGTGCATGGGGATCTATTACTACCACCTGCACCTAATCTCCGTTGGCAACATCATGGCACAAGTAAAACGAAGTTATTGTTGTTTTCCGATTGTTTACTGTCCATTATTGATCGGATATGAGGAGCGATTACGTGTTTATGTTACAGTTAGCGAAATAAATGTTCTTCTACTCCTATGATTGTATTAAGCACTCAATCTTTTCTCATGCTCCGGTGGATACTATAAATCATACAGTGGCTAATGCGTTAAATTTCTCCACTGATTTTCCGAAGGCAAACCGATTCAGAGGAGTTTGCTGTTAGCAGTGATGACCAAATGGGAGCGCTGTGGTAGTGTTGTCTCGTGATTCGAGGGAAATTGCGTTCGATAAGCAATTGTTTCAATATGTTAGTGAGAACATAACACTTCTTGTACTCAAAACCAACATCTTGCTGCTCACGAATCTCCACAAACCCCTCCATCCCTCCGGGGGTCGGCAGATTGCTACCAGACTAGTCTGGGAGGAGAGAAGCACTGCCTCGATGCATCGGTGGGCCACCGCGAGTCATTGTATGGGCCAGATGTGCATTCAATCACCTCCAACGGTGGTTAGTGAAGTCAAATGCATGGCGCACCCCTCGTGGGTTGATAAACGCCGAGAGCTTTATCCTCTATTCTTTTACCGTCCAATACTATTAATGCAACAAAGTTCTATGCCAGTTTCTTAAATGAGCTGAGAATAGTTGCATTTTATAAAACCATTCATTATACTTGAATTCAATCTCAACAATAACACGATGCCAGGACTTCTCAACGAAACAGACTGGAGCAAACATAGGTATAAAACGGCCATGCTCGAGAACAATGGCAGTGTCGACGACTCGTTCATGTCGAAGTCTCATCGCTTTCAAAACAAATTCCAGACTGCGACCTACTAGAATGCTTTGCTCACTGGCCAATTGGAATAGCTAGTCTTGAGCCTATAAAATTCCACAGCACAAAACGAAATCAACCTGAAACAGTTCAATCGTAGAAGGCTCCTTTTTTCCTTGTTTTGCAATTGGCCCAGAAAACCTTGCACCGCAGTCGATCACAGTGTCACGGGACTCGACACTAACATCAGCACCGTTTTGCTATTCATACCTACAACTGATAGTCGAGTCAGTTCTGGTCAGCGAACGCCATATACCATCTCACAATCCACAGCACAAACCTATACGGGCAAAAGTGCGCCGGAAATAAGACGGTTACTTCAAACGTATGCTACTACAACGTTTGTGAGGATGCCGGTTTTCCAAAAACTTGTAGAATAAACTTTGTTATATCGCTTTACGGGGAAAAAATTTTTATAATAAGTCGATCAATTTAGAATTTGTTCGAAGCCGAAGGTCGATCAATAATTGAGAGGGGGTGGGATTCATCACTCTCGTAAGGTCTCTCAAGCTGAAAAGGAATTCGGCGTTTCCAATAGGAAGCCTAGCCAAGAGTAAGCCAATAATCCACCACCGCCCTGGTATCAAAGTCGCATGGTCGCAAATCCCCCCTCTGATCCGCAGGAGCAGCGACTGCCTGTGGTGGTGACAACCACGGACAAAGTTTGGCCAGGCTGAGCTCGAGACTCCTGGGAAACACAGAATACGCTGGAGCCTGCACAACCAATGAGGACGGGCCGTCCAAGTATCCAAGTGAGTTCATTTTGGGCGTAGATTTCTTGGTTCTAAATTGAAAGCGACCATTATTTTCGCATCGTATGACTCATATAAGCTCATCACGAGTGTGCTAATGTAGCGTAACGGGAAGAATAAGTAAAAATAGTAGATTTAAGATGCTGCATAAAATGAGTCTTCCTAGAAGTTTTCCATTTCTCTCTAGTCTCAATTCCTTTAATGTACCTGTACCTTGTTTCTAGGACCGCTACCAGCTGAAGAAATGGGTAATGATGTAAATTCACGGAGTGCTTCTGCGTTCAAGGCATCAGAAACACGAGCTTCAGCTACGCAACATCCCGGTGCCATTCGATCAACGCCACAACATGCAAACAACGGGTCATCAAGCATTCATAGGAAGAAATAGCTTACAAAGAGGTATAGAAGGGGAGATGAGAGATCATCTCCTCGTCGCTGAGGACCTCTGAATTGATAAATGCATTCGGCCAAAACTACTTTACCACTAGAATTAAATCGAAATGCCTCATGACATCGAGAACTCGGAGCGGGATCTAACCGGCACCGTGTTTGTGATGACCGGCATCAGTACCACTTTTACAAAAAGCTAACGAAAAAGTCAAAACCAAAAGAAAGGATCAAAGAAATAAATAGATGCTGTCAACTAAAAAGCTTTCTACGAAACTGCGAGCAGCACAAAGGAGTCGGAGGGGTATAATGCTATGCAAGTGGAAGGATAACACATACATTATTGTGATGCCTACAATTCATAAAAATATCCTTTCTTCTAACACATCAAGACAGTGGGTTATTCAAGGCCACATCACGAAAAGCTGTTCGTGGACAGAAGCGTGTGAAGTGGTGGCTTCACATGCGGCCCTTCTCCTGGTGGTTCCGTGTCCGGCTCTCCTACAGTTCAGTTACTCAAACGATTTTGACGAACCCAAGAAGACTCGCGGAGGGCACATGCTGATGCTCTTGCCGGATGAGCTCAAAATCGACGTTTTCTTGGCTGCCTTGGTAGTAGGAGTGTAAGACGCCGTTAATCTCCGTTTCCTTGAAGAAAACAGTACTAGGGGCCAACAATACAGAAACCATGCTTTTGTTACAAGGCATAAGAGAATTTCAACTGATTATGAATACGAATCGAAAACATGAAATAAAAAAGGAAAGGTAGTGACACTGACAAGGCTGCAAATAATGTCAACAAAGGTGTAACGCATAAGAAATCAGAAGAATGGCAAATGAATACATTAATAGCAAAAAAACAAGGTATTAATAAAAGGCACTAATAATACGCAGAGTTGGTTTGATGAGGAAAATTTCGCGCTCCGGTCGATGTCAAAAACACGCGCGAAAGTTCCCAATTTAAAATGGTTGGGCAGTTGTTTGTAGGCTTGCTGTGTTATACTTATTGTCGTTGTATTGTCATTTGTTCCCTTCATCCTGCTTTCTTTGCTACTTATTTTGCTCTTTTCCTTCTTTATTTTTTTCGTTGTTTTCTTCTTTATTACTTGCTTGCTTGGATACATGGATAGTCCGTCATCACGAGTTGTGCGGACCCCAGCACATTTGCCGTTTCTTTCTTTCGCAGCCGTCGTCGATGGTTGTGGTTTTGTTCGAGCATGGTAGCGCGTGCGAGTCTGATAGCGCGATGTGTAGAATAACTGCAACTGCGTGTACAGCTGATTAACTTTGTTTACGAACAAGTCCGCCCAACGTGTAGGTCGCCATCCCTAGGGCACACCCTGTATTCTCGTGCAGTACACTCTACAGTTGTTTTCGTCCATCTGTCGTCCGTTCTTCTCATTATGTGACCGGCCCATCACTATTTCGGTATCGATGTATATTCTCCTGGATCTCGAAGATGTGACAGATTTCGAAGATCAGAGCTCCGCATTCCGGCTAGATATTGAGAATGCCGGTTATATTTCAGAAGACATCGCTCAAGCGCTCTGTTATTAGTGGGAAGCATTCTTGACGTGGATGAATTATCAGCCCACGTCTCTGCAGCATAACAGAGCGCTGGGAGGGCCGTTGAATCGAAGAGATGAGCGCGGATTTTCGGGTCCTTCAGTTGGTTGGTGGCTTCTTTGAGAGCCCGAATGCGGCCCAAGCTGCTCTCCTTCTATCTACTTCCTGCTCCATATTGTTTTCCATGTTCCTTGATCGCCCAAGGTATACGTACGAGGTAGTCTCTGCAATGAGAGAACCATTCAGTTCAATTTTTTTCGCCTTCTCACCATGGGTTTTTTAATGAACTGGGTCTTCTTCGGATTTACGCGTAATCCGATGTTTTTTCCCCGCTTCGCTGAGCTCGTTGATCATCATCTCTGCTTCGCTGGTACTTCTTGAGAAGATGACAATGTCGTGGGGGAAAACGAATGTTTGATAGGAATATTCCATCAATACGGATGCCTTTCCCATCCTATTCGAGTGACTTCATTATCCACTGCAGCTTGGCACTAAACAGCTTTGGCCATACTGTGTCGCTCTGTCAAAACCTTTTTCCCTACGGGTATGGTAAGAGGTCGATGAAAGCTGTGTTTTCGTAGTGCAGTTCCGATACCAGTCGCACATAGTTCTTATGTAGGACGGGTCCACTCCTTGGTCGACGAGCGCTGATAGGGATTGCATTCGTTTCGACACTGTCAAACGCTTTTTCATAGAAGACAAAGGTTAGGACTGGAGGCAGGTGGTATTCCCGACAAACTTCGATGACTTTGGACGCGGTCTGGATGTGGTCCATACAGCAAAATCCTTTCCGAAATCCTACTTGTTCGACTGGTTGCGCCTCATCCAATGTCCTTGATATGCGCAAGAGGATAATCTTCGTGAAGAGCTTGTAGAGTACACTCAACAAGCATGTTGGACGGTAGTTACGAAGACCCCTTCGGTCACCTTTCTTGGGTAGGATGATCGGGCGCGACGTCCTCCACTGGTCTGGGATTTTTTCCTTTTAGAGGTAGGCTGTCATTTGGTTTACGAGAAGTACATGTAAATTGTGTGTTCCAGCTCTAAGGAAGTCTTCTTCTTTATTGGGTTGGATAGGTTTCCGATTCACGTTTTGACTGAACATTTCAGTTCTTGTTTTCCAACATTTCTTCCGTTCTTACATGAGTTTTCTTAATTGCAGAGAGAACGTTTGTGTAATGCTAGCTTTTTTCTGAAAACATTTGACAGTTTAGCACTGGCTCAAAGGGATGTGAGTGTCTTGACTGACGCAAATAGACTAGTCAGCCTGGTTTTTTCTCTCTAAACCTTTATTCTTCCTTTGTATCTGAAAATCCTGTATAACATTCTTGGAGAAACATCTTAGTGCATGTTTTAATCTATTTGGAAAGATGGCGATTTTCCTCTGTCGTTATTTCATAAGGAACAACTCTTCGATTGCTGGTTTTCAGTAAAAGGATTGAACCATTATCAACTTGTAACGCACCGTATGGACACCACTGTGGTCATACGGTGCCTTATGAGTTAATGATGATACAATCCTTTTACTCAAAACATTCGGCCACCCTTCTTAGAAGTTCTACAGACAACAGCATTACAACAGTCTGCAAGAGATTGACTTCTCTTGCATAGCTTTAGACCCTGGGAGGCGGGCATCGATCCCGTGTGCGTTAAAGGGCGCCTCCGACCACCGTGCTGCACGCGCGCTTCGGTATCACCTGTATCACTTGTAGTCCCGTTAATCGTCGGGTGACTCGAGCGCGCGCCAGTAAATCTTCCATTTTTCCCCTGTCGCGTGCAAGAGTAGCCCAGTGCGTTCTGCTCGTTCTAGGCATTCGTCGAGCATCATATATTTCTTCTAGGCTCTTCGCGAATAACTCTGACCATCGGGTCGGTGGTCTTCCTGCAGTACGTTTGACATCCCGAGGAATCCAATCACTAACGGCTCCTGTCCATTGGTTGTCACTCATACGCATTACGTGTCAAGCCCACCTTATCTTCGATTTTTTGGCGTACAGAACGGCATCTTTGATTTTTTGATCGTCGACGCAGTGTAAATTTATGGGTGAGTTGGTTTATTTCAGAGAGAATTTCTGTGATGCACACACCATGTACGAAAGGACTTCATGTGCAGAAGAGGAACTAGGATGGCTTCCCGGTAAACTGCCACTGGCACGGAATCAAAAATACGATGATAATATAAGTTTAGGTTTTCAGTCTTTTGTTTTAGTTTCGTCTTCTTTAGTTTTTTAGTTTAAGTTTTTTTGAGTTTTTTTTAGTTTGAAAAAAGCTGGATAAAAATAAATTAAAAGCAGTTAGACATAATTAAAAAGTAAATAGAAATAAATAAAAATAAATGGAAAGCAAATTAAAATAAATTAAAAATTACCAAAAAACAAAAACTTAAAATAATTAAAAATAAGTGAAAAAATAAATTGAAAACAAATTAAAAATAGAGTGAAATTAATTAAGCACAAACTGAAAATGAATTACAGAGTACTAAAAATAAATGATTTTTATTCAACTGTAGTCTGTTTTAAATATTTTTTCTTCATTTTAAGTTGTATATCATTTATTTTTGATTTATTTTTTGTGAGAGTGTGTGTGAGATGTATGTGTGTGGGGGTGTGTGTGTCTGGGGGGAAGTGTGTGTGGGGTGTACGGTGGGTTTGTGTGTGTAGGAGTGTGTGAGGGGTTTGTTTTGTTTACCGTATGTGTAGGAGGGTGTGAGGTGTATGTGGACGGAGTATGTGTGTGGGTGATGTATGTATGTGCGGGTGTGTGTTCTGTTTTTTTTGTGGTTTTGTTTGTTTGTTTCTTTTGGTTTTTTTCGTTTTTGGTATTTGTTTTCAATTTTTTTTCGTTTTTCTTTATTTTTGTTTGTTTTTATTTACTTTATATGTTTTGTTTATTTTTGCCTATTTTTATATATTGTCGCCTATTTACTTTACTATTATAGTAATTTCATTTATTATATTATCAAGTTCATCTTCTATTTGTTTCTCCTCATTTATTTATTTTATCGTCATTTTAGTGTTGTTTATTGTATTATTGTTACTGTGTGTTTTTTATTTGTCTATTTTTTATTTATTTGTTATGTTATCACACTTTTTTATTTGTTGTACTGTTATTCAAATTGCTTATTTATTTTTTATTGTTTATTTCCAATTTTTAGTTGGAATACCTTTGTGTCGTTTACGACTGATAATGGCTGATTCGTCATTTTTTTGTTATTATCGTTATATTATTTATTAATTCGTCATTTTATTTATTTTGTTATTCTGTCTTTACTATATGACGTTGTTTTATTTTTGTAGTTTTGCATCTTTTCTATATCGTTTATAATTTACATATTTGTTCTGAATCAACCACTCGGATGAACCACAGCGCATCCGATCGCACGAGCCATTTCTACCATACTTATCATAGCTGAATGGTCCACTAAAAAAATTCTTCGAGGGCTAGGGGCATGTTACAGTAAAAAAAACGTTTTAAACTGAAGAACGCCTCATTGGATGAACTATTATGCAGGCTTAAGCGGTAGAAGTCCTTGTTCTTGTTCTTTTTTCTTTTTCTTTTTTTTTGTTCTGGCTTGCTCTTGTTTTCCTGTTCTTGTTATTGTTTTTTTGACCTTGTTCTTGTCTCGTTCTTCTTTTTGTTGTTGTTATTCTTACTTCGTTTTTCTTCTGCTTGCTGTTTTTTTCTTCTTCTTGCTCTTATTTTCCTGTTATTCTTCTTTCTGTTGGTTTAATGTTCATACTCTTGTTTTCTTGTGTGTGTTCTTATTCACGTTCTTGCTCTTGTTCTTGCTCTTGTTCTTCTTTTCTTGTTGTTGTGCTTGTTTCGTTTGTCTTCTTGAAGCTCCTGTTTTCTTCTTATAGCTCTTGTTTTCTAGTTCTTGTTCTTCCTGTTGTTCTTATTTTCTTTCTTATTTTGTTCTTGTCCTTGCTGTTGTTCTTGTCTCGTTTTCTTGCTCATGTTCGACGACGAACGCCGAACGACGGCAAATGCGGACGACGAAGGCGACGACGAAAGCGCACAGTCGATGAGTGCAAACCGGCCACGATTGCAGTCGCACGACAAGTGCGGACGGACGACGAATGCGGACGACGAGTGCGGTCACACGACAAGTGCGGACGGACGACGAATGCGGACGACGAATGTGGAGGACGAAAGCGGACGGTCGATGAATGCAGAGCGGCGACGCGTGCGGTTGCACGACAAGTGCGGACGGACGACGAATGTGCTCAACGACAAGTGCGGACGGACGACGAATGCGGTCACACGACAAGTGCGGAACGACGTGCGGACGGACGACGAATGTGGTCAACGACAAGTGCGGACGGACGACGAATGCGAACGACGAATGTGGACGGTCGATGAGTGCGGTTGCACGACAAGTCGGACGGGCGACGAGTGCAGAAGATGAAAGCGACGACGAATGCGGACGACAAATACGGTCGGATGACGAATGCGGACGGAAGACGAATGCGTGGTCCGTTCGTTTATCTTTATTTTTTTGTTTGTGTTTGTTTGTTTATTTTTTCTTTGTTCTTCTGTCTATTTTTATATCTATTATTTATTTTTTATCTACTTTCTGCTCATTTGTAACTTTTTGTAATTGTTTTGAACTTGTTTTTTTTTCAGTTTCTTTTGTAATTATTTTTACTAATTTTTACTTATTTTCATTTATTTCCGGCTTTGTATATATATATATATATATATATATATATATATATATATACATGTATATATATCGCATTCGTCTTCGCCTTCGTCGTCCGCATTCGTCGTCCGCATTCGTCGTCCGCATTCGTCGTGCACCCGCATTCGTCGTGCACCTGCACTCGTCGACTCCCTACGACTCAAAACAGACACCTTGAAGGATAGAGAGGAATTATTTGCCGGAGTCGGATAGTGTCGGTATGAACCATGTTGGCAATAGACGATTTCAACTTCACTTTCGATGCACTCATCACTGAGAGCGAACAGAAGGAAAGTGGAAACATTGAAGATTTTATAGTGAACAATAACCTGTCCCAACATACCATGCCCGAAATAAAACAAATTGGTTATGGAGTAGATTTCATCTTCACAGTACCGCAATCGAAACATTGTTAGAATTTTTTTGTAAGTGGTGTCTTCGAAGAAAGCGGCTGATTAGTCGCTGATTTTTTTATGTCGACCTGAACACAAATGCTTGCCTTAGAATGACGTTGAAATGGAAGCTATGGGATCACAGTGTTGCTTACCGTATAGCTTTGCCAACCAATACCAGTATCCGCCACCGTCTTGGTATCAATGTCGCATGGTGGCAAATCTCCCTCTGATCCACAAGGGCTGCGACTGCCCGTGGTGGTGAAGACCTGGGGCAGACTTTGGCCAGGCTGACCTCGGGATCCCAGGGAACCACAATGGCTTAACCAGCAAATCTCCGATAAATGGCGATTATGCTGGGGGGCCGCACAACCAGTGAGGACGGGCCGTTCAAGTGTCAAGTGTCATAGCCTTGCAAGGACGTATTCCATTTTTTACAGTTTCCTACCATATTTATCTAGAATTTCTTTGGCAACCTCCAACTATTTTCAAATTGGAATTAGAATAAAAAGAGAAGGGGAAGTCGTTTCGCAAGCCTTGAATATTCCTCTCTCTTCTACAGTTTCTAGCAGAACAATCCTTTTAAGCTGTTTAGACGCTTAAATTGATAACTACAATGCCTGAAATATTACCACATGGCAAATTCGCTGCACACCTTACTCGAAGAAATTTGAAGCTGAAAACTTAGTAGAACTAGCTGAATAATAGAAGAAACAGCGGTATGGTAAAAATCCAAAAAAACTACAGGCAGTTTCTTTTCCACAAAGAATTGAGGTCGCCCTAATGAAGAAGCGCTGTTCTGCGACCCACTTTATTCTATCTAACGTTTCGGCGATTTCGCCTTCCTCAGAGCAGTGCTGTTATGAGTGGGACTGTCTAACGTTTCTGGTTGATCTACCAGTTGTAAAAAGCATTGGCTACCGTCCGTCCTGGCTATAAAGTTTACTAGCCAACCAAGAAAGATAGGATTGATAGAGCAGCTGTGTTAAATGCGGAGATCTGAGAAACATGAGACATTCACAGAAGTAAATCAGATGAAACACAACCGCTTTTCTACTGTCGGCTTCACAATCCACACATGCCCAATAAATGACGATGTCAGAGAAAATGCTGGCATGGTAAGCTGCGATGAAATCATTCTTGTGGCCAGCTGTTCAAAATCTGCAGAAGAAAAGTGGCAATAACACGAACCTGTTAGTAACTTCAGCTGTCCTTTCTACGTGATCGCTAAAGACTTCCGTCTTCTGAGAAAGAGAATCGAATTGCTGCTCCACTTTCCTCCTCAAACTGGCGATTATGTTCCCCATTTTCGTAAAAACCTAGTAAACATATAGTTTTTTTACTAATTTCTGCCTACACCACGTAGAACAACTGCAACGAAGACACCCCTAAGCAGCAAATGCTGACGGCATGTAATAACTGCATGTATGTACTGATGTATGACTACAAACTGACGTGCGGACAAGAGAGCACACAAAGATACTTTCAAAGCGGAAAATTTATTAACAAAGCACGCCATTACAGCCTTGACTTCTCTAAACTTCATATAGCGACAATCTTTATTGCATCTTTACAAAGTTAAATCACAAAAATTGAAGATATCTAGATGAGAACATTGCGGAGAGATCATCGCATAGAATTCAATCCAAAGCAGCAATGTATCGACCAAAACAGCGAAACGTGTCGTACAAAACATCAAAAGTAAACAGCAGAGGCCATCGATAACGTATCCATTTAAAAGAAGAGGAAGAGAAATGAAAGCAGTGAATGCGCATGATCTTCTTAAATTTTTTTTTTTACAAAAACGTCAGACTACTTCAAGAACAAACACGTTCGGTCATCGCAGTTTCAGACAGTAATCAAATCGATTGATCAGAACAAATTGGAAGGATTTTCTTCAGAACTCTAATCTTTAGACATCTTCACACTTGCAAACGAGTCTTCTTCGTATTTTTGAGACCAGAACACACGCTTTTCACAGAAGGACGTCCAATGCGTGGACTCCGTCGATAGGGACATACTCATTCTGTGACGGTCTGCAGCGATATGGCATGAGTGTCTGTTTGAACTTCTGAAAAATCTTACCGTTTAAGTCCAGGACAAGTTGCCAATTTAAACCACCCACTATGATTTCCAAAATAATTGGGCTGTATTCGTTTTTCTTAGCGAATGAAATTTTTTAACGCGATGTGTGGAACAGAAGAAGGACTTTAAAACATTGGAAAAAGCCATATAAAAAATCAGTTATTCGCCACATGTTGGCTTGTCTTCCTAAAGAATAAAAAGAAGCACAAAAAGAACAAGGACGAATTGAAGCACATTGTCGTGATATGAACACTCCTTCATGAGAGTCGTGAAAGGCTGTTGCATCTCATCAACTACTCAGTTTCCTTTTTTTTTCGGGGTTCAAGCTTCAAATCGTAAATAGCAAACGTGGTCTGATTTTCTCATGATAATCGGAAAAAAACTTCCACATACCTCTTTTAATGTATTTCCCTTAGCGTTGAATAGCTTGTAGAGAGCAACGAGTGGTATGGCCGATGCGGCTGATAGAGCGAAGAAGATGCCAAGAAGATTGGCGACCGGTGAGAACTTATAGTCTTGATAGGTTAACGGTTGATAGTGAATGAATGATGACAAAATCATCATCTAAAGAAAGGTAACACTCGTAAAATAGCATGAAATCGATTGAAGAGCTCCACTACAGAGAATACTCTCCATATTTTCATAACGTCGTACGGTTTCCACATTCATGTAAGACTTTTCTGCGACTCTAGCGGTTGATATCAAATGTAGGGGCTTCATGACCACTGTGTATATATATGTATATTGAAATAAATGCGTGGCGTGGCTTATCCCTCAGATATTGATCAACGCCGAGAGCTTTGTCCTTTACATATATATACATATATATTATAGACAGGGGCCGCTTGGCGCGGTGGTCGGAGGCGCCCTGCAGTATACATGGGGTCGATCCTTGCGCCCATGGCTCACCAAACCTTCCATCTCTCCGTGGTTAGCAAATTGGTATCAGACGCCTGGGAAGGTAGCAGGACTGTCTCGATACATCGGTAGGCCACCGAGAGTTATTGTAAAGGCTAGATATGCATCCAGTCATTTCCAAAAATGTTTAACGAAGTCGAATGCATGGTGCACCACTCAGGGGATTGATCAACGCCGAGAGCTTTGTCCTTTATATATATACATTTATATATATATATATATATATATATATATATATATATATATATATATATATATATTTATACGAACATCCTTCCATATGTTGTTGGTGGCTTCATCAATTTCACAACAGTATAGGGCTCAGAAATCTTGAAGCCTGGCTTTGCCCTGGTGGTCGTTTTGGAAGATGTCCAATCCTTGGCCGTTACGGATATGCTACTTGTTCGACAAAAGACGATAATTTTTCGATAACTAGAGGAGTTGAGGAGTTGAAAACAAGACAGAATTATAGAGAAGACTTTGTTCTATCGCTTAGAAGGGCAGTGCTACTGTGGTCCATCACAAAAGCACACTGCTGTCAGGAATTGGAAGTATTTTTTCAGCCTAAGGTGAGTTCATTCCCTCTTAATATCTTTCCGCTCTATGCGGCTGGGATTCATTGCAGTGATTGGAAGCAAATAGCATTCAATTATTTGCCAAAATACCAGACGATGATCTCGTTTGAAAAGATGTTTCCTGTGTATTTTCCTTTTTCTCGACCAACGCTTATCACAACACCTATGCTGGACACACTATCGATTGACTGCAAAACGCGGCAAACAGGCCAATGAAGGGAGTGTGCATCGATATCAACGCGCATCATCGCGAAAGTGCTTGGAGAATAAGAATTAGGCATCGCTTTCAATGGTACAATGTGTGGAACCGCAACGATGAACGCGCAATTGTAGACGCATAGCTATTCTCGGGCACAGAAACTCATTTTGGTAATCGGGTATACATAACACAAAATGACCGACACAGCTTTACTGATGAAGAATCGTTCGGAACCATGCCAAGTTCACCTGGATTCTTCTGCTGAGAGCTGCGTGATGTCTAATGTCAGCGATAAGTTTTAAAAAAACGTTCAAATTACCGCTTGAATTGGGCATTGCGGCGTTTCTGGACTTTATTAACTTTGTTAACGTGTAAAATGGCGCGTGTGGCGCACTGGTTGGAGGGCGCCACTAGGACAAATACGTGGAGTCGATCCCAGCGCTCATGGCCTACCAAACCTTCCATCCCCTCCGGGGTCGATAAATTGGTGCTAGAGTTGTCTGGGAGGATAGCAGCATTGGCTCGATGCATCGGTAGGCCACCGCGAGTCATTGTAAAGGCCACATATGCATTCAATCACCTCCAACGATATTTGATGAAGTCGAAATGGCGCATCCCTCAGGGATTGATCAACGCCAAGAGCTCTATTTTTTATTTTTTTAACGTGTATTTTATCATGTGCTCCAATTCAGTATTAGCAAACACTGGTAAAAAAATGTAAGAACGATGAACGTACCAATAGGAACGCCGGAGCCAGAATCATCCAACAAATTCTCCAATATATGCCCGGCTTGAATCTCAGCATTTCGTCTAGATCGCATACAAACTGACGAATTCCATATATGTACGAAACGACCATCACTTCGCAGAAGACTGCGATTAGAAGACCCCACGTCGTGCCATACACGATCAACCATTCCATAACCAGAATGCCTCCCTGGAAATTGATTACGTACGACGATATATAGCGCATTGTGAGAGGAAAGGCCACTCAGTAGCTGTTGCTTAGCAGCTGTAAGCCTTTTGATCACAAACATCAACGACACACTTTAGGAAATCATCGCGTCATGTTGCACTAAATACCACTTCCCCAATCATTTTTCTATTCGGAATATGAGCTTCGACGAAAAAGAAACGAAAAAAGATCAATTTGCAAGCTCTAAAACACTAGAATTCCATTTAGTTCACATTGGACTCGTCTGTTTCATTCACACTATTCGCATATTATGGATCGCATAGAATTCATATGGTCACAGACCGCTTAGTATCTAAGTTGCAGGGTTCAAGGATAGTGAAATCTTAGCACATTTAAGTTAGTTTTATAACCAATATTACAATATTTGTTTCAGCACGTTACAATTTTATTTTCTAGTCTTAAATATCTACTATTAGTTTCTGTGGGACCAGTACACCGCAGTGGTTAGAAGTGCCTTGCATGATACACTAAATCTATCCTTAGTTCGATTTCGCACCCGCGTTCAGCATTCACAAAGCCCTCACTCTCTGGATTGTGCAAGGTGGTGGCAAACTAATTTAAGAGGATAAAACACGTGTTGGGGAGAAACTTGTTGCATCGATAAGCCACCTCCATGTCATTGTAGAAGTTAGAAATGCGTTAAACCTATATAAAGCTTCATGAAATCGAATTCAAGGCGCATTATCCGGTCAGCGCAGAGCAGTGCCCTTTCTTAGTCTCAATTTCTGCTATAATTTTAAAGATAAAACATCTGGGACATCGGAAATAAACTGACAACGTGATAGATGTCATCAGACATGATTCAGCAATGTACCCAATTAATTATTCATTCATTTCTTAACATGTGCGCTTCAAGAAAGCCTTTGATTTTTTTATTCATTTCCCGAATACTTGTATGTTTATTATTGGCCTCCAAAGATTCACTGGAACCCTATAGGGGCTAGTATTCTCCAAAATCCAAGAGGACAGAGATATTGTCACTCGGGAATTGTTTAACTCAAATTGATCGGTGAGTCCCCCTATATTTTTTTCCAGATCTCCTTTTTTAATACTAATATCCTTGTTTTTTTTCGCCTCAGTTTTATTGAATTTTCAGTGATTTTGCCTATCTCATCTTTCTTGTAAGATTAGCTGGAAATATTGATAAATAGAAAAAAATATACTGTAATGGTTTACCTTAGTGCATATAGAAAGGCCGACGAGCATATAGAAGGAGAAGAGACACGCTATGAACACCTTACGATTGTGTTTGATGATCGGATACTCATCTGACAAGGCCGTAATGATCGCCTCTGACCCACCAAACTAAACTTTTTGGTTTCTGAAGGGTTTGTTCTGTTGAATTTACTGCACTATTAAGGGAATACTGTTCTTTAGAATTCCATGAAATTCTACCCTACCATAAAGTTTTCTTTTGCCACGATATATTTTAAATTTCGAGAAGTCGTTCAGGGAAAGTAATTGTTGTTGCGCTCCCCATCTATATTCGTGGCTCAAAATATCGGACTAAAAGGTGCTTAAAACTCACTGAGCTGTCAAGACCAAGTGTCATCAGCATAAGGAAGAAGAGAACAGACCATCCTGGAGCCCAAGGCATTGTTGCCAGTGCTTCTGGATAGACGACGAACACCAAGCCAGGTCCCTCTTGAGCCACAGCATCGATTGCCTTACCACTTTTACACGACATATACCCTAGTACCTGTAACGTAATGTCGACTTTCGTTATATTAGAGCTTTTAAAACCTTCGCAGATAACACCGCTGCGGCAAAGCACCTAATTTGTTTTAGTTGACCACATTTCACGACTCTCATGTCTTGGTATTCGACTCCTGTGTGGAAAACATATGTCCTTACGGTGAACTGGTAATAAGGGAGAAGGTCTAATATCTAGCGGCACACAGAAGTGAAACAAATCATCGAATTCTTTCAAGTGAGACATCTCGAATTAGTTTATCTGCACTTGAGAACTAAAGTAGATCACCTTCTTGTTTGGGCACAGATGACGATTTCTTAGTCGCTGGTGCACCGGAAGAACTTATGCCTTCCGTGTACATATCATCCTATATTATATATGCATGAGTAGTCCCGTTTGGCCAGGGATTATGTACTGTGCAACAGTTGGGTGAGATTCATGCAATTAAATGACTGGAGACCAAATACAAAATAAGCGTTTCTGGATGGATCACAAAAAACGCTCTAATGTGATCTGGAAGGCCCAAAGGGCTTTTGATGAGCATATGTGCTCAACGCTGGCACCCTAGCAGGCATTTCTTGAAATAACTCCTCGCCGAAAGTAAGGATGGATAATTGAGCATTGTGGAAACGATTGAATGTACATTTGTATGCATACAACAACATTTAAAGGCGTGCAGATATATTGAGCCAATGTCTTTATTCTCCCAGTCCTGTCTGGTACCTATTTGCTAACTAACACGGAAGGGTAGAACGCTTATTTAACCCAGGAAGGGTGGTTGCATGGTTTGTATGTCGCAAGGCACCTTTAACCTACATTGTCAACACCGGGAATACTACCGTGAAACCTAGTAAACAAAACTTTAAAGGTAAATAGTAATGATGAAAGGTCTTATTCTTTCGATACAAAATGGGTTCTCAATGTGGTAATACATGGAGCGATGAGCACAGAAACACTGCTAAAATCTGAGGACAGAGTCAGATTCTCTAAATATGGAAAGGTTTAGGTAGAGATCTTGGTACAATCCATTTACCTTATGGTCAGAACCCCCATCGAGTACTTTATGATTATACGTCTGGCGGAAATTACGAGGCGCTCTCAAAGAAATACGATTTGAGATATTTGACAAGAAACGTTGCTTGAAACACGAGGTAGTAAATGGTAGTCACTACTAGTCTAACCATGAATGTTGACTGAGAAGTTTAACAAACGATCCGAGTAGAAAGCTAACGGTTAAAAAACCCTTTTGTTCACCACCGACTTTAAGAAATTTCCGTACTCAACGACATGAGGTCATACCATAGTGGGGGTGAGATTGCAGCACTTTGCACCAACTGCGTTAAAATCTATAGAGACGTTTTATAGAATCATCGTCGAGGATTCAACGCTAGGATTGGGACTTAGGAAAAGGCAAAAAACAATTACGTTGCAACTTACCGAAAAAAATCACGAACCCTGATAGAAAACTGGTTCCGCAATTGATGGCGCTCGTGATGAGAGCATCCCTGAACACTCTTTGTTTCGGAAAAAGTCGAACTTATGGAATACTGACTGGTTACGTAAACGTTTTCAATAAAATGAAGTTGTGAAAATCATTGTTTCTCACGTTTCCTTGGATATAATTATAATGCAGATGTCTGCTGATGAAATAGATGTTCTTTTATTCCTCTTTCAAAATGAGAAATCTATTTTTTATGGATGCGAAATTCATGAGATTTTCAACAAGATGACAACCACACAATTTTGTCTGCATAGTATGATATACCGTTAAACCTCCATAACTCGATTTTCTATTCCATTCAACCCACATGTAAACGTTGTTGTGGAAATCATTGTAAGATGAGTAAGCCATGAGAACGCCAAAACCTGGACCCAACGAAAAGAAGACCTGTGTTGCAGCATCCTGCCAGACCGATGGATTCTAAAAATTGATCTCTTCCGTTACTCTTGTCAACAGTAAATCCTTAAAGTTCTTGGAAAGGCGGCTTTTTTGAAGTTGCGCCGAAACCAAGTGATATTCGCGGTAAGTCGTTATTCTAAGACTTGAGGCTGTTGACATCGCTTTTGAGGTGTTGTCTAATAGAAATTGCCATCAGAAAAGAAAAAGAAAACGTGAGTGCATCAGCAAATGTGTGCTTATGACACGTGTGAAAATTGTGTTTCTTTATCCACCAACTGAAAGTGTCCTTAATTTTTCCGTCTTTGGTACCTCATTTTCTATGTCTGGATCCTCCTTCTCGTATAGCTTCCACTTCAAAGCATCTGAATCTTTCATACTGTACGCTGGATTCGCCTTGAATTCTTTACCTTGTCATCGACTACATCGCCTTTAATCGGTACGTCGACTAATGGCAGAAGATCTCCGAGCGCTCTAGTAGGATATCATTACATTATAAAGAAAACCGTTCTCAGCGAATCTTCAACACGTCACTCCGTAAGCTGTACCTGTAGCCACGTACAAGACGCACGACCTGCATGGATGAAAAATGTGAGGCAAGGAAACAAGCGGAAGAGACACTTCTCACTAGTGAAAGCTCTGCGCATCTTATCTCCAGCAGAAAGTGCTAGACTTACAGAAAATGACTGAGGAAAGCGAAATGTGCTGAAGTGTTGGCTATTGTGGAATAAAGACTGTAACAGCAACTCTCGTTTCTGGTCAGGGAAGGAGACATTAGCTAATGTTTAACGTGCTAGCTCCCATTCGAACTGTGAAATATGGTCAGTTATGTATTTAAATAGGCATAGAATGAAGTGATGAATAAGAAAATACTTCAATTCAGCATTTATCCAACCTTGAGCATTTCGATATTAGGCCGCAGATAGTAGTCGATGCCCATTTCGGATCCTGGTAGTGTGATTCCACGAATGAACAGCACGCCTAACACGACGTACGGAAAGAGTGCCGTGAACCAAACAACCTGTAAAACCTCATCACAGAGGCAATATATAGTTTTTTGTCAGATAGAACTCGAACATTCTTCAGAACGAGTTCTCAATTGCGATGCCAGTCAGCTCTAAACCACTAGCGAAGCTGACATCACTCATTTAGGGACATGACAAACCAAACTGACAAGTTAGAAATGTTTTGAAAAGACACGAATCGAAATATAAAAAGGAAATAAATCCTAAAAAGAAGAACTGCTGAAGAACTATTTTTGTAGGGAAGAAAGTAGAATGCATCAAAAAATCGCAGAGGACTTCACTCTGCGATATTTGATCGTTTTCTGGATCTCGTATGCTCATCGTATTTAACGGTGAATTTTGTTGGGCGGCTCATCAAGATATTTTTCAATTTCCTTTATCAACTCATCAAATCAATTGAATGGACCCGTCCTACATAAGAACTCTATTTGACTGTTATCGCAACTGCAACACGAAAATACAGCTCTTCAATCATCGACTCCTTACCATGCCCGTAGCAACAAGGGTTAGAAAAAGCGCCATCGTAAAGTCTCTCGATTGGAGTGAAAAATGCACACGGGCTGATGGAAAGTTGCTGTCGAAAACCTATGTTTCGTCGTCGACACTGTATTCTTCTCAAGGAGTACCGACGAAACATAACCGAAGACCAATGAGATCAGCGAAACGGGAAAAGAGACCGGACTACGCATAAATTGGAAGAACTTCCACTTCACGAAGAACGAATGGAACGAATGTGAACAAGTCGAACTGGGTGGTTCTCTAATTACAGAACCCACCTCGTACCTGGGGCCACATCCGGTCCTTTCAAAGAATCCACTGACCAACTAAAGTACTCGGAAATCAAAGCTTACCTTTCGATTAAACAATACTCCAAACACTCTGTTATGCAGTACAGACGTGAGCTGATACTTTAACCACGTCAAGAAACTGCGCATCACACACGAAGCACTTGAACGGTGTCTTCTCAAATTTAACCGGCACTCACAACGTCTAGTCGGAATTTGCAGCTGAGATCTTTGAAACCTGCTCCATCTTCGGAATCCGGGAGACTATACAATAGCGAAACATAGATGGGGCGATTATATAATGAGAAGAATAGACGACCGACATTGTGATTTAGACACTCTCAGCTTATCTGGGTTCAATGAAGATTTGTGCTTCTCCGATCAGACTCGTTGATGGGTGATTGCTAGTGGCACGGTTAGGGATAAAAAGAAAAAGACAGAACCAGACTTCAGTGGTGTAGTGGTAGCGAGCCCTCGAAAAGGGTAAACACGGGTTCGAACCCAGTCTGAAGTCCAAGTACGGCAAATATCTCTCCATCATTGACGTTGCATCTTACATAACACCCTACCATGAAAAATAATAGGCAGCAAACAAAAAAGCTACATATTGTAAAGGCGATAGATGCACGAAAAGAACTGTACAATGGGTTCCACAAGGATACAGGAGTCTCCAAGGGCGACCACATACAAGTTAGTCTCACGTGTTCGTAACTAAAGCAAAACAGCTGTACTCGAAGGTAGAGTTGTTTAACAGATCACGGTTTGAGACTCGCACCCGTCACTACGCTGAAATCAAACCACTACCATGGACGACGATAGTGAGGCAAAGAAGTAAATTTAAAATGTGCTGGAGTCCGGACAACTCGTGATGAAAAGTCGTCAAAGTGTCCAAGTAGGCAACTAATTCATCAAGATCCATGTAAGACAAAATTTCAGAAGATTACTTGTAAACATTCATCCACTTTCAGAATATGATCCTTTTTTATACTCCTCTACGATTTTTTTCTGTCAGCAATACCTTAACCATGCTTTCTCGACGTTCTTCATTGGTCGCTTGTCTCCTCTAGTTCCGTATCAACACGCACCACTAAGGTTTATTTTTTGGACTTAAAGTGAAAATTCTGGTGATTTTTAACGATTTTGTAGATTATATACGTAGATTGTGCTTTTTTTGCATTCCAGTCTACGAAGCGACGTCGACTTTATCTTACCTCACCTCTTTCAGTAGTCGATGGTTAGCTGTTATCAAATGCTGCCTTCAGTAGCACTACTTCGTGCTGGGCTGTAGAAATTTTGAGGCACCGTCTAGCGCAAAAAAAACGCAATTTCACAAATAGAGATGTCCTTGTTTAAAACACCAATTGGTTTTTGAAACCAACCGTCATTTAACTTTGGAACTATAATAATTAGCATGTGTCTCTATTGTTGAACTTACACGAGGTTGGTATAGATGTTAGACGAGAGACAATTTATTATGAATGGATAATGATATCAACAACAAACGCCCTGTATAAAAGAGTCGCAGGGTGAGATACCCTCACTCGTGCAGTGTTGCACCGAAGAATATCCATCTCGGTACGACAACGAAGGCGCCACATCGAGAAGAGGAACGACTGTGGACCATCGAAAGGATCGTCGGCTCTGATGAAGACGAAGACGTCGAAACGTTAGCCAAATAAACATTTCTATCAACCTCGTGTAAGCTCAGCAATATAAACACACCAATTGGTGTTTCTCAACTGACCTGCGTGAGATTTCTTAGAAGTGCAAACCAGCTTGAACATGAGCAGAACTATGATTAAAATGGCTTAATAACCACTGATGTTAAGCAGACTGACTACGACTGCCGCTTTTTTTGTGAACTGAAACACATTGTTAAAAAATATTCATGCTCACCTTTCCGCTCATTCCAATTCCTTTCCACAGGGAAAAATAACAAATCAGATACACAATCGCCAAACAAATCTAGAAATCAGATTTGAAGAGAAATAACCATCAAATAACTTTGAAAGGCCGTCCTGTTGTTAGAAGACAACTTTTTAGACAGGGTAGAGGGCCATCATTAAGATGCCTGGTAATACAGGCGGTCAGCTCGTCTACTCTCACGAGCTCCTGATTAGAACTCTTCTAGCCAGCTCACTCCTAGGTAATTCGAGCATCGTTTCGGTCACTGGTCTATTCTCATCTACACGTTTTCTTTTTTCATATATTTTTTTCCATCTACTGTCGATAATTCATTAGATTTTTTCACAGTATACTGGACAAAATCGGATCAGACTTGTTTGGAAGGGTAAACGCACTGATATGATAGAACAGTTCGCCTAGGCAACTCATTGCATAAATCTGACATGCATTCAATCACCTCTAAGGATACTTGATGAAGTTGTGTGCGTGGTGCACCTCTAAAGGATTATCAACGCCGAACGTTTCAACGCTTTATACTTCCAAATACTTTTACAAATACATAGTCGATTAGACTTACTGCAATTTGCCAGTTGATTTCTCCCAAACTGTCGAGACTCCGCGCTACATGGGATGTGGTGTCTCCAGGCGCATGCAATCCAAGAAAACCTTTGCTAGAAAGAAAAGCAAAGGCAGTTTGTCTTTCACCGTACTATACTAGGCATCCAAATATTGCTTTACCCTTCAAATTTCTTGTACCATTTTAGGCTTCCTTTGGAGAAGTCTTGTGTGAAAATTTGTTTATATTATAACCTATGTAAAACAGACTTTCTAACTAAACGTAAATGCATTTCATCCTAACTCAGATATTTCAGGCGACACTATAACAATTTAAACATTTTATGGAGGGCTAAAAACGTAAATAACAAGTTCTTGTCTTGTCTGTTTTAACCAGTTGCCATCCTCAGTTTATGTGGTTACACAGTGAGTCCGCTAGTGGAAGTCATTTGCAGACGATATGTGTGGGTTGGGGCGCTAATGGGTTCAGAATCTGCCTACCTATTAGGCTTGTGGCGGAACATTACAAAGCTCAAGTGAAATGGAAATGCTGCACATGATTCGGGCTGAGGCCTCTTGTAAGAAATAAGTCTTAGATCTACTTAAGGTGAGCACAACAAGCTATGCGATTCCACTGTAACGCCTCGAGTGGTTTATACACGGGGAACCGTTCGCCGAAAACGGAACAACGGGGTAAATGGTTAATTATTTATCTGCAAGTTAAAAAATACGTAGCTGGATAACGTTACTAAGCGAATTTTGTTGGTGTTTAAATGCAATCTGTGTATGAAGCCTATGAAAGCTTCTTTTATTTGCATCACCTGTGGTCCAGTTGTTCATTGAGTTTCTACTTTCCCATATCAGTGTGCCTGAGGTGCTCAGTGGTCATGGCTCGTTAACGAGAAATGAGAGCACCAGGCATTTAGCAGTGGGGCTTTTATTTTTATTCTTTTCAAGACGAAAAAAAGTCAAGCTTAAGTCTTCAAGATATTCAGCGACAAAAGTTTTCACTTAGCTGCGCAGTTGAATGGAAATTTCGAAATTTTTTCCCAGTTGGTGTGACCCTGCCGGGACGATAAATTCTCACTGTTTGTCTCTAAGGACACCTCACAACCAGAGGGTAAAGCAGACGGCTCAGTAGTTAGAAGCTATAGTGTTCTTTTTTTGTTCCACATTCATTATAGACCTGGAAAGAAACTACGGTGGGCACCAACTAGAAATACTCTTCAGCCGCTGAAATCCGTGACGAGTTGCTGATCACAGGTTCCCGGCATTTCGACGACCCGTCGCTCCAACTGAAATCATCGATCACTGTAAGTAATATTGCCAAAAATTTCCTCTTATCATTATTATGGCATTTCAAATACAAGTCTTGCTCACTAATTAGTGACGCTTCTCTTCGGCATTTAGGTTGTTCAGTACGAAAATCAACTAAGATCAAATATTTACAACTGCTTAAAAGCTTCTATTCAAAGTGAGGACTTCTTGTCATTCCAATGAATGTTGTCATCATAACCCATTTTTGCCAACTTGTCACAGATTTTGTGAACCAATCCACATAAAAGTTTGGGTCCCTAGATCGGCCAAAGTCGTTGGAAACATTTACGATTTGCTTTTTTATCATTTCTGAAAAAGGGAAGTTGTACAGCTATTAGAGGAAGTGGTAAACCGTTGATGAATTTCCGGCCGAGGAATGAGTCTGACGAGGCAGCGTTTCGCATTGCAAATGGTTCAGCTTACTTCAGCTTTCGGACTAAAACGTCTGGAGCATTTTTGACTAATGAAGGCTATTTTTTAAACTACCCTCTGAGCTCTGCTTCCTCTTGCCTACAACGCATTCCAGTACTGTCATAATGTCGTTACGTTTAGGAAGACACAGTGGACAACGCCGATCTCCGACTACCAAATAGTGGGCTTCTTCTTCTTGTAATACAAACCTGGTTTGGATAAGCGTCGTTTAGCCACAACAGCTCTCTACTATATTCCGTAAAAGCAGCTAGTTGCATATTCCTTGGAGAATTTTTTTTCGTTTATCATTGAAATCGTATGTCCACTTATCGATCTTCCAGTCTTTTGAAGCAACTGAGGCTAGAATGGAAATCGTCCCCATGTGTACCCCCAACTTTCGTGCTTGTTGTCTAACAGTTTTTTTAATGTTTACAAGTATGATTGGACTAAAAAACGTGAGTAAATTAATAAAAAGAATACAAGGGCAAATTTCGAAGTCTAAGAATACATAGAACACCCATTAAAAATTACAGCGGCCAAAAACGCCCTGAAACCTTCACGATGTAAAATTGGACACATCATGCTGATCATCCAACATCTTGATAATCAGTAAGTGACACTATAAAAGTAAGAATAACTGGATGGCCATACAAAGGAAAATTTCTATGTCTTACTGTGGTTCGTAACAAGCCGGACTGTTGTAGGAGTTGTTGCAGTTGGCCCACGGTAGATTTATCGAGAATGAAGCGTACAGATAGTGCAAACCCCATGCGATCACCACATTGTAGAAGAAATCGGTGTAGAACGCAATCATGATCACACAATAGCCGATACCTTTAGAAAAAGAGAAGACTTAGGAAGCAATCGAAAATCATCCGTAAAGGCACTCATTTCGTTCTTTTCGAAATGCTCATTTTTTTCCCACTCAAATCTATAGGATTTACCTAAGGAGAAAGATATACGAACAAACTCTTTCAAGTTAATGCATTACGAACGCCAAAGGAGGTCTGAGCCTTTTCTCGGATCAAACGGTGATAAAACATAGAAACGAGCAGTAGACGGGCTTGATTTGAAACAATGCATAACTAAAATACCAGAGAGCTTATTTGAATTTAAAAGGTGTAGAGACACCAGGTAATCCAGAAGGTTTTGAACCAGCTTCCAAAAAAAATTGTAGAGTAATTCAACTCTTTTTACACTTGAAAGCTACTTGAAAAAAATTGGCACGAATTTCCACACTTCAAGAACTGGAGCAGTAATTTCGAATTACATCTACTGCTCTTCCCCATTTCCACTCGTCTATTAAAAAAACATTTGCTTTACCCATAATTGGCAAACATCGTACCTTTAAATAGTGGACAAATTCGTCCCCATGTTGTGATCGCTCCTTTACGATAGTACTGACCCAGTGAGAGTTCCATGTAAAATAATGGGATACCCGCTAATAACACCATCAATGAGTACGGTATCAGGAATGCCCCTGAATAAAACACAGCTATTCCCAGAAGGCATGCGTTATCTCACCCAGTATTTAAGACTGATAGTTTAGTGTGACAGCACCGCATGTTACCTATCCATGTGAACTCTGTGCGGTTGATCTCCATGTGAAATACCTAGTGGAATACGTATAAAAAGCGGTGAATGTGCCAAGAAGCTAATTTGTTTTCAGTACGGTTGTAATCTTCGTTTAGTTTTCGATATTCTTGTTGAGCAAACACGAGGTGTTACTTTATCTTTTCTTCCGTTAAAGCCGACCTTTCGGCACTATCGCCTTTTTCAGAGCCGTTTATTACGCGTCTTCCAATGTTCTTCCTCAGTACTCCCACTAAGTCTGAAGAACGTGATACTGCCGAAACTTCAGCTTTAACGGAATAAAGAACAAAGTAACACCTCGTGTTTGCTCAACAAGAATATCGAAAACTATTTGATCAATGCCGAGTTTAATAGAAAGTCGATCTTCGTTTAGTATTTCAAAACCGACTTTCCTTTAACCTCGGTTTTGCCAACCAACATGTATTCTTTTCTTTCACAAGCTTACACGAGGTTGATAAACACTCTTATTCGACTAACGTTTCGACGTCTTCGTCTTCACCACAGCCGATGATCCAGGTCCGATAGTTCACGGTTCTTCTTTGTCCCGATGTGGCGTCTTCGCCTTCGTATCGAGTCGGGTCTTCCTCAGCGAATCATCTCTCGAATGACGCATACTTACTCGGTTATGCTTTCTGCTTTATTACACAGAATGCTGATGGCTGATAGCAGTGATTGTCCGGTGATAACAACTTGTTTTTCCCAGACAATCCATCCCGCAGAAAATGGTATCATTATCAGCTAGCAAACAGCAAAACAATATTTCAAAACCGACTTTCCTTTAACCCCGGTTTTACTAACCAACATGTATTCTTTCTTTCACAAGCTTACACGAGGTTGATAAAGAACTTTTATTCGGCTAATGTTTCGACGTCTTGGTCTTCACCAAAGCCGATGATCCGAGTCCGATAGTCCGCATCGAGACGAAGAAGAATCTCTTCGCAGTTTGCCAGCACATTTGAGGAGTAATGGGTGAGGACTAAAGGTGAAGCTTAGGTTGCTTTTTGAATTTATAAACATTTGCATGCCCACCTTTAAAAGTGCACTTTGGGTTTGAAGAAAGGGTAGGCATTTTTAAATGTCCGATAGTTTTAGGATTTGGTTGTCTTTTATGGGATCAAACGATCGAATAGTTGTTAGATATTCTTGCTGGCAAGCGCCAGATTACGCTTTAAGCGTATTCGTTTGAGAAGTATTTGAAGTAAAATATCACTAACAACCTCCAAAACTTTTACCTCCTCCATTTTTGAAGCAAAGGTAGGGAAATCGCCATATATTTGCCAAATCAACGGCAAATCCAACAACTGACAGCAAAAAGTCCACCTGAAAAATCGGTTTTGTAGAAAACCGTGCACCATAACGTTATTGACAATGTTGCGCGAGAAGAAATAACACGTTCACCAAGCATTTTTAATGCTTCGATATCATATTGCGATTAACTTAACAAGTCGTTTAGAAATCGCCGTTGCTAAAGGGCCGGCAGTCCTGTAGTAGTGATGCTGTTCAACACGAGTAAAGCACTGCGGTTCGACGATGACCCCCCCATTCCGCTACCTTTTCAGGGCCTGAAATTTGGTACCAGACCAGTTTTCGCGTCACCTTGTTCCTTCCATTCCCCAAAAGATGGCGCACGCTTGTGCAGGTCTGATAATGTTCTAGCACTGCTATCCTAGTAATCGAAGAAGAATCGTTCCGCCCGAAATTCAACGACATTAAGAAGATCAAAATTTCTCAAGCATCCGTCGAACTCTGTTCAAAAAGTTGAAAGAACCATCGTGCGGTATAACTGCGAAGAAACTAAACGAAAGGAAGAAGTGCTGGAGTCCGCACAGTATGTGATGTTGGTTCGTGCATGATGTGTCCAAAAAAAATCACTCTGTTCCAAAACGGCTATCGATTGCTTATGCCCACGTCCTAAAAAACGCCATGTAGTGATTAGATCTTGGGTTCCAAGGATGTAATGGACACTGAAATGAAAGCAACATGACTATGACGTCCGGTGGACACTATTTTTTTTGTTCCGCACAAACTGCACCAGTAGCAATGTTTATAGGCGTCCCCTGATCTTCACTCAATTTCCCAGTTCAGATTTCACGTGATCGGTCACAAAAAATCTAAAGATGGAATGGTTCACACGGCGAATTAAATGTCGAATCTCTGTTATTCGCAGAAAAAGGTTTTCATCACGGAATGGCAGTGGTGAAGGTTTTACCGTTTGCCTATCCAGTCCTCATCACTTTGACTTATGCGACACCCATTTTTCTCGCTCGGCGATCCTACTTCTCCAGCTTCTATAGCGAAAAAGAAGATAGGTATTGTCAACCGTCACCTGCAGCTCAGTGCAACTGATGAAGGCGAATTAAGCGTTAAAGGAAGTAATTTGCAACGAAAAGTGGTTTAGCATCCTTACAGACTTCAACGCCAGATTAGAAAAGGGTAGTGAACATGGATTTGGATTAAAAATTTTAAGCCGAAATCAAAATGAAATCCACTACCAGGACTCACGTTAACAAAAGGTTTCCTTCATGAATTTTCTGTTCTTTGAGATGAAGAATAATTTCCAGATGGTGCACTCCCTCCACTTTGGACACTGTCG
Source organism: Angiostrongylus vasorum (assembly GCA_018806985.1). NCBI lineage: Eukaryota > Metazoa > Nematoda > Chromadorea > Rhabditida > Metastrongylidae > Angiostrongylus > Angiostrongylus vasorum. Next base: position 932,279 of record JADANN010000359.1, on the reverse strand, counting down.
CGTTCATGATCGTGGTAATATAAGAACTATGATGGTCTCCGTGTCGTCCTGGCCAGTAGGGCCTTCAGACCGACACCCGACTGAGTGCTTCGTATTAAAGAATATTATAATTTTGTCTAGATCTACAACGTTGCTCTGCAAGAAAAGAACGACGCCGATGAAATGTGTAGCTAGAGAAGGAAGTGAAATAATTTTATTGCAGCTCGTTTCTCAATTGAAGTACACCGATCAAAGTAGCTCTGACTATAAGTGGTGCGGAGGATCATAAAGACTGTTCCATTCCAGTAACGCAGGAAAGCCTATCGAACAGTTCGGGCTTTCATCCTTTACATGCTTACGAATTTTTTAAAAAACTTTTCTCTTCATTTACTATCTCTGGCTGCACTTTCTGGGAGACAACTGAATGCAGTTCTAATTCCCAAGAATGACTTTTTACGAAGGTCAGCGCAGATCAATGAGGAAGTGTGTTTTTGATAAGAAGACGCAAGGCTGTACGGTATTTATCCCACAATGGCGAATATCTTGGCAGAACTCGCGTTCTTAAGAGAATGGGAAGGGTCAAATTTAAGCACAATCTACTCACTCTAGCACTTTTGTAGCCATAACAGAGAAAACTCAAAACCCTATATTCCAGTTTCACGGTAGCCAACTTCTTCAAAACATTCGCCGTTTTTTTTGTTTCTAAAATATTGAGGAGGAGTAGCCACGTGCAGTTTGCATGTCTGATCAGTACGCCTGCGTCAGGTCAAAAAACCCTAAATTGTGGAAACGAGGTGGCTTTGTCATCACAAGGTAGTCCTCCCTGCAGCTCATTTCTGGGCTTTTCGAATTTATTCGAAAAGTTTCAAAAGTATTACTCACTAACGTTTTAGATTCCTATATGAGGATAGTGACTTTAGTTTAAAAATGGCTTCTGCTATATTTTTGTGCCCGTGCCTTGTGGAGTGTTCTCTACCACTTTAAGTTTCCCCTTTTGGAGCCCTTTTATGCGGAGGCGCGGGGGTTGAGCGGTTTCACCAACATGTTCTTCCTCGCACGCTTTATAAAGATCACATATCCCATAAGTGAACTCATGCGACCACAGCCTCTTTCATTAGTTCAAATCGCGCAATTTTGTATGCTGCATAGATCATCATTCTTGGGATTTCGAGCCAATTGACGACCTGGGCTGTTCCATGGTATCGCTATAAAAAATCTAGGTTTTTTTAGCGTTTCCGCTAGAGTTTCACAAAGCATAAGATCTGCAAGATTAAAGGAAGATGAAGCGTGTCTAAACACTAGCCTTTCGAGGAATAAATCATGTGTTACCAATCTCGTGTCTGCTTATCAAGAGTACATGGGCTGATGACGATGACTGATCATTATCAGTTTGTGCGCTCTTGATATATCCATCATCTTCTTCATCGAAAAATTCCACAAGTAAACTGCTAGCTCACCTTTGAGGACCACGTTTCCCTTTCATTTTCTTTCAATCTCGGTACTAATTCAATCATTGTATCCTTCGCCATTCCATTTGAACGATCATGATCATCTAGACTGTCTGAATAGCGTCATACAGTGATTAACGAACGGGTTTATTTCACGTTTGATCCTTTCCCATTTTTGTTTCCCCTATTCATTTAGCAAAGCTTAGGTGTGCGATTTCGCCTATCTCTTCTCTTCTCCTCTCTTCTCTTCGAGCGGTCTTAAAGGCTGAACTTTTATATTACACCGTAGTAGTAAAGGGGTACGTTTAGTGCAGAAATTAGGAACACCTACGCTGTATACGACCTTTGGTTAGATCCTGCCACCCCCGCTACACCTCTGAGATCGGTGCACGGTTGCGAGGCTTATCTGAAGGAGTAAAACCATGGGGTCGTTCATCGACAGAGCCCTTTTAGTTACAGCACAGGTCAAATATGCATTTTAGCATCGTTGCATTTGCTTAGAGGAATTTAAAGTATAGCGTATCCCTGGTGAAACAGTTAACTCCGAGCCTTTTGCACTACTATTTACTATGAAGTAGTAAAAAGGAACAAAGACTTTCCTCGTTCATTCGTTCACTGAGGATTACGGTCGTTTGGGATGTGTGTGAGTTTTCTGGCAGTTGAGAACAACGCGTAGAAAAAAGATATTAATGAAAACTTGTTAAAAGAGAACTTTACCCGAAAACAACATGAAGAATATGAAATAATTAAGAAGGAAAAAATCATAAAGAAGCCCGACGATAAAGTAAATCTATGATATTAACTTTTTATTTACCACCTACTACAATTTTTTTACGGTAGGGTATTATGCGAAATACAACCACAATGGTGCTGGGATATTTGCAAACTCCGGACCGCAGGTGTCTGCGGTGGGGGAACAAACGCGCTATTACCCTTTTTGGAGGCTAAAGCGTTCACCACGACACCACGCGGGTCCTTCGTTCAGCCTATCACTCAGCCAGTTCTATCGACAATGACATCAGCAATCATCCGTCTGCGCGATTGATCTGGGGAGCCCACATCGGCAATGAACCCAGTTAAGCTGGGGCTGTAGTTGAAACCACAATATCAACTTTTTGTTTGCTGCCTACTACAATTTTTTATGGCAGGGTATTATGCTAAATACAACCACCATGATGCTGAGATATTTGCAAAACTCAGGACCGCTGGTGTCTGAGGTGAGGAACGAACCCGTTATTACACTCTACGGGGCTAGCGTGTTCACCATGCGAGTGCTTCGTTTCCTTTCGCCAAATCATCGATGTTTAACTTTTTATTCACTGCATATTATTTTTCGTGGCTGCGTATTATGTGAAATACAACCGCAATGATGCGGAAACATTTGCAAAAGAGACCTCAAGCCAGAGCGAACCACGATTACCTTTCCAGGCGCACACATGTTACCCATTGCACCATCCAGGCTCTCTCTCTGCCTTTCTATCGATTAGTTATTTACATCAACGATGGCACCAGCCATCAAAAATAATTAACGGTTTGATTAAACTCCTGGAATCCTGTTTAATCGAACATACGACACGTTATGAATATCCTTTTTCTAGGCTTCAAAAAAACGTATTTTTTATCACGTTAGTTGAGAGCTGCATCCACTTTTGAAATTCTTGATGTCTTTCTTGACAAGACGGATGTAGAGAGGCGTCACGGTGTGAAATTTTGAGCAGTTCCTTTTTCCTTGTTCGTATAACTTCTCATTTATGAGTGATAAACGGATCGATTTAAAAAGCCGATTTCACTGAACACCTAATTAGTGTTGCATTTTCAGGTTGAGTGGGAAAATCTGCTCCGGAAACCTAAAAGTTGAATTTGTCACAATACCGCAAATTGAGAGAATGTTCTCTATCTGTTTGTACTAGTCTGCAATCCTTATCTTGATTTCATATTGATGCCGCCTACTCTGATGTTTTTACGAAGTGGTTCTGAAGTGCCGCCGAAGTTATGAATGGCAACTGTATGAATGACACGCCACAGCAACTCTCATTTATAACAAAATTCTTTTATATATTACCTTTTTATTTTATATGACGTGTCTTCTCGTCTACGGTGTGAATCCCAACATTTCTCATTTTTTGATTCGTTTCCTCGTATCCATCATCCACTAAAGTTTGCAACTATTGCGTGTGGCTTCGTGTGCTATTTGAGGATTTTCATTTCATCTCGAATGTCATATTAATGCTCTTCGAGTCGTTATTATTGGAGTTCTGAGACAGCCGGGCTACAGCGTTCCCACGTGCATTGCAGACACAGATTTTTTCTCGGACAAGTCAGGTAACAATTTCCGGACTCCGGAGGAATGAGATGCCTGATAAGACCGAGACGGTATCGAACCAGCATCGTGATGACAGCCATCACTACCACTGTGCCAACCACCCCTAGTTTAACCAATTTTTATTAATTCTAGTTTAACCTGATCTGATATCGTTATATAATAGTTGACTATTAAATGATAATATTTATAGTAAAATAACTTAATAAAATAATGCTGCAATAATACATTTTTATATAAAAATTAATCACGGCTATTTGCAAATTTTGAAACAAATATATAGTATAGGAAATATCGGAAATTATATTGTTATGCCTCACTGTCTGACTCTAGTACCCTGTGGTATCACATCTTGCCGTTTTGCAGCAGCCAAGCACCTGCGACGATGAACGATTTTTCTTTAATAAGTAGTAAATAAGAAGTTAACATTGTGATTTCGACCGCAGTCTCAGCATCGCTGTGGTTGTATTTCACACAGTACTCTGCCGTGAAAAAACAATGGGGTAGATAAAACAGTCGACAAAGGGACAGTAGATAAAAGTTGTACGTTGTGATTCCAACTACAGCCTCAACTTAACTCCCCAGATGATTCCCGATGATAGATGATTGCTGATGGTAGCGTTAGGGTAAAACATTTACCGAGAGAAAGGCAGAACGAGTGCTTCGGTGGTGCAGTGGCAATAAACGAGTACCCGCAAGGGGTGATCGCCATTCGAATCTGACCAGGGGTCAAGTTTTGCAAACATCTGAGCCTCATAGTAGTTGTATTCCTCTCACCAACCCTACTGTGAAAAGTGATGACTTTTCAACAATGATGCTGAGATATTTGCAAAACTGCGGACCACAGGTTCTGTGGTGAACATCGAACATGCTGCTACCCTTTCCGGGTGCTAACGTGTTCATCATTCCAAAAGACCAACACAAATGTAAGGAGATCAACCTCCAAGAAAAAACACCAAGAGCTGAACTGTCATAAGAAATAATCATCAAAAAACTATGATGTCTTTTATACTACACAGGTATTAAAACTCAGCGACACGTGCTGAAATCATTACAACATACAATTATGAGGATACAGAGAAATTACAATGGATATAAACGTGCTAATCAGACGAAAAGAAATTGCGGTCCTGTTTGACATCGTCATGGACATAAAGTGGACACCATAATAAGCTCCAGCAATTGCTGAAGTAAGAAACTCCACTAAACTCCCTTACTCGCCACATCCTCAAAGATCCAAGAGTTTCTTAGACAGAAAGCATTTAGTATTCTACACCTTGTAGAATTTGCCTTCGACGAGCTTAATGGGCAAAGAACTTTTTCTTTCGAAGTCGAACTTTTTTATTTGAAATAACCACTGACCCTCATATGAATTTCTAGCTTCCTTCCTAGGGTTTAAGAACTGACGGATGAGTACGATTTGAATATTCTAACGATTTTAGGGATCATCTCTATCACCTGTGGTCCCGTTCATCGTCGACTGACTCGAGCGGGTGCCAGTAAATCTTCCGTTTTCCCCTGTCGCGTGCAAGAGTAGCCCAGTGGGTTCTGCTCGCTCTAGGGACTCGTCGAGCACATATCTTTCTTCTAGGCTCTTCGAGAAGAACTCTGACCATCGGGTCGTTGGTCTTCCTGCAGTATATTTGACATCTCGAGGAATCCAGTCACTAAGTCAGGCTCTTGTCCATCGGATGTCATTCATACGCATTACGTGTCCGAAGCACCTTATCTTCGACTGTTTGGCATACAGAACGGCATCTTTCATTTTTAATCGTCTACGCAGGCCGGAGCTTCGGATCTCTTCCCTTACTTGCGTGACACGGGATACGCCTAGCATCGTCCTTTCGACTGCGCGTTCGATAACGCTAAGTGACCTTTCATCCCTGCTTACGCAGCGACCAAGTTTCTGACGCATACGTTAGGGCAGGAAGTACCGTTGAGTCGAAAAAGGTGGGCACGGAGTCGGGTGTTCTTTGTCCTCTTCACTATATCCTCGATGCTCTTGAATGCTCCCCAGGCCGCTCGTTTCCTTCTGCTCAACTCTGGAGCTAAGTCGTTCGTCATGTTGATTTCCCGACCTAAATACACATAACCGAAGCATTCGGAGACATTCGTTCCGTTGAGCGTGAGTGGGGCATATGAAACCATTCCTTTTTTCATGAGCATTGTTTTTGCAAGATTTAGTCGAAGACCAATCTTTCCACAGGCTTTATCGAAGTCGACAAGCATACGTTCCAATTGGCTAATGTTCGGTGTTATAAGGACGATGTCATCAGCAAAGCGAAGATGGTGTAATTGGCGACCATCGATTTTCACTCTCATATTGACTCATTCCAATGTTCGCGTGACGTCCTAGAGGGTGGCGATAAATAATTTTGGGGAGATGGTATCGCCTTCTCTAGCCCCTCTTTTGACATCGAACTTAATATCGTTATAGAAAGGTGATATCTTGGTTATCAAATTTTTTGCATATCGCACGAATATTCTTCATGCACTGAGTACGGACACCGTGGCTGTTCAAGGTTTCCATAACTGCATATATCCCAACTGAGTCAAAAACTTTCTTTAATTTGATGAAAGTGACATACGCAACACTTGGAGTCTTGTTGTAGTGTGGATGTGGTCTATCGCAGTAAATCCTTTTTCGAAATCGCTTGCTGACATGGCTGTTCTTCGTCCACTGTTCTTCGAACCCTGTTTAGGACGACTTTATAGACGACAGACAGTAAGCAGGTTGGGCGATAGTTGCCGACACCGTGTACGTCACCCTTCTTGAACAATAACACGGTCTTGCTGGTTTTCCACTGAGTTGGCACCTTGCATTCAGACAGGTAACGTGTGAAGAGCCGAGCCAGTGTGTTTACGAGGACTGGCGTAAGGTTCTTCAGGTGTTCTGGTCTTATCCTGTCCGGACCTGGTGTTGTTCGATTTTTCACCGGCGAAAATGGCATGTCGGATTTCGGAGGGAGAACCGGTGGTATAACATATCGATCCTTCTTTATTTCATATGACGGAAGGTGGACGTGAGTATCGAAGAGATCTAAGTAGTATTCGTGCATGATTTTCTCCATTGCCTTTCTGGACGCTGTAACTGTTCCGTCTCGGCGCCGGAGTGCAATCATTTTGGTCTTGTAATTGGCGAAGCTTCGGTGGGCTTTGCGAATGCTTTTCCCGTCCTCAGCAGCTTCGACCATTACTGCTGCTCTTCTGTCTTTAAGATCTTCTTCTAACGCCTGTCTGCATTGTTTTGCAAGTTCGGACGTTAGTTGTCGGTTGCCTGCACCACGCGCGATTCCACGCTGGCGTATCACCTTGAGTGTTTCTGGAGACAGACATCTCTTGGTGACTTTCGAACTCTCAGCTTTCACAGCGCTAAGATGAAGATGTTGAATGAGCCGATCTTATTCTTCGTCGATGTTATAGACGGCGGCGTCTTCCCAACACCCGATTAATGAATTGAATAAGTCCCAGTTTGTGGTGGTGCTGGGACTTCGGTTTTCGAATTTAGCGGCTTTTTTTCTCCTTTGGGCGACAAATAGAATCTTGCACGAAGAAGACGGTGGTCTGATCCCGTGTAGAATTTTGGGACAACAGCGACATCGGTTAGGCAAAACCTTCTATTTACTATGATGTGTTCTATTTTCTTATGGTACTCTCCTTGGGAGACCCCACGTCCAGCGTTGAGGATGCGGCTTCCGGAATTGTGAGTTACCATGGATGGTCTTGGTCGCCATGATAAACTCGGATAGCCGCTCACTCTGTTCATTCCATTCTAATCCATGGGTCCCAATGTGACGTTCTTCAGACGTTCTTCTTGGTCCAATCTTGGCGTTGAAGTCTCCAATGATGACCTTGAAGAATGTATGGTCGTCTCTGTAGAACTTCTCCAAGTCCATATACAACGCTTCGACTTCTTCTTCGTCATAGTTTGATTTCGGCGCGAAAACGACGAAGTTTGTCAAAAGCCAGTATTGGTCCACATCTTTTTAATCGTAAACGTCCAATTCGGGTTGTAAGCTGTTCGAATGAATCGATGTTCACAGACATGCTCATGTTGACGAGAACGCCGATGCCGCCGACTCTTCTACTGTCGCATGTTCCGACGTGCAGTTCTTCTCCGGTGTCATAGACGGCGTTGAATGGGTGGCGTCGTCTCGTCTAGGCCAGATTAATGACGTCGTACCTTATTCCTTTTGCTTGCATGAGCAAGTCTTCTATCGAATACTCTGATGCAAGTGTAAATGCATTGTAGGTACAGATCGTCACCATAGTTCTTCGTGAACCAGGCAGTTTTCATTGGCCCTGAGATTTTAGCAGCTTCTCCGTACTCGTCCTACCCAACGCTGCGAAATTGGGGGATCTTTCGGGGTCAGGGGATTAGGCCCGTTTCTTTTTTTACTGTGTTTAGCATTTTTGATACCCTCGTATAGCTTGCTGGGCTCTGAACGTGGGGGCTGGGTATACTCACGGGTGGCTTGTCAGGCTCTCCCAGAGTGGACATGGAGCTTATTTGTTGGAGGCGACTCGTAACCGCCTCCCATATACTTCCCTGTCACTTGATTGCAGGCTTTTGGCCGAATTGACTCGTAGAATACAATCTGCATAAACTAGAACGCACCCACACACCCGTGCATGAATACGCCCCGTAAATGCAGAAAGTCTGTGCCAAATCGGCACAGCCAAAACAAGGAGTCCATCCCCTGGATCCATCTGCGCCTCAGAGAAGCAAAGGTCGCTTTTGGTCTGCGATTAACCCCCTAAATTATAGATAAGTTAACCTCTCTACCACCTGGGTACGCGCCACGTAACCTCGCGACTAACCGGCCCGAGATCCCTCATATGAGGGTGATCCAAAAGGAAACAGACCACATCATAGTAAATAGGAGGTTTTGCCTAACCGATGTCGCTGTTGTCCCAAAAATTCTACACGGGATCAGACCACAGCCTCCTTCGTGCAATATTCCATGTCTCACAGAAAGAAGAAAAAAGCCGGTAAATTGAAAAAAACGAAATCCCAAAAGCTCTACAAATTGGGACTTATTCAACTCATTAGTCGGCTGTTGGGAAGATGCCGTTGTCGCTAACATCGACGAAGAATACGATCGGCTCATTCAACATCTTCACGTTAGGGCTATGAAAGCTGAGAGTTCGAAAGTCACCAAGAAACGTTTGTCTCTAGAAAAACTCGAGCTAATATGCCAGCGTGGAATCGCACGAGCTGCAGGCGACCGCGAACTAACGTCCGAACTTGCAAAACAGTGCAGACAGGCGATAAAAGAAGATCTTAAAGAGAGAAGACAGCAGTAATGGTCGAAGCCGCAGAGGGTGGGAAAAAGCATTCGCCAAGCCCATACACACCACACACCCGCACACACACACAATGAGCACCCGAAGCTTCGCCAATTGTAAGACCAAGATAACTGCACTACGACGCGCAGACGGAACAGTTACAGCGTCCAGGAAGGCAGTGGAGAAAATCATTCACAAATACTGCTTAGATCTCTTCGATAGCCACGTCTACCTTCCATCATATGAAATAAAGAAGGATGGATATGTTGTACCACCGGTTCCCCCTTCCGAAATCCGACACGCCATTTCGTCGGTGGAAAGTCGAACAGCACTGGGTCGGGACAGTATAAGACCAGAACACCTGAAGAACCTTCCGTCGATCCTCGTAAACACACTGGCTCGGCTCTTCACACGTTACCTGTCCGAATGCAAGGTCCCTATTCAATGGAAGACCAGTAAGACCATGATAATGTTCAAGAAGGGTGACCTCTACGATATCGGGAACTATCGCTCAATCTGCTTGCTGTCCGTCGTCTACAGACTTTTCACTCGGGTCGTCCTAAACAGGATTGCCACAACACTGGACGAAGGGCAGCCATGTGAGCAAGCGGGGTTTCGAAAAGGATTTAGTACGATGGACAACATCCACACGATAACAAGGCTCATTGAAGTATCGCAAGAGTACAAAAGACCGCTCTGCCTCACTTTCATCGATTTAAACAAGGCCTTTGACTCAATTGAGATAAAAGCATTCAAGGAAGCCCTTGATAATCAGGGTCTCAGTATGAAAAGATTCTTCGTGAGCTGTACGAAATTTTCACAACCAAGATATCAGCATTCTACAACGATATTCTCAAAAGAGGGTTTAGGTTAGGTGGTACCATCTCGCCAAAGTTATTCTCCGCGACCCTCGAAAACGTCATGCGAACATTGGAATGGGGAAACATGGGAGTGGAAATCAATTGTCGGCAATTACACTATCTTTGCTTTGTTGATGACATCGCCCTTATAACATCAAACATTAACGAAGCGGAACGAATGCTTGCTGACTTTAATAAAGCCTGTGGAACGATTGTTCTCCGACTAAATCTCACAAAAACGATGTTCATGAGGAACGGATTGGTTTCGTATATCCCATTCACGCTCAACGGAACGAATATCCGAATGCTCCAGTTATGTCTATCTAGGTCGGTAAATCAACATGACGAACGATTTAGCTCCGGAGTTGAGCAGAAGGAAACGTGTGGCTCGAGGATCGTTCAAGAGCATCGAGGATGTGATAAAGAAAACAAAGAATACCCGACTCCGTGCCCACCTTTTCGACCCAACGGTACTTTCTGCGTTAACGTATGCGTCAGAAACCTGGTCGCTGCCTAAACAGGATGAAAAATCACTCAGCCTCACTGAACGCTCGAAACGACGATGCCAGGAGTATCCCGTGTCACGCAAGTAAGGGAAGGGATCCGAAGCTCCGACCTGTGTCAACGATCATAAATCAGAGATGCTGTTCTATCCGCCAAACAGTCGAAGATAAGGTGGGCCGGAAACGTAATGCGTATGAATGACAATCGATGGCCAGGAGCCGTTAGTGAGTGGAGTCCTCGGGATGTCAAACGCACTGGAGGAGGACCACCGACCCGATGGTCAGAGTTCTTCACGGAAAGCCTAGATGAAAGATATGGTGCTCAACGAGTACCTAGAGCGAGCAGAACCCACTCAGTTACTCTTGCATGCGACGGGGGAAAAATGAAAGATTTACTGGCACCCACTCGAGTGACTGATGATCAACTGGACTACAGTTGATACAAGTGATAATTTTTCACGTCACAGTATGATGACGATTACAACCACAACGAGGCTGAGATATTCGCAAAACTTGGACCTCGGGCCTGGTGGAACCATGATTTCCCTTTCTGAGGGATCATACATTGCACACTGTGCCACGGAGGCCCTTGCTGTGGCGCGAGGTCCAAGTTTTGCGAATTTCTCAGCTCTCGATTGTGTTTTGGCGAGCGGTAATCTATCCATATTTGTTAAATAAGCGTTATGATGTCACATGCATTTTCTACAATTGACACTGTGGCTCCAAAATTCCAAGATATTAAAATCTTCACCATGGCATCAAAAAACATTTTAGTAAAAATGAGGACTGTGTTGCGTTTAGTTATGTGCGCAGTTAACCGTGATTAACAGAGAACTTTGATCTTGTCGACCAGCTACATAAAAAGAACCAGATCTTCGATAGTATAATAAATCCAGCATGAACTATTTGGATGGTGGTCTCATCCGGTAGTGCGGACCCAGAAGACGCTCCACCTAAACGGTGATTTCTAGATTTGATGACATTTATTTCGTAGCATGCCTTCATCCTTCAAGAAGTATATCACATATCGTCCCGTTGACCATCGAGTGACCCAAGCGGGCGCCAATAAATCTTCCATTTTTCCCCGTCGCCTGGAAGAGTAGCCCAGTTGGTTTTGCACGCTCTAGGAAATCGTTGAACATCATATCTTTCTTCCAGGGTTTTCGTGAAAAACTCTGACCATCAAGCTGGTGACCTTCCTGCAATACATTTCCCGTCCTGAAGAATTCAGTCATTAACAGCACTTATCCATCGGTTTTATCTTACACGCATTACGTGTCCGGTCCATCCTATGTTTGAATGTTTGAGGTGTAGAACAGCATCGTGGATTTCTGATAGATAACACAAGTCGGAGCTGCTAATCCTGTCCGGATCTGGTGTTCTTCTATTCTCAGCCGACGAAGGAACATATCAGATTTAGGAAGGGAGGATTTTTTTGGACGAGACATTTGTTCTCCTTTATTTAATACAAGAGCAAGAAGACGTGGTTATTGAAAAGATCCAAGCACTAATCGAGGAAGATTTTCTCCACTCCCTCTCTGACCGCTCTAACTGTTCAGTCTGGGCGTCGAACTGCAATTATCTTGGCTTTATAATTACCGATACTTCGGTGGGGTTTGCGGATGCTTTTACCAATCTCTGCGGCTTCGACTGTAACTGCTGCTCTTCTCTCTTTAAGATCTTCTTGCCTATCTGCACTGTTTTGCAAGCTCGAACGTGACTTTGTGGTTGCCTGCTGCTCGTGCGATTCCACACTGACGTATCAGCTCCATTATTTCTAGAGACAGACGTCTCTTGGTGACCTTCGAACTCTCAGCTTTTATAGCGCTAACTTGAAGATATTGAATGAGTATCCCTCGCCGATATTATCAAGAACGTCATCTTCCCAACAGCTGACAAGTGAATTGAATAAATATCAGTTTATGGTGCCTGAGGGATGAATCCCTCCGCTGTACATCGCAGCACGACACCCAGGTACTCCTCTCGGCCATGATAAGGCAGTAAACCGTTGGAAGGGTGGGTGTATATAAATGCATGTATATATATATATATATTTTTTTATGGATATATATGAGTATATATAGCAGAATATAGCTAATAATATAGCAAACGCAACCTTTGCAAGCTCTGAAGTACGCGAAATCCACCGAAACGTCGGTTTGTTCATAAATAAAGAATAAAGTAGCAACTTCGTGCTTGCTCATTAAGAGAAAAGTCTATCCGATAGACACCAAGATTAATAGAAAGTCTGTTGTGGGGATTGCTGCAAGACGTGTCAGCAAGATACTCCCGACTTGTAAAATAAGTACTGTCACTAAGACAAAAGATCGTCTTAGCTGAGCGAACAATACACTTTCCTCGTCGCTTCCAACAACACCATGTCGCACCGAACTTCATCAAACGAAGACGACTACACGATGCATGAGAATACCAGAGGATATCCACAGAGTATTGAGCATCGAAATGAGAATACCACGCGCCTGTCTACGAAGCAAATAAGATCAGCTGTTCGTCAAGTGGAAGAGGTGTGGAACGATGGAAAACCATTGCACTCAGTATTTGAAGGGGCGCCTCTTGAGGAGAATGATGGCTGAGCCAGTATCGATTTGCAACTCTATTAGATCTAATGCTAAAGTAACTTTGCGGAAAATTTCGAAGACTAACAATACGGCTGCTTCGAGAAAGGTATAGAAACACCGCTAACGAACATCAAATGAGTCACCCTAGGATAAATAGTGTGCCAGGAAATTCAAGACTTGCCATGTTAGGAAGCATGAGCCTGTCCAGATGACAGATGCACTCGGTGTTCGAATTGGGTCTAAGTTTCTCACCATGTCAACCCATTTCTAAGATAATCTTGGGAAGGATCGCACGTAGTTAACATCGAATTCAAGATAGACTCCGCAACAAAACCACAGTTGAAGCGCTAAATAGGAGCGAAGGACAAGAAGTAGAAGTATTACCACTACCGTCATTTCCTCTACCATCCACTAGACAGCAAGACCACTACAACGAAATTGATATCAATTTTCGGTTTTTTGTAAACGAAGCTTCCGAATTCCTCAATCACCACTGCGCGAAAAGGTATCGCTCTAAGCTCAGAGAAGTGCAAAAATGTGGTATGCTGGAGGTGCAAGGGCTGATAAGGTCAGAAAATACTAGACTATCCATTAGTGATAATGGTGTAAAGTTTGCAATAATTCCTCATCAGTTCTAAGTTGAGATAACGAAAAAAGCATCTTGAAGATGCTTCCTTTATCGCCCATCATCTGAGATGGAATTCAAAAGTCAACGCTAAAAATTAAGGAACGAATGGGTCAAAGCAGTGAAAGCGCCTGGTCTAAGCCATCAGTTGTCTCTCAGGTCAAAGTTTATTTACCACCATGTGTCATCTTACACTTATTTATCAAAACTCAAAAGTTAATATCCAGTGATGTTGTGTCAACCTATCCATCGTTATTCAAGGTTAGACCTATCATTAGCTGTGTAGACGGGCCAACGGATAGAATATCGTGGTTTTTAACCGTAACACTTACTCTGCTATAAGAATACATTCCATCTCATCTTGCCAACATCCAGATGATAGTGGGTCGTCTACGTAACGCGAGTCCTAGCAGCTGGACATGATGGAGTCCTTCGATGTTACCGCCTTTTGTACAAACGTGTCGACTGACTCCGCTATGCAACCCATCCTCAAATTGCTTGCGCAACACGAGAGAGCAATAAACATGTATGGCTTTATGGTACAGTAATTGATGGCCTTCTTAAAAGAGTGCATAAACTGTTCAATCATCAGATGATCCGAAAAGTACGATGCAAAAAATAGAGGGTTGGCAATGAGGGAGCGACTGGCGCCAAGCCATTGCATTTATTTCTAAGGTGGATGTACGAGTAACCTACCACCGGTCACTACCTTACTGTAGATATATAGACGATTACTTTGTCATTTGTTCAGCATAAGAATAAATTGACAAGTGTTCTGAGCCATTGAATGAACAGCCAGGGTACGTTAACTTCACGGGAGAGAAACCGAAAAAAAATGGCTTCTATTCCTGAACGTTAAAATTAAATTATTCGAATATGGCCACATTAGTGACTCATTACCTCTCCTCTCACCACTCGCACACAAAAAAAGCTGCATATGAAAAACGTGTTTCGTACAGCCACCAGCGGATGCACAGGAAAAGAGCAGAAGGAGGAATCCCAGGAATTTACGTGGCATATAGCCATTTCCAATGCCAAGAAAGCTACTCGGCATAGGCATAGAGGGAAACCTAAACTCTCAAACGATAATTCTAGCAAAAAAGTCCCCTTTTTTCCTGTCCTTCATTTCTAACGAAATGAGTGCAGCAATAAAGCGTTGCTTAAGAGTGGGCGGTCTTATGAATTCGGTAAAAGTGACTAAAATACCACCCTGCACTCTAAGACGCCAACTAGTTCGCATCCGCCTACATGAGTGTCTATGTACAATGGGAAATTGCATAATTTTCCCTAAAAGTAGAGGTGGTGATTGCATGAATTCGCATGCAGCTTATCTGATCTGTTTCAAAGCGTGCGGGAACGAATACATTGCCGAAACAGGTAGACCACTCTGCGTCGGTATCAAAGAACACTTAGTCGGTGAACTTGAAATTAAACCAAATGCTCCACTATGCGCGAATAGGACATAGAGATACAATGGGTAAGATTTTGAACTAGAATTAAAATTATTATACTGCAGATCAGATTCCTGCAACACACACGTGGAATCGATCCCCGCCCCCCATGGCCCAGCGAGCCTTCCATCCCTCCGGGGTAGGCAAATTGGTACCAGACTTGTTGGAAGGGTAGCAACACTGGCTCGATACATCGGTAGGTCATTGCAGGTCATTGTAAAGGCCAGATATGCATTCAGTCACCACCTGCAAACGATGCTTAATGAAGTCGAATGTATGGCGCATCTCTTAGGAGTTAGTCACCGCCGAGAGCTTTATCATTTATCCTTTATACTGCAGGCTCAGTGCAAGGCCACGGGGTCAACAACACGATGACAGTGCGATAAGCTCATCCGAAAGTTTGCACACAGTAGAAGAATACTGAGTGCTCTTCGATTACGGCGAATGAATCATTAACCACACCAATGATCTGAACGGTAAGCAAGGACTTTTTTCGTATCTCGCTCGAATGCTTCAAAAAGGTGATGAATTGACAATAAGGGCTGCTAATCTCATCTCATCCATCATCAGTTAGTAGTTTCTGATTAAACAAAAAGTGCAAGACAGCCAAGTGATTGGTAACCAACATGACGAACGAGATAACAACGAAAGCGACCCAGTTGGCAATGAAAGTGCAGGCCAACGGAAACTTTTTGTAAAACACGGACATCATAAATTAGGGCTCCATTGTACGAGTTAAAAAATGCAGTGAGTGAGAATAGCCAGTGAACAACCTGGTAACTTCTGGCCGACATGATAATTACTCTTCGTTATGAGTTACTGGATTTTTGGGTATCACCGCTTTTTTTACCGACGTAAGCGTGAGAGCAATTTTCACCGGAGTGGCAGTCCACTTAGGCAAGTATTTTCCTAGAGCTCCGAGATAATTGTGCTACTGCAATGTAAGACATTACGAAGTTACGAAGATTGATTGCCGGTTCCTATGGATGCCACAGAGCCCCTGCAACTCGCGATTAGGTTTCTTCTAAGGCAGCTGCAATTCCCTTTCCTCATTGCAATGTTTTCGAATAGAAGTAAAGAATTTTTTTATCGAGTCACTCTGCTGGCATATGGTCTACTTCCGTCCAAAAGGTGAAGTCTGTAAGGTAAATTTTTGCATAACTAACGAACAATTGAAGAGTCCGAGAAGTTAACGGTTATTGGTTTCGAAGATAAATGATGGTAGGTTAGGAAATTACTGATTCGCTATCTGCTAACTAAAAATAGCACCAATTGCTGCAGAATGCATTGCCGCTAAAAATGCAGATCATCTCGAGCGACGGCAGTACATTAGCATCCTATTCAATTCAATGTCACAATAAACTGTCAGGTTGCGAGGACGACTACCTGTGGATTATCGACTCCAATGAAAGCTGCCCTTAAGAAGAGAAAGTCATCGAAACCTTAGCCAAATGAATTTTTTTTAATCAACCTTGTATTAGCTTAATAATCCACGAATTGTTGACTATTACTGCCCAGGCGCGTGTGGCGCAGTGGTTGGAGGCGCCACTGCGATAAACACACGTGGGATCGATCCCCCGCGCCCTATGGCCCACCAAGCCTTCCATCCCTCCGGGGTTGGCAAACTGGTACCAGACTTGTCTGGGAGGATACCAGCACTGGCTCGATACATCGGTAGGCAATCGCGAGTCATTGTAAAGATAGATATGCATTCAATCACTTCCAACCATGCTTAATGAAGTCGAATGCGTGGCACACCCTCAAGGATTGATCAACGCCGAGAGCTTTATCCTTTTACTGCCGGAGTTAAACGATGGTCGTGAGAAATAGTGAAGAGATGTTTGTAGAAAGTAACGAAATGTAGAGGAACGAGCGAAAAAGAATGCTGCCACGCTTGCTACATTTCCATATTACATCATTTCGAAGAAAGAACTCTATACCATCATAGGAATGCTGAGAAATGAACAAAACCATGATCTTAGGTTAGCTTCGAACCTGTGGTTAATTTTACTGGGTCTCACGGGCTATCCACCACACCAGCCCAGACATTGAGTTGCCTTTCTGTCAGCTATATTTTTGGTCTATCTGTGCTAGTTGCAATCACCCGTCAACGGGAGATAACTGGAGAACAGAAATCGAAAAAACAATAAAAAAACGGAGTATTTTGATAATTAAGAATCTTATAACTTTTTTTCGGCGTTTCCATTAGGAAGCTTAGCCAAGAGTAAACCAATACCAAGGTCCACCACCGTCCTGGTATCAAATTAGTCCCATTGTGTCAAATCTCACTCTGATCTACAAAGGCTACGACTGCCCGTGGTGGTGACGACGTGGGGTAGACTTTGGCCAGGCTGACCTCGAGATTCAAAGGAACCACAATAGCTAGACCAGCAAATCTCCGAAAAAAATGGAGATTATGCTGAAGCCCGCGAAACCAGTGAGGACGGGCCATTCAAATATTCAAGTAAGTAAGTATAACTTTTTGTTAAGTTACGCACGTAGGCTAGTGGTTAGAGGTGTCCTGAAGTACATGC
Source organism: Angiostrongylus vasorum (assembly GCA_018806985.1). Classification (NCBI taxonomy): domain Eukaryota; kingdom Metazoa; phylum Nematoda; class Chromadorea; order Rhabditida; family Metastrongylidae; genus Angiostrongylus; species Angiostrongylus vasorum. The sequence continues at coordinate 914,691 of JADANN010000359.1, read as the reverse complement.
GCGGTCACTGGTTCGACGCCTTGCCCCGGATTGCCAAGGTCTTCATCTCTTCAAAGTCGGCAAATCTGTACCATACTTTTCGCACTGCATGCATGGGTGGGCCACCGTAAGGCATTATATGGGACATACTTGGTACTTGATACTTGAATGGCCCGTCATCACTAGTTGTGCGGGCCCCAGCATAATCACCACTTTTCGGAGATTTGCTGGTTAAGCCATTGTGGTTCCCTGGAATCCAGAAGACAGCCTGGCGAAAGTCTGCCCCAGGTCGTCACCACGACAGGCAGTCCCAGCCCTTGTGGATCAGAGGGAGATTCACCACCATGCGACAGTGATACCAAGACAGTGGTGGATCCTGTCATTGGTTTACTCCTCGCTAGGCTTCCCGATGGAAACGCCGAACTTCCTCTCAGCTTGGGAGACCCTGCCAAGGGGGACGATTCCCCCTCGCTGTACATCGCAGTCCAACACCCAGGAACACTTCCAGCCAGGAAGAGGCGGTAAACCGTTGGAAGGATATGGGACATATCTGCAGTAAATTACTTCTTCGTTGCTTAATGAAGCAGAATGCACGGTGCATCCATCTGGGATTGACCGACACCGAAGACTGTATCCTTTATCTTTTATAACTTCTTTTTAGGTCAAAATGCAAACTTTTTGAGCTGTAACTGTATCATCAAAGAGTCTAATATCACTAAAATTTACAGATAACTCATTCCTATTAACCCAACGTAGGTGGAATTCGGCGTAAATATAGCAACACATTGAGATACTTAGAAAGGAAAGGTAGTGGGCTTTATGAACTCATTATGCGACCTTCTCGAAAGATTCTCACAGTGAAAACATCAGCATGGACTAGCTAACAAGAGTAGAGCATTTTAGATACAAATTGACACTGACTGCTTGACATAAACAGGTTGCAATAATCCATGTGAGAATGAAAGAACACAGCTCCAGAAACTGGAAAAAAACTGGAACTCAAAGTCGCTCAAAAAAAGGAAACAAGAGAAATCGCCACTACGGGTTATTGTGCATGTAAGCTTATTAATAAACCAGGAGAAAAAAGACAGGGCGTCCTGGGTCAGCCCTCAAGGATGTAACATACATTCGACTTCATGAACTATCGAATAGGTAGTTGAATCCATATCTATACAATGACTTGTGGATGCCTATCGTTCCGTCAAATCGGCCCATCAAGAATCTACTGCAGGACACATCGCCACTGCGCTACATCTCAGTAGAAGTTAAAAAGTAGGAAAGTAAACAAAGGTAGGATAAAAAATTACATTGTTAAAGTACCCAGGATCGACTTTCTATTAACCTCGGCGTTGGAGTATGAATGCGTCGTTTTCTTGTTCAGCAGTCGCTAGGTTGTTAAACAGCATACATTTACTTCCATAGAAAAACATAATACAATACAACAGTCTTCTTGAAAACTTCTTGAGGCTTTTTGGATAAATGCCAAAAACCCCACAATGAATAGCAGGGATGAATGCCCAGAGGTCATACGCGACCTGACCCCCGTTTGTTCGCATCAATTTCTGAAGTGGGATGGTGCAGTCATCAACTACATGCGACTATAATCAGCTGTTCTAATCTTCCTCATTGGGAGGCACGTAAAAAAAAGCTATGAGTTTTTTTCGAGAGGCTGTTGACCATGTAATTACAATAGAGTTTTTCGTCTTTTTGTAAGTGTTATTGAAGCGTTTGGCCTAGTAAATTGTATATCAGCATACTCTGCCAGTGCTCGCTATCTACAAGCGGTACTAGCTGCTAGAACTGCTTGAAACCTATTATGGCCTTGGAAACAGTGTGACAAAATAATATATGCTTAATCACTGAGACGAGGATCAAGCAATTATGTCGTTCATGATCGGTTTCGGACGACCAATCATAGTCGCCATAGGAATCGCTTGCTTTTTTCAGAAGAATCCTAATTAAAAGAGTGCAATCATTTACCAAGATCGACTTTGTGTTAAGCTCGGCATTGATTGCTAATTCACTGTTCTTCTTCAATGAGCAAATATGAGGTTGGAATTACAGAATTTATTAGCGCACAGTAACTGGCGTTTCGGTGGTTTCGCCTTCTTCGAAACCTGGAAAGGTCAATTAACCAGCCGTTTATTATGCGAATGCAAATATACTTGTCAAGTTTTATCTGTCAAAGCTGTGGAAGTGTTCGGCTGAGTAGATTGCATGTGAATTTGATCCTTCCAGGCTGTGAAGGAGGCGAAACAGCCGAAACGTCAGCCCCTGCGTGCCAATGAATTCCATAGTACCAACTTCATGTTTTCTCACTGAAGAGGAACAGTGAGCAATCATTTCAACTGTAGAGAAGGCCATGTGATTCCATGTGGTGAAGACCTAGGCTTACGATAGCATAGCGGATGTGTGGGATTCCACGAAATACCACAACCAAGAGACAATACCACAATATTTTAAGAAGACAAAGAGAAATCTTCAATCTTCAGCATGAACGAACCCCATCAACCTTTTTGGTGATGGCCTTGCGACAACGGAAACAATAAAGTAATAGTTGAGATTCTCGCGTCGTACAAGAACGAGCCTTCTCAGTATCTATGTAAGTAATATTACTTAGCAGTGGCCATGAAGAGCTGGTTGCGAGAAATTGGGAGCAGTGTTCGAAGTAGAGCCCAACACTTTAAATCCATAGTTCACTTGTTTTCTCCTCGACACCTATATCAACGTACAACATCGTTTCCATTTATGCATGGAATTGTCTTAATTAAAATATTAGACTAACGATTTAGAATCACGCGTTGTTCAACTCCGTATTGCAGAGTTATTTCTTGATTTTGCACAGGCAATCATTTGTCATTGTGTCGATTCGATGGCAGTTGGATGTCGGTCTCTACATTGAGGTTGAGGTAACAAAAAACTGTAGATTATGAACAACATGATCGCTCGACTTCACAAGGGGGCCAACCAAGCCTTCCATGCTTACGCAATGAAATTGATAGCAGATTTGTCTGAGAAAAATTCGTGCGTTCCACAAGAGCTGGTAACTGTGGTTAAGACTCGAAAACACTCTAACATTGGTATCCTAGATTTCCAGCCAAAATTTACTCAATGAGCAATTAACGACGTTCATTCACAAATAAGAACGAAATCCTCAAGCTGGAGTCGCTAATCTAAAGAGTTTATTGGGGATGGATTCGAGGAAACGAAACGATTGAAAGAATTGATGTGGTCCGCACAATGTGTGATGTCGGGTCGTGTAAAATAGAAATAAATAAAGGATTAAAACACTTTATCGTTATACACCACTGTGACGCTTCCAGAATAGTTGCAACTCAACTTCGTCACAAGAAAAAATATCTTTCTCACTTTTGTTTGCAACTAAAACCTTCACGCGCACCTTCATGTGATGCTACGCCAACACTGCATTACTCCTCAAAGCTAAAAGGATAAAGTTCTCGGCGTTGATCAATCCCTCAGGGATGCGCCATGCATTCGAGTTCATTAAGCATCGTTTGGAGGGGAATGAATGCATATCTGGCCTTCACAATGATTCACAGTGGCCTACCGATCTATCGAGCCAGCGCTGCTATCCTCCCAGACAAGTTTGGTGCCAATTTGTCGACCCCGGAGGGATGGAAGGCTTGGTCGGCCATGGGCGCAGGGATCGATTCCACGTGTGTGTTGCAGAGCGACTCCGACCACTGCGTCACACACGCCCTTGGTTCACCTTAGGTTTAAAAAGCTTGTGCAAGGTATTCTGCATAATTTCTCGAGTTATGGACTACTCACTATATTACTATCCTCTATATTCATTTTGTACTAAAAACGAATCTACCGAAAGTGATCGACACGTCAGGAATAAGTTGAAAACAGAACTTGATCTCTATAATAACGTAGAAAATCTGTGGACTGAAAGCTCATTTTGTCATGATGGCAAGCGAATGTTAAACGATTTCGTAGAAATCAGGAAGGTATAATGTTGTTAACCATGCGATATAACCCAGACAGATGATTGTGATATGCGAATAGTCCTCTTGTGGTTTCGTGCCTGAGAATCGAAATGCGATGTAAGCGGAGTTCTTTCCACAGCAAATTGTCCAAATTGAAAAGTGAGGTCGATACACAAAGCATGGCGAGCTACCTGTATTAACCTTCTCGTCAAAAAGAATTAAGAAATCGCATCATGCTGAAAGTGTGATATGTCCAGGAGCAGATGGGCCTACATACCGGTTATGGTAGTTGACGGGGACGAACCGAATGCACAGTTGTCCGCTGAATTTACTGAGTGATTAAGGAAACTGCAAATGATGCAGAGATGTTATGATCTGATGATCCGTACCATAAAAAGAAATCAATATGCTCATTTTCGAATCACTATCTTTTCCTGAGCATTTCGCTTCAGCCGTCTTCCCATAAATCCGTTTGCCTATATGCAGTCTATGTGCAATACACACATTCCCGAGTTGCTTCACTGGTTCGATCCCGAGATATGGGAAACCGTAACCTTCTATCGTTCTGTGGTCCACAAGTTGGTCCTGTTGGAAGGAATAGAAATAGTGATTTGACAAATCGGTGAACTCTGGTGAGTAGTTGTTATGACCAAGTATGCGCTCACTCTTCTCTACGATGCTTAGTGGAGTCGAACGCATAACAGATTATTAAAGGATTGATCATCGCCGAATACTTCATCCTTTGTCCTTTATGCACCAATTTTCAATTCAAACAGTAGAGTACTGCTGAATTGTGGTAAGAGACATCCAACGCCTACATAGATCTTAAATTGCTCAAGAGTTAAAGCTATTTCGAATGAAATGATTGGTATTTGTGTGGTGTCAATCCAACTCAACAGTAAGATATGTGTGCTAGTTTGATTGATTACAAGAGAATAAAAAGAATAGCTTCCACAAAAAAAATTGCCGATGAAGGTCGGTTGATTGACGGCTGCTGGAAGTGTTTAGTGCACAGCACGTCCTCCCCTTTTCTCAAAATGATTCAATGGCAAAGGAAAAATGCATCAAGATGAAATATACTTACAAATTAATCATATGAAAAGGTGAGCAGTAAAGTACTCAGCGACTGCCAATGATGTTGAATAATACCGATAGGTTGTCAACAGCAGGTATTCACTGCTTATATCACAGTGATTTCCAAACGGACAAGGAAAGCGATCACCATCAGCTTTGAAGATTTCGATGGACGGATTCACGGTGTAGATTTTTAGTTTGAAGTTGATTTGTGGGATCCTTTTTTCGAACAATGGACCGCTATTTCTCCATGTCATCTTTCAAGGATTAAAAAAATAAGTGAAAATGGAGGAAGAATCCACTCTCCTACGTTTAATCGCATCCAGCTCAATAGTTGCTAAGTGCTGCGGTGGGAAATAGGAGTCAAAAAACAAGTAAAGAAGTGAGGAGATATATGTCATTTAGTCAACGATGTAGAGCTCGAGTAAAAGCAGTATAAGACATTACCAGTTTTATGTGCACATCTTACGACCAAAATGACATCTAGCACTTTTCCTTTCACAAAATCGTGGCAAGGACCGTATTTAAATGAATTGGTTGACAACCACCTACCCCGGCCAGTGATGGCCTTATAATTTTGAAAACAGACATTTAGTAGAGGAATCCATGGCGAAAGGAATGTGTCTAGCACAGCAGTTAAATGTGCACTGTAATACATACGTGGTCTTCGGTTCGATTCTGCGCCCCAGACTTACCAAGCCTCTCATCCCTTCGGAGTCAGCAAAATGCTACCATACTTTCTGGGAGGACAGCAGCACTGACCTGACACATCGGTGGACCGACCACAAGTCATTGTGAAGGCTACATATGCATTCAATCCCCCTCTAACAATGCTTATTAAGTTAAACGCAAGGGACATCGCTAAGAGATTTTATTAACGTCGAAGGCTTCGTCGTTTTATTTTTTATCTATGATGATCTGATAAGTACTCCCCTCGTGATGTTGCTTCACATCTAGAAAAGACTAAATTTGAACACAAACACTAATGGCGACGAAGATTCAACTAACTGATGGACACCTATACTTATCAGTGATTCGACTGTGTACCAGCCACAAGAAGAGGAGGTTGATACTCGCGTCTTCTGATAGCAGGAAAGAATACATCGCATGTTTCAAAACGCATTCTTATCTTTAATTTCACAAATGAGTAGCACAGAACAGGCGTATGATAGCCGCCTTTCGATCGCGATACATGCTTCCCTAATGCTACGATAATTGTCCAGACAAGCTCAACATTATTGCTTTATTTTATATTATACCACCCGTCTTTTAAATCTACTATGGAGATCTCAGCAGTTCTCACATTCTATTCGTTTCCACGCATCCATTATCCATTAAGGTCTTCAAATTGTCAAGTGTGGCTTCGAGTGCTGCTTGAGGATTTTCTTTTTATACTAAATGTCGGTGCATGATGGCCGTGACGATTCTTCCTGGTATCCTGAGATAGCCGGTCTACAGAGTTCCCACTTGGATTGCGGAGAATGATTTTACAGTACAAGTCCGGTACCAATCTCTCGACCCCGGAGTGATGAGCGACTTGGTGAGCCCGAAGCGGGATCGATACAGCATCGTGTTCACGTCGATCGGCATCACTACTACTGTGAGATCCGCGTCCTATTCTACAAAATAAAAGGGGCAGCATGTCAACACGGTTTGGACAGCGTAGCCAATGCCGTCAACACAATCGTTGATGGCATACATATTACTTGGTCACATTCAAATACACGGACGCGATTCTTACAATACTTATCCTTAAGTCTACGTGGGCACTCGACCAGCTTAACAACAAAAATTTGTCGTCTGCTTTTATGTAACGTTTTAGGTAAAATAAACGTCACACACACAACTAGCGCGTTGAAGCTGTGGCAGAATAGTAAAAGGTACAATTAGTTTCCATTTCTGTATTTAAAATTAATTGTCGTTCTTCATTGCACAGCAATTAAAATCAATGAGGTCTGACTTCTCTCCGAATTTTTTCAATCGGGTTACAGTTTTTACGAGCACACGCGAATATTTTCGCTGTAACATGCTTAGAATAAAATTCTTCACCATTTCCGTTCAAGTATTTTAATTCAATCTTGTCTCAAAATTGAGGGATATATGTAGCACGAAAAAGGGTGCGTGTGGTGCAGTGGTTGGAGGCGCCACTGCTACACATGTGGAATCGATCACTGCGTCCATGGCCCACCAAACCTTCCATCCCTCCGGGATAGGAAAATTGGTACCAGACTTGTCTGGGAGGATAACAGCACTGGCTCGATATATCGGGAGGCCACGGTGAATCACTCTAAAGGCCAGATATGCATTCAATCACCTCCAATGATACTTAATGAAGTCGAATGCATGGCGCGTCCCTCAACGGTTGATCAACGCCGACAGCTTTATACTTTGTCCCACGACTTCGTAAAAGTTTGCCTGAGAGACTTCATTCCTTGTTTGCGTTCACTAATGAGAACGTTTGCTCTTTAGATGATGGCATTATACGGTAAAAAATGCGAAATTATACTGTGGTTTTGAATTTCGAATCTATTTAGGAAATCGATGTATCGTTACACCGTACGCCTCAAATGAATAGTCTCTCTTTTTCATAGTGCAAGCCATATGAGGGAATAAGCCATAGCGTTGACCTCGGAAAAAAAACACCCACGGATCTCCCTCACATGAGGGATCTCGAGCCGGTTAGTCGCGAGGCTACGTGGCGCGTCCCCAGATGGCGGATAGGGGGGTTAATCGCGGACCAAAAGCGACTTTTGCTTCCCTGAGACGCAGTTGGATCCAGGGGGATGGACTCCCTGTTTCTGCTGCGCCGATTTGGCACATACTTTCTGCATTTACGGGGCGTATTCAGGCACGCGTGTGTGGGTGCGTTCTAGTTTATGCAGATTGTATTCTACGAGTCAATTCGGCCAAAAGCCTGCAATCAAGAGACAGGGAAGTATATGGGAGGCGGTTAAGAGTCGCCTCCAACAAATAAGCTCCATGTCCACTCTGGGAAAGCCTGGCAAGCTACCCGTGAGTATACCCATCCCCCCACGTTCAGAGCCCAGCAAGCTATAAGTGGGTATGAAAATGCTAAACACAGTAAAAAAAAACAGGCCTCATTCCCCCTGACCCCGAAAGAGTCCTCAATTTCGCAGCGTTGAGTAGGACGAGTACGGAGAGGCTGCTAAAATCTCAGGGCCAATGGAAGCTGCCTGGATTACAAAGAACTAAGGTGACGATCTGTACCTACAATGCACGTACACTTGCATCCGAGTCCTTGATAGAAGAATTACTCATGTAAGCAAGAAGGATAAAGTACGACGTGGCCGAGACGAGAAGACGCCAGCCTTTCAACGCCGTCTATGACACCGGAGAAGAACTGTTCCTCGGAACTTGCGACAGCAGAGGAGTTGGCGGCGTCGGCGTTCTCGTCAACACGAGTTTGTCCATGAACATCGATTCATTGGAACAACTAACAATCCGAATCGGACGTTTGCGATTAAAAAGATGTGAATCAATTCCGGCTTTGACAATCTTCGTCGTTTACGCGCCGACAACAAACTACGACGAAGAAGAAGTCGAAGCATTCTATACGGACTTGGAGAATTTCTACAGAGAAGACCATACATTCTTCATCACTGGAGATTTCAACGCCAAGATTGGACCAAGAAGAACGTCTGAAAAACGTCACATTGGGACCCACGGATTAGAATGGAACGAACAAGGTGAGCGGCTGTTCGAATTTATCATGGCGACCAAGGCAATCCATGGTAACCCACAATTCCAGAAGCCTCACCCTCAGCGCTAGACGTCGGAGTCTCCCAATGGAGAGGACCATAACGAAATAGACCACATCATAGTAAATAGAAGGTTTTGCCTAACCGATGTCGCTGTTGTCCCAAAATTCTACACGGGATCAGACCACCGTCTCCTTCGTGCAAGATTCTATTTCTCGCGCAAAGGAGAGAAAGCCGCTAAATTCAAAAACCGAAGTCCCAGAGCCACCACAAACTGGAACTTACTCAATTCATTAGTCGGCTGTTGAGAAGATGCCGTTTTTGATAACATCAACGAAGAATACGATCGGCTCATTCAACATCTTCACGTTAGCGCTATGAAAGCTGAGAGTGTCACCAAGAAACGTCTGTCTCCAGGAACACTCGAGCTGATACGCCAGCGTGGAATCGCACGAGTGGCAGGCAACCGCGAACTAACGTCCGAACTTGCAAAACAGTGCAGACAGGCGATAAAAGAAGATCTTAAAGAGAGAACAGCAGCAAAAATGGTCGAAGCCGCAGAGGGTGGGAAAAGCATTCGCAAAGCCCAACGAGGCTTCGCCAATTACAAGACCAAAATGATTGCACTCCGGCGCGCAGACGGAACAGTTATAGCGTCCGGAAAGGCAATGGAGAAAATTATTCACGAATACTACTCGGATCTCTTCGATAGCCACGTCCACCTTCCATCACATGAAATAAAGAAGGATGGATATGTTGCACCACCGGTTCTCCAGTCCGAAATCCGACATGCCATTTCGTCGGTGAGAAGTTGTACAACACTAGGTCCGGACAGGATAAGACCAGAACACCTGAAGAACCTTCCGTCAATTCTCGTAAACACACTGGCTCGGCTCTTCACTCGTTACCTGTCCGAATGCAAGGTCCCTACCCACTGGAAGACCAGCAGGACCGTGTTATTGTTCAAGAAGAGTGACCTTCAGAATATCGGCAACTATCGTCCAATCTGGTGTCTGTCGTCTACAAACTTTTCACTCGAGTCATCCTAAACAGGATTGGCAGAACACTGGACGAAGGACAGCCATGTGAGCAAGCAGGGTTTCGAAAAGGATTTAGTACGATGGACCACATCCACACGGTAAAAGGAGTACAAAAGACCGCTCTGTTTCATCTTAATCGATTTACAAAAAGGTCTTTGATTCAGTCGAGATAGGAGCAGTCTTGGAAGTCCTGGATAGTCAACTACTCAGTACATTAAGATTCTTCGTGAGCTGTACAAAAATTGACAGCCAAGGTATCACCATTCTACCACGATATTATCATTGACGTCAAAAGAGGAGTTAAGCAAGGCGGTACCATCTTGCCAAAATTATTTAACGCCACCCTCCAGAACGTCATGCGAACATTGGAATGGGATAATATGGGAGTGAAAATCGATGGTCGGCAGTTATACCATCTTTGCTTTGCTGATGACATCGTCCTTATAACACCAAACATTAGCCAAGCGGAACGTATGCTTACCGACTTTGATAAAGCCTGTGGAAAGATTGGTCTTTAACTAAATCTCACAAAAAACGATGTTCATGAAGAACGGATTGGTTACGCATGCACCGTTCATGCTCAACGGAACGAATATCTCCGAATGCTCCAGTTATATCTATCAAGGTCGGGAAATCAATATGATGAACGACCTAGCTCCAGAGCTGAGCAGAAGGAAACGAGCGGCTTGGGGGTGCTTTAAAGAGCGTCGAGGACGTAGTGAAGAGAACAAGAAACACCCGACTCCGTGCCCAACTTTTCGACTCAACGGTACTTCCTGCCCCAACGCATGCGTCAGAAACTTGGTCGCTGCGTAAGCAGGATGAAAGATCACTTAGCGTTATCGAACGCACAGTCGAAAGGGCGATGCTAGGAGTATCGCGTTCCACACAAGTAAGGAATGGGATCCGAAGCTCCGACTTGCGTCAACGATCAAAAAATCAAGGATGCCGTCCTGTACGCCAAACAGTCGAAGATAGGGTGGGCCGGACACGTAATGCGCATGAATGACAACCGATGGACAAGAGCCGTCAGTGCTTGGATTCCTCGGGATGTCAAACGTACTGCAGGAAGACCACCGACCCGATGGTCAGAGTTCTTCACAAAGAGCTTTGAAGAAAGGTATGATGCTCGACGAGTCCCTAGAGCGAGCAGAACTCATTGGGCTATTCTTGCACGCGACAGGGGAAAAATGGAAGACTTACTGGCGCCCGCTCGAGTCACTCGACGATCAACGGGACTACAGGTGATACAGGTGATACAGGTGACCTAAAACACATTCGAAGAAATGTATTCACCACAATACACTCAAACTCGAGAATTTCGGAACTGCAAAGCTCGATAGAACAGGCTCCGCTGTGGCGCCCCAAGCGAAGTGCAATCTTGGTAAAATATTCTTTTAGTGCCCAATTTATTTAGAGCCGAAATTCTCAAAAAAGCTGAGTAACGAAATCTAAGGCTTTCCAATTTTCCTCGCAAGCGTAGTATTTGTAAATCAACGCCATACATTGGTAATACTACTCGGTCATTCTGTACAAAATCCCCTTATTCAACTGCTTCGGTGTTCCAAATATGACCTTTGACACGAAAAAAGGCGAAAAAAAGCGTTTCACAGGCTCTTGATGCTGAGAATTGTGGAATTATGTATTTATATTATTTAAGCAAAAATCTGTAGAGTCCAAGGGCTCTCGTTTCAATTAACAAAAGCCGGTATGATCTGAGTTATATCACTATAATGCTGGAAGCGAACATCAATTGCGAGTCAAATGCATTGCATCAAATGCATACCCGGTGTGTTACGAAGCGGGAGAGAGAGAGAGAGAGGGAGAGAGAGAGAGAGAGAGAGGTGAATCGCGGCACTGTTTTCTCTATAGGTACCCCTTCGCACTTGACCTAACAGAGCGCATCCCTTTTTTTTTCAAAATATCTTAGAAAAGAAAAGAAAAAAAGAAACGATATTTGGATTTGAGAAATTTCCCACCTGGTAACATCGGCATATCTCTTGGGCAATGTTCGAGGCAGAATGTATGCAATATACTTAGACAAATCACCGGAAGACCATTATAGGTAGACAGCAGCGATTCGTAGACATTATCCCCTCCTCCAGAGGAACAGAAGTAAAATTTTCATGAAACTCAAACACAACAATGAAGAATCTGGAGAACCAGAAAGTCCTTGAGCTGATAAGAACATTTTTGATATAGAAAACAATGAATCTATTAAAGTGGAAAGTTTCTAAATGCAGTGTCGTAACAGTTTTTATCCGTTGTGCTGAATTCTGAGACAAAACAAATTGCTACGGAGGTTATTGCTAGGTTGTTCCTCTACATCACCTCGTTCGTCGAGAACTTCACATGAAGTGTAAACCATCAAAAAGATCCATTAAAAACGGAGTGCTTCATCAAGTTCGGTACAATAGATTTTATTCTTTAGCAAAAACTCCTGAAAATCCCTGACAGGCAGCAAATGGATGGCAACTGAAGGAGAAAACCCCTTGCATTTAACAACTGACTGAGAGACATAGCGGAGCTGTTCCGTTGTATGGCTAAGGCAGATGGGACAGTTTGACATCAAAAGTCGGCATTTTCACTCACGAACTTGGTTGTCGCCAGGAAAGAACTACTTCAGTTTCGAAACCAACCTATCAGAGTGAAAGAAAAGCTAACATTACATTAAGCAATAAAGAAAACAAAACATTGATATTCAGCTCAAGTCTACCCGAGGTGATTCTGAGGACCATTACATCACCAGAAATGCCAACTGGGAATGATATGCACTCAGATCGAAAAAAAGCTGCTCTGTAAGCTCTACAGTTGGAACGTCAGCAACAATATAAAATCTTGTACGCTTCATCATTCGAAAGAAGGACGTCCTTCAAAATTAAAACGCTCTTTCACGAACACCACGATGTTACAGTAATCTGAACGTGGACTGTACTGAAACTAAAGCAGTACCGAATACTGTTCGTATGATCAAATAGAAAAAATTTACGCCAGTCGTTACACAATTCGGAAAAGTAATTGAGCTTTCTTCTAATAAAACATTGTTCGAAAATTGAGGACGCAGCATAGAAGAGTGATTGGGTCAGAAGATAGAATAAATAAAAGCAACTATCATATTTTTTTGAACAAATGTGATGCAAGTTTTGGTTTGTGGAAAACGAATTTCCCTCCTCAATTGAGATTAGTTTAAGCCAAGTGGAATGGTTCAAGAGTCGGTAAGGGAATTAATGAGACTCAAGCTCAGGCTGTAAGGACCACTTGGAAACACTCCTCAATGAAATGACTATTTTTCACAGCCTCCAGACCACGACATCTTGGTCACATAGTTTATCTTTAATCACAGTTTATATCTTTGATAAACCGACTCGGATCACCGGGTCTGATGAAGACGAAGACGTCGAAACGTTGGCTGAACAAGGATTATTTATCAACCTCGTGTGAGCTTATCAAAGAAGGAATACATATTCGCAGTGACTTAGACCGGGAAACTTTTAGATGGAAATCTCTGAAAGAAAAAACATCTTCTGTAGTGCGTCCTAATTATTTGTCTCATCAGTGCCTTCATATTGTGAACGAAAGTATGAGGGATGAAAAGGACAAAGGATATCACGTTCCGCATTGATCAGCATTGATCAATCCCTAAGGGACGTGCCATGCATTCGATTCAATTCGTAGCATAGCAGAGGTGAATGAGTACATATCTGGTTTGTCGAATGACTTGCGGTGTCCTGAGATGGACGGAATGGAGAGCGCGGCGATGACAGACATTTTCTTGCATAATTAAGCTCTTCAACTCTATTTTAACAGGGATTTTTCAAAGTTACTGCCATTATACACACCCCTTCACTGTAGCATAAAAGTATTAAGGAAGCTTATGCAAGTGACTGCCGTATTTCTCCACTACTTTATGAGAGGAGCGGGAATTATAATGGAAAAACGCTATGGCGCTATCATCATTGGAACGGGAATTATGGACAACAAAAAAGCCGAATACATCTTGTCCATAAGGGTGGGAAACAACACGCTTGCTCATCTTCAACGAAGTGGCTTTGTTCCAGGAAACTGTTGCGGCTTTTACAGCGCGATGGACCAGGAACTGTTGACTGCGATCATCTCATGCGAGACATTGCGTTTACAAGAACTGACGTTGTTGGGGTCAGTGGTTGACCTGATCTGAAGCTTCTGCACACCTCCTAGAGGTAAATTTACAACAGAAAAAGGTTGTGGTCACTGTGTGGTCTGTCAAATTAACACATCAAAGCTTTTCGAACCATCTCGAAAAACCCGATCACAGCAATCCATTGCCTAGAATCCTCTCAAGGAATTCATCACTTTGCTGAGTTTCACTGGGTTGTGCCATGGTTACAAACAAACATGAAACTATAAAGTTTCAACGTTGCCGTTCAAAAACCTGCCACTATCTTTGCACCAATTTAATACTTAGCCACTATTATTTAATGCTATATATTGCTAGCGACTATAATGTTTAACGATGAGTGTTGTATTGGCTGGTCTTCGGAAGACATTAATTCAAGCGAAAATTGTTGACGCTTTCGACACTTTTTTTGAAACGTACCAAATTGGGTCACGTGAAATGAAGTGGTCATTGGTGCCTTGCAATATATACATCATCAATTCAGCACCGCAAGTATTGGCGAATTGTGCCATACGGCTCCAAGAGGATGAGAAACGTGAAATCACACCAAGGTGGGTACCCACAAGTCATGGTACAGGTCAAAAGTGCATTAAGCCTCATCACGTTAGAGATGAAGCGTAGGGCCGGACCACACGGAGTTCTCAACCTGCTTAACCTGTTATCTCTTCAGCGAATTATCCACTTTTCAACAACGTGCAGTCTGCGGCACGTGATCCTCCTCTTGTCACTTACTCTCTTTCATTTAAAGTCGAGCGCTGCTCATGTGCTCACTTCCCCTTTCACTTGCCTTATCAGCCTAATCTTAGCCGTTTTTCTTCTGTTCTTTTGAAATCGTAATGGTCAGCATGGTCGTGGATGTTGACATACAGTGTGTAAGATGTCCTATAGCTTTATTTCATCTGATCATTGCCGACGACAAAGCAGTGAAGACAAGCAGTAAATCAAAAACATCTTTATTTACAAAAGTTACGAAAATACGAGTAATAGGACATATTGGACATTCCTAAACATTTTCAAAAACCCCAATCATTCATTGTAAGGGAATAATGCTACACACAGCATTGTACAAATACTTCGGCTATGAAAACATAGAACCCTCATCACATTATTCCAACCAGATTTGGCAAGTCTTAAAAGCAAAACTCCTTCAAAGAAACACATAAGAAAATCATAAAGCTTCTAGTAATCAGGAAAGTACTTGATATCGCGGGGGTTTTCGTACTGTTCACTCTGATATGATATTCAGGCGGATAATTGACCGAAACTGAAAACTGACGGCGGTAGCCGGGCTTTCAATCGTTCAAATACCGGTAACATTTTCGAGCGAATTTTTAATAGAAGGTGTTCTTTCAGGTGAAAAGCGGCGAATTCGAGATCAGGACTGAAATCGAATCCTAATAATGAAATTAATGAGTTCGGAAATATAAAAATTTGAAATATAAAATGTTATGCAATTTTCCGAATTTTTATTTTATAATAACAAAAAACAAATTAATAAAAAAGTAGATAATAGAGTAAATTAGCAATTGATTTAACTTATAACTAACTTTAATAAATAAGTTAAATTACCGTAATTTCGACACAACTTTTGTTCTTTTTTTTCTAATTTTGTAGTCTTTTCCATGATCCTCGCTTTATGGAGTGTTTGTGTGGCACAGTACTCAGAGATTCCTTTAAATAAAGAAAACACCGTTGGTCGGTCCTGCTCCTAGAGCAAACCAATTCCTGCATCCTTACCATGGCGGAAAAGTGGTACTAGATTTGTTGGATGGATATAAACACTGACATGACGCATCCGTGAACCACCGTAAGCCATTGTATAGGTCAAGTAGGCATTACGTAACCTCTACAATGCTTAAGGAACTCGAATTCATCATCAACCCTCAAGGACTGGTAAGAACCGAACGTTTTATCCAATTTATCCAGAGCCGGTGTCCCTTTAGAAGCTGCATAGCAATGCCGGCAGTCCTCAAGATTCAAAATCTTCAAGGCGATTGGAAGTCTGAGAAAGGGGCCTATCCGATTGTTTCAACATATTAAGAACCGCGCACTAAGTCGCACTGAATACGATGCGTGCATGTCGGAGTATAAAGTCAATCTTAAACTTTAAGCCAAAACATTTCAGCTCATGATGAATTTCACCAGCGAGAAAGAATCCTCACCAGTGTGATACAAAGTTATTAACTCAAATATGACGAAATTCTGACCTTATGAACCCTTTGCTCCTTTCCTGCTTTTTCAATCAAGGACCGCATTACCGCAGAAAAGTTTACAGCCATCGGGATTTCGTCACGCATGGCATGTGGCTGCCTCGAATGCGCCGGCGATGTTGCGATTGTCGCGATTGTGTTAAGAAATTCAAGAACCCTCTAATGTTTCGCTGTTTAAAGTGAAAATAGTACTTTGTATTTCCCAAACTCTCTCAAAAATTCTTTCAAATTCCTATTTCAAGAATTCTTTCTCCAGGAATTCTTAACTCAAACGCTTTAGTTACTGAAAAGTTACAAGCAGTTCTCGCCGAATCAGCTTTTTCGTGACTAAGTTAAAGAAGTGAGGTGGCACAAGTGTGAAAGTGCCTCGAAACTGGCCTTATTCTTTTACAACCACATACCAACGTATCACAGTAATAACACCTAACACAATGCACAGGGGTATCCTATAATGTACACATGGTCATCGGTTCGACCCCACGCATGGGACAAACCAAGCCTCTTTCTCCTTTTTGAGTCAGCGAATTGGTACAAGGCCCGTCTGAGAGCATAAAAACATTGTCGTGATAGATCGGTAGAGCGTGTAAATCATTTTGTTGTCCAAATATGCATGCAATCAAATCTACAATGATTGATGGAGTCGAATTCACGCATTTTTTGATTTTCTGGATTCATTCGCATTTGATTTTTTATTAACAATTTCTAGGATGTTGACAGGAAACCTAACCTGATACCTACTGATTCATTACTAGATAAAGTTAGAGCAAGCAGATTGTGTTGTTCTCTGTTCTTAAGAAGTTAAATTCGTGAACCTTTCTCATCACAAAACGTGTCGTATGCTACACTACGAGGTTATTTCCACTTTTGAAAGTATAGAATTCTAAATCCTTCCTATGCACGAGTATTATACTCGTAAATGCAAGCTTTATTGATGTAAGAACTGGAATTAGCCAAATCTTATGAGAAATGAAGACAGTCAGAGAAGGACAGAAAGACAAAGAGAGAGAGAAAGAGAAGAGGAAATCCCTTGAACTGTCCCCTTTTGAGTGGCTGCATCTTTTAAGGCTCGTCTCGCGGAAACTTCCAGAGACGTGGACGCCGGACGCGCGGTGCGGTGTTACGTGAAATCGAAACCGATAATGGACGCGATTAAGTATGTGGTTGGTAGAATGAGAAGCGGGCCAGAAAACATAGGAAATGAGCAAAGAAAACGCAGAGCTACCGAGAGAAGGGAAGCCGAGTAAAGAAAAGGCAGATCTACCGAGGGAAATGGCGCTTAGTAAAGAAAAGGTAGAACTAGTGAAGGAGCATTGACTAAGGAAAAGGTAGATCTACTGACGGAAGCGGCTCGGACGCAAACTAATACACCTTATCTCAAACAGAGAAAAAACTTCATGACCAAAATTATGTTGACAATAAATTTAATGAGGCCAACCACTTCTTATTTTTGTCCAAATACCGTAATACCATCCCACCGGATAGGATTTGCTAATAAAATATGGATCGCGATGCATTTCAATACCATAGCAGTTCTCACAGCCAGCCATGTTAGTCAAGCCGGTGTGCAGTTTTAATAAAATTGATACAGAGTAAGAAGTAAGAGACATAAATATCTTAAAGATGCACCTTCAGACGGCGATACTGAGGCAAGCAAGAGTTTGAAATGTTTATGCTCAGAGTTTTAGAGCAGAAAGGAAATTACAATTTGATACGAAAATCCCGTTATAAACTACATAATCTTGACTGTCTTATTTAGTGCCTACTCTTTTTAATGGCAGAGTATATTGCGAAATATAACTTCAACGATTCTGAGATATTTGCAAAACTCCGGACCGCAGGTGTCTGCGGTGGGGAATGAACGCGCTATTGTCCTTACCGGGGAGTAACGCGTTCACCACCACACCATGCGGGTCCTTCGTTTCGCCTGTCTCTCAGCTAGTTCTATCGATTTCTGCCACCAGCAATCACCGGTGATCAGATCAATCCCGCTCACCGGTGATTGCTGGTAGCACTATCGATAGAACTAGCTGAGAGGCAGGCGAAACGAAGGTCCCGCATAGTGCGGTGGTGAGCGCGCTACTCCCTGGAAAGGACAATAGTGCGTTCATTCCCCACCGCAGACACCTACGGTCCGGAGTTTTGCAAATATCTCAGCATCATTCAAGTTATACACTAGATAATTACAAAATTCGCCGTCTTTCATTATCTTTGACTCATTAGGAATTTCGCGCATATATATTCCAACAGTATTTCAGAAGTACGTATAGAAAGACAAAGGATAAAACAACTCATTGAACTCCCATTGTGGGTCAACACGGGAACCATTTCTCTAGTTGAGTGCGTAATTTTTAATAAAAAAAAAGATGGTGAAACAAATTTTTCGTTGGGCAACCCGGAATAAAATCAGTAGTCAAAAGACTCCACTGCATAAAAAAACTTACGATCGACCAAGCAATTCCTTAACGTCGTCCATTATCATCAGATAGCACCGACCGACTCCCCTTGACAGCTTCTTTTCCTCCATCAAAAGTGAACGATCCTCTTCATCACAGGAATACTGTAATGTGCAGCTAGTTAACTATATAGTACCATTATAGCAGGAAGTACTCTCGTGAATGAAAGTAATGAAAAATAAAGTCCCAGAAAATGAAGCCAAAAAAGCCCACCCAGCCCGATATCTTAGCAAATCTGCCTCTACACCTGCTCTTTGAGGGTTTTATTTTCTCCTCACTTTTCTATCGTTCAATAATACCACGACAGACTCATTCTCGCCAGAATAAATTATCTACACCATTTGTGATGTCTGGCCTTCTATTCCTTAAACCTCTCTCATATAACTTATTGCCACCGTTAAGATGAACGGTTGTAGAACTAATAAATGGAAAACGTTTGTGATTACCTTGAGCAGGATTCGGTGAGTAGCACGTTAGTCGCATGTATCGCATGTACTATGGACAAGTGAGAAAAGTGCTTCCTTCTTCTTAGTTTTCTAGTTGATTTTTGCCTTCTATTTATTATAATGTACTGCCTACCTAGCAATTTGCATAAAAAATCCGTCAGCTCTTTACTTGATGTTGTGTGAATACCACCATTAAACAATTACTTAGTACTATATGGTCTGAATAATATCAAGATGAGGCAATATTACAATGTAATATTGGACAGTGAGAATACAAGGATTGCCTGTGGGTAAGAAAGAAAGCAGACATACTCTAAACATCCTCGGATATTTGCTAAAGAATACGGTAACTGGAATTGAGAGCAAGGCGGCGACTTTGGCAGCAGGAATGTAGAGAGTTGTTAGGAGATGACGTTCTGGAGACCACTTTAGCACTTCGTGCAACGTGAAAGGAGATAGATCAAATGACGATGGCTCTTCATCCTGGAAACACAGCCCGTTAAAGTTAAGTAAACCAACTGACTATTACACCACTCAACTCTACAACGAATAGTTTTTCTTTTAAGTTTAACCTTTAATAGGGAACAAGCGAAATCCATCTTTTAGAGAGAGATTCTACGTGATAAATGTTATCCAGGCTGTCCCGCCCAAGAAATGTCAGGCAAAGAAAAAAAATATTTGGGGGAATCGTGGTCTGAAGAACAACAGCGATCCACCAGTTTCATAGTAATGACACGCAAGAAACGAACTATCATCAAAAAATTGGCAGAACACTACAAAATTGACCTTCAAAACACTTTCTTTTTCTTGAAAAATAATACCTTTCGAGGTCTTCCACGTCTTCGTTTTATGTCGCTTGATTTACTCAGTATGCTAACATCAGATTCATCCGACTCATATTCTCTCTGAAATCATTCTGCTTTTTTTATATCGATGTCACTACCAAGACTTAACGTTCAAAAGTGCAACCGATAAAAACACTTGGAGCGGGGGAAAAAAGTCGGATTAGACTAAGCTCTGCTAGCTGTACAAATTTATGACTGACACCCGATTGTGGTTGTGGTTTTCAATGAGAATAATCTATGTGGGGTATTCCGGTGATTTATCTTCAACGTACATTCTGTCGTAGAGATAAATTTATAGGCTAAGTAATCCACAACGACACAATAGAATATCAGAGAGAAAGAAGATCATTTATGAAGAAAAAAATAGCAAAAACATGAAAGCTGCGCATACTCTTAGCCTAACATTATCCTAACAACTGCTTCCGATCCCACAAGATCCAGCTTTTTTCCCAAGATCCGATCTCTTAAGCAAACATTGTAGTCGCACATGTTGTGGTAACATCTTACATAATACCTTGCAATAATTCTGAATTATCTATTAGTCGATAAACTGAAACTCAGGAGATAAGAAGTTTTAATCAAAGCTGTATGCGGGCGTGGAAGTCCAGATCTCATTCATTCCTAGCATTCCGTTACCATTTCTCATTACCAACGCTCTATTACAACCTCAGCCTATTCTCTTCGAACAGAATAACCTCAGCGATGTAGTCAGCGTTACACGTAAAACAGCATTAAGAACGGTAAACGAATTTTTAGGATTTCACTACGACCTTCACCATGGTGGTCGTTAATACGAAACCGCGCCCAGGTCAAACGAAATCTGCCATATCTCTGGCTGCTAAAATTCGTAGCAGATCTAAACTCTGACTTGACATCTTGTTAGGCCACGGCATGTCCATTACGTAGATAATTCACGCATTCAACCAGCTCTATTATGGTATGAATGGATTCGAATGCATTAAGTACCTATAAGATACTGCTGACGGCAGAACACTCTATACTTTCACGCTTTCTCTCCGCGATAAAGTAGAACAAACCCTTGGGCAAATGGACAGCTCACCTTGCTCCTTTCCGAGTTCACTCGACTGCGATTCACGTTTTTAGCGCGATCCCTCATGAACGGGACTTTCGCCGCATCCAGGATGCTAGTGCAGAGGTCGTTTATGACGTCCTGATCCACAATCTGAAAGCTAAAACAAATAACGCTCCTGAAACTACAAGCACTATGCACAATTACTATGTGGGAAAAGCCATGGTCATTGCATGTCAGCTTCTTTTCTTCAGCGACGATATAATGGAGAAAAGAACTTTTTTGGATACACAAGTAGAAAACTCTGGCTGAAAGGCGAAGGGAACGACCTCCATGCTGTGATGGTGAACGCGTCAGCCCCCGGAAAAGCTTATAATAACGTCTTCGATCCCCTTCGCAGATATCTGTGGTCAGGAGTTTTGCAAATATCTCAGCATCATTGATGTGTATTTCACATAATACTATGCCGTGAAAAATTGTAGTAGATAGTAAATAAAAAGTTAACAACAATTTTTCATTGGACTTTTCGTTAAGCAAAAAAATGATGTCCGAAAACCTCACTAAGTGCAGATATTTGGGACTAAATTACTTCTCTCCGAAAGATTTAAATAGTTTGGTATCGAAATCCTATCAGATAACTACAGGCGACCCTTCGAGAGCATCTGAATAAACACTTAGTGAGAAGGTAGAAAAAGAAGCAAGAAGAATTCTAAGTGGCTATCAGAGCAGGAACAGAGATGCAAGAAACATTATGGATAGTTGAAATAAAGAGTCAGAAGAACAAAATAAGGAAAGAGTGGAATAGAAAAGAAGTTACAGCAAGGCGGGAAGAAACAAGGTGAAAAAGAGAAAAGGGAAAAATGGAAACGAAAGAATTCGAAAAAGAAGGATCAGAAAGAAAGAACGAACGAGAAGGGAAGACAGACATGAAACAACAGCCTGGTGAGTGCTTTTCACGATAATGTCGATTCTCGTCAAAGATCTGATGATAAGTGAAGATCTATTGACCGTATAGAAAGAACGAGAATAAAACTTCTATTCTCTTGAAAAGCTGAAAGTCGAAAGAAGAACACATATAACTCAGCGCTATGGTGAATAGAAGTCGAAGGATGATTGTGGACAAATAGACAATAGCAAAGAAGAGGTTATTTAACAGCTTTACCAGTAACTTCAATTAAGGTCGCGCTCACATGTCCATTGTTCTTCAGATTTTCGATAGCTGGAGAGAACGTAGTGCGAATATGTCGATCCATGATCTGTTGCAATTCCTTGGTGATTTCATTTTGGAAAATCTGAAACATCACAATGGAAATATCACAGAAAGACCTCGCACCAGTGCGATCCCACTACCTGGCTTATTTAAAAGAAGGACAAAGCTCTCGCCGTTGATCAACCTCTGAGGGATGCGCCATGCATTTGACTTCATTAAACATCGTTTGGAGGTGACTGAATGCGTATCTGGCCTTAAAAATTACTCGCGGTTGTCTACCCATGTATCCAGCCAGTGCTGCTCTGCTATCCTCCCAGACAAGTCTGGTACCAATTTCTCGACCTCGGAGAGATGGAAGGCTTGGTGGGCCATAGGCGCTGGGATCGATTCCACGTGTGCTGCAGGGCGCTTCCGACCACTGCGCCACATGCGCCCAGCTTATTTAGCTTTTAACAATTCGCAAATTTCATTCCCCTCCATGGAGATGCTTTTCAATACTAGTTCCACATCACTGAACAAAGTGATGATGAACTAATGACCACAAGAATGTTATCAGTACTTCTATACTCGCATAAAACAGAAAACACAAAAATACTGTATTCCTAGTTCCTGGTCTAACTCAAGATCGGCAGATTCAGCCAGACATTCTTGACCGTCCCATAAAAAAAAAAAGAAAATCTCCGCTTTTTTAAACTTGTGTCAGTCTATATTTTCATGAAGAAATGAACTCATCAGAGCATCTCAACAGAAATCGAAATGTTTCTAGTAAAATGACGATAATTTCAAACAGCTGATCCAACCCAGTCGAAGGTCAATTATATCCCATATTCCTAAAAAATCAGTAAACTCCTAAAGGATTTCTCTGGTAAGAAGTTCCTGTCATCGATGAACGTAGTTGCCTTTGGTGAAACCTTGGGAACGCTTTAGTAAGAGCTATCCCAGAATTCTAGGAAGAATGAACCTTCCCAGAATTCAAAGAGATTTACAAATGGAGATTAAGATCTTCAAGAAGCGGCCGAACCCGCAAGCAAATCCGAACACCTTCCTAAATTATGGGTGCGAGGAAACGAACAGAATGAATTTTGAGTTTAGAAGAAAATATAAAATCGGGCCATGTGAACAGTTTGTAATAGAGGGGATAATCGCTGAAACGTGGTACAAAGGTTTTAAAAAAGAAAGTTGCAAAAATGGGAAGAGTGACTTTTCCCGTGCATCACCAGTACAACTTCGAACATGACAACTCCACAAGGTGGAACCTTCGCAGAGCTAAAGGAATCCTTCTCAAGATCTCTCTTTTATATAGAAACTTATCTCCTGCTTCCTGCTTAACACGTCAAAAACAAGTCAGTTTTTTCTTCTTGTCCAAAAATTGGTCCCGTTTTTGAAGCTTTCCAAAATTGCATCTACTCCAACCAGAAGGGCTGGTTGATTGTAGTCACTAATAGTTATTTATGTTACGGGTTTGTCCAATTTCTCCAGTTACCTCTCGTGCTTTTATACCTTCAATCACCATTTCTTTCCCAGAATGAAAAACTTTCTCGAACATTTTCAATTCCAATTCCATTCTCCTGCTTCAGTGTAATACGACAATTTTATGATTTCCATTGCCTAAACTCGTTTCAAATACTAAACCAGAATTGAAAAGTATGCCGTCCATAGAGAACAGAACTGTTTGTGTTAAAGCATGAGCGTCAAAGCCTATGGAATACTGGACAATACCAAGAACTTCATCAAAGTTTTTCATTATATTAAACCTTCTTAGTGAAGACGGAAACCGACGTAAAAAAGGCTAAACTTAAAAAAATTTTTTCACTCCACTTCAAAAAAGCCGCAATTTCATTTCCGAATAATTAAACAAACTAACACACAGTGGGCAGAACGGTATTGTAAGTGCGTGTAGAGCGGGGGTTAGAAAGGCCACAGAATGCGGCTAGCGACTTGCTCCCTCGCTCCGGGCTCATTACGCTTCTCATCTCAATCAGGTCAGAAAATTGTTCCCACACTTGCCTTGGAGAACTACTATACTCAGTTGGTGCATGGACTGGAACGAGCAAGTCATCTTATAGGTCAGCTGAGCATTCAACCACCTCTACCTACTATGTGTAGTGGAGTCGAATGTATGGCGCACTCCAGCGATTGATCGACGTCGAAGAATTTCCTTTAATAATAGGACTAGTTCGTTTTTCTTTTACGCTACACAGCTCGATGTTTTCAACAGATGATTTCTTCGCATCAAATCCAGCGATTTTCCAGCATCGTCGGCCATATCTGCTTTGTTACGCCTTATCACCTGTCGTAACGAATTCACCTAGAAATCAACATTTCGAAAAGGTAAAAGGTAACTTTCAAAATTGTTCGATTCTAAATAAACCTATTAACAGTTTAAAGGAATAAGTATCCTTACAATCATAGTTTTGACTACAATAGAAGTGAACTTCCTCGTTATAGATTCATTTGAAGAAGCTTTACCAACCAAAGAAGAGCTCTAGCGACATTTTTTGAGCATCACTGCTTCTCTGCGAATAAACATCGCTCACCTGCAAACTCTGCCTGGGATTGAGCCGCACTGTTGCATTATTAGGATGCCCAACTGATTTCAAAAGCATGTGAATAAAGAGCCTTTTTTTGGACACTTAGAAGACCACTATGGTGCCAGTCGATTGCAAAAGCAAGATCTTATAGCTTCCTCGGATTCAATGCGACATCCTTTCATCACCACTACTACTCATACTCCATTCCAGCTCAACGGTTTGTTGGCACAAGTGGCGTGCTTGGATACCATTCAACTTTGACATAAATAAAACTTTATCTTCAAAGGACAATCATCTGACTCAGCCTGAGATTCAGCCACGGAAAGAATTTTCAAATTTAATCCGGAAGCCCAGCAAAAAACAAAACTGTGGAAGGGAGTGCTTTCGTTTTCGAAGAAATCTAGTCACGAGATCTCATACGGATCTTCAAAGACGACAACCTCTTGTGTGACGACTTAAGCACTCGCTAATTCACATGAAAGCAGAACTTGCCCAGTCAGGGAAGTGTCAGTTGAATTGAAATTATGCGAATTTAAAGAATATTTTCATAATACCATCATTAATACTGTTCCTACAGTAATACCACTAACATCTAGGAAATTCTATGTTCAAGAACGTTCAAAATGACTTCGCTCATTTGACTTTGCAATCGAAATCGAGAATGAGCGTCACCAATCACCCGTGCTGAACTGCCGTCCGTTTCGATTGATGACAGAATCTGCTCCAGCACATGAATTCGCATATTCACTTTGTTACCGTTTCCGTTACCGGTCAGCCTGTCAAACATCTCCTAAAAATCGTACATCCAAAAAATGGTCATAGTAGAAATGGCAAACGAAATATGAATGCAGAACGACGTCAGAAATACAAGAATTATTGACATGCGTCGCAGCAAGAAACGGCCTACGTTTCGGACCACGGGGACATCGCCAGTACGAATCGTCACAGTGTATTGTTTGAGACAGATGGAGACTGTACATCTAGCTAGCCCTTGGTGATGGTGTAGTTCGTTAAAAACTTGAAGAATGGCAACTGACTATGCTGAAAGACTTTTGAGTATCAAACGAGCTCTTTTGTTTTTACAAACTGATGACAAACATTTCAAATGGTTCACTTTCTTCAGAGTCGTTTCGTTGTTTAAGGAGTGAGACACCTAGGATGGTGTGAAGTAATAAAGATTTTTTAAATTCATTTTACATGACCCGTCTTAACGCCTACGGTACGGATACCAGCACTTCTCAAACTCCATTCGTTTCCTCGCGTCCCTCATCCATGAAGCTTTTCCAACTTTTATGTGTGGCTTCGGCTACTGCTTGAGAACCTTCATTTCATTGTAAATGTCGTAGAATGCTGGTCGAACATTTCTCCCTTGAGTCCTAAGATAGCCAGACTGAAGCTTTCACAAATGGATTGCAGAGAGCGATTTTTCCCGGACAGTCCGGTACCAATTTCCCTACCCCGGAGGGATGACAAGCTTGGTTGGCCCGGGGTGGAATCGAACTAGAACCATGCTTGCGATGACCGAATAAAAATAGAAACTTGTTCTAAACGATAGGCATTGAAATCCAGAAACAGGTGTGTCGTCCGATCAATGAAAGTTGATAAGAACAAAATAACTTGATTATCAATGGCAGTGCTAACTCAAAGCTGATCTCTCGAACTATTACAACAACAAACATTTTCTTCTCACAGAACATTATATGTTCTGTTGATTCGACCAAAGACTATTCACTAATAAAGATTCTGTATTCACTTTACTATGGTGATGCTGAGAATAAAAACTTAAAGGCGGAAACAACCTCGCGTCATGCATTTGTAAGCACATAAGCGACCGAATGCATTGATTTCAATGCATATTGTTTCCGACTGCTTATGCTGTCCAGAAGAGCTTATTTCCTATACTTTTTGTCCTAAATCAATAGCTTATCCAACATGAACGTTATGCTAGACACAGTCGACAAACACCTTTTTCGGACGAGTTTCCCAGCGCACACCGCACACGGAGAAAAATTAGACAAGATGCCAAGTGGTGGTCCTCAAACAAAACCAAGCATAGTGATGTATATGTTCGAAAATTATCGTAACAATATTGAACAGATCCCGAAATAGTCGTAAAAGACATCACTTCTAAGGCAAAATATTCACACAACACAGGAAATTTAAGTGATAAAGTAAAAAGTATAAAAAGGATAAAGCCCTCGGCATTGATCAATCCCTGGGGGGTGCGCCATGCATTCGACTTCATTAAGTATCTTTGGAGGTGAATGAATGCATACCAGGTCTTTACAATGGCTCGCGGTGGTCTACCGATGTATCGAGCAAGTGCTGCTATCCTCCCAGACAATTCTGGTACCAATTTGCCGACCTCGGAGGGATGGAGGGCTTGTTGGGCCACGGACGAGGGGTTCGAACCCATGAGTATTGCACGGCGCCTCCGACAATTGCGCTGCACGCGCCGGCCTAAGTGGTAAAGCACTAGCGAAGAATGTTGGGAAAATTGAAAACCAGATAAGAAAACACGAAGTTGGAGTATAACAGACATGAGAATGTACGTCTAGCGTTGATACGTTCGCATAAACGGGAACCGTTTCGTTGTCACCGAACAAAAACCGCAGCCGAAGAAAAACTAACTTCAGAGAAATCAACAACAACGACCACAGTACACTATATAGAGGATTTGTCACAAAACACTGCAAAAACGTGGTCTCTGCTGGCTTCAAACCATCTGATATTCTCAATAGATTGTTCCTAATCGATAAATCTGGAACAGAAAGGACACGTATTGCAAGTGACGACACAGTGGTCGTGAAACACTGGAACCGACGAAGCTGCATGGAGTTTTATTAGCATTAAAATAACTGTGGATGTGTGTAAAAATGTGATTTATCCATCATCATCATGAATCCATGGTTGTATGGCGTGAGCGCGTAGCGTAGTTGCTAGAAGCGCCCGCAAATGCACACGTCACGCCAGCAACACACGCCACCGTCAGCGTATCACTTCACTTCACGATGAAACTGGTCGAGACTGTACGATTAGGGAGGAAATCATCACCTAATCAATAGCTCTACTGGTCGATAAATGTCACAAGATGCAGATGAAACATTATCGATTGAAATTTCTTACCACGGAAAACAAGTCAGATAAGTTCCGCATCGAAACATTGCGAATCAAAATGTAAACACGATCGATATGCTGAGAATGATGGTTAGTGGAGTACACAGAGGGCGTTAGGCCGTTTGCAGGAGAAAAGCCAAGCAGAGCAAGTAACAACGAACTTAGAAGGATCCTAGTTGTAAAAGATTGGCATGAATTCAAATGAAAGTAGAGTGGGAATTGATGGACCACACAAATCATACGTACTATCGTCACGAATGCGTCCAGTAAAACATAGGAATCCCTGGAATATGACCGTAACGTGTAAAAAAAACCTCCGCACGTGAAAGGATCGAGGCGGTCGCGCACTCAGCTTAACGCCTCGACGAGCGACGCCGCTCGCGCAGCCGCGACATCGCGCGCGGAGCCGCGGTCGATCGATGGCTCTGCAAATGCGGGTGGCTGGTTGCAGCCACTGCATGCACTGGTTTTCGCCGAGAGAGACGTGTTAGCACACTTTGTTGACGCTATCATCTGGGAAAACAGTGCATTTCCTCCCCAGCTAACAAGCACTGCTCTGACCTCCTTCACCCTCACACACCAAAGGACGCCTGCCAGGATCTCCTTCACCATCCCACACCTCACAAGGATTGCGGGACCTCCTCTACCCTCCCACACCAAACGAGGACCGCTAAGACCTTCTTCACCTTCCAACACATCACGATGAATCCTGGAATCTCCTTCACACTCTCATACCTAACAACGATTGCTGGAATCTCTTTCGTAAACTCTTGAGTGATTGTTACCAGTGCATGTAAACCTGTCACACCAACACTTAGAAAACCGGTTTAAGTGTTATTCAGCGGCTGTGTAGAATAGCGTTTAGAGATGCCTTGCGATGCACAGAAGATCGTTGGTTCGATCTCACAACCCGGAAAAACTGATGTACCCTACATATTGTTTCGAGTTCCGCCAAGTGTTGCTAGAGTTGCCTGGGAGGATAAAAACTGTTTACTCCATACATCTGCGTGCCCTTGAAATCCATTGCTCTTGCAAAATATGAATCTGGATCTCATGTCCCCCACAAAGAATTTCCAGTTTTAGCATAGCCTTCTCGAGAGTGGCTGTGAATAATATTGGCAAGATGGTATCACATTGTCGAACTCGTCTCTTTACCACGGTGCTAATATCATTACGAAATAGTTTTATTTTAGTTGTAAACTTTTGTATAAATTGCGAACAATCTCTATAGACTCTTTAGAGTGTTCTATTCATAGCAAGATGGTTCCTATCTCAACTAAGTCAAAGGCCTTTCTTATGTCGACGAAGGGGAAACAAAACGGCTTCTTGTATTTTCGTTATGCTTTTGACTCCTTTAAGTCTGGTTATCCGGTGGATGCCCTCTATCGTACTGAATTCTTTTCGAATCTTCGCTTGTTCACATGGTTGTCTCTCATTAAGTGTTCTCTCGATTTTATTAGGGATGACTCTAGTGAAGAGCTTGTAGGTGACAGAGAGCAGGCAAATTGGGCGATAGATGCCGATGTGGTCTTCCTTTCTGTAAGAAAACACGGTCATGATGGTCTTTCATTGAATAAGAACCTTGTATTCTTACAGGTAACTTGTGAAAAGCCAAGTTAGTGTGTTGGTGAGGAATAGCAATAGGATCTTCAGAAGTTTGATGCTCAGATGTTTGATGTCACACGTCAGTGTCACAAGGATCTTCAGATGTTTGGGTCCTGTTCAGACCGGCTTTTATATGGTGTTTTACTGAAAAGAAAGTATAGCTGCTTTCGGAAAATAAAACCGCTGGACGGCATCCTCACTAACTTCATATGGCGCCAGAAGAACGTTGTTCTTAAAGAGATTAAAATCGTGGGTGGTTTTCAGCATTGCCTCTTTTGAAGACGTGAGTGTTCTATCCAGGGGTCTGAAGATCGTATTAGTCTTGTGAGTGACAAACCTTCGGCGGGCTGT
This sequence comes from Angiostrongylus vasorum, assembly GCA_018806985.1. Taxonomy (NCBI): domain Eukaryota; kingdom Metazoa; phylum Nematoda; class Chromadorea; order Rhabditida; family Metastrongylidae; genus Angiostrongylus; species Angiostrongylus vasorum. Next base: position 884,972 of record JADANN010000359.1, on the reverse strand, counting down.
GCAAATGTTCTTTACACCTCTACCGCTTCAGCGATTGCTGCTGCTCTTCGGCTTCAGATCGTCTTTTACTATCATTCCGTAGAACCTTGCAAGTTCAGAGGAGAAATGGCGCTTGCACGAGGCTATTGCGATTCCAAATCGTCATTTTACCTCGATTGTTTCTGGTAACAGGCGTCTCTCGGCAACTTTCCAACTTAGGGCTTGCTGAGCACTAGCATAAAGGTATTGAATAAGCCGACTGTACTCGTCTTCGATATTTTTGACAACAGAATCTTCCTACAGACCTTCTGTTGATCCCAGAAAGTCCTAATTTATGGTGGTTTTGTGATTTCATCTGTTGAATTTTGCTCTCTTTCTCTCCTTTTCACGGAAGAAGCAATCCTGAAAGAAGGAGAGATGGTTTGATCCTATATAAAATTTTGGGAAAACGGCAACGTCGCTTAGGCATAACTTTCGATTTAGTGCGATGTGCTTTTATATTTCACTATAGTACTATAAGGTGATTACCACGTACAGTGTTGAGTGTGGGGCTGCGGATTTGTGAGATATCAAGGATGAACGCTGTGTATGTCTTAGTCATCATGATAAGCCCACACACGCGCTTATCGTTTTCGTTCCACTCCAGTCCATGGGTCTCCAGGTGAAGTTCTTGAGACATTCTTCTCTACCCAGTCTTAGCCTTAAGTCGCTAATAATGGCAGTTAAGTAGGAATGGTGTTCTCTGCAGAACTTCTGTACCTCCATATGGAATGCCTCAAATTTACTTTTTTTTTCTGCGTTGGTTTGGTCTAGTATACGTCGAAAATTGCCTAAACTGATATCCGTAAACATCTTTCCAATGCAAACGTTCGATTGTTAGTTGTTCAATGGAAAGGATGTTTTAGGTAATATTAATGTTAATGATAGCACGGAGGTCGCCGAATTGCCTACTGTCGCATGTTCGGAGAACTAGTTTTTCTCTGGTATCATTTCTGCTGTTAAATGATTAGAGCCTTCTCCTTTCGGGCAATCCGATGACGTTGCATCTAATTTATTTAGCTTATGCCTTCAGTCCCTCAATGGAATATTTAGGTGCTGCGTGTCTGCGTTGTATGTATAGATAGTCGACATAGTTATTCCACCTACGTGGCCTAGAATGATGCTGAAACAACAGCCGCTCTGTATTCGTCTTAGCCACCGCTGAAAATAACGTATAAAAAGAATGGATTAGAATGCAATAATAGTCGGACTTTACAACGAAATTCACATACTTGTTCAAATTACTTTAGTTGACTCCAAATTAAATGGCCCCTATAAGCAAAGAGAACGTAAAGGATAAAATAAAAACTCCCGGCGTTGATCAATCCCTGAGGGATGCGCCATGGATTCGACTTCATTAAGCATCGCTGGAGGTGAGTGAATGCATATCTGGCCTTTACAATGATTCGCAGTGGCTTGCGATGTATTGAGCCAGTGCTGCTATTCCACCGACAAGTCTGGTACCAATTTGCCGACCCCGGAGGGATGGAAGGCTTGGCGGGCCATGGGCGCAGGGATCAACTCCACGTGTCTGTTGGAGGGCACCTCCGACCACTGCGCAACACGCGCCGAAAGAGAACGCATATTTAGTTAATGGTGTTGTCCTCTCAGTTCGTAAGATCATGGCCACCAGTTGTAGTTGATTATATACGTACTGCCAACGCTATCAACCTTAATTATTCGTCTAGAATTGGTGGTTTTTGTAGAATGCAAACTGCGGTAGAGGCACATGTAGTGAAGAGATTAGATGTACATTTCAATACACACTGAATCGCTCCCTTACTTGATCCCCCCGCCAGTGGATCACCAGGCCTTCCTATCCCTTCGAACTCGGCAAATTGGTAGCAGAATTACTTGGTAGAATAGCAGCATTGACTCGATACATCGGTGGGCACCTTGAGTCATTGGATAAGTCAGAGATGTATTCGCTCACCTCTACTTAGCCTTACGAAGTTGAATTCATGTCGTATTGCCCACAGACACAGGTTGAGAACAGCAAACGCTCTAACGCACTTAACGGTGGCATCATATGGGCGATCCTGCAAAATTCGGACATGGTTGTTTCAGTGTGGGCCTGATTGCTTGTGCGTGTAGATGGCTGCATGTCTTCTATACATAGTTCTAGGTTATTTCTACTCATTATTTAAATAAAAAAGTGGTGGTCTTACAATTGGTGCGAGTAATGTTCTAACAACGGTATTGTGAAACATCCTCGTCTTCAAAGCTCTGTGGAATAAAACTCCAGATGTTCGGCACACCTTAAATGAGAACTCTCAAACAGTCATACAATAATTGTTTATTTACTTTGATCGATGTGTGCTTTATTATCGTAATCCGCTTTTTTCTATCCCTAGTTTTAGAGAAGTCGATGAGCTAGCTCCCACGAAGAGAGCATGGATTTTCGCGTTTCCTGAGAGCCAGAAACTGATAGTCAACATCGAGATAAGAATAAATCCAAGATAATCCATTTGAATTGTTACGTGGTCACGTCAAGAACCGAACTCATATGTTTGACGTGTACTGCCGTTCACTACAAAGTTTCTAAATCATTGCACTAATAGTTTTCATAGCGCTGAAGTCATTCAGAGGATGCCTACGGCTGCTTGCTTATCTTTCCAGAAAGTCTCTTAATTGCTTCCGTTTTATGGTTCTTTTTTTTCAAAGTATTTCTATCGTAGTTATTATGAAAACTGGTCTAGGGTACTTCACATGACGAAATCTTATGACATGACTAAAGAGTAGTAATAACCGTATATGATTAATATCTTTATTTATTATTGGACCTTAAAGGTTTAGCGCCTCAACGTGGCTGGCTGAGAGGTGTTCTTGAGTGTCGAACTGCGATGTACAAGGGAAAGAGCAGGAGGGGAGTAGGGGTTCCTCACTCAGCACGGTCTCCCAAGCTGATAAGGTGTTAGAGGTTTCAATCCGGAAGCCTAGCTAAGACTAGACCAATACCAGGAATCAGCACCGTAACGACGACACGAGGAAAGCTTCGCCTAGGCTGACTGGAGACTCTAGATGACGACACTGGCTGAACGAGTAAAATTCAAGCCTTTGTGCCCGCATCTTGCGCGTGTCCGTCTACAACATCGGGTTGTGAGACGACTGGTGAGAGGCGATGAAATCTGGGTTTGCGCAAGGCGTCACTGGAAGTAGACAAAGCAAGCACTCGCACGACAAGTTGCGACTGCTTCGTGCTTTGGATACGTCACCAAACAGTCTCCTCAAAAATCCGATATTTATCCTCTTCTTCAGGCTACAGGTAGCATCATTTCCCACGTTACCGCCCTATAAGAGACGAAGACCGAGAATACCGCTGCAGAAGATCTTTGCAGTAGGATATACATGGGTATATGCAGAAAAGCTACTGCAAGCATCAGACCTCGAAATCCAAGTAGGTGAAACAACTCCCGGAATTCTACCCTCTTAAGTTCGAGTTGTGATAGAAAGCATGGAGAGAGGCGCAGCTCCAGGACCACATAATATCACCACCGATTTCCTTAGATCTAGACGCCACAAATTACATATACTTCTCCCAATCCACATGATATCTTGTCTTCAAAAAGATCAAATCTCAGACGAATGGAGGACCTCGCGCACGGTCATCATACCTAAGAAGGGTGACCGAAGCGATCTTCGTAAAAATTGTCCAACATGCTTGTTGGGTGTACTCTACAAGCTGTTCGCGAAGTTTATCCTTATGCGCATATCGAAGATCATGGATGAGGCACAACTAATTGAGCAAGAAGGATTCCGACATGGGCTGCATGGACTACATCCAAACCGAATCACGCGTCAATTAAATCTGTACGGAGCATCATCTGCCCATCGTTCTAACCTTTATCGAGTATTAGAAAGCGTTTGACAGCGTTGAAACGAATGAAATCCTTCCAAGCGCTCTCGAACAAGTAGAGAACTCGTCCTACACGCGAACACTAGCAGACTGTTATCGGAATTGCAGCATAAACGCACAGCTTTTTCATCGACTTCTCACCACACCCATAGCAAAGGGGCTTTGGAAAGAAAAAAAACAATATCGCCAAAGCTGTTTACTGCCGTAATGCAGTGGATAACGAATTTGCATGAATGGGACAAGAAGAGGGCAAACGTATCGATGGACAATTCCTATTAATTCTTAATTTTGTGGATGACGTCACCTTTTCCAAGAGTGCTAGTAAGGGAGGCACGATGCTCAATGAATTCAGCGAGGTGGGAAGATGAATGCACTGTGCATATATAGGACAGTTCATGAGGAACCCATGGCGAGGAGGTTAACAATCCGAACTGGATAGTTCTTTGATTACTGAAACCCACCTCGTACGTGTCCCTTACCTACTTGCACCTTAGACGTTCGATGACCATAGGGAATAACATGAAGGAGGAATTAGACAGAAGAAGGAAAGCATCATGGCCCGAATTAGGGGCCATTGAAGGGAACCATCGAGGAACTAACGTACCCAAAATTTCGCGCTCATTTTTCCGATTCGACAGTTCCCCAGTGCTCTGTTATGCAACAAAGACGTGGTTTTATACTTTAACCACTTCAAGAAGTCTGCGTACCAGCCACAGAGCACTTGCACAAGGCTTTCTAAAAATTTTTACCGGGACTCACAACGTATAACCGGGATGTACAGTCCAAATATTCAGAACCCATTTTATCTTCAGAATCCGGGAGAATATACATCAATAGCGAAATTCAGATGGGCCGGTCACATGGCAGCAAGTGGAGTTCAAGAGAATGCAAGCATCTTCTTATAAGACCACCCAAACGATGGGCCGACCTGTTCTTGGCTAATGTCAACCTTTTGCATTCGCCGATGGAAACGCTTTTAGGAAATTAGGGATGGGCCTCGCAGACGTAACCATGTTCGAAGCACAACTCCACCATGGACGTTGATTGCACGAGACGGGAACGAATGGAAATTATGCAGCATTAATGAAGATGGGTCATCCAACTATCTAAGCAAGCATTTTTTTATTAAAAACACTGCTCAACACCTAGTTGTCAACAGTCTTAATGCAGAAGGAAAGGAAAAAGCAGTGTTTTGACCTAGTAGGACTGCCGGATTATCGATGAGTGTTGGAAACCAACTGTTGCTTTTAGTATATTTTAGGGGTAGTGTCCCTTGCCCATGTGAAACGAATCTAGTCTGACCCCACGAGCAAGGAGGCCTACATACATCTAGGTGTGGAGAAATGTTCAGAATTTCCAGATATTATATATTCTATCTCTCATTCAGGAAAAAAAAGGCAAAGTATCTCCTTAACCTGATGAAAGCAAATAAATGTTGGAACATATGCAACGATGACGTGTCCAAACTCAGGAACAAGTTATTCAATATTTCTCGGAACTTCTTCTCATATCAAGTTATCCTCTTGTAGCCACGATGGGCTTGTGCGCACAATAGATCTCCTAATAATTTTCTTCATGAACGAACTGACATGAGAATAGTATAAATAGTAGTAAGCACCACAAACTTTTATTCGGCTGTCTCGCGACCTGCGTCTTTTTTCAGAGCTGCGCTGATCAGAGCTGATGCTCCCAAGCTGGTCGTTGTGGTGATGCATGTAGTCGCATCGAGTCGAATCCAATGGAAAGCGCACCGCTCTAGTGGGGGAACAACACTCGGCGGTGCCTTCTTATGCAGGACGGATGCTGATTGATTCCCGCCATTCACTGTGATCTGCTGTGGTGCGCAATACGTCGACTACGAACACACACAGCGACAAGGACCAACTGAGGACCATTGACTCGAATCAAGGCCACTGTGAAGAAGGCGAAGGCGCGAAACGTAATCCGAATAAAGTTTTTTGACACCAGCCCCGTGTCGGATCAGTTATGTAGAAAAAATAGTGACTTTTCTTACAGAGGTTTAATTAAAGTCGGTTTTTAAGATGATGTTCTCCTGGGGGAGTCTAGTGGACGGTGAATGTGTGAATTTAAGTCAGAGAGCAGAAACGTAAAAACTTTCATACAGATTTGAAAAACAGATGAGAACCTCTGAAAACAACAGTGAAAGCTTTATAGTCCAGAAATTTCGGCAAATTAATTGTGCTGTTCACACGAGGAAGATAATCATTTCTTCAAAACGTTGCTGTCGGGGCTTTGATCCGATCTCTCCCCTTCAACGTCGTAGTTGTCATAGCCTTTCGTGGCTTTCGCTAAAATTTTTAATATTGTTATTATAGTAGTACCACTAGTAACAGTGCCAATACAATAAACAATAATAAGGAATGACAAAATAAGGTGTTCGGCATCGATCAACTGCTAGGGATATGCCAGGCATTTGATTACACTCGTGTCGTCGGGTACAAATTTTCCGAACTCTGTGACAAACAAAGCTTGGGATAGAGCGCACTACACTGGCACCTTTAACCACTGCGTTCTTGCTGAGATATTAGCAGAACTCCGGACCGCATGTGTCTGCGGCAGGGAACGAACACGTTATTGTCCTTTCCGGGAAGTAACGCGTTCACCACCACACCATGTGGGTCCTTCGTTTCGCCTGTCTCCCAGGCAGTTCTATCGACCAGTGCCGTCAGCAATCACCCGTCAACGGGACTGATCTGGGGAGCCCACATCGGCATTGAACCCATTAAGCTGAGGCTGTAGTTGAATTCACAATGTTTAACTTTTTATTTTCTGCCTTCTATAATTTTTATGGCAGGGTATTAAGCGAGACATAACCACAAGATTGCTGAGATATTTGCAAAACTCCGGATCGCTGGTGTCTGTAGTGGGGAACGAACGCGCTATTGTCCTTTCCCGGGAGTAACGCGTTCACCACCACACCATGCGGGACCTTCTCCAGATCCCGTTAACGGGTGATTGCTGGCGGAACTAATTGATAGAACTAGCTGGGAGAAAGGCGAAACGAAGAAGCCACATGGTGTAGTGGTGAACGCGTTACTCCTCTGAAAGGACAATAGCGCGTTGGTTGCCCACCGCAGACACCCGTGGTCCGGAATTTTGCAAATATCTCAGCAATCTTGTGGCTGTATTTCGCTTAATACCCTGCCATAAAAAATTATAGAAGGCAGAAAAATAAATAGTAAAATATTGCCAGAACAGTTGCTATTCTTTCATGTTGTCGTAGGTTTCTGTAGTAATCACATTTGTGATTCCTCATATCGCTTTGCAATCTTGCAGCATGTAAATGTTTTCACTTCATTGTGAGAAACTTCGGATCGTCACAAACATCCTTTGTTATCCAAACTCTTTTTATGCAATAGGAACTTTTTGTGTGTTGTTTCTGTTCCAAACCATCACGAGTAAGGGCATGAAGTTGTCTGGGAAATCATCCTCAGTCATCTGATCTGATCACGAAGGAACTGGATGCGGAAATCGACAAATGTTTTCGGTAAAAGTTTTGGACATGTGCCAAAACACCGCCTCCACCAGAAGACTTTTAAATAGCCCCCCGTGAGTCAATATCGTTTTCGTCCCCTGTTCATCATGTGTGATGCGCCATGTAGTTAATCCAAGGTGTTAACTCTTAATTTACGTGGTCACTGTTGTATATTAACTTTGCTGTCATGTACCTCTAAACACGCTAACTCTATTGTATGTTCACGTTAACTTCATTGCAATGTACTCACAAGTTTGCATATATCGTAATACGTCAAGCTCATCGCAATGTATTTACAAGTTAACACGTCACCTCATCGCAATGTTATCACAAGCTTACATGTAGTCCTTAACGTGTTAATCTCATCAGAACGACATCACAAGCCTACATATGGTATGTAACCCTATAGTATTGTTGTTTGTGAGTAAGGTATTACGGCCTTATATAAATCCTTGAATGTGTCTCATCTTGTGACACTATTAATGTATTCTATATGCATGTAGTACTGCTTCACTAGCGTATAGCAAAGCTATTAACCAGCTTCATCCTCACTTATTGGTCAGGATACCACACTGCAGCTTTAGTGCCGATGTTTATATTTCGTTATTCTCGAATTATTATTGTTGTAGAAGGTTTGATTACCCAAGTTCGAGATATCGCTCTGCGGCAACCACGAAAAAAGGCCCGCGTGGCAACTTCTACGAAGTTGAGCATTATACTCAAAGCTGATGACCACAATGTACTGAGAACTGAGTCGAAGGCCTAATTTCCACTAGCAACCGCTACGTTGCTTATGAAGGTTGCTAAATGCTGATCAACTCGATTCTCCATTGAGTCATACGATAGCTGGACCAGTGCATTCCTACTTGGATTACAAGGAGTGTACTGTTCCCAGCAAGTCTGGGCCCAATTTCCAGAAGGATGGGAAGCTTGATGAGCAAAAGAAGGGGTCGATCCAGCACCGTCTCGTAATGACTGACACCACTATTCACTGCACAACCCGCCTCCCGTTACATTCATTACAGAATTTAAGTCGGGAAGAATGCTGACAATAATAATACGATTAAGTTGACTAATATCAGTGACAAGAATAATGAATTGTCGTTGAACATACCCATTTGCTCAGCTTCCAGAATTTCTCGTAATTGGGACGGCATAATTTTTAAATCGCTGTCTGTAAGAATTCTAATTCTTACCGTGCCTTCAAATCCCACTACGGACAAATCGGCAACTCACCACGCTCCTTGGACGCTGAAAACGAAATCGGATTAAGGACAGGAAAGCACCGAACAAAAACTGTGAAGCAAAGCGTTAATAATTAAGAAATGGGGGGTGAGACAATTCTTTGTGATTTCTTCTGTTTTATGTCGGTTTTTTCTTAAGCAATCCAAACGTCTCATTTCTATGGGGAAAGTCTTAGTTTACCATCGAGTTTTCACCATTAGGATTTGAAAACAGAAATTATGGATAGTTTATTACATAGTGAAGCGAAGTACAAGTCAAAAAAATCTAATGATTAAATGAAAAAAAGGGCTTATATTGTATCTTGTCATCAGGTCTTATTTCATATAGGGACCTTGCGTAATAATAAAATATGGATAAAGGACAAAGCTCTCGGCGTTGATCAATCCCTCAGGGATGCGCCATGCATTCGACTTCATTAAGCATCGTTTGGAGGTGATTGAATGCATATCTGGCCTTCACAATGACTCCCGGTGGCCTAACGATGTATCGAGCCAGTGCTGCTATTCTCCCAGACAAGTCAACTGCCAATTTGCCGACCCCGGAAGAATGGAAGGCTTCGTGAGCCACGGGTGCAGAAATCGATCCCATGTGTATTGCAGGGAGCCTCCGACCACTGCGCCACATGCGCTACTGCTTAATAATAATATGGATAGAAATTTAAATAACTGGCAATGCTACCATTTTTCTACATCGCTAACTAGAATTCTCTAAGAAAAAGAACTCACTTTTTTCTACGTTGTTTTTTTTTGCTGATGAAGCTGCAAAAAATGAGTTATATAATAGAAGGGCGTTAAAATAAATTTGTGAGACACTTACCACATACATGTTTAACCCTTCCTTTAATATCTGTTGGTTGATCTATGCAAAAATGAGGATCTTTTGTAATTACTGCTTTAAAAGGCAAATGGCAAAGTACCCGCGTTTTACGCAAAAGATACGTATCGATCTGGTGCACTCCTCACCACTCGAAACTACATCTTTCGCTTTTCGTTGTTAATCGATACGCACCAAACATATCATCTATGTCATTAACATCCTTTTCTATGTTTCTACAGTGAAATTTCCACCCCAAAATACCTCAGCATTGCTGTGGTTGTATCTCACACCATACCCTGCCGTAAAAAAAAATTATAGTAGGCAGAAAACAACAGGTTAACATTGTAATTTCGACTACAGTCTCACTTGAACTGGGTTCAATGCCAATTTGTGCTCCTCAGATCAATCCCGCTGACGGGTGATTGGTGATGGCAGCGATAGGCAGAAAAATTAGCCAAGAGATCTTGCAAGGCAAGAGCATCCTGGTGCAGGGTGTAATGTGCGAGCCCCCTGCAAGGGAGATCGTGGTTCAATCTGTCCCGAGGTCGAAGTTTTGCGAATATATCGGCGTCGTTATGATTTTGCCATCAACAATTTAAAGACCGAATGGATTCAAAAAAAAATCAGAAACAGCAGAGACCTAAACACTTATCGTCGCTGAAAAGCTGGCTGTTATCCAAATTCAAGTTTTTTATATGTGAAACCACTCGCTATGTGCTTCAAGTTAAAAGGGAAACTCACACGTTGATCTACTTGGCACCACTGAAAAGCTCACTTTTATTCGAACTTAAATGCTTAAATCTGAAACTTGTGGCTATCAGTTTCAATTTGAGATATGGATAATTATCCGATAGAAGTAACTAAAAGTCGGTCGGGATACCTCATGTTTGTAAGGAATCAGTTCATTTCGCACAAATAGTCACTCAGTCATAAGCGGCTAGTTGATGAAGAAATGATGTGGGAATAAGACAAAGCCGTAATGATGTGCTTCTCGAAATCTTTAAAACCTTTTTGATAACAGGTATTCAAGCTTAAGATCTGTGTCGGCCCTGGAGTAATCGTAATTAGCGTTCAGCCATCTAGTTTAGACAGCCTTAGTGCAGCGATTTTGGTGAATCTTGGCCTTGATTTCTGACCAACTTTTTTTTCCGATTTCAAGGATTCGATAAATTTAATTAAGCTTCGGTATAAAACAGTAAAACAAGATAGTCACAAAGGAATGAAACCAATGGGAATTGTAGCGCATCGGTTTTTAAGATTTAAGTGGGTAATATAGTCCATTGACGTAGAATCGCATGTGATTGGCTTGCAGTGATAGGCGTTTTTTCCAAGGTTCTACCCGTGATGGTTGAAAATTCCCCAGAATTTTGCCCCCAGAATTTGGCAGGTTCTGATTTAGGTGAATTAGGCTGGTTTTCTCCCATCTTCCCTTTCTGATTCACAAGGCCTGACAACTGCTTGTAGCAAAGACCTCGAAACTCATTAATACCACTGTCTAGGTGTCTAAAAGGAAATGCTTGTTCATCGCATTTCAAGGAGTGGAAGACGACAGATCCACAATAAGCAACTGAATTGTTACAAGTAACTAGACAGTAGAACTACTACAACTAGCATGACAGGAGTGGACTTTCCATTCCAGTTCCAGTTCCTTAGAGCAATGTGCTTGGATGATGGACCACAGGAACCGATAGTAACTACCATCATGCATATCAGGTATGCCTTCAGAGCGTTAGGTCAGACTTATTTCTATAACACTGTTATTTTTTCCTAGTCTCTCATCTCCTTCAAATGCCATAAAAAAATTGTCGTCCATTACCAAAAAACAAAAAAGTCCGTAAGGACATTAAATTAGGAATCGTTCAATTTGTCCTCCGTAAAAACAGCAATGTGTTAACGCTAATGTCGACCTTCTTCTGAGCTCGTGCTATAGTTGGTAGCTAAAGCTACTTCTTGTTTCTTAACTCCGCGTACAAGAATGGTTGCCATGCCACTTTAAAGGCGGTGGATATTTTTACGAAAGGGTACACGATGACCTCTTTGGATTAACAAGTTCAAGAGGAAATACAATCAGTGCAACACTTACTCGTTTGTGCACCACTTCCCGAATGCTAAAAGAAAATAATAGAATGAGTATTAAAACGAAAACTCTGTAGCAACGAATGCTCAGATGAAAAGGAAACTGATACACTGCAGAACTATGCTCCTCTCAGCGTCATTATTAAATTAGCCCACAACAAGATGGAGATAGTCATACCTTCTTGTTCGGTTTCGCTTGTTTTCCACAGGATATAATAAAGCCTACGAATGTAAATACAGATAACTGTGCACCAATCTGAAACTAACGCATTAATGTTAGTTAATGACGTCGAAAAAAATCACCGAACTAGCTTTCTAAAGGATTCCAAGAAAAAAAGCACCACTTACCGGAAAAAATATCCATAACAACATCTGAACCATACCATTGTTTAATAACAACATCACTAGACGATAACGAATGTGTTGTCGTTATTGTTGTTCAAAGGATAAAACCACTTACCACAGGTGATCATTAAAGATGCAGTTGTCATAGGTGTAGAGCCACACTGCGAGGCAACGTAGCAGATTGGGGGATGTTTTGTGGCCCTCAACACATTTAAGCACAGACCTTTTAGTAGTAGGAACACTTAAATTAAGAGACTCGTTAATACATGGGATCACGTTATGAACAGATTATAAAGACTGGCGTTGATTTGTCAACAATTACCTAATCCCTCCTACCCTCGTACGATTCATTCCGACAATAGCCATTACTTTGTTCGCAGAATATCCCACTCCAGTGCTAGACTGTTGAGAAGTACACACCAACGAACTGGCCGACACAGCGACGTCTTGTTGAAATCGATTTCTACTTGCTTTCCGATCTTTTTTATGGTCATTACAGAAGAATACCGTTTTTCCACCGCTTCTTTTACAAATAGGAAACTCCTATTTTTCATAACATTTATTGTACTTCTGAAAACTAAAGGAAACTGAGCAGAGGTGGAATTCAACGGTATCCTACCCTTATAAAACGATGAGTGGCTTTGCAGGGTCTCTCTGCATGAACCATAATGAAACCAGAACGATCGAAACAATCTCTGTTATCTATAATAAAAAATGTAGGAATAGCTTTTGCCTTTTTATGACAAATTTGAGTTTCGAGTAGCCTTCAAACGCCAACGTGTAAATCGGTGTCGTATTTCTTCAATTGAAAAAAGTAATATATTTTAGTGCCTTATAACCTGAAAAGCAGTGCAAAGTCGTCTTTGTTTTTTGTGCGCTCGTCGTAACGAAGGAATTTCATTTTCTATTGGGCCCGGTATAAATAAAATTTACTCACATGAATAGTTGAAAGACTCATCTTCTCGAAAAAATTCTGTGAATAGGAGCACAATTTGTCTTCTAATGTCAAATATCTGATCGGAAAAAGACTTTCGCTATTCGGAGTCTCCAGATAAAGCATAGAATAGGATAAGGCTCTCGGCGTTGATGCGCTGAGGAATGCGCGGTGCACCCGGCTTGTCTACCCATTACAATCACTCGCGGTGGCTACCAATATATCGAGTCAGTACTGCTGTCCTCGCAGACAAGTCTGCTAGCAATTTGCCGACCCCAGAGGGATGGAAGGCTTTGTAGGCTCTAAGGGTCGATCACATGTGTACTGCAGAGCGCCTCCGACCACTGTGGTATACGCGCCCAGAGTTTCCAGATTGCAGGGATAGTGCTTTTTATCTTGTGCTTTCTCAGTTTAACAGCCTGTGCGAGATTTTCCAGCCCCCATTCAAATAATGGCTGTTAATGCTCTGATGGATGCGCTGTGATGGCCAAGGGAATGATCCCATTCTTTCGATATCATGTACATTCACACCCTGGTGATAGCCGAATTCTTGTAGTTTGTTTGCAGTTCGACAGTTCCTATTCTTTCTTCAATGACATTGTATTCTCGGGTCTTCCCAGAGGTTCACCATGCGATTAAGATTCTTCTAAGGTTGCAGCGATTAGATCACAAGCTGGATCCATTGTGTCCTATTAGTGTTAAAAAATAACCACATATAATAATGTTCGGCGATAACAGCAAAAACTCAATCCCTTTTTGGCCAATGATTTAACCTTCTTATTAAGTAATTTTTAGCAATTCGTTAGCAATTGTTACCCTAATATGCGAGCTGAATATAATTAGAAAACCGAACTGACCAAAATTTTCACGAAACGTGGCATTCTACTAACTTTTTCCCCTTTCTCTCGTCCATGCGTTTAGTCTGCCTCTCTGTCTCATTCTCTCCCTTTCTCCCTTTCCCTCTCTCTCTCTCTGTGTCTCTTTCTCTCTCTCCCTCTTTCTGTTGTTCAACCGTATCCATTGTTTCGGAACCTGATGCGGGTATACGAATTTTATATGGCACGGCGATTTTGAGTGTGACAATTCGAAAATACAGTTGTCTAACGTCTCGTTGAATTTGTTCTGCTAGCTAGTGATAATTTTGAAGCCATGAAGAGTTTATTTGCTTATGCTGAACGTACAGAAGGGATTCATAATGGTTCTCCCTATAGAGAAGTTCAGTTGATGGTGAGTTCTATTGTTGTGATCTTAGAACAGAAACGTAAAAAAACTTCGTGTCAGTGTAAATCAAATGGATTTAAATTCACTGTTGAATGAGAGAGAACTGCCGGGAATGTATGACGAGCAATTATAAAAGCTTTATAGTCCAGAAATTTTTGACAAATTAATTGCATTGTTCATGCAGAAAAAGCAATCATTTCTACGGATTCTTGCTGGCCTTGCCTTTATCCTGTTTGTCGTTCTCAATGTCGACGTTCTCATAATCCTTCATTTCCTTCGCTAAAACTGTTATTGTTTTATGTAGCAAATTCGCAGTTTTTCTCGATGAGCAAACGCGAGACTGTTATTACTGTATTTGTTAGTACACAATAGCTGACGCTCCTCCCAACGGTTTCCCCCCCTCATCGTGGCTGGGAGGTGTTCCTGGGTGTGGAGCTGTGATATACAGCGGGCGCATTCATTCTCGCAGTGGGGCCTTACAAACTGAGAAGAAGTCCAGCGTTTCCGTTAGGAAGCGCAGCTAAGTGTAAACAATACCAGGATCCACCACTATCCTGGTATAATAATAGTCGCATGATAGCAAATCTCCCTCTGATTAACAACGGTGACGAGTACCTGTGGTGCTGACGACCTGGAGCAACTTTGGCCAGGCCGACCTCGGAACTCCAGGGAAACATATTAGCTAAACAGGTGAAACTCCAAGAATATGCTGGGGTCGGCACAATCAGTGAAGACATGGAGTCCAAGTATCCACGTAAGCTGACGTTTAGGCGGTTTCGCTTTCTTCAGAGCTGTTTTGTTCTTAGTAAGTATTCCAGCTATTTTGTGGAGACCAGCCGCCCAGTGTCTTACATGGGACCAGGCGCACGGGGGTGTTACATGGGCCAATAATGTCTGTCCAGCAGATAACTGGAAGACTTATAAAGAACAAAACGGACCCGAAGAAGGCGAAACCCTCGATACACCAGCTATTGTGCATTAACAAATGCTGTAATAACAACCTCGTATTTGTTCGTCAAGAAAGTTTCTGAATTATTGTTATTGTTGTTCACTTTTTTTATTTACTGCCTACTATAATTTTTCACGACAGGTTATTATGCGTAATCAACCACAATGATGCTGAGATTTTTGCAAAACTGCGGACCGCAGGTGTCTGCGGTGAGGATCGAACGCGCTATTACCCATTGCCGTAGCTAGGGCGTCCACCACCACACCATGCACGTCCCATCTTTTTTCTCAGCTAGTTTTCTGTCTACCAGTGCTATCAGCAATGACCTGTCAGCGGGATTGATCTGGAGAGCTCACATAGGCACTGAATCCAGTTAGGCTGAGGTTGCAGTCGAAATCACAATGTTAACCTTTTTATTTACTGCGCACTGTATTTTCCAAGGCAGGTTGTATATCTCGGCATCATTATTGTTGTTGTTGTTATTGTAGTAACAGTAATAATAGCAATATTGGAAATAATAGCAGTGCTGCAATAATGACAGGTGATAGGGCAAAAATTTCGGCACTAATAATCCCTTGGCAACGTCAAACCCCTACCTTAGCATTCGATTCTATTCAATGCGTCGTAGAGATGGTTGAAAACATCTTGTTTCTAAACATTTATACGCGCGAAATTACCGATTTGTAGGGGTCAGCGCTTTTTATGCTCTTAGAAAAGTGGGATACCGAAGTCGGATGGATGCAGGGTGAACCTGCGTGTGTGACAGAACTGAACAGCGCGCACTGCAGTGCCGTCTACAACCAGCGCTCGACATGCCCTATTAAAGATTAACAACTTTTTGTCTTTTTTTCTTATGTTAGATTCAAAGTTAAAGTTGGGGATAGTGTTATCGATAGTGATGTGGTGAAATTAAATAATCAATATAGATAACATTGTCTATGCGGGAGGCATTGTTATCTGTCTTTTTTCTATCTATTCTTACTTGACACTTGAACGGCCCGTCTTCACCGGTTGGGCGGGCCCCAACACAACTTTCATTTTTTTTGGAGCTTTGCTGGTTAAGCCATTGTGGTTTCCTAGAATCCCGAGGACAGCCTGGCCAAAGTCTGTCCCAGGTCGTCACCACGACAGGCAGTCGCAGCCCTTGTGAATCAGAGGGAGATTTACCACAATGCGACTTTGATACCACGACGGTGGTGAACCCTGGTATTGGTTTACTCTTAGCTAGGCTTCCTGATGGAGACGCCGGACTCCTTCTCGGCTTGAGGGGCCATGCCAGAGGATGAATCCCCCCGCTGCACATCGCAGTCCGACACCCAGGAACACCTCCCTACCACGATGAGGCGGTAAACCGTTGGGAGGTTCCACTGTGTATGCTAATTGTAAATTCTAGCTCAGAAGACCGACCACCACTAGTGGATCGGATATCGCCGGCAATCACAAGGTGACATGCAATGCAGATCTTTTAACAGTATTCAACTTCACATTCTCTATGAGCATTGTAGAAGGATAGAGTTCTCGGCGTTTATCAATCCCTGTGGTATGCGGCGTACATTCGACTTCATTAAGCATCGTTTGGAGGTGAATGAATGCATATCTAACCTACGCAGTGACTTGCGGTGGCCTACGGTATCGAATCAGTGCTGCTACCCTCCCAGACAGGTCTGGTACCAATCTCACGGCTCCAGAGGGATGGAACATTTGATGGGCCTGGGGAGAAAGGTCGATCCAATACGTACTTCAGGGCTCCTCTAACCACTGCGTTACCCTCGCCCCTATTAGCACTATCACCTGTATCACCTGTAGTCCCGTTGATCGTCGAGTGACTCGAGCGGGTGCCAGTAAATGTTCCACTTTCCCCTGTCGCGTGCAAGAGTAGCCCAGTGGGTCCTGCTCGCTCTAGGGACTCGTCGAGCATCACATCTTTCTTCAAGGCTCTTTGTGAAGAACTCTGACCATCGGGGCGGTGGTCTTCCTGCAGCATGTTTTACATCCCGAGGAATCCAGTCACTAACAGCTCTTGTCCATCGGATGTCATTCATACACATTATGTGTCCGGCCCACCTTATCTTCGATTGTTTGGCGCACAGAATGGCATCTTTGATTTTTGATCGTCGACGCATATCGGAGCTTCGGATCCCTTCCCTTACTTGTGTGGAACGGGATATTCCTAGCATCGTCCTTTCGACTGCGCATTCGATAACGCTGAGTGACTTTTTCATGCTGTTTACGCAGCGACCAGGTTTCTGACGCGTACGTTGGGGCAGGAAGTACCGTTGAGTCGAAAAGGTGGGCACGGAGTCGGGTGTTCCTTTTCTCTTCACTACATCCTCGATGCTCTTGAAAGCACCCCAAGCCGCTCGTTTCCTTCTGCTCAGCTCTGGAGCCAGGTTGTTCATCATATTGAGTTCCCAACCTAGATAGATATAACAGGAGCATTCGGAGATATTCGTTCCGTTGAGCACGAATGTGGCATACGAAACTAATTCGTTCTTCATGAACATCGTTTTTGTGAGATTTGGTTGATGAGCAATCTTTCCACAGGCTTTATCAAAGTCGATAAACATACGTTCCGCTTGGCTAATGTTTGGTGTTATAAGGACCATGTCATCAGCGAAGCGAAGATGGTGTAACTGCCGACCATCGATTTTCACTCCCATATTATCCCATTCCAATGTTCGCATGACATTCTGGAGGGTGGCGTTAAATAATTTTGGCGAGATGGCATCGCCTTGCCTAACTCCTCTTTTGACGTCAATGATAATATCGTCGTATAATGGTGGTACCTTGGTTGTGAAATTTTTGTACAGCTCAAGAATAATCTTTATGTACTGAGTAGGGACTCCTTGACTGTCCAGGGCTTCCAAGACTGCTTCTACCTCGACTGGCTCAAAGGCGTTTTGTAAATCGATGAAGGTGAGACAGAGCGGTCTTTTGTACTCCTTTTCACCGTGTGGATGTGGTCCATCGTACTAAATCCTTTTTCGAAACCCTGCTTGCTCACATGGCTGTCCTTCGTCCAGTGTTCTGTCAATCTTTTCTCGAGTGAAAAGTTTGTAGATGACAGACAATAAACAGACTGAACGATAGTTGCCGATATCCTGTAAGTCACTCTTCTTGAACAATAACACGGTCCTGCTGGTCTTCCAGTGGGTAGGGACCTTGCATTCGGACAGGTAACGTGTGAAGAGCCGAGCCAGTGTGTTTGCGAGAATTGACGGAAGGTTCTTGAGGTGTTCTGGTCTTATCCTGTCCGGACCTAGTGTTGTACGACTTCTCACCGACGAAATGGCATGTCGGATTTCGGACTGGAGAACCGGTGGTGCAACATATCCATCCTTCTTTATTTCATGTGATGGAAGGTGGACGTGGCTATCGAAGAGATCCGAGTAGTATTCGTGAATAATTTTTCTCCATCACATTTCCGGACGCTGTAACTGTTACGTTTAGGCGCCGGAGTGCAATCATTTTGGTCTTGTAATTGGCGAAGCTTCGGTGGGCTTTGCGAATGCTTTTCCCACCCTCTGCAGCTTCGACCATTTTTTGCTGCTCTTCTCTCTTCAAGATCTCCTTTTATCGCCTCTCTGCACTGTTTTGCAAGTTCGGACGTTAGTTCGCGGTTGCCTGAAGCTCGTGCGATTCCACGCTGGCGTATTAGCTCGAGTGTTTCTAGAGACAAACGTCTCTTGGTGACACTCTCAGCTTTCATAGCGCTAACGTGAAGATGTTGAATGAGCCGATCGTATTCTTCGTTGATGTTATCGAAAACGGCATCTTCTCAACAGCGGACTAATGAATTGAATAAGTCCCAGTTTGTGGTGGCTCTGGGACTTCGGTTTTTTGAATTTAGCGGCTTTCTCTCCTTTGCGCGAGAAATAGAATCTTGCACGAAGGAGACGGTGGTCTGATCCCGTGTAGAATTTTGGGACAACAGCGACATCGGTTAGGCAAAACCTTCTACTTTACTATGATATAATCTATTTCGTTGTGGTACTCTCCATTGAGAGACTCCCACGTCCGGCGTTGAGGGTGGGGCTTCCGGAATTGTGAGTTACCGTGGATGGTCTTGGTCGCCATGATAAACTCAGACAGCTGCTCACCCTCTTCGTTCCATTCTAATCCGTGGGTCCCAATGTGACGTTTTTCAGACGTTCTTCTTGGTCCAATCTTGGCGTTGAAATTTCCAATGATGACCTTGAAGAATGTGTGGTCTTCTCTGTAGAACTTCTCCAAGTCCATATAGAACGCTTCGACTTCTTCTTCGTCGTAGTTTGTTGTCGGCGCGTAAACGACGAAGATTGTCAAAGCTGGTGTTGTTCCACACCTCTTCAATCGTAAACGTCCGATTCGGGTTGCTAGTTGTTTGAATGAATCGATGTCCATGAAAAAACTCATGTTGACGAAAACGCCGACGCCGCCAACTCCTCTACTGTCGCATGTTCCGACGAACAGTTCTTCTCCGGTGTCATAGACGGCGTTGAAAGGCTGGCGTCTTCTCGTCTCGGCCAGGCCGATGACGTCGTACTTTATCTTTCTTGCTTGCATGAGCAAGTCTTCTATCGAGGACTCGGATACAAGTGTACGTGCATTGTATGTGCAGATCGTCACCACAGTTCTTTGAAATCCAGGCAGCTTCCATTGGCCCTGAGATTTTAGCGGCCTCTCCGTACTCGTCCTACCCAACGCTGCGAAATGGGGGGCTCTGTCGGGGTTTGGGGAATGAGGCCTCTTTTTTTACTGTGTTTAGCATTTTTGATGCCCACGTATAGCTTGCTGGGCTCTGAACGTGGGGGCTGGGTATACTCACGGGTGGCTTGTCAGGCTCTCCCAGAGTGGACATGGAGCTTATTTGTTGGAGGCGACTCGTAACCGCCTCCCATATACTTCCCTGTCACTTGATTGCAGGCTTTTGGCCGGATTGACTCGTAGAATACAATCTGCATAAACTAGAACGCACCCACACACGCGTGCCTCAATACGCCCCGTAAATGCAGAAAGTATGTGCCAAATCGGCGCAGCAGAAACAGGGAGTCCATCTCCTGGATCCACCTGCGTCTCAGGGAAGCAAAGGTCGCTTTTGGTCCGCGATTAACCCCCTATCCGCCACCTGGGGACGCGGCACGCAGCCTCGCGACTAACCGGCTAGAGATCCCTCGTATGAGGGAGATCCGTGGGTATTAGCACTATACGAGGAATAATTTTACGCTGCCAAATCACTTCCCTGACCACCCTGACTGCTCGAGCTAGGTGCCGTAGCTCCAATTTTTTGTGAGGTCTAGCCTTTGCTTTTCATATTACTTGACGTAGTTATTGCGAAAGCCTTTTTTTTCGCTTTTCTCAATAACCTACTTGCGTTGTTAATGCTGTGTTACATTATTTACAGGGGTTGGGTTACCCGATTTTGAGGTCTTCCCAAAAAAGCGCACCTTGTATGCACTCAATTATAAGAGTGATGAATAATAACTGAAGATACCCATTTCCTCGGCCTCCACAATTTGACGCATTTGGGAAGGCATAATTTTTTAAATCATAATCTGAAAAACTCTCTAAAAATCACCGTGCATACGCATATCGCGACCACCCAATTATCCCATTTCAACTCTCGTTTTGAAATGCGCATTGAAAAATGATTTTAGTTTGAAATGGAGATGAAGTAGGAACTGCGAGAAAGATAGTTTCAAATGGTGATCGGTAGATTTGAAAGCGTACGGAGGAGGTTTTGTTGGCTTTTCCTGTACTGTATGGTTTTTCGGGAAGAGAACGTTCTCACGTTCTCATTCTACTGACAAATTCTTTATTATTTCAGTTTTCTGCGTAGTTTCAAAGAAAAAAACAAAATGGGTCGTAATATGCTTGTACGGTAAAACAAGGTAGAAATCGAAATTTAAATGAGTAAACGAAAAAAAAATGCAAAAATAATCCTGCCAGCAGTTGCTATTTGCGTATAAGAATGAAATATTTAAATGAATTGAAACAGTCGGTGATTTTCTAGCATTGAAAGTTATCAATGGAACTCTTTAAGAAAAAAACAACTCGCCACCGTCATCTTCGTTCTTCTCCACTGGAATTGCAATAATTAGTATGGTAGACTAAAATTTAAAAAAAATAGGCATTGTAGTCGTTTACTATATGTTCATCACGTTTTTTTTCAAGCATAACCA
Organism: Angiostrongylus vasorum; assembly: GCA_018806985.1. Lineage (NCBI taxonomy): Eukaryota > Metazoa > Nematoda > Chromadorea > Rhabditida > Metastrongylidae > Angiostrongylus > Angiostrongylus vasorum. The sequence continues at coordinate 863,855 of JADANN010000359.1, read as the reverse complement.
ATATATTTTTTTCGTCCCAGATGCGAAACCTTAAATTCTGGATTGTTCTGAAATCTGGCCTTCTATCGAGGATACCACCTCTCGATTGCTTGGTCGACTAGGAATTGTAGTCGTTACAGGGACCACTTCTATCCAAGGAGAATCCTAGTTGAGAAGCAACAAACCTCATTTGGATCCACAAAAGTCGCCGAGTGTTTAACTATGGTGCTGAACTGGTTACCCGCTAGTACGGTTATCGTAAGATTCAAGAAAGAATCGTTCTCAACCAGTATCCAAATATCACAGCTATCAATAAAGGAAGAAGACGACTGATCCTCAAGCGGCACAGAAGTGACATGAGAACCCTCAATATTATTTATGGATGGTGGTTTCAACTCAATAATATAAATTGTGAAATCACTGGAATCAACATGACGTATGAGGAGGAGCTACCTATTTAATTACAGATCTCATAAACGGCCACGTACGTGCATTGCCATTTTCATGCATGTATAATTGAACGTTATCAAATGTTCGCAACAGATAATCTCCGCCTCGTGGTATGCTGATGGGCTTAGTGAACTTACGACAAAGAGTTGTTCAAATAGAGATAAGATCTCCGGAGATGAAGTAATTTTTGGTTCGTTCTGTAGTTTACAGGAAATGTACTTTTTCCGCTCTACGCTATGACGTTGGCGATTGAAACTTTTTCTCGTTTAGTATCTTCACGTACAGAAACAATTGCTTCACCTTATAAGCATGGTAGAGACAATTCAAGTAAAGTTAAGATGTACCTTCGGATACTTGATTACTTGGATGACTCATCTTTACTGGTTCTGCAGGTTTCCCATGAGTCCCGAGGTCGGCCTAGTGAAAACCTTCTCCAGGTCGTCGCCACCCCAGGTGATCGCTGCCTTTGTGAACCAGAGGGAGATTTTCCATCGTGAGACTAGTTTGATACTAGCACTGTGGTTATTCTTGGTGTTGGTTTACTCTTAGCTAGGTTTCCCGATGGAAACGTCGGACTCCTCAGTTTTGGAGCTCCCCTGCAGGGGGATGAATCCCTATGCTGTACATTGCAGCTCGACACCAGGAACACCTCCCATCCATGATAAGGCGGTAAGCCGTTGAGGTAGGGTAAAGACCTTCTGATAGAATGTCTGAATTAAGAATTCCAAATGGAAACAAAATGTAAGCAACACTAACCCGCTGGGCCTCTACTTTGTGAGCTTGCTGCTTTTCCACTTTCTGAAGCCGCTGTTTTCCCACTATCTGACTGTAGAAAGAAAGTGAAAATAAAGGCCGAAGTCTATGAAGTACTTGATTTTTTAAAAAAAGGAGCCTAGTCCACTGAAGAATTACTTTCCTTTCCGTGTCATCAATACACTGTTCTTTAACTAGATAGAGGTAGTCATACCTGCCTGTTAGCTGTAACTTGTTTTCGGCAAGATACAATGATGGCTACGAGTGTAAAAACAGAGAATTGGATAATAATCTGAAATTGACCTGTTGATATTAGCTACTGACGCTGAAAAAAGTGGAGATGATTCTGATGATGTGTCCAAAGCAAGCACCACTTCCCGGCAAAATATCTATGACAAGTAAACCGTACCGCCGTTTAATAAGAAGATCATTTGGCAATAAGCAATGTGTTGTTGATAAAAGGATAAGATCGCCCAACTCAGATGGTCAGCAAGGTTGCAGCTGCTCTAAACCTTCACTTACAGATATCAAGCAGTTTAGTAACAACATACGCGATTTACATTTAATCCACAGCTAGTGTTTTGACGGATTTAGTTTTTTCAAAACGTGGATTTTAATCGTCTACTTTGAGAAAGGTCGTTTGGAAATGTGGAAGCTCAATGTGAGGTCGGAAGAGAGTTTATCTGCAACTGAAGAACGTTCCGTTTCAACTCTTGTTTTTGAAGGCGTGTAGCTAAGCGTTTAGAGGCACTTTGGAATCCAAATGTCGTCAATTTAACAAAAAAAGACAAAATGAATATACTCGTAAAGCTGCAGTGCACGACAAGTAAAGCAAAATCTAAAAAGCAGAATAGTGATTTTCACATGAATTGTTCCTTGTTTCTGCGGTATATCCACCACAGTAATTGCAGAGGCCAAATATTTATTCAGTAACCTCGACGATAATCAATGGATTCAAGTGCATAGAGCATCCCTTGGGTAGAGTGACCAACAGCGCTCATTTCATAGCTATGATATCTTTCAAGGAAAGAGACCACAGCGCTTTTATTTGAAGGGATAAACCACCATGGCTTAATGGATGTGTCCGGCAAGCATGGGCACGTGGCGGATTATTGCCTCTGTAGCGCTTGCAACTTATCTGAACAAGCCTCATAGAGGAGCAACTACCTGAGTAGATTGCGAAAGTGTTAGATGTGAATGAATCACAATTTCCATGGTGAAGCCTTCAATCAATAAGCGGCTATTCCTCCTCGTAAGTCTTCTGAGCAACTGACGACGACTAGGAAACCACATATAGCAGCCACTGGGTGTACAAACCATCAAAATTTCTCACACTGGCTAATAGAAAAAAAAGACTCACAAACTCACAAAAAATAACGGTCTTTTTTTTCCCACGTCCACTTACTATTAACCTCGGCATTGATCAAGTAATTCTTCGTATTCTTGTTGAGCAAACACGAGGTGTTATTTTTTATTCTTTATTCACGAACAAGCTGACGTTTCGGCGGATTTCGCCTTCCTCAGAGCCGCTTTCTATGAGGCTTCCACTGAGTATGTCACGTGGAGACCAACCGCACAGAGTTCACATGGAAGCGTAATATGGTCATTTTTTTCGTTCTCGGAAAACAACTTTTTATTTTTCCACAGTTCATTGAAGACATATAAATGATGGAAGCAATCGATGAGTTAGATTAGCCAATGTTAAACCAAATGTGAAAAAGAAAAAAGGAGAAGAGCAGTGTCTGCATCGTAATTCCAAGCAAGGCTGCTCAGTGGTTCCGAGAGAAATGACGCTTTAGGAGTCTGCAAAGTCAATGAGGACAGAACTTCACGGATTTTTAAACTCCTGTCCAATCCACATTCGAATCCGATCACTTTTATGCGCGTCAGTTACAAAACTGCAAAACGAATGGGGGGAAACCCTGGCACTTCAATGACATAGTGGCTGGGTCATCTAATTGTCTGAGTAAGTAATCTTCTTGATAAGCATGTACAAGTTGGGAAGCATTGGTAGATCAGCTAAAAATCGAGAAGCAGCTAAGATATCTAATTGTACTCTGTATGGTTACTCTTTCCTATTGCTGAACTCATGGTGTCGGTTGACGACTACTAGTTGATGCTGGTGAACGACGTAATTAAAGCGCACATGATATTATGTTGTCTTAAAGAAGTGCTGCCGGTCCTACGCTTTATAATCATTGCCTTTAATCAGTCTTAATAACACATTATGTCACGTGCCATTTTAATGCACCGATTTCTTTGCGCATTATTTTTGTTTTCATTTAATTTGCACCCAGTTCAGTCGATTCCAATAACAAATGAGAAAGAATCGAATCCAAGTTCGAGTTCCTTGCCAAGTTGGAAGTCGGAATTAATATCACGTAAACCGATCGTTTTCAGGCACGTTGCTGGGAAGCCGGTAACGGTCCTAATGTGCAACAATGCTTTAAAAAGTTACGTGATAAGGGACAAAGAAGTATAGGCCTTTCGGTGTTGATCACCCACCTCGGTGCGTGATGGACGCGCTATGCATTCGACTTCATTAAGCATCGTTAGAGGTGATTGAATGCATATCTGCCTTAGAATGATAATCGGTGGCCTATCGATATATCAAGCCAGTGCTAACAGACAGGTTTGGTACCAATTTGCCGACCGCAGAGGGCTGGAAGGCTGGGTGAGCCTGTGGCGAGAGATCGATCCCATGTGTAGTGCAGGGCACCTCTAACCACTGCGCTACACTCGCCGTTGATAACGTAAAAGCAATAAAAAAGTGTGAAGGATCAAGCCGGTTTCCATTCACAATCATTATTTGAAGACGTCAATGGAAGACTAAAATTGGAAAACTATGTCTTTCTTAGATAGAGCTAAAAGCAGAAGAAGAAGTAGACGTCGTGATAGGGGTGATTGGAGAAAACCAAGCACAGGGACACGTTCGGCTTAATTTGCCTAAAAGATTATTATGATGGCACTTTTGCGATCAACAAATGGATTCCTCCATTGTTTAACTCTTTATTTACTGCCAACTGTTTTTTCCATGGTAGGATATTATTTGAGGTAAAACCACAATGATGCTGAGATATTTGGAAAATTCGGAACCTCAGGGCAGATTCGAGCTAGCGATTATGCTTTCCGGGGGGGCTCATGTTTTGCCAAAAGCTCTACCCATGCTTTTGTTTTGCTTTTCTCTCAGCCAGTTTTTTACTTACACTGTTACTTACTGATCGAAATAGAATCGGGAGAGTACCCCAAGAACTGCACACTGACTCCCCCTCGTACAGTGAAAAGGGTGTATCCGATTGACGACAGCGTGCGTCGACAAAGTGGACCAATCGAGACTTAGAGTACAGTGGTAAGAAGTATTTCCTAATTTGTACTCTGACCGGACAGCGCTTCAGCAAATCCCCAGTTTCTTCGCGCACTTTCACATTGACTTACTCTTCAATGACCAACCCGCAGTGAAGGTTAACATGACTTGAGTAATAAATGTTATAAAGAGGTCCTCAGTTTTACTGTAATAAAACATAAGAAGAAAAAAAATTTGTATCACGTCACTAAACACTTGAAGGTGCAATTTGTAACTGCTGAAAAAAATTTGGCAGCGTCTAATTCAAAATAATCCTTTCCGAGGTCGTGTTAAGGAGTGCATGAAGCGTAATGGTTTTATGTGCCATGCAATGCACACGTGGTCAGTGGTTCTATTCCGCGCCATGAGCTCGCAAAGTTCCGATCTCTTCGGGGGTTAGCAAATCGACGCCAGAGTCTGTCTGAGAGGAGAGCAGCATCAAGTTGATGTATCGGTAGGCCACCGTAATTCATTTAAAGGCGAGATATGCACCAATCAATTACATCTAACAATGCTCGATGAAGTGGAATGCATGGCGCATCCCTCAGAGACCGATCAACTCGGACAGCTTCGTCCTTTATCCTTTGATAGCATGTAAAACCGTCTGTTTACCTATAGATATTACTCGTATTTGTCTCAGAAATGTCTAATGCTTGTTCCAAACAGAGAGAAAGTACTGGAGCCGTAAAAAAATCGTTACAAAACTTCTAAGAATACGATAAGAAATTTCCGTTTTTTTTTGTTCCATTTGCATTCTGCTCTTTCATATCTTACTTTTTTACAAAATTTTTTTAATTCTTCAATTTTTTTTCTTCGTATCTTCGCTGACATCACATGGAAATAAGTTAGGTTCCGCCTTTGCCACAGCCTGCACAACAATTTCCAGCATCTTCAACCACATATTAAATTCATGTCTGGCAAATTTCATGCTCAGGTTGGGAAAAAAATTGAAATAAGTGCTCTAATCTGGTAGCATCTGTTACAATTTCACAATCGAATCGTTTCGACTGTTCTGTTCGACGGAGCTCTCCACATGTTCCGCAACTTTCATCTATGAGACGTGTCACCTTTTCTCACTATTTTATGTAATTTCTCGGTCTAACAATAGAAGGGCACATGTGGCACAGTGGTTGGAGGCGCCCTGCAACACACAAGGGGTCGATCCCCGCGCCCAAGGTTCACTAAGCCCTCCATCTCTCCGGGTATGGGAAACTGGCACCAAACTTGTCTGTAAGGGTAGCAGCACTGGCTCGAAACATCGGTAGGCCACCGCGAGTCATTCTAAAGGCTAGATATGCATTCAGTCACCTTCAAACGGTGCTTAGTGAAGTCGAATGCATGGCGCATCCCGCAGGGATTGATCAACGCCGAGAGCTTTACCCTTTTTTATCCTTCAACAATAGAAGAGTGAGGACGCAGAGTACTCTAGCATAGCTCTCATTCGCCATGGATACTGCTTGCTGAATACGAATTTCCACAGCTTTTCGAGGCAATTCTATTATCAGGTATTCTTGATACGGATGGATTGAAAATGTTAATCACTTGTTCAGAATTACTGATATCGGGGGGCGTAGATGAGCCAACTTAAGTATCTGCTTCGTTTCTACAGCATTTCTACATCGTGTAAATTCGTGTTGTTTTAATTGATTGAAACTTGCTGGACGTGCTGGACGCTGTAGAGGGTAATCGATCTGCGACCTAAATAATACTAAACACCTAATATTTTTTTTCAAATGATGCCACATTACATATTGTGCTGATTAAAGAGTTCCATTCTTTCCATTTGTCTCGTTGCATCCATCATCTATGAAGTTTGCTCATGAATTTAATTGGCGCTTGCGGATTTTCCTCTCATTCACGAATGCCTTTGAATACCGATCGAGTCGATTTCCCCTGCACTCCGGAGATAGCCATGCGAAAGCGCTCCCATTTGAACTAGACAGAAGAGCTTGCCTCCAACATGGCGTACCAATTTTGCAATCCAAGAGGGATAAGAGGCTTGGTGACCATGAAAAAGTGTTGAACCAACGCTCTTCTCGTAATGATCGGCATCGCAACCACCATGCTAACCGCCACCTCGAATTCCACTTTACAAAACCGTGATATTTTGGATATGTTGTGTAAAGAGTTATGTTGTAGATCCCAATGTAAGTGATACAATCTACATTGAAAACACACGCATTCTCTGCATCTTCATTTCCAGTTCTAGTCCATTTCGTGTATTACACATCAACTACTATTCTTCAAAAATGTTGAACAAATAGAAATCAACGTTTATTTCGCGTTTTACGTCTAAATATTTCTTAAATGTCAACTTTTTTACTTACTACCTGTTACAATTTTTCATGGCATGGTATTAAGTGTGATACAGCCACACTGATGCTGAGATATTTGCGAAATTCTGCACCGCAGGTGTCTGCGGTGGAGAACGAGGGCCCTATTACCCTTTCCGGGGGCTAACGCGTTCACCACCACACCATGCGAGTCCATTGTTTCGCCTGACACTCAGCTAGTTCTATCGATTAGTGCCATCAGTAATCACTCGTCAACGGGATTGATCTGAGAAACCCAAGTAGGCAATGAACCCATCTAAGCTGAGCCTGTAGTCGAAATCACAATGTAAACTTTTTATTTGCCACCTATAGTAGTCTGGTGGTGAACGCGTTAGCCCCAGGAAAGGGTAATAGCGCGTTTGTTCCCCATCGCAGACATCTGCGGTCCGGAGTTTTGGAAATATCTCATCATCATTGTGGTTGTATCACACATAATACCCTGCCGTGGAAATTTACCGTAGGCGGTAAGCAAAAAAATTTTACATTGTGATTTCTTTAATATTTCTCATCTCACGGAGGGGCCACACCTTTTTTCTCACTGCAGTTCTCTTTTTTTAAGCAGTACCGTTCTTCTAACTTTCAAACTAACTGTCATCTAACCACTGTAGTAAAATGATCAACATATGTACAAATTAATGAGATTACACGAGGTTGATAAATTCGGCGAACGTTTCGACGTCTTCCTCTTCATCAGAGCAGATGATCCGTGCTGATGGTCCGCAGTTGTTTGTCTTTTCGATGTGGCCTCTTCGTTGTCGCACCGACACGGATCTTCTTCAGTGGAACATCACACAAATGAGGCACGCTCCCTCCTCAGTGGTCTTTTGTACAGGGCGGTTGTTGTTGATACAGCTATCCGTTGATAATAATTTGTTTTTCAACGGATAATCCACCCTACAGCAGTCGGAATTATGTTAGCTAGCAAATAGCTAATAACAAAACAATTTATGTTATAATTCGTTATTTGCAATTTGTTTACGATTTGTTTAAGCAATGTGTTATGTTCCGTTGAAAAACAGATTATTTTCAACGGGTAGTCGCATCGACAACAACCGCCCTTTATAAAAGGACACTGCCCGGGTGAGCTTACCTCACTCTGTGCGGTGTTCCACCGAAGAAGATCGTTCTGGGTGAGAGTACGAAGTCGCCACATCGAGAATACGGACAACTGCGAACTATCGACTCTGATCATCGGCTCTGAGGAAGGAGAAGACGTGGAAACGTTATCAGAATAAAACTAATTTATCAAAATCGTGTAAGCCCTACAATTTATACACTACTACCACTATTATTATTCTGCTAATACTTTCGCTACTACTATTATACTGCTATATTATTAACGTTGCTGAGGACGAATGATGGGCAATGGTTAGTGTCTTGCTGTACACACCTGATCCTTCGTTAGATCTTGAACCCCAGCTCAACAAAGCTTCCATTCCTCTGGAGTCAACAAGTTAGTGCCAAACTTGTTTGGGAGGGTAGCCGCAGTGAATGAACACTTCGGTAATACACCGCAAATCAGTGTGTAGGTAATATGTGCATTCAATCACCTCTGACGATGCTTGATGAAGTCGAGTGCGTGGCACATCCCTCAGAGATTCACAAACGCACAGCGCTTTATCCTCTACCCTTTGTCGTTTATTAACAGTGCTTGTTCGTTTTACAGTAACATATCACATTCCGCCTACCTTTTTAGTTCTTCATTGATGGCTACTAGTACTACCTTTTCTTGTTTGGACTGGAAACAATGTGTCGGAGCCAATCTTAACACAACACTTTTCAGGTTTCAAAAGTAAAATTCGAATGTTCAAAAGTTAAAAATACCCCCATTACTCCTCATGCCATGTACTTGTGCCAATTTTCATCGTTGACTTTGTAACTTGCTAAATTGGAAAGTGTTTGTGCTGCTTTAAAGCAAACATTGTAAAAAAAATTTTGTATTGCACCGTACAGATTGATTCGCCTCCGCCTACTTAAGTATGTGAGAGTCCAGTCGTTGTAGTTCAAAAAAAGTTTATAGATTTTCGAAACCGGCCATTATTTAGTCTTGATATGCTTAATCAATATATTTGCAGACTATTAAGCTTGCACAAGGTTGTTATGTCGTTTTTCACAAACCAATCCATCACGTGGCCTCCATGACAACCAATCATTATTGGTGGACCACCAGTCAATCAAAAACAGTTCCATATACAAGGTCGCTACAGGTGAGGACATTTTCTTCGGTTGAGGCGCCACTCCACAAGATTCGATTCGATGCGATGACGAACACCGAGCGACAGGCTGTGGACAACCGGCTCACATCAACACGCCTCCGATGAAACCGAAGGCGTCGAAACGCCAACCGAATAAAGCATTTATAACAATCTTGTGTTGATTGCATAATTTAAAAAAGTTGTTTGAAGTCGGTAGGGTTTCATGTTTTATGGAAGACGTTTCTAAGGTTGCAGGTCATCTGTTCTGCTTAAGAAAACTCTCCGTTAAGTGATACGTCATCGTCATTAGCACCATTGCGTTCTTGGTGCATTAGGATGCAAAGAATAGTTTAAATTTATTTTCATGTTATCGACATCATATAATGCAATGGTAAAATTTATTATTGCTTATTTATTTACTCAGTTATTTACTTACTTGTTTGGCCCGTCTTCACGTCTACTTTGCGGATCCCAGCAGTTCCCACATTCATTTCGTTTCCTCGCATCCATCATCCACGAAGGTCTTCCAACTTTTGCGTGTGGCTTCGGTTGCTCTCGAGGATTTTCATTTCATTTTGAGAGTCGTAGGATGCTAGTCCAATAGATTCTCCCTGGAGTCTGAGATAGCCAGGCTGGAACGTTCTTAATTGGATTGCAAAGAGTGATTTTTTACTAGGCATGCCCGGTACCAATTTCCCCCACCCCAGAGGGATGGGAGGCTTGTTTGGCCCGCAGCGGAATCGAACTTATACCATGGTGGTGATGACGGGCCTCACTACCAATGTGCTATCCACCCCCTAGTGGTAAAATTACGGTGAATTTTCCAGTGTTCCTGGTATTACGCTCTATCCACTACGAATTCCGTAAAGCTTGATGCGATCATTGAACAACTGTTCATAAATAGTCTGCACTTTGCGAATTGGCCACGTTTTACGACACCTGACAAATTGTAACAATGTGTCATTTGTAACATTTCGGTGATGTTTTTCTCAAAGGTTTGAACAAGTATCAATCATCAAATGAACTCAAATTAGAACCGTTCGATGAGGTAGAGAGATATGAGGCTTCACCAATCTAGTTTTTTGCGCATGGAAGAAGTAGACGATCAGTGATTAGAGCAGCTCTTCTATGCAAACATATTCGCTGGTTCAATCCTGGGCTCCAGGTAAACTAAGCTCCTGTTCAGAATCTAGGACAGTCAAATTAGTACCCAGCTTGCCTGGTAAGGTAAAAACGATAGCCTAATAGATCACTGGGCTCTCGGATGTTGTTTTATAGGACAAACATGTAATGAAACACCTACATGATACCCTAGTGGAGATGAATAAATGGTGAAACCTGGAATGATTGCAGAGGATATTTCGACTGACTTATCCGCTGTACGAAACAACTCCATAGGTTTCGTTCAGTGAATCATATTCTACGCACTACATTAACATTCCTATGACGACCTTTAATACGGGGCCAACCAATCCACAGTCTCAGATCATCTAACATCACACCTCTTTCTTGGCCGTGAGATTTACAGAATGTTTATTGTTTGTTGTTCCACACAGCCACCTGCCCTTAGCAATAAAATAAAAGGTTAGGTACTATCGAAAAAAAATCTGACAGCACCGCTGTGTCAAAATACTGCTGATTGATAACAGAGCAAGTCCTCCAACGTAGTAGTAAGTCGTAACAATAAATCTGTGCCGTCTATTCGCAGTCACCTGAGATCGAACACACAAACTCCAAGTGCAAGCTTTCTATTGGAAAGGAGACGACAGTGGAGGTGCCTTTTAGTTCGATTCTATCGTAGCGAAGCTTTTAATGTGATCCTCAGAAGAAATGTTTCCAAGTTAAAATCACTGCTTTTTATTTCCAAGAGAACCAAGGTGAATCGCTGATGAAGTATCCATCATGTCCACGAAATCATTCAATATAATCGTTCCATTTTAAAAATCTATTCGACATACGTAAATAGAAAATTCTTACAAAAAAAAACACGGTTCATATGTAAAGGAAAGAAGACAGTCCCTGACAATATGAAAGGTATAAAACAGATTTGATAAATATATAGATAAATTGATAATATACAGATCCATTTGATGAGAATTCTTCCGGAGAGTCTGAACGGCGAAGCCCATATTTTCAGACGATCGTTGTATCGTCGGAGAAAAATCGATTCGGATTGCTTGGAAACTTTGGCGAGCGACTGATGGATCTGAATAGGACGAGTTAAAGACATTCCCTTGCATCCCGTAGAATTTCCTTCTTAAAATGAATACGCCATTAACTCTACAATTAACTAGGAATGATGAGTGAAGGATATTGTCGAGGATAACACGTCCTAAGAATGATAAGTATAGCATCTCGTTGATAACAACAAGTTCACAAGAACCCAAAACTGTGTTGTTGACAGTTCAATTCGAGTACGAGTTCCACTCGATCTTTAGAGGTCTTCTAAAGTCTACTCCAAACATATCACTACCATACCAACATTTTGGAAAAAGCATAATGATAGCAAACCATGTACGATAACCCATGACGCGTGTTGTGCAGTGCTCGGAGGCGCCCTGCAATGCACATGGGATCGATCCCAGCGCCCCAGGCTCACCAAGCCCTCCATCCCTCGGGGGGGGCTCGATACATCGGTAGGCCACCGCGAGTCATTGTAAAAGCCAGATATGCATTCAGTCACTTCCAAACGACGCTTAATGAAGTCGAATGCATGGCGCATCCCTCAGGGATTGATCAACGCCGAGAGTTTTATCTCCATCTTTTTTATAATGGTAGCAAATGCAGTATGTGATGCGAGAACAACGAATTTGAGAGGGAACTTGAAATAGTGGATCGTCTGTTAAGGTTCCTTATAATCTCATAACGAAGTTTCCGGTTTTCTATCAAGAAAAACTGCGTCTACCACGGCAAAAAAACACCTACGGTTTCGACGAGCAACCAATTTCCGAAGACCTAAGTAAAATCTTTCTTGTCACTTACCAGTTAATTGCTGGGAAGAGATTTTCATTTCTTGTTTGTGCCTCACGGTTCACGACTTCGTTTCTGCGTTCTTTAAGTAGTCAGCCAGGCACGTTAAATTAAAATACAAAAAAATAACGCCTTTGAGTCGACTTTTTATTCAGTGCCTATTCCTTTCTCGTACCAGGGTACTATGTGGAATACAAACACAAGGTGCTGAGATATGAGCGAAACATGGAGCCTTAGTTGGCCTTCGAACCCGCCATAACCTTTTGCGGTGGCTCACGTGGTTTCCAATGCACCACACGAGGCCGTTGATTTGCCTTTCTGCTACGTTTTTACTCTATCGGTGCAATCGGCAATCATTGTTGTGATTTCTACTACAGCTTCAGCATGGCTAGGTTTATTATCGATCCGATACTTCACAGATCACTCCCGTTGACTGATGATTGCTGATGGCACCGACATAGTAACAACACAGCTGAGAGCAAGGCAAAGCGAGGGCCTCGGTTGGCGTGGTGGATAGCAAGTAAGCTCTCGGTGAGAATACTGTGCATTTTCAAAGTGTCACTTTAAAGTAGAATTCTGGTAGATATTTAAAAGGCTTCGAGTACTTCCGAGTGTTTTCTAATGCTTGCTGTCCATATCAGCTATCTACTAAGGCGCAAACTTTTCCAATTTCAGCAGCCGATTTAACGACGTTTCAAATTTTTCCAAAACGCTCAGATGACTCCAAAAGCGAACGGGGAATATTTCCAACCTCCGTAGTTGAGATCCTCTTTTGAGAACGGTTTCTCGCAAGCTGTCTACTCTTTCAACAGCTCGTCGAATCGGCCGAGGTCGGTGCTCACTCCGTAAGTTGCCGCAACATCGGAATGCACATACACAGCCTGCAACGAAAACATCCAATACGGAGTGATCGCATGCATTGACTTCAATGCATGTCAATTCCGACCGTCTATTTTACAACAAATAATTGACTTTCCATATTTCTTGCATTCAATCGATAAATCAGTTGTTTTGTGAGACACGGTTCGTGAAAAGCTGTTCGGCATGCTTAAGAATCCACAAAGGCTTCCTTTTTCGGAAGAATGTTCCAAAAAACATCGCGCAAGGTGAAGAATTAGCCGAATTCGTGTTTACTTCGACGATTTTCGATATGGCTTCACATATTATTTGTCTATCTTCTTTACAATAGATGTTTATGTTTTTCAAGAAAACTGTAGGAAATAAGAACTGCAGTGGTTTTTGCCAGTTTAGTGCTTAGCAAACAAATAGTAGCCACACTGATTACAAGTTTTTTGCACTCTCATATTTATACGCAGACTGTGCCACCCCTATGCCTAGCACTTCCAAGAAATATCGAGGAAGAAGCATACATCTGTAAAATTTCTAGTCGTTTCTGAGGTGCAATAAAGTTGTTCCATGAGCACCGCTCGTCCGAGGAATTGAAAGAGCACTGCACTTTATATATTGGTCAATTTATTATATTTTCATCTGGCCAAAGCATACTTAGGAGTACGCCGCCTGTTTCTGTTTTGGCATAGGTTTACTCAAAGGACGGCTTCTACATGGAAATCTTGAACTCCTTCTTAACTGAGATAACTATTAACATTCAAGAATTTATCCACTTTTAGCAACGATCACGGCGTAAAACTACTGAAAAGTACAACTATAATGGTGTTGAGATATTTGCAAAACTTGGACCCCAGGCTAGATTCGAAATGGCGATTACCCTTCGGGGGTCGCGTGCTACCCGCCCTAAGAACCTTACTTTACCTTTCTCCTAACCGGCTTTTTTTACCCCAACTGTACTATCCGCAATCAACCGTCAACGAGAATGTTCTAGAGAGTGTAAATCGGCAATGAACAGAGTTAAGCTGAATTGTGCTCAGATTTTTCCCTATGGTGGGTAAATATACTTATACTTAATTATTTATACCAACGATAGAGTAATGATATAGCTGAAATATGGGTAGGGCAAATACCTCAGTCAGAGTAGTGCATAGCACGTGAGCCCCCAGTAAGGTAACCGCAGGTTCGAAATCCATCCGAGGTTCCCAGTTCTGCTCATATCTAAGCATCGCTGTGGCTGTATTTCATAAAATAATTATTGGTTACTAAAGACGGCGCATTGACCACAGTGGATAGAAATGACCCGCAATGCATACAGAGTTGGTACATCTTTTAATAACTCGAAAGACCGAATTTCTATAAACCTCGGCATAAGCAATTAGTATGCCTATATGTGTGCTGAGCTGATGCGAGGTTAGTATAAGTTATCGTTGTTGTTGTTGTTGCTGCTGTTTGATTGCTGTTTCGGCGATTTCGTCTTACTGAGAACGTGGACATATTTTATATAACAATAGCCAGCTAAAGAACCACCATCCAATTTGTCCTGTCCTGTACTTGCTTATTAACACACAAAAGCCTACTTCCACTGATGATCTTGCGTCCACTGACCCGTCATCATTTAAAAGTAAGACCTGGGCCGACGGATAGAAAAACACGGTTCCTAAAGATTACCTTGACCAAGTTGCTGAGATTCATAGAAACCTATCTAGGTGATACTAAAATATTCCTAAATCACTTACGGTGCTAGCAATCAAAAAGTACGCATGTAATGGTGGCGTTCGATGTTACCTTGCTTTATACCAATGTGCCGAATGAGTTCACAATGTAAGCCATTCTTGAGCTGCTCGAAGAACATGAAGCGAGAATAAAAAATGCACGGCTTGCCGATTGTGCAACTAATAACTCTCATAAAACAGTGTCTTAGTTGTACAATGTTTAGAGAGTCGGAAAGATACTTTGCACAAATTCGAAGGTTGGCCATGGGACAGCATTTAGCACCAAGTATTGGCATTGCTTTTATGCCTAAAATGGAAGCTCCAGTTCTCGATCGCCGACCCTTACTCTACACGATATGTAGACGACTGCTTCATCGCCTGTTACACACAAGAATAAACGGACGAATGCTTTGAATTGTTAAATAGACAGTCTGAATATGTAAAATTCTCGAGAGGAAAACCAATCGAGAACTGGCTTCCATTCTTAAGCATCCAAATAAAGCTTTCAGAAAGTGGCTACACAACAAAGTGGTACCGTAAGCCAAGTTGTAAAAATATAAGCACTCATCAAAAACATGTACCGATGGGCTAAAAATGTCTGCACAGATGAGGGAAAGAAGGATTCGCTTAACTTGGTGCCGAAAAAGTAGTCATTTCCAATGGCTACGAAGCAGAAGCCACTAGATTTAGACTGAAAGGTAGAGTTATTCCGTAAAATTATCTTTCAAATCTAAGTAAGATCCCTTTCAAACCGCCATTCATACCAAAAAGAAATAAGTTACGCCACTAAGAGGTGCCTAAGATAAAGTGGTATTGAAAGTTAAGTGGCTGTTATTACCTCCCACCCAATACTCTACGGCGTCAACTAGTTCGCAACAGCCTCTATGATCGCTTGTGCAACTCAGAAAACTGTGTAATCTGCCCTAAAGTGAGGGAGTTCAGGTAGATATACTTGACCTCATGTAAGGCATGTGGTGAGGAATACATAGGGGAAATAGGTAGACCATTTTGTGTCCGCATAAAGGAACACCTAGATGGAAAGCTACAATTCGACAAAGTACTTCCTTGCGTCCACATGGGGCACAAAAGCACAATGCTGATAATTTTAAAGTGAATGTCCGGATCCTAGCTAGCAATTAAAAAACATCAACGCGTTTTCTCTCTGCAAGCGTTTTGGACAATTTTCAAAAGTCCAAAGATGAAGTAGAAAGACGAATGCCCCCACTATCACACGTGACCTGGCACCCTATTTCAAATTGACTTTGTGACCTGGGTGGGCCCCGCTCGTCATCTTACGTCGGTAGTGCCACTCGCAACAGCATGGTGTGTAGTGCTTTTTGAACAATATGGCGTCCATTTATGTGTTAAATCTTCATTAATAACACAGATTTTTTCACCGAATGATAAGGCCATTGTAACATAAAGTACGTCCAGTTCCTGTGGCAGGTGAAATCGCCGAAACGTCTGCAATCAAACAACAGCAACAACAACGGCAACAACAACAACAACAACAACAATAACGATAACAACAACAACAACAACAATAACAATAACAACAACAACGACAACTTATACTGACTTCACATCAGCTCAAGAAGCGCAGTTCGTAAGAACATATATAAACAAACAGGGTTGTCGGTTTGATCGTACACCTTGGGCTCCCCCCTGAAGACATTCTTCCTCCCTGTAGATTGGCAAATTGGCACCGAACTTCTCTGAGAGGAAAAAGCACGTCGATCCGATACATTGGTAGACGAGCGCAAGTCATTATATAAGTCAAAATTGCTATCAGTCACCTCTTGATACTTAATGGACTTGAAGGTATGGCGTATTCTTCAGGAATTGATCAGCGATGAACATTTCCTTTTGTCCATCGCTTCCCATTCTTCCTTGTCAAATAGCGAATGGGCTGCCGTAAAGTAGTTCCATTAATAATAAACATCCCCATTGAGATCCAAACGCTTTATTGATTCATAATCAATGTTCAAAAACCGAAATCTAAAGTTTTTTTAAAGCTAATCGATTTGACGCAACAATTTTAATGCTGCCATATTGACGAGGAACTCTGCGGTTACCACTTAAAACACATAGGAGTTGTTGGATCCGAAACCATTACTTTTTCTCCTAGGGCATCACGGATTGTTTACACAACACGAACCCTGGAATCCCGAAATCAAAGAAGACCTACATGTAATTAACAGTGTAAGAAGCACTGCAAGTCCGACAGCCACCAGCAACGACAATGTTCCTGTGTCAACTTTTTCCCTTGCTCTTCTCCGTTCAACTCACGAAGCAGTTCCGCTGAAATCATGCTCTTCCATCTAGTACTTAACGCCAGTGAAACTTCATACTTGGTAAAAATCCACATCATTTCTCTCTATATCGTTAAATCTTAATATGGTGCAGCTGGTAATGGATTATCATTTGTTTTCACAGTTTCTATTACCTTGTAGAGACTTCCGATACAACTACGGGTGTACCCGGCATGACTGACATATTTTTCATGGGACCTATGTAGGTGGAACATCAATTTAATTTTTACCATTGACACTGGTCTGTGCCATGAGTTTTGCGCCATTTTCTTACTAACCATAGAGCAATTTACAGTAATGAAATATTCATTATACAGCTGAATCATCAACGAAACTAAAAATAAAGAGCATGATAATCCACTGTTCTGAAACGCGTGTAGCTGTGGAGGTGCTCTGGAATACCCACCTGGTCATTGATTCGATCACGGGCCGCGTACTGAAATCCTCCAGACGCCCGGAATCTAAGTGATTGGTACCATACTTATCTGATGGGATTTAAAACAATGAGTTGATAAAATTGTAGGCCAAGAAAGCCGGTTTCCTTGCCAAACATGCATTTGATCACCTCTAGGATGCTCAGTGAATTCGAATGCGTGGAGCATCCGTCAGGCTAACACCGAATGCTTTGTTCTTTATCGTATCATGCCACAGCATGATATAGATTTCCTTTTTACACAACTTGTTTGCAAGCAGTAATGAATGCATGACATGTTTTTCCTTCTAGTCGTCAAACTGGCCAATATGATGATTTGCATAACAGTCTCCGACCCCAGAAGGATGGAAGACTTAATGGGAGCTGGGTGCGGGATAGAACCAGCGACTAATCTAGTGTGTATTGAAGGGCATCTCTAAGACTCGAAATTGACAAAGTGGTGAGAAATGTGTGAACGTTAAAACACTAAATTCCACTGAAGCAAAATATCTAGAGACTACTAGCACAAAACAGGTTATGAAACAAATATTTCCTTAGCAAATTTTTCTTGGGATTCCGAGCTTTGCTCATATCTCTCTATTTCTCTCTGTAGTTAGAAAATTTTCTTCCCTCTTTCCCAAAGAATATATTGCATTCAGTAAGTATCGTAAAGTAGTTGATTAGAACAGACGTTGCAATAATTACCGATGACTTGTGACAGAGCCAAATACCATTGATCAGCTTGAATAAGTTCATTAACCTGAACACAAACAACTTTAGTGAAAACCATTCTCTAGAAGGAGAATTTGTACGCGAAAGAAAACCTTTGAAAGAATGTTCTTTCGTTCTTCTACCGTCACGTACTTCTCGGCCAAACGGGCTGGCCATATGATCATCTAGACAAAGATTGTGAACGCTTAAATTAAAGCTGATAAACACTTTGAATAAGTTTGAAGACAGATATATTTTGATGGAATAAAATATTTAACTAAAGCTATCTCATATTGGTAGCGCGAGAAGCGTAGTGTTCAAAGATGTCATGCAGGGCACCCACGAATGGTCATTAGTTCGACTCCATGGGCAAGCAAGCCTTTCATCCCTTCGCGATCAGCAATTTTTCACCAGACTTTGGGAAGTTGAGCATTTAGATTTATCCAGGCTAGTCATTTCTGTGTTGAATACTTGAAAACGCTATAGTAGGGCCACAAAAAAATTAACCGGAGCAGCAGTCATCGGCATTGGTGAAGAAGGTAAGGAGCATAAAGTGGAATCCGAACCCGGACGCAGATCCGAACGCCTTTGCTAAAAGCAGCAAACAGACGGAAAAAAGTGCTGATTCGGACAATATGTGATGCCCGATCGTGTAAATATGTAAGATTAAATAATTCATATTCTAGTCGGAAACTAATAAGCTACCAATAAGGATCCTCAGCCTCTGTATGTCCAGCGAATTTGGAAAAATTCCGACAGTTTCTCATAACATTTCCATAGAAACTGTCAAACAAGGAGATAAGACGAAGAAACCACAGAAGGCACAGGATCAAACAGGGCTGAGAGAAATGTAAGAAAAGACCATAGAGTTTGTCTTTCACAGAGATGTTTATGTTTACCACATCGCTCTTCATTTCCTCTATCGCGACTACATTTCCAATTCGAACATTCACCGCAATTAATGTGCAAATTCTTTCGGATAGAAAATAAAGCAGATAGAACCTAAAGCGCCCGGCATTGGTTAATCTCCGAGGTGTAGGCTATGCATTCGACACAACTAAACATCTTAGAGAACATTGAATGTTTTTTTCAAACCTCATGTGATGTTTAATGGAGGAATAACGATGTAACAAGTCAGTGATTTAGCTTACTAGACAAGTCTGGCACCAAGATGCCGACCCCGAAGCGGTAGAGAACTTGATTTGTCCATAATCGGGGACCGAACCAGCGACCACAAGTGTATTCCATAACACCTCCAACCACTGTGCTACACAACCTCGCGGATGGAAAACAGCTTAAGCATTTTCTAATCATGTTACCTTTTTTGTAGTGCTCCCAAACAAAAACGATCACCGAGTTGCCACAGTCACCAAGCGCCCATCGTCCCTCTAAAGCACGACAGAAGGACTCTGCTCGTTCGGTGAGTTGACTGCAATTCTGGTCGTTGTAATTTCAATGGCTTGAGCTTAGTATTTGAGTGTGGTGCTTAACAGTCCCGCGACGACGCCTAATCTCCGGTTTGTTGCGGAGTAGACGACACCTAACTTTCACCGTCCATAGATTTGCTGGTTTTTTTAAAAAAAGCAATGATTTTTCGATAATTAGAGGTGATTTTGGGTTATAAACACGAGTGGATTGTACAAAACACCCTGCTCTATCGATCTATAGGCATGAATGATATTTATAATGCTATTTACTAGATGTTAGCAAGGTTCATCTAAAAAACACATTACTGTTAGCAATAGAAAGTGTTGTGCAACTCATCGCCTGTAGCTCAATATTTTTTATATCCGCACATTCCACACGAGGACTAACAGTCGTTATACTTGATACCTGATACTTGAATGGCCCGTCCTCACTGGTTGTGCGGGACCCAGCAAAATCTCCATTTCTCGGAGATTTGCTGGTTAAGCCACTGTGGTTCCCTGGAATCCTCAGCTCAGCCTGGCCAAAGTCTGCCCCGCGCCCTCACCACCACAGGCAGTCGCAGCCCTTGTGGATCAGAGGGAGATTTGCCACCATGCGACTAGTCTGATGTCAGGACAGTGGTGGATCCTGGTATTGGTTTACTCTTAGATGGCCTTTCTGACAGAAACGCCGGACTCCTCAGCTTGGGAGACCCTGCCAGAGGATGAATCCCCCGCTGTACATCGCAGTCCGACACCCAGAAACACCTCCCAGCCACGATGAGAAAAACCGTTGGAAGGACCAATTGTTATTGCAATTAGAATTGAAATACTCATTTATCACCCAAAATTCTGGTCAGTGAACTCCTTCGGAAACGGCTTTTCCGAAGAATGTCCAACATAAAATCTATATTCTACAAGCTATCATTTGATAGCAAAACGTATAGGCATATAATTCTATGAGTTAAAATGAACCATCGGAAAGAAAGAGACCTATAGGTGTCCTACCGGCCACTTCCACAAAACCATTATGACAGCTAAAGGTATCGCTCGTCGCGAGAGTGTTTAAGCGCTTGGAGAAGGTTTAACGCACTGCTGTTTATGTAAACCCGTTTATCCATGTGTCAAGAGTAGTATCGTTAACAAGAAGTCCTGCAATTCGAAAAGTGCTGATAGTAGATTATTTCTTTAATCCACTAATCAATGACTGTAATGACTGATTTTGACTTCTTCTTCTTTTTTTACTTATTAAATAAACAACGAATTGTTGGCCAACGTCGAGGCTAATAGAAAGCCAGTATTGGGAATTTGATTTCTTAGTTCTGTTATATTCCAAACCTGGGCTATTGTTTGGAACACCTGGACTAAAAAGCACTGGCAAATCATTTAAATCGAAGCACTTCGTATTCATTAGTGACTGACAACTGACAATAACTTGATGCTTCGTTCGGAAAATCTTATGGAAAACTGAAGAGAATATCTTCAATTACTTTCATTGTTCTGTCAACAGATAACCGTATTGATAGACCATCGTTTTTGAATATGAGTACAATAGTGTGAGTTCAATAAGAAGCAATTAGATTTTGTTTGACCCAAAAAGACTTGAACTCACGCTTCACTTGGAGAATGCACTTGCATTTGTAAGTTCTGCACAATCGCCACCGAAACTACGAAACCATGGAATCCTTCCGTCCCAGTACCTGAATAAAAGTCTGTGTCATTATGAGAGCACATTGTTGCTTCATAACTCCACATTACATGAGATTTCATTATTCTGCTCCTGTAGATTCTTCAGCTGTTGCAGCTAATTCATGAGGTACCTATATAAAAGCTACAAAACCAGGGTAAAATACTACCAATCATATCCTATAGCATACCAGAGTTGCTCTTGCAGGTCGAAGACCACAAAGAGCTTTACGCTTTTTCAAATGGTGCCCTATATTTTAACTACTTTTTTTTGCGAAAAAGGTGGTTAGGTGGAGTTTTTTTTATGAAACTCACCATTATGATTGTTACCTCGTCGGGTTCTGCCGGAGTATACACGAAGAATAATATTTGTCACAGGTGACACTGAACCACCTTCCGTGGAAATAAATCCCTGATAATTTAGCGCGGGTATTTAAACAAAGCATACACAGAAACATTCAAAAAAACATTGTATGCAAATATTGCATGCTATTGCTTATATACAAAACGTGTGAGGCTTTTGAAAACATAGACAGGGTGTGTATCCACTGAATGGACCGCCGTCCTGAGATAAGAACACTGTTGGATTCGGCTTGGGCTTAGTCTTTCTACTTTTTTTGTCCTATAACCAAGAAAGAAAGGAAAGTGACTACGATTGGCAGATAGCCTCAGAAGATTGTTCGTAAACTACTGAAATATAGGAAATGGAAACTATACCGGATATTCCCGTGGTGCACTGAGAACGCCGTTGACAATGACATGGTGTTCCGACTGCGAGATCGCGCAGTTGACGGTTCAGGGACATTGCTGACAAAGTATGATGTGGCGTATAAAATGTTATGCACAACACTTTGAAATCGAGAAGTTTACTAATATCCTTCTTTATTATCGATAATCCTCACGGGAAACAATAGTTCCAAACTCTTGAGAAATGGAACTCAAAGGCTTATTCCCATTATTCAAATGGTGGCTTTTTAGCTCAAAGGCTTATTCCCATTATTCAAATGGTGGCTTTTAGCTCAAAGGCTTACTCCCATTATTCAAATGGTGGCTTTTAGCTCCCATTAACGAGAACACCACAAATATTAAACTATCTGCAGGAAAGCATAAAAAGCGTTCGACGTGGATAACTCCCTTAGAGGTTCTCAATGCTTTAATGCCATTCGGCGAACCGTAGAGATGATTGAGTGAATATTTGGCATGTGCAATACCTTTCGGCTTTTGGTGTATTAAGTCAATCCTTTTATCCTTCAGATAAGTCTGGCACAAATTTATCGACCTAAGGGTGGACTGGCTTGGTTAGGAGCGCGATTGAACAAATGAATACGTGGGTGTATTGCACGGTACCTTTAACCACTACGACTGTACGATCATCACTATTCGCAATAAAGAATGAGCTTCCGGAGTTGACCGATGCCTGAAGGATATGCCTAGCATTTAACTTCATTAAGCACCGTTAAAGGTGAATGAATGCATGTCTGCTTATACAATGGCTTGAAATAGCCTAACGATTTATTAATCAGTGGTGCTATCTTCCCAGACAAATCTGAGATCAATCTGCCGCCCCCCAGAGTGATAGAAGGCTTGGTGAGCCCGGACAAGAAGTCGAAGCAACTAACACATGTGTACTGCAGGGTACCTCTAACCACTGCGCAACACGTGCCCTTGTTTCTCCGAAATTCAAATCTTCACAGGACCACATATAGGCCGGTCATCGGCAAACGGGTTTCAGGTATTTTGTGGTCAAGTTTATCACAAAGGGCCTATAGAACAAAATATAACTACAAGAAAATTGACTAGCAAAAATCTTACGGCAATGACTGGTGAGTACAGAAAAAGCATTATCATCTGCGTCACCTGTATCATATCACCCGCTCCTGTTGACCGTCGAGTGACTCGAGCGGGTGCCAGTAAACCTTCCATTTTTTCCCTGTCGGCTGCAAGAGTAGTTCTCCTCGCTCTTGGAAGACGCTGAGCATCATACCTTTTTCTAGAGTTTTCGTGAAGAATTCTGACCATGGCATCAGTGGTCTTCCTGCAGTACGTTTGACATCGCGGAGAATCAAGTCATTTAAAGCTGTTCTCGTCAATCGGTTATCGTTCATACGCAAAACGTGTCCGGCCCACCTTAGCTTAGACAGCTTGGCGTTGGAGCACGCCGAAGTTTTGGATCCCTTACTTCACTTGTATGACACGGGATACGCTTAGCATCTTCGTTTTGAATGCGCGTTCAATAACGCTAAGTTTCTTTCATCCTTCTTACGCAGGGGATCGGGTTTCTGACTCATACGTTAAGGCAGAAAGCACCGTTGAGTCGAAAGGCTGGGCATGGAATCGGGTATTCTTTATTCTCTTTACTGCAACCTCGGTGCTCTTGAAAGCTTCCCAAGCCGCTCGTTTCCTTCTGCTCGACTCCGGAGCTAAATCGTTCGTTATGTTGATTTAGCGACCTAGATAGACATAACTGGAGCATTCGGATATTCGTTCCGTTGAGCGTGAATGGGGTATACGAAACCAATCCGTTCCTCATGAACATCGTTTCTGTGAGATTTAGTCGAAGGGCAATTTTTTTCACAGGAGTTATAAAAGTCGGCAAGCACACTTTCCTCTTGGCTAATGCTTGGTGTCATAAGAATGATAACATCAAGAAAAACGAAGATGGTGTAATTGCCGACCATTGCTTTTCACTCCCATGTTATCCCATTCTAGTGTGCGAATGACGTTCTCGAAGGTGGCGGTAAATAATTTTGACGATGTGGTATCGCCTTGCCTAACCCCTCTTTTGACACCAATGTGAATATCGTTGTAGAATGGTGATATCTTCGTTGTGAAATTTCTATACAGCTCACTAAGAAAAAAATTTTATAACTACTCCACTCGAGAACCGAACCATTTCATATGCCGTATGCCGTGATAAAATAATAATATTTAGTTTCCAGCTCTTGGTGGAGTGCAGCACAATGGTTGGAAGTTCTCTTGTGATACGCAAAAAGTCGCTAGTTCGACAACGTGGCTCTAGTCTAACAAAGCGCACTATTCCTCCGAGGTAACAAGATTGATTCCAGACTGATCTTTCTTCAAGGATAAAAACCTTGATTTCATAAAGAGGAAGGCCAAAGGAAATCACTGTTAAGACCATGTATACATTCAACCACCTCTACGAATGTAATTGAACCTATGGCACCTATTCAAGGGATTGATCACGTGGTAGTGAACTTTCTTCTACCGTCTATAGCACGTCTGATGGACCGAGATTGTAGACCAATAACTGGCTAGTATTTTGGGAATCTCAGTAATAGCAACACCATTTCTAGGCGATAAAATCTCACATATGGAAGCTCTCTCTCTCTCTCTCTCTCTCAGAGTATTATACCTTTATAATTATCTACCTATCTACTATACAGTTACCTTTGAAATCCCATCATTAATAAAACCAAAGCTGTCCAGCAACGTATTTAAAGTGATTCGGATTAAAAAAAAAGGAATACAAACTAGTGCACATCCATTCAACAAAAAAAGGAATGAAATGTGATCCTGTGGTTAATAAAACATAGAAGCGACGACCTCATGTGCTGCACTAACAAGCTGGTTGAAGCTCACTGCAAAACGCGCTCTAGAACCACAAGGTCGGTGAGATATGCGCAAAACTCGACACCCCATCTGAGCTTCGAGCCCCCTGATTTTCCTTCCTGTGCCTCACGATTTGCTATCCCCCCAGACCAACGCAATCCTTGCTTTGTCTTTCTCTCAGTACTGTTTCATCACTATTGGTGGAGCCAACAGTCACCCGTTAATGGGAATGCTCAGAGGAGCACAAACTAGCATTGAATCCAGTTAAGCTAAAACTGCATTTGAAATCATAATAGTTTCCAAGATCGACTTTCTATTAACCCCGGCATTGGATTATAGATCTGCTGTTTCTCTTTTTTACAGCAATCGCGAGGTTGTTATTCAGCGTACCTTTAATTCCTTACAAATATAACACATACGACACAACGGTAGCTGACGATTCGGCACTATCGCCTTCTTCAGAGCCTGGAAGGGTACACTGATATGTAATTTACTAGGTCAAACGCTTCAACAACGCAAACAGAAAGATGAAAATCTGAACAATAATTACACGATCACCGGCTTCTCGAGAACCCCACCGTTTTTGCCTGTTTTCCAGTAAGGAAGAACAGCCGCTTAGAGTCGCATATGGTTGGATGCTGCACCACCTCACATCAAAAATCAGTTCTGAGAAACGGGGCTAGATCACGCGTTATCTCAGAACATTCTTCCCTGCTATTCACTCTCGGATTTTTGGAATTTATCCAAAAAGCCTCGACAAAATTCCATGTTGGTGCTTTGGTCTCCCGTTCGATGGTAGTGACTTTTACATCAAAATCTTTTCCGCCATGTTTGTTTTATCCTATGCGTACCTAGTGGCGTGCTTTGTTTTGATTTTCGTTTGCCATCTAGGTGTTCTTTTATGCGGGTACATAAAGTCTGCTCGTTTCGTCGACATATTCGTCTCCGCAAGTACTACAAGAAATCAGGTATATCGTACCTAAACTCATGCATCACCTTCTGCCGTAAGGGCAAATTACGCAATTTGGTGTTTCACACAGATGGTCATACAGGCGGTTACGAACTAACTGACGACGTAGAGTATCCGGTGGTATTTCAACTATCGCTACCGATTCCTCTAGACCTGCCCTTCTTAAGCATCGCTTTATCGCTACACTTGTTTCATCGCTAATGAAGGGCAAGATAAACGGGATTTTGTTTCGGCCAAACCCTTCGTTTTGGGGGCGTCGTTCTCCTTCTAAACTTATCTCGTGGGGTTACTATTTCGTAGCCATTGGAGATGGCTATTTCCGAGCCAAGTTGCGCGATTCTTCCTTTAGTTTCCTAGTTTTGCATACAGAGGTGGCTGTTCGAAACATGTTTCTCACAAGCGCCCTCTGTGTGTGAAGCGTGGGAAGAAAGGAAATGAACGAGGATGACCCTAGATTTTCTTGGTGCATTATCAACCGTACTTTGACTGCTAGCAAAGTTCGTTTGTCTGTGATTTCTTGAAGGGGTCAAAGTAGCAAAGGCGGCAAGCTTAAAATCGTCGGTTATTTCGCACTTTAAAGTCAATGGACCAGCATGCCCCGTCTTATACCTACTTATTAAAAACACATAAGTTGATATCATCTGATGAACTTGCGTCAACTAATCCGTCATCATTTAAGGTTAGAACAATCATCAGCTGTGTAGACGGGCCAACGGATAGTATAACCTGGTGTATTGAATGACTCCGCAATGAAAGCCATCTTCGAACTCCTTGTTGAAGGAAGAGTAAATATTCATGGCTTGTTCATCCAGCAGCTCATGGCTCTCTTAAACGAGTGCCTAAACTGATCGATTTTCAGATGGTCGGGGAAATATTTCGAGCAAATAAGGGAGTTGGCAATGGGACAGCGACTGGAACCAAGCCTTGCCATTGCGTTTATATCTAAAGTAGAAGCCCCCGTTCTCGGTCTCCGGCCACAACTCTACTGTACGTACATTGATGATTGTTTTGTCATCTTCTCTACTCTATGCAAGATGAGACGGACAAATGCTTCGAATTATTGAACGAGCAGTCTGAGTACATTAAGTTCGCCCGGGACAAACTGAGAAAAACTGGCTTTCGTTTTTAAACGTTCAAATAAACCTATCAAGTAGCGGTTACATGACAAAGTAGTACCGAAAGCTAAGTAAAAAAGAACATCCTCGTTCATTTCCTTTCTTCCCACCCTTCACACACAAAGACTGTGTGCACAAGTAGGGAACTAAAGGAAGAATCGCGCAAATTGGCTCGGCAAATAGCCATTTCCAATGGCTGCGAAATAGTAACCCCAAGAGATAAGTTTAGAAGGAAAGCGACGCCTCAAAACGAAGGGTTTGGCTGAAACAAGATCCCGTTTATCTTGCCCTTCATTAGCGATGAAATAAGTGTAGCGATAAAGCGATGCTTAAGAAGGGCAGGTCTAGAGGAATCGGTAGCGATAGTTGAAATACCACCGGATACTCTACGTCGTCAGTTAGTTCGTAACCGCCTGTATGACCATCTGTGTGAAACACGCAAATTGCGTAATTTGCCCTTACGGCAGAAGGTGATGCATGAGTTTAGGTACGATATACCTGATTTCTTGTAGTACTTGCGGAGACGAATATGTCGACGAAACGAGCAGACTTTTATGTACCCGCATAAAAGAACACCTAGATGGCAAACGAAAATCAAAACAAAGCACGCCACTAGGCACGCATAGGATAAAACAAACACGGCGGAAAAGATTTTGATGTAAAAGTCACTACCATCGAACGGGAGACCAAAGCACCAACATGGAATTTTTGTCGAGGCTTTTTGGATAAATTCCAAAAATCCGAGAGTGAATAGCAGGGAAGAATGTCCTGAGATAACGCGTGGTCTCGCCCCGTTTCTCAGAACTGATTTTTGATGAGGGGGTGGTGCAGCAACCAACCATATGCGACTCTAAGCGGCTGTTCTTCCTTACTGGAAAACAGGCAAAAACGGTGGGCTTTTTCGAGAAGCCGGTGATCGTTTAATTATTGTTCAGATTTTCACCTTTCTGTTTGCGTTGTTGAAGCGTTTGACCTAGTAAATTACATAACAGTGTACCCTTCCAGGCTCTGAAGAAGGTGATACTGCCGAAACGTCAGCTACCGTTATGTTGCATGTGTTATATTTGTAAAGAAGTAAAGGTGTGCTGAATAACAACCTCGCGATTTCTGCGAAGAAGAGAACAACAGATCGAAATAATAATGTTTTAACTTTTATTTACTGCCTACTTTTTTTCATGGCAAAGCACGATGAGAGTTCTGGCAGGTACGAAGGCGAAATGGGGTTCTGAGTTCTGCGCTTATCTCAGCCTCTTTGTGGTTGCATTTCGTATTGTACCTGTCACGAAAAAAGGATAGGCGGCAAGTAAAAAATCAAAACACGGTGATTTCAAATGCCCGATTTCTCTTTATTCGCCACAGCTGTTTTTATTTTTTTCAATTTGTACATGATAATAAAATGTTATGTTGGTAGGAACTGTAGAATTTTACCTCATTTATTAACGTTAATATTTAGCAACCTGCCAAAGGTTTACCGCTTCATCGTGGCTGGAAGGTGTTCCTCGGTGTCGCACAGCGATGTACAGCGTGGTATTCATCCCCTGGCAGGGTTTCCCAAGCTGAGAAGGAGTACGGCGTTTCCATCAGGAAGCTTAGCTAAGAGTAAACCTATACCAGTATCCACCATCGTCTTGGTATCAAAGCCGCATGGTGGCAAATCTCCTTCTGATCCACAAGTGGTGACCTGGGGGCAGACTTTGGCCAGGCTGACCTCGGGATTCCAGGGAACCACAATGGCTTAACCAGCAAATCTTCGAAAAACGGTGATTATGCTGGGGTCCGCACAACCAGTGAGGACGGGCAATTCAAGCATCCATCAAGTACTGAGTATTTAGAAAACTCGCAGAAAATCATTGTAGCAGAGACACTGTAAAGTGATATATACACATATGCGACATAAGTAAGTGTAAAACATACACCTTCGCACGATTAAATATCCACGCACACTCACCCATACAAAAATACGTCTACGCAGATATACATATATGCAACCATACACACGTATACACGCATACATATATATATATATATATATATATATATATATATGTAATTTCCACGATCCACTTTCTATTAACCTTGGCATTGATCAAATAGTTCTCGATATTCTTGTGAGCAAACACGAGGTGTTAGTTTATCCTTTATTGTGTTAAAACTGATGTTTCGGCAGTACTGCCTTCTTCAGAGTTCTATACATATATTATATAGATACATATAAATAAAGGGTATATATATATACATATATATATATATATATATATATATATATATATATATACATGTATATACACGTACATGCACGCGCACATAAACAGTGGTCAGTCAAAAAGAAACGAAAATTCACATTTGAGCGATGGCTGTTTTTGAGGATCATTTCTAATATCCAGTAAGTCCATTTGTCATTAAAGGCAGAAATTGCCTATTTACGTAAACAGTGAAGCACGAAAGGGTATTTGTAGTGCTTGGAGGAAGGCAGAAGTGGAGAGAGAGAGGGAGATGAAGAAGAGAGGAAGAAGAAGAAGAAGAAGAAGAAGAAGAAGAAGAAGAAGAAGAAGAAGAAGAAGAAGAAAGAAGAAGAAGAAGAAGAAAGGAAGAAAGGAAGAAAGGAAGAAAGGAAGAAAGGAAGAAAGGAAGAAAGGAAGAAAGGAAGAAAGGAAGAAAGGAAGAAAGGAAGAAAGGAAGAAAGGAAGAAAGGAAGAAAGGAAGAAAGGAAGAAAGGAAGAAAGGAAGAGAAAGGAAGAAAGGAAGAAAGGAAGAAAGGAAGAAAGGAAGAAAGGAAGAAAGGAAGAAAGGAAGAAAGGAAGAAAGGAAGAAAGGAAGAAAGGAAGAAAGGAAGAAAGGAAGAAAGGAAGAAAGGAAGAAAGGAAGAAAGGAAGAAAGGAAGAAAGGAAGAAAGGAAGAAAGGAAGAAAGGAAGAAAGGAAGAAAGGAAGAAAGGAAGAAAGGAAGAAAGAAAGGAAGAAAGGAAGAAAGGAAGAAAGGAAGAAAGGAAGAAAGGAAGAAAGGAAGAAAGGAAGAAAGGAAGAAAGGAAGAAAGGAAGAAAGGAAGAAAGGAAGAAAGGAAGAAAGGAAGAAAGGAAGAAAGGAAGAAAGGAAGAAGAGGAAGAAAGGAAGAAAGGAAGAAAGGAAGAAAGGAAGAAAGGAAGAAAGGAAGAAAGGAAGAAAGGAAGAAAGGAAGAAAGGAAGAAAGGAAGAAAGGAAGAAAGGAAGAAAGGAAGAAAGGAAGAAAGGAAGAAAGGAAGAGAAAGGAAGAAAGGAAGAAAGGAAGAAAGGAAGAAAGGAAGAAAGGAAGAAAGGAAGAAAGGAAGAAAGGAAGAAAGGAAGAAAGGAAGAAAGGAAGAAAGGAAAGAAAGGAAGAAAGGAAGAAAGGAAGAAAGGAAGAAAGGAAGAAAGGAAGAAAGGAAGAAAGGAAGAAAGAAAGGAAAGAAAGAAAGAAAAAAAGAAAGAAAGAAAGAAAGAAAGAAGGAAAGAAAGAAAGAATGAATGGTTGAATGAATGAGTGAATGAATTAATGAATGAATGAATTAACGAATGAATGAGTGAGTGAAAGAAAGAAAAAAAGCAAGGAGAGAGAAAGAGAGGAAGAGACGGAATGGTGAAGAAGAGAAGAGCAGGAGACAGAGTAGTAAATGGAGTCATGCTATAGAAGGAAAAGTGACAAGGATCAGGTCATTTGAGATCCTGAAAGAATGTGTTACGAGCAGATTCAAGGTGACCTTGGTAGCAAGCAGGCAAAAGCAGGTCAACTTTTTCTAAATCCGGAGAAAAGACGGAATAGCGATACTTCATATTTTCGTAAGAAATCACGTAAAGAAACACTGAATTACAGGAATAACAAATCGATATTGCAAACTACTAAGAATAGCAAAATTTCTTTCGTAGCGTCATCCAATAGAGCAGAGTAGTGCAGCAGAAGTGATGCCGCTTATTACGCGCTAGATCTCAATGCAACCCAGTACTGGGATAATAATCAATCTTCCCAGCAATACGGGGTGGTGCGACGACACTAGGTTCCTGTGGAACTAGGTCGCGTCCTCCAACCTGAAAAAGGTGGCAACCGCCTGTGATGAAAATCTGGAGACTGCTCAACACGGCCGTCCTAGGATCGAAGGAGTTAGACTCTGCCAGCACTCGCCACGATTCAGAGAGGAAACCATGAGATTCTCAAGAGCCGAAACTCTACGTACATTTTCAAGAGCTTCATGGATTATGGACGCGGGGAAACGAATAGAACAGATGAAGTGCTAATATCAGTACAGTATATGTGATGGGTTATGTAAAATAAAATTAAAGGAAACTTATTTGAGTAACTGAAAACGAGGCAAGTGATTAGTTAGAGAAGCTTCCGTTCTTTCATTGCAACCAATATAACCACTAACTGCTTGCTGTGACAGCATCGAGTTTTGTATCACATTGGTTATTTGATAAACACACTTGAAATTTTTCGCAACACCACGATCCTATATATCTTCCTAGGGTTTTGCTCAAAGAAGCGATTAATAGAAAATTATATTTCTTTATTAACACACATCAGTACTTTATTCCTTACCTAAAAGCCCGTTGATAAACAACGTAAACATGTATGATTTGGTTAACCCAAGAACGGTGCAGTGCAAAGGCAGGCACGCTCGAACGGTACCCTCATTGAGATCAAATTTTCCAAATTACTCTAAGGGTTGAATAAAACGGAATATGGTGCTCTTGAAGCAACGTAAATTATCGGCACTCTCTTCATAGTCTGTTTTCGGAAGGAAGAGTTATCGATCTCACCTTGGCTGTTGTTGAGTATTCGGTCAGGATCACAGATGTACATGTGCTGTCGATTGCGTGGTAGTACTACAGCACACTGGCTTACTGTTGGACCACGCAGATCCGGATAGTGTCCAGATGTCCACTGAGACTGCGAAGCGGCCGAGACGAGCATCACCCAAAGCAGCAAGTCGACGCTCGGCAGCAACGCCATGCTACAAAAAATCACGTAGTTTTCCAGTATTTCCAACGAGCATATTTTAAAGCATAAAATTCTGCGTCTACATATCTTCAAATTAGCAAATGCAATTGTATGCGCTGACCTGCTTGCCTGTAGCCGGTCCCGGATCACCGATTCAGCAGCCGTGCTTCTCGTTCAGCAACCGTAGACAGCGTCAATGCGATATAAGATCAGTAGAAAACAGTCAGATGAGAGCCCGCACGCTATGAAAAAATTAGGTGCATCTAAAGCCTCTAACGCTATCATACCTTTCGAGAAGAAAGAAATCTATGGAACTGCCAACTATTCAGGAATTGCTATAGCAGGTTTCACCACAAAATTCCAATTTGAAATGAAAGGTAGTTTGAAAAGAAGGTAGGGTTTTTTGTTGGAAACAACTTGCGGGATTCCTAAGAACATGGCGTTGAGTAAGTTAACACGTAAAGGCTTACGTCTTCCTTACTAACCTAATCACAATAACTGAAATAAGCAGTGTATTAGTTATTGTCATCTAACGACTAGAACGGGAAAATCCGACTGAAGAATATTCCACTAATTCTCATTAAAAGAGTAGGGTAAGCACAAGTTTGGTGTTTACAGAATGATTAAGAAGTATATTGCTGATATTTCCGGTTAGAATCAGTCAGAAGCGAAAGCAGAAGTACAACAGAGCTTGTAGAATGCGAATGATCACTGAAACGGATGGTTTCCAGTGATTTATGGAAGATGAAAGCAAGAAACATGAATCTCGCCCTGATATGAGAGGTTTGGAAGGGTTTGAAGCTAGGCACTGCATCATCAGGTGGAACGGATGCCTTGCTGATGTCTATCAGAGTCGCTAAAGAATAGAAGTGATATGGATGAAGTGAAGAACTGAATCTATCAGAAACCGAGCTCCCAACCTTTCAGTTAAATGACTGAATAGACAGTTTTTTGACGTTAGGAATAAGATGTGGCACGATCACCTGTTGTGATGATGGTGTAGCTTAAAAATAAAATAGTAGTCGCACAAATAGAATGATCCCATCAGGACCAGATGTTGGCTTATTTGTTTAACAAAGCATATTTGTTGGAAGCTTATGCGATTTTAACAGACGTTACGCAACACTGTAAAGTTCTCATTCAGACTTAACGAGACCTCCTGTCAGTTGTTTGATTCATTTGCTTTCGTGTGGAGATATTAAACCAGCTTAGCTTGAACGAAGCAGAATGAGAAGCTCTTTCGTAGGCTTAACGTCGAGATGTTTGCAGTGAAATGTTGTTTTTTGTGAATGGAGTACTTTAAGAATTTTCAAGTGAAGCACGAGATTTTTTTTCAAGCGATGAAGACGCAAAAAGATTAGCAGCGATGGAAGAGGAAGGAAGTGAGTGGATTAAGAACTCATCGAAGCTGAGACAATGAATGACTACGACGCGCTGAGGGCGTGGCACAACTGAGCGAAAGGCACCTCGTCGTCGTCGCGACAAATGGCGAATCCTTGTGACGCCGATGATGGACCAGGAAGAACCCCTTCGCTGTTGTCACGTTGTACTGCACGGTATAGCAGACTCAGGACTCCGTGACCGCTCTAAGCAAGGATTTATAGAGCAGTTCGATTTATAGGAACTCCAATAAAGGATAAAGCTATGTTACAACATCACAAGCGAGCTACCTTTCAAACGTCGCTGGATTCACTTCACGAGTATACTGATTTGGGTAGGCATCGATAATTGATAAATAATATTTGGAAGTAAAGCAAGGTAACGAGATTTTTGAGGAACTCGAGCTGTTGCCAACGTGTTGGGCAGTGACATTAGATGCTTCGAGCTAAACCATCCGGGGCAATCAAGCTTATGATCAGCAGTAAATCGAAGGTCTATTACGGCAAAGGATTAGATGCGAATTTGTAAATAGGTTAAGTCTTCGAGCATATTATACGGGACGAGCTTACAATAATTGTTTGCGTCGGTCAAATGATGGATGGAATGGAATTCGACAATGTCGGGCACCCACCACGAAACTGCTAGGAGTCACCATCCGTGACCATAAGCTGTGAAGTAAGGAGACGAAACAGTAACAGAGATGCTATTGACAACTATGAACTGTGTGTTAAACACCACTATGATATACTATAGGAAATCTCCATCATATAATAGGCTCTGAAGAGGTAAGAAGTAATCTAATCAGATATAAAGTGCAGAATGCGAATCAAAGTTCATCTTAGCATCTTACTTACTTACCTAGATACTTGGACAGCCCGACTTCACTGGTTGTGCGGCCCCCAGCACAATCTCCACTTTTTTTTTCTCCTTTGGAGACTTGTCAGTTGAGCCATTTCCTGGGATCCCGAGGTCAGACTGACCAAACTCTGCCCCATCTTAGCATCTATCAACTAGAAATTGTTCAGAGAAACTTTGCACGTTTAAGGTGAGCAAGATTTATTGTGTGCTGCTGACAAATAGCGTAACAATTGGGAACGAATCGATGATTGTGCCAGATCAGCATTCCACACTTTATATATATATATATATATATATATATATATAAATAAATGTAAAGTGTATATGTGTATGTATAGCGTATATATGATGTATGCGAATGCACATGTGTAATGCGAATAATGAGTAAAGTTAAATAATATATACATTTATATATGCATATATACAACGATGCGTGTAACGCAGTGGCTAGAGGAGCTCTGCAGTACAATCTTGATCTTTAGTTCGATCTCACGCCCCGGATTCGATAAGATTAAAAAAGAGTTGTCTTGGTCTAAAAACACTCATCGGTATGCTCCTATAACCTATTGTAAAAAAAAAGCTCTCGGCGTTGATCAATTCCTAAGGAATGGGCCATGCATTCGACTTCATTAAGCATCGTTCGAGGCGATTGAATGCATATCTGACCTTTACAATGACTCGCTGAGGTCTACCAATGTATCGAGCCAGTGCTCCTATCCTCCCAGACAAGTCTGGCACCAATTTGTCGACCCTGGAGAGATGAAAGGCTTGGTGGGTCATGAGCGCGAGGATAGATTCCATGTTGTGTGTTGCAGAGCGCCTCCGACCACTGCGCCACACTTATCCTATAACCCATTTTATTGGCCAAATATCCATTCAGTGACCTCTACAAAGTTACGAGTTGCTCGAATAGTTCTTTAAACCTCATATACACAATATACATGCTAGTTGACGATATTTTACGTTGAGCTAGGTAATCTTATATGTCCCGAGATGAATCGACGACACCGACGAACAGATGTTTTGAAAGATCGCTATTATCTCCCTCATATAACACCTAGTAAAAGAATCGAGCAAAACTTTACGCCTTTTTTTCCATTGTGGCAGGAAATCCAAGCCTTAAAAGCTCGACTCCTAAAACTCGATTTCGTTTTTCTAGACAACCGCTGACATTTTTTTCAATAACTACGGGTATAAGGAGTGTTTGTAACTTAATAGACTTGTAAAAGAGACCTTAGTCTATTATTTAACAACATGTTTAATTTTTTGAACACTGGTATTCGATTGTTCAAGTTGTTAGAATTGAAATATTTAAGAGATCAAGAACAGAATTCAATTCGCTAGGTCTCTCAACATAAGCCCAGCCGCTGCAAGCACCAGCGAAACATTGGAGGACGCCATTGTGTCCCGCTGGCCGAAATCTTGCCTGTCCGTTTGCCTTCGTGTTCTAAATATGAGCGTTGACGAAATTTGGAGAAAAAAGGGGTTTCTTAGGCCTTGGGGAAGCCAGAATTTCACGCTCAGAGAAGTTTTGCCTTCTAAGCAATGATCCATTGATTAACTGCTTCTGCGTAAGTTAAATAAGTACAATATGAGCTGAAATACGTTGGCTTAAATCTTAAAGCAATGATTGTTTTCGCATCAAATGCCTTAAACTAAGTGCATTTCGGAAGTTATGTGTTAAAATGGAAAGCCGCCATCACAATCGCACTCTATGAATTGAAATCGAATCACGTCGAACTGTAACTGTCAAAGAGAAAACTTTTTCTACTTGATAATTTCGTTTGGTCTTCTTTGAAAAACTGGGCAAACTGGAAAAAGTACAATGCATGAAATTTTTTTTCACGACTGATCTTCTGAATCTACCATGTGGATCCCACCATTTCTTGCAATCGATTCGTTTTCTCGCATCCACCACTGGCGACGGACTTCCATTTTTTTTCCGTGTGGATCTGCTGCTCCTTGAGGGATTTTCCTTTCGTCATGAACGTCGTCGAACGATAGTCGAGTCGATTCTCCATGGAACCCTTAGATAGCCAAGCTAGAGCTTCTCCACTTGCTTTGAAAAAGAATGAACATTTCCCAGACAAGTTTAATACCAAATGCTCGACCTTCGAGAGTCGAAAGACTTGGTGAAACCAGGATGGAGTCTCGAACCAGCACCGTGCTAGTGATGAGCAATGTCACTACCACTACACTACCGGCTTCCTAATACATACAGTATATTATATTAAATTTGATATTAGTTACCGAACTCATACTGAAACTCTCATGCAAAATAGTTATCACAATCGACGTTCACAACAAGAACAATGTGGAGTTTTGCAATATTTCAGCAGCGTTGTGGTTGTATGTCTCATAATAAGCTGCCGTGAAAAATTATAGTAGGTAATAAATAAAGTTACATTGTGCCCATACGTTCGATTACTTCCAATGGCTTTAACCTTGCTCTAAGAGATGTGTAGGCAGGAATGATGTTACCAATAAATGACGATCGGCTAGTGAACAGCACGTCACAAAAAGCAAAGCGGACTGAAGAGGAAAATGAATGACATAACGTAATGTCCAGTATCTGAAGCTTTAAGTGAAGACTGAAAGAATTGAGGAGAAATGCTTTTAGTATGTTCAAACTCTATACGTAAGATGATCTCAAGGTTTCCGATCAATGATGAGGGCTGTTGGGGCGGAGCTGGTGCGAGAGTGCGATCGTCTCTCGCAACGCTGCCAAATCCACGAAAAAAAGCACATGTTAATCCGTTGCCGCTCGTTTTGTTTGTGGCAGGAGCGAGCGGATGAGTAAAAAAAAGCTGGTGACTCTAACAAAATGCTCCAAACATGGTCTGATCTGTTGTTTATTAGATGCTTTTAGGTAGCACTTAGTTGAGCGTTTGTAGGGGAAATATGATCTAAGCTGGACAACAACCGCTGCGAAATCTAAAACGGTTTCATAGACGTATTGCTGAGCTTCCACCTCATTCATACGCGTAGGCGGTCGTGCTGATCATGTCTATATTGTCTCATTTTTTGTTTATTGAAGAACGAGGAGAAAAGGACAAGAATGGCAAGAAAAAATGGAAGTGGGAAAAAAAGTATTAGACTTAAACAGAAACGGGAAGAGGAAGCGGATTCGCGCGATGGGCTTTTCTTCTATGCGTTCTCAGATTGACTTGTATCTTGCGTATAGATGGCATCACATTATAAATCCTTGAACGAGGTTTGCATCTCAGTTTGGCCGAAGGCCTGGAATCAAAATTCGGGAAATATTCCTTTTATCTTCTCGCCCTAACTGCAAAATCGACTGCCGTGCTAAAAACATGACATTCGTCGAGTTTTTCGACAAAAAACGACAAGTGGACAAGTACAAGTGGGATTTTTTTGCTGGCAGTTGATGAAAAACGGTTACGAGATTACGTGGGAACACAGGATAAGGTGGACTGATGGCACCGACCCGACAATGTTCAGCACTTAATGTTCGCACTTTTCAACAATTCTGCAGCAGTTATCGTCACTTCGAAAGACACGACTGCACATCTCCAGAGAGTGAGAGGATAGAACAATGAGAATTCCCACCACAATTACCCATTTGTTAAAAAGCAGAACATGATGATAAAACGTGTCCACTATTTAGAATATTGTGAAATTTACATTTCATTCATCTCCCTCAAACAATTCTTTACAGTTATCCAATTATTTACGACTCCTTTTCTTAGCTTCTAACTCGTCGAGAACAAACTCAAAAAGCATTATGTCGCTTTCGAAAGCTCTCTCCACGTGGAACAGCTCACTGCAGGCCAACACAGTGAGAAGCCATCCTCCGTTTAAACAGCTTTGTTTTCTTCTTTTTCATCTAAAGACTCTAAAGATTCTATAACATGAAACTAAAGCCTTCTATGTGAGCACGATCGGATGTTGTAGGTGTAACTGTCGATGGAAATGGGCTATTAGAACGAAAATTAGTACAACTAGCAAGTTGCTGTGGAAAGCCATAGTGGATTAGGCCCTCGACACTGATAACTCTTAAAGGAACACATAGATTAGAATTCATTCGTGGCATGCAGATACCGATGAAGCAGTTAGGAATTTTCATCCACGTAAACTAGTCTGTTTCAATTCACCCACCCAAGAGGAACGAAGTGTTTGATTTGCCGGTAGGGCGAGATCAAACTATTGGTGTACTGCAGTGCAGCTCTAACCACTACGCTACACGCACCCTCTTAAACATCATCCAAATCGAGTGCAATGAATAGCGACGACGTATTTATAACAATAGGTGGAGAAAAAAGATATTTTTTGATCAGTCTGCTGATGTTGATCTTATATTAGTACAC
The DNA here is from genome assembly GCA_018806985.1 of Angiostrongylus vasorum. Classification (NCBI taxonomy): domain Eukaryota; kingdom Metazoa; phylum Nematoda; class Chromadorea; order Rhabditida; family Metastrongylidae; genus Angiostrongylus; species Angiostrongylus vasorum. The sequence continues at coordinate 825,576 of JADANN010000359.1, read as the reverse complement.
ATCAAAGGTAAAAAGAACACTTTCTTATTTGGATAACTGCATAGCCACATGTCTTCACTGGTAGTGGGAACCCCAGCACAAATTCCATTCGTTTATTTCTGGCGCTAATGCTACCTATGGTGGAGGTCTGTTCCGAACACCATGACATCAGCGCGGACCACTCCATTATTCTGAAATCCGACTGTAGATGGATGACATTACCCACGAACAAGTTCACTCATCGCCTGGGTGGTCTTCAAGGAGGACGCTTGCATTCTTTAGTAGTCCATTCTACTATTGTTCTCAGCCATCTGTCATCTGTTCCTCTTGTTATGTGATTGGCCCATCTGCGCTTCGCTATCGATCTATATTCTCCATGATCACGAAGATGAAATGCACTTGGAAATTGACATGGATAAAGGATCAGTCCACGTGCCTGCTCTATAATAGAGTGCTTGGAAGATTGTCGAATTGGAAAAATGAGCGCAGAGTTTTGGGCCTGCTAGTTTGTCGGAGGCTTGTTTGAGACGCCTGAATGCAGCCCATGTCGCTTTCCTTCTTCTGTCTCACTTCTCCTTCAAGTTGTTTACCAAGCATATTGAACGTCCAAGGTACACACATAAGATGGTCTCTATAATCGGTGGGTTTTTTCATGAACTAAGTCTTCGTCCTATTTCTGCGCTGCCTAATGTTTTTGCCTCTTCATTGAGCCCCACCACCGTTCCTGAATCGTTCGTAATTCTTAAAAAGATTACAGTACCGTCAGCGAAACAAATGTGTGTCAGAAATTTTCCATCAGTGCTTATGTCCTTGTCTCAGTCAAGCAAACTTCACTGTGCACTGCAGTAGGGCAGTAAACAGCATTGGCGATATTTTGTCGCCCTGTCGAACCCTTTTTTTCATATGGAATTAGCAACAGGTCGATAGAACAGCTGTACCCTTGTGCTGCAGTTCCGATAACAGTACTAGTGTTCGTACATAGAATGAGCCCACCCCTTGGTCAACGAGCAGTGCTGATAGGAGTGCATTCATTTCGATGTTGTCAAACGCTATCTTGTAGTTGATAAAAGGGAAGACAGAGAGCAAAATGGCATTCCTGACATACTACTATAACCAGCGACACGGTGTGGATGTCGTTCATGCTACTCAATCCTTGTCGAATCCCTGCTTGTTCTACTGGATGAGCTTCGTCCAAAGCCTTTGATGTGCGTAATGGGATAATCATGGGATGGAATAATCTTCATTAACAGCTTGTAGACTACATTCAGCAAGTACATGGTACGGTAGTTTCTTAACTCCCTTCGGTCACCTTTCTTAGGTAGGATGACCGTGCGTGTCATTTTCCAGTGGTCTGTTATTTTCTCCTTCTGAAGTTAACACGTTATATTTGTTGAGAGGAGCACATTTAATTTGGGACCTCCAACTTGAAGGATATTAGCAGTGGTATTGTCGGGTCTTGGAGCAGTACCTCTTTCTTGCTTAATATTAGTTATAGTCCCATCTTTTTTCATTAGGGATGTTAGCGAAGTTTTGTATTCGCACAGATCCCGACTGTGCTTCCTCAGATTAGATCACTTTTGTGCTGCTTCCACTGACTTTTTTCTGTCGATGCCGGTATAAAACCACCTAAAAGTATTCTACAACTAACATTTATTGTCAACTGTGTTAGGTGCGTTGTAGGAGCATCAAGCTTCATTGTTGTTCTGTTCTCGGAAAACATTAGTGGGGTAGAGATGCGGTCTGAACTTCTTGTTTGAGGAACTGAAGCAGGTATGGAACAAATCTGAAGTCTTTCGACGGGCAGCTTGTAGTCCTTGGTCGGTTTCTCGCTTATCTCCTAGTCATATGAGGTGATTTTATTGAAAATATCTTCTACGTTTGTTTTGTTGTTTTGTTGTTTCCTATTTTGTTTTTCTTAGCCAGTGACATTAGTTCTTTCCCAGCTTATGACTGAATCCAACTTTCGCATACAGAAGGTGGTGCTCAGATCCTGTACAAAATCCAAGTACCACTAAGTGTCAAAGAAACATCATTTTTTTCTTGATGAGAATATGATCGATAGCCACATGAGTCGTACCGCTGGAAGACCACCTGGCTCATCAGTGATTTTCTCTTTTTTCGAAAAAATGAATTCCCATGGAAGAGACGTGCAACGGAAGCAAGTCCTACAATACGGTTTCCATTCTCGTTTCGGTTTGCTCTTCCGAATTTCGATATGCTTTGTTCACTTTCGTTGACCATTACCGTTGACTGGATTATTTACTGCAACTGGTTGTAAAACGCATGGAGTTCGCTCTCACTAGCTGCACAAGTTGATGTGCACCGAAAGAAACCGGTATCATCAACATCAGTTGGTTTTTTTTCGGTGCAGAGGTTGGAAACGAAGAATGCCTCTTGGTTCATGGTCACCATCTCGCCTAAGATGATTTGAACGGAAATGAATAGGTGGACGACAAAGCCTACGCCTCTGAAAATTTTTGAATAGGAATTTCAATGCACGAATAAGAATAGTTCCGTCGTGTAATTGGCGCAAATTGGTCTTCATGTTTTTTGTTTAATGCAGGGCGATGACATAGGAAATCTTGTCATGTATAACCTAAACAGGAGGATAAAGATCAGCGTCTTAGGAGACCGTCTGGTGCGAGGTGCAATGCAAGACGCAGACTCTATGGCGCTGCCTTAGGTTTAGGCGTGATCGTTTTGTCTGTTGCCGATGACGTACTGTGCAGCCCAAGATTTGATCGCTTTCCATCGGTTATTTCACTGCCGGACTCCGTAGAAGTGAGCACCCAGTGTGTGGGTTACTTAGGCTGGAGATTTCTGATTTAACCAATGGGGTTTAACAAGCGGCTTAAACCTTCCTTTAGTCGTCGCCACCTAGGACAGTCACCTCCTTTGTAGATTAGACGGAGATTTTCCATCTTGCGGCTGATTTCACACCACAGCGGTAGTGATTTTTGGTATAGGTTTGTTTTTGGATGGGTTTCCCCATGGAAGCGCCGGATTTGTTCTTAGGTTGGGAGGCCCTGCTATGGGAATAAACCCATGTTGAGCACCGCCGTCAGACACGCATTACACATTTCACCCATGAACAGGCGGTAGACCTTCCACACTCGCTGGATCGAATTGATGTGCAAGACTAATGTTCGCCTTGATAAACCTTTGGCAAAAAACACTTTATTTTAAGTAGTTATTCAATACAACATTTCCCAGTATCCTAGGAAGCGTGTTGTGCATTGGTTAAAGATATCGTCATTACGCCCATTGTTTATGATCCAATCCTGTACCCCCTGGCTAGCCAGTCTCTCCACCCATCCGGATATTGGGTTAAAAACACTGAATCGACATTTGAGCAAGATTCTGACCTCACTGTATCAGCCAAATATACATTCAGCCACCTTTGGGAAGCAATGAATGGAGCCGAATGCATGGCTCATTCCTGAGCGGTTGATTAGGGCCTAACGGTTTATTCTTCACTCTTTTGTTAAAATCCGCTAAGCGATGCATTCTATGCAATGACTGTTCAAGCTAAAACTAGTATCAAACCACTAGCAATTGCTGACTGGAGAGCAATTGCTTCTCATCATATTTTTACTGAGGCCTTTAGCAAAAGATAAAGGATTACATTATACATATAAGAAGACATTCATTCCTTAACGTTGTGCTGACAACCGAAAATGGTCTCGTTAGGAAAACCTAAAGCGATGAAGGGTTTCTAGAAAAGTTTCACTCGACTACCCATAATTCAAATACACCTCTCTGGTGAAAAAACTAGGTGAAGATACAACCAAAGTCTGATTGTAAAATACCAGTTAAGGGGAACAAGCCATTTTTTGAACTAAATAAAGATAAAAAGAACTCCATTAAGAATAAAGAACTAAGAATAAGAACGAAGAATAAGAACTCCAAAAAGAACTTCATTAAGAACTAAACCATAACGTGACACTACCTCTATCACCTATGATCCGGGTTAACAACTTAGTAACTCGAGCGGATGCCAACAATTCGTCCATGCGCGCACCAGACCTGCTCTCTGCGCACATCTTGCTAAAGGGGTACAAATAGTAACCGTACTTTTACTAGAATGTTCCTCCTTACTGCTTTTAAAAACTTAACCACAGGCATCTTGGATGCTTTGCCGTAGCAATAGGTTCACTCATATTTGGAATTCTGGATGGAGATGTCGAACTACTCAGTTTAGACGACCTTCTTGAGGTGATAACACCTTGCTTTACGTCACAGGTGTCCAGCAGCCACGACTAAGTCGTTATCACTACTTCTTTTACTGTCTTCCTAAATAATACATCATCCACAGTCATCGTTTATACTATGACGCAAAAAAGATACAAGCGCATGATAGAAATCCAAGCGTATTTTCTGAAGGATTGATGCTTCAGTTCACAGACAAGCAAGTGCTAACGACTTTTTTAAAGGAAGACTATATGAGTGCAACGGAGTAAAACTGATCATAAAATGTGCTTGAGATGGGCAAGCAAATGTAGGGAGCTTTCCCATCAACCAGAAGCATGTTGTCGTTTTCCCACTCTTAATCCCACCGCGACGTGTGCTCTTTGACATTCACCAGGATTAGAGTCATGACCACAACAAAGCTCACACAATGAATTCGCTATTCGCGTAACCCGAGAGGAAACAACCAACAGACGAACATAAAAAGGGGACCAGAAGAAATCACGAAAGCAGCCCTCATTTGCTTGGCATTTGTCGATAGCACAAAAAATAAATTCTCGGCGTTGATCAATCCCTCGAGGAATGGGCCATGCATTCGACTTCATTAAGTATCGTTTGGAGGTGAATGAATGCATATCTGGCCTGTATAATGTAGCTCGCAGTAGCCTAGCGATGTATCGAGCCAGTGCTGCTATTCTACTACGCAAGTCGTCTACCAATTTGCCGACCCCGGAGGGATGGAAGGCTTGGTGGGCCATGGGCGCAAGGATTGATCCCATGTGTATTGTAGTGCCCCTCCGACCACTGTGCCAAATGCGCCTATCCCATTATGATACTTACTTGGATACCTGGACGTTCTGTCTTCACGAGCTGTGCGGACCTAAGCACATATGCCATTCGTTCCTTTCTCTCGCAATCGTAGTCCATGGTGGTGGCCTTATTCGAGCATGGTAGCGCTTGCTAATCTCGTGCAGTGATCTGTAAAACAAGTGCAGCTGCGGGTACAGCTGATCAACCTTGTTTACGAACACGTCCGCACAACGTGTAGGTGGTCGTCCTGGGGGAACGTTTGCATTCTCTTGGAGTCCACTCTATTGTTCTTTTCGTCCACCTGTCGTCCGTTCTTCTCATTATTTGAGCGGCCCATCTATGTTTCGCTATCGATGTATATTCTCCTGGATCTCGAAGATGTGACAGATTTCGAAGGTCAGAGCTTCGCATTCCGGCTAGATATTGAGAGTGTCGGTTATATTTCAGAAGGCATTGCTCAAGCTCTCTGTGAGTAGTGTGAAGCATTCTTGACGTAGTTCAAGTGTCAACTCATCTCTCCGCATCATAACAGAGCGCTGAGAGGACCGTAGAATCGACGAGATGAGCGCGGATTTTCGGGTCCTTCAGTTGGTCGGTGGCTTCTTTGAGAGGCCCGAATGCGGCCCAAGCTGCTCTCCTTCTTCTATCTATTTCCATGTTGTTTTCCATGTTCATTGATCGCCCAAGGTATACGTACGAGGTGGTCTCTGCAATGAGAGAGCAATCCAATTCAATTTTTCCGCCTTCGCACCATGGGTTTTTCATGAAGTGGGTCTTCTTTCGATTTATGCGAAGTCCGATCTTTCTCCCCCGCTTCGTTGAGCTCGTTGATCATCGCCTCTGCTTCACTACTACTTCTTGAGAAGATGATAATGTCGTCGGCAAAACGAAGGTTTGATAGGAATTTTCCATCAATACGTATGCCTTTCTCATCCCAATCGACTGACTTCATTATCCACTGCAGTGCGGCACTGAACAGCTTTGGCGATATTGTGTCGCCCTGTCGAACCCCTTTTTCCTATGGGTATGGTAAGAGGTCGGTGGAAAAGCTGTATTTTCGTAGTGCAGTTCCGATAACAGTCGCACAGATTTCTTATCTACGACGGGTCTACTCCTTGGTCGACGAGCGCTGATAGGATTGCATTCGTTTCGACAGTATCAAACGCTTTTTAGGACTAGAGGCAGGTGGTATTCCCAGCAAACTTCGATGATCCTAGACACGGTTTGGATGTGGTCCATGCAGCAGAATCCTCTTCGAAATCCTGCTTGCTCGACTGGTTGCGCCTCATCCAATGTCCTTGATATGCGTAAAAGGATAATCTTCGTGAAGAGCTTGTAGAGTACACTCAACAAGCATATGGGACGATAGTTACGAAGATCCCTTCGGTCTCCTTTTTTGGGCAGGACGACCGTACGCGACGTCCTCCACTGGTCTGCGATTTTTCTTTTTGAAGGTAGGCTGTCATATGATTTGCGAGAAGTACATGTAAATTGTGGCTTCCAGCTCTAAGAAAATCGGCGGGGACATTGTCTGGTCCTGGAGCTGTGCCTCTTTTCATGCTTTCTATCGCAACTCGAACCTCCGACGGAAAAATTCCAGTGTGGTTTTTCTCCAGCGGGGATATTAGGGTCCGGGAGAGGGATTATGGAACGGAAAACTTGGTGTAGAACGTTTCCGCTATTAATTCCATATCATGGCGGGAACTTTTGACGATCCCATATTCGTTCATCAGAGCTGACAGCGGAACATTATAATCACACAAGTCCCGACGGCATTTTTCAGACTGCTTCTTTCTTCTGCTGCTTCCAGCAGTTTCTTCTGCTTGTACCGTTGTAGATCTTCCTGCAAAGCTATTCTGTAGCTGGCATTTATTACTAGCCATGTCAAACGTGTTGAAGTATTGTCATGCTTCAGTTTCCTTCTCTTTTCGAGCAACTCCTTAGTAGTGACGGAGATGCGATCCGATCTTCTTGCTTGAGGAACTGAGGCGAATTCAGCACAGCTTATCAGTCCTTCGATAAGCAGCTCGTAGTCTTCGGTCGGGTGTTCTTTAATCTGCCAATCACATTTGGATAGAGCTTCGTTGGATAGGGCTTCGTTCAGAATGTTCTCGTCGTATACAGCAAGACTTTTTCCTCGTGGTCGATGGAGAGAGTTCTTTTCCAGCTTGTGGCTGAAATCGAATCTTCGCGCGAAGGAGGCGGTGACCGGAACCAGTACAGAATGACGGGACTACCGATGTGTCAAGTGGGCACCATCTTCTGTTTGTCAGAATATGGTCGATCTCTGCATGAGTGATGCCGTTGGGAGACTCCCATATCCAGCGGCGGCTTTCTTTCTTCTGGAAAAACGAGTTTCCATGAAAGAGACGTGCTGCTGACAGGAGTCCTGCGTGACGGTTCCCATTCTCATTTCTTTCTGCTAATCTAAAATTTCCGATCCTGTATTCGCTCTCGCTGGCCTTTCCTATTCTAGCATTCAAGTCTCCGACAACAAATTTATGATATGCTTTATCATGGCGGATGATTTCCTCCAACTGATAGTAGAACGCAATTAATTCGTACTCATCGGCTGCGTCGGTCGGTGAGTAGCAGTTGATGATTGTGATCTTCTTATGATGCGACAGCTGAAGACGAAGGACGGCTATGCTATCGATTCACAGGGTGGATGACTAGAGTTCAACGAAATTTTTACTATATTCACTTTTTTATTTATTGCCTTTTACAAGTTTTCACGGCAGAGTATTATTTGTGAAACAACTACAGTGATCCTGAGATGTTTGCAAAACTCCAGACCGCAGGTGTCTGCGGTGGGGAACGAACGCGTTATTTCCCCTTCCGGGGAGTAACGCGTTCACCACCACACCATACGGGTCCTTCGTTTGGCCTGCCTCTCAAGTAGTTCTGTCGATCACTACATCACTCATCAACGGAATTGATGTGGTGGTGAACGCTTTACTCCCCGGAAAGCGTAATATCGCGTTCGTTCCCCACTGCAAACACCTGCGGTCCGGAGTTTTGCAAATAACTGAACATCATTATAATAAAAATCTAAGAGGTGACGAATATAATATCGAAAGCAAAATAACATGTACTGCTTAAAAACAAAAAGACTAGTCTCACAAAAGCCATTGCATGAGGTAAGTAAGAGAGAAGTCCTGTTAAAGCTCCGTGAAAAGAGAAACCTAGTAAATGAAGACCGTAAGAAAAAAGCACAGATACTGGTCAAGCCTTATCTCTTGCAGTTAATGACCGGGCATCATCGTAAAACGCTTCCATAACGAGTATACTGAGTCGTCCAAACATGCTTCGCAACTGCGAAATATACTTCTCTGGGTCCTGAAAATACAAAAAATTGGTGTCATCCGAAGTACGAAGTGACAATCGTTTCAAGTTGATTAGGACTAAAACATTCTCACTATCCTGATAGTCGAAGCGTTTTTCCTTCATATCGTCCAGTCCTTCATCGCGAATATGGTTATCAGCTGCTTTTAATACAACTCGATAAAGCTCTCATCGTTGATCAATCCTGAGGGAAGCACCATGCATTCCACGTCATAAACATCGTTAGAGGTGAATGAATCCACGTCTGACCCTTACAATGACTCGCGGTGGCTTACCGATGTATCGAGCCAGTGCTGCTATCCTCCCAGACAAGTCTGGCACAAATTTGTCGACTTGGTGAGGAAGGATGGAAGGCTTGGTGAGCCTGTGCCGCGTGGATCGATCCAATGTGTGTTGCAGGGCGCTTCCGACCACGGTGCTACACGTAACCCCCTGTGTATATAGCTGAACAAGATCACAAAAGGAGTAGAGTATATGTTCACACGTACTTTCAACATCGTTTTTGGCGACCAATGAAGGACACTCAGCAAGTATTTGATCCTTGAATTCTACAACAGGCACTTGAACGCAGCTCTCAACAAGCCGAAATATACGTAGTTCACAAATATGCAGGGTCGTAAATGGACATCGCAACAAGAAAAAAGGTAAGAAGACAACAAAAGAAAACTACGGAAATCAATCACCCTTGCCACATGTTCCCGGTTCGGATTAAGATACTTTCGAACACGGTGTTCTTCCTCTTCTAACATGCGGTCAGCGTACGACATATAGTTAATGACTCCATTTTCTGCCAAGTACTGTAATAGAACACGTCAGCCATAAATTATACCAAAGAAAGGAAAGAGAAAAATAAACGGTTGTAGCATCACCCCCTTTCCTCTCTGACATGTTGCCTTGACGTGAATGAGTACCCGTTGTTTCTGCGAGTCGCGAAGGTTCATCGCCCCACCAAGGTCGTCTAACCTGAAGAGTTCGACACTTCTACCTCTGACGCTGAGGTACAAGTGAAAATCTGCCACGTCAGCCACCATCGGGTTCTCAGTTTTCTTCTTACCAAATGGATTTAAAGTAAAGTGCCTATTAGAAAAAAATGTTACGTTCTTCGAATCCGTCAATCAAGCGAAAGACAGCGATCAGCACTACCGCATAACAGGATCGTATGGATGTTTTACTGGCATACACAGGATTTTACTGAAGAGACTAGAGAAATCCCTGTCGTTCTTGGATGATTCAAGTCGTAGGAGAAGAAACTTAGGTATGATGCACAAGAATCGGCAATTACCATAAGTGGGCCTGGGAATGTGATTTAAGGAAATACAACTCCAACCACATTCAGAGTGGCAATGAGGATAGAAAACAATAGATCTTCAAGCCACAGTGAAATCGACGTACAAAACCGACTGACATCATATAAAACGGTTGCCTAGCGGTTATTTAGTTGGCGTAAAACAAAAGTGTTCGAAACATACCTATGAGCATACCTGTGCAGCTCTCTTCTTATAGTAGGTCACAATCTCCTCTACAAACTCACGCTCGAAACGCTTTCGGTATTGCTCGAGAACATTTTCGAAATAGAAATTTCGTTGATCGCACATTACCACTAGAACAGGTACAATTAACTCAGAAATAAAACTGAGAAAAAGAGAGACAACAGCTCCCTAGAAAAAAACCAAATAATGACAGGAACTGATGCAATCAGAACAACATGATAAAAATTTTTTAAATGTTCCAGTAGTCATGATAGCTGATAATGATGACGACTTCTGCAGGATGGATTGTCTGGAGAAAAGCAGTCCTTATCACCGGACAATAGCTGTTATCTTCAACCAATGTCATGTATAAAAGACCATCGACGGGTGAGATTGCCTTATTCGAACGATGCTCTACTGAAGAACATCCGACTGGATCCGAAGATGAAGACGCTATATCGAGAAGACGAACAACTGTAGATCATCGACTCGGGTCATCGACTCTGACGAAGACGAAAATGTCGAAATGTTAAAGGGTTAAGGATAAAGCTCTCAGCGTTGATCAATTCCTGAAGGATACATTCGACTTCCTCAAGCATCATTGGAGGTGACTGAATGCAAATCTGACCTTTATAAGACTCCTGGCGTCTTGCCGATGTATTGAGCTAATGTTGCTATGCCCCCCAGACAAGTATGCTAGCAATTTGCCAACCCCGGACGGATGGAAGGCTTGGTGAGCCTGGGGCGCGGGGATGCATCTCATGTGTATTATAGAGCCCCCTCAGACCACTGCCCTACACGCGCCTCTATACACCGAAACTTTAGCCGAATAAATCTGTTTATCGATGAAAGAATACATATCGTCGTAGTCTTCGCATCCGTAAAACAAAATGGAGAAAATACATATATAAAATGACTACACAAAGAATAAATATAAAAAAATAGGTACTCAGAATAGCTAATAGGGAAAACTCTCAGAAATAATACACTACTATGACTTATCGAAGATGAAACTAGATCCTACCCCAACTCTCTCGAACACCAATAACCAGACGAGCATCGGTGGTTTCACTGTTTCGTTCGGCTTCGACAAGTCGAAGAGCAGCTGAAAGCAACTTTAAACTTATGTGTTGAAAAAACAACTTTCTTCCATATCTCAAGCATCTCCTGAACGAAACCTATGGTAAGCAAATAACATCTGTTTTCCTAAAATCACAAGACCACTCACTTCCCGCGCTGTTTTTACTCCTGTATTGTCTCGAAACACGACCTTCATTGTTAGGAGGAGAATGGGCAGAAGGAGCGGTCTCAGAATCAATTGCAATAAAGCAACGTGACGTTGTAGGAACAACGACGAAGAATTACGAAGAAATGTATGATTTATACAACTAATATGAAAATTAACTGTGCCGCCTCACCATGAATGGCAGTGGGAGAATAACTGTCTGCTGGTGAAATTTGGTCCATTCATTTATGTACGCTTTCAACAATGCTTGGTCACCTCGCTCCATATAGCACTTTATGCGCTAAAAGAATAACTTAAATATGTCTTATAAACAAACTGAAACAAAAAAAGGACCAAGAAAAAACACACCTGCTTGATGTACCTTCAGAAAAAAGCACAAGAAGGGAATGATTGCACATTGAGGATAATGCTCCCGGCGTTGATCAATCCTTGAGGGATGCCTCATGCATTCGACTTCATTAAGCATCGCTGGAGGTGACTGAATGCATATCTGGCCTTTACAATGTCGCAGTGGTCTACTGATGTATGGAGCTAGTCCTGCTATCCTCTCAGAAAAGTCCGGTACCGATCTGCGAACCCGGGGTGACGAGGACTTGGTAGGCATGGATGCAGAGATCGATCCCATATGTTTTGCAGGGTGGCTGCGAACACTGCGCTACACGCACCCCTCAAGCCATCATAAAGTCAATATTCACTTCTACACCGCATTTAGAGCCTATAGTTAGTTTAAAAATACCTCGATAGCTTCTCGAACATACTTCTTCACGTCCTGGTTGATAGTCGCATGAAGCTTCTTCTTGCCATAATCAACCCACGAATAGATTTTGTAAACGGCGAGAAACAAATCTTGCCATTCCAACTGGGTAACCCTCTAAGATGAAACATTTCTACATCAACTACATCAAAAAAAGCATAGAGAAGTCAATGAAATCTCTTCAGTGATCAGTGCCAAGACAATTTTATGAATTTTCACCATTCATCATCAAAAATTCGACGGAGCATCCGATTCAGCTCTGAAAACCAAACTTATATTTTCGAACACACATTCATTTTTGCATACTCCCTAGCAGAAAGCACCTAAATTCCGCGTGCAAGTACCCTTTACCAGCAGCATGCATTCCTCAATACTACTGCTTCTTTTCAAGTACAGTCAGCACAGACATAGTCAGCTCACATAAATTTATTTCGCTTCTCAAAGTCTCGTGTACACCTTGCGGTACAAGCGCTTTATTTCTTCTACAAGTGCTATACGGATCTCCCTCACATGAGGGAATCTCGAGCCGGTTAGTCGCGAGGCTATGTGGCGCATCTCCAGGTGGCAGATAGGGGGGTTAATCGCGGACCAAAAGCGATCTTTGGTTCCCTGAGACGCAGATGGATCCAGGGGATGGACTCCTTGTTTCTGCTGCGCCGATTTGGTACATACTTTCTGTATCTGCTAGGCGTATTCATGCAGGCGTGTGTGGCTGCATTCTCGCCTATGCGGATTGTATTCTACGAGTTTCGGCTAAAAGCTTGCAATCATGTGACAGGGAAGTATATGGGAGGCGGCTAGGAGTCGCCTCCAACAAATAAGCTCCATGTCCACTCTGGGAGAGCCTGGCAAACTACCCGTGAGTGTACCCAACTCCCACGTTCAGAACCCAGCAACCCATACGTGGGTGTCAAAATGCTAAACACAGTAAAAAAAACGGGCCTCATTCCCCTGATCCCGAAACAGCCCCAATTTACGCTCAACGGAACGAATGTCTCCGAATGCTCCAGGATTGTCTATCTAAGTCGGTAAATTAAACATGTTGAACGACTTAGCTCCAGAGTTGAGCAGAAGGAAACGAGCGGCTTGGGGTGCTTTCAAGAGCATCGAGGATCTAGTGAAGAGGACAAAGAACACCCGACTCCGTGCCCACCTTACTCAACGGTACTTCTTGCCCAAACGTATGCGTCAGAAACCTGGTCGCTGCGTAAGCAGGATGAAAGGTCACTCAGCGTAATCGAACGCACATTCGAAAGGACGATCCTAGGAGTATCCCGTTTCACACAAGTAAGGAATGGGATCCGAAGCTCCGACTTGCGTCGACGATCAAAAAATCAAGGATGCCGTCCTGTACGCCAAACAGTCGAAGATAGGGTGGGCCGGACACGTAATGCGTATGAATGACAACTGATGGACAAGAGCCGTCAGTGCTTGGATTCCTCGGGATGTCAAACGTACTGCAGGAAGACCACTCACCCGACGTCAGAGTTCTTCACGAAGAGCCTAGAAGAAAGATATGATGCTTGACGAGTGCCTAGAGCGAGCAGGACCCGCTGGGTTAGTCTTGCATGCGACAGGGAAAAATGGAAGATTTACTGGCGCCTGCTCGAGTCACTTGACGATGCCGAAGCCACAGCCGAAACGAATCGAATGTGACTAGTGCTAGGAACCGCAAAATAGAAGTGAAGACGGGTCATATAAAACAAAAAATAAGAGAAATTCAAACAATGTAAACTCCAAAGGCAGAAAACCTCCCAACGGATTACCGCCTCATCGTGGCTGGGAAATGTTCCTGGTTGTCAGGCTGCGATGTACAGCAGGCGGATTCATCCTCCCAGCACGGTTCCCAAGCCGAGAAGGAATCCGGTGTTTCCACCAGGTACCCCAGCTAAGAGTAAACCAATATCAGGATCAACTACCGTTCTGGTATCAAAACTAGACGCATGATGGCAAATTTCCCTCTGATCAGGAACCGTGGCGACTGCCTTTGGTGACGACCTGGGGCAGACTTTGGACTGGCTCACCTCGGGACTCCAAGGAACGACAATGACTAAACCAGCAAAGCTCCAAAAAAAATGAAAGTTGTGCTGGGGCCCGCACAACCGGTGAAGACGGGCCATCCAGGTATCCAAATAGGTAAAGGTACAAAAATGGATGGGTTGTCCGAAAACGAACATGGTATGAAAGCATTTCGTCTTCTCTTTTTTTTCTACATTTTTTACTGATCGTAATCCATTCGATGTTGCTACTTCCTATAGAACTCGGCACGATTTTCTATGAATTTCGTAGATTTATTGAGCAAAAAACAGTTTTAATGGACGCTAGATGGTACGATCTTTTTTACCTCAGTTTATGCCGAATGCAGTGCTGACCTTACTAGGAATAGCCGAAGCGCTGGTCGTATTTTTTCCATTCATAATAAGAAGGTTCACCGAAGTTACGGCAATTCAAGCCTAGTAGAATCCCATTAAAATCTCGCAAACTCGAAAGAGTCAGCAATGGTGAGAACGACGTAATAAAGAGGCGTCAATTTTTCTGCACTGTTTGAGAATGCGTCTATAGCGTGGTGGCTAGAGTTGCTCTGCAGTAGGCACACACTTGTTGTTCGACGACATGTCTATGGTTGAACAAGGCATCCGACATTTCAAAGGCTCCAGATTTGTATAAGATTTGTCTGAGAGGATAAAAAACAATGACTTTACGCATCGGTTAGCTCCCGCAAATCATTGTATAGCCCAGATATGCATTCAGTCCTTCTACGGTGTTTATTGGACTCGGATGCCCAGCACATTTTTTCAGGGGGTTGATAAAGGCCGAACGCTTTATGGTTTTCTATTTATCATCTATTTGCCTAGGAGTAATGTCAGTTTGATCAAGAACTTCTGAACACAAGAGTTCAAGGGAGTGTTTCACGAACTCATCACAAATCAAAATCGCCTTCAAAATGGGCGTCATTTCTCCCTAATAATGTTTCAACTTTTTTTTCCTGCCTATTTTCTTCATAGTAAGGGTATAAAGTGAAGTACAACCTCAAGGATGTTGAGATATGAATAAACTTGGAGCCTTAGGTGGGCTTTGTACACGCGAATCCTTTTTCCGTGGGCTCTACATATTGCTCCCGATGACTTGTGATTTTTGATAGCACCTTTAGGGTAAAAAGCTGACTGAGAGAAAAAGCAAAGTCAGGGCCTCGTGCGGCGCAGTGGATGGCACGTGAGCCACAGGAAAGGGTAGTCGCGGGCTCGAAGTTCATCTGAGGTGTTGAGTTTTGCTCAAATCTCAACATCCTTTTCGTTGTATTCCTCCCTTTCAAGTTGCGATAATCATCAGATAGACATGGTTTTGAGGCTTGGAAAGCGGTTTATGTAACCAAACTGATAATTTCATTCCATGGACAAAATAAATTCTGACGAGTGGATTTCATATAATTCATATAAAGCAAATATCCAACTAGCAATGATATGAGGTAATAAGCGACGAGGTAAGGAAACAAATGAGAAAAAAAAGAAGGAAAGGATAGTAAAAGAAACACCATAAAGGAGAATAAGACATTTGATTGCAACAGATTTCACATTACCGGCAACGAAGAACACAACGTTAACAGTTTCACAACCGCATGTTACAGGAGCGCACTTGAGGTGCGCATTGAAATCAATACGTACGGTCGTGAGAGGGATAACGACTCTAGACGACGAAGGAAAACATGCAAAAATGCAGACGGGGTCCTCAACGACTGGCGATAAGGCGCAATGCAGCGATTCGCGCAGTCGTCGCGTCGTCAAGAACCGCGGCTTCCCGCTGGCCGTATGAACAGCTCGCGACGAGCTCGAACACCTACTCTCTATCGTATTGATGAGCTGCGCTCCAACCTTCCTGCGATGGTCCTTCCAGAGTTATACAGTTAACTACGACAAGGCTCATTGCACTTACTTAGAGTTGTGAAAATCATCAAATTGTACATCATGTGGTTAGCTTCATTTTCGATGGTTTCTTAGCGTAAAAAATCCAGATTACTATTGTTACGATTGAGATGACCATATTGGCGACGGTAAACGCAAGAATAATCGCCGAGTTGATTAGGGACACCTGAAAATATGCAGGATGTCATAAGTACTGGCAAAGTTTTTAACACTGTGGTTGTAATTATGGTAACGGGAACAATAACTCTTAACGACTTCAAGATATAGACATAGCAATCGAAAAAAAATTCTTTATGTATTCAAGGAATTCGAAATTCATCATTTTTCAGGAACACATCGCCTTCGTATATTTAGTGTATGGAGACCTCGATGAGCTCTCTTCACATCTTATGTGGGTCCTAGCAGTTCATTCATTAAGCTCATTGTCTTGAAACTGTCATCCACATAGACAGTCGACGTCGTAGGTGGCTTCGGTTGCATCTTGAAGCTCCGTTATTCTTCATTATTAACATGTTGAGTTTTGATCAAGCATAATTTCTTTGGTAACCCGAGATCGCCAGGCCGTGGCGTTCCCAGCACACGCAGTTACCGACTTTTGCGGATCGGGAGGAAGTTTACTGCGCTTCGACTCCTATTCTTCTAGTATGGCAACGAATCCCGCGAACAGTGGGCAGACTGTTCGAAGACGATGAAAGCAGTCGTAGTCATAGTATTCATATCTTTGTAACCTACAAATCCTCTGATTTTGACTAATTGTGAGAATTTGGATCTATCAATGATGTTGACCATCAAAGATCGTGTAAGTCAGCTAAGAGTAATGCAATTGCTAGAATCACCACCTTTTGGAGGAAATATCTGCGCTTGATAGTTAGGTGTTCTTCCGATAAAGATGGACAGAGCACGATGTAAGGGTTAGCAACTATGGAAAAGAAGTCATTCTATGGTCTGCTCAACTGGAAATTGTGTTGGGCCAAGCATAATTCGGTTAGTACTTGCTAAAAAAAATTTCGAACAAGTTCAGACCTGATGAATTCACCACAAAGGTCTTATTTTATGAAAGTTTTTTTCAAATGAAATCATTTTTCTTAGTTATCCATTTGTTATTGGTTGTTGACTATCGATTTCGCATCTTTGCATCTCTTCTTTCAGAATGTGGTTGTAATCATTATTGCACAAGTACAACGATCAGTACCGATGTTGAACAAATCGGCAGTTGATCGACAACCGTTACTGAATCCGTAAAGACGTCAACGGTTCCAATGCCGTCTACTTCTCGAGCCTAAATAAGACTTCCTCTCTATGAATTGACAATAGGTTACACATTTTTTTAGATAATTTAAGGCATTATTTTGAGCTGGGATAAAGGTTATGAGACAGATTGCCTTTCTTCTGCTTCCATGATGATGATGGTAGCCATTCTCTCCGTACAAAGTGGGGCAGTTCTTTGGCGGAGTAATACCATCACAGCCGCCATCGTATTTCAGGCAGAGCGTAATCTGAAACAGTATGTAACCATAATATTCTAAAAAGTGTTAGTCAAGGTCTACAGCTGATTCACCATAAAATTCTAACCTGACACTGAAACTGCAACACAGGGCGATCGGCGTATTTGAAAACATGGTAGGCTTTGGTGGCCAATCTAAGCGAATCGTCGTAGTCGGGAGTGGACAGAAGTACTGCATCAAGGCCGCATCTGAAAGAATTAAGATCCTTTATGCTTATCAAACAGTTCAGTAGTTCATTAAAGTCTTCTACATTTAACATAAACAGCAAGTCTGTCAGTGAGTAAGGCTATTTCATGAGATAATTTTATGAACGTTAGTGATAGAGCCAACGGAAAAGAATCCATTTGGCTATAGAATAGAGTGTTATACGGACTATCTCAGGAAATTGCAAGAAAACCCTTTGATATTCGAGGCGCAGAAGGAATTAGCAAACCGGTTCGTATAGTGGGAAAAAGCATAGTTGCTTTTTACTTTGATGTTTTAAAAAAGTATGCCGGCATATCCTACAAGATTGCACCACTTGATAGTTGAGGGTGTTATAAAAGGTTCGGAGTGAAACGGCTTGAAACAGAATTTTTTTTTACACGACCCGTCTTTCACACCTACTATACGGATCCCAGCACTTCTCGTACTTGGTCTCCTTCCTCGCATCCATCATCCACTAAAGTCTCCCAACTTCTTACGTGTTGCTTCGGCTGCTGCTTGAGGACCTTCCCTTGTTTATTGGCGCCGTTGAGTTCTGGTCGAGTCGATTATCCCTAGAGCCTTGAGATAGTCGGGCTAGAGCGTTCCCACTTAGATTGCAAAGATTGAGTTCTCCCAGACAAGTTCAGTACTAAATTCCCGATCTCGGAGAGATAAGAGGGTTGGTGAGCTTGTGGCGGGATTAAACCAGCACCGTCCTAATGACGACCGGCATCACCAGCACTGTGTTATTCGCCTTTTCACAGATTTGATAAAACAAATACTGACAAATTACACTGTACTGAACCGGCCTCAGCATAAATAATCAATAAACTTCTTTGGATTGTTCATTCAGCTTATACGAGGTTGCTAGGTAACTTTTATTCGGCTAACGTTTCGACGTCTTCGTCTTCCTCAGAGCCGATGATCTGAGTCGATGGCCCATGGTTGTTCTTCTTCTCGATGTGGCGTCTTTGTAGTCCTATCGAGTCGGATTTCCGTCGGTGGAGTACCGTCCGATTCGCTCGTTTAAGTAAAAGTCGGTTTACTACAGTATTATTGCACCTCGTTCTAGTTATTCTAATACCGACTGCTGCAGGCCTGATTATCGACACGAAAAAAATCGTTATCACTTGACAACCAGTCAACAACCGTTTTGTATAAAACAACGTCGTCGGGTGAGATTGCCTTACTCGAGTTTAAACTTTCCACTTGACCTTTCCAGGGTCTGAGGAAAGCGAATTCTGCAGACACGTCAGCTTCATCGTAATAAAGAATAAAACAGTACCCCTTGCTTGCTCAGCAAGAATATAAATTACTTGTTCTCAAGATCGACTTTCTATTAACCTCGACATTGGGTTATAAATGTGTCGTTTCTTTCTCAGCAATCGCGAGGTTGTTAAGCAGCGTACATTTACTTCCATACAATAACACACACAGCACAACCGTAGCTGCCGTTTCGGCAGAGTCGCCTTCTTCAAGGCCTGGAATGGCATAGTGATATGCAATTTATTACGCCAAACGCTTCAATAACATATACAAAAAGATGAGAATCTAAATGGTAGTCACATGGTCAACAGCTTCTCGAAAAACCCACTGTTTTTTACGTGCCTTCCACTGAGGAACAGCCGCTGATCAGCACCGCTTATGGTTGACAACTGCACCTCCCCACATCAACGAAAGAGGGCGATTGCGAGAAACATGTTTCGAACAGCCACCTCCGTGTGTACGAAGAAGAAGATACGAAAAGAATCTCCAATGGCTACGAAATAGTTGCCCCATGAGATAAGTTTAGAAGGTGAACGACGCCCCAAAACCAATGGTTTGGCTGAAAAAAATCCCGTATATCTTGACCTTCATTAGCGATGAAATAAGTGTAGCGACAAAGCGATGCTTAAGAACGGCAGGTCTAGAGGAGTCGGTTGCGATAGTAGGAATACCACCCGATACTCTCCGTCGTCAATTAGTTCGTAACCGCCTGTATGAACGTCTACGTGAAACAGAAAATTGCATAATTTACCTTTTGCCAAGGACGGTGATTGCATGAGTTCAGGTACGGTATACCTGATCTCTTTTAATGATTGTGGAGACGAATATATTGGCGAAATGGGCAGACCTTTATGTACCCGCATAAAGGAACACCTAGATGGAAACCGAAAAAGCAAGACAAGGCACGCCACTAGGGACGGATAGGATACAGAAGCACAGCGGAGATGATTTCAAAGTAAAAGTCAATATCCTTGCACAGGAGACTAAAACACCAGCGCAAAAAACTTCTTGAGGCTTTTTTAGATAAGTCCCAAAAACCCTACAATGAACAGCAGGGAGATAACCCGTGATCTCGCCCAGTACCTTCGTATCGATGGTTGATGTGGGGAAGTGCAGTCGTCAACCATATGCGACGCTGATCAACGGCTCTTCCTCAGTGGAAGGCACGTAAAAAACGGTGGGTTTTTTCGAGAAGCTGTTGACCGTTTGACACCATTTACATTCTTGTCTTTCTGTTTGTATTAATGAAGCGTTTGACCTAGTGAATTGTATATCACTATGCCCTTCCAGGCTCTGAAGAAGGCGATTCTGCCGGAAGGGCGGCTACGGTTCTGTTGCATGTGTGTTATTGTATGGAGGTAAACGTACGCTACTTAAAAAACCTCGCGATTGCTGAGAAAGAAAACGACGCGTTTATAAATTAATTATTTGATCAATGCCGAGCTTAGTAGGAAGTTGGTCGTGGAAATCATTTTTTAATGTTTTTAATTGCAAAGGATCATAGCTATAGGGAGCTAATCGTAATGAGTGGAAGGCTACATATACAACATGAAAAAAACTCGAATGCGATACTCGCTGTAACGAAAATGAACGGCTGATGCGAGCTGAGAATGCGAGCTCAGCGACCACAAATGCCATTGCCTAACCGTTTTTCTTAAATCAATTCTTAAAAAGTAGTACAACTGTGCCTTACATTAGCACAGTCATCTTATATTCAATGGCCAGTTACTGAGGTGACTTTTCTACATGATCTACCATCCGACATTTTGCGCACCCCAGCATTTCGATTCGTTTCCTCGCATCCACATTTCATGAAGGTTTTCGGATTTTTCGTATTGATTCGGTTGCTTCCTTTCAATGTTGTTCAGTGCTGGTCGAGTCGACTCCCAATCGGTTCTTAGGATAGCCGAGCTAGGGGTTCCCACATCTCCATCACAAATAGGCGCTGTCTTTTATGGATTCAAGGGAGCTAGGTGGACTCAAGTGAATCTGGTAGCTATTTTCCGTCGCCGGACGAACTCAAAACCTGGTGGACCCTAATGGATGATCGAGCCAGCGCCTTGCTCGCGCTGAGTGGCACCACTACTACTGCGCTGCTCATCCCCTCGAAATTAAGTTCAGTTGATATTGTTAATGTACACAGACAGTATTGCAGCTTATTGTTAGCATTTTTTTTGAACTGGACGCCCAAAGAAACACCGTATACAGCAGGTACAAAAATTAGAAAGACGCTGCATTAACGCCATAAGAGGGGGAACTGTAAGAAAAGTCCGTGAAGAAAATAGGAAGCATTCCAGAACCTTTGATGAATGAAATCTCACACCTTGTCACCACGTTTCATTTAAGGATATTGTAGAGGTATGGCAGAAATGGCTCACCCTTTTTCACTGAGTATGTCCACACGATCGCCGTAGCCATTGTCGACGTAGCAAGAGTGCACCAACATTCCAAACGTGTCCTTCTCGTTCTCCTCCATACACTCCCACCTGAGGGGAATATGATCGTGAAGGGAGTTTGAGATCAATGAAGAAACTCTTCAAGTAGACCATTGTTTCTCCTAATGGAGTGAGGGCTTGCAGAATACGCTATCCAGTAACGGTATAAAAGTTTTTGCAGTGCACTTTACCACTTTTGTCAGTCAGGAGAAAAAGTGGTTGGTGTGGTACTTTGTGCTTAACTAGATCTGAATTATTTACGTAACTAAAACGTTTTTTCCTGGTCGATAAAGACAGGAATCAAGTCAGCCTGTACAACATCTAGTTGGTTATTGCAGGCCTCTCAAATATTGGACTTGCACAATAGAAATTGTGAACAAAGGTCCATAACTCAAACATCAGGTGGAATCTCTATGAGTTAACTCAAATATAAAGTTTTTCTGATTTTATTAGCATCACAGAAAAGAGTTGAATCCGCTTTCTTTGTCAACTTCTATATCTGGCAGGGTTTCCTTGATTTTTTTTACTTAGTTTCAACGAAGGCCAACTTGAACATTTTCTTAAAGGCAGGCTCGTGCCGGCAGATTTTGAGTGATCTAAGTTTTTTAGTATTCGTAATACAAGAATGATAGGAGTTTTGAAAGAACCGGGACGCCCCACATCGAGTTCAAAGCTCAAAGCTGAAGTTGAACGGGGTCTTTGCTGAGAAATGTTTTCACGCAAACCGTTTATGTTTTCGCGTGCTCAGATGTTTTGGTAGGGGTGGCGAAGACTCACCGATGGTAGACACTCTCACCAAGGCTCGCATAGCGTACGATTTCGCCGTCCGGATTGGCCTTACGAAGAGTGTACGTGCACTGTGGCATCTGATACATCTTCTCACGGAACTGTGTTGTGATCATACTAAAAAAAACAACGTCTTCACATTCCCTGACGATGACCGACGTTTGCATCCAAAACATGAATTCGCTTTGGCTGGAAATGGAGCAAATCGACTCGAGTTTTGTTAATGTTGTTGAGAAACCTCACATTCTAAAGAGCTGGTTCCTTTGACCTTTAAATGTCTAAATCTGAAGAAGCCAGAGTTAGAAGGAAGTTAATTGTTGGCGAGCTAAGACGACTTTACTACCACGTACACATTTGGGAGACGGCGTGCTGGTTACGTAATGTACATTACTTATAGGACAATTCTACTGTAAGTCAAAAAAACTCGAAAGGAAGTGGGTCGCATAAGAGTTAGTTCTGCAGTTGGCCCTTCCCATAAAGCCTACCTGACGGACAGTGGAACGGTAACCTGTTTATCGGCTTCCATGTAAAAGCATTGTATCTTGACCATTTGGTCCACTTTTTGTCATAAACCTGCAAACAATTCATTGGTACAATGTTCAAAACGTCGTACAAGGGAAATATCATGTACTCGCTTCGTGGTATTGAAAATAACGTCGTTTAAATACTATGGCAATACAATACTTAATATCTGTTTTAGAATGTTCTGGTGAACGTAGTGTTTCTTATAGTTCTAGCTGGATTTGAAACTGTTTATCGCAGAAAATCCACCTGCAAAGTATAATTTGACACTTGACACTTGAGTGGCCCGTCCTCACTGGTTGTGCGGCCTCCAGCATAATCTCCATTTTTCGGAGATTTGCTGGCTAAGTCATTGTGGTTTTCTGGAATCCCGAGGACAGCCTGGCCAAAGTCTGTCCCAGGTCGTCACCACGACAGGCAGTCGCAGCCCTTGTGAATCAGAGGGAGATTTGCCACAATGCGACTTTTATACCAGGACGGTGGTGGATACTGGTATTGGTTTAATCTTAGCTAGGCTTCCTGATGGAGACGCCGGACTCCTTCTCGGCTTGGGAGGCCCTGCCAGAGGATGAATCCGCCTGCTGCACATCGCAGTCCGACACTCAGGAACACCTCCCAGCCACGATGAGGCGGTAATCCGTTGGGAAGGCATGGTATAATCTCTCTATGAAATTGAAGTATGCCAGAAAACAGCAACTACAGTTCTGATTTCTTGGTCTAAGAGGAGTATCTCTCCATCGATTTTTTCTGATCCCACCGTCCATTTTTTCCTATTTAATTTGTTGCCACCATTGTTTGAGTTAAGAGCACTCCCACAATCCCACGAAAACAGCATGGGACCACTAAATGCTCGATTCGGTGCAATTGACATGCACACCGCACACTCTTCTTATCAGATTCTGGATTTCTACTGCTTCTGGCGAAAAAGTACAAACGAGCACCTCACTTGACTTCGACGCAGAGTTGCGCAGCTTATGAGTAGTTCAATTAGTTCTTTCCGTAAAGGTGTTGGATTAATTGATCGTCGTCCTAAACCGCATCCGTTTGCATAGGAGATACCTGCTTTGCAGGACACCTACACCTATATTCATAAATCCACGAGTGAATGCGTCAAAGGTATAAGCAAATTCTGCACAGCTCTGATAGCGATCCAATTAACGGAAGAACCGGCGCCCTAGTACAAATGCACTGTCGCTTTGGTTAGAACTTAACTGTGATTTACCCTCGCAAGAGCGCCACATAAATCTAGAACGAAGCGAATGGGAACTTCTCACTTAGAGGGAATCTGTGAAGAAAAAGAAAAGGAATTGAAACCAAATGGAGAGAAGAATGGAAAAACAAAGATGAGTGCAAAAACTGCTTACAGAGTGTGGAACATGAAAACGACAGTCATTTCCACAAAGATGCCGCGTGGATTCAGCTGAAATATCATTGGAGGGAATTGAACGATGTAAACATAACTTTCATTGAAATTAAAACACATAGAAGAATAAAAAACTTCGTTGTTCTAAGAAGAATCTGGACCACTGATTGACAAATTTTCTCGTCTCCATTTGCGAAAACAAAAAAGAAAACCATGAACAGAATTAGGAACCATGAACATCTTCCACACTACATCAGGTTGATCGCCTTCAATGTGCGATCTTTTCAAACAGTCGTGTATTCAGGAGTTCTTGATGCTCTTTAATTGGAATTTGTTCTCCATAAAACTTGAAGATAATCAGTTAGGTAGTGAACACACTTTTGACAGCGAACAGAAAATGTTCACTAACCGATCGATACCTATGCACATTGCATGCATTGAATGGTACTGTGATACCAATGCTCTTGGGATCGGGAAATTTCTCGGGTCCTGCACGGCACTCTTCCTCATGGAAGTGATCCATGACGAAAACGAAGCCGTCGAACGGCTTTTTTTGTCGATGCCCTTACACCGATTCGATCTGGTCCACAAATTATATCTGGGGGTACCAGGCCCTATAAAATTATAGTTTTAGAGCGTCATCATATTGCCACAAGGATACTGAGTCATGAGCGAACTCGTGACGTCATGTGGATTTCATACCCAGGACTATCCTTGCTAGGAGCTCACGTAGTATCCATTACATCAGCTCTGAACTCTGTTAAGCTGAATTTTGCACCCCAGACCATTTTCCCGACATATTGCTGATAGCATCGATAGTGTAAAAACAAGGCTGAGCAATAGGCAAAGTGTGAGCTTCAGCTGCCGTTGAGGATAGTACGTGAGCTCTCAGCAAGGGTAGTTGAAGGTTTAAAGCTCACATGAGATCCATAGTTCTGCTCACAGCTCAACATGCTTGTGGTTGTATTTCATCCCCCGTACCCTGCTATGGAAAAGAATACACCAAATAGAAGTTAACCATTGTTATGTCATACTATTTGTTACTCTAGCTACAATCTTCTTTAATGCTTTGTATACTGTACTAATTAATCAAGGCCACTGCGCTACTTCTAAGTGTTATCGTTCTTCGCGTGTGGGGAAGACTTGACGAGAATTCCTTGGGAAGTCCTATCCGGTATTGAAGATAAACAATTACTAATGGTAAATAAGTTGGCTGCTACATGTGCAATGAGTGTAAACAAGGAAGAGATTTAGTGGCCTATTTCATTTCCTTCATTTCTTTTTTCACATCAGTTTTACTTACTTGTATATGACCGTGGTACGGAGAACAGAATGGTACTGATGCCATTGAATTCATGCGAGGACCTGGTTCGAAATCTACCCATGAACGCTGTTTCCTTCAGAGAGGAGAGGGGAAATTGGTACTAAACATCTTTGCTACCGCTTCAGGAAAATCAACTCAACCAACACGTAACGAGATTCATAAGGAAAAATTAGGAAGAGCGGAGCCCACATGTGAAATCCGAAGGCTTTAGTGAAAAAATGATCTTAAAAAATGAATCAATTGCTATAATATGCGCAGTATGTGAAGTCTGGTCGAGTACAATAATGTAGAAGTAGTATCAATAGTCTATTCCATCTTAACTGTCGAATTCATTCTACTCCATGACGACGCGACCAATAACTGGTATTCCAACCGAAAACACTTCTATTTCTGTCAAAAATAAGATTCATAGAGAAACATAAAGATATTATACGACTAACGGAATTCAGTCTTGCACATGTCCCAAGTAAGCGAATCTGCCAGCGCTTTGTCAAGTTGGTCGAACGATTCCACTGTGAACACCCTCACTGGATTTCCAGTGATCTAAATTCAACATCTTTTTCCCTAACATTATTGAAACTCGTGCTACTATTATAACGCGTTATTTGACATTGAACAGAATACAAATACAAGTATTTGCCATTTTCAACCTATTTTTTTCCTTCGTTCTCATTTCATCTTTCTGTAGCCAGTGACTGTACCGATAGAAGATCCACTCAGTGTTTCTTTTTTCTGACCGTATTCAAGACATTCCTTCAGCGACACCTTGAAGAAAGCTACTTTATCTTAAGGTGATTTGAAGAAAGACCTGATGAAGCTGATGTACGTTGATGAGGTTGGTAACCCCGATAGCGTACAGCATGACGTGAGCGTCGCGCAGCAATTGTGCCGGCTCTGAGACTTCATCCTAGAAATATTAAGCATCCATAGGAAGATGTTGCCTACAAAGCATTATAGGTCCGATGTATTCCTTCAATAAGCAGACACGAGGTTGTTATTATAATAATAAATAATAAATGAATAATAACAACCTCGTGTCTGCTTATTGAAGAAAAACATCGAATTATCAATCAATGCCGAGGTTAACGGAAAGTCGGTCTTAGGAACTGCTACATTTTAGGTTCATTCAAAAAAATTTTTGAAAAGTTCGCGTTTACTCCAATGCCGCTATACACATACGTAGTGACTTCAAGTTCAAGTGACCCTGTAGTACTTCAAGTTGAGGAAGTAGATGTATTGAAGGCATAGAATAGACATTTAGCAGGTGCGTTTCCATCTTTCCATGATTAGTCTGGATCACGTAGCAGAGTGCTCAAGAGTGCCTGGGAATGCATATTGGGTGGGATTTTGCTTCGACCCTGCGCTCTGTGGTACACTAATCCATCCACCTCTCCAATATCGGCAAATTAGTATAGAACTGTTCTAGGACGATAAGAGCACCGAACTCACAGAATGGTATGCATATGGAAGTCACTGAATGCGCCAGAAATGCATTCGACCATCTCAAATGATGTTTGGTTAAGCCGATTGTACAGCACACCCCTCAGGATTAATCAACGCCGAACCCTATTTCATTTCATTAAGTCAGTATCTAGATTTCCCTGACTACTAACATAATGAGCATGAAACCATAATGATGTTAAGATGTTTGCAAAACTCCGGACCACAGGTGGCTGCGGTGAGGAACGAACGCGTTATTACCCTTTCCAAGGGTAGGTTTCCGTTGGCTAATGCATTCACCACCACACTATGCGGGTCTTTCGTTTCGCCTGTCTCTCAGCTAGCACTATAGATCACTTGCCATCAGCAACCACCCGTCAACGGGATTGATCTGGGGACCACAAATCGGCATTGAACTCAGTTGAAGGTGTAGTCTAAATCATAGTGTTAACTTTTCAGTTTTTTATTTTCCGCCTACTACAATTTTCACAGCAGGATACTAAGAAAAAACACAACCACAATGTTGCTGAGAGATTTGCAAAACTCTGGATCGCAGGTGTCTGACGTGGGCTCCCCAGCTCAATTCCGTTGACGGGTGATTGCTAACGCCGCTGGTCGATAGAACTAGCTGAGAGACAGGCGAAACGAAGGGGCCCGCATGGTGTCGTGGTGAACGCGTTACTCCCCGGGAAAGGACAATAGCGCGTTCGTTCCACACCTCAGACACCTGCGGTCCGGAGTTTGCAAATATCTCAGCAACACTATGGTTAACTTTTTTATTCAATGCCTACTACAATTTCTCACGGCATAGTATTATGTGTGACTCAACCACAATGATGCTGAGATATTTGCAAAGCTGTGGACCCCAGGTGTCTGAGGTGAGGAACGAACGCGCTATTGTCCTTCCCGGGAGTAACGCGTTCACCACCACACCATGCGGGTGTTTCGTTTCGCCTTCCTCTCTAGTTTTCTCATCTCAGCTGGTTTTCTATCTATATGTATTATGCTTTATCTGCTGACCTTACGAAAATGTTTGACTAGGTATTAAGCATTCTACATCAGTTGGCGTTAGAATAGCAAGAACATAGCGGAGATGAAGACGAAAGAGGAAGAAGATGAAGACGAAGGAAAAGAATAGCTGGAATAAATATCACCGAGGTTGAGTGAAAGTCGGTTTAGTAATAGTATTATTTCACTATTTGCTAGCTATTCTAATATCCACTGCTACAGGATGGGTTGACGAACGACTGCTGATCATCGACAATGAGGGAAGACGAAGACGTCGAAACTTTAGCCGAGTGAAACTTATGTAACAACCTCGTATAAGCCAATCAATTCAGGGAGATAAATTGACTACTCTCGCTGTCATTAAGTGAAAGTCGGTTTAGTCACAGCATGATTGAAACTATAGTTAGCCTATACAGTGACTTGAAAAGTGCGTGTAGCGTAGTAGTTAGAGAGTCCCTGCAATACAAATGGGATCGATTCCGCACTTCGGGCTCACCTAAGTCTTCGATCCCGCGGGTGTCGGCAAATTGATAGCTGATCTGTTGGGAAGGATAGCAGCACTGACTCGACACATCGGTAAGCACCGAAAATCGCTGGTCATATATGCATTCAATCACCTCTAACCATATTTAATGACGTCGAATGCATGGCGCATCCACCCGCGATTGATTGATCAATAACCGGAACTTTATCCTTTATCCTTTCACAATAACTTGCGGTTGTTTACAGAACCATCAGTACAGCGTTTCTATCGTGCCGGAGAAGTAGCGTTTTTATCCTCCCAGAAAACTCTGGAACAATTTGCCCCATGTCTGGAGGACTTGGTTAGTCAGCCTTCTGTCGGAATGGAACCAATGACACTGCTTATTTCTTAGGGGCAGGTTTAAACACTGTCCTGCATGTTCCCCATTAATACGAAAATATATAAGCAAACACAACACAAAAAACTTGCTAAAAAAATCGTGCGGCATTCAAGGAAAACTGCTCCGTCAGCATTTCTACAATAAGTTGTTTTGGTTCTGCAAGGAACTACACTAAGATTTCGTATTACATTTTCCACAGTCACTATATTTCAGTAGACGGAGCAAGATTAAGCTTTTATATGGTGCGGCTAACCATCAATAACCAGTCTGGGCAGAACGCCTTTTCATGAGATAGTGTCACACCTTAGCAGACGACAAGCGTCGACTCCAGTAAGTGGTCCTTTCATACTGCTAGATCTGAGCCGACACTTGTGGAGAATAGCGCCACCCATCTCACCTGACTTTGTCCGTCGGTAACAACCACGGCCACTCTAGGAATGTTTCCTCCTCGTGCGCCGCTGAATCCGCGTTCCAGTGCTAATTTTAGCGCCTTTCCGGTGTTTGTGGCACCAGAGAGAAAATTAATCCGTTGAATGGCCCATTCCAACTGTAATATATTAAAGACAAAGCATGCGAACTTTCATAATAGCTATCAGTTACGGAAAAAACGTTCGCTACCTAGACAGTTAAAAAACGATTAAAAATCATACCGTAATTCAATGGTCTGCGTTGTCTCAAATACTTAGTTGAAAAATTAGTACTTTCTTTAATGGTCTCAAACATGAAGAATTTTTGCCCCACTGACCTGCGTTGGATGTGTATACTGGTTGAGGGTGAATTCGACTCGGGGAGTCTCGGCATACTGCATAACTGCCATTCGACTGCCTTCGTTGGAGACGTTCAACCGTTCTGCAAGATGCATGGCGAATGCAATCTGAAAGAATCCAAGGAACTTCAGAACATATACACCAAGAAACATCAAAAAAGGTAGACGAGGGCTAAGATTTTTATGTTATATCATGGCTTTAGATACCAATATGATTGGACTACAGATGACGTCGGTATATTGGAGATTTCCACTGGCGTATGAAAAACCAGGAAAAAAAGACTGTGCTTGTTTTCTCTTTTAAGTTAAGCATATTGCACGCCAAGGTACTAATAAAGTTATATCGTCGATCACTTTACCGACCTGGTTCCGAAACGTGTCGTCACCAATGGAACCTGATCCGTCAAGAATGAGGAGGAGGTCAACAGATTTGTTATTAACACATTCTGAAAGGTGGTAATTACGCCAATAAAATCATTGAAAAGTAAGCAGATGAAAGATGACGAACTAAGAGAAACACGGTTTTTCTTTCGAGCATTTATGATTTCAGTGAGAATTCGTCAACTGCCGATTTGTTACTTTTTTTAAAAAAATAGGAACCATAGCACTCATTACCGTGTACCAATTCAGAATCGACGAGTCCATTGTCGATAGGATGAGATGAAATGGCAATGAACAAGACCAGTAGTAGACATATGAGACTCTGAAAAAGCGACACGCAGTTCAAACCCTTCTGCAGGAGGTGATCAACAGGATAGGAGTGAAAATCTCACTGAAGAACTCACAAGCGCTCTGCACATTCTCTGACTGAGCATTATCGCATTCTTGAAGCACTGTATTAATACACGGTGTCACGTCTAGCCTACGAACGTCCTCATTGTCGTATTTCCCTATAGACGCAGTCCTACTGACAGTTTTGTGGGAACTCCAAGGAAGAGTTGGGTTTTGAGGGCGAAAAAAATACACAATCAACTATTATTAGATACGGCTAAAGCAAGAAAGCGATAGAAATGGAGTTCATTATCCAATTTTTTAGCCGAATCGCCAGCCTCCTTTACATATCTGATTCTTTCTCGGCTTAGGCGGGGTTTGCTAATGGGTACACTGAACGAGTTCAAAAGCAGTTGTCGGCTTTAACTTCGTCGATCATTGAGGAGAAATTCGCTCAAAAGCTAATTAGTACTTCCGGAAATGCCTCTAACAAAGGTTTGCGGAAATTTTCAAACAGCTTCACTTCTTATGAAAGATATGCCTATTTATTTCGTTATTTCTCAAATTTCTCAGAGAAAGAGTATAAGATTCAGGGTGATTAGAGAGTGGATTTATGCTTTAGATGCTTTCTTACACCTCGAAAGCCTGCTGAAGTTTTGAAAATGGATTATAATTTGCAGAGTCCAAGAAAGGGTAACCCTTGCTTCGAAGTCCAGCCGAAGTTCCGAGTTTTGTATGATGAATTAGTCAAACTTGGCCTTTCGTGCTAACGAAATGACGGGTTCTGATTCTGCATTTATTAGAGAGTGGAAAAATCCATACGGGGCCGTTAGAATATACGTTATTTAAGTTTTCAAAGCAACGAAGTGCGATACAATAACCTTCTAGTTTTGTCAGGGGTGTAAAAACTGAGCATTGGAGAGTTTTCTTTTTCATTTTTTCTTCATTGTTGACTTTCAGGTGACTGAAGATCTGCTTCAAATCGCGCAAAGAGCTCTTAAAGCACTAGATCGCGACCGATGCAGAGAATTCACGAATAACCGTGAGCACTCACTACTCGCTTACGATTGGATTCAGTGAATGACCATGAGATTTAACAACAATGAAAAGAATACTAAAAAACGGAGGAAAATCGGCCAGAACGAGTGTACATCGGAAGAAAATTCGCTGGTGACAAGATTATACCTTCTTCTGCACACAAAACCAGAAAAAAGTAAAAGAGAAAGAAGGAAGAAAGAAAAAAAAAGAAAGTGAAATGAGTAGCATCCAAATTTATAACGGAACAAATAAAGAAAATGATCTGCCTAGGATCGAGCAGATGATGACATCAGCAAAGCGGGATATCAATGTGATTGAAATCAATGATGCATTTCGAGGAACAAGGAATTGCAATCGGATCCATCGAGAACCGGCATAAACGGCAATCTGTGATGAGACCGTCGCACCTTGTGCGATCGGTGGCGATCACTCATCGAGTTGTTCGGCGGCAGTACAGTCGGCAGTATGGACGGCAGTTCCAAGCACTTGGCTCATTTAGTGCTGGTTGAGAGGATTCCAGATATAAGCTAACTTTCTGCACAATACGTTCTTGGAAGGTTAAGTTGACACGAGTTTTACAAAAGGGTTATTCAGCCAACGTTTCGACGTCGTCGTCTTGTTCAGAGCCGATGATCCGACTCTATGGCCGATGGTTTTTCAAATATTTCTATGCAATATTTTCTATTCGTAACCTTGCCAAAAAAAATTTTTATACTGTTAGAATACGACCTAGCTTTTTTGCACAATATTTCGCATTTTCAACCTTGTGTTTAATATCTTTAAAACATTTTAACGATGATAACTGATGGGCCACTTCTCGACCAATATATTGACTTGAGAATTCAAACAGTATCCATGTTCCTTCATACACATTTCTTGAATGCGGCCTTGGTAATGCTGGCATTTAGTGGTATTGTGAGAGAAAGAAAGAACGTACAAGTGGCAGATCATTTGTGGAGACTATAAATCGCCAGCTACTACAGCGTGAGTGCGAAGTCCACTTTATTCAAGACATCAGGCATTCTTTACAATAAAAAATTCTTTCCACATAGGCTATGAAACACATCACGAAAGACGGAGGCATATCGTACTCAAATAAGGGAAGTAGATGATAATGCGGATATGCTGACACATTTCGGCCAACTCCTTTCTCACAAAGAAACATCTTTCCGGCGTTTTGATGTCGTTAGGGTGAGCTGTAAATGGAATCCTATAACGGAGTCATAATAGTAATCGGAACCGGAGAAAGCGGGTCGGGGATACGGTCTCAAGTCTGAGAACTGGTCTTCGGGACGAGTTCGATGATGGTCGCCTAATCCCTAGGAAAGAAGGAAAAACACGATCATCTCTGATTGATGCCGCCGCTTCGCCCGCATACTCTGACCCCGATAGCCGCTGTTACCGAGTGGATCAGAAACGCGTGGCTTCAGTTTCAACCAATTCAACAGATGCTGGATCGCAGATTTTTTTTCCGTAAAAAAAATTCGAAGAATTTCGCTGTTTTTTGTAAGCAACGAAAAATACTAAGGAAATGACTAGTACGCTGTTTAATCAGCAGTTTACTCCCGGTTAACAGGATCATTTGACCGTTTTATTCGTTCGTTTGATCCAATAGATGGATCTTAACAGTTACAGTTTAAACTCTAAAAAACTCTAAAGCCTTCTATAGGTCCGAAATATAGCACTTTGGTCCAGAAGGTGATGATGTGAGAAATTCATGCAACTCTCTGAATTGCATATCGTTATGTGATACTTTCGTTTCATACAGCTCTTTGCCAGAAAAGAAGAGAGCGCTTTTATTTATTCGATTTACCGTCCTTCACGAAGGAGCGGAAATGATGTAGAAGAAAAAAGTCTATAAAATAACTAGTAAGTCATCTTGTTCTAGTGAACAAAAAAGAATGTCAGTTCTGACTTTATAGTTAAAGCGCGTTTCAAATCACTAACTTTCGAGATCAGTTCTCCGCGAAGCCAGCTTGAAAATTTGAAGAGCGAACACCGGCTAGGCTTTCCTTTTTTCCAAAAAATTGCAGTGCATTGTTCAGAGACCTTTTTCCTCGTTTACTCACATAACAGTCTATCCAAAATTAGAGTTCTGAAGCGAGGCAAAATGAATGCGGCTCAAAAGTGTGTAATCGGATCTTGAGAGATAAGCGAAAGCGATTTGCAACGCTATGCTTTACAGAAAATGATATCGTGAAGGACTGGGGATTGCGGATTAGCGATGATCAATGCAGCGGTAAGTGGAACCGTATTTATTTATCTTCGTAAGAATGAAAGCCAATTTAATTTTTTATTTGTTAAAAAAAGTTCGATGTATCATCGCCCATCAACTCTGTCAGCATTCATTCTCAACAAATAAATATTACCATTAGAGCAGAAGAAAAATCTTAAATTTGAATCCCACTAAGATGTAAGGATTCCCATGAGCAAATTCCTACTTTCATCACTATTCTTTGAGCTGTTGCACCTTTTGAGACGACGTACCTAATGTAAAAATCTATGGCGTGGTGGCTGACAGCGCTTCTCAAGATTTCGCCTTCTTAAGAACTTGTACGGAAATATTTGCACTCTTTGATGGATGACAGCTGCAAAACAAAGAATCGAATGGAAAACGTCTTGGAAACTGCACATTATGCAAAACCGGATCATCTAGATAAATATTCACTTCATATGTGCTCACGGTAAGCATCTGGTTATGAATTTCGGCCACTCACAGGGCGTACTCCATCAATGGTTGATTGCTTCATCAAGGCACAAAAAGTTTCCATAAGTCAGAAAGTCCACTGCAGCGGTTTACTCCCTTAGAAGGACTACTAACCCGAAAAAACGGTTTGATAATCTCCGTAAGAAAAAATTCTATTTCTAATTTTGGTGCTAGCAGCATTTTAATGAAATTGATCCATGCGAATAATAAACAACATGATTTTCTAGTTCTTCTTATGTAGCCTTTTATTAGTAGAGATATCAAAATACGCTATCACAAAAGAAAAGGACTTTGTCAGTTTGTAAGAAACCTATGTGCTGATCTGCGGAGCACCCATCGTTAGTACGACAAGGATCTAGAAAATTTTTCATTGCTATCACTTTTGTACAAGTCGCTCAAGCATCCTCTCAGCTGTATTAAAACTTGTTTCAACCACGAGTTAAGAAGAAACTTTATCTAAAAAGAAAGCAAAGAGTTAGTCCTGCATTACAGAAACATTTTCTGTAAGATTTCATTCCGGCAGGTCTTTCACATCAAAAAGAGTCCAATCTGATTGCCAGAAAAAAATTCCGAAGCTATGAAACACTTCGCATTGTCAGTAAAAAAGTGCAGTGACACTTTCAACAGTACCACGACGACAGGGTCCTGTGATTTTACTCAGCTGCCAAAAACTAAAGTAATGGTAGTCGTTCAAAGTACAGAAGAACAGCTCGATGGAGAAGGAAAAATGTCTTTAAAGGATGGCTTTCAGATGTCAATCATTTCATATGTAAAGGCGAAATAATGACGTGATCATCAAGATTTCGATGAAGCATTCCGATCGTAAGCGCGGTTAAACCCTATAGAGATCTTCGGAAATACCTTTCAACGCGCCCATCTCATAAAAAACATGACTATTAGTTTAGTGAGCCCAAGTGAATTAATGGGCGACGGTTATATCCATGAAGAAATTGACGGCAACATTTAGTGTGTCTTTCACGGAATTGGTGTGGACAGCTCTACGACACTTCATGGAATCAACTGTATGATTCATACCCAAAAAATTTGCCAACGTTGAATAATTCAAACTTGACGTATGCTTTAATAAAAAGCCAAGTAGCAACTGTTTGTCCATCACCTTGAGGTGTTTATGCGTTTTAGTCCTCCACAACCTCAGCACTTTCATTCAGAAGTTTTTGGCGAAGTCATGTCCTTTGTCTCCTTTCCTTCCTACCCACTTTCCTTCCTTCCATTCTTTCTTTTCTATTCTTCATCAAATCTTTGTTCCTCCCACGAATCCTTCTTCGGAACGCCCAGCATGCAGCCGATTTGTTCGATGTGGGTTGTGCTTATTTGGTTCGCGTAGCGAGCGTATTAACGAACTCGTAAAAACGTTCAATTAGTGAATTGTTAGAGGCTGTTAATGGTGTGTTCGGATGCAAATTTATTCATGAGGCGTAATAAAAGAGCTCTCTCGAGCCGAACCATTTATCACGAGCTGGCGGCCGACAGACATGCATATCAGCTGCGAGTGGTGCTGTCAACTCGTCAGATGAGCACGCCATTCAGCAGATTCACTGCCCTCCAACAAACTACTGTCTGGGTTTGCAAGTCATCCATGCGGTTTACGTACGTGCGTCGACAAACTTGATCATAGACGTCTGATTGATTCTTTATCATTTCATTAAGCGGGGATCATTTCAAATCTCGTACAAAACATCCTTATTGACCGAATGCTTAACCTGCCGTCGTTGAATGTGGGGGACATAACCTTAAAAGATATTGTTTGAAATGATGCAAAAAATTTGCCAACTTTTCTTTGGCCAAATAGTACAATTAGGCAACAGTGTTTGTTTTCTAACTACTTGACTAGTAAACTTTGAAGACATCTTGCTTGGATAGTTGGATGGCACGTCTAGTTGTACGGGGCCCTGCATAATTTCCACTTTTTGGCACTTTTGCTGGCCCAGCCATACCGACTCCTTACAGCCCCGAGGTAAACCTACCCGAGACCTGCCCTAGATCGCCACAACTCCAGGCACCCGCGGCCCTTATAGATGAGAGGAAAAATTTGCCACCATGCGACCTTGATGCCAGGACGGTGGTGGATCCTGGTATTGATTTACTCTTAGCAAGGCTTCCTGATGGAAACGGCGTATTTCTTCTCAGCTAGGTAGGCCCTGCTGGGAGATGATTCCCCCCGCTGTATATCGCAGACCCGACACACAGGAACACCTCCTAGCCATGGTGAGGCAGTAAACCATTGGGAGGTTGGCGAAACCTAAGTTTGAGAAAGTCTTGTGTTTTTCTAGTATGCCTCTCTGGACAATGTTAAGCCTTCAAGAAAGATTTAGGCTGCTTGTGGATAAATGACGTTCGGTATTTTATGAGTTTGTTGAACTTTCCTCAAAGACTCATTTTTTCAGTATTTTCGAAAAGAAAAAAAAGAACTTTCGTAACTCACATCCACTTTTGCTCACATCTCATTGCCGAACAAGTAGAAATCAAAAAAATGACTCAAGCTACAATGCAGTACGAGCTTTATTCTGCAGCTCACCTACCTTCAGGACCATTTCCTCCTGACGTTATTAGTCTAACTGTAACCTCTTGCATTAGTTTTTACACTTCTATATTACTGCTTTAATAGCTTTTCAGCAACACGCCATCATGCTTTCGTAGTGTTTTCGGCAGCGTAATTTTTGCAATATGCCGTAGGTTTTGGGATCGATTGCTAGGAATCGGATGCAACAGGAAATCTGCCTCTTAAAATATTCATGAAAGTTCTAGTATTTCTTCAGCAAGTTCAATTTAGTGTCTGGGACATGGCGATGAACTATTTTTCCTCGAACTTCATTAATACTGATGGTAATCGTCGTACTTCTGAACTCTATCGAAAGATGGGAATGCCGTAGTGCTTCACACCTGAGCTTGCATAGCAGGAGAATTTTCGGAAGATTCGTTTAAACCACACAGGATAAAGGGATAACGATTTCAACGTTGAACATTCCCTAAGGGATGATTCACGTATTCGACTTCATCAAGCATCGTTGGAATGTTATAGATCTGGCCCATAGAATGATTTGCGGTGTCTGTGTCAACCGATCGTGGGCTGTATCATGTCAGTGCTCTTATCCTCCCAGACAAGCTGACTACAAATTTTTCGATCCCCAGGAGATGGAGAGTTTGATGAGCACACAGCATAGCATCAAATGCACAACTCCCAGTGTATTTTACGGCATTTCTAGTCCAAATGTACAGAAACAATAAAACGTTTTTAAAAAAAGTTTATAAAGCGAGAGACCATAAAGTTTTATTGCACAGATTTTCTGTAGCCGAACAGAGAAAAAAAGCACCATGATTTAAAAGTCTGTGCCAGGAACAATGACAGGCATAGATTTGAAAAAAATAAAAAATAATCGTTGAGGAAGTAGATGGCACATTTTAGTAATATTAATATCTAATGTCTTACGTTGGTAGGTATAAAAAAGTCGGATTTCTAAGAAAAATGCTTCTATAGCTGGCTGCAAAAAACGTCTGCTGTTCTATTTGGTGCTCGTGCCAAGCCTGAAAGCTCTTTGTCTGCCCTTGAACTTCTGAGTTCTTTGGTTGCGGGATCTACTAAGAGATTCGTCTCAAAATGTCGCAAATACTGTTTTCCGGATAATCGACGGTGCGATCCATAACTGGTTTCGAGCCAAATGCAGTGTTGATCTGCCTATCAGCAAATGCACTTCTGATCTCATTCCTTTGCTGACAAAGCCAAGTATCATTGAATTTGAGATATTTCTTGTCCAGCAGAACATCGTTTGAAAGAAAGCCGGAGCGGACCAGTAAGTGGAAATGAGAAATTAATAAAGTGGGCCAAAATAAAAGAGCTTTCAGACGGTGTATTCTACTCTTCATTATAAAGCTTTGAATTTTTCATACCTACTAACCGAGTTCCAAAAATAAAAAAAGAAAAAGGTCGTAAACTTTTTCACAGGAAATGAATAGCAATGAGACTACGCAACCTAATCGACGACACTTCACAAACAGAGGATCAGAGACCAAATTGTTTAAACATTGCAAAACCTCTTTGAACACCGTCCGAAAAAAGGAAGGCAATTCAAGAATTCTAAAAAATTGACAACAAATTGCATAAACAAGAGAAAATGCTATGAGGAATGAAATCACCACGAACACCTTAGTATAGAAAAACCATCGGATATAACTAAATAATCAGTGTCTACCATGAACATCACCTCCACCCAACTCATGACGTTGGAAGTCATCGTGGTGATGTCGATTCAGCCGAGGTCGTATCTTGATTGGTCAATTCAAGAGCTGTGGCGATGGTGATTGGCTTGACGTCTTCACATCTTTCGGGAGAATTTTTGAAACATATCGTTTTGAGTGGTGAAGGGAACTGTCGGCAATCGTTGGGGCAACATTGGGCTGCAAACAGAAAACTCTGATGGGAATATAACAATAAACAATACTTTAAAAATAAGTGATATCGTTGTGGGAGAGGCATACTGTAATACAGTCAACGGAATACTGCCACCCAAACCGTTAAGCTACCACAGTCACCTACTGAGTCGTTAGTTCTATTCTTATCATCGATGTCTGAGAACAGCAAAATGTTCATTTTCAAATTCGATAATAATCCACCTAGGAAATGTAGTTCTGTCGCAACTGAAGATTAAAGCAAAAATTTCCAACATAAGTCCTCTACTAAACAAATAACTCCTAATCGAAACGCTTGGTTGATGCCAAAGAATTCGTAAATGGGACTATTTTATGTGGGAAATTCAGGAAACTATCCGCATTTCTTCGAGTGTTTTCTTTCTTCAAATTGTTTTCTAAACTTTTCCTGCGACTACTGTTGGTAAGTGGACAGGTAGGCGATCGACAAAGAAATACCCAGAAAATACTGTCACAGAGGGCCAAATTTTAGCCTAGATAGTATCAAGATGAGCGCTAACGAGATTTTCGTTAATATCTTCTACACAGTTGGTGGTCAACACTAACTGACAACGGACTTCGCTCAAAATTCGAGGATTTAAATTATCAATCTTCTTTTAGTAAGACCAAACAGTCCAAGGCGCAATAAGTTTCTAAAAAATCCCTCACGGATGGAAGCATGGATTATATATAGAAAGTGGTCAAATTTGTAGGAAAAATCTTGAAAAATTTGAGAAAAGGGTTTTATTCCAACATGAGATCACCAGCTTCGACGAAAGCGGTCACAGTGCCAGAATTTCAAGACTAATTCGAATAAGTCATTCTTAT
The DNA here is from genome assembly GCA_018806985.1 of Angiostrongylus vasorum. NCBI lineage: Eukaryota > Metazoa > Nematoda > Chromadorea > Rhabditida > Metastrongylidae > Angiostrongylus > Angiostrongylus vasorum. The sequence goes on along the minus strand of JADANN010000359.1, from coordinate 786,695 downwards.
CGTCGCGTAAAATTGTTGCCAACTATGTACGGCAACCAGTGTGTGACTGTCTCAAGCGAATATTAGAACTTACCTACAAGACCAAGAACAGCATGTTTATAGACGAATATGATGGAGAAGTGCGGTCATAAACACCTCTGACAAAGGATAAAAAAAGGGATAAAGCTCTCGGCGTTGATCAATCTTTGAGGGATGCGCCATGCATTCGACTTCATTAAGCATCGTTTGGAGATGATTCAATGCATAACTGGTTTTTACAATGGCTCGCCGTGGCCTAGCGATGTATCGAGCCAGTGCTGCTATCCTCACAGTGGAGGCTTTGGTAGGCCATGGTAGCGGGGTATCGATTCCACGTGTGCGTTGCAGTGGCGCCTCCAACCACTGCGCCACACGCGCCCTTATATTGGAAATGATCGCTTGCGTTTATGCTTGAAGTTTGGCAACGGGGTCATTCACCGGGTTAAGTGGCTAATTAAAGGGACCACGAAAACAAAAAATCGTTAGTGGAAACATTTCTTAATGACCAACTTTCCCATCATACGTAGCTCATCGGTTTGCTATAGCTTGCCTCAATCAAATGGACCCGCACACTATTCCGTATTATGGACATTTTAGACGAACTTCAGCCATTGATTCTCATCATTTAGCAATGTTTCTACCTCAAAACAATTATAATTCTATTTTTTTAGGTCAAATATAGCCTACTTGATGGAACAAAATTCTATTTCAACATTAATGAAAACGTGAACGATTTCGTGACCCAGATCGTACGACCGGGGTTTTCATCTTCAGTAGGAATTCGGCTGCCCACTACATGTCATTTGGCATATCACTTAGCAGATGTGGTAGGTTTAGGCTGCAAAGACAACTGGAATGTCAACGATTGCCCTTGTCGTTGGCGGAATCACCCAAAGTGTAATGATTGCGCATTGTTGTTACCGTTGTGGGTCTTGCGAATACGCCATGTCGTAATAAAACCGTCACGTTCATGTGATTTAAAACAAGCGGTGATTTTTTTCAAGCAACCTCTTCTCTCACATCGATTGTGGGAAACCTTATCCTTGGGAACATTGGGAAGTTGTAATAAAAATTCATGAAGAGCTGTCTTAGTCCATATTGCCTATAGGCTTCATTTCTAAGACCAGGTTATCTAAAGTGCGTTATAATGAGCTCTTTATGACTCAGACACTTAAAAAAATTTCTTCGTCAATTGCTAACAGAGGCAGCAATCTACAAAAAGAATTCCGCCTGGCTTCCTTATGTCCCTAGACTCGTTTCCAAATACTTGATAGTTCCATGGATACCATCATGCTTAAAGTGCCTTTTTCAAGTGATTTTAGGGTTTCGAACATAGAAAAGATTATTTATAGTATTTAAATGATCCCTTCCTGACGAGTACGCGCTTACCTCGACGGGTAGGCGAACGCAGTCTTCGCCCACATGTCGTAACTGAATGGATGCATGAGGTAGGCGAGTTGTGGTGGGATCATCGGCCAGGCAATGCCGCCCACCTTCTGGCGCTTGTCTTTCATCCGACGATTTTGAAACCAAACCTTAATAAGACATCAGTGAAAGAAAGCGGTGTCTTAAACTTTTGCAAATATTAATCAGCAGGGTTATACATTAATGTTTACGAAATTTCTTAAAAAGAATAGCTGTGAGAACATAATGCCACATGGAAATAGAGCCATGTTAAGCTGGTTCACCTTGGCGAATTTTAATAGCAGACAGAGATCAACTCATGACTTTCCGACCCCAGAAAATCATGTCAGTGCCGGAGGTTCTTTTGAAAATTCTTGATCTCTCTCCATTTGCAGTTTTACCCACTTTTTATTCCCCTAGCCCTGCACAGTTCCTTTTTCAACCTCCAATATTCCAGTGCAGTAAACAATAACATATTACATTTTTTTAACCGAGAGGATAGGCCTCATGACAGTAACACCCAACACAATGGCCTCAATTAAAATGTGGTTCCACTTTCGTAAACATTTGACGAATTTTTAATACCGTCGTATAGTAGTTGTCGGCGAACGCACTACTCCTTATCTCTGATAGCTTCTGAAGGCCTCCTTGCCTACATCAATCATCTATGCGCATAACATCTCTTCATATGGCTTTATGCAGTCAAATCCTTCATCCCACGAGACCAATGAATTACGCTCTAAGAGTTTACCCCACCAGCATTGCGAAGTTGAACTACGGTAGCTGATTATAGATAATGGGATACGGTAACCCAAAGGGAGCTTGAAGAACTAGCGGTGTAGTTCTCTGGACAGGAAATGACTTCATCCGAAATTTATTCAGCTGGTACTATAATGGACACCGTCGTGATAAGAGAGACAAAAGGAAACTATGTCAAGACTAAAATGTAAAAAAAAGGCAAGGGAACTACGGAATAATATTCCAAAACAGATCTTAACAAAGAAAACCTGGACCAGTTAGACAATTTTTTAGGGTTTTCTACGATTATAACCACTTGAATATAATAGCCAAATAGCACTTATATTGATCTCAAGTCATTTTTAAAAAGAAGGGAGCGTTTAAGACAGATTTTCGTTATTTAATATTTCCTTCCATGAAGATGAAACGCTGCACATTTTGCATTCCATAGTTAGGAAATGCCCAACATGAGTACAAACTGAACTGTCGAAATCTTATTTTTTTGCCAAGACAGCACTTCGTGGTAGCGAAGAAGATCTTGTAATTCACTTGCAATAAGAATATATATAGTAAGGATTAGGAAAAGCTTGTAGTATGGGCATAGACTTCATAAGAAGGAGAATATTATCTACTTCAAACGAGTGTGCATTCACAGCTCACTTACTACCGCACAATGCTCACCTTTATGGTGCCTTCAGGAAGATTTAATTCGGCGGCCAGTTCTCCTCTAGTCTTTCGCGACACATAGTTCTCTTTCGCAAATTCACGCTCTAATCGACCGATCTGCTCTCGAGAAAAGGCAGTACGGTAGCGCCGGATCTGGTTGTCTTCACGGGGATCTGAATGACTAGCTCTAATAAGTTGAAAGAAAAAAAAACGCATGGGATTTCATCACTTAGATAAAGAGAGGGAACGTGTAGGCAATACAAAGCAACTTCATAAAATTTGTTATTATAGCACTCATAGTTTATTTCGTCTTGTTCAATTTCAAACATCTAAAATAAAAGCTAAGCATTTAAAATATCGAAAAAAGACTGCCATGAAATACTTAGCTATGTAATTGCTACTACTTTTACCACTGCTACTGTAATTCAAAAGGGCGGATAGCACAGTGGTAGCGATGTTCGTCATCACTAGCATAGTGCTAGTTCGATTCCGCTCGTAGCTAACCAATTCCTTCATCTTTCAGGGGTCGGGAAATAAGCACCGGACTTGTCCGAGAAAAAAGCACTCTCTGCAATCCAATTGGGAGCGCTCCAGCTTGGTTATATCACAACTCCAGGGAGAATTGCTCGACCAGCATTCTACGACATTCAAGATGAAATGAAAATCCTCAGGCAGCAACCGAAATCACACGTATAGTTGGAAGATCTTCGTGGAAAACGGATGCGAGGAAAAGAAGAATCGAATGTGAGAACTGCTGGGGATCCGCAAAGTAGACGTGAAGATAGGTTAGATGAAATAAAAAAACTGTAATTCAACAAAGTTGCTAAGTTTGCACCACCAGAAAGAACTCCAAAGCCTACTGTGCTTAGGATAATTGGAAAAAACAGTTTGGTACTATAGTCTGGCATTTTTCGGGCTTTAAAGGGAGAAATCTTCCAGAAACAAATGCTTTGTAACAAAGTGTTCTGTCGATTCACTAATAGTACAAAAGTGTCATCATGAGGGTTGATCAGCGCCGAAAAAATTCGTGGATTTGACTCGTTTATTCGGTGGTGGTGGTGTTTTCGTTCAACATAAGCTCATTAACGACTATAGTGCCGCTATGGAAAACATTTAATCGAGAAAATGGCTTTAATTGACGCAGAAGGTCTTGGCGCCGTTTATGAGGTATACGGTGTCGAGTGGGAGTGTGCTCAATTACTAGTCAGTACTAGTTTGTGACTAATTGACGGACAAATTATCAACGACAGCAAGTCGTAGAAATGCTCTTTAATTGCGCATTATTGAGCGATTAGCGTATGTCTTGCAAAAATGTTCACGCCACGGTGAATGAGGACGGAATACTCGGAAGATTAGCTTCATCCGTTAGGGTGCTAGCTTTTCATTACTAGTTATTTGCCAGAAATGATATGCTTTGAATGAGCGCTGCTTAACGGGTATGAAATTCCCTAGTCTTTTCCGGTTAACTGGCTAGTAGTAATTTAGTATCCTAACTAGTACTGTCATAAAAATTGCCTGAAAACAACCACTTCCATGAAAATGCCCTCATTCGACTACTTCTGGTTCCTCTACAAAGATTTTGGGTGAGAGTTCATTTGAAGTACATAGGAAATACGAGAGAGACAAAGAAATCTCAGAGATGACTCTCTTATGGGTCATTCTTTAGCCAACTACGAATGATCAGACAGAGTAAAAGTGGAATTAAAGTTGAACTAGTAATCATCAGAAACTACCTGCTTCGGATAGATAACAAGGAGGAAGGAGAAAAAAAGAAGAATGGTGAAATTAAGCAGGTGCACAAGCTGTTTGCACTTGTCAAGTGTTCTACAACAAGACAGGTTTTCCCACACAAATAGTGCCATCTTTGAATTTAAAACCCCCTCAATACGACCAGGAAAATATGTAACAGAACGTCAACGGTTTCCTGTGATCGGTTGCGAATCGCTGGCAGAGTACGTGTGTTGTGCATTCACAGGAACGGCTCACTACCGTATGATCCCATCGCAATTATCGCACCTTGTGGCGGTGTTGGCACCGCGAAAGAACATGTTTATGCTGGCGCGCGACGAGTTTACAATCAGGCTCGTTTACGGCGCTAAATAAAGGCGTACCGCGCTGGACTCAACCACGATTCACCTGTCGGCTTACTGTACTTTGGACAAACCTCATAACTGTCTCTCTCTTCCTTTCGGTCGTTTAGTGATTGTCTAACCATTCACCTCTTTCATTTTCTCTCTCCCTCCCTCTTTCCCTCTCTTTCTTACTTTACAACTTAATCGTAGAGCAATCACACACGCAGACATTTTGCGAAATCAGTTTTATGACGCGAAAATCGTCTCAACGCACAGCGATTCATCTGCGGCTACCCAAGATCACTGCCGTTATTTCCATGCTCTCATGGTGAACATCGCTGATAAGGTGGTTAATTTATTAGATTATTTGCTCCGTAGGGTTAGGTTCGAAGAAAGGGTAAAGATTTACGTCCATGTTCGTGGTAAGGCTACTACTACTAGACTACAACATAGCAAAGATTCCCGTTTTTCTATCAAGAATAACTCTTTTTTCTTGTGAGAATTTTGCACACTAACAACCTATTTTAGATTGGCCAAAAAGTGAGACCTTCGTAGAGCAGATAGAAAATCTCAGCCTATAATAATTCCTTGCAAAAGTAGCTAACATCGAAACGTATTTATGGTCAAAAACACGTTAAACGGCATTCTACCGTTGTTTTCTTGGGCTGTTAAAGAAGTGATCAATCTCAGTTTTATGAAAAACAATACGTTATTTGAGAAGAGTGTAGAAATTGCAGGTACATAAAAGTAGGATCTGCTGACAGATAAGCTTTCAACACCATAGGGATAGCCTCAATAACCCTAGCAATCGCAAAATATAACTTTCTAACCTTCACCTGGGAAGTTTCTCATTTAGCGTATCAGCTCCTACAGGTGAGCTCAAATGGGTGCACATAATTCATTCATCATTTTTTCGTTGTAAGAAGCAATGTCGTGACTTTTGATAACATTGTCTATGATTCTTTAGCTTGACAGAGTCTCTTTCCCTTCCTATTTTTTCAACGAGTATTCGTGAAATGGACTTAACCGCTGCTTTGCATGAAAAACCTGCAGATGTGTCAATGAGCAGAAGCGTGTGATAGCAACAGCAGTGGCAACAGCAGAGACGGAAAACGAATGACGAATCGTTGACGGTTTTTGTTTCATGAACGCAATTAAGTGTATGTAAATCTGTGTTGATTAGCTCATTAATCTCAGTATGTCCAGTTGCGATGGGTGATTTTGTGGCGAACATAATGTATGGAAGCGAAGCAGCACGGTAATTAGGCAGGCCGTCCGGCCAGCCAGACAGCCAGCCCTCTCGGAGACGATCGTTTGTCACTATCACACGTGTCCGCGGGAACTGTCCAGCCTAGGAAAATAATGAAAAGAAGACCTAAGAACGACGTTCAGGACCGTCATATCGATCAAACAAGGTTCTGAACAAAAAACAGCCCCACAGATCTTCTTAACAGCTGTCACATTGTGCATGACCCACTTGGATGCTGTAGAATAACAGAACGATGATTAATAGACAAATATCTTCACTGGAAAAAAAACAAGAATTAAATGATGGGTTCATTTCGGTGATAAGATCACATCTGAAGGACCACATCCTTACAACCGCTTTTAATTAACTCAGAACATAAATGCTTTATTTGCCTTCCCAGCTGTCATTATTGACTGATGTTCCGACCAACAGGATCAAATTCTGTAATAATTGTATTTTTGTTGTAAGAAAGCATCATACATGGAAGAGGAAGGCAAACAGTTTCCCAAACCTTTTTTGCCCAGCGTGATCTAAACAATACAGATCGAGCCGTTCATATTATTTCATCATTCAAGGTGTTCCGATGAGCTGTGGTGTAAAGTGTTGGATTGGTTCCCCAGTACTGTCCATCAAGACGTGGACGAGTTCTATGTGCTCGTGACCACAAATGAACCTATGCAGAAATACGTGGCCCTTCTTAGAGCGAATGCATTCCTATAGTGGCAAAGCTCCCTCTGATCTACAAAAACCGGTGACTCTCTGTGGTCACGAACAGGGAAACGCTCAAATATTGAATTCAGTGGATTTATGGAATAAGATCTTCCCAAATCAGCAACATGATTGCTACAAGAAATTTTCACTGTCGCCAATACTATTCGTCACAAAGACGGAAAATCCAAGATTCCATATAGTGACGAGTGGGGATGCCTTAGAAGATAAGTTTCAATGCTTTTTAGAGTTATATTAACAAACAATGAGATGATGAAAAGGTGAAGACCTATATGAAAGTATTTGAGGGATCATAAAAACTGTTGACTTGAGCCAAACGATGATCACGTGAGACGGGTGTTGGTAAAATTATGCAAATCTTCAGATCTATGACGTCTAGCGATTCCCTCTTCAGAAACACTTGAGGGACATCATCTTGATGAGCGCAAGTGCCAGGGTGGACTAAATCTCACGAATATTCTTTCTCACTTTGATGATAACTTTTTTGAAGGATAGACACACAGTTGGTTAATGGACACAGATTCTCATATGTGAATCTGAAGTAGAACATTTTGAAGCCCTACAGTATGCGCACCTTGGCTTACATAAGGATGATGTTGTGAGCTGCTCGTCGGCACGCGAAGTTCTCGTTGAGAGTAGTCCTCGTCGGAACCGCTGACAGGACCTTGGCTCACGAGGCGAGGTAAGCTTAATGTTGCGGATAAGGTTGCACACAAAATATTCGAATAAAATGCTAGGCCGTATATCTAACTGAAATCTTGAATTGGCAGGAACAGAAAGATTTATGGGAAGTTTTAAGGTCCACTTGCGATAAGAGTTATCGGGATTGTTTGTAGATCGCTTTTTTCTAATAAATAGTAAACATATCGCACACACGAAAATCTCATGAAAATTCTAAACTCTGAGGCAGTTTTTTAACTTGCAGTGTAATTTTACGGAACACATAACATTTTTAAAAAAAATCTCCTAGTATGACAACGATGAATTGTTGTCGAGATGTATTGAACCCATGTGACAACAGAGATGTTTATTGACGGCAATAACTTCAACTATCAAAAAAGAACGCCAAAGATGAGTCGGTGCGAATCAGTGCTTACCTTGTTCCCGATTAACGAGTCGATGGCGAACGACTGCATAGTGATAGAGATCGTGATGGGATTGAGGAGAAGTGGGAGGCCTCGCCACCAGACGACGACTTCTTTGGAGGTGATTACGGTAGCCACGCCCCGAGTCGCTTAGGCCAATCAGCGATCACCTTATTGCGGATAATTGGTGTCGTCCAGCCGACGTGATGACCGCGCCGCCGACGAACAGGAACAATGACGTCGAAATCACTAGTAAATAGGAAGGGAGTTGAAGAACTAGTGCCGAAGGGCAGATATCCGCTTCGCTTCCGGGTATTTTTCCTCTGCTATAGTGGCCTTTTCCATTCCCATTGAAGCACGCGATGGCAAGAAGAAACTCCTTAGGGAATCGAAGAGCAGCGATAAGTTTTTATGGGAAAGAGCTTTGCAAACAAGCCTATGTTACCAAAAGTGAGAAAGACATAGGTAGTACTAAGATATCGTATTTTTCCCTAGATCGTCGATTGTTCATTTTTTTTCCTTCTCTTGGTTCAACTTGTATTCACGGAGAACATCCATTACAGTGTTCTAAGACATTTCTCCCAGGTCGAGTAAGATATCCTTAGGGATTACAGTTCGACAAAAACATCTCTGTTGAAAGCGTAATTTCTTGTTCTGTACAATTCGTATCCGTTTTCTAATATTGATTTTTTCTACTCGATTTAAACAGTGTTCTCACTATTCAAATTTTATCTGAGACATTTGCAATACGTAAAGATTAAGTATGTGAGAACTTGAAGAGTTAGATTTACAGGCGTTTCTCCATGCTATTCATTCTGTGATGGACGCAGTAGGATAGCGCTGTGGTCGGAGGCGCCCTGCAATACACACTGGATCGAATCCCGCACCCCTGACCCACCAAGTCTTCTATCACTCCGCGCTCGGCAAATTGATACCAGACTTGTCTGGGAGGATGGTGGTACTGCATCGTGGGCCATCGGTGGGCCTCCGCGAGTTATTGTAGAGGCCAGATATGCATTTCGTCATCTCCAAACAATGTTTGATGAGGTCGAATGCATGGTGTATCCTTAAGGGATTGATAATCGCCAAGAGCTTTATCCTTTATCCTTTATCCATTCTGTGTTATGGTACGCGTAATGAAATGGTTAGACGCGCACTGCAACAGACATTTCCCCTTTGCTTCGATCTCTAGTAGAAAAAACCATTCATTCTATCCCACAAAATCGGAAAATTGGTAACAGTCTGGAAAGTCAAAAACCCTGATTTTGCAGTTCAGTATGCAACTAAAAGTCGTTGGACGTGGAAATCTATCTAGTCACTTTTGCAATAATTATTGGAGTACATCGTATGGTGCATTACTTAGCGATTGATCAACCACGATCGCTTATTCTGTTAGTCGACTACTTCCCATTGTTATACTCAATTTCGTCAATGCTTATGAAGAGCTTTAATTTGCATTTGAGGGAGAATTCAGATGGTTATTTTTGATTCCATGTGTGTTGCGTTTGACGCTAATAAATCATCACGATTTTAAATAAACGCTTTTCATTCACATAAGAAAAAGAAGAGGCATTTTTCTCCTTTCAGATGACGGATGGTGTAAGAACACGTTAAGACGGAGGAAAGGGACAATGTTGCTGTGTTCTCGTCGAGGATTCGCATAATTCACCTGTCACCGCTTGTAATTCAATCGCGGATTTGGGACCTGAATAAAAAATCACTAAATTCTGCATTCGCCACTGTAGAAAGCCAAACCTGCCGAGTGCACTTCTATCCTCTAAAGGACGCAAAAGACACTCGAAGCACCACGATTTTCTTACAATTTTTTCTAATTCAAACTGGCTTTAGCGAAAAGTGCTCGCAGAGGACTTGCCTAAGCTCCACCATCGAAGCTCAGGTCACGCGGTGAAAGTTGCCGTGCTTTTAAAGCGCATTGGAAGCCGCTTTTTGAAAAGTAAACCCAATCTTCCTTCTCTATGTACTTCCTAACCATTAGATTGTAAATATTAGTTGAACTGGAATACAATATAAAAAAGAGTGTGCGCCCACATACTTACACATCCAAGAATACCTCCACATATGTTACATGTTTCGACACAGTGGAAAAATCGAGTCCAGCTCCTGATCATGTCTCTACCTCAAATGGTCGCAATTGGTAAGCGCATAACAACCTATTTGCCACAAGGGCCATGCCATATACATGAGTCCGAGGTTCTTCACATGGGAAAGATATGCAAAGTTCGACTCATTGTCACATGGACTACTACTTGCCGGCAGTTTATGACATCTGGGCACTGTTATCCGTAACTAATGCAGGTGCAGCACTTCCGTCCATTTACGACCATCAACTACACAACATTCGCCTCGTCCTCCAAATGATGGCGCAGTCAAGACGCAAAAGAACTATCACCGGCGAAAATCGACGCGGTGGTGGTTATCTCTTGCGGGTATTTCCCATCATCTCCTTACTAATCGTTGCTCTTCAACCGTTTCATTTTCTTCAGCGCTTCACTCAGCTACCCCTTTAGAAATACAAACTTGGTAAAACTGTTTCCTACTAGAAAAAACAGTTACGAGTTTATTGCTAATGACTCATTATACCTAAGTCCCGAAGCTAGTTGCTTTTATTTGGTTTATGCATTATTTGATGAAGTTTACTTCTACACAGAACCTCAATTGAGTGCTTTCGAATGCTTCAGGAGCATGTGCGAATTCGAGTAAGTTTGCTCATTTAGCAACTCTCTCTTGTATTTCGTAATGAAAACTTGAAAACGTGGTGAAATGAAGAATTTATCAAAAGATAAAAAACGCGGAAGTGGGGGTAAACAGCGGTTGTGGTTATGGTAAATTCTAAAAGAAGCTTAGAAGATGAACGACCTTAAAGCAAAGAACAACCCTAATTTTGGTAGATTCTGAAAACGGCCTAGAAGAGGCATCACGTTTCCTGTAAGCCAAGATGTCCGTAATCGATTATTATACACGGAAGCACAATGCTAGATAAGCATTTGACACATTCGCAACGATGCCCACTGCCTTCACTGCGAATGGTGCGAAAGTAATGGGCGCACTCAATTTTGACCCGACATATATCACACCAGAAGAATTCTATACGAGTCTAAAGGGCTATAAATGCTTGAAGATTGTCTTAATATCTAGTTAAGGTAAACCTGGCAGAATGTCACTTGTGGTTCAGTGAAACGACAAATACTTATTCTGTCGGTGATCAGTAAGATTTTCATTAACTCGTCTTCGTGGGCGTACTGGAATTGGCGACATGAAAGAGTGGACAGAATTTTCGCCTTGTGCATGGCAACCACTTTTTGCTCAAACAGAAGGAAAACCTCTAAATTTACAGCAAAATGGAGCGATACTGTGCTAAGACAGAGACGTACAACTGGTAAGGTGTGCTTTTGAGTAAAGCTGCTGGGCCAAAGAAAGTGCAGTATTTGCCCACAGAGAGGGATTTCAACTTGATGGGATTTACTTTCTCCATAATTTTACGTTGTGCCGCAATGAATGCAACAATATAGCTCGCAGAGATGTTAAAAAATTTGTAGAAGGAGCTGTAAAACAATGAAACTAGGAAAAAAGAAAAGAAATGATGGGGATGATGAAATAAACTGGACGAAGAAATGAAACGACTTCATACATTGCTAGGGCATTGAAATTCACCGTATCACCAACAGTCTCGTTGATAGTCGAGTGACTCGAGCGGACGCCTGTAAATCTTCCATTTTTCCCTGTCGCGAGCAAGAGTCGCCCATTGGGTTCTGCTCGCTCGAGAGACTCGTTGAGCATCTTACCTTTCTTCTAGGCTTTGCGTGAAGAACTCTGGCCATCGGGGCGGTGGTCTTCCTGCAGTGCGTTTGAAATCCTGAGGAAATCAGTCACTAACGGCTCTTATCCATCGGTTGTAGTTCACACGTAAATTCACTGTGTAAACTAAATGTGTATTCCATTATCTACATGCTGTTTAATGGAGTCCAACGTGGCGCGAATTCTCAAAGCATGCATCGACGCCGAGCGCTGCATTTCTTGAACCCATTTTTCAAAACTGGCTTTTAGACTCGCTTTTTTGTTTTGCCCTTACCGTTGCAGAGGCATGAATAATTTCCAACTTATTGCTCTAAAAGGCATTATCACATTAACAGCATACTTGAAAAAAGCATTTGATGAAAAAAAACGTTCTGGCTAATCATTCTTTGCTTCACAGTAGTGTCCATCTCTGAGAGCTGTTGACAACTGGTTGTTTTTGTAACATCTTCTTCGTTCGGTTGGATGCACCATGCTGACTCGGACAGTCAATTACTTGCAGTGACTGCTGCCGTCCTAGACGAATCCTGGTCACGAGACTACACATTTCTCTCGTTCCAGAAGAATCAGCAACTGAGTGACCTTAGGACCCCCCCGAGCACCGCTTCCAAGAAACAAAGGATGCGCTCGACTGGTATGCAACAAATCAGTGCGGTGAGAAAGAAACAGTTCTTCAATTCCTCTTCGAAGCCAAACATTCTGCGATATTTTGTGAATGTTCCTTTTTCCTGAAATTGCATGAATTTCTACCACTGAAGGAAATGAGTGAAAAAGTGCTGAGACTGGTATGACATGTGGTGATGAGTATTATAGGCTGGGTTCTATCAAGATGACGTGTTTTGGTGTGAAGAAAAGCTGTTATGATTTCGTTCTGGTGCCAAAGATGGAATTAGAGTGTGGTTGGTAAGTTAAGAGAACCTTACTAATGGTGAGATCAATCTCCTTAAGAGAGACCTGGTTCAAAATACGATTATTTCCCAGTGGTCAGCTAGAGAAAGTCAGTATCAGTTAAGTGTGATAGTGATGAAGCAACATCTAGAACTTCGACGAGCTCAAGAACTCTTCTTGAAACGGTTACATTCCAGTGGTTATGTTACAAAGGGAATTTTGACTGGTTTGCTTGTAAGAAATCAAGTTTGTTGTAATCGGAAGTGGGAACGGTATGAGAGAAATATGGTCCCGTAAAGAACTGCAAGCGCAAAAACTTTTTTTCGTAAGCCTTATTTCAATAAATTGTAAGGATTGTATCCAATAAGCTCATTGAAGCATATTCTCATCGATAATCTTCAGCAGACGTCTTCTAATTTACATGTCACCGTGCTGACGGCTAGTAGATGACGCTCGCCCTTTGCCAGCTATTAAGATCCTCGTTTGTCAGGATTTAGCGCAAATTATGCATTTCCCAACACCCATAATATCGCAGTGCATCAGCAGCAAATCTTCAATCCAATCAAAAATATTGCCATTCATTTTACCCGTTCACATCTTCATACTGTAGCCGCCAATGGCTTTTGCTTTCAGTGGTGAGCTAACGCGACATCACTCCCATTATCACCATCGCCGGTCTCCACTCGTCTTCATTTTTTACAAAGGATCAATTTACAGTGAATGAGGAGGAAATCTTATTAGATGACAACGGATATCTTCTTCTTTCTCATAGTTGGTCAGTCCTAGCTATTAGGATGTTTATTGTTATTTTCTTTTGCTAACCTGACTTGGAGGGGTAGGTAGCACAATGGTAGTGATACTACGAGCACGGTACGGTTTCGATTTCTTTCCGGGTTAACCAAGCCTCCAGTGCCTTTGGGGTGGAGAAATTCTTTGCAAACTCGTTCGGCCCAGCCTCGCTGTCTCCAACCCACGTGAAGAAGTCGGAGCGCGACTATCAAGGGTCTGCTTCCGGATAGGGAAAATTCACTCTATCATCATTGAAGGATATTTAGAAGATCAAAAACCTCAAACAGCAAATACACTTGCACGGAAAAGTTCTAAAGTCTTCGTGGACGGTGGAAGCGGGGAAAATAAATGGAATGGAGTAGGTGCTCGAATCTGTATTATAGGTGTGAAAAACAGTGATACAATCTTTTTTCTCCATATGAACTCAAAAAGATGAAAATATGACCGGACTTCACATGCTGTGTGAATTGCTGTACTTTCACTCGGCCTGCCGTCTTGCATTCGTTTTTTCACGGAAACCTTTTGGATTTTCAGTCGGTTCTACTCCGAGACTTTGAGAGTTTTTCTTCCTTGGGAGTGTTAATAGATGCTGGTGGAGCGCATTTTATCTGACGTCCTCGCATAGCTCCAGCAGAGCGCTCAAAATTTTCACCACCGTTGTCGATCGGAAGTGACTTTTTCCGTTCAATTCCAGTACGAATTCGGCGACGCAAGACGAAGGATAGATTTGCTTAAGCCAGTGCACAACTGAATCGACTACTTTCTTTGCTGCTATTGGGCGGCATCTCTAACCGCTGTGCTGACCGTGTACTTCTACTCTAGACTGAGAAAATAATAAGCCAAAAAATCTTACAATAAATTTCATTGAAATAACCTTTCCGCAATGAGTGTAGTGTGGATTTCTACTGCACGAGTTACCCATCAAGCAACTAGCAACTCCTGTTCTATCGAAAGTGCGACCACTACTTTTTTTCTTGCTTTTTTGCGCCCGATAACTTAACAAACACCAGGCGCAGTGGTCCTTAGTGGTTTCTAACTATCTCAATGCTTGTCCCATCTCTGCTCTTTACTCCTAACAGATCTTCCAGATGCAAATACTTGAAAATCTTGCAAATCACGTAGAAAAGGTTTTAATCACTCATTTATAGACAAAAAAGAATGAATATTGTGGCTGCAAGAACAACAAATTCTCTAATGTATGGAGTTTTTTCTTGTAGTCTCTAGTTTGGATTTAGAGCTAATTCATAATGATTCTCACATAGGTACGCTGTCACATATTGACAAACTACATTACACTACATGTGTCATTTTGTGCAAAACAGTGCCTTCTAATCCCTTTGCGAAACCTGCAGATGGGCATGTCTATTAAATACAGTCCAACCCCAGTTTTGATAGAAAGCGGCTTGGAGTTGGAGTCAGAGAACACGTGGATAGGAGTGCGGTCTCATAGACCCTAATGCAGCACGCCTTAGTTAGAACGTCACTCCTACTCCAGCTGCTTTATTAGATCACAGTCGGGTACTTTAAAAAGCTAATGAAACAGTTCTTAATTACAATCTTAACCCTTTTATTTACTGCCTATCCTTTTTTTTTAAATGACAGGGTATGTTGCGATGTATAACTTCTATAATGCTGAGGTATTCGCGAAACTCCGGGCCGCAGGTGTCTGCGATGGTGAACGAACGCGCTATTGTCCTTTCCGGAGAGTAAGGCGTTAACTCAGTTAACCTGAGTCTATATTTATAATCACAATCTTAACTTTTCTATTTATTGCCTATTCTTTCTTTTTTCTTTTTAATGACAGGGTACATTGCGAAATTTTTTCTCTTTTTTTTCCTTTTTTCTCTTTTTTTTCGCAACATGCCCTGTCATTAAAAGAAAGAATAGGAAGTGAATAAAAAGGTTAAGATTGTGGTTATAACTACACCCTCAGCTTAACTGGGATCAATGCCGATTTGGGCTCCCCAGATCAATGCCGTTGACGGGTGGTTGCTGATGGCGAGTGATCGATAGAGCTAGCTGAGAGACGGGCGAAACGAAAGACCCACATGGTGTGGTGGTGAACGCGTTACTCCCTGAAAGGAGAATAGCTCGTTACTACCCGGAAACAATAGGTTAAATACAATAACACGTTCGTTACCCACCGCAGGCACCTGCGGTCGGAGTTTTGCAAACATCTCAGCACTATAGAAGTTCTTAATTATTTCAACAGAATTCTGAACAGATGAAATTTATGCCATCCACACTGCAAACGTTTGAGTTAGTAGTCATCAAATTGTTTAAGGCAAAGTGAATAAATTAGATGAGACCCAGATGCGTTAAGAAATTTTGCCTAGTTACCAAAGATGTGAGTTGTTATGTCGAAACACAACGTTTTCCTGCTCACTAATTCTAGCAGTTTCTGGTGAACTGATTGCTCTCTACAGTTGGCTTAGCTGTGAAATTTACTTCACTTTTTCCACTCACTTTACTGAGTTGGTAGTTTGGCCCTCTGACACTAATTCAGCCAGTCCAGCCAGATTAGCCGCATAACTTTCCTTACGTGCAAACCGCCAGCTGTTGCTGCTAAGAGGACTTCATGGCGCTAACACGACGTCTTCATTCGCATGATTTTGCCATACATGATCTATTTTCTCATTGTTCATGATCACACAATTTAAAAAATAATTAGATGTCTCTGTACGTACGAAGTTTTTTTGGTTCCAAAAACCTTGGTCTTCTTCATTTGTGTCGTTGAGTGATGTTTGAGTTAATTTTGTTTTGGAGCCATTATCTCTCACATAGGTCTGGCTAACTACACGAAGGCATCGTAATAGTGTCGAGGCGGTTGATTGGCTAATAACAACTACTTCGGCGACCTGTCGCCTAGCTTCACGTCCGCTGCTATAAGTAGAATAAGATTGCCCTCGCAACCAAGCTTGAATACTCGTCCAGACGACGGGATCAATAGTTAGGTTAGGAAAACGTCTGAACTACTCACTCTCCTGCATCCATCCTCCTTGTGAGTCTAACTTCTCATTTGAGCCCTCGAGGGAACCTTGTCCTCTAAGAGACAAAAGACCGTGATTTTTTCGAAAAATTTCTTATTTTTTTCATTTCTTTCTTTGGCAGGATGTATATAACGACTAACTACATCATTCCATTTCTTATTTATTATCTGAAAAGCGAAAGCATAGAGTTATTAGTATACGTCTGAAGTTGAAAAAAAGATCGAATTCACGACATGATACTACTGAGTGGTAAAAAACTAGGCTGAGTTTTTGACATCAGCTCATCCTAAACATGCTAATTTCAGAGAGACCTAGGGTCAAAAGGGAACGTCTATGGAGACTATTCTCTACCTTACATAGGGTATTCCTTATAACATCCTCCTATCGTGTGTTTGCTGTTATTTTCAGGCTGCTAAGCACACTAATGGATACATTACAGGAATCACTTTGCTTGTACCACTTGAACTTGCCCACCACCATTAGTCACTGAATAGTCGCGTCACATTATCCTCTTTGTATGTTGGTCATGCTAAAACATAAGTTACCGCTCGCATTAATACCAATGTATACGTTGGCGGACAAGAGGGAACGTACGCCTTGGTTTCCATGTGCAATAATTCCAAGAACTTATTTTGTTCACAACACTTTTTGTATTCACTAGTTAGTTTATTTAACACAGATATTGTGCCAAATATGGTCTATGAGAAGCTGTTCCTTAAGCTTAATGGTTTACAGGCGACGTTTTTATAGAAAAACCAGACAATAAAGGTTTTGCTGGTTGACCCATGCTTCTGTTATATCAGGATTACTATCTATTTAGCTTAATATATCACTAGGCTACCATAATAGTCAATGCTAACCATTGTTTCCTAGAATGTCTGCTTTTGATTTGGTTGTTGATTTAGTGTTTATTTGCATAAATTCCTAACTGTTCAAATCTAGTTCCTAAAAAGATCGACTTTCTATTAACCTCGGCATCGGATTATAAATTCGTCGTTTTCTTTCTCAGCAATGGCGAGCTTGTTAAACAGCATACGTTTACTTCCATACAATAACACACACAACACAACCGTAGCTGACGAATCGGCAGAATTGCCTTCTTCAGAGCCTGGAAGGGTACAATGATATGGAACTCACTGGGTCAAACGCTTCAACAGCACAAACGGAAAGATGGAAATCTGAACGATAATTACAAGATCAACGGCTTCTCGAAAAACCCACCGCTTTTTTTTCACCTGTCTTCCACCGAGGAAGAACAGCCGCTCAGAATCGCATGTAGTTGACGACTGCAGCTCCCCAGATCAGCGATCGATACGGAGGTATGTTCAAATTTAACCCATTGCCAGAATACTCCGTCGAAGACTATCAATACTTATTAATACATTGGTGGCGATGCCGAATTTTTGATGCTAGGCCAGTAGGAGAACACCTCATTTCCACCACTCATGCGCTTGCACATATCCATCTAAGTACCTACTGTAAATGGAGCTCGTCTTCTTTTTGTGGTTTTGTTGCATACTTCGGTTTTCCAGTGCTCTCTGTTTGTAAGTTTTGTGTCTTTGTTATCGTATACTTCTTTCGAGGTGTTCTATGCGTTTCCCGCGCTTCCTAAAAAACGCTTGTTTGTTGTAAAAAAGAATTCCAAATTCCAACTATATTGCTGTGGGTAAGGTTTTGTAAGATGTGAAAGCTAGGTTTCAGTTCTTCAAACGTTTTTTTATATTGTCCTAGTCCATGCAACAACCACGATTTTTCATAGTGATTGGAAATGAAATAAAAAATCAGTTGTATTCTTTCCTTGAGAAGCTTACACGAGATTGATAAAGATGTTTATTCAGCTCACGTTTCGACGGTTTCGCTTTCATCAAAGCCGATGATCCAAGTCGATAGTCCACAATTGTTCGTGTCCTCAAGGTGGCTTCTTCTTCGCTCATCGAGCCGGATCCTCCTCAGTGGAGCATCTCTCTCGAGTGAGCTATACTCACTCGGCGATCCCCTTTCATTCTGGATGCTGGCTGTCGATAGTAGTGATTGTCTGGTGATAAGAACTTGTTTTCCGGACAATTCATGCTATAGAAGTCAGTATCATTATCAGCTGGCAAAGAGCATAGCAATATTTCAAAACCGACCTTCCTGTAACCTCGGTGTAACTAATCAATATGCATTCTGTGTATAAAGGGGCGTCTCCAAGTGAGTATAGTTCATTCGAGAGAGCTGCTCCACTGAGACAGATCTGGCTCGATGCATTGCGAAAACGCCACCTCGAGAACACGAACTACTGTGGACAATCGACTCGGATCATCGGCTCTGATGAAGACGAAACCGTCGAAACGTTAGCCGAATAAAGATCGTATATCAACCTCGTATAAGTTTAAGGAAGAAAACATATTGATTAGTAACACCCAGGTTAAAGGAAAGTCGGTTTTGAAACAATCAGTTGCTTTTCAGAAAGTGAAATATATTCTTTGAAAACTAATTCTACGTAATTTCAACGTGAGCAGTGCATGTAATAAAAGTTTAGAGTTATGATGATTTCGTTCACATAACGGGATGTCACAAACACTCTGCGTATCAAAGGATTTCCTTCATTCGATTCGTTGTGTCGCACGACGATAGTCTTCAGGTTCGCTTGTGCATTCGACTGTCTGAGAATGTACTCTCATTAGTGAATGGTCTTGAACGCTAGCCAAATCAGTAGAATCTCGGGACAGCTATGTTAGGGGGTTCCCATGCCTCCGTAACAGTGTGTCGTCAGCTTTTGTGGACGAGAAAGAAAATTTCCCCGTCAACTCTGCTAAAAATTTGTGGACCACGGATGTTGTTGTGAGACAAGTGTGGAAGCGCAGTGGAAAGTACACACATCTATTCGCATTTAATTCTTCTGCATACCGTATATGCGTCAATATAAGTCTGCGAAATGGTTTACCATCCTATCGTGGAGATAAAAGTGTCCTTAATTTTTCATACCGCGGAATCAAGTCGGAGGACTAAGCTCTTACAAAAAGAAAAAAAAGCTTTTTATTAGTTGCTAAGTGACAATCAATTCTACCCCCAAATTGGACTCCCAATATGAACGACTGTTCCTAGGCACCAAAAGGGTTAAAAAAGCGCTGCTATCAGAAAGACATAAAGAACTAAATGTTGTGCTAAATAATTAACCACATATCACAGTGATCCTGAGATATTTGCAAAACTCCCAGGCCGCAGGTGTCTGCGGTGGAGGCGAGCGCGCTATTACTCTTTCCAAGTGATTGCTGATGGTACTGATCTATAGAACTAGCAGAGAGACAGGCGAAGCAAAGGACCTGCGTGCTGTGGTGGTGAACGCGTTAGCCCCCCGAAAGGGTAACAGCGCGTTTGTTCACTACCGCAGACACCTGCGGCCTAGAGTTTTGCAAATATGTCAGTGCCACTGTAATTGTATTTCGCATAACGTCTGCCGTAAAAATTTTAGTAGGCAGGAAACAAAAAGTAAACAATTCCAGATATCATCACTGATAAAAAAAGTTTCTACTGCAATCTTCACGTTTAGTGTGTGTCTCATTTCTTGCCATTAGTCCAAGTGACCAGGTCACCACACAATGAGAGCTTCGCGGTCTTGTGTGGTACTCACTTTTTTACTTACGACATTAAGTGTATTTTGTACAAAGTACTACGGTGAGTAGAAAGTTTTATTGATAGTTCAAACCTGCTTAAAAACGACTCATCCCTCATCATGCAGATGCTAATACTTGCGGCCTTCCCGGTGCTAATTATGTGAAACCAAAACCGAAAAGGTGAGTGTTATGAAACTTTGGCACATTTTTGGGAAGATTATGTGGAGCTAATAAAAAATATAGTCACAATCTTAGCCGTTTTATTTACTGCCTACTCTTTTTAATGGCAGGGTATATTGCGAAATATAACGTCAATGATGCTGAGATATTTGCACAACTCCGGACCGCAGGTGTCTGCGGTGGGAAACGAACGCGCTATTGTCCTTTCCAGGGAGTAACGCGTTCACCACCACACCATGCGGGATCCTTTAATAAAAAAAGATATACTTTGTGAGATGCTTTCCGCAAGGGTTTTGTAGCTAAAGCTACTAATCGCTAGGATTTTCACTCGACTGATTCGCAGAATAATGGACATGTTCCTACATTTCCGTTCCACACGTCTCTACTCATTTGAAACATTCCTTTCCAAAACCGACTCTCTATTAATCTAATCACTGATCAATAATTTGTTGACTTTTTTTTATCTTTGCCTAATGCTCTTCTGAGTCTACTGTCTTCAATTTTCTTGTAAGTCACTTCTTGAGAGCACTTTGTATTATATTATCTAAGCGTCGTGTACACTTCAACGCTTTTTTCACCTTCGTTGAGTTCCCAGTAGTGTGAAGTGCGAAGTTCGGCATAAGATGTTAACTTTGTTATATAACATCGCAACCGTTACAGTAGCATGTTCGTTCAACAATCTAGCAAAGTGAACCATCACCCATCTACGTGGACAGCCATATAATGAACACGATTGCTTCATCTTCAGCGCTACTAAAAATCTGCTTTCACGAAGACAGACTTGTACTACCACGATTTATCAAGCAGGACAAGGTCTAAGCACTTCTAGCGATTATGAGGAACCTATTCTAGACTGAACAGATGCTCACTTCTCGTTTGCCGAATTAATCACTAATATTCTCATAAAAGGATAAATAAAGGACAAAGTTCTCGGCGTTGATCTATTCCTGAGGGATGCGCCACGCATTCGACTTTATTAAGCATCGTTTGGAGATGATTCAATGCATAACTGACCTTTACAATGACTCGCCGTGGTCTAGCGATGTATCGAGCCAGTGCTGCTATCCTCACAGTGAAAGCTTTGGTAGGCTATGGGAGCGGGGTATCGATTCCACGTGTGCGTTGCAGGGCTCCTCCGACCACTGCGCCACACGCGCCACAATATTCTCATATGGATCACTTAATATCTCGGTCCTCCCTATATTAAGGAAACCTCACCACTGCACTGACAATTTCTGTGCTTTTCACTTCAGTGCTTTGGACCAGACTGCCCACAGCTAGAGAATAAAGGAAAAGGCAATCATATTACCATATTTCTTGCCAAGCGTCATTAGTTCAAACTCCTGTATGCCAGTAAAGCAAATCATGAGCATAATGCCCACAATTTCTGGCCTAGCAATTTTCGGCGTTCCTCCTCATCTCCGTAAAAAGGAGAGCAACAAGGTTCCTTCTAGCGGGGAAACATTTTTTTTGAAGGCTTAAAGCTTAATAAACATGTTGCCGTTTGTTGATCTTTACAGGTCAATTTTTGAATTAGATTTGGAACATTTCTACTCAATCAACCACCTGCACACTCCATAGACGTTTGAGGATTTGTAGTATGAGAACTATTGATATCACCACCCTAATACTTCGATGAGACAGGCGGTTTGCAGCGAATAGTTTCGCATTCTCGCATTGGAGTGCATAAAATCTGTAGATACTCCACCTTCGGTAAATGTTTTTCGTCCATGTACTTTGCCAAAATCTTACGTCTTTTTTGCACTAAGGCAGCAGTGGTTTGTTATGCATTATTTTCTTCGATTTTTCAATGCACTTTGTGCATTCGCCATGGTGTCTGTGCATTGTCGTTCCCATCATTCGCCCTTATGTGTCAACCTGGAGGCCACGGTGATACCAAAAACATTTAAGGCATAACGTTGACGTTTTTTATTATCTGCCCACTGTAATTTCTCACGCCAGAGTATTATGTGAAATGCAACCACAATGATGCTGAGATATTTTCAAAACCCTGGGTAAAAAAATGTCGCATAGTGGTGAACGCGTTAGCCCCGAAAAAGGGTAATAGTGAGTTCGATCCCCACCGCAGACATCCGTGCTCCGAAGTTCTAGTTTTAGCAAATATCTCGGTGTTATTCTGGTTGCATCTAAGGTGTACTTGTTAATACAGCAAATTTTGTGTTCTTCCTTACGTTTTCCTCGTTAATCCTTTTTTTTCATTGAAAGCACAGAAGTAGCGAAAATATGCACTGCGTGCAGAAACTTGGGCCTCCTATAAAGAACTATATGATCTCGAGCATCCAATTATCGATCCCTTGCCGATAATATTTACATTTTCCTAAAGACGGACATTTCCGAAAAACGCCAATTTTTGCAATCCAGATATTTATTTTGTTGAATCCTCTTAACTAGGAAGTTTTTCAAAGTTTCAAAGTTTAATTATGGTTCCTACATAGTTGGGTGTTCTACTGGTCAGTTTTTTACGAATCATGCAAACTCCAACACATTAGAAAGCCAAATAAGATATTGCCTTGTGGAATTGCCAGATGACTGTGCTCACGCTTTTCCTAGGAAAGCAAATTCTGGCAAAGGTAGAGTTTTTTGCTAGGTAGACGAGTACTATCGAAAGAACAGATCAGGTTGGTGGTGTTGCTGAAGGGATCAATCTGCGTTGTGCATCCCAGTTCGATATCCGAGTACACTACTAACCACAGATGAGATGGTGTACCACGACCGCCATTCTATAGTTCTAAAATCGTTCCCTTCTTTGAATCAGATGGTTGGCGTTAACCACAAACATATCCGCACACCGTTCGGGTGGTATCCCATGAGGACGCCTGCATTATCTTGAACTGCACTCCACAGTTTTTTTTCGTACGTCTTTTGTTATTCTTAGTATGAAACCGAACAACCTATGTTCCGCCATCGATTTGTGTTTTCCTGGATCCCGAAGATGGTATAGGTTCCGAAGATCTAAGCGATCCATTCTGGTTAGACGTTGTGAGTGTCGGCTAAATTTGAGAAGACATCGTTCAAGTGCTCTGTGTGCAGTGCGGAATATTCTTAACGTGGTTGAAGTTTCAGCCAACATCTCTTCTTTACAAAGCGCTGGGAGAAGAGTTTAATCGAAAACGCCAGCGAAGAATTTTGAGTCCAATAATCGATCGGTGGCTTCTTTGGGAGGCTTGTATGCTGCCTATGTTGCTTTCCTTTTTTCTGTCTCGTTTCTCCTTAATGTTGTTCTCCATGATCACTGAACGCCTGTGCTACACATACAAGCTGGTCTCTGGAAATGAGAACCGTCCACTTTAATTTGTTCGCCTTTGCACGATAGGTTCTTCATTAACTGACTCTTCGTCCTACTCATACGCATCCAATTTTTTTTCCGGCTTAGTTGAGTTCATTGAACACGGTCTCAGCTTCAGTGGTTCTCGGAAAGATGTCATCTGCGAACGAGGATTTGGTAGTAATTTTTCACCAATACGTATGCCGTTCTCGTTCCAATCGAGTGACTTCACTATCGAATGAAGAACGGCAGTATATAGCTTTGACGAATTTGTAGCCACTAGTCGAAACTTTACTTTTATGGGTATGGTGAGAAGTCAGCGAAAAAGTTGCGTATTTTAGCATTTACGATAACAGTCTACTAGTGTTCTTAAATAGAACGGGTTCATTGCTTTGTCGACTAGCGCTGATAGGACTGCATTCGTTTCGTTGCCGTCAAACGCTTTCTAGTAGTCGCTAAAGTTAAGAACAACGCTCAGATGGTGTCCCTACGGATTTCAATAAGGCATGGTACGGCTTGGATTTGATCCTTACAGCAGCATCCATGTCGGAATTCTGCTTGCTCAACTGGTTGTGCCTCATCCAACATTTGCGGTATGGCAAAGGGATAATCTTCGTAAACAGCTTATAGAGTGCGGTTAACAAGAATAATGATCGGTAGTTACGAAGATTCCTTCGCCAACTTTTTTTGCGTAGAATGACCGTGCGCGAGGTCCGGCATTGGTCTTCGATTTTCTTCTTCTTAAATTAAGATGTCATGTTCGTTACGAGAAGTCAATGTAATTTGTGACCACCAGCTGTAAAAGTAGTGATGCTATTGGGTCTTGGAGCTGTGCCTACCTTCATGCTTCCTTTTCTAACCAACTTTGGAGTGTAGAACGCTGAGCGGTTTTTTCACCACTGGGGAATTCGGAGTCTGAGGTGAGGTTGTGGCGCGAAAAAAGACCAGTATAGAACCTTTCCCTTTGACAATCCCATATCATGGCGCGATGTAGTAATAGTCCCATCATAGTTTATCAGGGTGAATAGCGGAGCATCATAATCGCAAACATACCTACGGTATTTCTTGAGACAAGATGGTTTTTGAGCTGCTTCCATTAACCTTTTTTTTGCCTGTATTTGTGTAAATATTCCTGCAAAGGCCTTTGTAGTTGGTATTTGTTGCCAGACGTGTTAATCGTGTTGTAGTATTATCGGGCTTCATCTTCCATTTCTTTTAGAGCAGCCCCCATAGTGGTAGTCGAAGGTGTGGTCTGAACCTCTTGCTTGAGAGATAAGGCGTGCTCGGCACAAGTTATAAGTTTTTCGACAAATAGCACGTACTTCTCGGTCGGGTCTTCATTGATCTGCCAATCATATCAGGGAGGGTTTTTTTTGAGAACATTTTCATCATACACGACTTGTATCGTCTTTCTTGAGTGATGGCAGTACTTCTTTTTCCAGCTAATGGCTAAATTAACTCTTCGCATGGAGAAGGCGGTGATCAGATACTGTACAGAATCTATGGACCGCTGAGGTGTCAGGGGAGACATTATTTTCTCTCGTATTCTTATTGAGCAAACACGAGGTGTTATTTTTTATTCTTTAATCACGAACAAGCTGACGTTTCGGGGGATTTCGGAGCGTAATGTGCGCTTCCATGTGAATTCTGTGCGGTTGGTCTCCACGCGACATACTCAGTGGAAGACTCATAGAAAGCGGCTCTGAGGAAGGCGAAATCCGCCGAAACGTCAGCTTGTTCGTGAATAAAGATTAAAAATTAATACCTCGTGGTTGCTCAACAAAATAAGAAGAATTACTTGATCAATGTCAAGGTTAGTAGAAAGTCGGACGTGGGATACATTATTTTCTATTGGTAAGAACATGATGCGATCTTCGCGTGAGTCGCACCGTTAGGATACTCCCATGACCATTGGCTATTTCTTCCACTCTCGAGAAATCAACTTCTATAGAAGAGTCCTGCTGCGGACAGAAGTCTTATAAGACGGTTTCAGTTCTCATTTCGTTTCCTTATTTTGAATCTAGCTAACCTGTACTTCTTTTCGTTGGTCGATTTTAAAGTGCCATTGAAGTCTCTAACATCGAATTAATAGGGTAGGATTTAATGTTCCAATGACGTGCTGTGCAACTCGAGGGTTCATCTTTCGCAGGTTGTCTCAGCGATCGACGTTATAGACGGGAACACCCAGTGTGAGGCATACAGAGGCTAGAGATTAGCAAGTTTAGGTAATATGGCACGCTGGTGTCTCTAGGTTGTGTCAGTGTGAGATTTTCCACTATATGATTACCAGGACGGTGGTGAATCCTGGTATTCGTTTACTCTTAGCGGGATTTCCGGGTTGAGACTTTGGATTCCTTTTTCAGCTCGGTAGACCCTGCTCTAGGGCTGAACTCCCACCTTTACATCAGAGTCCGATAGTCAGGAACCCTTGTCAGCCACGTTGAGGAGGTAAATTTTTCGGAGATAATAGTTTAAACGGAATAACTAATTTGCAATGCATTTGGTTCATTATGCTAATTTCCTTTAGGCAATTTTTTCAAAGTCCTGCATGTGTTCGTGTCATAAGCAATTCTTTGTAGAGAAGCTCTATCGGAGGGTAATTCCTCAACATCGGCAGAAATTGTAGCGGAAAATAGCGATTATGAATCTGACTACGTGGAATCAAGCAACAGTGACATGGAAGAGGATACTGAGGGACAACAATGAAAACGATCCAATGCGACGGAAGGTAGGGCTCAAAAAAGACTTCAGGTGTCTGAAAAAATTTGAGAGGCATGAATACAAGCTGCGAGGTACTCTTAGTGCCACTGACTACCACCTATAACCCGTGATTAGTTTTGTACATTTAATCTATGAGCTAGTGAAAAACAGTCAGAGGAGCAGTGCTTTTTGACTCAAAATTCATTCCTCTGTTGGAAGCTGGAAATAAAATTTTAAGGGTTCAAAAAATAAACACTCATTGATGTGTTCTTTTTTCACTTCCCATAAATTCGTTGACTGTATAAAAGAGCTTATTTGCTGCTCCATCTCTAAACCGGCTGGGTCTGTTCGGGTCAGAGTGCTAACACCTCTCGCCAACAACGCTAACATGACACGATTTGAGCACGGTGGTCTGTTTGCTCCTTGAACTCGTTATCGCTCTTGTCTACTGTTCAGTGTGTGGAGTGGCAGTCCGTACGCCACTGTCTTGATATATGGGAACAATCTTCAATACCGCTTAATGATTTATGGATTTCGACTCTTTTTGAGCCCTCTCACCTAAGATTTTGCTCTGATCGACATGTAACACTCTGCATTCAAATGTGTAGGGCTGCGAGACGGCGTCCACATTTGTCTTAACGCAGAACATGACGAAAAATACGTTTTTTCACAATTGGTAAAACTTCTTTCGATAACCACTGGAAATTGATGAAGAACTTCACAGACTTATGAAACTGATTTTTCTTAAAACCTGGAAACCCAGAGGACAGTATGAAACCTCAAGCAGTTTCCTCCAAAGGATCTGAATAGAATGAATGGGAAGACGAGTACTGTGATGGTGATAATGATTGTGATGAAATTA
Organism: Angiostrongylus vasorum; assembly: GCA_018806985.1. Taxonomy (NCBI): domain Eukaryota; kingdom Metazoa; phylum Nematoda; class Chromadorea; order Rhabditida; family Metastrongylidae; genus Angiostrongylus; species Angiostrongylus vasorum. The sequence goes on along the minus strand of JADANN010000359.1, from coordinate 759,630 downwards.
GTGGTTAACGGTTTAACCGAGAGTTGCTTCACAAACAGTGAATCTTCTATTACAGCGTGGGCGGGTAGTGTGCTTTCGCTTCTGTCCACAGAACGAGCACGTTGTTTGTGCCTGAAATTTCTGAAGTGACTGCTAATGAAACTAACGGAAATGAAGCATAGAATGTGTCATAGAAAATGAAAAAGTGCACGAGAAGAAAAAACACCTTGATCTTCGCTTTAAGATAGGGCTTAATGGACTACCACTGTTTAGGAATTGCTAGATTTGCATACAATCTTGCTTCAGTACCTGTTATGAAAAGAGGTAGATTTGAAAGTCAAGACAGCGCGATGGACTACGGATATGACGGCTAGCACCAGATTGTCCCACTATCGAGCTTGTCAATAGGAATAGCAGCAGAATATGCAGACCCATGTATAGATTAGAAGTAGAGTAGCTTCGCCAATACATTCATGAAGTGGGGACAAGCACAGAGTCAAGCTATTTAAATTGTACTTAAGGAGAGGCCACAGGTATAGTAATTTTTTGTGCGTGCAGTAATGGGAATTATGCGCCGTTACAATGTTAATTTTTTTATTTTCTACCCACTTAACTTTAACAGGGCGCATGTGGCGTAGTAGTTGGAGGCGCCACTGCGACACGCGCGTGGAATCGATCCCCGCGCTCATGGCCGACCAAGCCTTCCATCCCTTCGGGGTCGGTAAATTGGTACGACTTGCCTGAAAGGATAGCAGCACTAGCTCGATACATCGGTAGGCCACCAGGGGTCATTGTAAAGGCCAGATACGCATTCAATCACCTCCAACGATACTTAGTGAAATCGAATGCATGGCGCATTCCTCAGGGATTGATCAACACCGAGAGCTTTATCATTTTTTCATAGTTTTTAATGGCAGGGCATGATGCGAAATAGACCCACAATGATGCTAAGATATTTGCAAAACTCCGGACCGCAGGTGCCTGCGGAGAGGAACGAAAGCACTATTACCCTAAAAAGTTAACATTGTGATTTCAACTGCAGCCTCACCTTAACTGGGTTCAAATCCGATTTGGGCTTCTCAGATCAATCCCGTTGACGGGTAATTGCTGATGGCACTGATCGGTAGAACTAGCTGAGAGACAGGTGAAACGAAGGACCCGAATGGTGTGGTGATGAGCGCATTAGCCCCGGGAAAGGGTAGTAGCGCGTTCGTTCCCCCACCGCAAACATCTACGAGCTGGAGTTTTATAAATATCTCAGCATCATTATGTGTGATTACCTGGTAGGAACAGGGAAGAAATTTCCCAAGCATGCCACCCATTAAAAGCGGAGCACATTAAATAATGAACAATGCACATTGCAATAGAAAGCGAAAGCTATAAAAAGTGGTGAAAAAATTCATTCTGTTGTAAGAAAAGGCGTGGAGAAGTACAATGGGTTTCATGCACTTCGCCCAATTTGCCCTTTACCTCCTTCCAAAAAAAGAGGAAGCACTTACCTCAACTTTGTTGTCATATGTTTCTGTTTAGGTGATGGGTGGAGAAAGAGTACTGATGGGCGAGATGCCGTGGAGTGTTCTGATTCAAACAAACGACGGTGAGACTGAAGTAATCTGTTTTACCAATTCGCTGTGCCTTCAAAAATTACCCCCGTCGTCCATTTTGTTTGCATATTTTATACACACTCAAGATTGGCTTTCTTAAAATATCTGCGCAGTGTAGACTTTTTTATTTACTGCCTTCTACTAGTTTTCACGGCAGGGTATTACCTGTGAAACAACTACAACGATGATAAGATATTTGAAAAACTCCGGACAGCAGGTGTCTGCGGTGGCGAACGAACGCGCTATTGTCCTTTCCGGGGATTAACGCGTTCATCACCACACTATGCGGGTCCCCCGGTTTGCCTGTCTCTCACCTTGTTCTGTTAACCTCTGCCATCAGCAATCACCCGTCAGCGTGATTACGAGTATCTGCGCAGTGTTACGCGATGTTCCCAAGCACCTAACTTGAGCCTTTTTATGAACGACATTAAGGAAACAATAATGACATAGAGAGATTAACCTTTGTACCTTTAAACAATTCATTTAGTGACACTATCAATTCTCGAATATAAAACAACGAGTAAAGAAGAGCACCAACAATAGTGAAGGTTCTTCTGCAACGTAGTGCTTAAGTGATATTAGGAAAATAACTGATACCAGCTAAGAAGATTATGAGCAGGCTGGAACGTGACGAGGGCGTGGGGTTCTGCAGCTGCTTTAGGCCAAAGTGTAGTTGACGCGCCATTCGAAGAGGTTTGAGTTCAAATAGTCGATCGAAGGCGGACGCGCAGTCTAATTTCATACAGGCATGGGTGGAATCGAATTAAAGGTTAAATGCTTAAATTATCCCGGATGCACACCCGCCTTCTTTACCTGCGTTGACATTTTCATGAAAGCGAGCACAGATTTTTTTTACCTATACTAGCGCATATTTTCCTTTGGATTTCATATGCACGTGCAATTATTGCTTAAGGATTTCTGCTCACCGAATTTCGAATACCGTTGAGCATCGATGGACTCAAATACTGCTATAATCCTGAATCCTGAAGTGGCCGCGCTAGAGCGTTCCCAGATTTTCCTCATAGGAAGTAGCCAGACGTTGTGAGTTGGCGAAGTCAAGTGATCTCAAAAGAGTCGTACCAATGTTCTGATTCCGTAACGATTAGAGAGTTGATGGGCCCAGTGAGTAGCCCAACCAGCATCTTGCTGGTGAAGAATCCCTACTTGTACTCCAGATGATCCCGACAAGTTACCTGTACAAATACTCAACATCGATAATCAAGCAGTACTAGTGATTCAAAACACAGGCTAACAGTACTTTTCACGCAGTGGAGTTTCTTTCAACAGTTTTTTGCAAAAGCTTTCAAGAGGTAGAAATCGTACGTAAAAAGTTAATTTTGAATGCAATGCGGTCTACTTATAGAATGAATGTGGTCGGGAGATGCCGTGAGAGTGCGTTGGATCTTTCTGTTTGCCATATTTGGTCACATATTCCACTGTTAAAATTCCGTCGATTTCATGATATTAAGTACTATTCACCGTTATCATTTTGTTGGGTTCGAAAAAGGCGTATTGCATGATTTTCTCCACAAAAAAATAGGAAGTTATCACAACTACCTTTTGGTGGAAATCATTTTTGGAAAATGCAAGGGAGCTTCATCTGGCTCTAATCATTGCGATAAACGTCTTCAGTTGGCGCATGATCTACCTAATTTGTACCACATGAAATTCTAGAGCTCTTTTTTCCTTTTCTTTGTGTTTAAAACAACGAACGATTTGTGATTGGTGGATAATGAATTTTCTCAAGTAGTTTTTGGAACCCTCCCAACGGAACGGCGGGGGGAATCATCCCTCCGGCGGGGTCTCTCAAACTAAGAACGAGTCCGGCCTTTCCATCAGGAAGTCCAGCTAAGAGTAAACCAATACCATGATCAACCACCGTCCTGGTATCAAAGTCGCATGGTGGCAAATCTCCCTCTGACCCACAAAGGCCGGCGACTTCCGTTGGTGGTGAAGACTTGGGGCTGCCCTCAGGACTCGAGGGAACCACAATGGCTAGACCAGCGAATCTCCCAAAAATGGTAATTATGCTGGAGGCAGCACAACTAGTGAACACGAGCCATCCAAGCATCCAAATATCGAAGGAAGTTTTGGAACGGAAGCTTCGATTTTTCGCTTCATTAGGTCATCACAACTAGTGGTAGGAATCAACGACTTTTTTTAGTCATGAAAACTTATATCTCTGGTAACGGTTCCGCAAGCAATAAGCTTTAAATGGGATTAAATGATAGCAAGGTGTTGAAAACATTTGATTTTAGCGGTGGCTTTAAGTGTTCGACTTGGGTGATGACTTTTTGACCTCTGCTGATAATTTTTCTATGGCGACAATTTTGAGGAGTTAACAACCTCACTCGTAGAACAGAATGTAATATATTTTTTTGGAGAATCGATATGATCTTGCAAAAATATCGACTAATTCTTGGTGTTACCTGGCAATAATATTTTATGAAATATTACAAAACAAAAAAGTTATTTAAATCTTTGCAAATCCTGGCGGAAGTGAGGTAGCAACAAACACCAACATTTTTCTTCTCTTTGTTCATTCTCTTCTCATCTTTTTCATTTTCTCGCTTGGAGATACATTGGCATTTGAAGAGATGAAATTCAGCTTGTTGAATTTCTTTCTTTCTCGATATACGAGCTCTGACGAGAAAAAAAGCGACTTCTGGGTTCTCTAAAGTCCGAACTGCATCTCGATAGAGCAAAAAGAAACCTATATGGGAGGTGAGGCGAGGAACACTAATGCTGCAACGGTTAGAGCTTTGACGCAATGCGCAACTGGTATTCGAATGACCGACCTTCTATAAACCTCGGTGTAATAATCAATTTATCCATGTATATGTTCTTACGAACTACGCTTGTTGAGCTGATGCGAGGTTGGTAAAAGTAGTAGTAGTAGTAGTCGTTGTTGTTGTTGTTGCTGTTGTTCCATAGCTCGATGGGTTTGATTCCGTCTAACAAGTGACATTGGTTCGATCCCGTCGCAATGATTAATCGTTTTTTCTTTTACGCCCAGATGGTACCAAACCTATCTGCAAAGATAGAAGCGCTGACGATATATTGATAAGCTACTGTAGGGCAATATATTCGCCAGATATGAATTCAATCATCTTTATGATGCCTAATAGAGTAGAGTGCATTCCACATCGATTGACCAACGCCGATCGCGTTGTTCGTTGCATCATAAAACTTAGCTTCGAGTTACGAAGTTTAACATCAGACAACCATTCTTTTCGCATCTTATAAATGAAGACCAATTCATGATGGATTCTAGATGGTATAAGCAGTTTCGAAATAATTCCAGGAAAAAGTGTGCGGTGGGACTCTAATTAGCAAGCGCCACGTGGTCACGGCTGCTCACTGCTTCTGGAAGAACACAGACAATACAGAGTGCACGTTAGCTTTATTCACTACTTCAAAACGAATTTTTTAAAAAGCTTTAGACCAATTTTTGGTCATACGCGGACATCAAGTGAATCGCCTGAGCGTAGGGCTAACAAGGTAATGAAAGCTGACTGTAAGAATTGCTTCAGCATAAAGTCAGTCCTCCTCACTTCTCCATCGATAGCCGACTCCTTATCCTGTTGTTACTCCGAATTTCAGCCACTTAAAGTCTTAATCAATTTAATACTCCGATACTCTTCTAATGCTTCTTAGTTCTCCATCTTTCGCCAACTTGAAACCGATGAAGGAGCACTCCTAAAGATTCGACGAAATATTAAGTTATTCTGAAATTAAATTACAATTTGCAGTTCAACTCTATTGCACAAGTTTTAACAATAATATTTCTTTCAAATACTAAACTATTATATATTAACGCATGGACGCATGTGGCGCAGTGGTCGGAGGCACCCTGCAATACACACAGTCGATCCCCCGAGCCTATGGCCCACCAAGCTTTCCATCCCTCCGGGGTCGGAAATTTGGTACCAGACTTGTCTGGGAAGATAGCAGCACTGGCTCGGTATAGGGCACCGCGAGTCATTGTAAAGGCCAGATATGCATTCAATAACCTTCAAACGATTCTGAATGAAGCCGAATGCATGTCGTGTCCCTCAGGGATTGATCAAGGCCGAGAGCTTTATCTTTTTTTTATTATTGCAAAACTTGTGCACATGCGCGCCGTGTAATTGAATAATAATATAAGTCATATTTTTTGAAAAAATCTTGGACTGCAGAATAAAAGATATCAGAACAGCAGTTTCGACGAATTTACTTCTACGTATCTTACGCAGTGCACACGGCTCGAGAAATTGACTAGGCATAGCGCAAGAAGTGTGTTAACGACGGCACATTGGTTCGGGAAATTCTGTCGTTGCGAATTCGACATTGAAGACAGGGAAAGTTTTGATGACGATTTCTGGAGCTGAAATTGCACCAATAGAAGTTCGTGCCGAGCGTGTGATTGTTTGCTGTTAGTTCAATCCACCATCGCTCTCTGATTCTAGGTGAAATGATCATGAATGAGAAGTATGTCCACCTAGCCAACGATATGAGCAGTGATGTTCAAAGGCTGCGTCCCTCTTTGGTCAACAGAAGGTCACCAGTCGTTCTTCACAACAACACGCAGTTATACGTCGCACTACCGATCATACAGAAGGTGAACGAACTAGGCTACGAAACCCCTGTCCCATCTACAGTACGAACCAGGCCATTGCCTATCGATCATTTCACCAAGACCTCGATCACTTCCTATGCGAGAACTGCACAGAAACTAAACCGAAGCAGGAACTGGCTTTAAGGACTTTCACTGCTTCCAGAACTCCAGAGTTTCGTGCTACGGCAGTAGTGAAACTTGTTTGCTCTCTTATTGACAAAAACGTGTAGATTTTAGTGGGTTTTTAATTCCATTAGTTTCTTCCATTCTTTCATGCCATTTTAGGGTTTCACGTTGAAATTGCTTACTAATTATTCAATAATCTTGCAGATTTACAGAACCATTTATTTCGCAAGAAAAAAACCCTAGGAAACGAAATGGGTTGTAAGTAAAGCAGTTGCTATAGCATTATAGTACTGACGACATGTATGAAATAGAGGAAGCACTGAACATAATGAGGGTGTCAGTAGGAGGAATCTGTCGGCGAGTTGACGAGGAACACGAATGTAGTGAGGCAGAGTTGGGCAAGTGGATCAAGATAGAAAGGTGGGCCTTTCGAATGAGTATCAGTACTTGATTTATTTACTGTGTTCTATCTAAAGTGTTTATTGTTCATTCTACAAAGGATTGACGAAATTTCAATTCCTGTTTCACTCGCATTTCACTTTTTGCCTGTGGAACGGTGCGAAGTAGTTGTGCACTATTTCAGCTGCGCGACGTAAACCTCTGGAAACCGCGGGGTCGACGGGTTGCTAGCAAAGTCGTTTGCAAAAAACAAGGCATCAACAAAGACAGGAATTTGCAAAGATGCTCTAAGAAAGAGGTTGACTGATCACATAAAAAGGTTCCTTCGGGGTGCTGAGCACTCAGCACGAGAAAAACTGGTCTGCAATTCAATTCATGTCCGCTCCACCACTGGTTGACCTACAAATAAAAATTCTCGTCTACCAGAAGCTCGCAGCAAATATAAGATGGTTTAAAAACGCTTCTCTGTTAATCTACTATAGTTAAAAAGCAAAATGTGGCGCGCCATTCATTAGCTTCAATGTGAAAATTTTGCTCAGTATCAAAAGAAAAATGGTTCTTAAGAAAATTGGTTCTTCAAAGAGAAGAAGAAGCAGGGAAGAAACAGATGGCCATTCACCATGAAAAAATTTTTTCAGCGCATTCTACACGCCGTTCTTCGAGAGCAGATGTTCTGGAACTAAAGACATTGCGCTTTTAAAATTAGCCGAATCGGTTTCCGACGACATTCATCACATTTGTCTACCACATCTCCACGACACCGACGAACTCTATGATTCTTCTGCCAGATTGTTCTCGTCTGGATATGGAACTGATCGTAAGCGATGCGTTCTCAACGTTCCTATCAACTTTCGATCCCATGTAGGTATAGATAGAAAACTTTTTGTAGTAAACAGGAATCTTATTTAATTGTTTCAAGCCACGAATTATTTTAAAATAAACCGTGACGAATATATTTTGTTATGAATCTTGTCTTTAGCGTTGAATGACTTTGCTGATGCTGCTACACCGTTTCTTCAAAAAGTGGAATTAGGTATGTCAGTGAACACACTTATTTTTCTGAGTTACTTTGTTGATACTTGATACTTGAACGGCCCGTCTTCACCGGTTTTGCGTGCCCCAGCATAATCACCATTTTTCGGGGATTTGCTGGTTAAGCCGTTGTCGTTCCCTAGAATCCCGAGGTCACCATGACCAAAGTCTGCCTCAGGTCTTCACCACCACAGGCAGTCGCAGCCCTTTTTGGATCAGAGGGAGATTTGTCACCATGCGACTTTGGTGCCAAGACGGTGGTGGATCCGGGTATTGGTTTGCTGTTAGCTAGGCTTCCTGATCGAAACGCCGGACTCCTTCTCAGCTCGGGAGACCCTGCCAGAGGGGACGAATCGCCCCGCTGTATATCGCAGTCCGACGCCCAGGAACACCTCCCAGCCACGATTCAGGCGGTACGCCGTTAGAAGGATTTTTCTGAGTTATTAAACGAAATCAGTTCTAGTTCTTGTCCTTGTCTAAGACACTGGTATGCATGTTCACCGATGTCACATATTCCTCGAAAAACCTGTTCCGGAAGTCACACTGTGGACAGAATCTGTGCTCTTGTTAGCCAGCTGAAAGTCGAGTACGCATCGGCAAGGTTTTCCACTTGCACACCAAAGCTATCCTTTCGGTCGTAGCCAATCCCTCAACCGATGAAAAAACGTTAAACTTCCCTCACCAAACCTTTTATTCCTACCATTTTTAGCAAAAAATTTTCCAGTTAAAATCTCCGTTTTCTCAATTTGTGTTGGTTGCATAATTGAACACTACTCTTTGTTTGTTGGAGATGGCCTCAAACAGCGTTTTATGACTTCCTCCTGGAATCGTTACATGTAGGACAAATGGATTAACACAACGCACTCCGCGTCCTTTTGAGAACGCAGACTTACAGGTGCGTGACACACGGATGATGAGTGTATACGGAGTGTATGAGTCGACCTGATATATCAGAGATAAGGAGATCTTTCCTCGAATCCACTGCGTCAACCACGTAAGCACTTTGTCTAACCTTGTACCTCTCATACGCCTCCAAAGGACCCTTCACATGTTGTGATTGTCGCCACCAAGCAACCGGAGATTCTTCGATGCTGGAGAGCTGCACTGGTACATACACTTTACATACTGGTCGCTTTATCGGCCAGTTTATGACGAGGAGTTAGTAAATTTTATAGCGGAACTCTCTTAGAATTCAACAGCCACTCAAAATCATTTAGGTGTGAAAATGACTGACGCGGAGTGCGACGAGAACTTGGATTCTCGGAAACCGGACACATTCTGCACGTTTGAACGGGCGGAAAGGAATGTTTGTCATGTAAGTCAATTCCAGGGAAGCCCACACTTTCCACGACCATCCCATGCTCCCTCTGATGAGCCACCATGACAAAGTTTTTCCTAGAGGTTTTTGTTATCAAGACTTTGTGTAATTTATTCTGGGTGGATTTACAAACTTGTGCCATAATGAATCTTTTAAATAGAACAGTGTAATGAGGAAGCAACTGAGGTATCACAGAGCGGTTAACATTTTGTCTAATTTTTTTGAATGGAGCTTGTCACTAGCTGAGAAGTTCCACATGCCGACTCACAGTTGATGGACATTATCATGGAGATGTGTCTTTTTTTCCTATAGTACTGCAACAATTTTGATAAATTTCAACTTCAATAATCTGAATTTCTGCTCAGCCGTCATGTTATCACAGTTTCATAGGTTTAGCCGTTCGCTGTGATGTCTGATCGAAAAACTGGCTGGGCCTCTACGTTCTGAGGCAGGCGCCATATGTGTTTGTTGATGACAAAAGATGACGTTGAAGATTACAAAAAAAGCCTGTGACAAGCCATCTTTTTCGTTGATGTACGCTCACTTTTAAGAGACGTAGAAACTGAGCGACCTTGGTCTAAGATGAATTTCTGCATCGTGTTTCGACACCCATGATCAATTGCTTGTCACCGTATGCTAAAATAATCATGAAGAAGAATCTAATGATTTCGGATTTCGGAACGTTAAAGATCTTAACCATTGCAGTTCACTAGTAGCTCAAACTACTGAAGGCATTCGCACTCAGGATTAAATAATGTATAAAATTTTTCTTATAGGTGCAGTGCAAGAACCATCGTCGTAGGATAGCGCTAGTAATAGTCGCAAGAGAATTTTCTTAATTAAATTATAAGCTCTCGGAAAGGCCTTATCATGGATTTCGAAATTTCATAGCAAGAAGCCGTTATAGACGGAAAATCTAGCAATCAAAAGAAAGTTGTTCTGGAGCCCACACAATTGTTTTGGAATCGCAAAGACGCACGATTTAAGGATTGCGTTTATACATATGGATTAAAACAGACCTTATAGGAAGTTTTGGATATTAATGAGGATCTTGACGACAAAGGTAATCCCGTGGAACTAAGCAACTTCTAATTTCACTTGAACACGTTGCTGTTTCCACATAAAGGGACCTGTTGTATACTGTAATCTATACGAAGAAAGTTACCCTTCATGGAGAAACAAAAATACTCCCTGCCTTTCGCCTTTTTCCCGAAGAATCTTTAATATGTTCTAATAACAAGTCTCTCATAGGCTCAGTTGAAGCCTTAAAAAAGTAAAACAACTCTATCTATTTTCTCACATCGTCAAAGCTCTTCAACTGTTTTTTAATACGGACAGAGATGGCTCACGAACAACTTGTAAAATCAGAGAGTGACACGTTCGAGATTGAATATTCTTCTTAATCTTTTGCGTCGTCAGTAAGTTTTCATCAACAAGTATGCAATCTATTAAGGGCGACAGTGGAGGCGGAGTTACGACTTCGTTGGAGGGAAGGCACTACCTCGTAGGTCTCGTCTCGTTCGGAACGTCTTGCACCGACCTGGCCATGGGATCTCGCACAGGGGCACAGGTATAGGTACTTATACACCAATCATCTTTTCTATTTATTTGTTAAGTTCAGTTCTCACATAAAGCATACCTAAGTGCTCTATGTTGAAGTCAGCCGGAATGGGTATGAGATTCTGTGTGATGGCACAGTCTAGGCGTTAGTGAAATTATAATCACTGTCAAAGAAGTTTGCGTGGTTGCAAGAATCGTTTTCGAAAATCTCAGCACACTACTATGAACACCCTATCCAGGTTAAAGGTAAACTCTGTGAAAACTAATAACCAAGTTGTTGCGACAGTTGAAGTCACATGGCGAAGTTGTCATCGTAGTAGAATTGTTCGCCAAGGATTTTAAGCAGTTCCACACGTGTCTGTTCTTTGATGTCAGTGGTTTAAAACAAAACTAAAATAATTCGATGGCAGAAATAATCACTCCAAGACATGAAAAGTTTTAATTGGACGACTACTTGTAGAGTCGATAAACATTATGTCCATAAAACCACGTCACAGTGTTATGTGCTCGTTTGCAAATAATTAGAGTTACTTTGTGGTTTCTAAGCAAAACAGGGACGACAACGAAAATCTCAACATTTCACATAATCTAATTGCGTAGGGGATTGCTTCCTCTGGGAAAAGACCTCGCTCTTGGGCAAACCATCCCTTTGTGATGGAAGAGCAGTTCGCTTTTTCGTATAAAACGCTTACATCCCTCAGAAAAGCGCTCTTCATTTTTAACGAGCTTATCGGGCACAACGGCATGAACGCGTGCAGCACTGTAGTTAGAGGTGGCCTGCGGCCAACAAGTGATCGTTGGTTCGATTCTATGCTCCGGCTCAGCAGGGCGTTTAAGACTTATTCTTTATGGTGTTCTTCAAAGGTGCAACGCTATTTCAGTACGACAGTTATGCTGGGTTACTGATAGCCCGATAAAAAGTGGATCCCAGTAAAGGGCTAGGGATGACCATAAGTCCTACGACTAGAAAAGATTTTGTCTTAAAAAAATCTCGATAATATAAAGCCTTTCGATGTTCATGGTAGAATATTTAATGAGAAAACATCAGCTCTCCAAAAATAACTCACTGGAAGGCAGGTTATTGGATGCCCCCATTGGCGTACTACTTCAGCATAAAATGCCACCGTTCACATATGGAGAACTTTCACAGAAGGTTTGTGGTAGTTGAACTGGAGATGGAAATGCTTTGTTTAGGTTCACACTGACTTGGCTTATTACACAGCCGATATCGATGAGTTTCTAGATATGAAAGTGGAAGACAGGAAGAAGAGGTGGGAAAAAATCGAAGAGCAGCTAGGAAAAAGTGAAATCAAAGGACTGGTGGAATAAATTAGTTGCAATTTTTTTTGGGTAATCGAAGTCTTATGAGCTCCCGATAATATTTCTGTTGTTGACATCGGTAATGCCCTCGAGGTAGTTTATTGTACAAGCATTTTTTGTATTCATGACCACCGATTTGCATCAATTTTATGGCCCTGAGGTTTAGAGTTCAAGTGAGTTTTGCTCGTTTGTAGCTAAGTGAGCCAAATTTATGAAAACGCCAAATTTATACGCATTCCACCTAGACAATTCCATTTTCATAACCTCAGCGGGAAAAAAACCTAAATCCTAAATCCCAAACGCACTGGAAACAGCTTCTCTAGATCATTCGTCTTTTTGAGTGTCTTCCATTTATTGATGCAGATCCACCGATCATAGCTCACATAACTGAGGAAATATATGGAGCATGATTACAAAACGCTCCTTAGAATCCAAGTCCTTCAAAACATTGGCCCTTGTGAGATGAATACCGTATTAAGAACCTCCTGATTGTTTGTCAGTTAAGCACTACCTTGTTGATCTATGCCGAAGACAATGGAAAATCGGTCCTCGGATTTAGTGTACGAGGTACAGCTGAATGAACCATTTAAAAATAATACACATACATAGTACATACATAATAAATATTCCGAATACACAATGTGTGCGTGATAGGTACGTATATACGTTATATTCATATTTGGAAGAATAAGAGAATAGAGCTCTCCACGTTGATCAATCCATAAGGAATGTGCCATTCGTCCGACTTCACTTAGCATCCACAACGATGCTGAGATATTTGCAAAACTCTGGACCGCAGGTGTCAGCTGTGAGGAACGAACACGCTGTTACCCTTTCCGAGGGCTAACGCGTCCACCACCACATCATTCGGGTCTTTCGTTTAGCCTGTCTCTCAGATAGCCAGTATATCTATCCATCAGTGCCAGCAACAATCACCTGTCTACAGGATTGATATGGAGAATAACTCAGCATCGTTGTGGTTGTACTTCGCATAATGCCCTGCCCAAGAAATTGTGATAGACAGAAAATAAAAAGTAAAAAAATTGTGATTTTAACTACAGCCTCAGCTAAACTGGGTTCAATGCCAATGTGGGCTCCCAAGATCAATCCCGTTGACGGGTAATTGCTGGTGGTACTAATCGATAGAGCTAGCTCAGATATAGGAGAAATAAAGGACCCGCATGGTGTGGTGGTGAACGCGTTAGCTCCGGAAAAAAGTAATAGCGCATTCGTTCTCAATCGTAGACACGTGTTGTACGAAGTTTTGCAAATATCTCAGCATCGATGTGGTTGTACTTCGCATACTACACTGCTGAAAAAAATTGTAGTAGGCAGAAAATAAAAAGCAAAAACATTGTGATTTCACTAAGCATCGTTAGAGGTGAGTGAGTGGTATACACAGTGACTCGTGGTGGCCTACCGATATATACGGTCTTTGCCAACCGCGTGAGTATGAAAGGGTTGGTGAGCGTGGGGCGTGGGATCGATCCTATGTGTATAACGCGACACCTCTAGCCTGCGCTACACGTGCTCTTTACACGAAGCACAATATACAACAATATGCATTCAATATAAAATTACAATATGCTATATTCCTACGAAATTAGTGCAAAACTGTAACCATAATTTTTGAAGCGACATATCTTAGCTAGAACAAACTTCATTAAATCTCTACCTTCTTGGATTATTAAGCTAACACAAGCTTGATAAAAGGCTTATTTGGCTGTAATTTCGATGAAATCGCCTTTCTCCGAGCCAGTGATCCGAGTAGGTGATGCACAGTCATTCGACCTCACGATGTTATGTGGTCGTCGTCGTATCGAGTCAGAATCGTCTTCAGCGGAACACCAGTCTAATGAAGTATCCTCGCTCAACAAAAACTAGCTACTAAATCATGTAAGTGTTAATAAAATCTACAAGTTTTTATCCACAAAAGACAAATTGGTCGGTTCCGACTGCACAAAAGCTTTGGAATTCTGGATGCGATGAAGTCGCTGAAGACAGCTTTGGCGTTCAATTAATTTCTAAGGCATCTCTCGGGTAGGAATTTGTAGACGTGTTTGCGTAACTGGTAATTACTTGGTGAGAGGCAAGACGGATGTGGTAGACGAAAAAAAACGTTCGTAGCTCAGTAAATTCAGCCTTTTCAGCATTGGTTGCGTGAAATATAGCCGCACGCGACGTCGTGTCAAATTGTTGAGCATTCCTGAGCTCATCTGAGTCTCTAACCTCCTTTGGGTGCTCTGAACATTTGAGGGTGCCTACATCTAGTTTTTCTACTGAACTCAGCAACAACTGCTCGCGCATTTGATTTCACCAAAGCCATCAATTCATCGTCATCGTTGATAGCAGAAGCACGTCTGCTAGCTGCTCTCTCACTCTAGCGTCGAATTGCTCAAGGCGACATTTTGAAACAGATGTTGCACTGTGTATCCGTTATCACTCCCTTGACCCATACCTCATTTAAAATTTCGGGCGGCCGAGTTTGAAATCTTCGAAGTAGATTTGTCGAAATTGCTGTTATGGTACCCTAATTTCTAACCTGTAAATTTTTTTCAGAAACTTAATTTAAGTCATAATTTAACCACAAAGTGGGAATATCTGAAACGAACTTTTCACTGATTTGTGGTAGTACATAGTAATAATACGTAGCAATAGTAATAACGTAAATGGCGCCTTGCAACAGTGGCACGCCTTGAGCCAGGGATGATCCTTGATGCCACTATCCGTCTGAACTCGCCAATACGAGATTTGTCTACGAAAATAAAAGTGCCGACGGAATACATCAGTATGCTTCGAGGGTCAATGTGTATGCCTAGTAGGAATCCTATCAGCACCGGGATGCTGTAGTGGAGTAAATGTTGTTAGGTCGTTCAGAAATAAATGGGCGTTTGAAAATATTTCTCGTTTTAATGCATTTTTCACCAACAAAATATTCTTTGTACCTTACAATATTTTATATCATTAGAAAGCGAATTCTATGCTTTTTTAAAACAACGTTTCTGCATTTTGTGGAAAGTTAAACCTTACTAATTATGAGCTTTGCAATTTCAGATGTCAAAAACGAATTTTCGTCAAATTTTCATTTATGAGGTTTGAACTCGGTCGTAGTGCAGCAGAGACGGCTCGAAACATTAGTGAAGTTTGGGGGTGACGGTAGTGTTGGTGAGTCAACAGTGCGAACGTGGTTCTGGAAATTCCGATCTGGTGATTTCGACCTCGAAGATGAGGAAGGCCGCTGAGGTCCCGATGAATTCGACGGCGACGAATTGAAGGCACTAGTGGAAGAGAACACGCGAACAACTGTTCGAGAGGTTGTAGAACAGCTTGGCGTAAGCCCAGTAACAATTTCCGCTTACTTGAACCCCATATGAAAGGAAAAAAAGTCGGCAAGTAAGTGCCGAATTGAACGACAATCAAAAAAGTCGCCGTTTTGAAGTGGCGTTTGCTCCTACTCAGCGCAACAAAAGCGACCCTTTTCTCGATTGAATTGTGACGTACAACGAGAAATGTATTCTGTAGCAGCGACGTTCGGCTCAACGGCTGGAATGCGATCAGGGTCCACAGCACTTCTCAAAGCCGAAATTGCACCTAAATTAGGTTATGGCAATTGTTTAGTGGTCTGCAGTAGGGCTGATTCATCACAGCTTTTTGAATGCAGGTGAAACAACTACGGCAGAGAAGTATTGCCTTGCCAACAAATCGATGAAATGCACCGTAAACTCCGAAAACACCGACGGGCTCTCCACGACAACACCCGGCCTCATGTTGAGGAACCAGCGCTGCAAGCACCCAAGTAAGTATCAAAATTTATTCATAGATGCTAGAACAAAAAGAACCTCTTGTAGAATCTACTCATTCATTCATTTATTTATGGGAATAGCTACATAGTCTGTTGAAAACCCGCAGTGTAAAAAGACGGTTAGGAAGCGGTCAATGCATATCGGAAATACCAAACTGAACCAAAAAATGCCATTATTACAGTCGTAATGGCGCTCATTATGCTTTCATTAGGCTAATGGGGGTCGTTTTTTGCCAAAACGCCGTTCTTGATGTCTCCAGTGTGCTGCAATGCTGCAGGTCTCTCAGCACGAAATCCCGTCTGACCTATCTACTGGTTAAGATCACTTCCCACTCTGTATACTTTGACAGCGAAGTTGTAACCTACAATGTTTTTCATTCACTTTAATGGCTGGTCGCAAGGTGTCAAAGGGATGAGAGGTCGAGCACGCATTGCTCTCCTTGACCCTCATTTTCCTCTCCTCTACGCGACGAGCGTTGGTGGATTCACTGGCGAGTCCGTGTAATTGGTGTTTCAAAATGGAATGTCGTCACATATAAAGATTGTAATCCAAATGTAAATGATGGCTGTAATAAGAGCTGTCTTGTGTTTTCCGGTGACTTACTTAGATGGGAAATCTTTCGTAGAAATATTTTCTCATATGGTTCTCTAAATGCCAATTCTTATTGTCGTATATGCGTTTCCTGTCGTCCATTTCTTTCTCTCTCACGTAGGAAGGCAACGCCACTAGCACTTTGGGCCAAATTTTGGCTCTCCCGTAGCACGTTTATAAATCACTATGATCAACTTTCGAGTGGCCCTTAATAAAAAAAAACGCTTTACTTTATCAGGAAAGCCCAATTTGAGGGAGTAAGATAACTGGTACTTACTGTTGGCGGGTTTTCCAATGCCTTATGTGGATAGGGACAGCTTACGCAATCACAGCTGACCTTTGCTAACGGAACTTGATGGTAATTGTACAGCGCACCTGGTCAGCCCATTCCCACCCATCAATGAATTCCCGACCATGCCCGGGTCAAACCTTTGCCTACCCTTTCCTGGCCTGTTTGAATTGTCAGCTCGACAGCGTCAGTCCTCATCTAGGAGAAAATCCCAAACCAGTTTAGTTCCTCGTTTGAATGCCTCTATAATCTTGACATCATGTTGCATTCAATTAATTGCTCTCCAAACCGTGAAAGTGAGGTTTCTTTAGTTTAACCTCGCCTTAGATTTAAAATTTTTTATCTATTCTTTCACTGATAAGCCAGCACGAGTTAAGAAACAACTTCATCCGGATAACATTTCGACGACTTCGTCTTCCGCAAAAAAAATCTTGAAATCTTAAAAATTTTAAACCGTTGTCTTTTAAAACTTGTAGCTTAGGATTTCCATCCTCGAAATAAGTAATACAACCATTCTTCTTCCGTGTTGTATGAAATTGATAGAAGAAAGAGCGAAAGCGGATCTACCCATACATGAGTGACAGCCTGTCAGCCGTTTTGTCATAAATACAAATTGTAAATGAATTTATTTAAACACCGTTAGAGAAATGTGTCAGCCTTACGAAAGGTAGTACTAATGTCAATGACTCTACTCGAACAGTAAATGAAGGACGGACACCAGCTGCATTTTGAAGTGTTCAAGACAGTTACAGTCGAAGACTAGTGAGATGCTAGATGCGATCCCTATCTTATTCATCCAGTGATCTTACACTTTATTCGATTCGGCATTATTAACCCGTTCACTTGTTTTGAGTGGATCCCCATAATGGTGTGTAGAGGGCAATTTGGTCAGAAATGAACGGCGACAAAATCACTTCACAACCTTGCCTACTCTTCACGCAATAACATCCGCGTCAATATTAATTATCCACTCTTTAGTAACGGGAAATTTGCTTGATTCTAGACATTCCTTTTGAGTGGAATCTTCTTTAGTCAGACAATTGTCGTAAAACTAAACTGGTCATGCTGTGCTGTATTCGACCAGCAAAGGAAGCCAATTTTACAACGATTAAGCTCTTTTACGGAAGAACTCGTGGCTACGTCAGACCCAGTAGATAAACTGAATGGATCTTTCCTCACTAGTGTCTTTTCCCATTTCTTTCTTGCGCGGCTTCTGCTAGATATGGGCGGAAAAGCGCGGGTTTTTTTAACACAGTCGCAGAAAACCAGTTTCCATTATCCAACTGATGACAGCGCTGTCATATATGAGAGAGTTCCCAGGCATAACGGGAGAAATATAGAACAAACAAACCACACACGTTCTCCCTTTTTCTAATATTCCATCCTTTTGCGCCATATTTACAAGTACCAGTGACCTACCACAAAAGTACACACAATATTCTCGTATATTAACTCATCGTGAGATCTCGTATTCTGCTAGTCGTTCACAATACTTAGCACGTCGGCATTCATTTTTGAAAGGACCGCAATGCAACATACAACAAACGACGTTCATGAATGCGGCTTAGGTACTTAAAATCACTAACATATTGACGGGCCTGCGATTTTTTGATAGCAAGAATGTTTGAAAACCTGAGCGTTCAGCAAACTTACAAAAGGCTGTGCAGCACTTTTTTCTTCCAAGTGCCGTCCCTCTTTTAAAAATTATTTAGCTCAAACGCAATAAAATATCTTAAAAATTTTTAAACGAATGATGCAGCATTCGCCAATAACATTGGCACGTTCGTGAACAGCATACTGCTGCCTTTGTCGCCTGTGCTCCAAAAGACTAGAAGTCATCGTAGCAAAGTGAGAAGAAAGCATGTACTCTACTGCGGCTTCAAAGCTTCTAATGATTTCTACCTCAATGAATATATTGCATAATCACCCTGAGCGTATTCAGAATGTGCTGTTCAAATCCAGGCCTCCTCACTTTAATCGGCAGCGGGAATGCTCGTCAGCCTATCTAGTGTAGATATAGTGGAGAGCTCGAAGAGGGAAATAGACGTCACACTGAGTTGTTCGATTTTCTTTAAAAGCATTTCGAAACATATCGTTATGAACAACGGTAGCCTATAATGCAGTGCTTAGGAGATTCCCGCCGACATAAATGATGTGGTTGATTTCATACAGCACCTGTGCCAATCGAGCTACCCAGCACTCTAGGGTTAGCAATTTGGCATGAGACTTGTCTGGGAAGGTAAAAGCATTTACTGAGTACATAGACAAGCCTTTGCAAGTCGCTGTAGACGTCAAATACGCATTCAAAAACACATACGATATTAAATTGAACCGTCGAGAGGTCTGATTAACATGGCGGATGAGGTAAAGTTTAGTAGCCTAACTCGTTCAACTTCTGCACCACTTGTTCCGCAAAAGCGAGGCAAGGAGGAGAAGGATTGGTCCTTTATAGTGACTAATGCCGGCCGTTAATGTTGGAGTTTACGGCGCATTTTGTCGATTTATTGGCAATACTCCCATGCCTTAGTCGCTTCTCCCCGATTCAAAAAGCTGTGATGAGTCAGCTCGGCTGCAGGCCAGCAAACAGTCACCATGACCTTTTTGGTGAAATTTCGGCTTTAGGAAGCACTGTGGAGCCTGATCGCTATCCAGCCATTGAGCTGAACGTCGGTGGTACAGAATCCATTTCTCGTCGCACGTCACAATTCGATTGAGAAAAGGGTCGCTTTTATTGCGCAGAATAAGAAGACGACATATTAAAATGCCATTTTTTTATTATCGTTTAATTCGCGCTGCACCCACTTGTCGAGTTCTTTTGTCCTTCATATGGGGTTGAAGTGAGTGGGAATTGTTCCTATGCTTATGCGAAGCTGTTCTGCACGCTGTCAAGCAGTTGCTCTCGTGTTTGCTTCCACCAGTGCCTTCAATTCGTCGTCTTCAAGTTCATCGAGACGTCAGCGGCTTTCCTCATTTTCGAGGTCGAAATCAGCAGATCGGAATTTCCGGAACCATCTTCGCACTATTGATTCACCAACACTACCGTCACCCCAAACTTCATTGTTTCGAGTCGTCTCTGCTGCACTACGACCGAGTTTAAACTCACAAAAAGAAAATTTGACGAAAATTCGTTTTTGACATCTCTGAAAATCAGTAATAAAAAAGTTTGACTTTTGACAAAATATAGAAACATTGTTGAAAAAGCATAAAAAATAGCTTTCTAATGATATAAAACATTATAAAGTACGAAAGAATATTTTACTGGTGAAGAAGTAGATTAAAGCAATAAGTGTTTTAAAATGCTCATTTGTTTTCGAGCCACCCTAATATTATGTGTGCCCTGCAGAAGATCAGCAAAATTACCCGAATCCTTCAACGACGTTACGTTGCAGTGTTTCCGATTTTACAGAAATTCCTCATGATGTCGTTGTTTTCACCAACTCGGTTGCTCTCTTTGTCATTGCTTGTGTTCCAGTCTCCTATAAGTGTTCCTCTATTTTTTTGTCCCTAGTTGGTTGCAATTAGACCAAAATATTCCACAGTCTGACGTTTTAAACACAACACTAACGATAATCTGTAGTCGCTATCTCTTCTAATATATCGATAACAGTATGAACCATATGTGATGCACATATTTCCCAGTAAATCGTGGAGGTATTTGGCTCAAACTTTTATAGCAGAAATAGTTCGGGAGAAACATTTCTAGCTACCACAAAAAGATTGTTTCAGTGTGCAGTAATCTAGAAACTCAAATGAGCAACATTTCGACTAGTGCGTTGCTGATTTCCAACTTTTTTCTGTACAACAAGCAGAAAAATTGGACTTCTAACCTACATGATAGTTATGGAATACACCCTGAGGTAGGGAGATGTACCACTGCCTTTCGAGCCGGATCTAAACGAAATTAGCCACATAGCTCCATTCTGCTGGTTCGGGTCACCTGTCATCCCTAGCTAACACCACATCTAGTCCTAAAAAGCCTTACGAACCACGAAAGTGTCATGAACTCCTTGTGATTTTGGTTCAGCTTACTTCTCGTCCGATACCTCGTAACGTCGTTCATAAAGGAAACCATTCAATCTGTGCGCCTAATTGAACGAGTTTTCATCACGAAAAAAAGGATCGCTTTCCTTGTGTAGTGTTTTTTACTCCTCTCATCAGATTAGCGCTTACCGTAATATAGGAAACGTAGCCGTGATTGATACTACTCTGTCAAATTTTTTTCGAAATGTCATATGTCAGAATAGACTCGACTTTTTTCTTCGAGCCGTACTCATAGCTTATTAAGCTAATCTACATAGGAGCTAGGAATCAAAAAAACAAAAGCCATAGAAATTCTTGAAAAAGTATGGTTATGCTCGAAATAGTCATTCTATTAAATTATGACATGAACATGAGAACCAGTGTGGTCACTAATTAAAGTTGTTAAGTTTAGGCAAAGATGATGACAAGATTAAAAATCTGGATAAAAAGTGAATCTAGTAGTTGGCTTGCAGCTACGGGGCGTAGGAAATATGTAGCTCGCTAGTAGATTTAACATTCTACTGAAGTTTAGACAAAGAAGATGAGGAAGGATGGTATGTTGAATAAGGCGATAGATCAAAGCGCACACTTTCATGTTTCATTTATAGTTTTCCTGAGGATCCACCAACGAAAACAGGTTATTTTTAAAAGTTAATCCACCCGTAACTCGTAATAATAACATTGTAGAGGACAAGCAGACAGTTTTATGCCCAGTGCATCCAAAAAAAGTGCTTTTCTACTATTTCGCCTATGTAGTTACATCTTCCACGTTTGTGACCGTTTCTCTTCTTATTTCGCAAATTGGTTTTTGTTTTTGGATGTTCGAACGTGCAGAAAGCTACTAATGTCCATAAGTCAAAGTTTCCCGAATGGTGTCCTGTTTTTCGCTCAACTGCTATTAAAACAAGCAGTCGGTAATTCGACTCGATACCTGGTTTCAAGTATTGAGCGCGAAACGCGAGCTACTTAACTTGACGTTCATCATGGGCACTTCATTTTGTCACTCCCTCCAGCGATCTCCTTCCTTGAGATGTTAGCGGAGTGTGGCGAGAAGATGGCGGAACGATATGGCGATAGCTATGTCCGATCCTAGAGTCATCCAATGCTGATCGAGTCGCTCTCCACCGTAATTGTCACATCATTGCGCTCATTCTAACGTAATAATCTCGACCAGATGCACTCCTCGAGACCTACAAAAAATCGGCGTCGACAAAAAAAAGCCGAAGCAGTCGAGCAAATTGCACAGCTGTTGTTTGGTGGAAACATATTTCAACTGCCGTAAGCCTTTGAATTATTTGCTTAACTATGACCTTGTCACCTTTCGATCATGCTCTGTATCCGCCTTTATACTTATACTTACAAAAATCTACCTATCACAGATGTGAACCAAGCAACTTCTGCTTGCCTACATAAACACTTGCAACTAACATGTTGGAGAAACATTATAGCGTGGTGAACGTTATATGTTTAGATAAGGCGAGAACTAATGGTGGGATATAGACTACCCAGGTTGTTCTCTAAATGTAAGCAGCCTGAAGTAGATAGGTAGTGTATATTGATTAGTAATGCATATTTTTTTCTTTGAGAAAAAAGACTTCTTCAACTCATTGTTGTTTAAAGCTCTGCTCCACCTCTGAAGTTATTGTAGTATCAGATTTGATATGAGATATCAGATATTTTGGGACAGTGGTTAAAGGCACCCTGCAATACACATGCGTTCGACCGCGCGCCGTGGGCTCATCAACCCCTTCTCTCCCTCCGGGGTCAGAAAATTGGTACCAGACCTGTTTGAGAGAAGCGCGGCACTGGCTCGACACATCGGTAGGCCACCTCTAGTCATTATATCGCCAGATACGCATTCATTCACCTCTAATGATGCTTAGCACCCTCAGAAATCGATTAACGCCGAGAGTTTTTATCCTTTATCCTTCATTAGATAGTTTAATGAGAGAGAGACGCGTAATCCATCCATTTGAACTCTGTGCGGCTGGCCTTCACGTAGAAAAATGGAGTGAATGACTTATGGGAAATGGTGAGCCATGTGAAGAAGCTATTTTTATTTCTAAGGCGATTGAAATTTAGATATACGGTTTTTCTGCTGTGGTTATGAAGGTATTTGGCTGATTATGTTGCAGTCAGCTTGACCTTTCCATGCTCTTAAGAAAGGGAAATCACCCGAAGCGTACGCTTTTGTGAATAAACAGTATGGTAACACAAAAGACCGACTTTCTATAGACCTCGGCATAAATAGACGATGTATTTATTTATATGCTCTTTTATATGTTCTTATAAACTGATCTTATTGAGTTGATGCGAGGTTGGTATAAGTTTCGTTGTTGTTATTGTTGTTGCTCTTGGTGCTGTCGGTCGATAGCTGTCTTTTCGGCATCTTCGCCTTCCTCATAGCCATGCTGTTTCGAGTGGGGCTTAAAGACGACAACGACAAGACGACGACGACGACGACGACAACGACAAGACGACGACGACAACAACAACAACAACAACAACAACAACAACAACAACAAGCAACAACAACAACAACAACGACAACAACAACAACAACAACAACGACAACAACAACAACAACAACAACAACGACAACAACAACAACAACAACAACGACAACACCAACAACAACAACAACAACAACAACAACAACAATAACAAGGACAACTTATACCAACCTCGCATCAGCTCAACAATATCAGTTCATAAGAATATATAAATAAATATATCGATTATTTATGGAGAGGTTTATAGAAAGATACTTTTTTGAGTCCCACTACTCTAATAATAACTTCGACACCGGATTATCAGACATGAGTTATGGGAGTAATAAAGTGCGAAAACCGCTGAGAATATCAAATATCTCACTCACAAACTGTCAGAATCTCAATATGGTCTCAGTGCTTTGATGCCGTAATCCATGATATTGTTGACGGTATCTAACTGTGAGGGTCGGTATGTAAACTGAAACTACGGTGAGCTGGAAATGAGACGAATACGCACGATTAATACAGCCAATGTGCTTAGGTTACAATGAAGTATTGGTTCACAAAGATTGTAGACCGACGGAGAGAAACAACCACGAGTGAGCTGCTAGGAGGAGTAACGTGAACGAGGGAAGGAATCTGAACATCTGACCAATGCTTCCTTTCAAAAAAGATTTTGGAGGAAAAAATATGATACTCACCAAGTCCATAGAGGGGAATGATGCCAATGAAGACTTTTCTGACACCCGGTCGAGTCGCTCGACGATCAACAAGATAACACAGGTAATACATGTGACGGATTGAAAAAAAAACCTTTTCTAAATAATAATGAAAGCAGAGCTCCTTATTTTTTATCTCTTGTTACTGCTGCTATGTCGGACGTCTTTATAAACCCTTGCTGCCATTATGGAATATGCTTCGTCTGCAAGAAGACAGCCGGTCACCTTAGCAAAACTAGTGACAAGTGAAGCATATCGGTTCGCCCCTCTTTCATTCGAAATATCGCAGCAGGTAGTCCATTTAGAACGAGCTCTGCTCAATGCTAACTAATCCCCTTGCCGAATATATCGCACTTGACACCAAATCACACAGCTTTAGGATTTTGTATGGCTTTACCAATGGTGGTGCTAGTGAACATTCGCTGCTTTCACTTTCTCCACCACCCTTCACAATAGCCCTCGCATCCCGTACTGTCCAATTTGGGCCACTTTCGCTTACTCTTGCTATGTCACTCAAAAATCTTGTCCAGAGGTGACCGTCATCAACTACTCTGTTGTAGGTCAGGAGTGATTTATAAAGCTCAGATTAGGAGTCGACCTCATCTAGATACTCTTCTGTTTCTTGTCTCATTTTTGAGCTCTGCATCCGTTAATTTAAGCGAGAACATTCGAACCGATCTCAGTTCACTCTCGTCACATTTTCTTGTTAAAAGTTGAGTTGAAGATACATTTGCTTTCGCACCCAAGTTTAGAAGCTCATTTTGGTGCCTTTCTCAGGGGAAACTTCTAATTATTGCCCAGTGTTCACCAAATTAATGCTTGTAGGGTACTCGCTCCTCGACCGTCTCGGCAAAAAAGTGTTTCATAGTCGGATCGTCTTCCTAAGAAGAAAGAACACACCTATTTTTTGCTTAAATGCCTACTCACTTGATGACCATCGCGTAACAGTAAACCTGACCAGTTATCTTCACTACACACAAGAAACTTCGTACTTAACCGTAGGCTTTTTCAAAAACCGTCGTATGAAGTAAGTTCTTCTTTAATATCGCTTAGCATTTTATCTAATAAGCTGCATTTAGAAACTTCTTCCAAGTTGTTTGTCATTGTTTTAAAACAGAAGATTCTGTAGTCAACGATGAACTAAGCCTATTTGTACAGAGATCGTCTTGATGTTTGCAGCGTCCAAGTGAAAAGAGTTGGATCAGTAATTATGGAGAAACGGCGTTGCTTTGACAAGTATTTTTCATGGTGCAAACACGAGTATTTAATAGCTTACAAAAAATCCAAGAGCGCGTGATAGGACACGATTTATCAAGTCGCATTTTTCGAAACAACTTTCCACTCAGATGATCTGAGCAGTCTTCTCGTATCTTACGAATGCCAGAATTTCTTCTTTTCTTTATATTGTGTTATAGCCACCAATCAATATGAATGGTACGACTCATGTTCAACTGTCTCCTGAACAACTCTGATTTTCACTATATGTACATACGCCGACTGCTGATTGAACAACTAGAAAACTCGTCAGTTTTCTCTGAAGTCTCAGAGAAGCCGCTCTAGACTGTTTCAAAGTATTCACCTCAGATAGCCGTCAGCCGCTTAGAATTGATGAGACGTTTACTGGTTTCCCGTTAGAATTCGTCCTAATCACTTTTATTCCCTGGTCGCAGCGTTTTTTTGTAATTGGTCCAATGACCGACTTCGGCCAAGTTTCTCTACAAAAATAAAAAAGAGGGTAAAGCTGTCAGCGCTGATCAATCCCCTGAGAGATGCGCCATGCATTCAACTTCATTAAGCATCGTCTGGAGGTGATTGAATGTATATCTGGCCTTTACAATGACTTGCGGTGCCCTACCGACGTATCGAGCCAGTGCTGCTATCGGGCGCCTCCGACCACTACGCCACGCGAACCCCTAAGCTTCCCTATAACATAGGCTAATTTTTCAAGTAGTACTAGATTTCGCGTTTTCTTCGAACGATGTTTATTTGCCTAAATCCAACAAACCAACGTTGAAAAACAATAAATTGATAAATCGCGTTACTGTTCGATGTCGATCTGGTGCAGAGGTTGACCACCTTTTTTTCTGGATGTCATCATCATCGTCGTCTTTGTTCATTTAAATTTGCGTGATTCTCCGGAACGATCGAAAATTATGGTCACCTTCAGAGATATGGGAGTCACGAATCAGTCTCCACACTTTCTCCCTCCTTCCAATTGGTTTTGCCACTAATAACATTACGGTCTACACCTGTGAAAATCTGCAGCGATTTTATCTTGTAGAGTGCTTTGCATTTGGGGGTACCTCGTTCCCAGTAATCTTTGTACTGGTCTACTGACTCGTCCAGCCAGCCACCAGTGCTAATGTGCACCAAGTATTTTTTTTCACTTTTTTCGCCTGTCCCTCAGCTAGTTTTTTAAATATTGCCAAAATTTAGTTTTTTTTGGTTTTTTTACCAATTTTTAGCATACATTTTTAGATACCAAGAACGAATTTTCGTCAAATTTTCTTTTTGTGAGTTTAAACTCGGTCGTAGTGCAGCAGAGACGACTCGAAACAATGAAGTTTGGGGTGACGGTAGTGTTGGTGAATCAATAGTGCGAAGATGGTTCCGGAAATTCCGATCTGCTGATTTCGACGTCAAAAACGAGGAAAGCCGCTGACGTCTCGATGAACTTGAAGACGACGAATTGAAGGCACTGGTGGAAGCAAACACGCGAGCAACTGCTCGACAGCGTGCAGAACAGCTTCGCATAAGCACAGGAACAATTCCCACTCACTTGAACCCCTTATGAAGGACAAAAGAACTCGACAAGTGGGTGCCGCGCGAATTAAACGATAATCAAAAAAAATCGCATCACCGTTTTGAAATGTCGTCTGCTTTTATTGAGCGCAACAAAAGCGGCCCTTTTCTCGATCAAAGTGCGACAAGAAGTGGATTCTGTGCGACAACCGGCGACGTTCGGCTCAATGATTGGATCGCGATCAGGATCCACAGCACTTCCTAAAGCCGAAATTGGAATAAAAAAAAGGTTATGATGATCGTTTGGTGGCCTGCAGTCGGTCCGATACAGCACAGTTTTTTGAATCTGGGCGAAACGATTGCAGCAGAGAAGTATTGCCAAAAATCGACGAAATGCACCGTAAACTCCAAAAACAACGACCGGCATTATTCAACAGCAAAGGACCAATCCTTCTCCACGACAACCGTCACGTTGCGGAAACAGCTCTCCAGATGTTGAACGAGTTGGGCTACGAAACTTTGCCTCCTACCAATGGAAGGGAATAAGTGGCACAATTTTCATTCGTGGCACCTTAGTATTGCTGCTTTTTTGTGAGAGGGTGGCTACCAGATGCTTGTCCGTTTATTTTAGATATAACCGCGAAAGCTTGTCATGTTTCCCGGGGTATACGTATGGCGCTTTCTGAGCTCGTGACATTGAATGACCCTAAAAAGACGGCGCACGCTATTTACGAAACCACAATTAATCGACGTTTAAAAACCTAACGTGTACCTGAGCATGCACAGTGTAGCCTAGTAACTTGCTGATCTGATAACTCATATTAATGTGGTCAGCGGCTTTTTTAACCCATTCGCGACATTATGGAAACCATAGTGTTCATACCTGACAGTGCGAATAGAGATTATGGACACCATAGTGTCCATTTCTGGTTTAATAGGTTCTAGAACTTTTTTTATTTCTGTGTGAATATTCATTCGATAGTTACTCGAAAGTGGGCTAGAATAGGAGATTATAGGTTATTTGTACTTAGTAATTTATAAAGGACGCCCCCCATGGACGAATTCACTATCCGCTGGTTGGCTTATCAACTAACTAATTGTTTAAGATGCTAAGATATTTGCAAAACTCCGGACCGCAGGTGTCTGCAGTGGGGAACGAACGCGTTATTGTCCTTTCCAGAGTAACGCGTAATTGTTGCTTCATTTTAATCGCTACGATTAGTTATGCTGTAATGTGGAAGTATAAAAATGACCGAAATAAGCTAACGTAAGCTGCGGAATCCTTCCAAGTGTTGACTGCAATATGTTCGAACGACGGACCATAATATTTTTTTACTTTTTTGTACGGATCTTCACATCTACTGAGCGGACTCCAGCTCTTCTTCATTCGGTTTTCCTCGCATCCATCATACATGGAGCTCTGTCAACTTCTATGTGTGGGTTCGGCTGCTGCTTGAGGCTTTTTGCCTTCATTATGAATGTCATTGAATAGTGGTGGAGTCGATTTTCACATGACCCTGGGATAGCCGGGCTAAAGCGTCTTCACTTGGATTTCGAGGATTGAGTCGTTCACAGAGAAGTCTTGTACCAGTTTGACAACCCTCGTTCTCGATAACAGGCTGGTGACACTTGGAAGGAGTCAAACAAGCACGAGCTCGTGATAAACGGCGTCACTACCATTCTCCTCTGGACTATAGTAACACGTAGTAAACCACATAGTTCGTACTCTTCGAACGATACAGCAAAGTCACTTCTGAAATTTTATCATGTTCACAAGTTCATGAAGGCCTCTAGTTATTGGAGAACTACTTTTTTGTTGTCAAAAAACGTGTAAGTCCGCAAAGGCTAAAAAATTGCTAATACTCACTGTGCCAGGACACACAAAGCAGAGGTTGTCGCGTCGTCGCCCTAATTCAAATGTGGAGAACGTTTCTGGTTAACACTGTATCACTAGAGACAATGGCGAGAGGGATTCGCATTTATAAAGAGTCAACCATCTTTTGTATCACATCCATTCAAACTATAGCACAAAATTCTTCTCTTCCCATCTTCTGCGAACCACCAATGTTCCGACTACGTAGAATCCGACTATTTTTGCATTTTCAACACCGCTGTCTTTGACCTTGAATTCGTAGATTTTGTTGTCGTGTTAGTTGTGTAATGGCAATGTTCACGTAATAATTGCACAAGTCTGACATAGAGGTGGCTTCGCGGCCGCTCCGACAACTATTCCACCCCTCCGTTCGGCATTTACTCACATCCCTACATCTCCATCATTGCCTCCTAGTCGATCATAGCTCGTCGTTCGTTGTTCGACTTTGTTCCCACTTCGGAACTTGTTGCTAATCTTCTTTCCAGCTATCCACACCCAAATCCACACCCACACCCATACTCCCATGCTCTCCTATTTTCTTTCATGCACTTAGCGTCACCGTTTCTGACGTTGGTGCACTATTTCGTATGTAGCGGAGCGAAATTATGTGGGGCATCCCAGATCGCAGGTTTGTTGAAACGAAAACACTTCGTAATTACTAATGATTCGGCGGATATCGATTTATTCATGACTTTCAAAAAATGAAGAACCACATGCACTTATTTTTCCATGTCCTGCCACTGCTGCTGACAGTACGCAAAATGACAACGGAAATCAATATTAATTAGATGATGCATGTTTGAAAAATCTCCGACTTCATCAAGCTATCTTAATCTGGACCCTCTGTGCAGTACGATCGTGGGCAAACTTTGTTGAGCCAAGTTGATTGCATTTTTTAGCTTTTTAGCGTTCATCTATTTTATGTTTCTTTGCTTTCCGTCCAGGCATTTTCTTCACATAATACTGGTTCCATCTTTACATCGACTCTTTCACGCCGCTTGAGTAAACAACAAACAGTTGCCGCTGGCATTCGTGGTTTCAGTCTTTTTTTCCTTTCGATATTTTCCTAAAAAGCATTATCTTTTCATCTTAATTTCATATGAGCGGTTCGCATTGACAGTACAACCACCCACGAGTTCATTGACGAAATTCTTTTCTCTTCATGTGTATTTTTTGTACCAATTGTCTAATTTTCACTTGAAATCATTATATTGCAAGCCTTAGCACAATTTTCGCTATTGGTCAATCAGGAAGTATTGATTATTTTTCAGTCCAAGTTTCCATGAATACTGATGTCAATTCAGTCAATAAAATCGAGCACTAACCAGCCAATGGTGTTCCACATCGGGATCCTTTACTGGGATAAGTTGGTCCTTTCGCGACCATGCGCATGATTTCGATATGTACGGTGCAGGACCGTACGTCTTTGTTTCAATGCGCATTTTTTTCTTTCCTATTGTGATTGCGCCGCACAAGGCTCTTCTGACAGACTTCTTGTATTCAATCGACAGCTTGTCGAAGGCAGACTTTGTACTGGTCAGAAGCCATGGATGGGTGTTTTCAATGCGCTATACTTAGATGTTATAAGGAGGCGCCGATCTTGAGACCATAGGTTTGTTGCACGACGTTTCTAGCCTTTGCGCTACCCACATCCATTTCTGGAGTACATGTGAGTGTTGTTGCCTTAAAAGACAGATTTTATACAAATTTCGGCATAAATATTCGATATATCTATGTACTTTCTCAGTAATTGCCCTTGTTGAGCTGGTACGACGTTGTCATTGTTGTTGTTCGATGCCGACATTTCGGCGACTTCGTATTCCTCAGGGCCCGGAAGCATTTCATGCAACAATAGCTTTAAAAACGACGATCTATAATATTAATAAACACCACTGTGTTTAAAAGCCACCTACCGTGCTGTTACTTATGAAAATAACCGTGTTTTTATTCACATCGGATGACGAGCAGGACCCACCCAGGTCAGAAAATCAACTTGAAACAAGGAGCTAGGTCATGTGTGATTATGGGGCATTCGTCTTTTCAGTTCACCTTTGGAGTTTTGAAACCCATCCAAAACGCTTCAAGAGTCTTGCGCATTGATGTTTCTGATTCCTGTGCTAGGATGCAGACATTCACTTCAAAATCATCACCATTTCTTTCGAACCCTATGTGTAGCCAGAGACGTACTTCGTCGAATTTTAATTTTTCCATCTAGATGTTCTTTTATGCGGACGCAAAGTGGCCTACCTATTTCCATTACGTAATCCTCACCACATGTCTTACGTGAAATCAGGTATATTGTATCTGAACTCATGCAATTCCCATCCCTCCCTTTAGGGACGGATTACACAATTTTCTGAGCTGCACAAAAGATCATAGAGGCGGTTGCGAACTAGCTGGAGCCGTAGAGTATTGGGTGGGAGGTCAATAATCGCCACCCAACTTTCAAGACCACTTCATCTTGGGCACCTCTTAATGGCGCAAGCAGCTTGAAAGGAATCTCACTTACATTTGAAAGATTATTTTGTAGAATAACCCTACCTTTTAGTCTAACCCTAGTAGCTTTTGCTTCGTAGCAGTTGGAAATGGCTGTTTTTCCGCAAAAAGTTTAGCGAATCCTTATTTGCCTCTCCTCCTCTGCACAAATTTTTTAGCCCATCGGTACATGTTTTTGATGAGTGCTTTTTTCGTGTGCGAAGAATTAGAGGAGATGTAGTATAGTAGTATATTTTTTACAACTTGGCTTACGGTACCACTTTGTTGTGTAGCCACTTTCTGAAAGCTTTATTTGGATGCTTAAGAATGGAAGCCAGTTCTCGATTGGTTTTCCTCTCGAGAATTTTACATATTCAGACTGTCTATTTAACAATTCAAAGCATTCGTCCGTTTATTCTTGTGTGTAACAGGCGATGAAGCAGTCGTCTACATATCGTGTAGAGTAAGGGTCGGCGATCGAGAAGTGGAGTTTCCTTCTTAGGCATAAAAGCAATGGCAACACTTGGTGCTAATTGCTGTCCCACGATCAACCCTCGAATTTGTGCAAAATATCTTTCCGACTACCTAAACATTGTACAACTAAGACACTGTTTTATGAGAGTTATTAGTTGCGCAATCGGCAAGCCGTGCATTTTTATTCTCGCTTCATGTTCTACGAGCAGCTCGAGAATGGCTTACATTGTGAGCTCATTCGATACATTGGCATAGAGTGAAGTAACATCGAACATCTCCATTACGTGCATAATGTTTAGTTGAGCGCACCGTAGGTGATTTAGGAATATTTTAGTACTACGTAGATGGGTTCTTGTGAATCTCAGCAACAGTGTTAGGAATAAGGTTTAGGAACCATGTTATTCTATCCGTTGGCCCGCCTGTACAACTGATGACAGGTCCAACTTTAAATGATGGTGGGTCGTTCGGCGCAAAATCATCGGCAAGTCTTATTTTTTGAAAGTTGAAATCGCGATCCATATTCAGTAATGAGCTACTATATCGATTCTGGTCCAAACGGTTTCGGTTTGTTGTCCTGTACCTTGGAGCTTCAGATGTGGAAGAGTCTGAAATTAAGTGGTGCAGACCCACACGAAGATATACGTGAGCTCCAACAAAGGATAAAGGATAAAGCTCTTGACGTTGATGAATCTCTGAGAGATGCGCCATGCATCCGACTTCACTAAGCATCGTTTGGAGGTGTGATTGAATGCATATCTGGCCTTTACAATGACTCGCGGTGGCCTACCGATGTATCGAGCTATTGCTTCTATTTTTCCCAGACAAATCTGGTACCAACTTACCGACCCCGGAGAGATGGAAGGCTTGGTGGGCCATAGGGCACCGGGATCGATTCCACGCGTGTGTTGCAGGGCACCTCCGACCACTGCGCCACACGCGCCACGAGCTGCAATATCTGCACCATATTTTGTTAAACTCTTCACCGCTTGTCTTGTCTTGTGGTCCTCATGTAACATTCATGGCAAGAGGGTTTTAAATAGCTGCCGTTCTCATGCCTGTTTTTTTGCCATTATCTCATGCCATCAAACTTTTACAGAGTGCGGTAACAACGCGCTGGATGTTTTGCTGTTTTATTTGGGAACATCATCACGAAAATTGTTCGTGCAATCCATTTAGTCCATCAAAAAATCGAAGAGCAGTGGCATGACTTTAGCAGAAAATTGAGATTGATTGTGATGAAGACATGGCACTAGTCAATAACTTTCCGAAGGATGCCTTACCCGACAGTTATCAAGCACCATCGAATGCCATAATCCAGTACCAAATAGTAATAGTGATGAAGTCAGAAATTCTGCTAGAGATGACGTCCCTTCGTAGCTCATAACGACTGCACTGAAACCGGCAAAAACATTTAGAAACGGAGCCAGCGTTTTCATTAAATGAATGACATTGTGGTACCAGGCGAGCGAACTTGCGTAGCATTCATTAAGCGAATGAATGGCGTTCGCATCTCAGAGCCCCAAAAAACTCTTCGATGATCCTCTTTCATTGCGAGGACACCATGTCTGTGGTTTCACCGGCATTGTTCGCTGGACCGGTCATATATCCCATTATGATTCCAAGAAAAAAATGTTGACTCATTCTGTGCCAAAAAAATTTCGTCTTGAAACTGTACGGTCGTCGCTTGGATTCGCGGAAATCCAGGAAAATGCGGAGAGTTCGAGTTTTAACCTTTGTTTTCAGCGCTGCATTTCTGTACTTGTTATTGTCTTGCGTAATTTTTAAACACTCTTCCTATTTAGAATGTTTCCTCTGAAAATGTAAGGACTCAAATAATAGGCGTTTTCCTGAATATTTTTGAACTTCTATATCGACGTGCTTCACGAGATCCTGCCTCCCACTGTTGTCGGCAGACCAGGCTTGCTTGGGAGGACAAAAGATACTGAGTTCATAGAACAGCTCTCTCAAGTCAGCATATTGGTAAATTGACCTCTAGGATGCTTAAACGAGTCGAATGCCTAGCGCATCCCTCTAGGATGGATCAACGCAGAGAGTTTTATTCTTTATCTTTACGTAGGATTTTATTTCTGTTGATACATTGCGGATCTTCGCTAGTATTCCATGATAAGGATCCAGAAGTAGTCATGGTCCGTTCGACCTTACCGTCGTCGCGTTGGAATGAATTCCCCTTCAAATAAACGCCTCATTTAAATGGGCAATGGCATAACTGCTTCTAAACATTTGATATATTGGTTGCTTTATAAGTACCAGTTATTGCTTTGGAACGTATGTCGTTTAGTTTTTGCAAGTCGATGCGACGAACACAACAGCGTGTTTGAGTCGTCAAGTTACGTCACCGTCTCGAACACAGATCACATAAGTTTCGTGTTTATTTGAGAGTTATTTCATCCGTTTCTCTACTTTCCAAAACGATTCGGCTTTTATCATCGTTCTTTACCAATGGAATACTTGAAAAAAATGCTTGGAAAAAAATGCCTGGCAGAGAATCCAAAAGGGGCGAATCTTCGACGAACATCTTTAAACTAGTAAAACTCCTGAGCACAGCTGTCTTGGAATTCCAAAGTTAACGCGTTCAATCTGAGTTGAATACATCAGCAAACGCAGTTGTTCGCATAACATCAAACAGCAGCCGCACGCAAACTTGACGACCGTCAGGTTTCATCAGAGCGAGTCGACTGAAAGAAGTGCGAGGCACTAAACGATAAGTGAGGAGCACTTCTTTAAGTAAGTTACTAAGTAAGTAATGAGGTGTTTTTCTAAAAAAAACTACCGATATTGAATGGAAAAGGACTTTTTCATATTTGGTCCATCGACTTCACGTTTTTCAAGACGACATCTAGGTATCTGTCGGTTTTTCCGTTGGAGGTACATCCTACGTTCTCTGCAAATGTATGAGCGCCACGGTTTTGTCGCTGCTGTTCAACTAACAAAGCATCAGTCATTTCCTGCGAGGTTGTGTGAGTTTATTCAAGCTACGACACCACCAGGATTTGTGGACGCACATATTCGCCGCTTATCATAATCCTGCGACATTCGCTGCTGTCGTAGGTCCGTTTCTTCTCCATTTTTATGCTTGATGTTTTCCAGTCGTCTTCGTTCACCAGTTCTCGAACTCAATTTGCTTTGACGGTCATTCACTCACAAGTTGTGCACCATTACGATTTGCGCTATCCGATGCTGATTTATTAGCGTTCATGCTATCGTAGCACAACAACAAACCGGTTTAAGCTTCTCGACTGTGGACTACTACACACGAGGACTCTCTCTAATGCTTCACTGACACTAAATCTGTTTGTAAGCGCATAAGAAAGTGTTGAGACGTTGTGATTAAATGAACTCTGCGTATTGCCTCATTTGTTGTCGTTCCACTTCGTGAAACTAGGAAGCGAAACGATCGAAGATTTGCAAACTTCAATTGACAATTGCTACATCAACCATTAACCTCCAACTGACAATAATACGACGACTTCGGTGGATTCCGCTATTTTACAGTGGTATCCCTGCTCTGCCCTCTTACCAGTGATCTAAACCAATTCGGAACGAGTTTAGACGTCAGCCAGTTGCTGTTGCGGTTCCATCTAAGTCGTCGGCTTGTCGTAGCCGCACATAGCTTCACATTTAGAGCATGTCTCCACTTATGTTTAACGAAAGTCTTTTGCATGATCGGCCATAAATAATTCCATCGACAGTTTGCTCTTCACAATCGGAACTTCATAGTTTTATATTTCTGAGCAGAACAAAACAAATGTGACAGATTTTGACAAGATACAAACAAGCAAACCAAATACATACATAACTTTACTGTCTTTCTTTTTGTGTTCTCATTTGTACAGTGTGAACCTTTGTATGAGCTATTTAATCCTTTGACATTTGTTTCTTATGTGACGGACTGAACAGCGAAGGCACTTGTCGGTAGTGCACCGGAGGTCGCAGTGCGGTCACGGGCCGACGAAGGACTGCATCAGTTCGGGGCTGACCTTTCCTATGCTACATTATTCATTCGCTGACCCTAAAAACCCGTGTAATCCCAGTATTCGCCCTTCCACTGGCCTACAGACTTGTCTTACGTAACAGTTGCAAGAAAATTTCGCCCCATTTATTCGCATTCGTTTTCTTAACCTAACGATACAACCTGCATGTGTTGAAAAATCCCATTGCGATTTGTAACTGCACTTGTCTGTTACGAATAAATGCTCTTGGTGAAGGCCGGTAAATGGCCAAAGCGATATTTCTTCTGTGCACAGTTTAGCTATGAAGTACTTGCTCAGACTTGAATTAGTGTCAAACTAACGGTGTCATGTTTTCCAGTGGACCTTCTCATTAATTTCGAATATTGTTTCGATAAATGAACAAAAGAATATTTCGGATTGGTAAATCCTTGAGGGGTGCGCCATGTATCAGATTCTTCAAGTACCGTAGACTGACTATATATTTGGCCTAGATAATGAGTTGCGAAGCCTACTGATGCACCATGTCCGCGTTTTTTATCCTCCCATGCAAGCCTAGCACCAATTCGCTGTTTTCTTGATAAGCGGGCACCAGCTTGTTAACAACAAGTTCCATTCGCTACAATACTGGGTGACAGTTTGGCGGTTTCGCCTTTATCAGAGCCTGGGAAAGGTCAAATCGACACATAATCTACTCGGCCAAACACTTTCATGACCTCAGTAGGAAGAAACGGTACATAAATTTCTATTCGCGTAGTAAACAGCTTTTCTTAAGCATTGACCGTTCCCTTCTTTTTAAGTCCTCCAGTTATTTCTTGGAGAATAACCGCACAGAGCCTTACGTGCGTTAGATGCTTGCTGAAATCAGGAGAAAAAATGAGCTTAAGGTATGGCGGGATTTCACACGCAATCACAAGAACTCCTCGCCACTCATTTTTTCTATTGTTGGAATTCATCCAAAATGGTTGAAGACTTTTTCACGTAGATATTCTGAATTCCTTTGCGAATTCACTTCGGAGAAGATTTTGAAGTGAAAGTTACTATATTCACACAGGAATCCTGAACATCTGGGCGAAAAACTCTTGAAGCATTCTTGATAAATTCCAGAAATCAACATGTAGGGCTCGTTGCTGCTGGTACCCATAAAATAACTGGATGGCTTAAAAAGAAGAAAAAAGGTGATTGTTTAAGAGAAGCTGTTTGCAATGTGAATAAAAATTTGTATATCGAGTTTTTTTTGCCTTCTGTAGTTGCAAAAGTGCTCGACTGGATTGATTGTGTGAATTTGACCTTTCGAAGCTCTGAAGAAAGCGAAACCGCCGAAGCATTACGACTGTTGCGAAGTTTCAAGGTCCCTGCAATACACATGGGTCTTTTTCTCATCACAATGATATATATATATATATATGCGTATATATATATATATATATATATATATATTCTTACGAACTGCGCTTCTTGAGCTGATGCGAGGTTGCTATAAGTTGTCGTTGTTGTTGTTGTTTGATGGCTGACGTTTCGGCGATTTTGCTATCCTCAGAGCCGTACTGTTACAAGTGAGACGAGTCCTCAAGACGGAAATGGATGATCGGCTCAACAAGATCTGTTCATAAGAATATATAAGCAAACATGGATAAATATATCGATTATTTATGCTGAGGTTTATTGAAAGTCTGTCTTTTTAGCTATATACTTACTAACTTGGATAGTTGGACGGCCCGTCCTCACTGGTTGTGCGGGCCCCAGCGTAATCTCCATTTTTTCGGAGTTTTGCTGGTTTAGCGATGGTGTTTCTCTGGAGTCCCGAGGTCAGCCTGGCCAAAGTCTGCCCCAGGTCGTCATCACCACAGCCAGTCGCAGTCGTTGTGAAACAGAGGGAGATTTACCTCAATGCGACTAGTTTGATACCAGAACGGTGGCGGATTTTTTGTATTGGTTTACTCTTAGGTGGGCTTCCAGATGGAAACGCCTGACTCCTTCTCAATCTGAGAGACCCCTGCCGGCTGGTGGATGAATCCCCCGCTGTGCATCGCAGCCCGGCACCTAGGAACATCTCCCAGCCACGATGAGGCGG
The DNA here is from genome assembly GCA_018806985.1 of Angiostrongylus vasorum. Lineage (NCBI taxonomy): Eukaryota > Metazoa > Nematoda > Chromadorea > Rhabditida > Metastrongylidae > Angiostrongylus > Angiostrongylus vasorum. The sequence goes on along the minus strand of JADANN010000359.1, from coordinate 722,175 downwards.
TAAACCGTCTGGAGGTTTAATATATATATATATATATATATATATATATATATATATATATATATATAGGCGCGTGTGGGTGTGGCGCAGTGGTCTGAGGCGCCCTGCTACACGTACGTGGAATCGGTCCCTGCGCCCATGGCTCACCGAGCCTTCCATCTCTCCGGGGTCGGCAAATTGGTGCCAACTTGTATGGGTGGATAGCAGTACTGGCTCGATAGATCGGTAGGCGACCGCGAGTAAAGGCCAGATATGCCTTCATTCAATCACTTCCGAACGATGCTTAATGAAGTCGAATGCATGGCGCATCCCTTGGAGATTGGTCAACGCTGAAAGCTTTTTTTTAAAGTATATATACATATATATATTAACGCTAACACTAAAATGTTCGTACGAACAGTGTGTAATATAAATGCAACAAAACCCCTTACAACTAGCGGCACATAGCTATCAGCTAGAAGGTTTAACATTCTATGAACACTTTGTAATAGTGGCGTACTTTGTTTTCGAGCAAAATTTCTAATATTGTGATTTTAATCTTTCTTAATCTTTAATTCACTAATCTAATCTTTCACCTCGTGATAAATACCTTCAAAAATAATCGAACACATAGAGAACTCCAAGTTTCATGCCACAGTCCTGTTGAGATGTTTTTTTACAACAGAGATGTAGATTGATTCTTTCGCTCGAAATAATCTGGTTCTGACTGGTTTCCTTATGATTCTCATTCACTTTCTGGAAATGGAAGCTCATATCTTTTTTTTGCCATCATTGTTTTTTTGGAGTGTATTCCTCGCTTACAGATGTGCAACCTATGCTAGGCTACTTATCGTAAAACTATAACATTGCTGGTTATAGTGATATTAAAGCCATATTCATTAGGTTATCAGGATTCGTTCTCCAAGCGATATCAACCATTCGATCTGATCGCCGTTTGATCGATATGAATCTATTACTATCGTATAATTAAACTGTTATGATAAAGTGCAGTCCATTTTCGTAGAAGAAAAGAAGATCTTCGTCAGAAGGACAACCCATGTAGAACAGTATTATCACCAGCAGCAGCTGAGAGACAATGAACGAACTGTTTACGGTAATTGGGTGTTCACTCACTCACCGAGCTTGTTCCAAATAAGCCGCCGTTTAGTAAAGCGAACGGTCTTCTACACACTCCGCTCGCAATGCCTTTGCCGCTTACTCCGACGTGCAGGCGGCGCCTTGCGGATTGAGCATCAGCAGCCGACTAACGCAGTGTATTTGGAATCCCAGAAAGTGTCCCAACTCATAATTCATATTCATTCATATGTTTCTTATTCAGAAAACTTTATTTGGATTTCCTGTTTTTCCTTGCGAAGAAACAGTCGAGAAAAACCATTTTTGAACATGACTTACATGCTTCTCGTTCCTAATGATTTTATTAATATCTTCAAGGAAACATTCAGGGCTTTTTAGCTCATTGGAAAGTAAATTAAGCAAACACTTTAGGAGTACTCTTACCATCTGAGCGAAGGGTTCAACAGGTATTGCAAGATTGTCGATGAGAGGGACCGGATCATTACCATCAAGGGAATACTGACTTCCAACGTGTTTTATGTGGCGTTGGTAAACTCGACTTCATGTTATTTAAATATTTAGAATATTCAAGAAACTCTTTAATTAATACTTTCGATCATCAGCAAGAGGTGGTCCAAGTTTCTTGAAGAGTTTTGTGGATGTTTTGACGTCTTTTTCTTCCATGATTCAGAGCGTTCATTGTGAGCAGTATTACAAGCTCCTTCAGTACTTGCAAGTCGAAATAGTTCTTCTGGAATTTTCTACATATAAAACTGACAAAGAGGGTTTTTAAATTTTATTCTGTTTGTAGTAAACACTGTTTAAAGAGGGGTGACAGGATACTAAAGAATTTGCGGGTGAATTCATTTCGTGTGGTTATTGAGGTAGAAGGATTCTTCTGAAGCGAAAGGAGAATCTCTGCGGCCTGTTTGTAATCGAACTCATTCGTGTTTCCCAGCAGCAAGTTGCTTTTTTTGCCATCGTCTCAGAATTGGGCGTTCACGTCACTCATCACCAGAAGTGGTCATTTATACCTTTGACTACTTTCGGCGCGTTTTCAGCTCCACCTTTCACTTCGTGTACTGTTCTTCATCGAAATCACAACACTTTGCTGTCCCCATTTCCTACATACAATTTAGCTCATGTTTGCTTTATCTCGTTTTTCTCATGCAAGGTCTTTTTTTCCAGCGCTCATCCATATGTCCTGTTTAGTTAGGGGCTCGAGTTTCAAGTGTTCAGTATCTTGAAACCTTGAGCTTCTTTTGCAAAGTTCAGAAATCGTTGACGCGAAAACAACCTCTGTTTATGTCAATTTATATTTCTCTTCTCTTTATTATGAGACTGCCGGTGAAATATTAGTCGTTATCTAGCATGTTAAAGATTGTCATCAGGAATTTCCAAATTTATCAAAAAAATATTATGAAGCGGTTGTTGTAGTTCCAAGTTCGTGAGGTCGGAAGATATAAATCCAAATGCTGTCGTTACCACCGCGCAGCATCATGTCGCGGTCTTCTAAAAATCGTTCTATCGGAGATCCTAACAAAAAGAACAACAGAAGATTTTAATGCTGATGAATAAAGTCTTCATCGTTGACCAATCCCTTAAGGATGCATCATTTACTCTACTCCATTAAGGACCGTAGAGTTGATATGATGTGCACTAGACCTATGTAATGAGCTCCGCGAAGCTACCTATGAATGTGAATGGTTTTTATCCTCCTGAACAAGTTTGGTAACAATTTACTGACCGCTGAGGCATAGAATGCTCCGTTAGCCCAGAGGGCAGGCTCGAACCAAGGATCACATGAGTACTACGGGGCACCTTCTTATCACCGCGCTACACGCGTCCTGTTCTTCATATTATGCGTTATTGCTTCACACTTTATATTTTATACATCAAATTTATTATGCATTTTTAAAAATCCGATTCGTTTGCTCCGAATCGTTGCTGAAAAAATAAGAAACGAAAATATAGAACAGCAAGCAAAACAGTAAGAAACGAGTGACTGTCTCCAAACTGCTCTAAGATCTTCTTCGTAGGAAATTCTAAGTGTAAATGAAGATATATCGCTATATATCTGTGTCTGTCCTTTCACTTAGACGTCGCCGAGCCTCACGACTAACTGTTTCCAAATGGTTTTAGTACTGTAATTCAGTTGTAGTCGAGCATTATTGCAATTGAACAAATCGTCCTTTCCCACGATCGTCCGCAATGCCATCACAGTTCACTCTGATTTACACGCCTTTGTTGTCATATATTTCGCTAAATATGTTGAAGAAAGAAAGTCACATAAACGACTAGTAATTTTTTGCGGAAATGTGCCGAAACTATCCGTTCAAATGCGTCACCTAGTTGGGTCCCGTGCTCCAACGAAGCACTGTCATTTGTTCATGCCAGTAAATGACAAATTACTTGCAAACGCTTAACTCTCTACCCAGACTGGTGTAGAGGGAGCTAAGGACCACGATTAGCTCTCCATTCTCTTACCATTTAAAAGACACTAACTCTCAACTAAAGTTGTGTATAACGTTGTAGTTGTTTAAGTTGTAGTTATGCAACTTTTGTTATTTTTTGGCGATACAAATACAACGAGGTGTTGGAGTTGGTAATGTGGTAATAGTGATTGTGAAGATGACATCGCCGCTGCTTTTTTTGACCCTTACTTTTTTTCCTCTACCTACGTACACTATTCTGAGGCTGTCAAAATTTCTTCGATGTTCTATAGACGTATCCGTGATAGCTTAGTTTAATACCATACTGTATTGCAATGCCTGCATAACAGTGGTTAGAGAGGTCCCGCGATACAGGTGTTGTCGTCGGCTCCCGGAATCCATTCATACATGTAAGCCAAATATGCATTCGTCACTTTTATGATGCTTAGAGATGTCGCATACGTGTGCTTAGACCAGAGATTGGCAAACTCCAAACGTTTTTAAACTTATACTACACTACAGTGAGGACATAACTAAGAAGCTTGGATATTTCTCCTATTGCTCTGTGGAATCAGCAGGACTTAAACGATGAGATTTCTCAGAAAACATGAAGGGAAGCGAAAATTGTTTTTAAAATTCTTTTCCAAGTCTTCCCCTGATCAGTCATGAGAGGGTGTTACTCACACCGGAAGTGCGACATTCTTTCAAGAGAATCTGGCATGAATTGTTTCTTTGTTATTAGGGATTCAAAGAGATGGCTGTCGTGGATAGCGGCCATCGCTGACCCGAATTCCATATTCTGAGCAGTCGAAAAGGTTATCATACGGATGTTATCTACGCATTCAGACATAGTTAGATAGACATCTACGTCATACACGTGTTTGTCGCCATGTCAAGATCCCGCCTGAACACCTTTCTGGAGGTGTTGCAGTCCATCTTCACTTATATTCCATGCTTTCATTTCCTTGGCAATCTTATTTCGTGTGAATGCACGAAAAAAATGAAGTTTTATCAGAAGAGTATAAGAGGCTGCAATGTCCATTTTTATCTCTATGTGAGATTTTATAAGAAAAAAAGATTCAGCGATGACAATGCATTTATGTTCGACTGTTCTTAGAGATTATAAGCCATACCTCGGAAGTTTTCCTCAGTAGTTAATAAACATTCTGTTTTTTTCATTGTTCTATTATACTATTTTTTCTCGACCTCGTTTATCACACAAGTTTTTTGTTCGGTTATTTCTGTATGTGTTCAAAACGGGGTGGAGTGGTTCTGAAGGGCGTTCTCATGGCAAAAAGATCTCGACGTCTCTCTTCCTCTTTTCTCTATAACAACTTCACAATGTAATCTTCTACTGGTGTTGAAGTGATTGCTTTGTCTAACACATTGTTTCCACTTTGTGTCTTTGACTTTATAACGATGAAGCTCATAGCAACTGTACTGCACTTGCGCTGGATTATAAGAAGTCCTTGAGCGCGTTCTGTCTTTCATTCCTCACTCCGATCATCTCATTAATTTTTTGTCCATGATCGCCACAAAATGGCGTTAGAGGCCTTCTTTTTTTGGAACTCAGTTCGGCGGCGTTTTTTGTCGCGATCGTCAATGGCAGGCGGATAGGTGGTTTTGTGTGCACGCGGTATACTCAAGGTTAGGCAAACCATCTTGCACATCGATCCAAGGTTTATTCCACATCGAGTCTCACTTCAACTCATCGTTTGAAGGATGTGGAATGCTGAAGCCGCTGAAACCAGCTTGCTAGAGTTTGTCGCAGATCATAAAGCTCTTTGGTTTCCGTTAGTTGGGTTATAATCATTGCAAGAAGACGGTTTTCACTCAAAGTGTTTCAGTGCAAGCCGAACCGGCCTTCGTTCATTATCGTTGTATCTGAATAGTATGGGAAAACACTAATACAACAAGTATTGACTAAAATGTCTGAAACTGTTTCGTACGGGAAAACCTTAACACTGACTTCAAATCTTATTTGCGTGATAACAGAGTTATTCTAAAATAATTTCGTAAGAAGAAGATAACAGAGAAGTGGGACAAAGTATAGCAAATACACATACTTAGCAGACCTATAAAAAATCATCTAATCTCGTTGAATAGGCCAGATCAATTCGTATACGACAGATCTTACGCTATTTGAGCAGGACGATTTTCCAAGGAGAGCTTTTCTCTCATATTTCGAACTGAGAGCATTTTTCTTATCACGGTAGTCTTTCGACGTTTGTTTAAAAGTGAGAACTCGTCTGATCGACAGGCAATCAAACATCACCCCCACTGTGACCACTTGCCTTCCCTCTCTCACCCCCCTCCCCCCACAAACACATACACACAGAGGTGACCCGTTCGTCTGTATGCAAATTGCGCCCGTAACACAATACGGTATTTGTCCGAAGGCAACCGCCCGATTGGGAGAAGGGCGTGATAGTTCTCTGGGCGTCAGGAATCCTGCCACCTCCAACGTTCACTGCGACGACGGCCAGCATTCCGAAACAGGACGGTTCATGTGCGGGAAATCACTTGAGTAGCAATGCGGACAGCATTGATGAGGACGCCGTTGTTGGCGTTCCTACCTCTGATCGCAGCTATGCGTGTCGATCCTGAGCGAATAGCGGCACGTCTGCGAATTGAAGCTGAGGTGGCCAACAACCACGCCACGATACGAAGCGAACGGCCGCGACGGCAGCTTCAACCGAAAGAAATTAGTATACAGGTGACGGCACCGCTCTTTTCTTCACGACTTTTTGAATTTGGAAAAGATGCCGAAGATAACGAAGTGCCACAGGCGCTCGATGTTGGAAAGAAAGTACAACTGACAAATCCGCTCAACTTCTACGGAGAAGACTATAATACTATTTATGTGCTCTCAAACGGTGCTATTGGATTCGAGGCAAATTCGCGAACCTATAAAGCTGGACTTTTTCCAAGTGGTGCAAGGATGATTGCGCCGTTCTGGAACAGAAATGACTTGAGGAAAGGAGGTCATGTCTACTATAGAGAGGTGACCAAAGGTAGAGTCTTGGAGCGAGGTCAGAGCGAGATTCGTTACCAGTATGACCGATCGGTTCATGTTAAGTCGGCCGTGGTCGTCACATGGGAGAAAATGCAGCCGCTTGAGGGTACTTCGGCCTTGCCAGAAGAGAATACTAACACATTTCAAGCAGCTCTCTTTATAACTGACAACGGTACATACGCGAATTTCATCTACAGCAATATCGGATGGACCCAAGGAGCTGAGGCCGGTTTCAACCGAGGTGACAACTCCGAGTATTACGCATTGCCCACTTCGGGCACCGGAAACATCATGTATTTGGAGGAGTACGGTAACACGGGCATTCCCGGAGAGTGGATGTTCGAACTGGGTGAACAACGTGTCGCACGTTGTAAGCAGGGAATCAAAGGCGACACCTGCGATGAAGAATGTGCTTTTGGTGAATGGGGAGCAGACTGCGCGCTGTGCTGCCATTGTGGGGAAGGCACCTGCCATCCGCTCACCGGTGAATGTCCGAAGGGTTGTGCTGAATGCTGGACGGGAGGAAATTGTCAGACAAAGAAAGAGAATTGCAATGCACGTGCTTCTACCCAATGCGCTTCAAACGCCATCTCCTTTACCGACTACGATCGATGTGGCGAGTCCATACAGAGATGTCAATGTTTATCCGGCTTCACTGGCGATGGATACAAAGGCTGTCATGACATCGACGAATGTCGAGATCAAGTCTGTCATAAGAACGCAGTCTGCACGAATACACCGGGGCGCTACTTCTGCCAATGTCAAGAGGGCTTCTCAGGTGATGGAGTATCTGAATGTGTTGCATCCTTTTTGTTCCCATCAGACACCCACCAGTCGTTACCAAAAACCAAAACATCAAAGGTTCTTTGGCAACTAAAAACACCGATGAAGCTCTTCGGAAACATTTATGAGCAAATTACGGTAACAACATCTGGGCTGTTGTCGTTGACGGATGTGCCAAAGTCGGTCAGTGACAAGTTGGAAGAACTGCACATAACTGGAGTAGCACCGTTCTTTGCTCCAATCGACACCAGCAGAGGTGGACATGTGACGGTCGCTGAAGTCACGGACTCGGACACTCTAACGCGAGTTACTCGCACCATCCAAGAAAGTTTTGTGGAGCCGTCGTTCCAAGCCAGAAGCGTTCTCATTGTTACCTACATGAACGTCACCGATGGAAAGTCACAAAAGGGCAACACCTTCCAAACATTATTGATCAACGGAAAGAATAGTAAGAGGGAGAGAATGACATTCGCTCAGATGCTCTACAAAGAGATGCAATGGAGTGGTGGCGCTGAGGCTGGCATCATTGTTAACGACGTCTCGTCATCCATAACACTTCCCGGGTCTGGTACTCAAGGCATTGAGCAGCTCACTCAACTCAGCAATGTCGGTCATCCAGGAATATGGTTGTTCAGAATCGATGAACCTTCCATCCAACCGTGTCCACTGGCAGATCAACAACCACCTTACTGTCAGAAGAAGGCGCTACATAATGACCGAACTCATCCATCACGAACTAATCAAAATTCACTTGGTTCTCGCAGACCTGCTATTGGTCCCGGCGTTCGTACTGGAAATACTGCAATCGTTGGCATTGCCCTTGAAGGTCCACGAACTATCGTACCTCAACTTGAGCCAGCACCAGCCATTCGACATAGTACGGTCGTCACCTCTTCTGTTATGGTTCCGTTTACTCAGACGACGGTCTTACCAACACCAGCGAAAACTACCCGACCACGGCCCCGATACGAAAGCACACCGCACCGACCAATAGTTTCACTGGGAGAGCAAGACTTCGAGGAGCTCGAACCAGATGTCTTCGAATTGACCATTCCACCATTCATTACAGCCGTTCCAGAGGTGTTCACTCCGAAAGAAAAACTGAAGCCGTTGCCCGACTTTACATTGCAGGAAACCTCGACGACAATAAAGTCATCTACCGTGGAACTGACGTTCCCCACGTTCCCCACCTTTAAACTCTCCGATGTGGAAGAGGTTCCTAGCACTATGACGCACACGAACTTCCAATCCGAAGGTACCTCTAGGAAGACCAGTTCTCTACCTTCGATCACTGACGAACCGCAAACTGGACAAGATATCTTAAAAATGATAAATGAACTAAACACCACCAGTGACCTCTCAAGCGAGCCTCTGCCTGAGTTTACTGACAAGGATCTGATATTGGGGAAGGTAATCTCTTTCCTTTCCATTAATATGACGAACTGCAATGAGCACTTAGTTTTTAAAACTGCTAATTGATTCCTGGATTCTTCCTGGAGAATGAAAGAGTTGAAAGGTCTAGAGTTGTCGCAATCGGCCACATTTTTTAAAATTTTTTTATAATTAGGCGAAATGAATGGAGGGTTTCTTTTACTCCAAAATTGGTGACTTACTTCAAAGACTTGTTCTACAACACGTAAAACGTTGGTTTGGCTGCACAGTTGTCACGTTGGCTTAGGGTACACAAGATGTACCCAGTTGATAACTGTGCCATAATATTCGGGACGATGGTGAATTCCTAGCTTGAACTTTGTCCCAATTTTTGGTCGAGTGGTGACAAAGGTTGGAAAATTAGAAGTTATCGCAAACTATCTTGACCTACACCACTGCGACCTCATGTCTTTCTTTTTCTTATAAACGACGACTGGGCGGACGGGACTACAGTTTTTCCGGGTGAATGATAATGGCACTGGTCGATCGAAATAGCTGAGAGACAGGCAAAACGAAGGATCCGCATGGTGTGTGTGGTGGTGAACGCGTTAGCCCCTGGAAATGCTAATAGCGCGTTCGTTCCGCACCACAGACACCTGCGGTTCGGAGTTTTGCGAATATCTCAGTATCGTTGTGGTTACATTTCTTCCATCTATGATAGTTTACACATCTCCAGCAAAATTTTTTCGATACCTTAATCTTTGTGAATACTAATCGTTAAAAACACTAATGGAACGTATAAAGTCGTAGTTGTGTATTTGAAGGGAATAACAGAAACTCTTTGCTGGAATTTACTTTCAACAGAACAGACTTCTTTAGAAATCTGAAGTCGCGAGCGCTGATGAGCTGACTACTCAAATGTCCACCACATCTCCTTCAACTACAACAGCACAGATATTCGTTTTCACGACTACCAGAGCGGTAATAAAATCTGAGAATCGAGTTTTTCTTCCACAACGACTTCTTAAATCGGCATGAACTTTTAATGAAGCGCCCAAATTCATTCAGTAATTCACTGTTTTCTTGGTAACCAAACACGAGGTTGTTATCAGAGCATTTATTAACACATAATAGCTGACATTTCGACAGTTTCGCCTTCTTCAGACCCTGGGGGGTCAAATTGACATGCAATCTACTCAGCCAAGCACTTTCCTAACCTGAGCAGATAAAACCTATTAAATAAATTTCCATTCGCATAATAAACAGCACGTGTGGCGCAGTGATCGGAGGCGCCCTGGAACACACAGCGTAGAATCGATCCCCGGGCCCATGCCCCACCAAGCCTTCCATCTCTCCGGGGTCGGTAAGTTGGCACCAGATTTGTCTGGGAAAATAGAAGCAATAGCTCGATACATCGGTAGGCCACCGCGAGTCATTGTAAAGGCCAGATATGCATTCAATCACACCTCCAAACGATGCTTAGTGAAGTCGAATGCATGGCGCATCCCTCAGGGATTGATCAACGCCGAGAGCTTTATCGTTTATCCTTTTTAAAATAAATAGCTTCTTCTAAACACCCACCGTTTTGTTCTTTTCAAGTCCCCCAGTTATTTGGTGGAGACCAGCCGCACAGTTTTACATGGGCGACAAATATCCCTGGAAGCCAGTGTGGCTGGTATCCACCAAATAAGTGGAAGACTTACAAGAACCCGAATAATAAGTGTTTAAAAAAGCTGTTTATTACGCGAATGAAAATTCACGTATTAAGTTTTGCCTGCTGAGTTTAAGGAAGCGTTTGGCTGAGTAGATTTCATGTCAGTTTGACCTTTCCATGCTTAGCTGTCATGTATTAATACTGGTATAACTCTCTCGTGTTTACACCTAGAGAAAAAGCAGTGATTTAATGATTAATGCCGAAGTTAAATGAACGTCGGTCTTAGGTTGGGATTTAAGTTCATTGAGTTAAAATCAAGAAACGTCAACATGCTGATCAACCGATTTAACAATAAGCCATTTTCATGCGATACAATCAGAAATTCATACTTATGAGGAGAAGATTGAGAACAGAAACCGAACTCGAGATTTTTTTTTCTGAAAATGGCCAGTTTTACACTAGTTTTGACAAGGCTAAATATTATATCCCTCTTTTGACAACTTCCGATGAACTATCTCTGTAATTCTGCAAAGTTGAACTGTGAACTGTACTTCGTAGTGCCACTGGAAAAAATTTAGATGACAAGATCGACTCCGAAACGACCGCAAATCGTTACTGCCGGCACGAGAACAACAATATTCGATGGAGACGAGGATCGGGATACAGCTGCAAGCAGTGAGTTCCTTTCTTAAAACACAGGGCTCTTGTCTTCGTAAGGTCGAGAGCAAAAGTACAACCATTTTTTTGATTGGTAAAGTCTCGCTTCTCCAGAAATCGCGATAATCATTCCAAGCGTGATCGTTGTCGTATGGGTGCTGCTGCTTATCGCAATAGCAGTCTTCGTCTGCTGTAGAAGAAGGTTAGTTGACTGCCAATTCAGTCCTTCATCCATAACTTAGAATTTATTAGAAAATCCAGTAGATATTCCGTTCCTTCATTTTTCTACTGTAATTGCATGCTTTTGAGAATAATAAGGAAGGATCCGAAAGAATTCACTGGAATATTCATGGAACATGGTAGATGATCACAAGAGACTTTCCATTCGAAGCTTCGTGGGGGTTTGCCACTATCCAAGACAAGCTGTGGCGTGAAGCTAGATGGCAGTTGCTAACAAGTCGTCAAGAAGATCTCAACAGCAAAATTATATGCCATTCATATACTTCGAGTAAAGGGCGCACAGTTGAGAACTATGGTTCATGATGCTCGCGTGTGGCTATGTTACACTCTGAAGTCGCTCCAGCAAAAACGCAAGGACATGTAATTCAGATGACTGAATTCCCATTAACAACTGAGCAAAACAGAAAACAATCCATCTGCAAAAACGACAAAGCCCAGTGCTCCATATTGGAAATGATACAGAAAATCATTAATCTTGTTGAGTTTGTAATCTGTTCAATATTTTGAAGTTATTGTAGCTGTTGAATTCGACGTTTTTCGTGGATTTAACTCTCAAGGAGTAATGGTGGGAAAATCCTGCGAGCTTCGGCTACAAAATATTCGGCTTATTCTCCTTGTTTTCAGGTCTTCATCAGCTCATCTTCGGCCTTATGGCCCAGTGTATTCTGTGCAGTCGACAGCATATGCTGTGAAGCGGAACGGCAAGTCCGTTGACGGCTCCTACGAGGACCAGTTAGAAAAGACCACTAGACTCAGCAGCGAAATGAACACATATAATCAGGTGGTTCTTTGTGATGACATGATGCATTTTAAGATTTTTCTTAGAACGAGCCATGATTGTAAGAGTGTTTAGTTTCTGTGAAAGGTTAAGAGGTAATAATGCAAACAAAATGTTCTAAGAAAGAGCAAAAAACTCTGCAGGAAATCCCTCAATATATTAAGCAAGGGATGTGAAAAAGTTTTTTTTTAAAGAATATGAACAAAAAGGGATGTAAACTGGTCTATTTGGTCCTTTTTTGCAACTCGCTTAAGTTTACAGATCTAGTCGAAAATCGTCCTAGCAAAAAAACCTTATTGTAAAAAAAGTAAAAAAATAAGAATCTAGTAACCCTCCGGCCTTCTCGAAATTAGAACAGGAACAAGCTTATTATTTATATCTATGTGCCGTCTAATCATTGTCCTGGCTACTATGTGCTATGTGTCTTATCTTGTTGATGTTTTCGTTCTATACTCACTAGGACTAATCACTACAATTTGTTTGCTAACATTGGGACGTTTCAGTCTGGTCGGGTATCATTGTATGGTTCGTACTGGAATTTAAATAACTCTCCCAACTTGAATCTCTCAACGAATCGGCAATATTCTTCACAGTATAATGGGTACAACCCAACGGTAAGTTCTTAATCACACACTGGTTTCGAAAATCTGCCGTGCTTACCTACTTTCTCAGAGGTTCTCTCAGGGTGTGGTGATACTTCTCTTCCATTGTTTTGAAGTGATTCTCCATGGTTTGATAAAGGAATAAATAACAACATTAACCACAGTGATGCTGAGATATTTGCAAAAGTCCGGACTGCAAGTTTCTGCGGTGGGGAACGAACGCGTTATTGTCCTTTCCTGGGAGTAACGCGTTCACCACCACACCATGCGGGTCCTTCGTTTCGCCTGTTTCTCAGCTAGTTCTATCGATCACTGCCATCAGCAATCACCCGTCAACAGAGGTGTGTTGGTGCGTTACTCCCTGAAAAGGACAATAGCGCGTTCGTTCCCCACTGCAGACACCCGCAGGCCAGAGTTTTGCAAACATCTTAGCATCACTGTGGTTGTTTCACAAATAATACTCTGCCGTGAAAACTTGTAAAAGGCCGTAAATAAAAAGTGGACAACATTAACGTTTCAAAACTACCAAAATTGCGTCGTTTTAAGGCATGTTTAATTTTCTTAAGTGTTTTTAGTAGTCCAATAAAAGAATCTTCAGAAATGAGCTGACAGAGAATGAACAGAAACCAAGTTTTTATTGGTATTTTCGTCAAAATTATAGAGAACAAAGCATAAGGCGATTTATGTCAATCCCTTAGGGATACGCGGTTCACTCGACTCCATTAAGTACCATGAAGGTGAGCGAATGCATATTTGGCCTATACATTAACATACTGGGGCCTACCGATGTATGAAGTCGGTGTTTTTATCTCTCCAGACAAGTCTTGTAGGAATTTTCTGGTATCGGAGAGACGGAAAACATGGTTAGCCTGGAACCCATGACCGAAACAACGGCCGTGTGAATTCCAAGGTATCTTTAAGCTGTATGCTACACGTCCGTGTCGAAACAGTAGTGAAGATGTTCCAATTTCAAACTGCCGTCCCAGATTGATAGCCAGCAGAGATAGTTCATTTTCATTTGTGAAGTGTTCTGGTGTCGAGGAACAGGTGTATCGCGGCAGTTCGAACCGTTGGTGTTTGTTGGACCTCAGTAATAGGCTAACCAAGCTTCCTTCAGTGTTAACAAATTCGTACCTTACCATTATGTGAGCATAAGAATCAATGAGTTCTTCCATCGCCAGGTCCTGTATGTCATTGTAGTTAAATGCGCAATTGAATAACTGTACAATATTTGATGGAGTCGAATGCACGGCGTATATCTGAGGGAGTGATCAACGCCGACCTCTGTCCTTTATCCTTTACGAGATGTTGCTAATCTGTTCTATTATGCAACGGTTCTTCTCATTTTCAGCGATTCTCCTACACCGGTCGATATTGAAACTGCCCTGCAACACGGATTTCCACTATGTATTTGGCATTATGCAGTGACTTTTATTAGATATCAGTTATATACGAGCCATCTCTATGATATATCTAGAGTTTTCTCCTTGTTGTTACAGCTGAACTGACCGTTTGCAACTTAAATGATGTGCCTCTAGTTGCCATTTTCGAGAAAACAAAGAGCAGTGAGAGTTCGCTGTTCTCCATTCCTTTGTACATTTCCGCTTTCAAAACGTTTATACTTTAAGAGTTCTCCATTCTTGCTCAAACCCACGAAGATGAGTGTAAAATTTCGCTATGAACTTCGTTCAGTGTTCTGTCGAACAATCGTAGGCGTCATTCCGTTGGTGTTCAGTGAGCCGTAAAATGCAATCCATTGCAAATATTTTGCTAATAAAACCAAATCCCCTTCTATAATTATTTTGTTTCTGAGTGTTTTCTCTCAAGGCATTTGTTTCCTTCAGATACGGGAAACGTTTTTATGAAGATAAATTTTGAAATTGTTATGTTGTGATAGCACTACTATTCAGAAAATAAAGCTGAGACAATGCAATCCAACTTCTCATCACAGCTCGTAAACCTTTTCCAGTGAAAAACTTAGCTCATGCTCTGTCACGCGGCGCTATCGATAAGGTGTTAATCAGTCCCTTAGGGGTACGCCAGCGTATTCGATTCCACTAAGAATCGTAATAGTAGGAAAAGTGCGTGTTTGGCTTATACAAGGTTATCGATATACCAAGTAAACGCTTTTATTACTTACTTGATACTTGATACTTGAATGGCCCATCCTCACTGGTTGTGTGGGCTTAAGCATAATCTCGATTTTTCGGAGACCTGCTGGCTAAGCCATTACGGTTCCCTGGAATTCCGAGGTCAGCCAGGCCAAAATCTGCCTCAGGTCGTCACCACCACAGGTCGTCGCAACCCTTGTGTATCAGAGGGAGATTTATCACCACGCGACTTTGATACCAGGACGGTGGTGGGTCCTGGTATTGGTTTACTCTTAGCTAGGCTTGCTGATGGAAACGCCGGACTCCTTCTCAGCTTGAGAGACCCTGCCAGGGGGATGAATCCCTCGCTGTACATGGCAGTCCGACATCCAGGAACACCTGCCAGCCACGATGAAGCGGTAAACCGTTAGGGAGGAAATGCTTTTATTAATCCAAACAAGTATGGTACCAATTTTCCGACACTGGAGAGATGGAGAGCGGCTGTGCCATAGGACAAGGACAATTTGTGCATCGCGTGGCATCTCTGCATACTGCATCTCATGTTATCTACACTGGTAATAATTTTCGATAAGTGGAGTACATAAGGGCATGAAAAAGTACTAAGAAACCAAAGAATTAAGCGGAGAGCTCGATTTTGTCGTTTCCACCTGGTTCATGATTCTCTGTTGAATCCCGAATCCGATCTCCTCCACCTGAATCATGGGAAATATTCATCGTATTGATTTCGTAACCCTAACACACACAATTGAGGTATGTAACGAAGTTTGCGCGATGTATGCAAATGAAACGATTACTAAATGATAAACATTGAGAACATCGTCGCTTTCTAGCCTAGAAAATCACCGAAATTTGCAAAGGCACTGTCAAATTCTCGTAAGATTTATTGCGACCATATAATCCTAGCTGTCATGTTACGAGTTATGAGAACAACGATGTCATTAAGGCAAATGCGTAACCATGGTCATCGACTTCCGCACCCACGTTTTTCCCTTTTAGTCTTCCGAAGTTAACAAAAAATGATGCTGAACAGCTTATAAAAATCCTCTTTCCACTTACGACGATCTCATAAAAATAGCGAAATTGTGGCTGTGAAGTTAGATTCGTTCCCCCAATCCACAAAAATCCGTACTGACTTGAGCTGTGTTCGCTGCCAAAAGCTTCCTTGAACATTTCTGTATCAACAGAGTTGAAACCATAGAAATCGATGAAAGTAAGAAATATTGGCACCATACTCTTTCTTAATACTTCACTGCATTTTTAATCATATAGACAACATATTAAGTAGGCATTTCCGAAAACTTCCATTCCCTTTCCAGTGACCTATCTAGTGGGCAGAGTAGGTCTCCGAAAAAAGAGCTCGTTGGTGGCAGACGGCAGCTAAAGAGCTAGAGACGGCATTATTGTCGCTGTCATCTGGATCTCTTCCGCATAATAATAAATTTATGCCGGTTTTCCATTGTTTGCATATCTTGAATTACCAACGTACAGCAAAATTCAACAGACCGAGCTTGATGACAGCTGGTGGCCGGTTCATCAACTATTCACAGGATGATAGCACTACCTTCCTGTTCTTTTATTTCTCTGTGAGTAATAATGTGAAGTCACTTAGACGCTACCGATACTCGCTACTCATGGAAGCATACCCTACATTAAATCCTTCAGTGTTCTTGCTCCTAAAGACGGATCATCTTTAACTGAAATATTTACAAAGGGAACGGGTAGCGTAGTGGCAATGACGTCACTGATCACGAGCTCGGTGTTCGTTCGATTCCACCCCTACTTTAGCAAGCATACCATCTCTCCGGTGTAAGAAAATTGGTACTAGACTTATCTGGGACCAGTTCGTTTTCAAAAATCCAAGTGAGAATTCCCCTAGTACGGCTATTCCAGGACTCCAGATAGAATCGACTTTACCAGCATTGAGCAACATTCATGACGAAAGGACGAGAAATGCTGAAATCAGCACAGTAGATATCGGTCTCTGCTTCACTGGTACATCCGCGAAGCGAAGATTTGATAAGAACTCTCCTTCAATATGTATTCCCCTTTTTGGTTCCCATTAACTGGCTTCATTATCCACTGCAAGTCGGAGGTAAACAGCTTTGGCGATATTGTGTCGCCTGGTCGAACTCCTTTTCCTGCGAGGATGGTAACGAGTCGATAAAAAGCTGTGCGTTTATGCTGCAATTCCGATAAAAGTCTGCTAGTACTTGTGTGCACGACTGGTCCATTGCTTGGTCGACGAGTGCTTGCAGGATTTCATTGCTTTCCATGCCGTCAAACGCTTCCTCCTAGTCGACAAAGGTTAGGACAAAGGGAAGACGGTAGTCTCGACAGACTTCTATGACTCGTGATAAGTCTCGATGTAGTCCATGCAGCGGAATCCCTCTCAGAATCCTGCCTGCCCAACTTATTGTGCCTCATCCCAAGTCTTCAAATCGCGCAAAAGGCTTTTCTTCGTGAACAGCTTTCAGAAGGCAATGAGCAACACGTGTGACGGTAGCTGCGATGGTCCATGCGGTCACGTTTCTTCGGTGTGATTAACGTGTGCGAGGTCATCCACTGGTTTAGGACTCTCTCTTTCTGATGGTAAGATGCCATGTTGGTTGCAAGAAAAGCTGTGGTTTTCTTCATGCTTTCTAACGTAACTCGAACTTCAGATGGCAGAATCTCGGATAGTTTTTCACCACCGGGTATTTCGTGGTCGGAGACGGAGATTCTAGGGCGGAAAACATTGGTAGAGAGCTTCTCCGCTATTAATTTCCATAACACGCCTCCCAATGGCTTACCACCTCATCGTGGCTGGGAGGTGTTCCTGGGTGTCGGGCTGCGATGTACAGCGGAGGAATTCGTCCCTCAGCAGGGTCTCCCAAGATGAGTCCGACGTTTCCATCAGGAAGCCCAGCTAAGGGTAAACCAATACTAGGATGCACCACCGTCCTGGTATCAAAGTCGCATAGTGGCAAATCTCTCTCTGATCCACAAGGGCTGCGACTGCCTGTGGTGGTGACGACCTGGGCAGACTTTCGCCAGCTTGACCTCGGGATTCCAGGGAACCGCAATGGCTTAACCAACAAATCTCCGAAAAAATGGAGATTGTGCTGGGGCCCACACAACCAGTGAGGACGGGCCATTCAAGTACCAAGTATCAAGTAACACGGTAGGATTTAGTGATATTCCTATCGTCGTTTTTCAGGGCGGATGGTGGAGCATTACAGTGGCACAGATTCCAACAGCACTTCTTCAGACTAGATCGTTGAGCTGCTCCCAATAACTTTTTTTTTGCCTTTACCATTGTACATCCTCCTGCAAAGATCTTCTACGGCTGGCACTTATTATTAGCCGTGTTAGATATGTTGCATTAGAATCAAGCTTTAGCGTCATTTCCTTTTTCGAGCACCTTCTCATTTTGTTGCAGTTGCGGTCTAAGCACAATTTTTGAAGAACTGAGACGAGTTCGGCACAAGTTTCAAGTCCTTCGATAACAACTTGTAGTCCTTGAGTGGGTCTACATTTATCTGCTATTGAAATAGGGAGAGAATTTTATTGAGAATATGCTCGTTATGCTCGTCATGCACTTGTTTCGTTTTTCGTGAACGATGGCAGTACTTTTTTTTCTCCAACTCATGGCTAAAGCAACTCTTCGCACGGAAGACGGTGATCAGATCTGGAACACTGATAACAGGACGCTTTTGCCTTCGAGAAATATTATGTGTCCGAACGCTCTGTCCACATAGAAACCACTTCACATTCTATAATGCTGAGATATTTGCAAAACTCCGGAAGGACCCGCATGGTGTGGTGGTGAACGCGTTACTCCGCGGCAGACACCTGCGGTCTGGAGTTTTGCAAATATCTCATTACAGAAGTTATATTTCGCAACATATTTTGCCATTAAAAAGAATAGGCAGTAAACAAAAAGGTTAAGATTGTGATTACTTCACATTCGTTTCGCAGGAACCTTATCGTCACGATCTTGGCCATAAATGCCATCGGGTAAGAGTGTTCCTTAGTGGTGTCTAGAAAATCCCACGGTTTTATTCATTCATTCCATTGAAAAGCTGGATTCAAGAATTTTTTTCTAATTTCTACCCGACATCAAGGTCAACATTTCTTCAACCCTGTCTTTTACATCCGACCCTGGCCTTTTCTTATAGCTAGCAATAATTTCTCGATCACCAGAGTAGAGAACTGAGAATTTTACACATTCGTATAATAAGAGGTTGTCACTTTTAGGTTTAATCACATGTATAAGCTTCATACAGTACTCTTTCAATTTCAACTGTGCTTACAACCAAAACTTTAAAGAAGTATGAAAGAAATATCAGATTTTGAAGTTTTCTAGCAAAGACGTCGAAGCTTCAAACAACAACGCTGCGCTCAAGAGGACCATCGTTGCGAAACTCCCACTTATTCATTGCTTTTTTGTTTGAAAGACGATCCATGACGAAAAGGAGTCAAGGAGTTGATCAGCGCCAAGCATTTTATCCTTCACCTCTTTAGGAAATACAAATGACACTACGTTTGCATTCTGTAATAATTTACTTAGCGAATCGATTTTCTTTTGCCAAGACATAATATTTTCCATCTAAAAATTGACTTTGTGCCTGCGCCAGCTAATTGTCTATCCGGCGTGGCCGTTCGATAGGCCTCTTACGCAAGCCAAGCATTGCTTTACCAAGGAAACAAATTGTCGCAAAGTTTTGCCATAACGTTATTTATCTGTCGTTCTCTTTTTCACAGCAATCGCGAGGTTGTTATTCAGCACACGTTTACTTCCTTATGCAAATAGCACATACGACACAACAGTAGATGACGTTTCGGTAGTATCCCCTTCTTCAGAGCCTGGAAGGGTACACTAATACGCAACTTACTAGGTCAAACGCTTCAACAGCACAAGCAGAAAGATGAAAAACTAAACGATAATTACAAAATCAACGGCTTCTCGAGAAACCCACCGCTTTTTCATCTGTCTTCCACCGAGAAAGAACAGCCGCTGAGAATCGCATATGGTTGACGACTGCACCACCCCTCATCAAAAAATCGATTCTGAGAGATGAGGCTGCATCACGTGTTATCTTAGAACATTCTTCCTCTTCACCAAGCTTGCCCTTGCGTTTATGTCTAAAGTAGAAGCCCCGTTCTCGGTCTCCGGCCACTAGTCTACTGCAGACATATAAATGATTGTTTTGTTATCTTCTCTACGCAGGAGGAGATGGACAAATGCTTTGAATTATTGAACGAGCAGTCTGAGTACATTAAGTTCACCCGGGAGAAACCGAGAAAAAACTGGCTTCCGTTTTTAAACGTCCAAATAAACCTACCAAGTAGCGGTTACCTGACAAAGTGGTACCGAAAGCCAAGTAACAAGAACATCCTCGTTCATTTCCTTTCTTCCCACCCTTCACACACCAAGAGGGCGCTTGTGAGAAACATGTTTCGAACAGCCACCTCTGTGTGCACAACCAGGGAACTAAAGGAAAAAATCGCGCGACTTGGCTCGGCAAATAGCCATATCCAATGGCTACGAAATATTAACCCCACGAGACAAGTATAGAAGGAGAGCGACGCGCCCAAGCGAAACACATGGCCAAAAAGAAAGTCCCGTTTATGTTGCCTTTTTATTATCGATGAAGTAAGCGTAGCTATTAAACGGTGCTTAAGAAGGACAGGTCTAGAGGACTCGGTAGCGGTAGTTGAAATACCAATGGATACTCTACGTCGTTAGTTGGTTCGTAACCGCCTGTATGACCGTCTATGTGAAACACCAAATTGCGTAAATCGCCCCTTACGACAGGGACGGTGACTGCATGAGTTCAGGTACGATCTACCTGATCTCTTGTAGTATCTGCGGAGATGAATCTGTTGGCAAAAAGGCAGACCTTTATGTACCCGTATAAAAGAGCACCTAGATGGCAAACGAAAACCGAAACAAAGTAGCCCACAAGGCACGCATAGAATACAAAAAACGCAGTGGAGCCGATATTGATGTAAAAATCGCTATCACCGCACGGGAGACTAAAACACCAACGCGCAAACTTCCCAAGGGTTTTTGGAAAAATGCCAAGAGTGTGAGAATGAATAGCAAGGAAGAATGCCCTGAAATGACACGTGATTTACCCCCATGTCTCCGAATTGACTTTTGATGTGGGGTGGTGCAGTCATCAACCATATGCGACTCTGAGCGGCTGTTCTTCCTCGGTCGAAGGCAGGCAAAAAAAAGTGGATTTTTCAAGAAGCCTGGAATCATGTGATTATTATTCAGATTTTCATCTTTCTCTATGTGCTGTTGAAGCGTTTGACCTAGCAAGTTGCGTATTAATGCACCCTTCCGGGCTCTTAAGAGGGCGAAACTACCGAAACGTCAGCTACCATTGGTTTGTACGTGTTACTTGCATAAGGAAACAAACGTGTGCTGAATAACAACCTCGCGATTGCTGTGAAAAAGAGAACGACAGATAAATAACGTTATGGCAAAACTTTGCGATAATTTGTTGCCTTGCTAGAGCAGTTTGGCTAGAGCAAAAGGAGAGCAACCGATTTGTAAACCAATGGCGAGGTTAATAGTAAGTCGATCTTGGAAACGTTATTCATGTTTACGGCTTTTGGTAGTGGGCCAAAAACATGTACACTCTCATCACGCTCTCCTGTGAGGGGCCGAATATACTCGACGGCGAGCTCATGCGTTTTCTAAGAATCATTGCTACCATCTTTATGAAATCACGAACGCTGCATGTCTCGTGCTTCATTACCCACTCTACCGGAGACCGTGGTTGAGAGTTCGGACACTGAAATCTTCTCGGGGAAGAATGAGTTCTGCTATCAGTTCATCGTATTGTCGAATTCCCACTGTAGCATATTTTCCTTCAGCTGTTTGTTTGCTGTAGTGCCACTGTTTCTTTTAAGAAACTAACAACGCAGTACTTGGAACAAGAAATAGATATGAGGGGTATTTCTTTCTTACCACATCGGATTTGAATCACAAAACGCACTTTCTTCTTTCACTCCAGAGACACTCTTTTTTGGCTAAGCTCACTCCAGAATCGCCAGCTCTAGTCGAACATATCTTCCTCTCCTTTTAAGTCCTAGAGCAAATTCAATTAGCCATCTTCTGACAACTGTAGTGCCGTCCTCATGCAACGGCGAGTACTTACAGCTCTGTCGTGTAGCTCTTCTCCGTCAAGTTGCAATTGTTCCAGGCTTATCTTTGGCAATTAATGAAGTAGTAAAATGTTCTAACGCTAAAAAACGCATACTTTTTGCAACTTTGCTTTCTACACACGATTATGTAATAACGGCATTATTTTTATTGCACTATTTGTTAACTTCAAGAATTTCTACATACACGGCGGACTTGGCAATTGGATCGCTGGAGACAAAAGACGAGCTCCTTCAATTCCTTAAAACAGTTCTGGAAAACATAACCGGAGCATGTCATCTATCGTGATGGGGGAGTGGCGTCGTTTGTGTGGAAAATGAAACCATCATTTGTTTCCTGGGAAAGTGTCGTTGAAGAAGTACCATGCCGATAGATATCATTTATTTTAAGGAGTTCTGCTACGCTCTTAGTTTTAAACCGCTTTATACATGACTTTTTTTGGAAGATTAACTTATATCAAGCCCTTCACACAAACTGTTGTTGGTTTCTGAACGAGGAGAACCTTAGACGAATGCGTGCATTCTCGCATCACTTCTAACGCGTCGACGGATCCGCGACATTTCGCTTCCTAAATATAATTGCCGTTTGTAAACTGGACATTTGTCTCTAAGGATGTGACTAAACATATACTAAATTAAAGAAAACATAAACGTAGCTCCACTTCAGTGTAAGCATCTCACCTGGCACGCAATCCTTGTAGTACAATGGCCCCGACAGAAGCGCCGTATGATTAGGTTGGGTCTAAAAATATCTTGTCTTACTCTCATTGATAATGGAAAAGTATGCTTTCATATTCGAAGGTTTGGAAACTTTGATTAGGTGAATATTAAACGGTTCATAATTTCTGCAACCTCTGTTGAATTCCACTATTTTTTGATCTATAGAGCTTTCCTTTCTAGTTCAACTACTGTTCTCACCGAGACTAGATCATCTTTGTTTTGCAGTCGTGGGCGTTTGCTACCAAAATCAGTGCTCTGTAACATTTTTCGTACGATTATATACTTTAAGTCCGTCAAAATATCAAAAATAGTACAATAACAACTACAAGTGCATTAACACAACCGCAGTTACCTACCACACTGAAAGTCTGTGCTTCCCATGGTCTCTTACGTCCCATCGAATTATCCGAATAGTAAACGGGTTCAGAATTCCGCTCATGAGAAGAATTAGCGCTTTCTGGCCTTTGTGGGTGTTGCTGCAAAACTTTCGTTGTAAACAGGGAACTTGTTGCAAATCACTTGCGACACATCGTTTTTTTTGAACAAGTAGGCATGACAATCCACTACAAAAAAGCTGTTACGTTTCTTTTTTCCTAGTCCTCTAAACGTGATCTACGAAGTAATCCAGAAATGTCTGCTCGTTAAAAATTTTGTTTTAGCACTGCCGTAATAATGTATGTGCGTTGAGATTTGTTCCAAAAATTTGAAAGTTTGAAATGAATTGCAATCGTGAGTGAGATGGCACATGCAAACACCCCGTGAATTACCGAATACGTTAGCGACCAATCTCGTACAGAACTGCATACGAAACTAACCTGCAGTGGCGCAAATGGCATGACTACCTGGCTGTTCTGCTGCTGGGTCCGTGCGGATGACTCCTCATCGTCTTGCGTCACTGCAATGGTCAGACTTAGCATTGCACGCAATGCTTTCGTTACCTTCGGTGGTGACAGCCCACTGCTAACTCACGGTCAATCAGTTCGATCCTGGGACTTTCCACTCGGTATTCCCGCCACTATGCGACCCTACAGCATGCTGAGTGATTGCATTTCTCGGATCTCAGTGTGAACAGAAATGTGTGGAAGACCTACCTGTCGTAGCACCAGGGATTCGATTCTCATCCTCCCTCCAAATGGAAAGAAAAAAGCCATTAAGCTAAAATAGACATTTTTTGGATCATGTCGATATACTTTCTTTGTATGCTGCATACTTACAACATCAGAAGCTAAACACCAATCAGTACGTGCTTTGGCATCTGCACCTGAACAAACACGCCTGTATTCCTTCGTTGCTGCATGGATACGACCACAACAGAGCTTTGGAACAATAACACTGGTTCGGCGCAATGAGTTAATGAGTGTTTGTGATCCCATTGTTGAAACTACAGAGCAAGCACTGAGGGTTTTGATCCCTCATTGCCTTGTGGGTTCAACACTTGTTACTTAAAGATGCTACCTTATTGGCGCCGAAAATCAGAATTTATTGAACTACTAGCATTCACATCTACATCTGCAACAAGAAAAAAACCACCGACTGTGTTTTTTCACCCAGTGAATTACAATTGTACCACCCATTTTGTAAGTCTTCAGGAAATTTAGCTAAATATCATACTTAGGAACGCAGCCAACAGTGAAGCAGATGGTGCTCAGAACTCGATGGAAAACGCGGATAAATAGAAGTCTAGCAGCTGTGCTCCACCCATGTCCAGAAAACTATTTAGTGACAAATTTCTCACCAAGCAAAAAAACATGACTCTATAGAACCAAAAGCCGTTCGAGATAACGTCAGAGATAAGGAACTATAAGGTAAGCGCTACCAACCATGTAGATGCATTAATATTCACCTCAACTATAATTACAGGACCCCCTGCAATGGATTACAGTCTCTCTCTACGTTGCTAATGGTGTTTCTGAGTGCCTGACTACGGTCTAAGACGGTGTGTTAACCCCGAGTAAGGTCTCCCCAAGGTGAAGAGATTTAGGACATTGCAATCGGGATGCCCTAACTGAAAGCAAGCTAAGAACAGGAGTCACTGCCATCCTGATGTGGAAAAAAGTCGCAATGTGCCATATATCCTCTAGCCCACAAGAGCGGTGACAGTCTGAGGCTATGACGATATGAGGAGTGCTTCGGTTGCTTCGATTACGCTAATCTCGGGGCTCCAGAGAACTATAACGGTTAGAGCAGCAAATCTCTCGCCAGCTCCACACTGGACGTTCCGATTAACGAAGTCGGGAGGTAAGACAACCAATGAAAGGTCATGAAATCTCGGATTGCACAGGGACGTCATTGTAAACAGACAGATCGAGCACTTCCAGGACTCCCCATTGAGGGTGCTTGCTTCTGTGATCCTCCAACGCCAAAAGAGTTCCTTCACTCGACGACCTTTGCGCTCTGAAGCCACCAATCCCGTCAAATTAGATGTGATCCATCTACTACCTACCTCGATACTTGGACGGGCCATCTTCACTGGTTATGCGAGCCCCAGCATATTCTCCACTTTTCGGAGATTTGCTGGTTAAGCCATTGTGGTTCCCTGGAATCCCGAGGTCAGCATGGCCAAAGACTGCTCCAGGTCGTCTCCACCACAAGCACTCGCAGCCCTTGTGGATCAGAGGGAGATTTGCCACCTTGCATCTAGTTTGATACCACTACGGTGGTGGATCCTGGTATTAGTATTGGTTTACTCATAGCTGGACTCCTTCTCAGCATAGGAGAGCCTGCCTGGGAAATGAATCTTCCCGCTGTACATCGCAACCCGACATCCAGGAGCACCACCCAGCCACGGTGAAGCGGTAAACCGTTTGGAGGGATCACCCTACAAGGGACGAAAAGCAGGAAGAGCGGATGCGTCAGTTAGATGACGGGACCCTTTGTGATCCGTGGAGGATAATTTCCTTTACGAAATGTGGGAGGCGTTAGCTTTGTCGTTCGCCCGTCTATTTCCCATGTGGTCGCCTAAAACGAAATCCTATCACCGTGCTTGACCAATCGTCGTCTCCAAATGCGCGTCAAAAAACGGTCAGTGTCACCAGCTGTTACTCGTCAACTTGAACAGCTGGTTAGAGCGAAATTGCACGCGTTTAATAACCAGCTGGAGAGAGCAATCCGCAGCGAGAACTCCTTCTACAAATTCGTTGTTGGAGAGTTCAACGACAGACAAGGAGACGCCACCGAAAAATGAATAAGAAAACATCGAATATTGGAATAGGAGAACGAAATGGGAATGAAAACCGTTTTCAGGAACTCCTTTAAATAGCGTTCATCTTCAATGGGAAACCATTTTTTTGCGAAGAAAGTCGCCGTAGGAAACGGAATTCTTCTATATGGATGACTCATGCGAAGAATAATCAATTTCCCATGAACAAAAGATGGTGCCTCTTCAGTACTTCCGTGGTTGCTGGATTCTGCACTACATTTGAGCACCGCTATCTCAATGCGAAGACTCGGTCGGGCCATAAACTGGAAAAAAATTCTCATCATTGTCCAAGAGGAACAATACAAATCCTGGTGGCGAGTATATCCTGAAAGAAAGCCTATCGAGGAAAATAGGAAACAGTCGACAGAGGACTACAAGCTATTCGTCGAAGGTCTCAGAAATGTGGTAGACAATCAATTCATCAAATAAGGAGTTCGGACTGCATCTCCATCGCCACCAATGAACAGCTTCGAAAAATTAGAAATCCGAATTCACGTAGAGAAGAACATACGTATTACTTGGAATCATCTGTGTCACCTGCATCACCTGTCCTTCCGTTGCTCGTCGAATGACTCGAACAGGCGCCATAAACCTTCCATTTTTCTGTTGTGTGTAAGAGTAACCCAGTGGTTTATGCATGCTCAAGGAACTCGTTAAGCATCATGTTTTTCTTTTTGGTTTTCTGTGAAGGACTCTGACATAGAATCGACGGTCTTCTTACAGCACCCTTGACATCGCGAGGAATCCAGGAATTAGCAGCTCGTGCCAATCGTTTGTCGTTCATACGCATAACGTGCCAAAGCAATCATATCTTCAGCAATTTGGCAAACAGAACGAGGTGTTCAATTTTTAATCCTTAGCGTAGCTGAGAAATGGGATTCCTTCCCTTAATTCTGTGACATGGGATACTCCTAGCATTGTACTTTCCACTGTGCGTTCAGTAATGCTCAGTGATTTTTTCATCAGGGGGCAGGTTTCTGATGCAAATATTGGGGGCAGGAAAAAATCGTTGAGTCAAAGAGGTGGCATGAAGTCTGATGTTCTTTATTCTCTTTACCACATCCTCCATGCTCCTACAACCTTATGAAGTCATTCGATTCTCACTACCAACTCTGTTGCCAGGATCGTTCATCACATTCACTTCCCGACGTGGGTAGATGTGGCTCGAGCATTCGAAGACATTCGTGCTATTGAATGCAAATGAGGAATACAAAAGCAATGCTTTTCACGTACATCATTTTTGTGAGATTCAATCGAAAACCAATCATTCCACTAGCGTTGTCAAATTTAGGCAGCATTCGCTTCGTATGACTAATGCTTGGTCCTACAAGAACGATATCATCAGCAAAGCGAACATGGTGTAATTGTCGAACATCGATCTTCACTCCTATGTTGTCCAACACCAGTGTTCGCATGACGTTCTCGAGGCTGTAGGTAAATGATTTTGGCGAGATTGTATCGTTTTTCCTAGCGTCTGTTTTGACGTTGACGATAATATCGCTGTAGAATGGTGACATTTTGGTGGTGAAATTATTATATACCTCACAAAGTATCTTTATGTGCTGAGTACGGATTTCCTTGTTGTTTAACGCTTCCATATCTGCTTCTATTTCAACTAAATCAAAAAGCTTTTTTTTAAATCGATGGAACAGAGACAGAGTGGTCTGTCGTACTCGCGATACTTCAACGAGACTTCTTCTCTTGTTGATGTGATCTATATTATTGAATCCTTTTCGAAGCCCTCCTTCTCACATGGAACGGTATTTTGTCCAGTTTGGTTTCAATCCTGTTTAGGATAACTCGAGGGAAGAGTCTGTAGACGACAGAGAAGAAGCACTTTGAACCGTGGTTGCCGATATCGTGGAGGTCACCCTTCTTAAACAACTGCACTGTTAATTGGTCTTCCATTCAGTAGAAACCCTGCATTCCGAAGGATAACGTGCGAAGGGGCCGAGCTAGTTGGTTTATGAGTACTGGCGGAAGGTTCTTCAATTGTTCTAATCTTATCCTGTACAGAACTGGTGTTGCTCTATTCCTCACCGATGAAATAGTGTTCCGGAATTCAGAAGGGAGAACAGGTTGAACAACTATCCAACCTCTTTCGTTTCGTATGAGGGCAGAAAGAGGTGGCTATTGAAGAAGTCCGAGTAGTAATCGTGGGTTACTTCTCCCAGTGCCTTTCTAGAAGCTGTAAATGTTCCGTCTGGGAGTCGAGTACAATCATCTGGGCTTCGCAATTGCCGAAGCTTCGGTGGGCTTTACAAATGTTCATTCTGGCCTCTGCAGCTTCGACCGTAACTGCTTCTCTTCTTTCTTTAGCGTGCTCTTTCATCACTTGTCTGCATTGTGTTTTGTAAGATCGGATGTGAATTGGCGGTTGCCTATAGTTCGAGCGATTCTAAGCTGCGGTATCAGCTCGAGTGTTTCTGGAGACAGACGTCTGTCTGTTGGTGACTTTCGCACTCAGCGCTAACGTGAAGATGTTGGATGAGCGGATCGTATTCATCGTCGATGTTATCAAGAACGACATCTTCCCAAGTGCTGAGTAATTAACTGAATTATTCCCAGTTTATGGTGTTTTTGGAACCTCGTTTTTTTTGAATTCTCCGGCTTTTTCTTCTTTCTTAGAAATGTGTACCATGCACGAAGGAGACAGTGATATGATACCGTGAAGAATTTTTGGGACAACAGCAACATCGGTTAGGCAAAACCGTCGATTCACTATGATGTCGTCTACTATGTCATGGTGATTTCCACTTGGGGATTCCCACCTCCGATCAATTTCTAAAAGTCCAAATAGAACGCTTTGACTTCATCTTCGTCAGGTATCGAGTCGTAAACCTTCCATTTGGGGTGCTAGTTGCTCGAATTGGTCGATGCTAATTCAAACTCGTGTTGACGAGAACGCCTGAGTTGCCGACTCCTCTACTGTCACATGTTCGAGGACCAGTTCTTCTCTGGTGTCATAGATGGCGCTGAATGGGTGGCGTCATTTCATCTAAGCCAGTCCCATGAAGTCGTACCTTATCCTTCTTGTCTGCATGATCAAGTCCTCTCTATCGAGGACTCGGATGCAGAGTGTATGAGCATTAGAGGTACAGAACGACACTTTAGTCCTTCAACATACACAAAGAAAGAGAACAGTCTTTCCTACGATTCATTCATGTTCACAACCTACGATGTCCTTTACTTAGCCAAAAAATTGTTGTTTGCTTTCAAAAAAAGCAGCTTGCTCAAGAAGGCTTAAAATAAAGCGTCGTGCAGCCTGCAACAAATCCGAGGTGTAGCTTTCCCGCAGGAGTATTACTCACATTGAGAACTCTACGTACCACGCATAGAGCTTTCTAAAAATGTCTTTCAAAAGAAATTTCACTGGCGCTGACAAGGACTAGCTGGTATACATTGCTCAAATCTTTGGGAATAATCCGTTTTCGAGATTCATGGGAATGCACACCGATAGCGAAGCACAGACGGTTCAGTCATACAATACAAAGAGATGATATATAGCCAAAATAGCGGTGCAATGAACTCTAGGAGAATGTAGGCTCCCTCCCTCTGGGAAGACAAACCGTGTGCAAGTGTTCAAGCGGAGTGGTTCGAAATTAGCTCCATTCTATCAGCTTTTGCCTGCTGAGACGTGATTCAATCACTCAAAAGTGGTACAATTTATTGGTGTTAAAGCCACATCAAGACGACTTTGTTCCTTCAATTAGGAGTGATGGTGCGGAGATTTCCCACAAAATTCAACAGCTTCCGACGTGAATGTCATGGATGGCCATTGAAACAGATGCTATGCTTGTAAGATTGTATAAGACGAAAAACGGAATGGGAATTCAAACGAGTCAAAGGAAGACCGATTTCATGCCAGAAAATCCTTGATTTAGTGAATAGTGGACCAAGATATCCAATTTCTGTTTTTACTTCCGCCGCACAGGCGTGCCACAGATGTTGGACAAATATGGAGAACAGCTGTTGGGAGAGAGCTTAAGGAGAGATGGAATGCAATAAATGCAGCTTTACCCCATAAAAAAAACAGTAGGAAATTTGACTTTCCTCCGAACTCTCCAACATGGATGGAAGGTCACGATGACCTCTGAGAACTATTAACAATGAGCACAATCGCGAGCACTAAAAGCATCTTTTCTTAAGAAGAGTCAGAGCGCGCAGGATTTGAAAAGGAATTGTGGAACCCAGTGTTGAGCAAATATCTCGATTTTACTGTGCGTTCCACATCTAAAGTGAAACATTGTTGAAATGGTGATCTGGCCAAACTAAGGAAGAAGAGATTGCTGGGAGGAACTCTAGGCCCAAAAAATACACCAACGTCATGAATGTGTCCACCTGGAAGGCGGATAGCAGTGATTTTCTTTTTCCGTTGGCCAGCTATACAAGCTGCTTTCAATATTTTAGTAAACAGAAAATAATATTGTCCTCACAATATTCTCGTAATATAAATGACATACCTATGCTATTAAATAAATCTTGTGCATTTTCTGGAGTTGTTCTTTAGTTAATAATGAAGATCAGACTTTCGGTGAGGTCCACAAGCGCATTGAAAGTATGCAATGAAGGCATAAACAACTCACCTGCTCGAACATGCGCTGAGCCATTGCAGGTTGCGGAGAAATGAGCGTCATCGCCCAAATCGGCCTTATATAGGGGCCCGGATTTGGAGACAAGCTTGTCAAATGGCATTCCACGTGGTGAGGAAAACGTGTGAAGACACGTCTGATGATGTGCGAAGACGACGTGTCCTACGTGTTCCTGAGGTTTCTGATACGTCGTCACGCATATTTTCGGCAGGAGAACAGGCATAAACATGTGAGTGGTCCGCAACCGACACCCGACGACTCCTCCGACAACTGTGCATTAATGGAACGAACTGGAAATGGAAATGGCTATTAAGAGAATCATTGCCCATGATCTGCCTATGAAATCGTCAGTCGACTACAAAGTAATTCCTAAAACGTCGTAGCATTTTGAAAAAAAACCTAGAGCCGTTTCTAAGATTGAACAATTGTAGATACAACAACAATCGCTAGGCTAACCGACGATGCAACACATTTGCTTCACCATGTTTGCACTTCCAACTTCAGAATGGTCTCCTCAGGCTTTGATTTTCACGCTGCTCAGGCTTTGATTTTCACGCTGTCTTTTTCCATAAGATAATGAATACAAAGTTAAGTTCGGCCATGAAAATCCTTCCTACAAACACTTGTTTGTCAAACAAACCTGAAATTAGAACAAGCTCCCAAGCACTTTGTTGGGTGAAAACGTGGCAAAAGGGCGTGGGTGCAGTAGTGGAAATCGGTTTTCTGGTCCTCTTTCCACAGCATTCGCCGTGGTTGATGACCCATTCATTGTTCAGGAAGGAAACGAATTTTTGGATCAAAAAAAGAATCTTAACAAATAGAATGAAATGAAGAAGTTTAATGAGATGTCTTTGGCAAATCTCATCGAAAACAATGGAAAAAAGAAAGGCTGAGGCTTAGTCTTAGACCTAGTGAGGCTAAGGTATTGGCTGCACCTGTGATCAAATAGAAAACCTAGTTAGTTTCTGAATGACTGACATTGGTAATCTCTGGTGTTTTGACCTGTTCTCAAAACTCATTGAAAGTTTATCTTTACCATTTACTTCTACTTTCGCCGCAGCCAGACAGAAAAGGGAAGTTGACCCAAAAAATTAACTGAACGATCTCAATCCTGCCTCCCAGCCACAGTAGAGGCGGTCTCCACAGTGTGCTTTCAACGCTAATCAGGCAGCATAAGAGTTTTCTGTAATAAACATTCTTTTCGACGGATTTCTACGACAGAGTGGGTCTCAGCCGAATCGTTGTGACTCCTTAGACGTGTACACAGATGGCGCCCAGGTATTGAGTGCCACGCAAAAGAGGCTCTGTACTTTCCTTAAAACCCATGTTTATTCAGGGAACCAATTTCTATGAGAAAATGAAGTGGTTTTTTTAACTATACAGGTCGATCTGAACAAATATTAACAATTCAATGAGTGAGAACTGCATAGAAGGTGGTTTGGATTCGATATGCTCGACGTCTAAGCTAGGAAATGCTGGAGACGACTATTTACTTGATAGTTGATACTTGAATGGCCCGTCCTCACTGGTTGTGCGGGCCCCAGCATAACCACCACTTTTCGGAGATTTGCTGGTTAACCCACTGTGGTTCCCTGGAATCTCAAGGTCAGCCTGGCCACTGTCTGCCCCAGGTCTTCACCGCCACTGGCAGTCGCAGCCTTTGTGGATCAGAGGGAGATTTGCAACCATGCGACTTTGATGCCAGGACGGTGGCGGATCCTAGTATTGGTTTACTCTTAGCTAGGCTTCCTGATGGAAACGCCGGACTCCTTTTTCAGCTTGGGAGACCCTGCTGGAGGGACGAATCCCCTCGCTGTATATCGCAGTCCAACACCCAGGAACACCTCTCAGCCACGATGAGGCGGTAAACCGTTGGGAGGAGACGACTATTTGTTGTCAAAAATAACAGAAGAAGAGTCTTTATTGTTTTGATCAGAAAAGCTCTTTCGATACGGAAGTAGTACACGAGTATAGTCGACTAAGTGTGTAACAATGCCGATTTACTTCTCGTCATCGAACGTTGAGGGTTGCAGTATTCTTGTGGAAAATTTCGCAACAAAGGACCTGGTATCACAACATATAAAATATTTTCTCTAACCGACCACAGTGTTGTTGCGCAGTTCCGCATGGGGTCAAACCATCGCCTTGGCACAATGTGCTTTTTCTCAAGGAAGAAGGAAGTCACAATAATCAAGAGACGAAGTCTAGAAGCCATTGCAGATCGATTGTTGGTCACATCATCAGTCAACCTTCGTGGAAGGTTATGACCATTTGGACGAGAAACGCGGTTTTCATTCGTTCCTTGTTAAAGGATAAGACATAAAATGAAAAGAAAACCACCAAGAGGGTTGTTATACAAAGTAGAGCCTGCACGGCATCGACAACTTTTGCTCAATCTGTCTCTTATCTGCTTGCTATAAGCTCTTGACTGGGGCCACCGTTCACAGTATTGTTGACATGATAGCTCATATTCGTACGGTAATGAAACTAAATAATTACTAGAGTAGAAATAGAGAGTCTCGGCTTCCTCTGATCTGTCTAAAAAAGTCTTCGGGACGCTTGATGCAGGCTTTCGTAAGAGCTCGACATATCCAGAGCACCCTCTTCAATATTCCGTCGCGAACTACACAACATTTCGCTATCAAAATATCGTTCTAGAACAACGTTGGGTTTAAAGAGATAAATTTGGTGAGGTAATTTTTTTTGACATTTCCAAAATGTTTGTATTTGCTCCTAGGGCTGTCTTGTGTTGACTGAAATGTAACGTGAGAGCCGATGTCCATTCGAGTCACATGCCGATATTTGAACTGTTCTCGAATCTTTGAATGTTGGTTATGTGTCTCGTTCGAGCAGTTGACGGGACGAAGGATTTAATTGCAGAGCTGCTCGATAGAAAACTGACTACCTGGATAGCTCACGAGTGCATCAGAGTAATTCGACTGCACGACTCTTTCTGCAATAGCATACTTCTCAGAAACTTGAATGCTACGTAGAAAGGCTGAGAAAGCGACCACACTTAAAAAAATCGCTATCGAAGAAAGATGCTGGAAATACCCCTTATAATAGAACCAGAGATGATTCGAAGTTACTAGTTAGGTCGATGATCGAAGATGACAAACAAGGCAGTGTCCGAGAAAGTTTCAAACCAAGTAAGTCACAAACCTAATCACAACAGAGTTCATGAGCTGTTAACCAGATGAACGATTTGCTGTCGCACACTTCAATTACTAGAAGAAAGGCGGAAATCCACTGCTGCAGCTTATAGGTGCTTATCAATGCTGTAGAAATGGCAGTTTTTTTTACCTCAATGTGTATGATCTCCTCATATGAGGGATCTCGAGCTGGTTAGTCGCGACGCTACGTGGCGCGTCCCCAGTGGCGAATAGGGGGTTAATCGCGGACCAAAACCGACCTTTGCTTCCCTGAGACGCAGGCTGATCCAGGGGATGGACTCCCTGTTTCTGCTGCGCCGATTTGGCACATACTTTCTGCATTTACGGGGCGTATTCATGCACGCGTGTGTGGGTGTGTTCTAGTTTATGCAAGATTGTATTCTACGAGTCAACTCGGCCAAAAGCCTGCAATCAAGAGACAGGGAAGTATACGGGAGGCAGTTCGGAGTCGCCTCCAACAAATAGGCTCCATGTCCACTCTGGGAGAGCCTGGCAAGCTACCCGTGAGTATACCCAGCCCCTACGTTCAGAGCCCAGCAAGCTATACGTGGGTATGAAAATGCTAAACACAGTAAAAAAAACAGGCCTCATTCCCCTGACCCCGAAAGAGTCCTCAATTTCGCAGCGTTGAGTAGGATGAGTACGGAGAGGCTGCTAAAATCTCAGGGCCAATGGAAGCTGCTTGGATTACAAAGAACTAAGGTGACGATCTGTACCTACAATGCACGTACACCTGCATCCGAGTCCTTGATAGAAGAATTACTCATGCAAGCAAGAAGGATAAGGTACGACGTCATCGGCCTGGCCGACACGAGACGACGCCACCCATTTAACGCCGTCTATAACACCGGAGAACAACTGTTTCTCGGAACATGCGCCAGTAGAGGAGTCGGCGGGGCCGGCGTTCTCGTCAACACGAGTTTGTCCATGCACATGGATTCATTCGAGCAACTAACAACCGAATCGGACGTTTACGTTTAAAAAGGTGTGGATCAATCCCGGCTTTGACAATTTTCGGCGTCTACTCAGTGATATCTAGGTATGACGAAGACGAAGTCGAGGCGTCCTATATGGACTTGGAGAAGTTCTGCACAGAAGAACACAAATTCTTCAAGGTCATCGTTGAAGATTTCAACGCCAGGATTGGACCAAGAAGAACGTCTGAAGAACGTTACATTGGGACCCAAGGATTAGAATAGAGCGAACAGGGTGAGCGGCTATCTGATTTTATCATGGCGACCAAGACAATCCTTGGTAACTCACAATTCCGGAAGCCCCACCTTCAACGCTGGACGTGGGAGTCTGCCAAGGAGAGTACCATAACGAAATAGACCACATCATAGTAAATAGAAGGTTTTGCCTAACCGATGACGCTGTCGTCCCAAAATCCTACACTGGATCGGACCAGCGTCTCCTTCGTGCAAGATTCTATTTCTCGCTAAAGAAGAAAAAGCCGATAAATTCAAAAACCGAAGCCTCAGAACCACCGTAAACCGGGCCTTATTCAATTTGTTATTCGCCTGTTGGGAAAATACCGTTGTCGATAACATCGAAGCTGAGAGTGCGAAAGTCACCAAGAAACGTCTGTCTCCAGGAACACTCGAGCTGATACGCCAGCGTGGAATCGCACGAGTGGCAGGCAACCGCGAACTAACGTCCGAACTTGCAAAACAGTGCAGAGAGGCGATAAAAGAAGATCTTAAAGAGAGAAGAGCAGCGTTATGGTCGAAGCTGCAGAAGCTAGGGAAAAGAATTCGCAAAGCCCACAGAAGCTTCGCCAATTACAATACCAAGATGACGGTTGTGTTGTACCACCGGTTTTCCTTTCCGAATTTCGACATCCCATCACGTCGGTGAAAAAATCGAACACCAGCAGCTCCGGACGCCGCCAGTCCTCGTAAATACACTGGCTCGGCTCTTCACACGTTACCTGTCTGAATGCGAGGTCCCTACTCAATGGAAGACCAGCAAGACCGTGTTATTGTTCAAGAAGGGTGACCTTTGCGATACCGGCAACTATCGCCCAATCTGCTTGCTGTCTGTCCTCTACAGACTTTTCACTCGAGTCATCCTAAACAGGATTGACAGAACACTGGACGAAGGACAGACATGTAAACAAGCAGTGTTTTGAAAAGGATTTACTACGATGGACCACATCCACACGATAACAAGTCTCATTGTAGTATCGCGAGAGTACAAAAGACCGCTCTGTCTCACTTTCATCGAATTACAGAAGGCCTTTGATTCAAATGAGATAGAAGCAGTCATGGAAGCCCTTGATAGTCAAGGAGTCCCTACTCAGTACATAAAGATTCTTCGTGAGCTGTACAAAAAAATTTCACAACCAAGATATCACCATTTTACAACGATATTAACATTGATGTCAAAAGAGGGGGTTAGGTAAGGCGATCCCATCTCGCCAAAATTATTCTCCGCCACCCTCGAGAACGTCATGCGAACATTGGAATGGGACAACACGGGAGTGAAAATCGATTGTCGGCAGTTACACCATCTTCTCTTTGCTATGACATCGCCCTTATAACACCAAACATTAGCTAGGCGGAATGTATGCTTGCCGACTTTGATAAAGCCTGTGGAAAGATGGGTCTTCGACAAAACCTCACAAAAACGATGTTCATAAGGAACGGATTGGTTTCGTATGCCCCATTCATCCTCACCGGAACGTCTATCTAGGGCGGCCTGGAGAGCTTTCAAGAGCATCGAGGGTGTAGTGAAGAGGACAAAGGACACCCTACTTCGTGCCCACCTTTTCGACTCAACGGTACTTCCTGCGTTAACGTTTGCGTCAGAAACCTGGTCGTTGCGTAAGCAAGATGAAAGATCACTCAGCGTTATTGAACACGCAGTCGAAAGGACGATGCTAGGTATCCCGCAACTAAGGGATGGCATCTGAAGCTCAGACGTGCTTCAACGACCAAAAACCAAAGATGCCGTTCTGTACGCCAAATAGTAGGAGATATGGTGGGCCGGACAGGTAGTGCGTATGAATGACAACCGATAGACAAGAGCCGTTAGTGACTGAATTCCTCGGGATGTCAAACGTACTGCAGGAAGACCACCGACCCGATGGTCACAGTTCTTCACGAAGAACCTAGAAGAAAGATATGACGCTCGACGAGTCCCTAGAGCGAGCAGGACCCACTGGGCTACTCTTTTTTACGCGACAGGGGAAAATGGAAGATTTACTGGCACCCGCTCGAGTTACTCGACGATGGACGGGACTACTGGTGATATAGGTGATAGTGTGTATGGATTGTTGATCTTACACGAGGTTGATAAACTTCCCTATTTCGGCTAACGTTTCGACGTTTTCGTCTTCATCAAAGCCGACAATACGTGTCGATGGTCCACATTTGTTCGCCTGCTCATTGTGGCGTCTTCGTCTTCGTATCAAGTTCGATTTTTCTCAGTATAGCACCTTTCGAATGAGGCATACTCACTCGTCGACGCTCCTTTATAAAAGGCGGATGTTCTTGATATGGCTATCCGTAGATAATAATTTGTTTTGCAACGGATAAAACGCACTGTAGCAGTCGGTACTATTACTACATAGCTAGCACATAGCGAATAGCAATGAGATTAGTGATTTGTGATCGAAATTAATGGTTTCTATAAGCCATTGGCTCGTATGCCACGTTCCCATGCGATGACGGTCCAGGAGACCAAGGTGCAGGTTCATTAGAGGGCTTCCGAGCTCAGTAGCGAGATCGAAGAGTGTATCAGGTGCAACCATTTATTTGGAATTTAGCTTATGTGTTTCCCAACCGCAGTTTTCAAAGAAGCAGCATTGGATTCTTCATATTCTTGCCTTCTCGGTGGAACGACGCTTTATAGAAGTGCTAACATCTTGCTTTTATGGAATTTTGAAACTCATCTTGAATCCCTTTCGTCGGCCTGGTTTTCTTAATGTTTATTGAAAGGCGATCGAGATGTTTAAAAAAGTGTAATCGTTGTGGTAATGATTTGCAGGAATGGAATGAAGCAACGATTCAATGTAACGCTATTGGAATGACGTCCCGTGTATTGTGCAAATTGCCGTGCCACACTGTTGCAGTACTTAACTACGTGTCGTTTAACCAGTATGGTCTACATTTGCTATAATTTCTTACAATTTTCCTCCGGCTAGAAAAGATTAGGCAACATGACAGTTACCGCATTGCGTTGAGTTTAGTGTCGCGGAAAAAAAGGAAAAAAAACCTTGGTTTATCTTTGGTTCTCAACCATGCAATAGGCCTCGCACTCTTATTGAAAGTCAATTTTCTTCGCATACTATGTAAATGTCCCATCGACAAAGTTGTCGACAGTAGTCGACTTAATATACCATTGCTAGTCAAACTATTAATAAATAAAGGATAAAGCTCTCGACGTTGATCAATCACTGAAGGATGCGCCATGCATTCGACTTTGCACTCGACTTCATTAAGCATCGTTTGAAGGTGATTGACTGCATATTTGGCTTTTACCAGTGCTGCTATACTCCCAGACATGTCTGGTCCCAATTTGCCGACCTCGGAGGGATGGAGGGCTTGGTGGGCCATGGGGGGCAGGGATCGATCCTACGTGAGTGTTGCAGCTCCTCCGACCACTGCTCCACACGCGCTCTTCTCTTATAATCTTCTTATAGTATCACGTATTTCTCATGTTGATTGCATAGTCATTTCACCTGCAGGTGTTGTCCTATATGCATACCTAAGTATATTTTCCAGGCATGGTAAGATCACATGTCATTTCGTCAGTCATTTCTATAATAAATGTCTCTCTAACTTACTTACTTAGTACTTGAATGAATGGCCTGTCCTCACTGGTTGTGTGGGCCACAGCATAATCTCTATTTTTTTTTGGAGGTTTGCTAGTTAAGCCATTGTGGTTCCCTGGAATCCCGAAGTCAGCCTGGACAAAGTCTGCCCCAGGTCTTCACGGGCACAAGCAGTAGCAGCCTTTGTGGATCAGAAGGAGATTTGCCACCATGGAAGTTTGATACCAGAACGGTGGTGGTTCCTGGTATTGGTTTACTCTTAGCTAGGCTTCCTGATGGAAACGCCAGACTCCTTCTCAGCTTGGAAGATCCTGCCAGTGGGATGAATCCTTCCACTGTACATCGCAGCCCGACACTAAGGAACACCTCCCAGCCACGATGAGGCGGTAAATCGTTGCGTGGTCTCTCCAACACCTTAGAGTATTTCTTTAATCTGTGGCAGAAGTTTCTATGTTTGTGCTGTGTGTATAATTGCAAATATTGTTACGTTGTTGTTGAGCTGTTGAAACCATTTGTATAAAGGTTTGCTTACCCACATTTGATGCTCCAACTGTGGCGCCAATGAAAGTTTTATGGGAGCACAAAAAATGAGGGGCAATCATACTCCTCATACAAACTAGACGAATTTGGTGAATTGGCCGATACAGTGGGCTTAACAACTCGACGCTACACTCAAGTACATAAATCCTCTTTGATCTCAACCACGCATCTACACCCAATTGCACGGAATTATGCGGGGAGGACTCCTCAACGCGGCACCATAGTTAACCTCAAGGAAATCAGCCCAGCTCTCTGACATGGTATTAGTTCTTCTGCACGGCAAGTGCTCAGATTTGAGTCTCAGGCCTTGCTTTCAATTTCCTAGTCATTTTTTGGCAAGGATATTCACTAGAACGTTCTGTTATTCATGGTTTATCTCTCCTTCTTGTGCGATGGAAGAACTTCTTTAGCAATGAAATTAACTAGAATCTTCGGATGAAGAAGATACGTGGATCCAATACAGAGTGATGCCAGTACGGACACGTTAGGGAGGCACCATGTTCTCATTATGGGAAGATGCTCAAAATTTGCACTCGATTCATGGTATTGTTTGATTTTCACATTCATCGGTGGTTTTTTCCGCTGATCACGAATAGATTTCCATAGATACCAAGACAAATTTGGGAACTCAGAAACAGGGTTGCCATCCTTCACTCTAGTTTCTGTCTCCAATATTAATTCTACTGCAACCACTTTCATTTCACTGACTCATTTTAATCTGCTGTTGAACCCGCGACAAAAAACTTGTAGCAGTTCTTTCAGTTACGTATCACTTCCCTAAATTTTTCGTATTCAATATGCCTTGTTCATCCTAGTTGACCGATTAGCTTATCTAAGGGATTTCTTTTTCGTTGTCACAGATCCTGAAGGCAGAGGATTGCTAGTGGTGAGCTAGGCTATCGTCTGATTCGACATCATGGACAGTTATGTCTTCTTTCCATCGACAACACAAGCTTTTGTCGTTCCATTTCCATATATTGGCCGTCTTACTGTTTGTTTTTCCTTTAGATCTATCAGTTGTAAAACCGCCGCCTAACACCCAGAAACACTTCTCATCACAGCAAGATGTTAAGCACTTAGAAATTCCGTCCTGATCACTCTTCCAGCGTTCATTTAATTCTTTTAGGACTTTATTCTCTTTTCTTCCTTGCTGAATTGTTTCCGAGGTAGATTTCCCGATCACATAAGTGCTTTCTGTTTCCTTATAGTCAAGTTATCAAACTCTTCTAAACAACATTTCCAACAGTGGAGATTTTGACGCTGATTTATCGATTTCTTCTCTTCAAGCCTCAGCTGCTAATGGGGAGTATCCAAATGATTGTTACAGAACGATTACTTGGAACCTGAGAAGCAACTTACCTAATCAGTGCTTTGCATTAAGCATCAAGCATCATGCATTGTTCCGTCTGTACGTGCTTTCAATCACGCTGAGTGTCACTCATGAAATCGAACTGTTTCTACAGAAAATGCCGAAGTGTTTCTTTTTGATAAATATGGCGTTGCATATGTTTGCATCTATGGATATGTCATATTGACTAGATTTTTAGAAATAAGAGGATTTTTGCAACTGTTTTTGTGTAGCTCAGATACCGACGATGCTCTTGAACATTGCTAAAAACCATTATTGATTTTCTTTGTTAGGGACTATCGCTTGTTAGGATTCGCCTCACAAAGGAAGATGTTAGCGAAGTAATTATGAAGGATTCTGGCTCAGAACTAAACGACGAACCAGAAAATTACACGTATTGTTTGCAAATCCGTATCAAACTGTAGTTTTGCCGACAGCAACTTGGTATTCATTATGATACGGTGAAGGGCAGCGTGAAAATCAAAGCCTGAGGGGGACCACCCTGAAGTTGGAAGCGCGGACCTAGAAACAGGATGTGACGTAGATGTGTTGCATCAACACTTAGCCCACCGATTGTTGTTCTCTCTGCAATTGCACAAGTTCTTTTTTTTAAACTCCTACGATGTTCTAAAAACTATTCCATAGTTTTTTTGACGAGTTCATAGTTGGATCTTAAGAAATGCTTCTCTGAATACCCATTTTGATTTCCAGTTTGTTCCATTCATATTTTTTCGGAGGCGTCGGCACCTATGTAATCGAACCCACTCACATGTTTATGCCTGTTCTGTACCGAAAATCCTTGTAACGACTTGTCAGAAGCCTCAGCAACGCATGGACGCGTCGTGCTCTCACATCAGTTTCGAGCAAAGACGCTCATTTTTTGCGCAACGTGCGATGACTCGTCAGCTCTTTAATGCGGTGGGTTCTATGATTTTTCATTGTTCACTAAAAATTCCAGAAAATACGCAAGATTTGTTCAATAATACTAGTTTATAACTTATAATACGACAATATTGTGAAAATAATATTATTCTGTTGTTTACTAAAAAATACAGATCACTTCATATAGTTGGCCAGCGGAGGAGAAAATCACGGCTGGGCGTCTTCTAGGTGGACACATTCACGATGTTGGTGTATTCTTGTCACCCATAGGTCCTCTTAGCAACCTGTTCTTCCTTGATTTCGCCAGATCACCATCTCAACAATGTTTCGCTTCAGACGTGGAACGCATCGTAAAAATCGAGATATTTGCTCAACACTGGGTTCACGATGTCTGTTTCAATCTTGCGCGCTTTGACGTTTCGTAAGAAAACATGTTCTTAGTTCCGGTGGTTGTGCACTACTTTTGCGTGATTAGATCGCTTCTCAATAGACAAAAACAGAGTAGAGGATAAAGTTCTTGGCGTTGCATTCGAATTCACTAAGCATCGTTGGAGGAGACTGAATGCATGCCTGGCCTTTACAATGATTTTGCGGCCTACGAATGTAACGAGCCAGTGCTGCTATCCTCCCAGACAAGTCTGGCACCAATTTGCCGGAAGGATGGGAGGATTGGTGAACACAGGGGCACAGGATTGAACCTATGTGTATTGCAAGGCTCCTCCGACCACTGCGCTACACGAGCCCCGTAGTTTCTTTACATACGAGGTATGTCCGCTGAAAACTCATGGAAAAATTACGAATCGTCCTTCTACTCGTGTCGATTTCGTGGTTTGACTGCCTTACGTTATCTTTCTTTTTTTAATCTTACATGTATTCTGTGTTAGGTGTCTTCTTCATCCGATGATAGCACAACAACTCTTACCTCGGAACGTTGTAGATCTCCGTTCTGAATGATATTCATGGTGCTATTTATATATGCTACCTTCGTCCGATATTGTGGGGGTCACCCTTCTTGAACAATAACACGGTCTTGCTAGTCTTCCGCTGACTAGGGCCTTTGCATTCAGACAGGGTAACGTGTGAACAGCCGAGCCAGTGTGTTTACGAGGACTGGCGGAAGGTTCTTCAGGTGTTCTGGTCTTATCCTGTCCGGACCTGGAACTGTTCGATTTTTTCACCGACGAAACGGCACGTCAGATTTCGGAATGGAGAACCAGTGGTACAACATATCCATCCTCCTTTATTTCATATAACGGAAGGTGGACGTGGCTATCGAAGAGATCTGAGTAGTATTCGTGAATGATTTCCTCTACTGCCTTTCTGGTCGCTGTAACTATTCCGTCTGGGCGTCAAACTGCAATAATCTTGGTTTTATAGTTGGTGAAGCTTCGGTAGGCTTCGCGAATGCTTTTTCCAGCCTCTGCAGCTTCAACCATAACGCTGCACTTTTCTCTTTAAGATCTTCCTTTATCGCCTATCTGCACTGTTTTGCAAGTTCGGACGTGAGTTGGCGGTTGCCTGCAGCTCGTACGATTCCATGGTGGCGTATCAGCTCGAGTTCTTCCGGAGAGAGACGTCTGTTGGTGATTTTCAAGAAGTCAGCTTCCATAGCGCTAGCGTGAAGATGTTGAATGAGCCGATCGCAATCTTCGTCGATGTTGTCGAGAACGGCATCTTCCCAACAGCCGACTAGTGAATTGAATAAGTCCCAGTTTAAGGTGGTTTTGGGATTTCGTTTTGTGATGGCTTTTTTCTCCTTTCCGCCAGAAGTGAAATCTTGCACGAAGGAGGCGATGGTCTGAAGACGTGTGATAGATTTTGGGACAACAGCGACATCAGTGTCTAATGGAAAACAGTACTGACTCAACACATCGGTAGGCCACCGCGATTCATTGTAAAGGTCAGATGTCCATTCAATCATCTCCAACAGTACTTAATGAAGTCGAATGCATGGCACACCCCTCAGGGATAAATCAACGCCGAGAGCTTTGTCCTTTATTTATGCTTTATGGCTGGATCGAGACTTCGCAGTGAGAAGGCGGAGGTCAAATCCAGTGCAGAATCCTGAAACTACAGGGGTGTCAAATGGGCGCCATCTTCTGTTCTTGAGAATATGGTTGACCTCCATATGAATCATGCCGTTAATAGGCTTCCCAACATTAATCAACAATTATCTCTTTTCTGGAAAAACGAACTCTCATGGAACAAACATGCTATGGATAAGAGAGCTAGAAGACGGCTCCAATTCTCATTTAGATCTCCAATTTTGAATTCTGTTACCCCGTGTTCATTTTCGTGTGCCGTTCCTAATCTCACAATGAAGTCCCAACAACGAATTGGCGGTACTCCTTATTGCGGATTATTCCCTCCATTTGCCCGTAGAACGCTTCCAGTTCGCTTTCATGAATTGTAAAAATTCGTAACTAGCAGTGATACCGACTATCTTTTGTCGTGGAACATGCAGACGGAGAATGGTCAAGGCCGTGAAGAGATTTCATACGAGGTTATTAGATGTGAAACAGGTGAGTGTACGACGAAGCCAACTCCCCCCACATTGCGTAATGGAAATTTCTCTCCACGCATCACAAAAGTTCCGTCATCTAACTGTTTATGCTTCTCCTCCCTTGTAGGGCGATGACATGGGATTTTATGTGACCTGTGATCTGAAGATGAGGGCAAAGATCAGCGTCTGAAGAGACCGCTGTGGAGTAATAGCTGCAGCGCTAGAAGTAGTATCCATGAAGTGTTGTGGGCGTGCTTGTACTGTCTGTTTCCAGTGGGGTCCTGTGCAAGCCATATTTAATCGCGTCTCATCAGTTGTACCACTGCACGACATTGTCGATGGTAGCGCCCAGTGACCGGTGTGCTGAGGGTGGAGATTTTCCGGCTTAACCAATGTGGTTCCCTGGAGTTGCAAAGTCAGCTTAGCCGAAGCCTTCTTCATGTCGTCACCACCCCAGACATGCACTCCTCTTATAAATCAGAGAGATATATGCACCTTGCGACATTTTGGACAGCAGGATGGCGGTGACCCTGCTTTTAGCTTACTCTTAATTGAGCTTCCGGAAGAATTATCCTGCTTCTCGACACCTTGGGAGACCTTCATTGAGTCCACACACAGTCTTCGATTG
This sequence comes from Angiostrongylus vasorum, assembly GCA_018806985.1. Classification (NCBI taxonomy): domain Eukaryota; kingdom Metazoa; phylum Nematoda; class Chromadorea; order Rhabditida; family Metastrongylidae; genus Angiostrongylus; species Angiostrongylus vasorum. Next base: position 677,958 of record JADANN010000359.1, on the reverse strand, counting down.
TAGTCGGGCACTCAGAAACGCCATCAGCCAGTTCAAGGCTGTAATCCATTGGAGGGGGGGATGGTACTTTAATTGTAATTAAGGCAAATCCTAACACATTTACATCGTCTCTAGCGCTTACCTTTCATATCCTTATCCCGATCAATAGGTAGTTCGCTGGATTTAATGAAGACTTAACGTCTTAGAACCGAAGTTAGAAACGTTGGTGGAGCACATTTGCTAGATTGCTATTTATCCATCCTTCGGTTTAATCGAGTTCTGAGCACCTCTGCTTCAGTGCTGGCTACATTCCTAAGCAAGATAATTCTCTAAATTTCCTAAAGAGCTACAGAATGGGTGGTGCAACTGTGATTCACCGGACGAAACACTGTACAACCCGCGATTTTTTTCTCGTGACAGATTCAGATGTGACTGTTCGTAGCTCATTAAATTCTGATCTTGGGCATCAATAGGGTAGCATGTGTGAGTGACAAGTATAGGGACCTACAAGGCACTGTAAGGTTAAAATCCTCAGTGCTGGCTGTGTAATCCCAATAATGGGGTCATAAACACTTAGTCACTCATTGCCCCAAACCACTGTTAGGATTCTAAAGGGCTCTGTTGTGGTCGTGTCCATGCAGCAACGAAGGAATACAGGCGTGTTTGTTCAGGTGCAGATGCCAAAGCACGTACTGGTTGGTGTTTAGCTTCTGATGCCGTAAGTATGCAGCATACAAAGAAAGTATATCGACATGTTCCAAAAATGTCTATTTTAGCTTAATGGTTTTTTTTCTTTCCACTTGGAGGGAGGATGAGAATCGAATCCCTGGTGCTACGACAGGTAGGTCTTCCACACATTTCTGTTCACACTGAGATCCGAGAAATGCAATCACTCAGCATGCTGTAGGGTCGCATAGTGGCGGAATACCGGGTTGAAAGTCCCAAGTTCGAACTGATTGACCGTGAGTTAGCAGTGAGCTGTCACCACCGAAGGTATCGAAAGCATTGAGTCCAGTGCTAAGTCTGACGTTTGCAGTGACGCAAGACGATGAGGAGTCATCCGCAGGGACCCAGAAGCAGGACAGCCAGGTAGCCATGCCATTAGCGCCACTGCAGGTTAGTTTCGTATGCAGTTCTGTACGAGATTGGTCGGTAATGTATGTGGTTATTGATGGGGTGTTCCCCCCAAACAGACTTCTTGCTCCGCAGAGCTTACCAGTTAATTTCGACTGGAACTGTGATTTTAAAATGGCTTTGATGATTAGATCCCCGAATGACACTATCCAGTGCTCATTACAGCAACAACGTGTACGGCTTATACTTGGGTACGAACGCTTAATCCCTTCCCATTTCCCCAGCCGTAAAGTAACGATGTCTAGGAACTACGATTATCCTGTCCTCACTTTCTGCAATAATACAGCGCAGTTATTTTGAGGATTTAGTTCAACTTTCCAAAGATCTAGGCATAATATACGGAACCTAGCGACGTTCGTCAACTATTGCGCGTCTTGTGCAAATGCGGACAGCAACGAACGCTCTCATCACCGATCTGTAGGCTCCAGTAACGACTCTTGTAATTGACGGATATTCTTTTCCAGAACTTGTTCATCTATTTTAACTGTCAGTATTCTCCGTAAGTATTAGTTCTTGGTTGTTTTAAGGGTTTTAAGGTAAGGTCTTTTCTCAACGGCGTTAGGTCGCTTGTTAACGGCGTCTATGAATGAGACTGTACAACCGAATCCAGATCAAGCCAATTTTTCTTATTTGTGCGTTTGTTTTCTTGATTTCCAATTGACCAGTTTCAGTGTGCCATGGAAGATGCTCAGATGGTTGATGTTTCTGAGTCCCCAAACCGCATGATAACTCGAGGTCAAAGAATTAACTACGCAGAATTGAATAGTTCCACTAGTATCGGATTTAGTTCGTCTTCAAATCAACACAAGTATGTTGCTTTCGAATCGTCAGTTCACGACTGTTTCTTCTTTGGAGAAAAGGCGTTTTCCTCATTTTTTTTCTACTAGTACCATTGAATGTTTTTTTAGCGAAACTTTAGAAGCTGCAAACGATGACAGTGTATTTCGTTCTCCCACTGCTAGTACTCGAGGTCGCAAAAGGAGACCAACTCATGACGAAATTTCTTCATTGGCTTCGTGGAGCGCTGTGAGTTTCTGCATTCTTATGAAGTTTTTTGCATGAAGCACAAAGGACCGGAACGGTGTGGTGGTGAAGGCGTTAGCCCTCGGAAAGGGTAATAACAGCGCGTTAGATCCTCAACACAGACAGTTGCGGTTCGTAGTTTTGCAAATATCTCAGCATCGTTGTGGTTAGATTAGGCACCGTCGCCCGTGTACCGACACACGGGATCGATCTCCAGGTCCTAGGCTTACCAAGCCCTCCATCTCTTCGGGGTCGGCGAATTGGTGCCAGACTTGTCTGGGAGGATAGCAGCACAGGTTCGATACATCGGTACGCCACCGATTGTCATTGTAAAAGCCAGACATCACTGAGGGATTGATCAACGCCAATGGCTGTATCTTTTTTTTATCACCGGTGTCGCCTGCAACGCAATTAATCAATGACTTTTGCTTGGGTCGTATTCACTATGAGCTGACATAAAGGTAATTCAAGTTGAGCAGCTAAATCCTGTTCGAACACGAGATCCTTTTATTTGGGACGCGTACTTTTAAATTGGTCAACGCCACCTTTGTCACTTGTCATCCTGTTAATTATCGAGCAACTCTAGCAAGCTCCAATGAAATCACTTTGTGCATGTCTCCGACCCGGGGTGCTCAATGACACTCATTTGCTTGAAGGATACCAAGAGCATCACGCGTTTGGTCCGCTGCCTTTTTTTGTTGTGCTGTTTTTGTAGCGAGGGCATAGTAAAGATGGCTCAGTCGTTGCATATATTAATTCTAATTTGGGATTCATAGATAGAAATGCAGAACTCTCTGATCTTGGAATATCTGCTGAAGGATACTGTCCCATATTACATTGCCATTTGAAGCCGATTGAGACCCTTTCTCACAGTAAGGCGGTAAATTGTACGTGTGTGATTCAGGAACCAGTTTTTTTTCTTTGCTAAATCACCTATTTTGCTTTAGCCGAAACGAGGTCGTCCTCGTGGTACCGGTATAGCTCGCGGTCCACGTGTGGGAGTGCGAAGATCTATATTAGGCGACCAACAAATTCATAGTGCTGTAGAGATTGAAGAAACAGGCCTTTTTGGAGCCGTAAAAACTGGAAGAAATCTCGAGGTATTTTTGTACAACTTTTTTCTTCATCGTGCTTTCATACATTATACCAGTTTACTACCTTGCCTAAATGTTGGGAAGCTGAAGAAAGACACAAGCACAAGTGAATGCTTGTGCTTTATATCACTCACTAAGCAATCGTGCTTTAGCAAACAATCGATGAGTGGATTGAAGAGTATGAACGGAATCCTGATGCCGCGCTCGTAAAGTTGCAGCAGTTCTTTATTTCATGTTGTGGTTGTAAAGGGACTATCAATGCCCACATGCTAAGCACGATGGAATATAGTGAAATTATTCGACGAATGACCGAGGACTTTGATGAAGATTCCGGCGATTATCCACTGATTCTTACTGGCATGCAGTGGAAGAAATTTCGTAACAACCTGCATTCTATGCTCTATGTCTGGATCGATAAATGCAAATCCTCACTGATTTTTGACCAGCGTATGATGGACAGTGTGATACAGTTGTTAACTGGTTTAGCAGATAGCCAAGTTCGTGCATTCAGGCACACAGCAACGTTCGCAGCAATGAAGATCTCCTCAGCTCTAGTAGATGTGACCTTGGAATTAGTTTCTGTGAAGGATCGTAACGCAAAACAGTTAGAGGCTGAGAAGGCTCGGTTGAAACAAAGCTCTGGCACTAACGAGAAATTGGATGTATTAATTCAGAAGAAAAACGAGATAGAAGAACGTACGGATGATGTTCGTCAGATGCTGCAGTACATCTTCAAGAGCGTATTTGTCCATCGATATAGAGACGTCCTTCCGGATACGCGTTCGATTTGTATTACCGAGCTTGGAAATTGGATGCTGGTATATCCGGATCACTTCTTAGAGGACTCTTATCTAAAATATATTGGTTGGAGCCTATATGACAAGGTCCCCGATGTACGACTGAAGTGCATTTCTGCTCTCTTGCCACTATATGACAAGCAAGATGTTTTGCTAAAGTTGGAGTTGTTCACAAACAAGTTCAAGGACAGGCTTGTGTCTATGGTTCTTGACAAGGAAAATGAAGTTGCAATGAAGACCTGCCAACTTATGACAAGTATTTATCGGGTTTTTCCCAATTTACTCCAGTTGAAAGATTGTGTTCCGATTTATGAACTTGTATACTCGAACCATCGTGGCCTAGCTGTTGCTGCTGGTGAATTTCTCAATACGAAGGTATTCACATCTTCCATATTCGACTTTCTTTAACAGCACGTTCTATTCTCAAGATTTCATCATGTTACTTAGCAGCACTTTACCAGTTTTAGGTCTTCCAACATACGCATCGTGGACGCGCGTCTAGCGTAACGAATTCAAGTCGGAGTGGAATTGGTGATAATGCGAAGCTTATACAAGACCTCATTCAGTTCTACATTGAGGGAGAGGTGAAAAATCTTAAAATCTCATCGGAATTGGTTCAAGATTGTCTATTCTCTGAATTTTCTATTCTCTGAATTTATTTAAGTGTCATGACCATGCCACATATCTCGTCGATGCGTTGATTGACACAAACCCAATGATCAAGGACTGGCAAACAATGGTAGATTTACTGCTAAGTGATGAAGGTGATTAACATTTATGTTAATACGCTAGGTGACCCGTCATATGGGTTTTATATCTATGTATAAGTAACTACGGTTATAATTCATTCAAAATCCTGTGCATTCATTGACTTGTCATGTAACGTTTTCAGTGGAATCAAGTGAATCACAGTTGATTGAAATCCTGGTATGCTCTGTTCGTCAGGCAGCCACAGGTGAGCCACCTATTGGTAGGTCGGTTGTCAAGAGAGGAGCGCCATCTACTAAAGAGAGTCGTACACTCTTGGAAGATCGAAACCGACTTTCTGAAGTTCTTATTCCTGCTTTACCGAAATTGCTGCAAAAGGTACAACGCCATTACCTCTGTTTTAATTCTTTGGTGCAATCTCTATTGCACTAAACCTTCGTAAGAGAGAATTTTATGTGGTTAGATCTTTACTTCAGTTTATCGCGGATCGAGACAAGGTTGCTAACCTAATTACCCTACCGCTTAATTTCCAACTTGATATGTACATGGCTGGTCGACTTGAAAACCACCTTGCCGAGCTGATGAGGGTAATCGATATGGTGGTAGAGAAACATGCTGATGAGGAGGTGATGAACACTGTAGCTGAAATGATCACATACTTTTCCACTAACACTTCAGTTGCACAGCATACGGAGACGTACAGGTTGAAAGTGAGTCTTGCTCTTCGTTGTAGATATCTCTAGTTTTCTAATTACTATCTTCTGAAACAATCTTTTTGTTCAAATCTTCACAACCCTTGCTTAGCTCATCGATGGATTGGCTCTGCAGTTACGCCATACTGTGCAACGGTGCATGAATGAAGAGCAGTGGGACGAAGAAGACGAAGCAGCGATGTTGGCAGCTTTTCGCAAAGTCACAGCATTTGCTAGGTAGTGTCTGGTTCCTTATGCAGCTTTTAGAACACATTAGCTGTTATGCCTCCTTGTATCTCGCTTCGGTATTAGTGAAATTCCAAAAATTATGGATAACTGCAAGATAACTACTTAAGCGAACGATAATCTGGAATGCCGCTTTTTATTTTTGGTTTTAGCCACATCGATCTGAAGAAATGGGACCTCTGGGATGTGGTGTTGCATGTACTCAACAACCACGATGACAGGGCACCACGTGACGTCATCGATAAATCGATATGGTTCCTATTTATGCAGCTGAATTGGGACTTATTACGTCTTGTACGGGATCAAGAGCCAAACAAAATAGTAAGACCTATTACAATCTAATATAAGTAGAAGTAGAAGTATCTAAATTGATTGCTGATTGCTGACGGCACAGATCGATAAGAACTAGCTGAGAGAGGCGAAACAGAAGGACCCGCATGGTGTGGTGGTGAGCGTGCTACTCCCCCGGAAAGGACAATAGCGCGTTCGTTCCCCTACCGCAGACACCTGCGGTCCGGAGTTTTGCAAATATCTCAGCATCGTTGTAGTTATATTTCGCATTGTACCCTGCCATTAAAAAATAGTAGGCAGTAAATAAAACGGTAAACATTGTGATTATATCTAAATTGAATTATTTAAGGAGGCTGTTAAGAAGTTGAGAAAACGTCGTGATCAGTTTTTGCATGATGTTAATATAATACTTAGTGAAGGTGCTTCAGGAGTAGAGCTCGCTTTCCAGTGCCTTAATGACGCACTCATTTTGTTCAATGAAGAGCTGAAGACACATGGTGCCCATCTAGAGCCTCTAATTGTGCGCCTGGATAATGTAAGCACTTGCATCTTTCAACTACGGAAAGTCTCGTTTCCATGTTCTAATTGTCAGCATTGTTAACAAAGATTAAAGCTTAATTTTGGGAAGGAAAACATTGATCAAATCGAATGTGTTAACAGATGCACTTGGGCAGAGAAGCACGACGGACAGCGTGCTTTGATCTCGATGCATACTTTGTTCTGATAGTTCCTTTTCTCGCACTCTTTTTACTCAATAGACAGCTCCCTCACCACGAATGTTATTTCAGGTGTGGTCCAAGAAAACCGCTATTTTGCACTTAATAATAGAACTGCTTTTCGGATGTTTCTTCGTCTTTATGTATCCCGCGGTCCTGTGGTGAGGGTGGCATATATGAGGGCGCTAAAATTCGTTTCTTGAACAAATGCGTGAACGATTGCTTGTGTTTTCTAATAATAGAAGAAGACCTGTTATTAACGAGAATCCTGGATTATTAAAATAACCATTGATGTCTTTCAAAGAGGAAACGCGGATGGTGCAGCACACCGCACATTTGTGTGGATCAAAGTGAGCTATTTTCGCTGTCTTCATATTACTTTTTTCGTTAATCTTATAGGATTTCATTCTCAAGATGCAGTCATTCGTGAATGATAATGTTTTCATTCCTCCGTCGGAAGATACTCAACTCGATCAGCAGCAGCAAGTAGAGCTAATGCATATGAAACGCAGCCTATTGTCACAATATTGCAAGATGGTTCTCCATGGTGTCTTTCCAGTAAAAGATGCTGCTTTCGTTCTTCGGTACTACTGCGAGTTCTACTCGGACTTTGGTGATATCTTAAAACAGATGCTGTACAAATGTCGGGATCTCAACTTCGTTGCTTGTGCTAAAGCTGTGACTAAAGCTTTAACTGATGTTTACGAAAGCATTAGGATGAATACTGGACAAGAATTCGTTGACCCACTTTCGGACGACTTCCACCAATTGCGTGACTTGGCTAAAAGATTCGCTGTTGCTTTCGGGAATGATCACATTAAGAATAGAGAGGCAGTGGCTGTAGTGCATAGGTTTTTCACAGTTTTAAATTTCAGCATTTCTCGTATTGTTTACTTTTCATGTAGGGAAGTAGCATGTTTCAAAAGGATTGGTGAAAAATTGTGACATAAGTGTCAAGGTTAAAGCTAATTTGAAACCCAAGCGTAAAAATTTACCAGCCATTTAGCTGGGAGCCTGCTTATTGAAAAAGAGGATCCGGACTTCTTTTATATCACTGCCTAACACATTATAGCACAAGATTTCTCCATCTCCACTTCACATTAGTTAAGTGTGCTCTATAAGTAAGATATGATTCATAAGTGAGGTGAAATATTTCCTGCGCTTAAGTCGGATTTGCTTGAAACCTTCGGGAAGGTTGTTCCATTCAGTCTAATTTCAATCAGTTCCTTAGATTATAGACCTGTAATTAGCATAGTGACGAGTTGAACGAAGAACATTGACACGTGTTTGTTATTGTTTGTAAAGTTTCTGAACATAGCGAAAAATCAAATAATGCAATCGGATGACCATCATTTACATACACGCCTTAACACTATCGCAACGAGTGTCACCTACAGGTGTCATAATGGTTTTGCGGGGTGTCCGTTAAATCTATATCTATAAGTTTCAATTTCTTCCCGGTGGTTTATCTTAACACATAGAACCGCTTTCCTACACTTTTTCTTACCAAGTGATAGCTTGTAGAACACACGTTTTGGGTGATAGTTCAGAAAAGCTCTGTTCTGCACTTAAAAATCTAAAAAAGCCGTTCTTCGAATGTGTTCGCTAACCAGAAATTTGATTGCTGATCGAACACTATTTCAATTCTGATTCCTATAGTGAGTAGTAGTTGTATAGTGTGTGTATAAAAATTACAGAATTAGGGACCCATAATTTGCAAAACACTTCCAAATTCTGAAAGCAGTGTGTTCGTATGGTGGCCCTTAGTAACTTGTAGTAAATAAAATAAATAATTAAAGGATAAAGCTTTGGGCGTTGATCAATCCCTGAGGGATGCGCCATGCATTCGACTTCATTAAGTATCGTTTGGTGGTAATTGAATGCATATCTGGCCTTTACAATTACTCGCGGTGGCCTACCGATGTATCGACCCAGTGCTGCTATCCTCCCAAACAAGTGGTACCAATTTGCCGACCCCGGAAGGATAGAACGCTTGGTGGGCCATGGACACGGTGATCAATTCCACGTGTGTGTTTCAGGGAACCTCCGACCACTGCGCCACACGCGCCGTTTCATGTAGTAAATAGCACCAGAAATATAATGCATACCCATAGGTCGGTAGCGCAAAGTGTTCCCTACAATTCATTCATGTATACAACCAAAGAAGTGCTCTAGTTATGGAATACACCATGCGGATCTTTCGTTTCGCCTCTTCCTCAGCTAGTTTCCTATCTACCAGTCCCATTAGCAATCACCCGTCAAAGGGATTGACCTGAAGAGCTTAAGTCGGCACTTATGTTCAATATACCTACAAGCCCACAAAGAGTGAAGATTAAGCGTCGTACAACCCGTAGCAAACTCGAGATTAGGCGTTGTCGCGAGAGTGTTAATCTGATGTACCTGCTGTATAAAAAAGCTAATCACCAAAAATCGATACCCATGGAACTGTATGCGAAAAGGAAAGCATCGAATTCTGCACAGTAGCTACGTCACGAAAACGGATAGGCGAGGTCTACATCCGTTGTGTCAGGTGGTTTACAGTTCCAGTAAAAGGCGATCCTGCATGTTTTGATCTGTTTCTGAAGGCCTGTTAAGTACAACGTTCTGTGGCTATGTTCGGTGCACGAGATACATTCTCAAGAATGAATGCGTTTAGTTTCCTATGCATTAAAAACATTGAAGAATGAAAGTAATATACATTTTTTTAGAGATGGCATTCAATTTGCCCTCAAGGGCTATGATCCTAATCAAAGCCGTCGTGGCAATGGAAGCAAACCACTCAATATTACTTTCCTCGAAGTCATCATCGAGTTCAGTGCAAAGCTTATACGTCAAGATAAAGTGGCTGTGTAAGAAACATAACTTCCCAATGTTCTTTTATTTGTACCTATTGCTTGTTGAGAGTTCTTCAGTATCATACAACTTTGTGTCTTTCATCTTCCACTTCTTTTCCAAGTTTAACCGAGTACTTCATCCGTTGAGAGTGATCACTAAAGGGTTGTCCGCTAATACCAATTTTGAGTTGAGCAGTTGTAAGTTACAAACAATTGAGTAATCCGAACCTATGCTTGTTTGTCGCCTGGAGGTTAGAAGCATAGCGAAAATCTATAGCGGAAAGGAAAGAGAACTATATTTGTTCTGAATAAATGAACTCCATGGAACGTTATGTATTTGAAGCAATCGAATGACCTTGCAGGATGCGGTATCTGGAGAAACACGGCCCTTCAACTTTACCATCTTCCAAAGACTCGACTTGGGAGCCTTACCTACTCTATCGGAACTCTCTTGCTGTACGTACAATCTTCTTTTGTATCCAAATGCTTTCGATCGTTTATTGCTGCTCATTCTGAAACACCCTTACCGAATCAATCTCCGTTTTCATCAGTGGATAGTGTTTTATACTCGCTTTGTACTTCTACAGATGTATTCTAATTTCAGGAAAAACATCCAGATGACGTATCATCTGTCCGAAGTTTCTCAACGGTCTATACCGTAAGAGGAAGAGGCCGTGGACGTGGCAGGGGCAGATCAACTCCAACGCCATCGGAATCATGACCCTGGTGTCCTTACTGGCGTCAGTGTCCACAAGAAACAGGCTGTTTCAGTGGTGTTCAAAAACCAAATAATACTATCATGGTAAGAAAGTTCTCGCCTTATGTAACCAGTGAAGGCCTGCGACAATTCCCTCCTGTCATGTCGGCCTCTAACCGTATGAATAAGGACCGTTTAGGTCTCGCTTCTTATTTCCCTTCTGATCTCATTTTGCATCTCCTAAATTCACTATTCGATATATAAAAGTTCGCCTTTTTACTTTGTCAAATTACATAATAGTATTCTGTTTCGTCTGTATAATTAGCAGGATTTTTAAGATATCGCATACTGTACCATGTCAAGATTGTAATTCTACTTCACTGAATATATGTCGCGTGACAACAAAAGTTTAGATCTGATGTTTCTATGTTTATAACAGACGAACGGTGGCATGAACAGTTCAACAGCTAAGCCCCGATTTAATCGTATTCCAATTCCGCAGTAACAGACGACACATTGAAAGCAAACGATAACGATTTATAGACAACAAATAATGGTTAGGCAACGATCTCGTACCGGAGAGGGGCGAGAAGTTCGGGCTCATTGTCCTTGGTGCTGACAAGATGACCCTTTCGGGGTTCGACTGGTAACCGCTTAAGTACAGGAACTTCTTGACCTGTTGCTTTAGCAGCCTTCTTCTTCTCGTCATTAGCTTTCACACGATTCAAGAAATCTTGTCTGCATTTGGACGGCTTCACATGCTCCACTCTAATGTTGATACGCTTAGGGATAATGCGTCCTCTGAAAGTAAAGACAGTGATAATCACCACTAGCAAACCTACTCCATCAAGAATAAAACAACTAATTGGTCTCTATAAATATTGAGATACTTATGGGTCACATTTTAAAACGTGTACTGTGGAAACATCACCGACAAAGGAAGCAGTGCTGTTACCACGCTAAACTTACAAACAAAATTCTCGGAAGTATGCTGTTTCCTAACGCAGGCGTAGAAGCCGCAACTATATATCTACCATATGATTTAGAACACCACATAATACTGGGCGAAACTTCGATTGCTTGCTTACTTACTTTAAATACAATCCACAATGGAAAAGCAAGAAACGAAGTTGTGTGTCTATAAAAAGCCATAATCTCATGGTTGAACAAGCAAGGTTGTATTCCATTAGCAAAGATCTGTAGATTCTAATGGCTTCTATTTCAATTAATAATTTTTGAAATGAGCTACAATACGTTTCTCAAAAGCTGGGGAACAATACTTTTTCTACTTCGCAAGCAATAAATTCAACACATGTCCTTGCGGTCTAAAGAGTTAAAGGCATAATGATCTATGGCTTAATCTCGATCTAAGATTAACATGAGCGATGGAGGTTTTCAGTAAGGGTAAGGCACTCTATGCTCGAAACTGATATTATTTGTTTGTACTTATGTCGACTATGCCAGTAAACCACCGCCGTCCAGGTAGCAAATTAGTGGAAAAGGAACAAACTTGTTTCCGACCCACAAAAACCGCTGACCACATCTAGGAAAGCTCTAGCTATGCCGCCTTGACACAAGAAAAAATTGTTCTCTCAGCAATGAACCACCCTCAGCAGCCACAGTAGCAGCCTCGTCCAAGACATTAAGCAGTGATACAATCGGCGACATAAAACCGAATCTAGGGAAGTTGTCGAAAGTGGATCAAAGGAGGAATTCAAAGAAACGTCAAATAGACTTTTCTTCACGCTCTTCTTTCAGCAACAAGCCAAACCAAATTCCATATGAATGCTCTATAATAGACAAGAAAAAAGAAGAACAACACACGAAAAATTGCGTCACAAAAAATGTCGACGGAGTAGGCAGACCAAAGAAGACGCAACTGAAAGACTACAAGCTTCTGTTCGCCTAAAAGTTAAGCGGAACACACCTCGGATCCTCAAAAAGATTTCTCCGGTATCACTAAGACATTTCGAGAAGAAAACTAAATCTTTATTTTACTGTGCAACCTACCTAAAATGGTTCACATAAAGTAAATTTGGAGGCCTTTGCGGGATCTTTACCGGCCCAAGTTCGAAAAACTATTGGAAGAAAGTGAACTATTCTGAAGGGACGTCGAAACCACTGCGAATATAAGCTCCCGCCATCAACCTTGGTTACTAACACCGCCCACCTTCATTCGTTACAACTTTCAAACACCAAAATTTCATTAGAGAAGAACTACCCCGAGTTATTCTCTCTGAAGTTCGACTTTCTACCAAAAACAAGGCAGGCAGACATAGCTCACCGAATAACACCACAGCCACTTCATTCGAGTTGGAATCTCTTTTTTTTTTCTTGAAATTCATATGGTATCTTAAAAAGGATGGATCTCAGACCTGTGGAGGATCTCGCCAGTGGGTTCTGGGCAAGAATACACCGAAGAGACTATCGCAGCTATCCGCTGATTTGCTTCTTGAATGTGCTTCACAAGTTTCTCAAGAAGGCTGCCCTTTTATATATACCGCGACTTCGGATGAGAGGCCACCGGTTCTGCAAGCAGAATTCCAGCATGAAAAAAAGTATTTGGCTTGACAGAGTTCTATTTAGCATACTCCCACTGTCTTGAAGTTTGCTTGACCGAAAAAGGGTTCGACAGTGGCGAAATGAATGCAATACTTTCCAGTGCACAGTGCTCAGAGAGTGTATCCGTCCTATATAAAAACTCCAACTGTTTTCATAAGCGCGTAATGAAAATCCCAGCGACCCATTACCATTCCATGGAAAAAGACCTCTGAAATGTTAAATCCGAAGTTGTTCAGCACCATGGATAATAAATTCACTTAATTGGGACAAGCTAGGCGTATGCATTGTTGGCAAATTCCATTACCTGATAATAATCATCTTTTTAAGAAGTACCAAAGAAGCAGAGATGGTGCACGAAGGTTCCATGAATGGGAAAATGTGTAGGATTGTGCGGAAATCAGAGAAAAACTCTGTTCATTAAGAACCGTCGCACGAAACTGTAAGAAGTCGAACTCCATTGTTCTGTGGCTACAAAGTCCACTGCACAAGTGTATCTTCAACGTTCAATAAACATGGAGAACAACATGAAAGACGAACCACATAGCGATATGGGCGCTTCCAAATTTATTAGCTACCGACCAAACAATGGACCTAGAATTCCGTGCTCACTTCTTTGACTTTTGATTTGGGTTGCTAATTCAACTACTTTGAAAACTCTGAACATCACCCGCAGCGTTTAATGATTTCATCTGAAACATAACCGACGCACGAGAGATCTAGCCGGAATGTACATTCGACATCATCGACAGTTACCATTTCTGGAGGAGGGGATACACATCCAAACACAGAATGGTCAGACATAATGAGAAAAAACTAGACATACGTGTATTTTCTTACTATTAATGAGCGAAAATAAACCAGATAAACTAGATAAGACAGTAAGCCGACTATAAATTAACGAATACAAGCGTCCTCTAGACCTACAAGATGGGCAAAAGTGTTTGTCGCTCTTGTCAACCAACTATATTCGTACCCAGAAGGGATCGACGGATTAAAAACTGGGCATCGCGAATGTCGCCATGGTCGAAGCAGGCGGATGACGACGATCAATGCATGAGAAGTATAATGTTAAACGTGCTCTAGCCCATACTAGAAGTAAAAATGGACCACTCCCGCACCCAAGTACATCATCTACTAGTCTGGCGCTACTAACACCTGTTCATTACCTTTTCGGTGGTAATTTTTCCCTTTTGTTTTCTTACTAGTGACACCTTCGAAGTGCATTCTGAATACAACTTGGTCTGTACTTATTTCGAAAGTGTTCCACCGAAAGAGTTATAAGCAATGAATCCTGGACTCCATATGAAAACCCACATTTTGTATCAAAAGTTGACAAGCATACTTCTTATGTAACATCACCGCAATTCTTGAAAGTAAATAATTTACGGCAAATGTTTTGATTTAGCATGTTTGCGAACCGTCAGCGCCACAGGGCGAAGTCAGATTAGAGACCATGCATTAGACACTTACTTCAAACCCTCATCATAAGAACCACACAGACATCCGACATCTCACTGAAATCAACTAAGCTAATGGAGCATACATAATCGTTAAGAATCCTCGTTTGCCTGACAAGCTTTCCCACGCATTCGCGGAAACACCTAACCCTCGTTGGCGGAAGAACTCTCGTATATCAAATACCTTTCTCAGTTTTCTGTATTGGTCTAGTTGCACAATAAGCACAGAGTTCCCGGCGACCTTATGCATGTGTATTTGTGCAGCATACACCTCAAGACTGTTATTACCAGAAACGGTCTCTGTGGCGTCCCCTCTGTACACCATACGAGGAAATTGTCGCGGCATTCAGTAAAACGATTAAATTCATCACAGTAATTCTTAACATTTTTGTTTAGCAAACATAATGTGTTATTTTATTTCTTTATTAGGCATAAGCAGATTTTTCGGCGGATTCCGCCTTCCTCAGAGCCTAGAAAGGTAAAGTTGACCGCAATCTATCCAGCCAAACACCTCCATAACTAAACAGAGAAAGTGCTAAGCATTTAGCATACTTAGCACTAGCGTTTCCATCAGTTTAGTAATTTCTTTGTTTGACTACGGAGGTGTTTAGCTAGGCATATTGCGGTCAACTTGACTTTTCCAGGCTCTGAGGAAGGCGAAATGCACCCGAAGCGTCAGTCTGTTGGTAATTAAAGAAATAAAATAACACCTTGCATTTGCTAAACATGAATATAAAAGATTGTTCGCTCAATGCCGAGGTTAACAGAAAGTCGGCCATAGGAAATACTCCAAGACGTATCATCACGATAAGTTTCTAGTAGGCTACAATGCTTGAAAGCGGTCCCATTAAATGTTTTGCCGCCAAAAGATACCGGAAAGAAACTACTCATAGGTATTACGAGGTAATGTTCCCCGACACTTATGCGACATATCTGGCTAACAACATCGCAAATGCGTCGATAACAAGAAAGGTGTTGTACAAAAAAAACCCTAGGGTTAAACATATCTTCATGACAACAAGAAGAAAAAACTGCAAAAAATGAGCGTAGATAGCAAGATTTAAAACCACTAAATAAATAGAGAAACAAGCACTTACCGCACTCGCTTGTTTACGATCACTCCGACAGCGCTCTTCGTGACATTGAAGACGGTACCGGTTTTTCCATGATATGCTTTGAAAGGCATTCCTTTTTGGAAAGCGCCGTTCGCCTTGATGTCGACGATGTCTCCGCGTTTGTAGATGCGGTAGTAGGTTGACAGATGCTCTATGCCATGCCTTCGGAAAGGGCGAGCGAACATGTAGCGAGTTCCTCGCCTCAAACCCTTCGAATTTGTCATCGTATTCCCTGGAAAATCAGCTGTCAGATAGAAACAATCGAGAACACGAACAAAAAACACTTCACAGCTTCAGTTAGAAATCAACAATTGCGCATTCTTCTTATTCTTAGACAAGTTTCATTTCCTTTCCTAAACCGACTACCATTTAACCACAGCATGAATAATTAACGTATTTTTCTAGCTCGGATCCACCACCGTCCTGGTACCAAACTAGTCGCATGGTGGCAGATCTCCCTCTAATCCACAACGGCGGCGACTGCTTCTGATAGTGACGACCTGGGGCAAACTTTGGCCAGGCTGACCTCGGTACTCTAGGGAAGCACAATGGCTAAACCAGCAGAACTCGGAAAAGTGGAGATTACGCTGGGGAAAGCACAACCAGTGAAGACGGGCTATCCAAGCATCCAAGTAAGTCCAGTTTACAGGAGGTCATTTAGAAGTTTTTTATTCGGTTAACGTTCCGGCGCCTTCGCCTTCTTCACAACCGGCATGATTCAGGTGGATTATCCATCGAAGAAGATTCCAGAGGATTCGACTTGATGCGACTACCACGACGTACATCGTAAGGGTGAACGGCTGTGTACAATCGGTTTGAATTATCGTGGCTCTGCAGAAAGTGAATGTGCCGAAACGCTAGCCGGATTAAAAATTTTATAGAAAACCTCATGTGATCTGAACAATCTAAAGGAGCTCCTTTCGTACAACGCCCCTGCCAGCATCGATGTATAACGACTGTAGACGGTAGGACTTAACTAGCACTTCTACTATTCGAGTCAAAAGCACGGCTTGAAAAGAGTTTATGCAATAACAGATGAGACCTCCAATACGAAAGACCATTAGGCCAAACAGCAAGCTGCGGTAGGATACAATATTAAAGGGACTGAAGGCCCTCATCTGTGCAGGACCACCGACTGTTTTTGGGACGAGTCTTTTTCCTCGCGGTCGCATATGCTAAATTTGTTGATTGCTGCTTGGGTCAGGGGGATTGTTAGATTCTCCAGATACCTAAAGATTGTTTAAAAGTATACTAGTAGGGCAGCATGGAACGTTCAATTGACTGTATTTCGTCGTTCAAGCGGTGTATTGTCATGGATTTTCTTAAAGCTCAGGTTTATTTTCCGTTCCGCACAAACTGCTTTCCGATTCTGATGGGCTGATTTAATGTCAGAATTCGGGGAAGAACTCTTTTTTTGCTTAAAAATGTGTTGGATTGCTACCTCACTATGCATACCATCGCCATTTTGAAATCTCATTGGTATCTCACTGACATGTAGAAGTTTTCAAATGTCATTCCATACCACTGTACTCTGGTAATTCTTATATTCTTGTTGAGCAGACAAAACGTGTTATTTCATCCTTTATTCGCTAGCAAGCTGAAGTTTCGGCGGATTTCACCTTCCTCGGAGCCTGGAAAGGCAAAGTTGACTGCAGCCTACCCAGCCAAACGTTTTGGTTCATTCGTCCTAGGACTATTCTAATAGTTCTGATTTTTCATGTAGTTGATATTCTCCGTTTGTCATAGTCCTTTGAGAATAATTTGCCAACCACTTTCTTTCTATTTCGAAATTTAGTTCGAGGTCATGTCGGTAGGGGCGTTCGTCTACCAGAAGATCACTCGTCGCTTCTCAACCCTGTTTCTTGCCGCGTCATTTGGTGCCTTCTTCATGAACTATGCCTTCAACGAGGCTACAGATGCATACTGGGACTGGGTTCGTTTGCGTTTTCCTTTTTAAAAATACAATTCCAGTTTTTCCCTTGGTTTCCAAACTTGTCACTCCAAAAATTGTTGTTAAGAAGCTTCTAGCCCTATTTGCCAAAGGTCAGACTTTTCTTGATCTTCATGGTTCGTTTAAGATTCGATGTTCGTAGTACAATTATGGTGCTAGTGGTGCACCTTTACTTTCCGACAAGTGGAGAATAGTTACTGCTAAAAAAAGAGGCTCAAAAATTTGATATGGTAGTCAACTTAAACTTGTTAGACACGAAGCTGTCCAAGCATTGTAAAAGGTTAGGAGCGTTATTTAGCAAATATTCAGATTTGTTCATAGCTATCCTTGCCTACTTTTGACGTAATGCTTGGTCAGCTTTACAATCTACTTATGTTCTAGTGTTTATTTGATCTTCAGAACAAGGTTTATATGCTTTACATTTTAGATGAACGCTGGAAAGCAGTGGAAAGACATTAGGGCCAAACTCGAGCAATAGCTGCTTAGCAAGCTGAAGTAGACTTCGTTTCTTATTTTTAAAACAGTGTAGATTTTGCGTGAATACATGTGTTTGTATTAAAGTCGTGCTTACACTTTGAAACCAATATTGTTTCAATGTTTAAACAATAGTTGAGGGTTAGAAGAAGACGACAGGCAAGATTACACTTTGCAGGACGAAGAGATGCTTTTGAATATCGCTTTCCCTGCGGTCACACTGCATAATTACAAATTTGTTTGTGGTACAACCACGATTTGCGTTCGACAGAAAACTAGCTGAGAGACAGGCGAAACGAAGGACCCGCATGGTGTGGTTATGAATGCGGCAACCCCTGGGAAGGGTAATAGCGCGTTCGATCCCCACCACAGACACCTGCGGTCTGGAGTTTTGGAAACATCTCAGCATCGTTGTGGTTATATTACACATAATACCCTGCCGTCAAAATTTTTAGTAGGCAGTGGATGAAGAGTTAATGTTATAAATTTATTCTGTGGACACCTTCCATTCTCATTGTAGATTGGGTGAGTTCGACAGTAGGGATACGTGTGCTGAGACCAAATCTGCGATATGCGAAGAAGTACTCCTAGGATCTAAGCAACCCATCTAAGCAATGAACAATGAAAACCCAATGTTTTTTCACTTAAATATGATTGGGTTGAGTTTTACACTACAGTTCCAGTACGACACTCGAACACTTCGCGGATCTTGTGGTATGAAGTGGCGGGTGAAAGAGGATGCTCTAGAACTCCTTGTGTTTCAACAAAGTGCTTTATCACCACTTTTAAGTTGAGATATCCTTCCCTTTATGCTAGTAATGAGTTCCTCAGAGCGACCGAGGTGTGACCGTATCAGCAGTTCAGTACGTACTGATTGAGAGGAACGTATACACTTCTTGCTAACTATCGAATACAAGGATGTTCTGCAGAACTCTACTCAACGCCAAGATATCTCCATTTCATCGTTTGGTGTATATTGCTAACATTATGTATCAATATGTGTACATCAAGCAGTCTTAAACTACGATATAAGGTCTAGTGCCAGAGTGGGTTCAAATTGTGCATTATGACTGCTGATATTTGGGGCGACAAAGTTCTTGCGTTCTGTAAAGTAACTAACGAGTTCGCAGAAAGCTAACACGGCTGGTAATCTAGTTTGCCTCCGTTTGTTAACGCGTGTTTTGCAAAGCACGTCAAGTTTCCCTTCATGTCTATAGAGATGTCTATAGATATGTCTGTCTATGTCATGTCGTTTGTAAACAGCAGTTCAGAGTAAAATATGGGATGAAGAACACCGAATTATAGAGAATATCCAATACAAGTGGCTGCTGTGAGTGCCAAGGAGCATCAACAGCCTACAGGGCGTGAGCACAACGTCAGTTTTCGGAGTGTGACGCCTCTTGTCTCTCTTTGCCGCTTAAGAAATGAGCGTTGGAACTCCCCCTAGTTCACTGCTGGCACCTCATCGCAGAATACAACAAACCACGATGTCATCCGGTGGTAGTCCAAGCGTTACACGGGCAGGTTGAGGTAGACACTCGGGTATCATCACTGCACCATGAAGCAGCACGTGGGCGAAGCGCAATCGTGGTCTAATGTAACACAAATCAGTCACGAGACAAACTTAACCGGTTGTTGCTACTGCATCCGTCCCGCATATGACATCCCTGAAGATGGATGACAGCTAATTACTGTAGCACATTTATCTCCTAGGTAGCATTTAGGAAGCTACCGTTGTTTCAGCCAATATCGAACCTTCAAAACTTGTAGTGGTGATAGTGATGCTGGTGCGGCATGCTTGAACTGTATGTGCTGCTAGACAACATGACAGTCGATAAAAAATATCTACACAAATTATCCTTCCAAGCTAGTTGCTGACGTGAAGCTCGGAACGAGATAGGGTCCGCCTTCTCGATGAAAAAGACCCATCGCGCATAGCCTCGAAGGTAGCGAGGGCTCTGCTGGAAACGATCTCGTCACATGTAGCAGATTTCATGTGCTGTCCGATTCTCATTTGTTCTAAGATCTCAAAAGCCTTTCACACTAGGCATCTGCCAACTTCAACGACGACAGACTGAGACTTGATGGTTTATTTGACTCACAGTAGTTAAGGTTTTAAGGAAAGGCATCCAGTTTTTCTCATAACATTGGATTCAAGTTTAGCACAGCAATTACATTGTAAGTTGGCGCAATGATACATGCAAGAACAACTGAGCATCCAAAACCTACATATGATTGTGTGAAGCATGTTTTGAGGTTTTTAGTTCTGCACGTACGTTTACCTAAAACAGGAATCCCTAATATGGTTAGGTCTACACTGGTCTGGTGTTCAAGTTCTTTTTATTAAAATTAAGTTTTTGGATGTTGCAGGTTTAAGACGCTGCGGAGCCATACAAGAAAACGAAAAGTGTTAGGAGACTGAGGATCTGTGCACCGCTTGGCCTATATGGCTGCGTTAAATGACAGAGTAACGATAATACTCTTCCTACTTTGAACGCCGAGATGTTAACCGAATAAAAGTCATCATAACAACCTCGTGTTAGCTTATTTCTCCAAGAAGATAGCCTTTTTAGTGATAAAATTGAAAGGTTACGCGTTAAGTAGCAGAGTTATGGTAGTGTTTTCAGTATTAAAAAAATCGAATGATTACAGTAAATTCTCAAAAGGATGTTCATTCATGTATTCCGTGTAGGACTCTTCAACTCAAGGACTCTCTAGGTTATTGCGAGGCTTTCTTGAAAATTCCAACTTACTGCATAGATGTTGAGCTGTTGGGCACTTAGTTGCCTGTCGGGCAACTAGACCGATTCCCTATGGGTCCTAAGCTACCGCTCATGAAGAGATGTTCTGGAATTCGCTTATCGTAGCTGAACATCAGATTGTCGATGGAATTTATCATTGTTGCAAAACTACAAAAAAGGTCATTGTCAGCCTGGAAACATGAGAACTTCTACAAAAAACGATACTTAGGTAAATTTCATTTCCTCTTGCGATTATGAGGAGATTAAGAGGTTTCTGAACCCAAGATCGATGTTCTGGTTCACTATTATGTGTGGAGATATTATGGCGACTTTTGCAATCATTAAGAGTAAACCGAACATCGGTCGATACCTCATGGATGTGATATGCGCGTGACTCTATAAGGCATCGTTGAGATCGCTGAATGCATACCTGGTGTATATAATGACTTGCTGTGGCTCACTAACGTATCAAGTCAGTGGTTTTTGGCTTCGTCCTCCAAGACAGGTCTGCTCTATCCCGGCCTTATATGTATATTACATGTGTATTGTAGGAGCCTCTTAACCGTACACTACACTGCTGCTAAAATACCACTGAGGACCACTGGAATGGAAACGTGGTAAGAAGGGCCGTGACAAGAGATGCAGTGGACTACGCGCACTGGTTCTACACACTCTGGGCCAATCAAGCTTACCATACCTCCGGTATCGACAAATTTTAGCTATTGCATTCGAATCGTTATAACGCATTATAGTTATCCTCTAGAATAGCCGGGTATAAAGATCGAGAAATAGACAAAACAAAAGTTGCAAAACATTTTCGAGTGGTGAAAACAACGTAGTTGCATGATGGAACACAGTAACACTTGGTAAACAGGATCATGTATACCACAGATGCGCGAACGGCAAAAGAGCAGAACCCCCTCCATAGGTGGTTTAGGGTTCCCAACCACTCGTGTGATCGGTTTATCAAGAAATCATCTGTACTGCCGAAATAGCAGCATCTCTGTAACCGAAATGAAGTTATACATCGTCACACCTTGGCGGCAACCAAGCAACATTAAGCGTAGAACGTGGTGTATTAAGGCAGTTGTTTCTCCTCACTATGGAGATTCCCGATCGTTGACAGAAGTGATAAGAAAGGTTGGACAACGTAGAATACGGAGTTCTATTTTGTCCTCGTGGTCTCTAGACACAGTTATAAAAATGCAACTTTTTAAGGAATTACCACCTTTATAAAATCTTCCGTAACTTCATAATCATTTTCCGATGTGGTTTCTTGGGGACAATAAGGCATAACTTCGCATGAGCAACTCAACAGCACTTATAGTTCTACGTAAGTTAGTTCCCACGTATACATAGAGGCTGCTGAGGGCAGATCGACCATCAGTTTAAAGCACGTCAATACCTTCACGGTAATCTATTTTACCTGAAATAAGTTTTTTTTTCGGTTGTTGTGGTTTTTTGTATTTAAAGGGTAGTCTACTCGACACACGCGTTGTACTTGTCTTTGCTCCAGGAAAGTTAATCTCTACAATTAATAATGTAGGAAAGAATCACTATTCAGAGAAGTATGTCTATAAAGCTAAAAGGACCCGCTGAAAGGGAAGACAACAAGGTAACTCAGTGTGTCACAACTACTAATCGCCTAATTGTAAAAAAGCAAACGAAGAAAACGACCAATTGTGAGGGGGTGACCTCGGTTTAGGAGGAGCCAGATGCACCAACTGTACGTATACTGCTGGGTCACAATGTCTGCGAATGACCCGAGCACTCCACGCATACTGCTGTGGAACTGCCCAAAGTCCTCCGACAAACACCAAGCAATGGCCACTCACCCGGTCCTTGGCCCGGCAGCCCCATGCGGTAGTGGGGAACCGACTACTTCCCTCCCTATGCTTTGCTTTCGTACCGCTCAGATGAGCGAGCCACTGGCACCGCATTGCTGCAGTGCCGCGGTCATCAACGCGTTTCCGCGTTCTTCCCGCTCGCAACTCGCCCGTCTCCCTTTCATCGCGGCTGACAGGGCGTCGCATTTTGGTTGGGACTGTGAAATACATACTGCAGAAATGATTCTGCATAGTATGATCTCACCGTCGCAACCTCTACCCAGAGCACGGACGAGACCAACGTCGTACACGTCGCGACTTTGCCCTCCGCTTTCAACATGGCATTGTGCTGGGAAACCATCAGTGTTTCTCAAATTCTGAAGTAAATACATTACAACATAGCAATTTCGCCTCATCAAGAGTTCCCATAAATTAAGTTAGAATCCCTCCTTTTTCTTTCCTATTCAAATATAACCACGACTTCGATTTCGGAGAAACAAAGACTTAGAAGAACGTAGACCCTACTCTGATTCTATGTTTGCAACCATTAGTACAGCTTTAACCACTGACTGTAATTCGTGGGATTGATAGATTGATGATCAAGCTACTCATCCTTCAAGAGTTGGCAGTTTTGTGCTGAATTTTTCCGAGAGAATAAAACTCTTCTTCTATGTTCAATCATAACAGCAACTCTGTCAATCCCATAGATGACATAAGTTTTGGAGCTAGTGGTTAGTACTGTATTAGTCGTTGTAAATGTATGGTCAGGATAGCATGTAAGTTCTTCTGCAGAACACCAAAAAGTTTATTTGCGGAAAAAATAAATTGTTGGATCCTGGACCCTACACGTGTGTGCCTGTCCCTAACTCTGTTTATAGATTGAAAACATTGCTGACGTTTATCAACAGAAGAAATCAGCGCATCACAGTACCCGTTTCTTTTTCGTGTACTGAAATGTCGTACATCGACCACAGGTGCTGCCCGTACGCGCAGCACTGCTGGTCAGAGAACCACGTCCGAGTGGACGAGTTATTGTGCAGATAGATGAATCGGTGCAAATCTCGAAGATATGCAAATCTACGGGAGGTTTCGAGCGTTGTGTTTTAGAGGTGTTCTTCTTCTTCATTGATATCATTACTTCATTTCAAGGCACAATGGCATGGATGACAGATTTTGTGCGCACAAAGCAAACAGCGGATGTTTTTGCGAAACTGATCTGTGGCGCCGCTCCCCAGTGTTAAGTTCATTCTTTCTCGTTTTTCCTACTGTACTTACTCTTCGTGATGTTATTACAGTTCACATGAGTCGGATCAACAACCTATCCTTGGGACTGCATGTAAACATGTATGTTGATGGTGTTTTTTTAACGCTTCGTTTAAGGATTACGCTAATACCTCCTAGTCTACCAATTTTGAATCAGGGACTGCATTAGTTCGTCTTCCAACATGGTTCTTTGTCCTGTGTATGCTTGTCCACTAAAAAAACCATCGGCCTAAAGCGGCCTGAACGTCCTGTAACCTTGCCCAAGACAATGATTTTGTGATTGCTGCAAAAGGCAACTTGATATATACACTGAAGGTCTCATGGTTTTCTCTATTTGTACAGCTTACACATTCTTATAATTGTATTTTGAGTATGACGTTAGAACCACTTCGAGGTTTCTCCGTGGTATTTCTTCTTTCCTTCAGCAATTGGTGTGTCAATCTGTCCCGTTCTCTTCTACTGATGCATTCGAAGAAGTCTACTAGTACCTTCTTTTGCAAAATAAGCCATTAGGTTTTGCAAGTTGTCGTCATGGAAAAAGTAGTTACAGTGAAGAGTTTATTTGATTATAACAATGTTTGTTTTTAATACTTCAACAAAAGAATAGAGGAGAAAGCTCTCTGCGTTGATCAATCCCTTTGGGGATGGGCCATGCATTCGACTTCGTTAAGCATCGTTTGGAGGTGATTGAATGCATATGTGGCCTTTACAATGACTCGCGGTGGCCTGCCGAGGTATCAAGCCAGTGCTGCTATCCTCCCAGATAACTCTGGTACCAATTTGCCGAACCCGAAGTGATGAAAGGCTTGGTGGGCCGTGGGCGCGTGGATCGATTTCACTTGTGTGTTGCAGGGCGCCTCCGACCACTGCGCTACACGAGCCCTCTAGTATGCAATAGATCTCGTTAATAAGACCATAATTAAACGCTTGCAAACATGTTTTAAGAAGGAACAACTTGGGCAGTACCTTTTTTTTCTGAAAGCAAATACTATTTTCACGTGAACTTTTCTCCCTTGTAACTAGTTATATTGCAACCGTGTCAATCAGTTCTTAACGTTTCTGTTCAGATATTTAGAAAACTAGAGAAAGTAAGTGCTAACCAAGTAGTCCACAAATATCCAGCTGATCTTCTATGATTTGCACAGAAATTAATGGTTTCGGCATAGCTTTCATATCTAAGTCCTCAGTATGAACGAGTTCTAAGAAGCGAGAGAACTGCTGGTGGTAGGGCTATTGAACAAACGCAAGAACTGTTCGAAGCTCAAGAACACTACATTATTGAGAAGAATGTTGATGCTGCAAGAAGTGCGTAAACTGCGGTAGGAAAACAAACTGCATTTCACAGTATTTTGTTACCTGCTCACTTTGAATTGAAAGAGTTTACCAGCACTCGATTATCAATAACCGGCTACGGGATACGGTCAGACGACGTGAGGTGCGATGACGTTATGTCTGCTCCGAAAAGTTTGCACTGGCAGGTGTAACCACGGGTGATTATAAGATATGTGACATAGGATAGCCGGGTCATAGAGCAACAACATGACATGCCGACCAGCGGCCTTACACGCTACGGTGTGTATGATGTAATGGATTCAAGGATACCTGGCACCAGTGGGGGGACGATGAATGTCCACGAGGTGTAAACTATTCGGGAGGAACTGGTGCATAGCGTCGTTTGTCTAAGGCTCTGTAAGTTGACGAGTTTTATTCTGAAATGTGATTACGTGATTGAGAAAGGGTTTTTTATGTGTAGGAAACGTACTCTGCCATGCAGGTTCAGACGGTATGTGGGTGCTTTTCTGAGTCTCGTATGACATGCCCCTTCCAGTAGTTCCAGTTCTGGTTGCTTGGTCATAGTCGTTACTGTGCATTTGTAGTTTTGTTCTATGTCTTGCGGTAGTGTGGTTGAATTCATTTTCTTCGACAGCGATGGTTTTTCTGATGAAGGTGGATCCAATCCACCAGTAATGATTCGCAAACTGAAATTTATTTAATCCTGTCGTTGCTCAGTAGGCTCGGTTTCAATCTGGTGGTACGTGTGCTAATTGCATACGGTGTCCCATCGACTTGTCAACCTGTCCTATTTCCTTGACTCGATTTTTTACTAACGCTCCCGCCATTTTATTTATGTCTGGTTTTCAAGGCGACTTCGGAGTCAGAAAGAGCTATTATATGCTTTATAGATGTGCAGTTTTTTTTAAAAACCAGTATAGACTGAGTGGTTTAGCCTGGCTGCCATCGTTAGGGCGTTTGGCTCGAGTTTTGGAATTGTTGTGTGGTGTTTTCTCGAGGTGTAAATTATTGGATACCAATTACGCATATGTGGCCATAAGTTCTTTGTTGGCATCAGTGAATATGAATAGGTTGGTGATACTTCCACTTTGCATGATGCCTCGTGGAATGTAGGTTTCGAATCCGTTAAAGTTTTGAACTGTTCTCTCCCACTGTTCAACAGGCAGGTTAGAAATTTGTTTGTCCCAAGCATAACCGTGGTGTCATAGTGTTTGGAGAAATTGTTTTCCTGGAAGTGTAAGTGGTGTGAACCACTGCACTGGATCAGAGACTGACGCTACCTGCTCGGCCACTGAGCGTTTTCTTAATTTTTTCTTACGTGGATATCTTCCTGAGAGAAATAGTTTGCCTTATTTTGAGTTCCATATTGTCCCCCAAAACTTTCCGTTTCTCGTTTTTTGCTTGATTTGACACCACGTCCCTTACTGCCATTCGCTGCATCAGTTTTTGATTATTTGACATGAATTCTCGTATGTTCATGCGTAATTCTTGGAAAATTTCCTTGGACTTTCCATGTTTTCCCACGGCTTCTTCTAGCGACGAGCTTGTGATGGTCATGTTGTCGACATATACATTCTCTGTGAGCTCCTGGGCTATTATCGTATTGTGCAAATAGGCTTCTAAGGATGCTTGATTGCTCCAGCTAGCAGAAAAGGTGAGCGGCTGAGTCCAAAGGCTATAGGTGATCGTATTCCGTGGTTCGCAGCGTTCCGAAGCCATATAAATCTTGTAGCGTCTTTGTCGTTTTCGTGTAATCTCACTTGTGAAAAACCTTTTTTAAATCACTGTTCATCGCAATATTTCCGATTCGGAATTGGAGTAAGATGTCGCATATTCGACGAGGGAGGACTGGCACCTGATAAAGCACATCTTTTAATGAGGGTCACATTGTTGGATGCGCTTATGCGTCCAAACCGCAGTTTTGTAGTTTCCTTTAGTGATGCAACTAATGCATAGTCTGCGAGATAGTGGATAATTGTGTTTTCCTTGGGTGCTGAGTCATCAACTTCTTGGATAATATTGTCCTTTAGTCATTGTGTTATATTCTCGAAGTATTTTTGGGGTGTGAGAGGTTTTTTGCGAGCGTGGTAACCGTTTCTTGCAGTCGTCGTACGGCCATGGCTTTATTTTCAGGTAACACGTTATATCGCTCCTCTACGGGAGTCCTACGTAGCAACCATCGTCTTGCTTTTCTAACACTTTCTCGAACTGTTCCCGCACTGCGGTGTTTTCTTGTTCTTGCTCTTTTGTCTTTGAACTAGTAAATTCGTTCACTGCTGATGAATCGAATATACTATGGTTCTCCCGTAATTGTTGTTCATTTGGTTGCTGGTTGGGCTCTGTCGTCTCAGTCCCGAGAAGTGTTTTCTCTGGTGCCGTGCTGTATTGTTTATGGTCAGTTACCACCATCGGATGCCTTTTCTGGAGGGGATTGTTTTGAATCCCGATGGAAGTGTTTCCGGCCTAGGTTGCTGTCCAGTAGAGAGAATAAGTCCGAGCATCCAAGGATTTTTTGGCTGAATACTCTTGGTTTCAGGAATGATCGAGAGTTTGGTGTTCTTGCTCCGAATGAAGTTCTCACATTCTTGGTTGAGGTTAATGCGCTGTAGTAGCTTCGTGATCATTCCGATTCTATCGAGAATTTCTCTACCAAACAGAGATTTCTCTATCTACTTAGTAAATATTCTTTGTAATTCCGCGTATTTAAGAAAGCAACTCTTTCTGGCAACATGACAGAGGACGTGATCTGGCGGCACCATAACTGCATCACCTGATTTCCCAATGGCATAACCAAGGGATGGTCCCAATGGCATAACTAGAATTGGTTAGGCCATCTCCGTCCCTCCGTGGCGGCCCCCCAGTGGTATAATCTATATAAGCTAGGTCATCTCTGCCCTTTCCTTAGCATAGCATAGGTCAACTCCGTCCCTTCTTTAGTATAGCAATGTTTGGTTACTTGCGCCCTACCTCCTGTTTTCTGTCCATAATTCAGTTGCCCACCCTCTCCACGCATATATACCATATCATTGTTTTCACGAATAACCTCAGTCAAGTGTCGTCAAGCATTCGGTCACTTACACTCCATCCCGTCCACATCTATTTCCTGCTCACTTGCCTAGTTAATTTAACTGTAATGATTATCCATTCACATAAGTAACTGTTAAACACTCTCTGTGAACATACGCCATATCAGTGCGATACTTCTCAATTCCTCAATTCATCAATCTGTTCTTATTGATACACCGATCTTTCGCACAACCTCTCACGTCACATTAGTGTTAAGCGACCCATTAGTTATATACAACACTGGGTAAGCCTCTGTCATTATACACAATGCCTGAACCTCTTATACAAGTCCCTACAACATTATTAGTGCAACTTTGCATCCTTTCCCTCTTCCGTAGAATGCGTTCCTGTGTATCTCGTTGTTGCATAACGTCTTCGTTGAATATTAACAACTGTGAGGGGTGACCTCGGTTTAGGAGGAGCGAGATGCACCAACTGTACGTATACTGCTGGGTCACAATGTCTGCGAATGACCCGAGCACTCCACGCATACTGCTGTGGAACTGCCCAAAGCCCTCCGACAAACACCAGGCAATGGCCACTCACCCGGTCCTTGGCCCGGCAGCCCCATGCGGTAGTGGGGAACCGACTACTTCCCTCCTATCCTTTGCTTTCGTACCGCTCAGATGAGCGAGCCACTGGCACCGCATTGCTGCAGTGCCGCGGTCATCAACGCGTTTCCGCGTTCTTCCCGCTCGCAACTCGCCCGTCTCCCTTTCATCGCGGCTGACAGGCGTCGCATTTTGGTTGGGACTGTGAAATACATACTGCAGAAATGATTCTGTATAGTATGATCTCAGCGTCGCAACCTCTACCCAGAGCGCGGACGAGACCAACGTCGTACACGTCGCGAGTTTGCCCTCGGCTTTCAACATGGCATTGTGCTGGGAAACCATCAGTGTTGCTCAAATTTTGATGTAAACAATTTTAACCTTTTTACTTACTGCCTACTCTTTTTGATGGCAGGGTATATTGCGAAGTATAACTTCAACGAAACTGAGATATTTGCAAAACTCCGGACCGCAGGTGTCTACGGTGGGGAACGAACGCGCTATTGTCCTTTCCGGGGAGTAACGCGTTCACCACCACACTATGCGGGTCCTTCGTTTCTCCCCTGTCTCTCAGCTAGTTCTATCGTTGTATGTTCTTTGATGTAAACACTTCACAACAGAGCAATTTCGTCTCAAAAACACTTCCTAGAACTTAAGTTAGAATCCTTTCTTTTTCCTTCTTAATCAAATATCACCACGAATTTGATTTTGATACAGTTAAAAGTTAGAAGTTTTTAAGGCTATTCAAAAGTTAGCAGTTAAAACAGTCTAAATCTTACGTATCCGCTATGATCTTTCGCCTATGGTACCACATTCTTGGACCATTTCCAACTTTTTATGAGATCAAAGGAAACTCGTCCACCATCTCTCATGGTGCTATCAGCGTTTAAAGAAGTAGTATAGGGTATAGGAAGAATATTACTGTTTACTTTGTGGTTTTAATATTCCCGCATTCCATACGGTGCCTAAAAGTTGTTTTCGTTGTTGAAAGTTAGAGAAGGACGAATTGCTGTTCAAAAAATAATACTACACACTGCGTGCGATGCAAGTTCTTCGATAACTTTCGACTGTTTATCAATGAGCTATGTATTTCAGGAGTTGGGACCTTAAGAGATGTATAGAAGGAACTTTGGCTATTGTTCTATGAGTATTAACACTAATGCCATTCCCTATGATAACCCTTACCAGAGGTCAGATGTGGTACTGATCTTGTACGCAGGACAATCAGCGAGCAGTACGTCACTGATCTCTATTATTTGTATCAGTTCATACTTGTGTATGTATGTATTTAGTTTAGAGGATTTCCTTTCATCTAACCTCGCCATTAGGAGTCGATATATTGATCTATACATGGGCCTACACGAGGTTGGTAGCAATATCGTCCATGTCTTGTATATTTTATTTATATTACGTCGTATACATTGCACCGTATATATCTGTGTTATGGCGTATACATGTCGTAAGTGCTTGTTTTATATTTATATGGCCTACACATTATTTAGAGCCAAGGCGAAGTTGAAGAAACTTCAGTGGATTCACAGCTTGAACATCAGGTAAGGAATATTTTAGGCCGCCTTTCTAGGAAATACTATGCTGAATAAGCAATACTCTTTCCTACACTGGTATAGAACGGGTTCCTTCTAGATGCAACGTTTTATAATCTAATAGGTTTCTGTCCATCTAATATTAGTTTGGATTGGAAAGGTTAAACGATACATACGCATTTTCATTTGTACAAATCATTGTCGATGTGTCAAAGATTTCTTTCAATGTTTCGTGCTCCTGCTAAGAAATCCTTCTAAGTATTATTTAGGAGTCGCTGATGGAATGATCTCCGTTAGATGCACAAAAACGACAGGAAGTGTATGTATCATGCTTGCAAACAGGCACTTAGTATTGTTTCTGAGGTCAACATGTCATCGCTTGGAGATGCCTCTCGTTGATTTTCACCAGTTGACTTTTATAGGTATGTGTTCCCCTACACGTATCGAGTTCATGAACTTTGTAACTGAACGTGCACACTAATTTTGGGGTGCTGTGCACTAAATGTCCTCAGA
Source organism: Angiostrongylus vasorum (assembly GCA_018806985.1). Taxonomy (NCBI): domain Eukaryota; kingdom Metazoa; phylum Nematoda; class Chromadorea; order Rhabditida; family Metastrongylidae; genus Angiostrongylus; species Angiostrongylus vasorum. The sequence goes on along the minus strand of JADANN010000359.1, from coordinate 647,391 downwards.
GCCATCTATATCTCGCCCAGTTCCCACCTCTCCAAATGGATGACAAACCCCGATGTCACCATGTTCAGGTGGCTTTGGAGGTCCACCGGTACATCGGGGACTTCCTGGTCCGTCATCTGTTTCTGGTGGATATCCTCCTCCACTTATTCCGCTGTGAGTAATTTCTCTTCTGCATGGTTTTTTTCTACTTTTTCTCTATAGTACTGCCTAACATGATTTTTGGACCCCAAAGACTAGCTCTTCCGTAACAACCAGTTCAGTGTTTATTGGAGTACTCTGTTCGCATGCATAAACGCTGTTGATTTCTAGGAATTATTTACAGTTGATGTATGCGCTAAAAGAATACTTATTCGCGACGGAAGAATTCTGTGTGAGAACCCGCAATGATATCTTAGGAAAGCTAATGTACGGAAGCCCAGTTAGGAGTAAACCGATACCAGGATCCACCACCGTCCTGGTACCAGTGGTGGGAAATCTCCCTCTTATGCACAGAGTGTCTGTAGTGCTGACGACCTGGGGTAGACTTTGGCCATGCTGACCTCGGGATTCCAGGGAAACACAATGTCTAAACCAGCGAAATTCCGAAAAATGGAGAATATGCTGTGGCCCGCACAACCAGTGAGGACGGGCCGTCGAAGTATCCAGGTAAGTAAGTTTGGATGTACGTATCTGTTCTTGCACGAAGGTTAACACCTGGGGAATGCGTTGGGTTGACTGTTATATGGAATTTGCAAAATATGATTCCAGATTTGCTACAGTATATGCTATGCATGTTCGTATTAGGCCTGGTGATGTACAAAATATTTTTAAATGTCGTTCTGATGTTGGGCAATGTAGTTTATATGCAAGAAGTAGAGTTTTTATGGAAGGAATTTAGACTCTGCGTTGGAATTGTATGTTGTATTTTGTTGTAGGTAAGAATTGATCGGTGGTAATGGTTGAAGGTGAGAAGGGATTGGGAGTGATGACATTGGATTCTTTTCCAGAAATCTATGCTGTATATTTGTGTGAGTTAGTGTTTTACTTGCCATACAAGGAGGGTTTACTATATGTATATATTAGAAGTTTTGTACAAGGAAGGTCAACTCTTTGCAGACCATTGTAATGCTGCTAATTATAAATGTTGTAAGAAAAAGTCCACCTAAATAAACATTTTGAGAAAATGTTTACTTCATCACTTAGATGTTATGAAAATATGTGCTAAGAACATGCATTCTTTCTAAAGATGTACTCCACACATTGATGAATGCGCACGGCAAAATAGGTCAGAAAAGGAGCGTGCGCATTGAAAACAAGACACACAGTCCGAAACATCGAGCAGTATACGTATCGAAATTAATGCGTGTGGTTGTAAAAGGGTTAATGTTTATCATGACTTTATAGTAGAGTTGCGAACAGAGATTTCTATCAAGCTGATTTATTTCTGAAAACAAGGAATTCCCCCATCCGATAACACCAATCAATGTAATTGAAGTGACATCGTTCCACTTGTTTACTGCTCTCTCCTATGCAAGTTTGAAATGAATCTTAAATACGGTTTTACTAGAGTACGAACAAAATGCTCACCGTATTTTGAAGTCTTTAGTTTTCCTACCGTTGTGAACTACCGAAAAATATAATTCAGGCAACTGACTTCACGAATAACATCTAAAAAGCATCGAACTAGATTCCATATGAGGTGCTTCATTTGTATTTTGAGCTTACACGAGGTTGATAAATTAGTTTTATTCGTCTAACGTTTCGACGTCTTCGTCTTCAGAGCAGATGATCCGAGTCGATGGTCCACAGTTGTTCGTCTTCCTGATGTAGTGTACCGAGTCGGATCTTCCTCAGTGGAGCATCTCTCGAATGACGCATACACACCTGGCGATTGTTACTGTTTACTACTGTTTTGCAATTCACTATGTCCTAGGTAACATAATACCGACGCTGCAGGGTGGAATCACCCTGTATAAAAAGAGCATCGCCGAGTAAGGTTGGCTCGTTCGGTCTGTTCTCCACTGAAGAGGATTAGACTCGATACGAAAGCGAAGACGCCACATCGACAAGACGAACAACAGTGGACTATCCACTTGGATCATCGGCTGTGATGAAGATGAAGACGTGGAAACGTTAACCGAATAAAAATAATTTATCAATCTCGTGTAAGCTCAACAATTTAAACACATGCTGATTATTTCACTACCGAGGTTAAATGACGGTCGGTTTAAAAATTACTGTTATACTTAATAGGTTTTTTTTCATGTTTTTATGAAATTGTAAAAATCCCCGATAACAGACAACTCACAACAAGAAGACTTAGCACCAAGTTGGTGTTTTGCATGTTTGTTCACTTTGAAATTCATGTTGCGCGTTTCCTTCCTAATCCATGCGATTCGGATATCAGAAATCAACAAAAATTATGGAAGAGATTATTCTTGAGCTTTTTGGACGGTCAGGGGTGGCGAGTGCAGCTTCCGACCATCGATGGCAGTAACTTATTTGTATGGATTATGATTGTGCGATTTATGGGATTGATAGATAATGATTTGGCGCATAGATGAGAGATTGTGGAGTCCCAAGAATTTGTGATTTATCTGACTCATGTGAACTGTAATAACATCACGAAGAGTAAGTACAGTAGGAAAAACGAGAAAGAATGAACTCAACACTGGGGAGCGGCGCCACAGATCAGTTTCGCAAAAACATCCGCTGTTTGCTTTGTGCGCACAAAATCTGTCATCCATGCCATTGTGCCTTGAAATGAAGTAATGATATCAATGAAGAAGAACAACACCTCTAAAACACAACGCTCGAAACCTCCCGTAGATTTGCATATCTTCGAGATTTGCACCGATTCATCTATCTGCACAATAACTCGTCCACTCGGACGTGGTTCTCTGACCAGCAGTGCTGCGCGTACGGGCAGCACCTGTGGTCGATGTACGACATTTCAGTACACGAAAAAGAAACGGGTACTGTGATGCGCTGATTTCTTCTGTTGATAAACGTCAGCAATGTTTTCAATCTATAAACACAGAGTTAGGGACAGGCACACACGTGTAGGGTCCAGGATCCAACAATTTATTTTTCCGCAAATAAACTTTTTGGTGTTCTGCAGAAGAACTTATATGCTATCCTGACCATACATTTACAACGACTAATACAGTACTAACCACTAACTCCAAAACTTATGTCATCTATGGGATTGACAGAGTTGCTGTTATGATTGAACATAGAAGAAGAGTTTTATTCTCTCGGAAAAAATTCAGCACAAAACTGCCAACTCTTGAAGGATGAGTAGCTTGATCATCAATCTATCAATCCAACGAATTACAGTCAGTGGTTAAAGCTGTACTAGTGGTTGCAAACATAGAATCAGAGTAGGGTCTACGTTCTTCTAAGTCTTTGTTTCTCCGAAATCGAAGTCGTGGTTATATTTGAATAGGAAAGAAAAAAGGAGGGATTCTAACTTAATTCATGGGAACTCTTGATGAGGCGAAATTGCTATGTTGTAATGTATTTACTTCAGAATTTGAGAAACACTGATGGTTTCCCAGCACAATGCCATGTTGAAAGCCGAGGGCAAAGTCGCGACGTGTACGACGTTGGTCTCGTCCGTGCTCTGGGTAGAGGTTGCGACGCTGAGATCATACTATACAGAATCATTTCTGCAGTATGTATTTCACAGTCCCAACCAAAATGCGACGCCTGTCAGCCGCGATGAAAGGGAGACGGGCGAGTTGCGAGCGGGAAGAACGCGGAAACGCGTTGATGACCGCGGCACTGCAGCAATGCGGTGCCAGTGGCTCGCTTATCTGAGCGGTACGAAAGCAAAGGATAGGGAGGGAAGTAGTCGGTTCCCCACTACCGCATGGGGCTGCCGGGCCAAGGACCGGGTGAGTGGCCATTGCTTGGTGTTTGTCGGAGGACTTTGGGCAGTTCCACAGCAGTATGCGTGGAGTGCTCGGGTCATTCGCACACACTGTGGCCCAGCAGTCGTACAACTAGGGCATCTCTCACTTCCTACAATAAAGGCACCCCCCACAGATGGGTCAGGTTTTCTTCGAATGGAGCGTCTTTGCTTTTTACAGTTAAGCGATTACTAGTTGTGACACAATGAGTTAGCTTGGTGTCTTCCTTATCTTTAATACTAACGTTGTCTTTGCACATTTTTACCAGCGAGTCCTTTCAGCTCTATAGACAGACTGGTCTGAATAGCACTTTTTTTCTATACTATTATTTGTATAGACTAGCTTTCCCTAGACCAAGGACTAGTACAATAGGTGTGTCAAGTAGGCTACCGACTAAGTTCAAAAAACTGCAACGACAAAAAAACTAGTTTCAGCTAAAATAAATTGCCGTGAAAGGATCGAAGTGCTTTAAACTGATGGTGGATCTGCCTCAGCAGCCTCTATGTATATTTGGAAAGTAACTTGCGTCGGACCGTATGTGCTGTTGAGTTCCTCATGGAAGTTTCTGCCTCATAATCCCCAAGAGACCACATTGGAAAGTAGGTATCAACTCAGACTGTATGAACCTGGTAATTCCTAAAATGATTGCATTTTCACAGCTATATTTAGACCACGATGGGAGAATCCCACTCCGTACTTTACGTTGCGTAGTCTTGCTTATCGAGGAGCGAATACTGAGTCGACACAGTGAGGAGAAACAACTAACTTGAGACACCTTGTCCCTATGCATAATATTGCATTGCTAACTTTAAGGTGCGACGATATCTAGTCTCATTTGGGTAACAGCGATGCTGGTATTTAGGCAGTGCACGATAATTTTTTCGATGACTCGAGTACACGGATGGTTGGGAACTTAAACCACCCATGAAAGGGGGTTCGGCTCTTTTGTCGTTCGAGCTTGTGTGGTATATATGATCATTTACTACATTTGTTATTGACAATATGTCACTGTGGTCGATCGTGCAACCAAAAATGGTGAGAAAAAGGATTTACGAAAGAGGACAAAAAAAGAACAAACGTCATAAAGATATAGAAATTATCGTTTCGACCATCTGCGCTGTAAACTTGCTCAGAGATTGTCGGGAATCTAAGCAACAATTTAGCGCAAACAAGGATGTCCCTGGATGTGGAACTCAGGTGCAGAGCGTCTTTTGTGAAGGTGAAAGTGATTTGGACATTTTCATCTGGAAACACTGCTACGAGTAAATCTGTGCCTCCACAGAGTCTGTTGACCTGTCTGTCGCTACATTTTCACAAAAAGTGACGTCTAACCAAAAAGTGTGATTCGTGTCCCTCTTGTGAGAGGAGTCTACTGTGCGGCACTGGTGGAGAAACAAGTGGGGTTCACTAGTTCTCACTGGAGTTCCTCGATAATCGGTAATATTAAAGACATATTTATATATATATATATATATATTTATATATATATATATATATATATAAACTAATAAAATTTAAAGATAATGTAGTACTTGCATCCAAATATATTCATCCTTATCATTTTCAGCTATGAAGTTTCGACGCTGGACTCAAGCCAGCGATGTTGTACATGGCTCTTTGAGTCGCTGATGAAGTAAGAAGAGAATGATGTATTGTTAATGGTACCAATAGCTTTCGTTGAATTACTCACTGATGGTTGAATATTGCCGCTTCTTTTTACACCCGTTAATTGTGATGAAACCCTTCATATTCCTCATTGTTTTGCGTATTATCATGGAATCTTCTTCGAGTACTTTTTAACTTCTTATAATGTTAACGGATTACATTTGAGCACATTGAGCAGGAAGTTCACCGACATTTGCTTTGCCAAGCCTATTGCTGTAGGGCAGATTTTTTGGCTTTTTTTTAGATTCAACGGCATGTCTCGATTTTTCCTTTCTTTCTATTTTCGTTCTCTATTTTCTATTTTATATTTTCTCTATTTCTTTCCCTCAACTTTGTGCCCGTTTCGCTGGTGACCTCGCTTATTTCTCCACTTTCATCTATTCGTGTCATGTGAAATATATTGCTGGAATTAAGGGTATTACAGGGTTGTACGTTCCATCTCCTTGTAAAAAGCATAGTCATTGGTGAGTGAGGAAGGAAAAGATTCTACATAATCCCTCCCCAGATCAGTTCCGCTGAAGGGTGATTGCTAATGGCACTGGTCGATAGTACTAGGTGAGAGACAGCCGAAACGAAAGATCTGCATAGTATGGTGGTGAATGCACTAGCCAACGGAAACCTACCCTTGGAAAGGGTAATAACACGTTCGTTCCCCACCGCAGCCACCTGTGGTCCGGAGTTTTGCAAATATCTCAGCATCATTGTGGTTGTATTTCGCATTATACCCTGCCGTGAAAAATTATATAGGAGTTAGAATAGAATTGAATATGGCTCTTCAGAAGGTAAAGAGGCCTAGAAACGTTACCAGAGTCTTTATTGTAGACAGGGAATTCTAATTTGAATGGGGGCTGTACGTTTTGTAGTTATTCTGCTATTTGAATAACAAGAGACCTGTTGCCCGTCTCTTTAGGGATGGGAGCTTTATTGCTAGTGAAAGACGAAAGTGGTGGGCTTACAAGGTGATTGTATTATTTCTGTGGCTTCTGTGGTATAAAAGCCCGATTTTATGTGGGAAATTTCAGACTTAGTGGCTTTTTGAAATTCAACTTGACACTCAGAGTGCTAACTATTCCAATTAATACACACCACATCGAGACGAATAACAAGCGTGGACCATGGACTCGGATCATCGACTCTGATGAAGACGAAGACGTCGAAACATTAGCCGAAAATGAATGTACTTATCAACCTTGTGCATGCCCATCAAAGAAAAAAATACATATTGATTAGTCACATTGAGGTTAAAGGAAAGTCGGTTTCCAAATATTATTACGCGCTGTGCTAGCTGATAAAAACACCGACTTCTGCAAGATGGATTGTCCGGATGGAAAGCAAGTTGTTATCACCGGACACTATGATTATATCCACCATCAGCATCCTGCTTAAAAGGGCGTCACAGAGTGACTATGCCTCATTCGAGGAGATGGCTCGCTGAGGAAGACCTGACTCGACACGAAGGCGAAGCCGCCCACATCGAGGCGAAGAACAAGTGTGGAAAACCATCGACTCGGATCATCGGCTCTGGTGAAGACGAAGACGTCGAAACGTTAGCCGAAAAATAAATGTATTTATTAATCTTAATCTCGTATATGCTCATCAAAGAAAGAATACATATTAGTACATTTCTGTTACAAATACGAGATTCCTATTTATGTGAAATTTAGTGTTGGATAAAGTCGTTGAATGGGTTCTTGACTGTATGTATGTTTCTGAGAAAGAACTTCTCGAAACACTACAAGAAGCGGCGAGTCATCGGTGATGTGCAAATTAGATGAGGTAGCCTGAGTTCTTCAATTCGTTCAGCTACTTGGTTATCAGTAGTGAAGCATGAGAAAGTCCGTTATCATGCATCCATTTCATCCATCCACTATCCATTCATTTCAAGCGATCACTGAATGGTTCAAATTTCACCGTTACCAGTTCTTTGTGTATTTTGTCGATTTCTTGGTAGCACCTACTGTGTTTTCATAAGGATTGAAAGTCTTGAAGTCGATAAATCCATGTACCAAGCATTAAAAGTCTTCATAACCTAATAATGCAGATTGGTCTCGATAAATTTTGTTGTCAGTGATTTGAGCGCAAAACATCTTTAGAGCTACAAATTTTACCTTTTGCGGAATGACACAACGCCGTCAAGAAAAGAATAATTCATACTGCTAAAAGCAACATTTCCTTTGTTTTCTGTCAGTTCATTAAGTACTCATCTGACGAGTAATTCTTCGTGATTTTTTGAATTTTGGTTTGCTTGAACATACGTGCCCGTCCTGGAGAGTCTGGTCTTAGAGCCCGCAATGAAGTGTTTACTTGTCCGGTAGGAATATAGCGTGCTGTTTGGATGGAAACGTTATATTCTCTCAAGCTTTAATCCATACGAGGTTTGAGTGTGGACGATAATTTCCGACTTTCGAGAGTATAAAACGTTCTGTGATCATCGAACTCAAGTAGGTTTTTCTTTATCATCATTTTTTCGGATGAAACAAGGATTATCAATGGTGTTCAATGGAAAAGCAAAAAACAGCAACTGTTGATGACAAGGCAGAATGTTTATACTACGGTAATTGTCTTTTTTGAGACCATAGAGCAACCAGACGTCAACGAGATTAACCAGTTTCCTTAACTGTGCTCCTAGTTTATATACGGCATTGATAAGGCGAACCCTAAATTCTTTTTGATACTGTTTTGAGCTACGTTTTCTCTTTCTGAATCAGGAATTTCTTCCATCCTTTCCTTATCAGATGATCGTCATCTGCTTCGTAACATGATGCGTAGGGAGGAGGTGAGGTCACTCCAGAGGTGCCTGAGTTTCTTTCAAACGCTTCTTCACCATTCCGTGCACTGCACTTGTCCTGTCTGTTATTCATCGTCTGTGAAATTACTGCGACCGGAAACGTAAGTTTTTCAGAGATTTTGAGGCGTTAAGGCTATGGAGTTCGTCGTAACAACATTGATGTGATCTAAAAAGTGGTGGTATCTTTAGCGCTAGTAATACGAGTAACTGTGTGCTTTTTACAGAAATGCGCCTCTGTTTATCGGTGTGTGAGTAGACATGTATGCATTACAACAAGTAACAAATCGAAGTTGTGGGTGAGATTTGATTCATAACCCGAGTGGATTTCATCGACATCTAACACAGCACAATCTGGTTACAGCGAAGTGGATCATTTAATGTGTTACGGAACATGCCATAAAGTCATTTTTCTTAAAGCTGACCATAACCCATGCACTCGCTGTTTTAGGGCCGTTGTCATACTCTTTTTTCTTCTTTTCTTTTGCATTTTTCCTTTTTTCTCCCGTGAATCTCAGATAGTCAACCGATTTCTCTGCAGTTGATGTTTCTTTGTTGACGAACTGAACTTAGGATGATATATTTATTTATATGATCTTGTAAACTGATCTTCTTTGGCTGATGCGAGGTTGGTATAAGTCTTCGTTGCCGTTGTCGTTGTTGTTGGTGTTGTTAGTCGATGGCTGACGTTTCGGCGACTTCCCCATCCTCAGAGCCTGGACGTATTTTATATTAGAATACTTTAGTTATTCGGTGTAAAAGGCTAAAGTATTAATGAAGATCAAAGTTTTAAATAGATGGTGGGTTAGGATGCTACGGTCATACTGAAAGGCTACTCACCGTGATGCTACAAGTGGAACTGGTCCACGCGTTGTTCACGTGGGGTCGTGAGCACGACACACCCCGGGGTCAAAATATCATTTTGAAATAGGGCGCCAGGTCACGTGTGATAGTGAGGCATTCGTCTTTCCGGCTCATCCTTGATTTCTGAAATTTTTTCCAAAACGCTTCAAGAGTTTTGCGCGTTGATGTTTTGGACTCCTGCGCTGGGATCCGTACAGTCACTTCAAAATGATCGCCGTTGTGCTTTTGTGCCCTATGCGTACCTAGAGGAGGTTTTGACGAATTTCAACTTTCCCGTCTAGATGTTCCTTTATGCGGACACAAAGTGGTCTACCCGTTTCCCCAATATATTCCTCACCGCATGCGTTACATGAGATCAAGTATATTCTACTTGAACTCATGCAATCCCCGTCTCTCCCGTTAGGACAGATCATACAGTTTTCTGAGCTGCACAAACGATCATAGAGACGGTTGCAACTGACGGCGTAGGGTACTGCGTGGGATGTCAACAATCGTTATATAATTTTCAACACCACTTTTTCTTAAGCATCTCTTAATGGCGTAACTTATTTCATTTGATATGAAGGGTAGCTTAAAAGGGATCTTACTTACGTCCGAAACATTATTTTGGCGAACTACCCTACGTTTTCGTCTAACCCGAGTGGCTTCTACGTAGTAGCCACTGGAAATGGTAATTTTTCGTGCCAAGTTTTTACGATTCCTTCCTTTCCTCTTCTCCTGTGCACACATTTTCTGCCCTGTAACCCTGTAACGTTGATTCACTTTATACCAACGTGTGTCGAATGACTCCACGATGCAAGCCATTCTCGAGTTGCTGGTAGAGCACGAAAAGAAGATAAAAATGTACGGCTTGTCGATTGCGCAACTAATGACTCCTTTAAAACAGTGTCTTAGTTGTTCAATCTTCAGGTGGTGTGGAAAACGTTCTGCACATGGGACAGCGTTTAGCACCAAGCCTTGCCATCGCTTTCATTTCTAAGGTGGAAGCTCCAGTTCTCGACAGTCGACCCTTACTCTACTGTCGATACATAGACGACTGCTTCATCGTCTGTTCCACACAACAACAGACGGATGAGTGCTTTGAATTGTTAAACCGACAGTCAGAGTATATAAAATTTACACGAGAAAAAACCAACCGAAAACTGGCTTCCATTCTTAAACATCCAAATAAAGCTCTCAGAAAGTGGCTATGTAACAAAATGGTGTCGTAAGCCAAGTAGTAAGAACATACTAGTTCACTACCTCTCCACTCATCCTTCACACATGAAAAAAGCACTTATCAAAAACATATACCGTACGGCTAAAAAATGCGTGCACAGGGGAAAGACGAAAGGAAGGAATCGCAGAACCTGGCACGAAAAATTGCCATTTCCAATGGCTACGACGTGGAAGCCACTCAGGTTAGACAAAAACCGTGAGGTACCTTCCCAAAATAATGTTTCAGGCGTAAGTAAGATTCCTTTTAAGCTACCCTTCATATCAAATGAAATAAGTGACGCCATTAAGAGATGCTTAAGAAAAAAGTGGTGTTGAAAATTATATAACGATTATTGACATCCCACCCAATACCCTACGTCGTCAGTTAGTTCGTAACCGCCTCTATGATCGTTTGTGCAGCTCAGAAAATTGGATGATCTGGCCTAACGGGAGAGACGAGGGGATTGCATGAGTTCAGGTATAATATACTTGATCTCATGTAACGCATGCGGTGAGGAATATATTGGGAAAATGGGTAGACTACTTTGTGTCCGCATAAAAGAACATCTAGATGGGAAAGTTGAAATTCGTCAAAACCTCCTCCTAGGTACGCATAGGGCACAAAAGCACAACGGCGATCATTATGAAGTGACTGTACGGATCCCAGCGCAGGAGTCCAAAACATCAACGCGCAAAACTCTTGAAGCGTTTTTTGGAAAAATTTCAGAAATCCAAAGATGAACCGGAAAGACGAATGCCTCACTATCACACGTGACCTGGCGCCCTATTTCAAAATGATATTTTGACCTCGGGGGTGTGTCGTGCTCACGACCCCACATGAACAACGCGTGGGCCAGTTCCACTTGTAACATCACGGTGAGTAGCCTTTCAGTTTGACCGTAGCATCCTAACCCACCATCTATTTAAAACTCTGACTTCACTAATACTTTAGCCTTTTCCACGGAATAATTAAAGTATTCTACTATAAAATACGTCCAGGCTCTGAGGAAGGCGAAATAGTCGAAACGTCAGCCATCGACCAACAACACCAACAACAACGACAACGACAACGAAGACTTATACCAACCTCGCATCAGCTAAAGAAGATCAGTTCATAAGATCATATCAATAAATATATCAACTATCTATGCCGAGGTTTATAGAAAGTCGGTCTTTTGAATTTAGGATGCTTCATGATGATAGAGAACACTTTGTATCAAAGCTCTTTTTATTGCGCTTCCTTTCTCTTATTGTATGCTTTCTACAGGAAAAGTGAACTGCTGACGTTTATTGTTGTGTAGATGGACACGAAATCTCTATATTCGTCACGCTTCTTGACAGCATTTACTACTGGAAGGCCATGCGTTCCTTCCCGTCTTCTCGTTCGCTCTGCTAAAATAGATTATTAAAAGGCTGAACGGGAAAGTATACGGCATAGGCTATCGAAAGAGAACTGCAAAGGTGAATTCTTTCATCTAAAAAAGAAAACAGAACTGCATTAACAAAAAATCTCCCATACTACCATGATTGGTTTACGTCCATGAAGATCTTTAGGAATACCATTTACTTTAACCCGAGTGGGATTTTAAAAATCTTCAAAAAAGAAATTGTTTCGGTAAAAAGCGACAAAACTCGTAGTATGAGCAGGAAGGAAAGAAAGCAGAAAAATGAAGTCAAAGAGAGGCCTCTTTCAGTCAGCACGTATCTACGATAGTTGGCCCCTCGACTTACTTGGAATAGTGGCGTATCCTCGTATATCAACCAATCTGGATACTCGTCCGTATAGTCCCGTTTTGAACCTCGAAACATCCTTGCTCCGCCTCTTTTCTCGTAAGTGAATGCCCTTCCTCCACCTTTCTTCTCCTCCATGAATGCTCTCACTCCATTTTGCTGGAATACCGGTGAAAATGCATCGACATTTCTTTTTCCTGCAGTGAACACTCGAGCATCATCTTGCTGCTCTGGTGGCGCAAATAACCGAGCGCCACCACGTTTGTGTGCACCAAATTTTCTACCTCCTCCTCTTTTCGTATGTTCTGGACGTGCTAGATATTCTCCTTGTCTCAAATCTTTGGGCAGTTCTCCTCCACTTCTTTCGCCCACGAGGAATGTCAGGTCCTCATGCCACCTCTCTTTCCCATAGGGTTGTGCTCCACCCCTCTTTTCGTCGTTGGAAATCGCTATCGGTTCCCTTCTTTCATCGATTGGCATGAAAATTCGTCCTCCGCCTCTCTTTTCTATGAAGTTCTCCTCAGCATGTGAAACCGCTGCAGCTGAAAGTTGGGGAATTACAATGCGAGGAAGAAATGTGTTAGTTTTTGTTCCGACTATTTTTGGTTTTAGTCATGCTGAATTTTGGATTTTTTACCTCAGAGTTTCAGTTTTTTTCTAGTTTAACAGATTATGACTGAGAGACAGGCGAAACGAAGGACCCGCATCGTGCGATGGTGAACGCGTTACTCCACGGAAAGGACAATAGCGCGTTCGTTCCCCACCGCCGACACCTGCGGTCCGGACTTTTGCAAATATCTCAGCGTCATTGAAGTTAACAGACTATTCTAATTTTTACAAGAAACATGAACTCCAAATTATTGCTAGCGCAAATATAAGAATTGAATTTACCATTGCTTGTCATACTTTAGCCATTGGCTCTACTATTTTGAAGAAATCAGTGGACCACCACTAAGAGTGTGACTAATTCTATCATAACAGAAACTTTCGGCTATTCGTTAAACCACTGTGAGCGGACTCCGGAAATGCGGCAGCTAAAGGAGCCGCGCAACACCCCTGGTGGCCGCCGGTTCTACTCTGACCCGGGCCAAGCAAGCTGTGGTTCCTTTTGAGGTCGGAAAATTGTTACCAATCTTTCTTGAAAGAGCCATCTCCGAATTACAAAGGCCGACGACTATCTGTGGTGAAGACGACGTGACACTTTAACAAAACTATCCCAGAATTCCAGGCAGGATCTACTTGAGCATTTAACGAGTTTCCTGAACAAGACAAAAATCCTTGAGGGGCAGCCGAGCCAATCTACGTAGTCTGAAGACTTTTTGTGGAAAGTGGAAGCGATATAATGAAATGAATGAAGGAAGCACTAGGATCTAGACAAAATATGAAGACGTTGTGACCGAGAAATGCAGTGGGTTGAAGTGAATTTCTCTGTGTTTAAGATCACATATTGAAACAATTTTCCCCAGCAAAATATGTGGAGGAATGGTGCATGGACCGGTAGATCAATAAGAAGCAGTGTTCATAATGTTAGATGTGCAACTGTTGATGTTAGAATATAGCGACGGACATAAAACAAATCTACGTTGTGCGGTGAGTTTTTTCGAGAAGCTGTTGACCATGTAATTACCATAGAGTTTTTTCGTCTTTTTGTAAGTGTTATTGTAGCGTTTGGCCTAGTAAATTGTACATCAGTATACCCTTCCAGGCTCTGAAGAAGGCGATACTGCCCGAAACGTCAGCTACTGTTGTATTGTATTGTGTTTTTTCTATGGAAGTAAATGTATGTTGTTTAACAACCTCGCGATTGCTGAACAAGAAAACGACGCATTCATATTCCAATGCCGAGGTTGATAGAAAGTCGATCCTGGGAACTGTTACAAGATGTACCAGCAAAATACTTTCGACTTGTGAAGGAAGCGTTGTCACTAAGACAAAAGATTGTCTTAGCTAGACAGCAAATCAACTTTCTCCGCCGCTGTTTTCAACATCGAGTCGTGCCAAAGTTTATAAAAAGAAAGCGACTTCACGAGATATGCGGTCTACCAGAGGACAGCCAGCAAGTACGAGGCATCGAAATGGAACTACTTCGAGCTGCACTACGAAGCAAGCAGAACGAGATGTTTGCCAGAATGAAGAAGTGTGCGACGAAGGAACATTTTTTGTGCTTTGTATTTGGAAGATCGCCTTTGGACGAGAATAGTTGATGGTTCAATATTGATATGCGATTTTATTAGGTCTAATGCCAAAAATAACCTTACAACAAAAATTCGAAAATCTTTTTGGGTAATTCACATGTCTCAGCTTCAAGAAAATTCTACCGCAAACAAATTCTTCACGGTTCTCATAATAGTCAAAATAGGGTTGATAATGCACCAGTGAAATCTAGGGTCAACGTGATTGGGGGCACAACAATACCTGAGAGTGCGCGTTCGCTATTAGAATTGGGCCCAAGCTTTGCATCATCAGAGCCCATTTCTAAAACGACCCTGCGTAGGATAGCATGTAACCTTTATGAGCTTCAAGATCGACTCCGCTATCAGGCCAAACAAGAAACATCAAATAGAGATAAAAATCAAGAGGCGGCGTCACTACCACCATCTCCTTTCCCTAAGACCTTTTTAGACAGCAGGACCCTAACGATGGAGTTGACATAAAATTCCGCATGTTTTCGGACGGCGTTCTCAACACTCTTAATCGCTATCGCGATAGATGATTTATCTCTCACCTTACAGCCTCACAAAAGTGTGGCATGCGAGAAATTAGAGATTTAATAAATTCAGAGACCATTAGGCTATCAGTTAGTGATAAGGGGGAGAGTTCGTAGTTATTCCCCGCCAGCTAGATGTTAACATAACTGAGGAACATCTTAATGATGTTGCCCTTTATCGCCCATCATCTGAAACGGAACACAAAAGTCAGTACCGAAAATTAAATTTCGCACTTTAAAGTCAATAGACCAACATGCCCCATCCTATACCTACTTATTAAAACACATAAGTTGGTATCACCTGATGATCTTGCATCAATTAATCCGTCATCATTTAAGGTTAGACCAATCATCAGCTGTGCAGACGGGTCAACGGATAGGATAACCTGGTTTCTAAGCCTAATACTAATCCAGTTGCTTAAACGTCTTCCAGCTCACCTCACAAAACACCCAAATGTTCCTAGAACGTCTACGTAACGCGTCTCCTAATAACGCGTACGTGATGGAGTCCTTCGACGTTACTGCGTTGTACACCAACGTATCGAATGACTCCGCAATGCAAGCCATCTTCGAACTTCTTGTTGAACATGAAGGAAGAATAAATATGCATGGCTTGTCCATCCAGCAGCTAATGGCTCTCCCTAAAGGAGTGCCTAAATTGCTCGACTTTCAGATGGTCTGGGAAATATTTCGCGCAAAGGGGGATGGCTATGGGACAGCGACTGGCACCAAGCCTTGCCATTGTGTTTATGTCTAAGATAGAAGCCCCTGCTCTCGATCTCCGGCCACTGCTCTACTGCAAATATGTAGATGATTGTTTTGTCATCTTCTCTACGCAGGAGGAGATGGACAAATGCTTTGAATTATTGAACGAGCAGTCTGAGTACATTAAGTTCACCCGGGAGAAACCGAGAAAAACTGGCTTCCGTTTTTAAACGTCCAAATAAACCTATCAAGTAGCGGTTACCTGACAAAGTGGTACCGAAAGCCAAGTAACAACAACATACTCGTTCATTTCCTTTCTTCCCACCCTTCACACACAAAGAGGGCGCTTGTGAGAAACATGTTTCAAACAGCCACCTCTGTGTGCACAAAAAGGAAAAATCGCGCGACTTGGCTCGGCAAGTAGCCATCTCCAATGGCTAAGAAATACTAACCCCACGAGGTAAGTTTAGAAGGAGAGCAACTCCCCCAAAAACAAAGGGTTTGGCCGAAACAAAATCCCGTTTATCTTGCCCTTCGTTAGCGATGAAATAAGTGTAGCGATAAAACGATACTTAAGAAGGGCAGATCTAGAGAAATCGGTAGCGATAGTTGAAATACCACCGGCTACTCTACGTCGTCAGTTAGTTCGTAACCGCTTGTATGACCGTCTATGCGAAACAACAAATTGCGTAATTCTGCCCTTACGGCAGGGACGGTGGTTGCATGAGTTCAGGTACGATATACCTGATCTCTTTGTAATAATTGCGGAGATGAATCTGTTGCCGAAACGGGCAGGCCTTTTGTGTATCCGTATAAAAAGAACACCTAGATGGCAAACGAAAACTAAGACAAAGTACGCCACTAGGGCACGCATAGGAAACAAAAGCACAGCAGGGGACGATTATCCTCAATATCCTTGCGCAGGAGACTAGAACACCAGCGCGAAAACTTCTTGAGGCTTTTTTGGATAAGTGCCAAAAACCCTACAATGAATAGCAGGGATGAATGCCCAGAGGTCATACGCGACCTGACCCCGTATGTTCGCATCAATTTCTGATGTGGGATGGTGCAGTCATCAACCTTATGCGACCATAATCAGCTGTTCTAATCTTCCTCAGTGGAAGGAACGTAAAAAAAGCGGTGTTTTTTCGAGAAGCTGTTGACCATGTAATTACCATAGAGTTTTTCGTCTTTTTGTAAGTGTCATTGAAGCGTTTGGCCTAGTAAATTGTATATCAGTATACCATTCCAGGCTCTGAAGAAGGCGATACTGCCGAAACGTCAGCTACTGTTGTATTGTATTGTGTTTTTCTATGGAAGTAAATGTATGCTGTTTAACAACCTCGCGATTGCTGAACAAGAAAACGACGCATTCATATTCCAATGCCGAGGTTAATAGAAAGTCGATCCTGGGAGCTATCTACGTTGTGTTATGAGCGGACTATTAAAGAGGGGTAAAAGACAAAAACAGTGAACATTTGAAACTTAAGCAGACTGTAAAAATGGATAAAGACGTCGTCATAGTCTTATACTAATCGATAGCTTAAGAAAATCGAAATGAAGTAGATGGTTTATGTCACTTTATAAGCAGAGCCATGGAGCAAACAGTAAAAATCGCTGTTTATCTTGAAACCTGCTCCTCGTGAGTAAAATGTGCTTCATGCCATTCATTCCCTAAGATTACGAGCATGCCTAAAAAGGATACGGGAAACCGCAATGTTTAAGGATGTTCTGCTAATAATACTTGGTCGGTCGTTAGTTCGACCACACATAGGAACAACTAAGTTCTATCATCCCTTCCACGGTCAACAACGCGATGCCACACTCGTCTGGGAAACGCTCTGTGAGCTGTGAATGCCTGTGGTGATGACCTGAAAACGCTCTAGTATTGCTAATTCATGATGACAGGGAGAATCCACCCAATCACCAACAACAATTCACGAAGAATATAAAGCCTTCAAGTGGCATCTGAATCCGCACACGCAAATCCGAGGCTTTCGTAAACACTTGCTCGAACACGTGACCTATGGAGGAGTTGTACGATGCGAAAAATAGTGGCCACTTTCAAACTTGAAATACACATCTTGGACTAGTGGGTCTCGCAAATTGCAATGAAAACTGTCAAAGTATATATATATATATATATATATATATATATATATATATACATATATATATATATACACATATATAAGTACATATGTGTAGATATACACCTTATGGGCGCGAAGCGACAGGAGTTCAATTCTTTTACAACGAAATCCTGATTTTATAGGGCTCATAACATCCCTTGATTCCACACTGTTTCTTCAAGGCTTATATATGGAGCATGAAAAGAAATGAACAACAGAGATTTCACCCAACATGAGACGATGGTGTTCCGCAATGTATCGTTTATCTTTGCAGCTGCCCACCTTTGGAGCTTTTTAAAAACTCAAATTTTACATTGTGATTTCGACTACAGCCTCAGCTTAACTGGGTTCATTGCCGACTTGGGCTCCCCATACTAATCCCCGTTGGCGGGCGATTGCTGATGGCATTGATCGATAGAACTAGCTGAGAGGCAGCCGAAACGAAGGGATCCGCATGGTATGGTGGTGAACGCGTTAGCCGCAGGAAAGCGCAATAGCGCGTTCGTTCCCCACAGCAGACACCTGCGGTCCGGAGTTCTGCAAATCTCAGCAACATTGTGGTTGTTTCACACATAATATCCTGCCGTGAAAAATTCTAATAGGCAGTAAATAAAAAAAGGTTTACTCAAATTTTACTTTTTGAACTAGTTCTAAGCAAATTTGAATTTGAAATGACACTGCATGAAATTTACATTTGCAATAGGTGTGATAAACCAAAGCCTCTTCTACAAATCCTGTAGATGCAATGTTCTGAACTCCTGAGATGCTCTAGTTATCGAGGAAAGATTGTCACTTATTGGAAAGCCGGGTTCGCGACGAAGAAGCTAATGGCGATGTGTGAGATCGAACAGAGTGAAAGAAGTGCAAGAATTTGCAATGTGCTGCTGGATCGCAGAACTACATACTCATAACAAGATTTCATAAAATTCGCACTTGAAAGGAGTCTTGAAGTTTACATGATCTCGCTCGGTCCTTTTGCTCTATTTGGAAGACTGTTGGTCCACATTATTTGATGGTGGGTGTTCCTGACGGAGATGATTTTATGTGCTACAGAAGGTTGTTAAATGCTAATGCTGAGAAAAGTGGGAACTAGACGGATTCTACATGGTTCTAAATCTGCCGTTCACTTGGTTAATTACAAAAGTTGCCGCCACCAAGGAAGAATACCATTCACATGGCAGCAACTCGCTTTTTGACAAGAGCTAACGGCTGACTGTTGTGACGAACCAGGAACGACCAGCTCCTACAATGTTAGTGAAGAGAGAAGGCAGAATATGTTTTGCTGCATATGTTCATATTCATATGAAACAACATCCATGAAGGAATCTCACCATTCCATTGGATTATTGTTGCAAGACAGGCGTTCAAGAACTTTATTTTAATCCCAATGGATTGTCGGCCAAGTCTACCATACCCATCTCACTCAAGTGACTTATAACAGCGAATTAATTGTGGGGGCGACGTGGTACGAACTGTAGTGGACAGCTTCCACCAAAAATACCGTAACATTTAAAGAGCCTCATACGAAAAGTCTGATCTTCTTTATGGCCCCCTAAGTGACCAGGGCTTTATTACGCACCTCTGGTGCTGCCAAGGCCTTTGCCTATGTCCGCCCAACTCACTCTATGAACGATATCATAGGTGGTACAGATGATTTTATTAGACTTTAAGCTCTGAGCGACGAACAGACGGAAAGTTGAAAACTGTTCTATTAGAACTTGCACTATGTTTTTCACGTCCTTATGAAGAACAAACACAGTTATTACGGGATACGGTTACTGCATGGATTAGTCGAATGCAAGATAAACGGAAACAGACTAAATTTACTGATTGACCCATTCGAAGACATTTTGTTTCTAAGCGAAGTTTCGTTCCGAAATTAAACGACGGTACGTCGGTTATCTACTGGCAAAGTAGCTTTTGTCTATCGTTATCCAACGAATTTTGTAGAACTCATGACGTCATTCAACACATGACTCCTGATATGTATTGCCTACAATGCGTTTGACGCAAAATTAAAGGCCGTCTTAAAATTTGAGCCAACATAGATCGGCTCGTAATAGACCTTATCACTGGCGTAAGAAGACTTTCTAGAGCCCATGACTTGTTCGAGTGCACTGACGATTTCCTCCAGCAGGATACGATGGTGTTCCCCAATGCTTCGATTGTGTTTTCTGCAGGCGATTATGCCTTTGAAGACTTCAACCTTTAAATTATGTCTCAATCTTTTTGAAAAATCTATTTCTAAGCATATTTATGCCCGTGACACCACGATGTATAAATGTGCGGTCGAAAGGGGGAGGGGGGTGGTAGCACAGTGGTAGTGATGTCCGCCATCACGACCATAGTTCTAGTTCGATTCCGCTCCGGGCCAACAAAGCCTGCCATCCCCGTTGGATCCGGAAATTGGTACCGGACTTGTTTGGGAAGAAAAAATCACTCTCTGCAATCCAATTGGGAATACTCTAGCCCAGCTATCCCAGGACTCCAGGGAGAATTGCTCCACCAGCATTCTACGACATTCAAGATGAAATGAAGATCCTCAAGCAGCAACTAAAGCCACACGTAAAAAAAACTTAAAAGACCTTCGTGGACGATGTATGCGAGGAAGGAAGTGGATGTGAGAAGTGCTGGGATTCTCACAGTAGACGTGAAGACAGATCAAATATAATAAAATAAAAAATAAAATTATGCGATTAACACGATGAAGCAAACTCTATTCTAGAAATCAATCTAGTTCCAAACCCCTCAAATAAGTTAGTAGCGGAGATGTCATTGCTATTTGTCGAAAGACCACCTTTGAGCTATATTTGTCCTTAATTAGGTTTGTTTTTTTCAGTAAAGATTAAAATTCCAGGTCAGTTTAAGTATTACTTCCACTTTAAAGATTGCTTTAATGAGCCAATTTAAAATTTGCACTTATAGATCACTTTCTCTTTAATTGAAAATCACAGCTTTACGATTGTGTAATTTCCTCTGGGAAATCTAAGTACGAGTTCAATTTTAACTGAAGTCTTACTGTAGTAAATAAATCTGTTTTCATTCAACACATCTGACTCAATAAATGAAAGTAAACTTGCTCTAATTCAGTAATTTACGACCTAGTCGCGAATAGATAACCCAACCGCACAGAAAATGTGCCAATCACAATGAAACATCTACATAGTATGTGCACTCTTATCTCATGACTGGTTGCTGCAACCACGCAGCATATTGTTATGATGATGGGTCGCCGAAAAAAGCTGCATATCTGTGTTATCAGATCCTGGAGCTATGCCTGTCTTCATGGTTTCTATTGCAGCTCGAACTCCAGATTTTAGAATCCCGGGTGATTTTCACCATTTGAAATTTCTGGGTTTGCGGAGCGGAAAATATTAGTTCGAACTTTCCCTTTATGAAATCCACAGTATGCAGGATGTAGTGATAGTCTCGTCTTCGTTCGTCAGGTCGGATGTGGGAGCATTATAGTCGCAACGATCCCGACGGTACTTCATCAGACTAGATCAGTTTTGAGCTTCTCCCAATAATTTCTCTGCCTGTACCGACGGAAATTCTACATCGCTCGAATTTTCAGATCACCAGTATAGAAGGTGATCGCTATACGCACCTTGCGCAATTTGATTTGCTACATTGTGTTCTAGTGGTATATTCGAGTAGTCACGAGATCCACAGTTTTCACAGTAATCGTTCTCGTCCTTAAAGAATCCGAGTAATAAAGTAGCAAATTTCTCTCCACTTCGCAAGTGCCCACAACTTCCTGCGGTGACGACCTGAGAATACCGTACGACGGCTATCTCAAGCATCTAGGAAAGTTCACCTTTGTTCAGCACTCAATACGGTAACATCATTGTAAACCGACCTTCATTTAACCTCAGCTTTAATGATCAATGGAGTGCAGTGTTCAATATAGTTAAGATGGAAGATAGTAGAGCTTCAAGTGTCATTCGAACATCACGCGAGTGTGACCATCTCTATGGCTAACAGTTGCAAGAAAACGAGACTAGTGGAAGAATTGCTGAGACTTACATGCCTTGTGAAAGCGCATTATCTATAAGAA
This sequence comes from Angiostrongylus vasorum, assembly GCA_018806985.1. NCBI lineage: Eukaryota > Metazoa > Nematoda > Chromadorea > Rhabditida > Metastrongylidae > Angiostrongylus > Angiostrongylus vasorum. The sequence goes on along the minus strand of JADANN010000359.1, from coordinate 625,655 downwards.
AATATGACAGTGCAACTTATTCAAGTGAAAATCTCTTCTAGTAGCTTTTAAAAATTTCCTAGTAATAAGTAGGTCTCAACAGGACACCGAATTTTTAAGGCTTCTTCCGTGCTTATCTATTCTTGAAAGGGTGCTAAGCCTGTGCTTTCTTGAACTGAAAGGGTTACTGTAAATTTAGATAATTTTTTCTAGTTTTCAGCTCCTCGCGAAAAAAGTTTAGATATTTTTTAACCTACAGATCCTTTCCATTTATCTATATCACAACGGCTTCATTTTTTAGAAGTCTAGTGGAAATCTATACTATACTATGATAATGCCGTGGGACTGTTGACAAGATTACATAGTATATATAACGTACTTTATGAGTGTAGCTGTTCACTGGCTAATGGGTACCCTATGGGTACCGTAATGTATACGCGCTGTAGAGTTTAACCCATGCGCTGGGCAAACTAACCCAGCTATCCCTCCGAGGTCGGTAAATTGCTGTTAGACTTGTCAAAGAGGGTGAAAAACGCTGACCTCATTACACCTACCGTCGTCGAATAATGTAATTGTCCCCGAATGTTTTTCCCAACGTTTTTCGTTTACATTAGCTTCTCACATTCCACAAAAAACAAACATGGACTTTCTTGTTTTCCATTCTTTCTTATCGAAACTAATAAAGCTAGTTCCTTTAATTAGTAACCACGTGTGGAGTAAGATTCGAATCTCTTGTGGTCTCACACGAAGCGGGATGTCATTGTTTGCTCAAAAATCCGAAAAGAACACATTGTGGCTGCGTCCGCTGTAGTAACTGATACTTGAATACTTGGATGGCCCGCCCTCATTGGTTGTGCGGGTCCCAGCACAGTCTCCATTTTTCAGAGTCTTGCTGGTTTAGCCATTGTGTTTCCCAGGAGTCCTGAGGTCAGTCTGGCCAAAATTTGCCCGAGTTCGTCACCACAACAGCCAGTCGCAGCTTTTTGTCGATCAGAGGGAGACTTGTGACCATGCGATTTTGATACCAGGACGGTGGTTGTTGGTATTGGTTTACTCTTAACTGGGTTTCCTAGTGCAAACGCCAGACTCAGCTTAGAAGACCTTGCTTTGGGGGACGATTCCCCGCTGTTCATCGCAGCCCGACACCTAGGAACACTTCCCAGCCACAATGAGGCGGTAGACTGTTAGGAGGTATAGTAGCTGATAGAAAATTAAAGCAGCAGGCAGTTTTCGTCGTGGTGCGACAAGTCTGATACGATTTTTCTCAATCTGCCACTTGTTTTTTCTTTCTTTTTTGGAGGAATTCCCTATTTGAATTAACACGTGCCCTATCATTTTATTTTTTAAAGGTCTAAAATTCCCCGGAATACAAATTTGATGGCCCTCATCTCCAATTTTTTTTAAGTCGTCTACTATCTTTTTATTGAACTGATTCTTTCAGATGAATAACCACTCTAAATCACATAGTCACATTTGCGATCACCAGCGGCAATCTTGTGATTGTTTTAGAAACTGTGTACACTTTTGAATGGTCGTGGAAGCCTAGTAGCACTTTTCGTTCCACAAAAATGCAGTCCTTAGAATGTGGCTTCTCAGAGCGCAAAAAGGGCCGATGGCGAGGTTTGCCACCTCCCTCTTGTAGCGATGCGGTAGCAATGCAAGAATTTTCAGGAAGGCCGTCCAAACTCTTTAGTTGTGACAATTCAATCCATCAGGCCATGTGAAGTCAACAAAAGTTTACTTGACCATGGAGTTAAGCAACTCAGAAATTCATCATTCTATCAATATATGTACATATATATATATAAATGATAAGAGATAAACCTCTCGGCGTCAACCAAGCCATGAGGTATGCGCCATAGATTCCACTTTATTAAGTATCGTTGGAGGTGATTGAATCTGGCCTTAACAATGACTCGCCGTAGCCTACCGATGTACCGCGTCAGTGCTGCTATCTTCGGAGACAAGTCTGGTACCAATTTGCCAACCTCGGAGAGTTGGAGGGCTTGGTGGACTTGGGGCACGGGGATCGATCCCATGAGTATTGTGGGGCGCCTTCGACCACTGCGCTACACTGACCCCACGTAATATACGTATATATATATATATATATATATATATATATATATATATATATATATATATATATATATATATATATATATATATATATATGACCGTGAATGAAATATTTTGTGGATTCCAGGATTTTTTCAATTATATTCATTTCCTTCAATCCATCATCCGCATAGGTCTTCGGATCTTCGACTTGTGGGAACCGTTTCCACAAACTAGCCCCTTAATGATCAGAAGACGCTTTTCCTATGGAGATTTGGTGGCAATTGGTCAATCGAAAGAAAGCTCGATTACCGTGCTGTAGGGTCAAAGTAGCGACTATGCATGTAAAACGTGGTATTTCTAAACATCGTCCTTCCCGAAAGTTATATAAAACAATATAAAAAATTATGTTGAAGCATTTGAACTTGTAAGTAGATAAAGTATTTCTGGTAGTATGTTTTTATTTAATTGATGCAAGAAAAAACTGGCGATCTTCCGAAAAAAAAACTATTCGTGATCATTTCATTGATGCTAATTCTTTAAGACCATACCTGCTGGAAGTTTAGCAACGAGATGTCATTCATCATTATCAAAGTAAACTATGGGATCCGCACAAGATCTCCTCCTCCACAGAAAGGAAACAGTGGTAAGCAAGATCCCAAAAACTAACACGAATTTGAGTTGCTTTTGCTTCCTTAGCTAATCTTAAAAGAAAGCTTCTGCACAAAAACACTATTTAGGTGAACGACAAGTTTATCCAACACGTTCACTGTAGCGCTAAAAGTTCAAGAGTTGGAAGTCACTAGTAGACGCTTGTCTTTAACAACATTCGAGCTCATATGCTATCATTCTACTATAGAAGCTTCAATCAATTGCCAGCCTACGAATGAGTTTGCAATAGGATGAGAACAGAAAACATTAACCTACAAGGAGCTGTGAAAGAGTTTGAACTAGCCAAGAGTGAAGAGATTATCCTCAGCTGCAAACCAGTATTTGACAATTACAGAAAGACAGCAATTATCTCATGCCTGGATAGAAAAAACATTGCTTTTAAAGAAGAAAAGGTCCATTAAAACATTTGTGCTATTGTAGGAGGGTTGGTAAATTCGTAACAGTTAATTCTCCGTTCTCCACTCCTCAGTTGGTGTGCTATTCCGCTGGTGAAGAACCGCACAATAGTTCTCTGGTCTCGGTAATATTAGGGTGCAACATTTGAAGAAACTACTAGCAGTCTTCAGGAAGACGTTATCCTAGATTTCCGTATGCTTCCTGTTGAAATAAATGTACCTAGTCGGTGGAAAACTGACAGCCCCATAGTTTTACAAAAAGGGACGCAAACAACGTCGCCAACTAGCACCCAGTCTGCTCACTGTTGCTGTAAGGACTTGAAGAATTTTGCAACCCTGAACATTGAAATTTTCAGGGGGCGGTTTGGAGACATTCTGAAGCAACTTATATTGGCCGTAATGAGATGATGCAGAAGTGTAAGTCACACCGTCGCCATGGTGCCAAACATAAAGTGGATGGAATGCGTGCTAGAAAATTTCCACGATAGGTTTGAAAAAAGCAGTCTTTAACTGAATCTAAAAATTGTGCTCATTGAAAACGGATTAGCTCTCGATGCGCCGTCTCTGTGCGGTAGCTTACAAGGGCATCAAGGTTGCAGTGTGGAATGCAATGCACATGCAGTTACATACCCACCTCATTGACACCGCGATTCTTTCTTCCTAAGCAAATGCTGAAAACGTGATTGCTAAGCAAAGAGGATGAAGATGCCTTCAGCTTTACTGAGACGATATTCCTGAGAGTTTCCCGGATTACGTAGCTAAGGAATCAAAGCTGTGCCTTTTATTGAACCTTATGAAGCAAACGCCGATGACCAGATGGACCAGGGCATGATGGATGAAAACCATGGTGCCCTTTTTTACCTTTCGGTGAACTGGTGCCAAGCAGTACGAGTATTCTATAATTGACCTTTTGTAATTCTACTAATCATGCTAGTCTGCTAACCTCCCATTCAAGTATGAAAACATCATGCCGACCTCAGGGGGTGGGAAGGTTGATGGGACTGGAACGCTGGATCAAGCATAATCGTCTATCATCCAAGAATTTGATCCCGGAATGCAATTTGGCTAAATGCGAACTTTCACTGTACAACCAATAGTTTGTATCCTTCGCTGACGAGCTCACCTTCACATAGGATAGCGACAACCTCAGGCCCACGATCCTGCTTCATATCTTAGCGCCACATGTTCGTCAATAATATGAGGTGTTTCCGCAAAGGACTATATATTTTAAAAAAATCTTCACGCTCACATCACGGTAAACTTTCTTAAACATCCTCGTTTATATTTACATTACATCACATATTGATTGGATCCTAGAACTTCTTTCAATATCCACGACGTTTTAAGATTTCCTGTCGACTACGTGGGTTGACTAACACTTGAAGATTTTGTCTCCTTTATTGTTGTTGAACGATGGTCGAGTTGATGTTCCACGTAATCTTGGGATAGCTGACTAGGGAATTCACATCTGTTCATCATGTGCAGTTCATTCGTGCTGGCCTTTAGCGATTGGAGAGAGATCTTCCTATACAAGTCTTGTGTAAATTTCTCGACTCCAGAGAATTCTGAGGCCTGGTTGAGCTGGTGTTGTCTTGAACGCAGACTTTTGAACGTACTGACCAGCATCTCTACCACGGTGTTACCCGCGCCCTATCTCATAGTTTTGGACATATTATTTACTTCTGTACAGCTAATGTTCTTAGCTGCTCGTTGTAATCGATTCTTGCATATTTGTATTTCTCCATCCACTTACAATGCATCTAAGTAGCAATTAAGAACAAAAGCGTTAAACTGTGTTTGTTGTCTAATTGTAAACGGCTCGTTGTTAAGGATGGCAGAGACCTCCGATTCGATTACGTTCAAAAAATGTGCTTGTTGTAGCACTCCCAACCCACTATTTCTATGGAATTCTATGAGAGTCTTCTATGAGAGTCTTCCGCTAGCGGACTCTTTGAAGGGGGCTGTACGGAGCAATCATTTATTTCCAATAGGTTTTTTTTTATGGAAATCGGAATTGAATGTTTGCTTGGATATATAGCTGTCATTAATAATCTGATTGCTGCCGGGTGAACTGCCAGCAAAGAAGCGAACAATTTCTGTCGACATTTGCCAAAGGTGGCTCTGATGAAGCTTAAATAGCCGAAACGTCAACCATAATTAGGTTTGATAACAGCGCCGTGTGAGATCAACAGTGAACTAAAATGTTTTTTTATAGTGCGGCTCAGTTTGAGGTCTTTTATTCCGCCACGCATTTCCAATCAAACACACTTTTATTCAAAGTGAGCCTGTTTATTTGGTTTTCAGAATTTTGGACGAGGATGGTAAGATACTACCGTAACTTTCATTGCAACGCTGTTAAAGTCCATTTTGTCTCAAGTAAGCAAAACTCGTAAATAATGCATATGAGATTCTGATGACGAAACATGACTTCGAACAAAGGGAGTCTTCCATTAGGCTAATTTTATACTCGCGCTATGAAAAGAAGAATGGAGGGCGATTCTTATGATATGATTCCAGAAAACGCATCGGAAGAGAAAGAGCAATTATGAAGCATCTCTTCCCCGAATAGTTCCGATTCGGAGGCAACGGAAGGTTAATATAAGACTAAAATTTACAGTTTCTGGTATAATACAAAACTACAAAAAAAAACGTAAAGCGTTCAGCATTGACCAACCCCCTGAGGGATGGACCACGCATTCGACTTCGTCAAGTTTCGTTAGAAGTGATTGAATGAATATCTACCCTACACAATGACTTGCGGTACCCTGCCAATGTATCAAGTCAGCGTTTTCATCCTCTCAGACAAGTCTGGTACCAATTTGCTGACCTAGGAGGGATGGAAAGATTGGCGAGCATAGGGCACGAGAACGAACTAACGACAACGTGTCTATTGCAGAGGTCCCAAAACCACTGCGCTATATGAGCCTCTGCTACAAAAACTATACTGAAGAAAAAAATCAAAATTGATTGTAGGAATCGTAGCGTTGATGATGAAGCTGTTCGATTTTTCGGCAACAAAAAACCATTCAATCTTCGACCGAATAGTTTCCAGAATGGATATGAAGAATGAGCGTGAGAAGTTGTGAAAACTCCAGAATTCCATCGACCATCGTGAGAAGACGCGTCTAACAAAGCTGTTTGTGAGAAAAAATAGCGAATAAAGTGAGTTCCACGACGCCAACACTAAGAGTCGGCACTACCATAATGGTTAGCCATATATAAATCCAAGCTCCATTACGAAGTTTTTCGTTAGAAGCCTATTTATTATCAAGCCCATCCCAGGAAGGAAGAAGCAACGTCACTTGGCGAAGGAAACTTTGTCGCACGGTGAACACCTTTTTAAGTTGTTACGGATCTCGATCTCGGCAAATGCCGTTGGTGATGGAAATTCTCCGGAATGGCAATTCTAGAGATGGAAGGAAAAAAAATGCTCCACTAGCAATTACGAGTGGAATGGAAAATTTATTAAACCTCCTTGATTCTTCGTGAATTCCACCCGTCCAACTGCCAAGCAAAGCTCTAATGTCTTTTAGTTTAAGTCATATCAGAGCAAAACAGACAAAGCATGTGATGAAAGAACGAATTTTTGACAAAGAATTAGTATAGAAGCAGTTGAGGATATACGTTCCATAACATTTCACATTAAGTTACTCCATCATAGGTTGAAGCATGGAGACTGTTGGTAGCAGACAGAAATCTTCTCTATCATAATGGTCGGATGCAGCTTTTTCAATTTTTCAGAATTTTTTATAATTGAGAAATATTTTAAAAAATACGGTTGGAAGAAAGTTCTTTTGTAAGATACAAACCTGCAGCGATGACAACGAAGGTGACGACGTGCATTTATGAAGAAATGTCCTCCGAAGTGGGTGTGGTCAGTGAAGGGCGGAATAGTCCCACCCAGAGCACAAAAGACACATTGATTAGGCAAAGACTCGATATCGCGAATTTAGAAACAAGACAGTGGGCAAAGAAGCATATGCGTGCATAGAAGTCCAAGTAGCACACTGGTAGTGATGCCGTTCAGTCGCAAAGTGCTCTGGTTTGATTCCTTCTCGGCTTATTAAGCCTTCCAACCTTCCAGGGTGGGAAGATTGCTACCATACCTGTGTGAGAAGCTCTCTGTGATCCACCAGATCTAGGGGCGCTTTAGCACGGCTATCCCATGAATGGCTTTCTCATGAGGAGAATCGAAATTCAGAATGAGAGGAGAATGATATTCACAAAATGGACCAAAAATTCCCAAGACCGATTTTCCGTAACCTCGTCGTTGATCGCGGCTGCACCCTCCTCAGAATCCGGAGAGATCAAATTGACACGCATTCTACTCAGCCAAATACTTTCGTGACTCAGCCGATAAAACATAATGCACAAATTTTTTATTCGCACATTCTTCTAACTACTCGCCAACTCGTTCGTTATTAGTCCGCCAGTTATTGTAAGAGAGCAACCGCACAGAGTCATACATGGACGAGGAAAGTGCCTGGCCTACAGCGCAAGGTCACCCGAGACACTCTTTCTTGCAGATCACTTTTTTCGATTTTTAGAATTTACACAAGCAGCGTGTTTCTGTTACTTGACTTTCAATACCATTTGGTAATGCAGCCATTTTTAGACAAGCTGACCATAATCGCTAAGAACGGAACCCAGTCTTTTCCCTCGGGTAAAATTTACGTACTCTGGCAGCAGTTAGCTTAACAATTTAAAACGTTTATCGTAGATGACAAAAGAATTGTCCGATATATTTACGTAACCTAATGGCCGGAGATCGAGTACGGGAGCTTCAATTTTAGATATGAAAGCAACGACAAGGCTTGCTGCCACTCGCAGTGCCATTGACAACCCTCCTATTTGTGCGTAATATTTTCCGGACCATATGAAGGTTGAACTCTCAAATTCCTTAACCGACATCGCGAGAAAGAGTTTAGTTCCAACTTCACAGCAGCGCAAAGGTGTGGCATGCGATAGGCTTCAGGCTATCAGTTAATGACAACGGTGAAGAATTTGTAGCAGTTCCTTGGTGCTTAATTGTTGAGATAACAGAAAATCGTTTTGAAGACGCTTCCTCTTCATCTTCCATCATCTGAAGAGGGAAACAAAAGCAATACACTGAACTACCTCCTCCGTGCTTGAAGAAGTCGTGTGCACAACGCTTGCCTCAAGCTACAATTAACGCCGAATGCTTCACTTTTTTTTCTTATCTATGCTTCTATTAAATGGAAACACAGCTCTTCTTTTCAAAAAGAAGTGTTTTCACTTCATAGACAACTGAGCGTTTCTCTCTGTGCGGTGTACAACTATCAGACACTATTACCTCAACACGATCTACACCATCGTTGTAAGTCTTCTGTTTCGAGATTCGAGTGATTATGATCACCAGTTCTCCACTGGGCCCAGCAAAGGATTGTGGACGACATCTGAAGTTTTCTTTTCTTGAAACATGAAGTATTCAGGTTCCAAAGCGAATGAAATGAGCAGTATGTAGTATTATAGCAGTACAATTGTGAAGATACGCATACTATAGGCATGAATAGCTTCGCACACGCACGGTGACAATCACCTAAGAACCGCCCTATGTAGAAGGGATTCGGCTCGAGACCCACATACAAGAACTAACGGCTGTGAACACTCGGCATGCATCACTGTGGCTCCAAAGGAAGCGAAGAAGCCGGAACGTTAGCCGAATAAAACTTTTTGTAGCGGCATTGTGTAAGCTTGCGAAAACAGCTGTGCATTGATTAATCACTAAAAATGATGTTTGAGAAATATTGGTTAGCTTACAAAGGGCGCAATTCTTGGAAATTCAAAATTGTAAAAATTGCTCAGCTACACGCGTTATTATTTGCGGCGGCGATGTTACATATTAAATGGGATAACGTAAGAGGACATCAGGATACGGTATACCAACGAAGGAAAACTGCAGCTTTTTATTGGTTCCTTTTAAATGTGATTCTTGGAACGACGAGCTAGAGGTTTGCTTAGGAAGGACTTCTGGATTCTTCTCATGGAGTGAAGTTTTTTCCCGTTTGCTCGAATAATGATATTATTTTTAAGTATTGAATATTGGATCAAGAGATCTTAGAGCATAGTGCACAGGCTCACCATTTCATCCTCCTCACTGATTAGAGTGCTGTTGACGAATTCTTTGAGAACTTTCTACGAGGACAAAAACAATGACTGGATACCTCGGTGGAGCCACGCAAGTCATCATAAAATTTTGCCTTCATTCACCTCTATGTTTCAAGGTGAAGTCGAAAGCGTAGCGCCTCGCTCAGGGCTTTGTTAACACCGAACCTTGCCTTGTCTTCTTATGTTTTACTAGCCTTCAAATTCTTCAAAGCGCTGAAAAAACAAGTGTTCCTTGTTCTACCGTGCCCTTACGAAATTGTCTTGATGAGCTGACACAAGGTTTTTTCTACGGTGGTAAATGTTTGTCCGACTTTGTCTTCCTTCGCTACAGACTTTGTACAGGATTTCAATGGGAAATTGTCGAAGTGAAAAATCACTGTCTACCGAAATGTTGCTCATCCCGAGCTAAGCGTTCCGCAGTTGAACCGTGTTATGTTAGCTCATCAAGAGCGTCTTCTTATTAAACTTTGTAATATGTCCACTCCGGAGGGATTTGGTGCTCTACTAAAATGATTAGTTGCATACAAGCGGTGGATTTTATATGGGCGATAAAGAAAAACGCTAGCGCCTACAGAATATGTCTTCAAGGCCATTTCTACTAGCCACTGATGAATAGTGAACATTGATATTGGAGGTGAAAATTGGATGAAACGCCGTATTCAACAAAATCGAAACAAAGCTTAAAAACATCTTAGTTCAGTAGGGATGAGAAAGCATCCCATAGATGTGACTGTGTTCGATTCATCATGTCTCGCACAAGTGAAGTCTTCCAGCCGTCGACAGAAAGTTGCGTTCTGCGGAACATTTCACTGTCTAGCACGACAGAAACTCCGTTACTTCTAGAGAGCTATCACATCAGACCTATATTTTCATCGATTTAATGACTTCATTCCTTTATATGGGCGCTCATATTTACTTATACTGTACGTTGTTAACTGAGAGCTTGAGAGTAGAAAGAGTAAGACCTTGTTAACTTTACACATCTGAAGGAAACTGCATGCGGATATCAGCATTGACTATAATTTGTAAGGTTTCGTTCGACTTACCATGAACTTCCAGCATCAGAATATTGGAACACGACCATAAGTAAAATCAAGAACGAAATTGTCCACATAGTAAGTTCTGGTTCAACAAATCCAGTCGTCTTGCACACTTGGTCAATGGGCTTTTCAACAAGCTTTCATTGCCGTGATGGCCGCCCACGTGTCCGACCGCGGATAAGGACGACGGTGCCGATTTAATTCTTTCCGATGTGGCAACAACGAGAAATCACACAGTGACGTGGTTTTCTGGTGATTCACTTCCTTGTTGAAAATTCGAGAATTCAGAAATAAGGGTTCCTCGTCTTTCAATTCTCTATCCGAAGAGCTGTGGACAGCAACAAGAAAAAAAGTGAGATAAGAAAAGAAATATGACTTAGCAGCTTTGTTCTTGTGTTGTTGAAAAAATTTCCAAGGATGCAGATCTATTTACAGATCGAGAAATTTTTCCAATCTTTCTCACAGGCTGACCAATCAATCCATTTTACTATTTCAAATTTATTCTTTAACACTCACTAGAAGAAATTGGAACAAAAGAAGGACACGGCTCCTGTGCAGGTATGTCATTCGTGTGGAGTTTCAAATTTTCCACACTCCTTCCTGCTTCTTCAAGCAGGTTTCCCCAGCCTACAAATTAGTTCGGTATTTCCACAAAGAAAGCCAACTTTGAGCAAACCAACACCGGCGTGCCGGCACCAGAATTTAGTTGCAAAGTGGCTAACTTCCCTTCGATGCACAACGGCGAATGTCTGCGATGATGATCTGGAAACTTCTTAGTCCATGGGACAAATGAATCTCGAGAAGAAAATCTAGTCCGAACAGAAAATTATGAGTCAATTGAAATTTGTTCTGTGCCACTGCCATCATTGGCAATCATGGGCTATTCACGGTATTTTCAGCGCAGCAGCTATTTAATTAATGTATAGCCTTTCAGTATTGAGTTATCCAATTTGTTTTTTTAATTTAAACAACCTTCGAATGACGTTGTTTGGAAGTGCATTCAACTAAATGAACGTACTTGATTTACGTTTTGTTAATAATTGTTCAAGTTTTCATGTAGTTGTTGAATCGAGCTGTTGTAGTGGAAATTTTACGAGGTTCGCTGACGTTTCGCTGCACTTCATTTCGTTGATGAAGACATCGTGCAGCCTTTCATATGAGCACATCGAGATGGTTGTTGTTCATCAATGGTGTGAAAAAGCAGGTGGAAGTGGGTGGAGATTTCGCTAAGCTCTCTTCTTTCTCCTTCAGACTACCGTTTAGCGCGTCGTGAATGTTAATACATTGTTAAAGACACGATAGCGTCTGTTCTACGACCTGAAAGAAGACTAAATTCGATGATCATGCAATCATGGTGTGTGTGTAGCACAATGGTTAGAGGTGCAATATAATACACATGTTTGTAGCTTCCACAACGCCGATTGGGTCAGCTAATCCTCAAACCGTCCGAAGTTGACAAATTGATAATACCCTAATCTTCGAGGACAAATGCACTGACTTAACGCATCGATAGGCTCCCGAAAGTTGTTGTATAGAGCAAGTAAGCAATCATTCACCTCGACAGTAATACCGATGGAGTGAAATGCGTAATGCGCTAGTTAAGAATCGATCATCGCTGAGCTCCTAATGTTTTTGCAACCATTGCTTTATTTCAAATGCAAGAGAATCAGTTAATGTTTTATAATTAGCAGGTATGAGTTTTCTAATTCGTTTATTCCTTCAGCCTTTATTTCATAAGGCCTAACGTCATGGTGGACTTTTCTTCTGAGGAAGAGCTCTGAAGAGCTTAGGAAAGCTACATTGGTATGCAGTTTGCTCCGCCAAGCTTTTTCCCTCACTTTGACCTTCGTTCTTTGGTTTTATAATCCCACGGAGACAACATTTATGTGCTACAAAATATTATTGATGCTTTATAAATTCAGGCTTGGCTTCTCGGCAATCCGAAGGAGTTCACTAATATTTATTTTTTAACGAAGTGCACTTAAGTAATTACCCTGCTTTCCTACTTCGAACCTTAATCGGAAAAGGCCTTTGCTTTCGTGGAAGTTGAACCAAAGCTAAGATATAATGATGAAGCACTCTTGGCCAAGTGGGTGGATAAGTGATAGCGGCCAGCTAGTTCTCCACTATCCTTTAAATTCTCCTCCAATTTGTGCTTGCTACAGAAAGTCTCCAGGGATGTTAAGAATCCATTTGAAGCATTACATAGGTAATCACGATAGAATTTGGTGTCGAAACGTTTTCGTCGTAACTCGTCATGCATCTACGGTGGTCAACGGACTTGGTAAATAACATAAAGGAGAAATTGTACAGAGGGTGGAAAGTGTTATAGTCCGAGTACTATTCTGGCCTCTCAATCCAATTACCGATTGACTGAACTAAGTTCTGACAGTTTTTTCTGGTGCTTTTTATGCGACTTGACACCTTCGCCACGCCGAAAGCATTGTGCATCACCCAAAGGTCCTGCACGATTGGTAGCCGAAGCTGGCTCGAAAAAATATCGTTTCTGAGGTCTAACACTGTAAATATTTGAGGAAAAGGTTATCAATGCGCTCCATCAGAAAGCAAGAATACTGGTTCTGCCTGTCCCCAACGTTCACTCACCTCTAAAACACGAGGAAATAGGCTATTTACAAGATTGTGAAGAGAATCGGTGGGACGAGAATTCTATGACATTCATGAAGAAGGGAAAATCGCTGAGTAGGAGCGGAAACAACACGCGAAATGTTCGAAGACCATTGTGCAGGATGAGTGGGAGGAAGACTAATAGAGTGCGAGAAGTGCTAGGATTCGTGCAGTAGATGTGGTGACGGCTCCTCTAAAAGGAATGAAAATAAAATATGTGTAGGTTCTCTTGGATATGCAAGTATTGAGTAAAAGGATGAAGGATAACGCTCTCGGCGCTGATCAATTCCTGAGGGATGCGCCATGCATTCGCCTTCATTATGCATCGTTGGAGGTGATTGAATGCATATCTGGCCTTTACAATGACTCATGGTGCCATACTGATGTATCAAACCACTCCTGCTACACTCCCTAAATATGTCTGATACCAATCTGCCAAGCCCGGAAGAAAGGAGGGGCTCGGTGTGCCCTGTGGCGCGGGATCGATCCCATCTGCCCTACACAGCACCTCCAACCACTACGATACACGCGCCCCATCATGTACCGAGCAGTTTATTTTTTCCATTTTTTGTAATTTATTGAATTATATAAGAGGGCGTGTGGCGCAGTGGTCGGAGGCGCTCTGCAACACACACGTGGAGTCGATCCCCGCGCCCACGGCCAGCCTTCCATCTCTCCGAGGTCGGCAAATTGGTACCAGGCTTGTCTGGGAGGATAGCAGTACTGGTTCAATACATCGGTAGGCCATTGCGAGTCGTTGTAAAGGCCAGATATGCATCCAGTCACCTCCAAACGATGCTTATTGAAGTCGAATGCATGGCGCATGCGTCAGGGATTGATCAATACCGAGTGCTTTTAGAGCTTTTGTTGGACTATACATATATACATATGTAGAAAGCGAAGCATAGATGAACCGATCATATTGTAAGAGAAAAGTGATTTCAATGAATGAGAACAGAAGTGTCGAGCGAGGATCTCCAGCAAATGAAATTATATTTATCACGAGAATCTCTTGCCGTAATGACAATAAATTCATGTCTCGCGGTATCTTCGCCTAGCAATATCTCCGATATCATTCATAGAATGAAGAACAAGATGGCATTAGGATAAGAATATCGTGATGTAGGAACAAAAAAAAGCGCTACACTAACAGGCTCTAGAGAATTACGTTATAAAGGTTCTGACACAGCTTTTAATAATTCAAAAGACCGACTTTCTAGGAACCTTGGCATAAATAGTTGAAGTATTTATTTATATGATCTTATAAACTGATCTTTTTCGTCCCACTCGTAACAGCACGGCTCTGAGCAAGGGGAAATCGCCGAAACGTCAGCCATCGTCCAACAACACCAACAGCAAAAGCAACAACAGCAACAACGGAGACCTATGCCAACCTCGCATCGGCTAAGTAAGATCAATTTATAAGACCATATAAATAAATTGACACAGTTTTGTTGAATTTGGACCCATGTTTTTTTTCATTTAACGTTACGACAAGGTGTGCCTTATTATCCTTCTCCGATCTGCATAATGGAATCCCTCTCCAGAGAATTCCCACAGAAGTGTTGGCGGAATCTGAAATTTCTTTCGATTAACTCAAATAAGACCGAATCCACGTCAGAATGAGTTTCGAGTATTGAAGACATCTGGTCAAAATCAATCAAAGAAGTGCCGTTCCAAAACAACCAAAGCCTCCTACTCTTCTAGCAAAATTCCTGATTGGAAAGATTATAATGAGAATAAAAAAATCGCTCCAGGAAATTTCCTTTCACGGTAGGTTCGATCCACGAAAACTCGCTTTTGAAAAAGAGGGAAACCGTGGGAAAAATATGAGAGCTCATTGGCACGCCATATTTAACGTCGAACGACAAGTGGATAAACAATAAAATATGTGTTAAATAATGAGTGATAAGTAAGTAAGGGGAATAAATGGTTTTGTTCCAGTCCCAGGCTCTCCACTTGTGACCCATTCACTCTAGAAAGGAGTCTGCAAGAAAAAAGCCTTTTGGAATCTTATCTGCGAGATCCGGAGGTCAAGAAGAAATTTTCTTGCAGAAGCAGGCTGTGCGATCCTTCGTGGTCACTTATTACAAAATGCATCGTCGTATACTTGTTGGAAAAACATTCCAATAAATGCTCTAACGCGTTACTCTGTTCAAATCGTCGCTAGGCTTAAACAAGTTTATGCGGATTACTGCTTGTTACCTTACTGTAGCTTTTGTCGAATACGAACAATCATAGACATCGGCGAAGAGAAAATGAACTTGTCAGTGCTCGTTGGGAAAAGCAGTGGATTCATCCTATCTGCAGAACTAATGTTACCGCTGCCCTACTATGAGTATCCAATTCTATCCCACTTTTCTGTTTTCTAAGCTCTGTTACAGGCGCGTGTGGTGCAGTGGTCGGAGGCATCCTACAACACACACACATGGGATCGATCCGCGCGCCCTAGGTTCACCAAGCTTCCTATCCCTTCGGGGGTCGGCAAATTGGTGCCAAACTTGTCTAGGAGAAAAGCAGCCAGTCATTCTAAAGGACAGGTATGCATTCAATCACCTCCAAACAATGCTTAGTGAAGTCGAATGCAGAGCGCATCTCCTAGGGAATAATCAACGCCAAGAGCTTTATCCTTTATTTTTTATTTTTAAGCTCTGTTTCTTGTTTTATGGGAACGCGCAAATGAAATAAGTCTATTTGCTCGTTGTTTATTTTTCGCAATATTCTTTCACTGTGGTATTTCTCAATGGCTACAACGGAAGCCAGTATCGAAACAGAGGAAGAATATTGTGGAATTCCGTCGAGATCTCCATCCGCTTCAAAGAGGAAAAATTTCTTTAGCCTCTAAGTAGCTTTATGGCCTCTTATAGGGCAAAATTGAATAGAGCGTTTTTTATCAAATTTGTCAACGGCACTTATAACAGCATTTCCTACGTGGAAAGTGATTTTCTCCTTTTGTCCGCCCTATTTCTCATAATTATGACCGTCTTGCCATCGGATAGAGAGCACTATGCAAGCACGACTATATTAGCCTGTTATTTTATGCTTCGTTGCTAGTGTAGACCCCTATTAGCATCCCTAAACAATTAGTTGATGAATGTTTTCAAGTCGTATATGAGCTCGCCCTTCTTTCAGTTGTACGGCAACAAACGTGCAATCGAGGAGCCTGAGAGTGTCGTCTTCTCATCGAACGTGTTGAATTTCGTAGAACATCTACCGCGCTAAAGTCAAGTATCTTTTAATCTTTGAGGAGAAAAAAAGGTTTTTACGTTAGGAGTTTTCGCGGGGTAACCGAAGATGAAAAAGAATGTGCCTAACATGACTACGTAATGGATAAAGGATAAAGCTCTCAGCGTTGATCAATTCTTTTAGGGATGCGCCATGCATTCGACTTCATTAAGCATCGTTTGGAGATGATTGAATGCATATCTGGTCTTTACAATGACTCGTGGTGGCCTACCGATGTATCGAGTCAGTGCTACTGTCCTCCCGGGCAAGTCTGGTACCAATTTGCCAACCCCGGAGGGATGGAAGGCTTGGTGGGCCATGGGTGCGGGGATCGATTCCACTTGTGTGTTGCAGGGGTGCCTACGACTACTGCGCCACACGCGCACTTTG
This sequence comes from Angiostrongylus vasorum, assembly GCA_018806985.1. Taxonomy (NCBI): domain Eukaryota; kingdom Metazoa; phylum Nematoda; class Chromadorea; order Rhabditida; family Metastrongylidae; genus Angiostrongylus; species Angiostrongylus vasorum. The sequence continues at coordinate 609,142 of JADANN010000359.1, read as the reverse complement.
ATCTATGACTAAGGAGGCTGCGAAATTGAAATTTATTACCAAGAATAAACAGAAGAACTTGTAATAATTCATAGAAATCCAGCGCCATATTTCCTCGTTCTAGCTCGCAAAACGTTGATTCAGTTTACACGTGTGACGAACAAGTTGATATGTGCACAAAGTTGCCAATTCAGAACCGATGCAATTTGTCCAGGTTTCGTGAAACGTCATTATCTAAAAAAAAAGCAGAAGAGGAAACTCCTAGGAGATTGTTCGTAAACGTCGTTCTCTTTTTTGCGACTAGGAGGAACAGAATGTTTCATGCAATGTCAAGTTGGGAGTCAACCATTTCACGACTACATCTTGATTTCAGTTCGCTCATCAAGTGCTCTCTAATAAAGCGCTGTCCGATAAGCCAGCCACGCGGAAATGGCAGGTGTAATGAAAGAGTTGAACGTTTTGTATTGTAACAACTATTTAGTGCAAAAGGTAGACCAAAGCTAGTCTATTTCAATAAATTTACGTAGACGCGCAACTTTCTCATCACATAACACTTTCGTGTCCTTTTTTAGTCAATCGGTGGCCTGTCGAACATACATTTAGTGCTGGAGCTGGTCCACGGATGGGTATTCTCAGCAATACTTGCAAAAAGCCGCTTTGTGCGCTGGAATGGATAGGCGGATTTAAAAAACATGGAAGAGAGGCAATGAAATATTTCAACTACCACACAAAATCATGCTTAAAGAACACCACCATACACGAAGGTTAGATCACCAGTAAGAGGTACCACTGAACGCGGAAACACATACAGGAGAATATAGCGGAGGTGTAGAAGCAAGAGCGACATGGAAAAAAATGTGAGAAAAGCAAAAAAATAAACGATAATTTTGAAAAACCAGTGTGTCGTGTCTTTTGCATGGACTTATGGACAGTACTCCTTGACTTCAATGCGCATCTCAATTGCATTCCAGTACATGTGCTCGTGAAAGGGTTAGTCACATAGCAGTCGTAACCAAACTAAAAAGGAATTCCGCATTTTCACCCAGAAAAGTGGCAACCAGTGAAATGTGCACCAAAACAAAGCCTGTATAGCACGAAGAAAAGGGCTATCTGAAAGCAAATTCATGGGATGAATCGTCTGGAATGGTTTAGTCGCAAGACGACAGACCTCGCTAAAGTTCCTTTGGATCGTTGATTGCTTATTATAAAGAAATGGGAGCGTCCATTTATACCTGCCTTGGAATTACAACCGTAACAATCTTATTCAATCAGTAAAATGATAAGAATATTATAGTAAATTCCTTGCTATCCTTCACAGCCACGAACCATCCAGACAAGTTTTTTGCTCATCCCACATGATGATATTGCAGTCAGAAAAGAATTCTTTCAGCGAATGAATCCATGAGAATACAGCAACTAATTCAACACTCTTAGTGAATGACTAGAGATGAGCACAATTTCTCCTTTTGCAGTGCGAAAAGCTTAGATACGTCCATTTCTCTGTATCGCGAACATGGTAATACTTTGGAGGCCATGTGCTGTGCAGTTCTATTAAATGCTGTGCATGTCGGTTACAATACAAAACACATCTGTTCCTGGACCGTCTACGTAATGCGTGTCCAAGTAGCACGAATTTGATAGAGTACTTCGACGTTAGCGCCCTTTTTTACAAATGTGCCATCCTCGGACTCCTTATACAACACGAAGGGCACATAGACGTGTATGGCCTCTTACTCATGGCCGTCCTAAAGGAATGCCTGAACTGCTTAATCTTTAGATGGTTCGGGAATTACTTCGCACAAATGAGAGGGTTGGCAAAAGCACAGCGACTGTCCATTGTTTTCATGTCTAGAATAGAAGCACCAATAACCGATCTCAGGCCGTTACTCTACTGCGGATATATAGATGATTATTTTGTCACCTGCTCCACACGAGAGGAAACTGACAAATCTTTTGAGCTATCCAATGAATAGTGAGAGTACATTAAGTTCACCCGGCAGAAACCGAAAGAGGACTTGCTTCCAATTCTAGAAGTTCAAACTAACCTATTTGAAAACGGCTGCATCACTAAGTGGTACATCAAAGACATGAAGGTTCATTACCTCTCCTCTTACCTCTCGCACTACAAAAAGCGCACCTGTAAGAATTATGTTTTAAGCAGCTACCAGTGTGTCCATAGTATGTGAGCAGAATGAAGAATCCCTGAAATTAACGTAGCAGATAGCCTTTTCCGATGGCTAAGAAACTGAAGCTTCTTGGGAGAGATTTAGAGAACAAACTAAGGCCCCAAACGATAATTCAACCAAGGATAAAATACCGCTTATCCTGCCCTCTATTTCCAACGAAAGAAGTGCAGCTGTAAAACGTTGCTAAAAAAAGTGCCGGTCTAGAGATTTCGGTAGCTGACTAGTGACTAAAATATCACCAAGCACTTTAAGACGCCAGCTAGTTCATAACGACGTGTGTGACCATCTGTGTGCAACGCACAACTGAATGATTTGCCCCTAGCGGTAGAAACGGTGATTGCATTAGTTCAGGCACGGTGTAGCCTAATATCTTGTAAAGCTTGCGGGCCGAACATATTGGACAAACGAGTTTGAATGAGAACTCCACTAGGCAGGCTTAGGAGACAAGGGCATATCGGGGGAAGATTTCGAAGCAATAGTCACTATCCTCGCACAGGAATCCAAAACTTCAGCACACAACGCTCTCAAAGAACTTTGGATAGATCCCAAGAATCAAAAAAATGAACCCTAAAGAGGAATGCCTTATCATCATGTGTGATCTAATACAATGATAAAGACCTATATTTTAATGTGAGAGAGGCACAACATGCTTCCATGTGAACTCTATGCATTTGGCCCTGTTTTTTCTGTTTTACTTATGTTTCGCTAACTAGATTGCAGTCAATTTGATCTTTCCAAGTCCTAAAGAAGGTGAAATCCGCCGGAACGTCAGATTTTTTTTTGAATAAGGAGTAAGGTAATAATCTCGTATGTGCTTATCAAGAGAACAGCGAACTATTGAACAATGTCGTAGAAAATCCGCATTGTGAATTACAGGACACATCATCCAGGTGCAATGAGTGCGTGGAATTCAATCCCGTAGTCGCAGTGTCAATCCACCCCTTAAAACTCTTCAGGGAGCACTGTTGAGCTCAGAGACTGAGCACAGAGTAATGGTTTCACTAGTGACTTCTCTGAAAAGCTTGTCATTTGTAAATGACACCAACATGAACTAATTACTATTCCGACAACTCTTCGAAACCCAGAACAGCCCAAAACATCACACTGATCTGGTCGTGCAGATCTTGGGTTTCTAAACAGTTCCCGAACATGCACTCTCTCAAAAATCAACAGGAAAATGCCTCTGGAGTTAAAAGTTAACTACTTAATAAAAAAAATCCAACCACAAATGAAGTTAGTCTTTATGGCAACGAAATTAGTTGGAACAACGTGCATGTAAATGAGAAACTGCAAAAATGGGGTGTAAAACCAAAACAGTCATTTTCTAAGCGAATTAGCTAATAAGAAGAAACTGAGTTAGACTTTAAAACCATTCATGATTTAGAAAATAGCAGTTCATTTGCTGATGAAGTTCTTCAGCAAATTGCCGTAGATGTCACATCCAAGATGGGTGCTTCGAATCCAAGCGCAACTTTTTAAGATGTTTAATAGCTCAAAAAAATAGGCCGTATCACCTCAGTGATGGCTCATAAATTCTGGATGGAAAATGTGGCGTCAATTTTTTGTGTTAAAGTAAGTCATTCGGCCGACTTCACTCTCATCTGAGTTGGTAGTATGACTTCATTTCATTACTGCTTCCTGGATATTCTCCCTGCTGCCCTTAATTGCGTGGATCTATCCGGGAAGCTTCCACCATTCCATTCTGTTCGTTTAGTCTAATTAAGTGCTTGTTGGTGCACATGATTTTGAAGAAACCTTTACCATTAGCAAGTCCAACCTTAGATTTTGTAGATGCAGAACAGACTCCCATTATAGTCACTGTCAGTAGAACCTACACTTCATTCCAGCAGTTGTCACAGAACATCAATTTCTGCAACTACAAGCCTGAAAGCTATGTAAACATAGAATCACTTCTTATTTCTGAATCATGCCGAGTTAGCCATTGCTTATTGTCGAGTGACTTGTACGGTCGCCCATAAAATTCCCACTTTCCCTGTCTCTTGCCAGGAGTATCCATTGAGTTCTTGTCGATCAAGGGAGACGAAGAGCATCCCACTTCTGATATGGTTCCTTTTTTACCATCTTTGGTAGAAGATAGTTATTCAAAAAAAACAAGGATAAAACTATCGGCGTTGATGAATCCCTGAGGGATGCCACCATGCATTCGACTTCATTAAGCATCCTTTAAAAGTGTTTGAATGCATATCTGGGCTTTACAATGACTCGCGGTGGCCTACCAATGTATCGACGCAGTGCTGCTATCCTTGCAGACAAGTCTGGTACCAATTTGCCGACCCTGGAGGGACGGAACGCTTGGTGGGCCATGGGCGTAGGGATCGATCCCATGTGTGTTGTAGAGCGCCTCCGACCACTACGTCACACGCACCCTCTATTTTTCTATTTATGCTTTTGAAATCATCTATTTTTTTGCCTGTATGGTGTTTGATTTTACAAGGGTGCTTTGAGCCGCGCTTCAAGATTTGCACAGATACCAAACAATTTCCATTCCCATTTTGGTGCATTTCAGTTTTCATACAAGGCTTTTTGAAAGTGGAAATAACTGGCATTAAATTTAAAGGGCTAACTATTTTATATACACGACACACCCCTCCCACATATGAGGAGAAATGGTTTCGAGAGAAGCTGAAAATAAGTGACACACCCTAAATTCCAGTGTTTGGTTGCCCGCTGAAGCCAGATTTTTCTAACTGCTATGGAACGCTTCTCAGTAAATAGCGTTGTTGCCGTCACAAGGCCATACGAATGAACTAAATATTGCTCATTTCGCCGCTTCGATACGTTTCAGACTCGTTTATTCCAACGAGATGGAGATGTTTTCGAAAAAACTAAGAATAGGCTCTCGAAAAGTTTCGTTTGGTTTTTGCAGTTCTGGTATTCAAATTGTTCCCGTTTAGGGTAACAGACAAATTCTTCCGGAAACCACTAGTACTTCTAGCATCCTCGGACTAGTCCACTATTATATCATGCCGGCAATTTTTAAACGTCCCTACTTTGACGCCAGTTATTTGTCATTTGGACGCCCATTTTTATTACAACTTGGGTTATAACTAAATCCGTGTGAACAACACTTCTACTTACACCTAATTCTTTGTCGCGTTTTCCATGAGCTGATATCCCATCCCGACCCAATTGCCACTCCTAGCAAACGATTCCGCCTGTTTGATGCACCTTTCGCACTACAGTTCGGTTCTCTCGTGTCATCACCGACATTGTTGTTTTCTACGCTCCCTGTAGGCTCTTCCGCATTACTTTTGGAACATTTTGAATACTTATGTATGGTAAGAGAAATACTGGTCCACCGTACAACTAAGGCGTTACCGGAATTCAGCAGCCGATTTTGCAGCGTCTATTTACAATTGTGGTTTCTTTACACCTATTCCATAAGATAACCATGACCCATAGAAAACAGGCTTTCTTCTGTAGGAGTTTAAAGTTTTCCTAAAGTGCTCCTCTCATTTTAGGCTTTGTTGTAATCTCAAATCTTCGAGGAAAAAGAACCAATTCAAGCCCTCAAAGGATCTGAGGAGAGTGTGGCAAAAGCTAACATAGTAAAGCATCACAACGTCCCACTGGAAAGAGGACGAGGTTTGGTTGGTTAGGCTATTTAGAAACTTGATTCCAGAAATTACATTTTGTTGCCTTTAAAAAATCACGATTTCATTTCGGTAGAGCAAGAAAAAGAAATAGAAAAGCTTTTATCTCTTTTTGCCAAGTGCACCTATGCATTTCACTATTCTTTGTTTCAATAGATAAAGTCAACTGCAAGCTGAGATATGCTTACTGAAGGTCGAAAGGCTAAATTATTTCCGAGCGCGTAGGGACAAACTCAGACCCAAACCACGATAGTCACTCTGTTGGCTGCTCTTTTCACTCGCAACGGTTCTTAGTTCCGAAACAAATCCGTTTGAAAACCTGTTTTCAGTGTTTTATTAGGTGTAGAAAACAGCTCTCTGGTCCGATTCCTAGCACAGTGGTTTTCAGTTCTTAAGATCGACTTTCTATTAACCTCGGCATTGAATTATAAATCTGCTGTTCTCTTTTTTTTACAGCAGTCACGAGGTTGTTATTCAGCACACCTTTAGTTCCTTACAAATATAACACATGCAACACAACGATAGCTTACGTTTCGGTAGTATCGCCTTTTTAAGAGCCTGGAAAGGTGCATTAATACGCAACTTACCAGGTCAAACGCTTCAACAGCACATAGAGAAAGATGGAAATCCGAAGAATAATTACACGATTCCAGGCTTCTCGAAATATCCACCTTTTTTGCCTGCCTTCCAGCGAGGAAGAACAGCCGCTCAGAGTCGCATATGGTTGATGACTGCACCACCCCACATCAAAAATCAGTTCTGAGAAACGGGGCTAGATCACGCGTTATTTCAGGGCATTCTTCCCTGCTATTCATTCTCGGATTTTTGGAATTTATCCAAAAACCCTCCAGAACTTTGCGCGTTGGTGTTTTAGTCTCTCGTGCGACGATAGCAACTAATTCGCTGGTCTCCGCTTCAAGAAATCACAGATAGACGAACTTTGCTAGGGAGTCAAAGTACGGTTGGTAATGCACCAAGAAAATCTAGGGTCACCGTGATAGGGGGGTATAACAATACCTGAGAGTGCGCGTTCGCTTTTAGAATTGGGCCCAAGTTTTGCACCATCACAACCCATTTCTAAAAAGATTCTGCGTAGGATAGCATGCAACCTTTATGAGCTCCAAAATCGACTCCGCTATCAGGCTAAAGAAGAAACATCAAATAGAGGTGAAAACAAAGAGGCGGCGTCACTACCACCATCTCCTTTCCCTAGAACGTTTTTTAGACAGCAGAACCCCAACGACGGAACTGACACAAAATTCCGCATGTTTTCGGACGCCGTTCTCAACACTCTTAATCACTATCGCGATAGATGATTTATCTCTCACCTTACAGCCTCACAAAAAGTGTGGCATGCGAGAAATTAGAGATTTAATAAATTCAAAGACCATTAGGCTATCAGCTAGTGATAAGGGGGAGAGTTCCTACTTATTCCCCGCCAGCTAGATGTTAAGATAACTGAGGAACATCTTAATGATGTTGCCCTTTATCGCCCATCATCTGAAACGGAACACAAAAGTCAATACCGAAAACTAAATTTCGCACTTTAAAGTCAGTAGACCAACATGCCCCCATCCTATACCTACTTATTAAAACACATAAGTTGGTATCACCTGATGATCTTGCATCAACTAATCCGTCATCATTTAAGGTTAGACCAATCATCAGCTGTGCAGACTGGTCAACGGATAGGATAACCTGGTTTCTAAGCCTAATACTAATCCAGTTGCTTAAGCATTTTCCAGCTCACCTCACAAAAACCCAAATGTTCCTAGAACGCCTACGTAACGCGTCTCCTAATAACGCGTACGTGATGGAGTCTTTCGACGTTACCTCATGGTTCACCAACGTATCGAATAACTCCACAATGCAAGCCATCTGCGAACTTGTTGAACATGAAGGAAGAATAAATATGCATGGCTTGTCCATCCAGCAGCTAATGGGTCTCTTAAACGAGTGCCTAACCTACTCGATTTTCAGATGGTCTGGGAAATACTTTGCGCAAATAAGGGGGTTGGCAATGGGACAGCGACTGCCACCAAGCCTTGCCATTGCGTTTATGTCTAAAGTAGAAGCCCCCCGTTCTCGGTCTCCGGCCACTACTCTACTGCAGGTACATAGATGCTTGTTTTATCATCTTCTCTACTCAGAAGGAGATGGACAAATGCTTTGAATTAAATGAGCAGTCTGAGCATGTTAGATTCACTCGGGATAAACGAGACCTAGCTTCCATTGCTTAATGTTCAAATCAACTTATCAAGTAGCGGTTATATGACAAAGTGGTGCCGAAAACCAAGTAACAAAAACATCCTGGTTCATCTCCTCTCTTCCCACCCTTGACACACAAAGAGGGCGCTCGTGAGAAACATGTTTCGAACGGCCACCTCTGTGTGCACAAGTAGGGGAACTAAAGGAAGAATCGCGCGACTTGGCTCGGGAAATAGCCAACTCCAATGGCTACGAAATAGTAACCCCACGAGGTAAGTTTAGAAGGAGAGCAACTCCCCAAAACAAAGGGTTTGGCCGAAACAAAATCCCGTTTATCTTGCCCTTCGTTAGCGATGAAATAAGTGCAGCGATAAAGCGATGCTTAAGAAGGGCAGATCTAGAGAAATCGGTAGCGATAGTTGAAATACCACCGGATACTCCACGTCGTCAGTTAGTTCGTTACCGCCTGTACGACCGTCTATGCGAAACACCAAATTGCGTAATTTGCCCTTATAGCAGGGACGGTGACTGCATGAGTTCAGGTACGATATACTTGAACTTTTGTAGTACTTGCGGAGACGAATATATCGGCGAAGCGGGCAGACATTCATGTATCCGCATAAAAGAACACCTAGATGGCAAACGAAAATCAAAACAAGGCACGCCAATAGGCACGCATGGGATACAAAAACAGTGGAGAAGATTTTGATGTAAAAGTCGCTATCATCGCACGGGAGACCAAAGCACCAACATGCAATTTTCTCGAGGCTTTTTGGATAAATTCCAAAAATCCGAGGCTGTTCTTCCTTGGTGGAAAACAGATAAAAATGGTGGGTTTTTCGAGAGTCGGTGATCGTGTATAATTATTGTTCAGATTTTCATCTTTGTGTTTACGTTGTTGAAGCGTTTGACCTAGTAAATTACATATTAGTGTACCCTTCCAGGCTCTGAAGAAGGCGATACTGCCGAGACGTCAGCTACCGTTGTGTTGTGTGTGTTATATTGGTAAGGAAGTAAAGGTGTGCTGAATAACAACCTCGCGATTGCTGTAAAAAAAGAGACAACAGATTTACATTGGTATTCGATGGACAAGCTAATGATGGAATAGAAAAGTTCATACAAAAACAAGCAACTTAAACGGTTGCAAAGGAAATGTTTGTGAACCCCCCAGACCATTGCCCTAACAGAAAAAAAACTAGTTGTTCAACACTTTATTTACTGCCTGTTATTTTTTCCATGGTGGCAGAGGCAAAGGACAACCAAATGATGCTGAAATGATTCACTCTTTTTTCTTCAATGAGCAAACACGAAGTTGGTGTTATAGCATTTATAAGCACGCGATAGCCGACGTTCCAGCAGTTTCGCCTTCATCAGAGCCTGGGAGGGTCAAATTGACATGCGGTCTACTCAGACAAACACTTTCATAACCCTAGCAGATGAAACTTAGCACATAAATTACACCCATTGTATCATTCGTTGTAAGTCTTCCAGTTATCTGGTGGAGCGCAGCCTCAGAGACTTTAACATGGGTGAACAATGTGCCCTGGGTCAGAACATAGAATCAGGCTGAGGTATGGCACGAGGTCACGCGTGATAACACGACACTCTCCCCTGGCGATTCATTTTCGGATTACTGGAATTATTTAATTTCCATTATTTCGTCGTCCATTTTTTATTAATTCCAGTAATCCAAAAATGAACCATAAGAAGGAATGTCATGTGATCACACGTGAGCTTGCGCCATACCTTAGCATGATTCTTTGATCTGACCCAGGCACATTCCTTGCCCATATAGGGACTAATTGCGCCTGCTATCCAGCAGTTAACTGGAAGGGTTACAACGAATAAAACGATGGGTGTTTAAAAGAAGCTGTTTATTATGCGGATGCAAATTTATGCGTTAAGTTGTCTGCCGTTGTTATGAAAGTGTTTGGCTTAGACTGCATGTCAGTTTGAGCTTTCCAGGCTCTGAGGAAAGCGAAAGCGCCGAAACGTCTGCTGTTGTGTGCTAATAAATGCCACAATACCAACCTCGTGTTTGCCCATGGAAGAAAAACAGCACATTATTGTGATCAATGTCAAGGTTAATAGAAATCGTTCGTGGGATTCTGAAATATTTGCAAAACTTTGACCTCAGACCAGAAAAAAACTGATTGTAAGGAGAAGAAAGGCCTGTGGTGTTTCCGATCAATATTTTTCCAAGTTCTGGGAAATCGGATGAATGACTCAGTTTTGTGGTGCACAGCTGTGTTGATGTTCGCGTTGCCTCGACGATGAAACTGGTCGGTCACCCGCCGAGGAACTCTGTTCGGTCGCTTCCAACTCGGTTCTCCTCACTGGCGGATTCCTCCGCCGACCTAGGTCTAAAGACACTAGTAATTATAAACAAGGATGTTTGAAAAAATCATATGGAAACATTCAAGTCAACTCGGATTTGGATCCTGGGCTCTGATGAAGACGGAGGTATCGAAACGTTAGCTGAATAAACCCTGTTATCAAACTTTGTAAGCTCAACAATTTAAAGATATTCATGCCAGTAATGAGTGTACTATCTCACGAACTAGCTAAGCCCTTGCTTTTTAAATAACATTGTTTCCTTTCTGTTTCTAGGACTTTTCAATCGTTCTTTCTTTTGTATTCTGCTTACGCTCGCCGAACTGAGGATGTCACACATACATCTCCCCAGTTCAAGTCTATATATAGGAATTTTGCCTGTCATAATGCTCTTTATATAGACATCGCTTTTCAAAATGAAGGAATAAAAGTGTAAAATATCTTCTTGGACCTGGAAACACCTCAGCAAAAATCATCTACAACACAGAGGTTCCGCTGAGCCTAACATTACTACATGATGATTACGTTACCAGAAACTTGTCTTAAACCTTATTATGTTCTTATTTCTTATTTTTTTTACTATCATTATTATTCTCATTAGGAACTTATAGAGGCTTAGAAACTTGGAAATATTTGAAATAAATCGCCAGCGTTCGCTATTCAGGAAATTTCCCAGGGTTCCATCGTCGACACGCGATAACATACCTTCCCATTGATTTCATTCATCTATTACCTTCGCATCTATGGTCGCAATAATACCGATGACAATCGTATTACTGACAGCGCAGGTGAGGTGGTAGCACAAGCGCCGTCCCGGTTGCTATGAGTACCGGATACTACCACTGCATATTCCATAAACAGGTCATTTATCCGGTCAACTGAGGCAGTGCTTGCTTTCTTGTTATTAATTTCAAGACCTCCTTTACCAGAAAGCTTTAAAAAATACTTTCATACATAACAAACTATTACGTCATGCATATAGCCCAGGCATCACAGCTTTTCTCTTACACCTTTCGTTGACCAGAGATTCTGGATCTTTTTTATAAGCTCGTCTTAATCGTCAGTGATCCAGATAACAAAAAATTCATTCACTAAAAGACGAAGATTCCAGTGAACGCCTAACAAGAGCGCTTCTTCTGTCCTGAAATGGAACCAAGCCACTTACGCCAGCGTTTGTTTACCTTTGCATACGTCAATAGCGTGCGCTGGAGCACCACCATACTACACCTTACGGCTAGCACCCCTCAGCTGCCTTGGTGAATCCTTTACAGTTTGCACGAAGACACACCGAAAAAGCAAGGAAGAAAAGCCGCTTCTTTCCAAAAGATTTTTTCTTTCTTTGAAAGCACTTGTAAGTATCTACTGTCGATTTTCGCATCCCTTTTTCTTTTTTTTGTTTTAAGTGACCCGATACAAGACATTGCTGCTACCCCTATGCATAAAAAATGACATGTAAATGACTTATGAAGCATTCCATTTTCTTAACAAACCTCTTTGGCCATTTCCATTCGATAGATGAAATCTTTCGTTTTTTACAACAATGCTTGTTCAAATTAACATTTGAGGGTTTTTTTGGGTTTTAGAGCTGCTTGGGAAGACCCTTAAGTTTCTGGATTCTACAATCATTTATCAGTAAGATTTCTTGGTATGCAGACTTTGATAACGACTTCAAAAAGGAAGCTGAACGCTGAAATATTCGAAAGTGCTGTAGGAAATTGATAAACGAGCGTGGTGGTTTTCCACACTTGACATTGGATGTTTGAGAGCCTCAGTTTATCATTGCGAGTCGTGCGTGCTTCATTTTGATTTTTATTTGAGCGATATTTCTCTCACTTGATAAGTTTCTCCCACTACAAGATAAAGAAACGCCTTGTTGAACACCTCAAAAATTCCATGAAAGGAGCTTCGCAAATAAAAGGTCTTCCGCCTAGCCGCTAATTTTCTGCATTGGTAGGTTTTCTTTACAATTGCTGGTGTTCATTTCATGTTTGCTACAATTTCTGCTAGACATTCTGGGTTGCTTAGATTGGATAATCACCGCTATGGAACACGGTACTTCTACATCCGGAAACGCTAGCATGCCTTTGCCATGCTTGTTTCCATAACATATTTAGGACCCTTGTCAGCCTGATTCCAAAAAATTCCGGAAACGGTGCCTTCCACATAATTAAGCCCTCCACTTCACGAAGGATGGGTGGAGTTCCCAAAAAGTAAGCCTTATTCTATATCGCAGTTCGAAACTCTCTTGCTACAATGTGAGGAATTACTGAGGACAAGGGGACTTGTTTTACCCCTTATGAACTCCATGTTATTAGGGGCCGATCACTTAGTTCCTTTTGTAAGCTATCGATCGAATGCAGATAAGGCGTTTTCTGAATCATCAGTGAAGGAATTTGGGCGACGGAAGCGCTCAGCAGTGCCGGTGATTGTAGCGATTGGTCGTTTTTTTCACTGCCTTCTCAACTCTTTCACATTGTATTTAAGCACTGACTACCTAATATTCACCATATTTGGTCTATATGGGACTAATCGAAATCTTTTGATGATTCATTTATCGGGTTGAAACTTCTACGTTTTCCATATTTTCAAAAAGAAAATGCGAAGTAACACAGTTTGTCTCAAACATTGAAATTGTCAAGCACCACAGTAGCACCGCTATTGGAACGTGTGCAATCACAGAATTTAAAGTCCAACAGTTTAGGAAACTGGATTTGATTATGTTAAGAGTCCATTCACGACAATTCGGAAGGGTAACCCGAGGAACTCTACGAATAGACATGCTTCTACAAAAACAACATCGGCATCAATTCGTTCTTAGTTAGTGATATGTGTCATTGACAAATCTCCTACGATGTACCAGCTTTTCTGCAGAGGTGTTGATGCCGCTGTTTCATATGTTCCTTTCATTTAATTCACACCGATCTACTGAACTTAAAGAAATCGCGGTCATTTAGGTGTTCTGTGATGTAATCTTCGTGTGTAATATGTTTTCTTTCCAGCTGTCTTTCTAACCCTTTTTAGATGAAAACAACTATCACGAGAGAGATGAGCACCTGACTTCCTGTTCAACAGAGTCCGCTTAAGCGAGTATTACTTATATTCATTTTGGTGAAGGAATTACGGTTATAAGTTCTTTTCTACAGCTGTAAATCTCGCCTAACGATCATTTCCAGTTGTTTTGAGTTGTTTTTGAAGTTTAAAAACTTCTGGATGTGAATTTGGAGTAAAATTTTCTGGATAATAAAGGCTGTGAGAATTTTGAGGAACCTATGCAGTCGTCGGAACTGGTGGCGACGATGTGACCGATGAGGGCAATATGGCTGATCCGTTACTCTGCCTTCGCAACAGCACTATCGCCATCGCCATATGGAACATCGTGAGTGACATTGTGGATTTTCCAAACATTCATTTATTTTTCGACTTACCCCGTGTAAGCTGAACAATTCAAGGAGATATTTCTTCATTTTTTCATTTTCACACCTTTTTCATTTTTCAGTCTCATTAATTCATTTTTTTCATTTTGAAATACATTTTTCAGTAATTAAAAATCAAGCTTTACTTTGCCGCAATCTTATCTTTCCGTTTTAGTCGTTCTTTGCTCTGAAGAGCGCAAAAATGCTTTAACAAGGTCATCCATCGTTAAAGAAATGTTCTGAACAAAACATAACCCCCTATTTATGTGTTCTCAGGAACTGCCCTTGTTGAGCTGACGCGAGGCTGGTATAAGTTCTTGTTGTTGTTGCTGTTCTTGTTTGATGGGTAACGTTTCGGCTACTCCGTCTTCCTCAGAAACTGCACTTATTTAATGTAACAATAGTCTTAGAATTCGGTGAAAAATCTGTAGCATTAGTAAAGATCTAACATATAAATGAACTTCATATTAATCAAAAATTGCTTACCGAGATGTTCGAGTGGGACCACCCGTGTTGTTCAAGTGAGATGACGAGCGGGACCAATCCAGACTAAAAAATCAATTTGAAACAAGGTGCCAAGTAACGTGTGATGGTGGGCCATTCGTCTTTCCTGTTCATCTTTGAATTTTTGAAATTGATCCAAAACGTCTCACGAGTCTTGCAGCGCGTTGATGTTTTTGATTCTTGCGCTAGGATCCGGACATTCACTTCAAAATCATCACCACTGTGCTTTTGTGCCCTATAAGTACCTCTTTGACGAATTTTAACTTTCCCATATAGGTATCCTTTAATGCGGACATGAAGTTGTCTATCCGTTTCCCCTATGTGTTCATCGCAGCGTGACTTACTTGAGATCTAGTATACTCTATCTAAACTCGTGCAATCCCCCATACAGTTTTCTGAGATGCACAAACGATCACAAAGGCGACTGCGAACTAACTGAAGGCATAGTGTGTTCGGTGGGAGATCAATAACCGCCACATAATTCTCAAAACCACTTTTTTTTTAGGCACCTCTTAATGGCGTAACCTATTTCGTTTGATATGATGGGTAGCCTGGAAAGAATCCCTGCCTAGGTTCGAGGAATTATTTTGGGGAATGACCCTACCCTTTGACGTGACCCGCGTGGCTTTTGTTTCGTAGCCATTGAAAATAGCTATTTTTCGTGCCAAGTTTAGTGATTTCTTCCTCACCTCTTCTCCTGTGCACACATTTTTAGTCGTCCGGTGCATGTTTTTGGTGTGGCTTTTTCACGTGTGAAGGATGAGGGGAGAAGTAGTGTGCCAGTGTATTTTCACTATTTGGTTTTCCATGCCGCTTTGTTATCTAGCCACTTTCTGAAAGCTTTACTGGAACGTTTAAGAATGGAAGCCATTTCTCGGTTGGTTTTTCTCGCGTGAATTTTATGTGGCTTGACTCTGTATTTAACAATTCAAAGCACTCATCCATCTGTCCTTGTGTAGAGAAGACGACGAAGCAGTCGTCTATGCATCGACAGTAGAGTAAGAGTCAGCGCTATCAGCGCCAGCGTTAATGCTAATTTTGCGCTGTGTTTTTTGTTTACGTCACATTATTTTTTGTAGCCTTAATTTTCCTTATGTGCGCTCAAATCATTCGTGATTATTATGCATTCCTTTTTCCGCATATCCCCTACATATAAGGGAGTATAATAGTTGAAAATGTGTTGTTAAACTAGTATGAGTTCAGGTTTACTCTGTGGTTCAAATGGGTGTGATGGGTTGGCAGACGAAGGAAGTAAGAGATCGACAGTGGGAATACGAGGGTCGACAACTGCCGGCTACTGGAGCGTGAGTATTCTATTTTCTTAGACTTTTCAATGAGCCTATCAACATCGTTGCGATGTAGAGCCAAATCCACATTCATCTCGTTGATAAATTTATTGTATAAGTCGACTCGAGAGATGTGGACAGCGCAGCGGTAAAAAAAGGCGTGCAATACATGCATAGTCGCTTGTTCTACCATACACTGAACCAACCAACATTCTCCTCTCTGCAGAGTTGGCGAATTATTCCAGAGTTCTCTGGAATAGTTCTTTCTAATAGTAATGGTCATTGCTTGTTTTGACAACCTGGGAACGCTCTAGTAGTGCTATTCTGGGATTTAATTTGACCAGCACTCACCGGCGTTCATGCGGCAACTAAAACCCTCAAGCGACAACCGAACACAGATGTAAACCCGAAAATATTCGTGAATGATGGATTCGAGAAAATCACCAGAATAACAATAGCACTGGGATCTATACCGTACGTGGAGCCGTTCCTCATAAAGGGAATTCTCAAGCAACCGATCAACATGGTTTTGGTGTGGAGTGAAATCCACCTTCACTTTGCTGAGGAAGTGATCCCGATTGAACCAGTGAAGTCAGCATAATTATTCTTTTAGTCTTTCAATTTATGAGTGAATTTGGTTTAGTTTTTTGCATTAGATGGATGCCAAAGTAGGTAGTTCCAAAAAGAAGAAGGTGGTATTCATATCACTTGTGACTTGCTACTTTCAAGTGCTGTAAGCTGATGCTTTATTGTATGCGTAATCTCGAACGGTACTGAATTGTTTTAGGATTGATGCTTTTCAAGCACGTTTCCCCGGTCTTTATGCCATCTATACGGAAACTCCGGAACGGCGAAGAATTAACGCAATGTTCGTCATTGTGCTGGTGACCCTCTTCTTGGCGTTCGTTCACTTCTTCATGTCGTTTTCTCTACTCTACGGAGCCATTAAGGTGTTCTTCATTTCAACTGAAAATTTTTTTATGTATGAAAATATTTACTATTTTGTCCTTTTAGCTATCGA
Source organism: Angiostrongylus vasorum (assembly GCA_018806985.1). Lineage (NCBI taxonomy): Eukaryota > Metazoa > Nematoda > Chromadorea > Rhabditida > Metastrongylidae > Angiostrongylus > Angiostrongylus vasorum. The sequence continues at coordinate 592,597 of JADANN010000359.1, read as the reverse complement.
AAGATACTTTGACTTTAACTTTGTTTCCATATAATCTTCCAGTTTCTTAAAAAGTTAAGCAAACACATACTATAGATGTTCTAGTGAACGTATTTAGAGCTGACTTTTCTAATGGCTAACTTTGTTCATCTATGTGTATGCATATATATATACTCAAGGTCGCGTGTGGCGCAGTGGTTGGAGGCCTCAGTGCGAAACATACGTAGAATTGATCCCGCCCATGGCTCAGCAAGCCTTCCATCCCTCTGGGGTCTGCAAAGTGCTACCACACTTGTCTGGGCAGCACTGGCTCGATACATCGTTAGCCCACCGCGAATAATTGTAGAGGTCAGATATGCATTCAATCACCTCCAACGATACTTAATGAAGTTGAATACATGGCGCATCCCTCAGGGGATTGATCAAAGCCGAGAGCTTTATCCTTCTAGAGCTTTATGCAGGCACTTATATATATATATATATATATATATATATATATATATATATATATATATATATATATATATATATATGTATTCTTCAGTGCATTGGGTGGGAGCAAATCTCTTATACATGTCTCCAGTTTCTAGAAGTCAAACACTCTAGTTATGATATTAGTTATCTTGAAAATTCTACTTCCACGAAGAACTGGAGAAAGGTTGAGACTAAAGTACTGCTGCAAAACACATGCGCTTAATTGTTTTGAAAAATGTATCGCACAATGATTGAAGAAGATAAATGGGTAGAGGATCATTTTTCCTCATTCTTAATCCAAGAAGCTTAGACCAACGCAATCAATAAATTATTTTACTTTTGAACAAAACTTACTTGGATACTTTGATGGCCCGTCTTCACCGATTGTGCAGGCCCCAGCACAATCTTCATTTTTCAGAAGATTTGCTGGCTTTAGCCATTGTAGTTTCCTGTAGTCCCGAGGTCAGCCTGGCCATAGTCTGCCCCCAGGTCGTCACCCCCACAGGCAGTCGCGGCCTTTGTGGATCAGAGGGAGATTTACCACCAGGCGACTAATTTGGTACCAGGACGATAGTGGATCCTGGTATTGGTTTACTCTTAGCTAGGCTTTCTGTTGGAAAACACTCTGTCAGGAGAATGAATCACCCCGCTGTACATCGCAGCGCGACACCCTAGGAACATCTCCCAGCCACGATGAGGCGGTTAACGGTTGGGAAGATTTTTGAAAAAAACGACTAAAAACATAGTAAACTACCTTCAAAGGAATGTTCTTTGAAATTAAGCTAGCATTTTTGATTCTATGGGTGCCAGAATGTTGCTTTATTCGCACCTTCACCACTTTCCTCCTCAGTTTTCAAATCGCCTGCTTGTTTTGCTAATTTCTTAATGGCTTAGTTATTCTTGGTGTTTTGCCTAGAATTAAAGCATGGAAGGCTGTCTGAGCAAGTTGTTCTTATGTTTTCAGTACAACAAGAACTTTATCTGGCCATGGATTTTCTCTGCAGGACCGATCATAATTATGTCCACAGCTTATGCGGTACTGTGGTGGAGTGGAGTGCGTTTAGAATTTCATATTTATTGAGTGGCTTTTCCGAGAGAAAATTTGGCGTTTGATATTAATATGAGAACATGTTGCTTACTTGTATTCAATCCCATCCATGTATTTCATGATAGGATGTCTTCAACGAGCAGCTGACGATGTCTGTTGCCGAATTCGTGATGTCACTTGCTGTTAATGTGAGTTTTCTACTGGTCGATATTATAAACACTAAGAAGTAAAAGCCTTTAAGAAGAAATAAAGCAAATGTGAAACATAATAACAAGTTAGTACATTGTCCGAAACCATTCAGAACAAGAAGTTGATCAACGGGTTTTAGTCACACGGTGAGATAGTTCTGCGTATCCTCTACTTTCCGAAAAGATTTTGCTTCAAGCATTGTTCGCTTAAAACATAAATGACCATAAGCACTGATACCGCTGCATCCGAGAAGGGCAGCATGTCAGCATGTACTGCCTTAAAAGCATATTCTTTCCAACTGTTGATTTCAGAGCCAAGAGTTTGTCTGCAATACTTTTTCGTATTTAATTACTAAGCTGGCGAAAACACAGGGACGTAAGTAGTGCTACGCTTTACACTTGATAGCCCACAAAAAATACCTTTTGTATATGTTTTCCAGTGCAGTCGTGTGTGTCGAAAAATTAGGCGTAACCAAAGTTCGTTACCATGCACTATTCTTCCAACTTTGGTGCGCTTAGGTCTACAATATTCGCGGTGAACTGTAAATTTACTGCTTCCTAATCTTAGACTCTAATAAAAAGGGATCTCTCCGGACCGAGTAATTATGACTGAAAAAAATCATTAAATTATACAAATACTTAAGCTCAAGAAAGAGTAACTAAATTAGGCGAATTTATTTAGGGTGTATGCGTAGTGATTGTGATCTTCTTCTATTGGCGACTGACAGGAAAGCTCACGTCGGATAAGCCGGGCCAACCTCGTCATCGCTCCAGCATTTCGGTGGGCAATTTTGTTGTACTATTCCAGCACCTCTAGTAACCATTGAAAACACACATATCCAACTCATTTCTTGCGGAGGAGCTAATGTTGTTGTCTCAAAAGTATTTCTGACTTCTTTTGGAACTAAAGGACCTTCTGATTTCAAGAGCTGACTATCTGGAAAGGGATGAAAACTTCTCGCCCCTGTTGAAATATAAATGTGAAAATAAGTGACTATTGGAATCCGAATTATCGAATTAAAAGCAATTAATTTATTAATCATTTGTCACCTACTTTGCTCTGGTTACTTAATTTTCCAAATTAATTAAATTATTATACATTCTATAAAGCAAACCTTTGTATCAGAAAAAAATAATATAAAAGCAAACCTTTCAGCGAAGTAAAAAATGGGTAATATTTTCTTCCATAGTAAATCTTTTATGCTCTGCCTCATAACAGACCACAATTTCTACAATTTTTCGATTTTTTATTGCTTCCTACGTGTGGCGCAGTGGTCAGAGGCACCCTGCAGTACACATGGGATCGACCACCGCGTCCTAGGCTCACCAAGCCCTCCATCCTTCCGGGGTCGGCAAATTGCTACCAGATTTGTCTGGGAGGATAGCAGCACAGGCTCGATACATTGGTAGGCCACAACAAGTCATTGTAAAGGCCAGATATGCACTCAATCACCTCCAAACGATGCCAAATGAAGTCGAATGCATGGCGCATCCCTCAGGGGTTGACCAACGCTGAGAGCTTGGTACTTTTCAGCTTTTATCACTTATCACGTTTCAAAAGAAAAAAAGCAGGTTTAAGCTGTGGAAGATGAACATTATCATTTGATTTGCTTTAAATCAACTGCGTCATTGTTGTCCCATAGAGGAATGCAAAATTAATGCCTGTATGTAATATGCTTGTTTTTTATTCGGGATAAATAAGATAGTGGTACTGTTTTCTAAAATTTCTTTTCCTCTAGCGACCGTTTAAACCGGCACAGTGCGACGACGGCGCTCCGGTACAAGAGACGCGCATTGAGCGCCCAGCATCTCGCTGTAGCCGACCTCCCGGGTATATCCCAGACTGGAGAGAGCAGTGGCCAGCCATGCCTGATCCACCGCTACGGAAGAAACTACGACGAAGAGATCGACGAAGTCGCAGCGATCCGAGGACTACTTTGGTTCGCCACAAAGGCGACAATGGCAGGTAAACATCGAACGGTCATTGAATTCTTGACCAGTTTTTTCTGTCAACGTTTTTTCGTCTCCTCTTATTTTGTCAATTCGTACGTTTTTAGACTTTAAAATACTCTTCCACGTAGAACACGTGTTTCTCTAGGCACTCTAAAGCAGGTTACCACATTAAGTATATCATATAATTAATTGACGCATGAATTGGTCACAGTGTCATACGCTGGTTCTCACAATTCAGGTTTTTAAATCAAAATAACGCCCACGGTACAGCATTTCTTGCCAGTAAAGAGCGTCGAAAATGAAATAAAGAGGGCTAAGGACACTCGACTCCAAGCCCAGCTTTTGGCTCAGCGATTCTTGCTGCGTTGACGTACGCGTCGGAAATTTGGTCGCTACGTATGAGGGAAGAAAGATCCTCCCATGTTATTGGACGCGTATTCGAAGGGACGATTCTGGGAGTATCCCGTAACATAGAACTGAGACAAGGAATCGAAATTGCGACCTACGTCAACAACAAAAAATCAGAGATGACGTTATGCACGTCAACACTTCGAGAATCAGATGGGCCGGCACATGATGCGTTTTAATGACGAGCGGTGGGCAGTAGTCGTTGACTACTGGATTCCACAGAATGTCAAATAGACAAACTTTTTCATATGGTCCAAGAAAGAAAACACTATGCTGAGCTGTTTCCTAGACCGAGAAGAACCTAATGGACTATTTGTTCTCGGCGCAGGGACAAATTAAGACTTTAGTGGCGCTTGCTCGAATCACTCGATGCACAATAGGAGGAAGAACAGGTGATACCGCTGATAGTAATGTACATTGCAATGTAAAGGATTATATTTTCATATAGGGGCTGCAACCGACTATCATAACAGATTCAGCATATCACAACAAAAGGGATTTTTCGGAAACTGCCTATGATTTCTTGACAACTTGAATACGTGGTAATAGGTGGTCGGAATCCGAACAAGTTATACGGCTTTGCCTTGACATTATAACGGCATATCTAATTTTTAAAACATTTCTGCTCTCTTTGCTCGAAAGTCGACTTTTCAAAGGACTTAAAATAGGCAAAAATTTTGTCCCCATAACTCGTTAACGCAGTGACGGCAAGCGCTACACCAACGACACATTCGTGAACACCATCGTGTCAAGCTTCACAAAGTTCCATTGGTTCAGTTTCGTCGGCCTTGTAATACTAGCATCCAAAGGATAAATATGTCACGCTGGCTTCAGAAATTTGGAATTTCACCGTTGTAAAATAATAATACTCGTGTGTTGCTAGCGAAACTTTGTAGATCCGAATAGAATTTGTTTCACTTCATGAAGTTCACTAGCAGATAAGGTATCCCTGTTTAAATCTGGGAAATTTAGTTACTTCTTCGGTACTTACGCATTGAGACCCGTGTTTAACCTTGCGAATGTATCACAAAAGACGTTAGTTCTACTCGATTTCAGCCTCGATTTCTTCGCACCTGAACCGTATGACGTTCAATTCCCGTGGAAAATCGAGAAGTTGAAACGGGAACGAAGGGAGGAAGCGCGGCCACATACAGCTGCCGAAGACATTGAACGGTAGGATATCCAGGATATCGCGAATTTCCTGGCTTTCTTTCTTCTTTCTATTTAACTTCCTATTTGGAAAGAAACTCACTGCCGGACTGTTTTAGCATCTCCAATATTTGTGGTGATTTTTTATTTCCACAGATCATTTGAGGCGGTGGTAAAAACACTCGGTCAGTAAAACACATATTGAGTATTTAAGAAGTTTAAGTGAACTTTTACCTACACATCGCACTCTCCACTTCATATGGTATAATCAGCCTATCCCACGTTCTTTCAATAAATTGGCCGAACACCTTCAAAAGTGAAGTTATGACCTTTAAGTAGGCACTTTTTCAGATTGTACTACAGCAGGTACCCAGACGAGATTCCGGGAATTCCTCACGGAATGCGAAGCTCCCTGCGCCGGGAACGCAAAGGTGGCCGAAGTCCTGACAGAGTGACGTTCAGCATGGCTGAACCGCAAGTGAACTATACCACGCCTCAGCACTCGTCGAAGAGTTCGGTCGTATAGTGCCGACGAACCGATTCGGTTCTTTGCTTGGCTTCTATTTTTTAACCATATTTCTCTGAAAGATCTCCGCTTTATTACCTCGATTCTTTTACATTCTGGAATAATTTCAAAGAACTGCTTTGAAAAGTTATTTTAGAAATTACTTGGAGCAATTGTGCACCCTGCACTGTACTTTCCCCTGTTTTTGGTTCGATATAAAAATTTTATGTAATTACGTATCTTTGTTTGTGCTTAATAGAAGGCATAAAACATACAGATCTGGTTCCTTGACATGTCCGAAAATGGATAATGTGCGGATCACAGCATTTCTTTCATTTGATTTGTCTGGCAAGATTTGTCATCCACGAAGGATTTGATGGAAAGATTTTGGCAATAATTCCTGATAAATGTTTACTCTTCGCCTAGTTTCTAAATGGATAAGGCGCACTTTTCGGCTTGGAAGTCCCTTCTAGGGTAAAGAATACCTTGTTCGTGGCATATTCGACACTCAGCAGCACCTTCGTGCCATCACTAGGCGACCAAACACCGAGGCCTTAGCTGTGGTACCCTAACTATCATTGTACCTCATCATCAGCTTTCTCACCAAATTAGCCGAAAAACTCGTGCAAAAGACACTTCTGGTATATAACTAAGTATACGAAATAGCTTTTCTGATTTCAAACTTGCCTACCGGTCTGCAATAGATGGGCTATTGACCTAATACGATAAACACTCGGAATCAGTGCGCAACAAAATGGAGCAAAAAATGAGTGGATATCAATTCATGCCATACGATGCACTCTACCCAACCAAAGCTGAGAGCTCAGTTCACTTAACATCCAATCCAACTGTTAGAGCTGAATGGATAAATCGTTCTCGCTCATGTATGAATTAAAGCGATGGTTAACATTGTTGACCATAGCCAGACGAAAGTCATATGCTTTTCACACGTAAAGATCCCAGAGCTCAGAATTTTGTATTTGAGACTTTATAAATAATAGTTTTAGTTCAAAATCAATGAAATCAACAAATGTAGGTCAATGAAAAGTGACAAAGGGAATCAACAGAAAATAAACAGTAACATGTTCAATAAGCTTAAATAAATAAGAAGAATAAACACAGCATAGGCAAGAAATTGAACTAACAATATCGAGCAGACTTCTGCAAATGAGGACTCGGTGAATAGAGAACGGAACAATTAAAGTCTATTTCGTGATATAAAGAAAGCAGAGATGGGAATGGTACGAACAGTATCTAAGCAAATTAACTAACGCAACTTGAACACTTCGAGAACAACCATTTATTCTCAAGCAGTAGTTATTCAACCAGGAAGCAAAGCCAGGCTGACCTCGAAGCAGTTCCTGTCTATATGCAATAAAAAAAACCACAGACTAGTCGACCAATAAGTGGATGTTTTCTTCTTGAGCAGTCACTCTTCTTTGCCATGTGTTAAAGACTCCTCTTATTCTTCTGTCTGTACTGATACTTGTCGCGTAGCAACGATATATAGTGAGGTATCCAAACACTTCAGAAATTTTGCTGTATGCTCACTGGACGATTTGAAGGATGTTACAACCTGCTGATTTGTTCTTGGAAGAATTCGTGGGTCTACTGGAAAGTGAGAGGGCTCATTTATTTCTCCACAGATTTAGTCCAATTGATAAGGGAGTTAAAACTCATTTTGATGGCATCTAATAGGTTTGAGTACCTATTCCAGTGGTGAGACCGATTCCAGGTATGGGAATGGTCTTGTATTTAGGAGCAATTCGATTTCAACTATTACTATCGACAAATGCTCCATTGAAAACATTGCCGTTCTGAGCGACTTATAAATGGTGTCTCACCGACTTGATAAGTCTTGCTTGTAAACATCCTTACCGCGGAGCAGATAAAGTCAGTTGCCTCTACTGTTTTCAACCGCAAAGCGCTCCTCCCACTATGTTAACTTTTTACTTCCTGCCTATTATGATTTTTCACGGCAGGGTATGATGTGGAATTCAACGACTGTTATGCTGAGATATTTGCGAAACCTATACCACAGGCCAGATACGAACCCGCGGTTACTCCTTCCGTAGGTTCCTTCTACGGCTGGTTCGTGCCGAATTGATTGCGGACAATCGTTAAGAATGATTTCTCCAGTAATGAATGTCGGAGCGTTATCACTCATTGATGAGGTGCTCATACCACATCGCCCAAAGAAATGGCGTGAGAGCAAGAGTAATGATGTGGTGGAAAGTTGGAGACGATGCCAAGACGTACGACTGTCATCGCAACAAATGTTATTGTGGCTCTGCATCACTTGCTTTCGGTCGCGTCTTGTTGAATAACCGTCAGTGAACTATGGTATTCTAAGCCGATGTTTTCGAGAACGTGACTTCAAAATCCCTTATTGGGTAGGTCAAGTCGTTTAGGACACTTGTAAGGCATTCTGTTGAATCGTTGACATTTTATACAGTTCTCAGGATCGACTTTGTGTTAACCCCCGGCATTGGATTATGATACTAGCGATATCAGCTACTGTTGCACTGTATGCTTTTTTTGTATGGAAATGTATGTTGTATAACAGGCTCGCGATTGCTGAACAAGGAAACGACACATTGTATACTGTGTCAAACAATACGTCTTAACTGTGTACATAACCTAGGAATCCAGAAATTTTCCCACACAATGTCATTGTGTGAGACATCGTTCTTTAAATACAGCGGCTTTTTTCTCCTTTCCGCGAGAAATGAAATCTCGCACGAAGGAAGCGATGGTTTGATTTCGCGTAGAATTTTGGAACCACAGTGACATCTGTTAGGAAAACTTTCGGTTTACTATGATATGGTCTATTTCGTTATGGTACTCTCCATTGGGAGACCCCCACGTCCAGCGTTGAGGGTGGGGGCATCTGGAATTGCGAGTTAACATGGATGGTCATGGCAGTCATGATAAACTCGGACAGCCGCTCACCCTGTTCGTTCCATTCTAATCCGTGGGTCCCAATGTGACGTTCTTCAGACGTTCTTCTTGGTCCAATCTTGGTGTTAAAATCTCCAGTGATGACTTTGAAGAATGTATGGACTTCTCTGTAGAACTTCTCCAAATCCATATAGAAACGCTTCGACTTCTGCTTCGTCATAGTTTGATGTCGGCGCGTGAACGACGAACATTCTCAAAGCCGGTATTGATCCACATCTTTTTTTATCGTAAACGTCCGACTCGGGTTGTTAGTTGTTCGAATGAATCGATGTTCATGGACAAATATACCTGTTGACAAGAACACCGACGCCGCCGATTCCACTACTCTCGCATGTTCCGGAGGAACAGTTCTTCTCCGGTGTCATAGACGGCGTTGAATGGGTAGCGTCTTCTCGTCTCGGCCAGGCCGATGACGTCGTACCTTATCCTTCTTGCTTGCATGAGCAAGTCTTCTATCGAGGACTCGGATTCAAGTGAACGTGCATTATAGCTGAAAATCGTGGTTTTAGTCCTTCCAAGTTTAGGCAACCTAGAATTGTCGTAAGATTCTATCAGCTTTTCCGCACTCGTCCTGCCCAACCCCGCCGTATCGATGGCCTTTTCGGATTCAGAGGAATGTGGCCCATTTATTTTACTGTCTTTAGCGTTTGGTGCTCACGTATAGCTCGGTGTGCTATGAAGATGGGGCTGGGTATACTGACGGTTAGCTTACTCGTGTCTGATATAGTAGACGGGTAGCTCAGTTGTTGGAGGGATTTCCTAACCAAGTCCCACATACTTCACAGTCAACTGATTGCAGGCCGAACTGACTCGTAGAACAAACCCGCATAAACGAGAAAACACCCACGCATGCATTCATGTATACGTGCTCGTAAACAAAGGGTATGTGCCAAATCGGTGTACCAGAAATAAGGAGCCCTTCTCTGATCTACCTGTTTCTCAGAGAAGCAGCTGTCCCTTTTTGCCGGCGATCGACCACGTACCATGGAGTGACCCTAGTTGTCTCGCGATCAATCGGCATGACATCGCTCTACGAGGTAGATCCGTGAATATACAGTAAGAGATTAAAGGATAAAGGATAAAGCTCTCGGAGTTGATCAATCTGTGAGTGATGTGCCATGAAATTGACTTCATCAAGCATCGCTAGAAGTGATTGGAGACATATCTGGCCAATACAGTACGGTGGCCTACCGTTGTATCGAGTCATTGCTGCTGTCCTCGCAAACAGGGCCGGTATCCATTTGTCTACCCCGGAGTGATGGAAGGCTTGGTGAACCTGGTGAACGGGAATCGATCCCATGTGTTATGCAGGTTGCCTGCAACCACTGCTGTACACGCCCACTTTGTACAAAGATATTCTCCATAAAATACAATGAAAATGTGACTGCTTACGGACAGGCTATTAAATCTAAGTTGTTGCTTCATTTATTGCGATGAATTACTTACTTGATACTTGAACGGCCCGTCCTCACTAGTTGTGCGGGCCCCAGCATAGTCACCATTTTTCGGAGATTTGCTGGTTAAGCCATTGTTGTCCCCTGGAATCCCGAGGACAGCCTGACTCAATGTCTGCCCCAGGTCGTCACCACGACAGGCAGTCGCAGCTCTTGTGGGTCAGAGGGAGATTTGCCACCATGCGACTTTGATACCAGGACGGTGGTGGGTTTTGGTATTGATTTATTCTTAGCTAGGCTTCCTGATGGAAACGCCGGACTTGCTCTCAGCTTGGGAGACCCTGCCGGGGGACGAATCCCCCCGCTGCACATCGCAGTCCCACACCCAGGAACACCTCCCACCCATGATGAGGCGGTAAACCGTTGGGAGGATTGCGATGAATCGTATACTATTAATACGCTCTAAGGGCGCGTGTGGCGCAGTGATCGGAGGCGCCCTGCAGCACGCGCTTGGGATCGTTCCCCCGCACCCGTGGCTCACCAAGCCTTCCATCCCCTTCGGAGTCGGCAAATTGGTACCAGACTTGTCTGGGAGGATGGCAGCACTGGCTCGGTACATCGTAGGCCGCTGCAAGTCAATGCACAGGTCACATATGCATTCAATCACTTCTAACATTGCTTAATGAAGTCAAATGCATGGCGCAACCCCTTAGGGATTGATCAACGCCGAGAGCCTTATCCTTTTAGAGCTTTATGCAGGAACTTTCTTCTACTTTTTTCTTTTTTTTCTTCTATTAATACACTCCAAAAACTTTTTGGTGCTGATATGTTTGGAAGTTCTCGACATTATTTAGGTTTTTTATTTTCTGCCTTTTTATACTTTTTTATGGCAGGTTGTTACTATGCGAAATACAACCACAAGATTGCCGAGATATTTGCAAAACTCCGGACCGCAGGTGTTTGCGGTGGGGAACGAACGCGCTATTGTCCTTACCGGGGAGTAACGCGTTCACCACCACACCATGCGGGTCCTTCGTTTCGCCTGCCTCTCAGCTAGTTCTTATCGATTATCGATTTGCCGTCAGCAATCACCCGTCACCGGGACTGATCTGGGGATCCGTTCCCCCACCGCAAACACCTGCGGTCCGGAGTTTTGCAAATATCTCGGCAATCTTGTGGTTGTATTTCGCATAGTAATAACCTGCCATAAAAAAGTATAAAAGGCAGAAAATAAAAAAACCTAAATATTGTGAATTCAACTACAGCCTCAGCTTAACTGGGTTTAGTGCCGATATGGGCTCCCCAGACCAGTCCCGGTGACGGGTGATTGCTGACGGCAGAGATCGATAAGAACTAGCTGAGAGACAGGCGAAACGAAGGACCCGCATGGTGTGGTGGTGAACGCGTTACTCTCCGGAAAGGACAATAGCGCGTTCGTTCCCCCACCGCAAACACCTGCGGTCCGGAGTTTTGCAAATATCTCAGCAATCTTGTGGTTCTCGACATTTTCGAAAACGGTAGATTAGTTAGACATGTACCCTCACGCAACCCATAGGTTTTCAACCTAAACAGATTGCTAGGCGAACAATAAGTACTGGCACAAGACTGCCTTTGTCTCTCTGCCAGCCATTCGTGCGCTCCGTTGAGAACGTGCGCCTTACGGCTCGTCGTGAGTGTTGGTTTTCAGTGTTCGTCCGTCCGCTGACCCCGGATGTGGATGTTTTGTGCCAAGCGAAAAGGGCCGAATGGATGGTGTGCCTTCTATTGAAGATCATCAACAGGTGACGATTCTGATCCGTCAGGTCGGACCCCGAAACGCCACTGTTTTCAATCGGATTGTGAATCGCTTGGCCCGACAACGGTCCATACAAGGTCGGTAGAGAACCTCTTCTGTTCAGTTCTTCATAATCATGAACTTCTCAGCTTTCCGATGTTTTACTGCTGTTGTCTTTATTGTTGCTGAGTATCGGATCTGTTAAATAACTGTCTTCTTATAGGCTATTTCTCTGCCCATAGATGTTCTGCCGCTTTATAAATAAGATCTCTTACATCTTTTTCAGTGAGTGACAATCCTAGAAGAATATTCCACGCTAACTTTGTGACCAGTGTAAATCCCGAACTTGCCAGATTTGGAGAGCTACAGGCTCACAGACGCGTGCTGGGGCTTATCGGTGTAGCCTGCGCTCAGCCATCGACATCTGCAGGTTCGCTAAGAGCGACGGTACGTATTGCACGGACACAATTGGTTTTCACGTTTTCTAATCTGAATCGTACTTTCTGACAATTGCTGAGCGGCGGTATTGAAAGTTCACACAGGTGTATAAGAAAGATGTCTAGTAAAAGTAATGTCTACAGAAAACAAGTCATGGTTTCTTTAAAAGGTTGAAGAAGGATGAAGCTTGGTCAATCCGTGAGGAATGCGCCTTGCACTCGACTTCATTAAGCATCGTTGGAGGTCATTGAATGCATATCTGACCTTTACACTGACTCACGATGACCTACCGATAAATTGAGTCAATACTGCTTTCCTCCCAGACAGGTCCATTATCCATTTGCCGACCCAGGAGGAACGGAGAACTTGGTGAGCCTGAGACGTAGTATCGACCTCATGTGAGGCGCTTCTAACCACTGCGCTACCCGCACATCCTAGCAGAAACATTGTATGTAATAAAGTGCACTAACATCCACCTAGAGATTGTTAGCTGACATATCATGGAAACATTAGGAGTCATCCTATTACTCGTGTCGACTTTGCGGTTTTGCTTGCTTTTCCTGCGTGATTTTCGTTTTTTTATTCTTAGATATGTTCTATGTTAGGTGTCTTCTTCATCCGATGATAGCTCAGCAACTCTTACCTCGGAGCATCGTAGATCTTCGTTGAGTACTGGTGCCACGATTGATGAGCTTCGGAGCAACTATGAGAAAGTGAAAGTGACTGTGTTTTTTGTGGCTTTCTAAGATGCCGTTATATTAGGCACATTTTATTTTCATTGCAGAGTGATCACTCTCATACTCTTGTAGACAGTCGATGCATCTTCTTGGGATACGATGAGGTACGATTTCTCTTTTTCTGCATACTGTGCTCCATTCGTATGCCCTCGATAGATAATCTGTTATTATGCCCAATTTGATTCGAAAGGATGATATTTCGAAGAGTAAATAATTAGATGCATTTTGAAGGCAGATGTCTCTGCACATTTCTCTTCCCGAGAAGTGTTCATTTTTCATCGGCTTGAAGAGTCTGATGAGTTAGAAACGGGCATTCGAGAGTTTATGCGTGCCATCTACTTCGTTCTGGAAAGTAAACGATTAGATTTGTCCTTCGAGAAGATGGTCAGTCGATCCGGTATTTTACAACCTGGTTATTAGATTGTGGTGGTTGGCGTGCTAGAGACGAAAATTTAGCGTATAACCTATGTATTTTCAGGAATGCCCACCCTGTCCAGTTTTACCCGAAGAGGAGAAGTTTCGAATTGGTATAGAAAACAAGAGTTCGAAGTCATACAAGTACGCTTCAACTGATCGTTATCGATTTATCATTGTTTTTCCAAATAGTTGTGGAGAATCGCCCATACCATGTCTTCTGAATTTTGCTACATTACGTTTTCACACTATAAGTTTAACATTGAGCGACCTCTGGTTTGCCTACACATCTTCCACATCGTGGTGTCGGCTAACGTTTCTGCTTTATATCATTTAGAAGGATTGGACGTTCATTTGGGTGGGTGGGCGCCAAAAGCCTGCCCTCGTCACTTGGTCGATGACTGTTTCCAGAGTTTGAGGCGATAGATTGTACTTTATCAGGCTTCGTTAGTGATTGGACTACATTAATTCTCTGCTTTATCCACCTTTTCCTTCTGCAATGTTCCACAGTTAAACATTAACATGAGTGCTTATCGCGTCGTACCCGTTTTCCTTCAGACGTACTTCAGAGGAAGGAGCTATTTGCGGATATAGTCGATTGAATATTTACTTGATGTGTCTTCAAATGTCCTAAGTACCGTAGACTTTGTTCCCACCTCATTTTTCTCGCAACAGTCCTCCGTGGAGGTTATCGTGTTCGTTGGTTTATTGTAGCTTGAGGATCTGTTGTTTTTCACCCTCATTTATGTGTTGAATGGTAGTCGTTGTATTTGTCGTAGAATATTTCTTGTAGTACTGAGATATCGCTGCATTTTGTGGGTGAGCTTTATTTTCTTGCGATTTCTTCCTGACCGACGATATTACATGTGGCAAGTTGTGCCACCGGTTCGGAACGACGACACAGCGGCCCGCTTCATGTACAGTCATCAGAGGCCAGTCCACCTTGTGATGTACTACGTGGTCTGCTAGGGTTCTCTTATAGCAAGTCTAATATCTGTTTCAGTCGCCATTGAAATGTACTCTAGAAGGTCTTTGCCTCGTTGTTAGTGTGATGGTAAGTGCTCGTAAACTTGGACCCGTTGAGCTAGTCTGCGCTATCCCAAGATTTTTTATTAGGACTTTAGTTCACTGTAAAGTTGAACGGCAGTGGTAAAACTGTGTTAAGGGTTTTGTATGCCACAATACGATAAGGCAAAGGACAAAGCTTTTGGCGTTGGTCATTCCCGAAAGCAGTACTGGTACATTACATCTAAAAATTCTTGTAGCTGTGCTTCAGTGGTTGTATTTGAAATGTGTTTTCCAGTGTTAACCAACATCAGGGTGCTTCATCATATGTGTGCTCATTCATGAAGTAAAGCATTTGTTATGAAATGCGTTCAGAAACCAGTATAATGCAATATCGATCGTTAAGCCTTTATGAAGTTAATACTATTAATGCGTTTCTTTGGCAACGGGTAATTTAGTCGAAGCCAAAGGGTACGAGTTTTTGCAGGCGGAAATGCATCGGTCGCTCACGAAAGCAGAACTCGGACTATGCCATGCTTACAGGTCTTCCTCAATTGGCATTAGATTCATATGGCGCGTCCATTGAAATGTTGAAGACTGCTAATGACATGCTGTGGTTCGCAGGTCTGTTACCTGTTAATGTAGAATGTTATAGCAGGTATTAGTTGGTGCAAAATAGTCTTAGGCTTACCGTTTCTAGTCGCTTAATCAACAGCAGATCTGTTCAGAGCCTATCCTTATAAGACTTCCAGGAGCTTGCGAAGGATGGGCGTGTGCTGCCATGTCACTCCTTTACGATGGTTTTTCATCAAATAGTACGATGTATCGTGTGCCTAGTGTTAATCCTACGCAAATGGGGGACATCAGCTCTAGTGAATATTCTACTCCTGGACCATCTACAAGTATTGCTACCGGGCTGCAGTATTCTTTGAGACCGTCATTAGGTCACCAGCGCCATCGCTCGGATGAAAACGCACGTTTGCCAGTTGCTGATGATGGTGGTGAAGGCAGTGAGAGTCGACGATCTCGTATGCCTTGGGCTGTACTTCGTGGGGAGAGGTTTTTTCGTAATTCCGCAGTCCTTTCTCCTTGATAAAAGAGGGTTGTTACTTAGGTATTTTCTTAAAGAAGAATAGGTATTTTCAGGTTTAAGGAGAAGATTGAACCATCTTCTATTCTTGAAAAATTTGAACAAGCACTTGAAAATTATTCAAAGTTCTCTTTTGCGGCGATGATTGAATATGACTGTATGATGAAAGCGGTCTCACTTTATCGATATCAGCGAATGCATGTCGAAATGGAGGTGCATCTTTCTGTTAACATTCCAAGGTCTTATTTTTTTTAGAACTTGTTTGATTTATCCTTTAACATATTTATTTATGGGACACGTAGCCCAGGGGCAGTCCAAAAGGTGGTAGTAAAAAAGCCCTCAGATTCCACCCAAATGCCCTTGAAAAAACATTTTCTTATATGATTGATGTGGAAGAACGAGTCCAGTGAAAAAAATTGTGGGATTGTATTGTGTCTGAGGACTTCTCACTATATCAAAATTGCTTCATTTTCACATTGTACAGGAAAAAATGTGCCAAATTTCTTCGGATTCGGTTGACCATTTACGTTCTGTTTCATGTGAAATCAACTGTTTAAGGCTTTCCATCGTGATCATGTCAGTAAATATTTGGAAGATAGCTTCACAAGGTTTGATAATCATACCAAGGCGGCCATCTGTAATAATTCTAGTACTTTGTATAGAGAGGTTAGTCTTTGTATTAACTTCATTTCACTGGGCTAGTGATTCACCTCTATCGATGGAGAAGCTTCTTAAATTTAGGTAGGCTTTACACGAAAATGTTCATTCTTCGCCCGCCTGAGTGTCTTATTCCGTCTTCAAATTCCCGACGGTCAACAAAGAACTCCACATGATTATCGCATTGTGTATCCCTTTCTGTATAGGTATGTTTCAGAAAAAAAATATAAATGGAATGTTTTGGCTGAAAAATATCCATTTGATGAGAACTGTTTTTCAAAGAGAATTTTCGACGTTTCTCATTTCTAGTTACATTTTTTTCCCAGTATGCGGCTTTGTAAACAGTAATATTTCATGTAGGACTCTTTCTGGGTATGGAATAAACGAAGGTATGCGTGAAGTATCTGAAACTGGCGTGTCTAAAGGTCCAGTTCATCTACAAATCAAGGCTCTTCATGAAGTATATACTGCTGCTTCTAGGGCAGAGTTAACTGATGCGGCGATTCGTCATCTTTGCCACCTAATCCAGGTAGAGGACCGTTGTTTTAGTCCAATTGGCCACTTTTTAAAAGGCCTCTGATTATGTCCTGTGATTAAAAATAACATTTCAGGTTTATTACGATGATATGGATCCATCTTTAGCGAATCGTTTATTCGAAGATTTACAAAATCTTGTTCGCATTAAAGGCAGCACACCACAACTTAATCAACGCATTTCAGTGCCCGTTGGTAATATTATCCTTCCACCCATACAGCTAACAAGGTTTCCTATGGTTAGGTTAGTCGGAGTAGTCTTGTTGTATTTGCTTTGTAGTGTTGTGTGTGAAATCTACGTTCTTCCAATTAAGTGATCCCATGTTGTGCCCACTTCCACCTCATCTTGCTCCTACCGTTATACATGCGAAGGTTGGCCAACCTGAACTATTCATATATTCACCATTTCAACAAAAAAGGCCAACAAATGGTGAGTGAACTTTTTGAGCGTGTTGCTCCAATGTTACATCACAGTGCTCATTTTCAATGTATTCCAGAAATATACTGGGTCGTGGACTGTGCTTGTGAAGTAGCAATTCTTATTTACAATTGCCGTCCTCATGAGCTAGTTGTCAGGTCTCATCAGTGAATATTCTTCTTAGCGAATATTAATCATTTCATTTTGAAATACTAACCCATTTAGGGAACTGTGTTTGCTCGCTGACGGATGTGCTTTTGAGTCGGTGCCTATGCGTCTAATGCTGCCTGCAGCTGCAGAAGGTACTGGTCCAGCGAGGATCAAACTCATAGGCGTCCCTAGAACACCAGGCTTGCTAACGATTACCGGTTATTGCTGTGAAGTTTTTGGTGTAAAGAACGTTTGTAAACTTTATGGACCCAAAGGGCTGCTAAAGGTTGAAGTATTACCTTCACTCCCTGTTCTCCATTTCGAGTCCTCCTTGCCACGCGCACCAATAGAGGAAGATTTGAATGAGCCAAGTGCTGAAATAACTGTATATTCCGGACAAGTGTTTGAACATTCGTTAACTGTGAAAAACACTAGTTCAACAATTTGCATAAAGAAAGTTCGTCTCCAATTATGGCAGCCAAAGGTAGAGTTTATTGAAAATCTGCATGATTTCAGAACAATTAATGTAAACCTTTCACTGCCATGTGCATTGGTTTCAATATGTACGCTGGTGTACCTTTCGGACCGTAAGTTTTCATTCCATTGCGCATCTCATTTGCACCTCAATGACACACGGTGTGGTGAGTCCGACACGTGAAAATGGCAGTGGTCGTGGAAAGGACCTTTAGTATTATAACAACTATTTAGTGTACAGCGTTGACCAAAACTGCTTTTCCTTCAGTATTTTCATGTAGAGACATTACTTTTTTGATAACGTGACACCTTCACGACCCCTTTGTATTCAGTCAGTGACTCGTCGAACATAGATTTTATGCTGGAGTGGTCCATAGATAGGTATTCTGAGCTGTGCTTGCGAAAAACCATTTAGGACGGTGGAATGAAATCGGTGGGTTAAAAGAACATGGAAAATGCACAGAAATACACTTCAACTGTCACGCAAAACCATGCGGAATGCTAGGAACATCATTGTTAGATAATGGAGGAATTTTTTTCCGATCAGGTACAAGAGTTAGATCACACACGAGAGGAGTTCAGGAACATGGGAACATACGTACACAGAAGAACATAACGGATATCTAGAAATTAGGGAGATATGGAATGACATTCTCAAGAAACCAGTGCTTCATGCATCTTAAACAGGCTCACGGACCGTGTACATCATGGTTTCAATGCGCATTATTGCGCTCTGGTGACACGTGGGTCCGACTGGCCCGACACGAGAAATTGCCCATAGCCGTGAAAGGGATAATGATAGCAAGGTTTTTACGTTATTGTTTACTACCACTATAAATCATTTGAAGAGAAGAATGGTTCCAGCATATTTGATATAAAGTTGCGAACGTTTCAACCTTTTAACTATATGATTTGTACCTAATTAATTTGTTTATTTGTTTTTATTCTTATTTCAATGCGCCTTCTATTCAATTGCTGCTTTAGTCCAAAGGTCATTCCTATACATAGTGATTATGCACAGTAATACCATCGTATCCCGCCGGGGACGGGAAACTTGTACCGGATTTGTCCGGGAACAAATCACTCTGTTCTCCAAGTGGGAGTGCTCTAAACCGGCTATCTCAGAACTGCAAAGAGAATCCACTCGAGCAGCATTGCGCTAATTCAAGGTGGAAAGAAAATGCTCAAGCAGCAGCCGAAGCTCCACGTAAAAGTTGGAAGATCTTCATAGATGATGGACGCGATGAAACGAATAGGATATGAGAAGTGCTGGCATCTGCACCTTAGTTGTGAAAGATAGGTCGTGTGAATTTACAAAGACATACCACCTAGGCGGTTTGTATAAGCGTAGTATAATTCTTTTCTTCAATCCGAAGTTTTGTGGGCATTTTAGATTAAGAAGTGATATAATCGGGCGCCTCGTTGACTTAAAAGATGACAGTCTCAATGTCAGTCATTACCCGTACTAACTGTTCTTACAAAATAGCTGGGAGAAAAGCAAAGCAAGGGCCTCGGTGGTGCAGTGTATAACACGCGAGGCCCTGGAAAGGGTAATCGTGGTTCGATCTGGCCTGGGGTCCAAGTTTTGCGAATATCTCAGCATCATTGTGGTTGCATTTCACATAATACCCTGAATTGAAAACCTACTTTAGGCAATAAATGACAGGTTAACATTCTTTTTACAAAATTTCAAAGACAAACAAATGTGGGGTCCTCAAGGTGGGTGCGACTCGAATGCTTCAGCTTTTCCCTGTATGGTCTTTTTTTAGTTGTTCCATTGGTTGAGTCAAGTTAATGGCTACTTTTCACTTTAAAACCACAAAGTCTGCTTGGAAAACCTTTATGTTTGCGAACTTATGCCCAATATTTCTGCTATCAAATTGTTAGGTAACGCTCAGTGCATTGCTTTAGATGTCTCTTTTCGGCAACTAGATTGGCTGCGTGAGAGATAACCATGAAATGTGACTGTGAACTTACTCTAGTGAACCAAAAAAGGGAATGCTACAACAGCGTGACACGAAGAATGGTCTCGTAAGGATCGTCCAAGCCAGTTTTTATGCTTTATGAACGGAATTCGCTCTCGTCTAAGTCGCAGTCTTAAAATCCCACCATTGAACTGCCGTTCTTCCAACTTCTGCGATTTTCCTTGGCAAGTAGAAAAGAAATTCACAAATCACTAGGTTGTAATGCCAGGGTCCTTTTGTTTGTAAGCATAAGGTTTCCTTTATTCATGCTAGGAGTGGAGAGCAGCTAGAAGTATAAAGACCATGTGTGTTACTTGCAAAAAACTTCCCATTGCATTCCATTTTTCTAACCATCAAACTTTTAAAAAGAACTGTGCTTGGAATTCCATACGATATTTATCTATTCTGGTACCTTGAGTTCCTCCTTTCGTTGTTTATTCTGTTTTCAATTCTTGCTTGACTCAATGGATTAAAGGTTTCTGGTGGTCCCTCGTTGATAGAGCTGACGAATCAGGCTGATGATGAGTCGTTTTCACTAGGTCCACTTGAAGAAAAAGATATAAGTTTCCGAATATTTGGTATCGATCCTACCGCAACTGCTGACGACGAGGGAAATGACGACAAAGTACGTTCCAATGGCTTATACGTGTTGCAGAGAAATAAGACCGCTTTAACCTAGTTCATCATCAGTAACATCTTTAAATTGATTTCAATTCTTCAAGATTATTAACGCTTGACCAAACTAAGCGGACTTTCGTTGAGATTAGCAAAATTTTCAAATTTCCATTCGGCAAACGGTGCTTTCTTTTGTGCGTACCATAAATATATATTCGCTTGTGTACCTGGATTTTTAAAGCTTTCCATCGTTAAAATGGTCTATTGATGTTTTTTGCCGTTTTTAAGGAAATGTAATGTTTGCCCAGAACAGTATCCTCTACTAGCTGCTTCCAGATAGTTGAAACTGCTTTGCCACTTGCATCGACTGCTGCTGAGGCTCCCGATACTGATGCTCATGACCTCATACCATACACTGGTCGACTGCTGTCTTCTCAGTTCGTATTTCAATACGTAGCTGATGTAATTGGACCCGAAGAAGAGGTATAATATAAGAACGCTTTTCTGATTAACTCATTTCACTCACGTATTTAGTTACCTCCTCGCAAGTTCTCTCGGTAATATACCATCCTTCCATTGTGACAAACTATCCTAAGCTGCGGTCTTTTTTTTTTTAATTTAGCAGATTTGTTAGTTCCCACAGTAGGAAGAGATTCTTCTGTCTATAATTTTTTCAACACTTTGAGCAGTTAGGATATTTATTGCTCAACTAAACAAAAATGTTTGTTGCGCTACCTTTTTTAAACAGGAATAGTCCATTTAAACGCGGTTATACCTGTCTTTCTATTTGCTTCTTGAATGCGATAGAGTTGAACGAATTCAAAGTGTTTGATACCGCTATTATTAGAAATTAGTTACCATCTAAGTGACGCCCAAGAGTTCGAAGTCAAGAGAGGGTTAGAGATTACGCTTTGAAAACTTAACATGGTTCTTGTTTACAGACTTATGAAAGAACTGGACGTTTGTCTATTGCGGTTTGTGTTGTGCCTGCAGTCACTGTTTCTGCTTGGCACGTTTTACCAGGTGATGGTCCATTCACGAGATATATTGTCGTCGATGTAACAAACAGCACAGAACACGACTCAGAATTGGTTTACAGTTCTAATCGGAGAATGAGTGTGCTTCCTAAAGAGACTTGTCGGCGAGTTTTTTCAAATGATTTGTCAACTCATTGACAATGCTTTTCGTTCATCGGTAATTATTCTCCTTCAGAGTTCCCCTTTTGTCTCCTTGCTGTTCAGATGTTGCCGGACGAGCTTTTCATGCTGCAACACAAAAGGACAGTCACATGATGCAAAAGCTTGAAGTTCGTTTAAGTTTTCAGATGATGATGTTGAGGGTTATTCTAAGTCCTTTTTTATGCATTCATTTTGATGCATCTTTCTAAACCAGCAGACAGATGTTTAGGTTGAGAAACTGCGAGCTACTCTTGAGCTTCATGTTGCTAAGCACTTGGACATACGATGGGCGATCCCTGCTATGAATCTTGAAGGATTAGTGCCAGTAGGTGCATTACTATCGTCAGTATCTCTCTTGAAGCAACTTGTTCTGCCGGCGATATCCTTAGATATTTCCGTGAACGGTACGCCATATTTAAGCGAAGATGACATTTGTGTAGGAATTGGTGAAATTATACACATAAAGGTCGTAGTTATTTCATCACTTGAATACGATTTTGATGGAATTTTAACACTCGATTGCTACCAAGAAATATCGAGCTTCTTCGGAACAGTAGATAAATCTGAAAATCTGTTGATTATTGGTCAGCGCAAGATTCCATTTGTTGTGCCGAAAAGCCCTCCACACCAGACGTTGCCAACACCACAAGGCGAATTGTCGTTTCATGTGATGTTTCGTGTTGAAGGAGTTCATAAAATACGACCACATATTGTCAGCAGGAATGGAGATGAATCGCTCTTTGCAGATGAAATCTTTGTTTCACCCGTTGGTTTTAGTGTGTCATCCAAAGCTCATTAGAGAGAGTTATAATATACATAACAAGTTAATAATGCGCTTATTTCGTGCCTTTTATCTTTTATAATTGGATAAATGCTTTCACTTTGTTTAAAATTCTTTCCAGCGCGTATAAGGTTGTCAAGAAATTTTTTTGCTAATGTCTTAGGACAATAGAAGGATACATCCCACCTGTCTAAACCAGTCAGCACTCCATCTTAACATCTTTACATGAAAAATACGGAGGCGATTTGGACCGTTACGCCATTTCCAATAAATCCATTAAATCGCAAGAGTCGAATATCTGGGTAGAATCCCATCTGCAAAATGGTAAACTTTCCACCCACTGAAGCCATCGACGGCCTATAATGAAGAGTTGGAGCAAATTCGGTCTCAGGTTTCAAAGGTGAACCACAGTGTATGTATTATGTAACCAGGAGGTGTATTCAACACAGTAAAGCACGACAAGATCCACGGGCAAAGTGCTAGTCATTAACTGTTGAATTCACAGATTCTTCTCAACCTTTCTATTCTATCGCGTGCGAAATTGAATATGCCATGCAACTGTCAATAGCTTACGCTTAGAGGTCAACTTAAAATCCACCTTTCTTTAAAAAGAAAATCATAGGACCATATTTACGAAACACGTTTTGTTTTCTTGTGTTGACATGTCCGTAGTATTAATTACGGTCTTAGCTCGTCAAGACACCCAGCTGAATGAGTTAGAAATAGATTGACCTCTAGAAAAAGGCAGCTTGGCCACATTGTAGTACAACACTAGGCCGTATGTAACATAACTGCGAATTTACAACTAGAACGGTCATGCAGCAGTAGGTTCAGGGTTTAGAAGACACGTTCAATTTCACATTTATCCTGAAAATTTAGGGGTGACGGTTCGACTCTAAATGGGGTATAAGCATTTTGGCAAGATTTCAACACGTGCTAGCATTCTTATCTCTAGTTTAATTAAAAGTAAAACACAGATTTATTTGATTATCCTAAGTGCACAGTATCACAGAATGATTTCGACCACATATGAACAGCTATGCGAATAAGGACATAAGCATTAATGTGTTAAGACTAGAGAATTTTTCTTCCGACTTTGACCCTAAGCAAAAATCGCTACGCGATTAAGCATATACACACAGATTTTTTAAAACCAGAAATTCCTCAGAATATTGTCAGAATTAATAGAATGAAATGGAAGAAAATATGTTATATGACCCGATGTTGAGTTATATGACCATAGTGAGCTAGTGAAAATATATTTGGATGCTGCAAACTAGTACATGATTTCTCTTACACTAGCGTCCTTTCTCCTGAAGAGAATCGATACCCTCCGGAACGTGTAACAACTCATCGCTCTCAGAATCGAGCGATTCACTGGAGCGCACTATAGGCAATGGCGCTAATCGAGGACCTAAGTGTAAAAAGAATATTAAACGAATAATTAAGGATTCCGTTTATGTGCACTAGTTGGAATGGTAGGTGTTACGAAATACTAGAAGTTTGGAGGTACGGAAAAGGACTAAAGACAAGTTTGGGAAACGACCATTTGAGAGGTGTTTCAAAAACATATTTAAACCGTACCACGACGAATCCACAGGGGACCGTCTTCATACATAGATGGACGATAGTTGTACATGGATATGGGACCTTCACATGTCATTTTCACTTTAATTATCACCGTTGACGTTAAATTTTAATGTCATTGGACTGATAGATAAGGCTTCAAAACAATGAATGTACTGATAGATAAGCTTCCAAAATGATGTTAAAAAAATCATCAAAACAAAAAGATGAGCAGACCGTTTCGGAGACGATATGCTTCTTTTTCCACATCGTCCGACTCACTCCGGAGTGCAGTATATCTGAAAATCTCCGAGGTTTAACACAACGACCGAAATGCACTGGGTACAATGCATTAGTGAGAGTGATAACGGCCTATTTCTTATTTATATCAAATTGTTCACGAGTTAATGTCAGGTTCCAACCTGTATTTTTAAAATGGCATATCTCAGCTCAGAGTAAAGTTTGCGAATTAAACAACAACCTTTAGAATATACACATTCTTGCTAACGAGGAACAAGCTTATTTATTACCATTAGTACATAATTCCGATCTTCTGGAAGTGACGAAGTCGTTGAAGGAAGTTTCGACCTCGGCTTGGCTTGTGAGGCATACCTGTCGTCGAAATGCAATGAATAAGTGGAAGCCGGCACGCGGGACGTCTGTCTAATGTGGTGTGTAAGCAGCAGAATTTCGTAGATCAGCTCGTTCTACTTCTACGGCATCGGTAGTGCAACGTGTGACCGCGTTTTATTGCAGAGGACTGCCACCTTTCTGTTGACCGATAAGGGGGCGTTGAAGTTTCTGCTGCATTTTGTCGACCTGCTGGACGTATCACTGTCGTAATGGTTTCACCAATTTTTAGAAAGTACAAGATTAAACTTGCTGTAGACCACCGATCGGTCAGCATCACCTTATTCTGGTGCAATTTCGGCTTTGGCAAGTGCTGTGGAGCTTCATCGCAGTGCTACCACAGAGATGACCGTCGACAGTTATCGGTTCCATTTCTCATTGAATGTCACAATATGGTCAAGAAACCGAGTTGTTCTACTTGCAGAAAAAGGACCGACGATATTTCAAAACGGCGATTTCTTTGGTTGTCATTCAACTGGCGCCGAGCTTCCTCGACATTTCCTTAAGATGAATAATTCACTGTTTGCTTGATGAGCAGACACAATGTTATTACTACATTATTTATTTAAAACAGTTCAACAATATGCTTCGGTGGTTTCACGTTCTTTAAAGCTTGGAAAGATCAAATTCACACTGAGTCTACTCAGTAAAACATTTCCCTAACCTCAGCAGATATAATTTAACACATAAACGATAAAGGTGGGGAGCTCGCAGTTATTCCTTGTCAACTCGATGTCGAAGTAACGGTTAAACATCTTCAAGATGCTTCTCTTTGCCGTCTACCATCACAAAAGAATTCGAAGGTAAGCACTAAATGTTAAACGAGTGGGTCAACGTGACAAGCGCGGCTGCACCTCTTATTTCGCAACCAAAAACTGAACCAACATGTCTGACCTTATAGTTACTTAGCAAAACTCACACATTATTATGCACTGATGACTGATGATCTTGTGGCTACCGATTCGACAACGTTCAATGTTAGAACTATTATCAATCGTATAGACGGGCCCACAGACAGAACAGCTTGCTTGGTTCATAAACCTTATACGCATTCACTTGTTGAAATAAACCCCAGCCCATCTCACAAACACCCAAAAGCTCCTGGAAGGTCTAGTAACGCCGCTACCACTTGTACAGAGAACATTCCAGTGAACTGTTAGTACTAATACTATGTTTTATCACTGTTATACTTTAACCCTATTTTAACTATAACAGGCAGAGAAACACGCGCCTTTTCCACAAATACGAAATCAGAATATTCAGAGAAAATGAAGCTGTTTTACAACAGACATGTCCGTCTAAGTTATTCCGTTGATTGATGCTCAACCTTACACATGTAGCAATTTCATTATCGCGATAGACGTAAGAGTGACTACGGAAACTTCTGGCTTGGCACTCGAAATTGTAGCAGTCATGGAACATAACTACTTCCCTGAAGGTGCATCAAGATCATGATGGTTGGGAAAATGACCGTCTTTGTGGTCATCCACATTTCAACCTAGAATTAGTCACCAATGTAGAGTTCGTCAATAATATTCCACTTATAAACAAACAGGACATAACTTTCTAGTGATCCACTGATTCATGAACGTCAAGTCGTCCAATGACATCCTTCTGATTTCCACGTTTTGGTTAGTTTAGCAGTGAGAAAATACAATCTTTCGAACTTAGGAAAAAAAGACGTGCCACTTGAAAGGCTACGAAATTTTTTACCTGTAGCATCACCCTCACCTTTTTTCGACGCTTGAATCGTCTTCGGTTAACTCTATTCCAAAGCGATCTTCTTTTCGTTAAGAAACACACTACTGTTGTCACCGTTAATGAAATGGAAATCATCCAGAAATATAGTGAAGACCACGCTGCAAACAACGGGAAACAGTTAGACCAGAGTAGAAATTGTTTTTGGTGAACTTTTGATTATTCTACGAATATTAAAAATAGTACAACTAAGACGATGCTGAGATATTCGCAAAACTCCGGACCGCAGGTGTCTGCGGTGGGAAACGAACGCGCTATTGTCCTTTCCGGGGACTAACGCGTTCACCACCACACCATGCGGGTTCTTCGTTTCGCCTGTCTCTCAGCTAGTTCTATCGATCGGCGCCATCAGCAATCACCCGTCAACGGGACTAATCTAGGGAGCTTAAATCGGCAGCGAACCTAGTTAAGCTGAGGCTGAAGTTGAAATCACAATCTTAACCTTTTTATTTATTTATTTATTTGGTAAATAAAAAGGTTAAGATTAAAAAATAATGGTTCTTACAAAGTTATAAAGAACCTCACCGCAGTCTTCGGTTATGAAACCAGCAATGAAATACGCGAAAACATTTCCCATCCAGAAGCTATCACACTCACACTGTTTAGAAACATCGTTGCATTTTCCGTGGCCAGAACAGTCTAACTTACAATCTAGAAATATTTTGAGAGTTTCGCCATGATAAGGAGAAACAAAACAAAGCTGTAAGAAAGAAGAAAGATATGGCTACACTGACATAACGTTTGAATTACTGAAATTTGGAATTCGGATAGCATAGTTGTCTCGCTACGTAAAATAGACACTACACGTTGAGCGCTCACAACACTGCTGGACTCTGACAACTGTCTTCGTTGAATTCTTGGTCCTAGAAAATATCCTCAAATATGAAGGCGAAGCTAAACGGCTTTCGAAAACTTAACAGTAACTAAAGGAACGACTTGGTATTTGGAAAAAAAAGTGACAACGGTAAATGCCAAATGTCCATCACCTTCTTTTGAATAACTTCGCGCGTAAAATACAGCCCATAACCTGCCATCTTGGGCTAGCAGCTCGAACTTTGTGAAACGGACAACTACTGAATCACTTTCCTAGACAAGATATTGGTGAGAAATTCTAATTCATATTCCTAAAGTAACATAAATGTAAACAAGCATTTACCTAGTAATGTGCATATTAATCGCAATATGACTTGGTTGGAGATTAAATCTATTAGAATTAAAATACCTCGATAGATCCCGCTAAAGTTGCTTCAATCCTGTCCTGTAATTTTCGCCGAAGTCGATAAGTCCATTCCGTGATATCCTTCGTCATCAGAATTTCTACTGATTCCATGTCTTCTTCTCCTGAAATAACTCTTATTCCCTATTTCATTCTGATTATTACATTCCAAAAATAACTGAAGTGTTAACAATAAATGAAACAAATGAAAACCAGTAGTCTGTTGCTCATAAAACTGTTTGTCCTCTCAATGGTTTACCGCCTCATCGTGGCTGGGAGGTGTTCCTGAGAGTCGGGCTGCGATGTACAGCGGAAGATTCATCCCTCTGCGAGGTCTCCCAGGTTGAGGAGTCTGACGTTTCCATGAGGAAGCCCAGCTAGGAGTAAATTAATTCCAGGATCCACCACCGTCCTGGTATCAAACTAGTCGCGTGGTGGCAAATCTCCCTCTGGTCCACAAGAGCAACGTCTGCCTGAGGTGGTGATGATCTGGGGGCTGAGTATAGCCAGGCTGTCCTCGAGAGTCCAAGGAACCGCAATGGCTAAATCAGTAAAACTCCGAAAAATGGAAAATATGCTGGGTTCCGCACAACCAGTGAGGACGGGCAATCCAGGTATCCAGCTATCCAAGTAGAACTGTTTGCTCTAATCCTAACTTATCTCACTTATTTCCAATGAGATGACGGCGAGATATTTGATTAACAGATTTAATCCCAACACATTTAATAGAGTTTCAATTTTGAGTCTCTTCAATTCGAAATTAAGTAAAAATTAAGTTAAACTGCAGCAGTACTACAGCTTGTTTACAAACGAGTTAAATGTAAGCATCTTTAAAACAGCACGTCTTGTTTACGATCAAACAATATGAAACCGTACTACATATAATTGAGCTGCTGATCAAACTGAGGCAAAATACGACTATCAAATGGAAAGTTACCTGCAGTCACAGTGAGCCTAACCAGTACGGAATCGCTTGCTTTCTGCTGATCGATAACTGTGAGGTTGTAAAGATATGTACCCTTCACCAAACCGGTAATGAACATCACTGCGCTATTCTCGGAACCGTCCAAAGGAATCTTCAAAGAGGTTTGGAACTGCTCCAAGAAATATCGTATTTACTTTCGATAAGAAGCGTCCGCCACACTTACCATACATGCCGGAACATCATCAAACGGCTGCCAGTGAAACGTTACAATACCAGCATCATCTGTAGACGATGTAGCATTGAGAACCGCTATCGCCGTTGGAAGACGAACAGTAACATTAGGCGCTCTCGCAATTGGTGGCTCATTTGTACCTACAAAGGAAGAGTATGCGAAGGATTCCCGTTTCGGGAAGGATTTCGAGAAACTTACTTCGCTCCACGGAAATAAATGTAGTTGCGGTTCCATTTAAACCTCCGTCGTCCACAACAGCAAGTGCAAAGTGGTAAACTCCTTCTTTGAGGTCGGAGGCGGTAGCCTTTACTTTATCAGCGTTTATTAACAACGCTTTCGACGGGCCATCGATTTGTGTCCACATATAGCTAACAATGCTGCCATCGTCCTTCGCGTTCCCCTCGAGAACAACTGCTGATTCAGGAAGAGTGACCGTATGATTCCCACCAGCATTAGCAACTGTAAGAAATCAAACTAATATCTTACTAATAAAAAAAAGGAAAACTTCTTGTAACAAAAAAAACCCCCAGTCTCAAATTTCTACATCACCTATGAAAAAAATTTTTGCACTTGCCTGGAGGAAGATTCTGAGGTTTGTTTACGAAAACACTGATATGTGCTGAATCTTTCTGTCCTTTCGTGTCTTTCACATCCAATTGGAACTCATAAGGACCGAAACGCTCATTTGCTTGTATGTTCCTCAACGTCAGCATACTTGTTGTAGAGCCTGAGCAACACAAGCAGTGTATACGACTCATAACATTACATAACAAGCAATTATATTTTTTTCCCTTAAATCGCCAGACACCACATGTAACACTCTGTGGAGATTCCAGCACTTCTTGCAATAAATTCGTTTCCTCGCAGCCACCAACCACGATAGTCTTCGAACTTTTTTATGCGTAGCTTGGCTTGAAGATTGACGAATTTTTTCGTCTTCGGCACGCATTTCGTTGAACGCTGGTCGACTCTACTATACCTGGATTCCGGAGAAACCCATGCTAGGACGTCCCCATGTGTATCAGAAACAGTGACCTTTCCCAGACAAGTCTGAAATCACTTTCTTGACCTCGGACGGACGATAGCCTTTGTGTGCCCAGGGTGCTGTCTATGGTAGATTGGATCATCCGTATCATGAACGTTGTCATTAGCGCTGCGCAATCCTTTCCCTACTGATATTTCTAGCTTCACCTTTTCATCATTCAAATACCGCATATAAGTCATGACCAATGTAGAAACCTCAACTATTCTTTTAAAACGAACACTGTAGTCGGAGGCAGGTAGTGCAGAAGCGGCGACTATACTCACTGCGCTACGACCTGCTTCGACCGCGATTCGGGCTCACCATGTCCCCAACCCCTCCAATGTCGGGAAATTGGTAGCAGAATCGTCTCGGATGACGCGACGAAATGATTTGCTAAAAGTCGTAACAGCTGGCGACTGCAAGTGATGGATGTGGAAACCTCCTAACATAGTTACTCTAGGATTCTATGAAGAAGAAGAAAAATCTTCAAATAAGAACCGAACGACCACATAAAAAACCGAATACCTTCACAGAATAAGAATGCACAGAAACGAATCGAATGCAAGAACTGTTCCGCACAATACGTGGTTCGAATCTTGTAAAAAAAAATGTGGTCTAAAACAAACCAGCAGTGTCAACAGACAGTTTTTCGGATAATTTGTCAACGCGGAACCAATTGTATGAAACAATGCCCTGAAATGATTTAATACAACCGTATAGAAACAACCAGAATTGAATATGTTATATCTAGAAACATAAGAGGAAATTCACCTTATCATCTATAGAACCGTTACCGCACAGACTGAGCTCCGTCAAAGGCAGACGAACTGTAATTGATCCGGAGTGTTCTGTACTACCACACTCGTTTATATGAGCCTTTGGTGGATCGTCACGTTCAGCAGCAATATGCACACGAGCCGAAGTTGACGACATTAACCCTCCGCTGTCAGTTACGACAACACTGAAATCTTCACTCTTATAGCACCTAAGATTAAAACGCCGTTTCGTCTTGCACCTCTCAATAACCTGAACACGTAATTCCCTACAACCATATTGTCTAGAGTAAGAACAGGCGTGTCCATTGCCTGTATAGCAATACTTGGTCCCTCGTCTTGCGTCCATTTATATGAAACGATCTTATCATCATCGACGCTTCCTGAACAGGACATAAGAATAACGAAGCTGAAAGACCGCAACCATATAGAATCCGTATACTTCAAGAAGAAAAGCACCTCCCGCATCCAGTATTAGCCTTGTGCCTTCGATGCCACGTACAGGAGATTCAGGTCGTATCACAGCTTTTGGTGGCTTATTAGACGATTCTGGAGGTTTAACTAACAACGTATATTGTTGCTGACCAGAATGCGTCTCATTTGAAACCGTCACACGGAACACCATCTTTCCTTGCTTCAACTGGAAAGAAGACATTTGCAAGGCGTATACACAAACCTCTCACATTAATGTTAAGAGTTCTTGGTAATCAACATTTTAGTGCAAGAGGAAACCAGTTCGATAAAGTATACTGTGGAAGGCAATCGCTCTTGCTACCCATGAAGTGACAAAAATCCAAAACCACCACACCTTAAAAGGGTTAGGTTTCCCGAACTAAAGGATGAAGAAAAACATTTCACATACAAACCTGTGTCAGCTCCAATACTGGGCGTTTATACGACAAAGCGACCGCAAGTCCTGCACCTTCAAGTAGTTCCCAGAGGAAGAAGAACGAATTTTCTATTAAAAAAAAATTAGCAGATCCCAGGCTGAAACAACATGATTCTCAAAGCTTCTACTATAAGATAATGCACAAAAAATTGTTCATACAATAAAATGAAATGTGTTGAATTCAAACCAAACCATGTGGAAAGTTTCCATATGACAAAACTACACTAGCATTGACAGAGCTAACTGGTAATTGCACAATCGAGGGTCCTTGCACAGAAAAATTCAGAGCACTCTACAATGTTATAAACACATTATTAAGCTTTATAAATTCACCATGAATAAAATGAGGAAAACAACCTTTGCACCCATAACAGAGGTATCGTTCGCTAGATCCGATGAGGTAACGAAAGTTCTCGGAGCCAAAATTAAAGGATGACAATGGCCACCATAAAAATCATTGGTAAACCCATCTAAACACCTGCACACACCAGTCTCTTTGGTATTGTTCGTTGCGCGACATTCTTCGTGGTCTTTCGAAGAGCACGGAAATCCGGTTTTCAGGTTGCAAATCACATCCTTCTAGAAACGATACCATATTAGCATGGTCAGAAAGGAATCAATTTCACCTTCGGACCATAAACTTTAAACATTCACAACTAGACTCTAACACAACTTTACTGATTGAAACGTAAACCACTTTGAAGCAGACAATTTTTATAACCACCCCACATATTTATCCCGATACTATAAGATTTTGATGGCCTTGAATCATTGAAGCTCGAAGCCCATTTTATCAGAACCATGCTTGCCAAAGGTTTTTCCATGAAAGTAGCTCTCTGTGCGAAACATAGTAATAGCGGTTGGTTAAAATATATGGGGAGTAAGGTGAGTAAAGCTTTTTCGTATCCCGGTTTGTTCAACTTCTACATCACTAGCTGTTAAAATTCTGGTTCCTTTTCACCGCATAAAAACGACTTGAGCTTGTTTATTAGCGAAGTTAGGGATACATAAGCTTCAATATTTATGCTGGTATTTCACCGATTACTTCCCGGGTTGTTTCGCCATGATTCAAGTTTTATTGGCTGATTCGCTCTGCCGAAAATGGAAAAGTTAACTCAACCAACTTTCAAAATAAATAAAGCTTCAAAAAAATTCTTGTGAGCTCCATATCAGTTTAACCACTCGCTTGTCAGAACATCGTCGACTGTCGTATAATATCCAATTTTCTTCATAGGTCATGATGCGTCTGAGAAATGCGTCGTTGCTGTCGTGTGAAAGAAGCGCGGAACAGAATTCATAACGGCGACATCGCTGCCCCCCTAATTCAGTTGTTGCGGTACGCACTAATCAACCCTTATAAACTTTCCAACGAAAAGTCACTGGAACAGTCCTCGGACGGTATCTCGGTTATCACCTTCACTTCGTCGTCGTCCAACGTTGATAAGAGACTGAATGGGCTTCTCTACCGTGTCTAATATCTCCGGGAGAAAATCTTAATACATACATGAAATTGTCTAGTTTTTGTGCCGCGACCGCTTGAAATTACGCCACCATTTTGTCACGTGTGGGTAAAGCTTGAAATCAATGCACACGGTCCATTTCCCCACCAAAAAATATGTACGCGTTTTCTATTAAGCTTTTCCCTTTACAAGTCGACTTTTTTGCGCAATTTTGTGCTCATTACCGTCGATTTTCATATTCAGCGTACTCTCTGTGTTCCTACATGTATCCCTTCGCGATTTTGGTACATATAAAATTCACATGTATGGAAGAAAAAAATATTTGTCCGCAACACAACCACATTTTGTAAGCCTTTTGCAAGAATGTTATGAGATACGCGAAGTACACGTCAACGTCTTTTTTTTTAAATATCCGCATATTCGATAAAACAGGCGTGTGTACATCAGTGGCCAGAGTTGCCTTGCAACTCGCATAGGTTTGTCTCTGTTCGAACCGCGTCCCGGACTTACCAAATATACCATCCCAGTGCGACTGGAAATTAGTGCCCAGACTTGCCTGGGTAATAAAATACTCACATGATACATCGACAGGGCAATGCAAGTCATTTACTGTACGAGATAAATATGCATCCATTCACCTCTACGATGCTTGATGAAGCCAAGTGCATGGCGCACCATTATGGGTTGATCAAGGCCGTTAATTTTATTCTTTCATTTTATAAAACAACTATGGTCAATTATAGTAACTGCAAATGAAATAACAATCCGTCAAGGTATCCACAGCCTTCTACTCCTAGCGATCAGTGAAGATAAATTGGGAGCTAAGTTTTTCGCAGTTAACAGAGATTTTGTATTGTTCGCAATGCATAATGTCCGAAAATAATGGACTCACCTTAAAACAACAGATTCAAGCTCACTGTGAACATTTTTCATCTAAATAAAACTACTAGAACAAGCCGACCTATAGATCTTTGCCAAAACATACAAGTTCCTTTACTACAGGATAGTATTTCGATTTTCTGTAGCAACGAAACATAATCTTTCCGCTCCCATTCGTCAGGCTCAATGATGGTAGAAATCCTCAGAACTTGAAACTTCAGCAGATTTATTATTGAAAAGGCTTGTGGAAAAGAAGAATTCTGTATGCCTCACAATGACACAGCAAATTCTTTTTTGTAAGATTACCAGGCTTTCAAATTTTCAAGCAATTTAATCATTGAAAAATCGTTGGTCGTTGCTAGAAACAAGGATGGGAGCAAGTGTGTTAAAGGATAAAGATCACGGCGTTGATCAATCCCTGAGGGATGGGCCATGCATTCGACCTCAGTAAGCATCGATAGAGGTGATTGAATGCATATCTGACCTTTACAATGAATCGCGGTGGGCTACGGATGTATCGAGCCAGTGCTGCACTCCTACCAGACAAGTTCGGTACCAATTTACCGACCCCGGAAGGATGGACGGTTTGGTGAGCCACAGGAGAGGGGAACGATCCCACGTGTCCTACAGGGCACCTCCGACCACGCCGCTACACGCAGCCCTGCAAGTGTGTTACGTATACTTTGTGCTGAACAGAAATAGCTCGAAATACTGCCTTCAAATACATCCCACGCAAGAAGAAAAGCATCTATGGACTTAATTCTTGCCTTCACTGGAATCTGTTGCACGAAATTAAGGGAAAATTATCACAATGAAAACAGTACAGAGCTTTTTTCAAGTTCTGGAATTTATAGTGGTCCCATTTAGATCGCAGCTGCTACTGGGAGTGAATGGAATCCTTCTTGGATATGCAAACGAGTGAACGATTGTTGAATTATTAACGAATTAAAGACGAAGCATCTGATCACCGAAGAAATAACTCCTTACTGAACCAAGATATATAAAGGTACCCACCTTAAGCTCTTCAGCAGTTGGTCTTTCGACGCTGGACACCAGTAAAGCAACCATAACCACGAATGTCGGAACCAGGCTCATGACGAAGATTCAAAGGAAATGCACATGCATAATGAGGACGAGATTAAACATTCAGTCGATCTCTGATCTCACAGAGTTCTGAATAAGAATGTAACGAATCCACAACGCCTTATACCCAGATGAGTTCCATATGAAGTAGGTTTACTAGTACTTTCCTGTAAGTCTTCGATCTACAACACCGTTTTAAACCCTATTTCGTCAATGGTGCAAAATGAACTACGTTTGCTTACCCATGTATGAGGACGGCAGGCAGCGGATCAACTAAGGCGCTTGTTAAATGTCCTCCGCACCCAAATACTTGTACAACACAAATACTGAAGTGAACAGAATAAATTTACAAATTGCTAGGACTTGGACAGCTCGAATGCCAAAAATGTAGCAGCAGGGCACGTATTAGCGGTGGAGCACGGTAGTTGGAAATCGTTGCGCCTATGCGGATTTCATAGTCCAATTCTATATCCTTGTTTTATGGTGTTTTAGTATGGGCGTGTCCTATTTCTTATTTTTTTCAGGCTGATGTCGTGTAAAAGTGAGGGTTCCACTTCAGTGGTTAGTGTTTCGTGCACAAGCGATGCGTCTATATCGGACACCGACCAGAAGCCTGAAGCGATACAGGAGGTGTGGAGTGACGCCGGTGACAATGTAAGTCCAAGGACATAAAACCATCTCATTCGAAATGAGATAATTAGCACGGTAGAGAGATTCCCAGCCTAAACGTTCTAGTGGAAAGTAGAGAACCAACCTCCGTATCCTGTAACTCAGTAGAAATGAGGGTACAATCTAGTTAGAATAGATGGCCATCCTGAAGTAATACTAGTAAGAAGGAACAAAGCAATACACAATTGCTCAATCAGTCCAAGTAAAATATGGCTTGTATTCACTAATAAGTCATGATTCTAGGCTTACTCCATTCATTTTCTGCATTTTTATTGAAAAGGTATGCAGTGAAAATGCGAAGAGCTTAGGGATGTTTAGGTCGTAAAGGGGAGTTCTAATGATGAACATGCTAAGAGTTTAGGGATATTTATGTCGTTAAGGTGAGTTCTTACGACAATGTTCACGTGGTTCTTAACTCAATTAGGTCATACACTGTCGCTGATATTCGCCGCCGTTGCTTTTTTTCGTTTAGATCTAAATGGTTATTTGCGGTAGCAGAAATTACTTATTCGAACATATAATTCGGAACGATCCTTTGAACACATTATACTCGATGGGCTCTAAAGTACTAAAATGTACTTCTTCGATTCATGAGGTCTCTGTAATGGTCACGCTGTGTTTTCCTGGGCTTCAACTAAGTTTAAGCTGAAATTGTATCACTCATGTTGTTCTTAAAATCAGAGTTCGGTCAACGTTCCACTAGAAACAGCCATATCGATTCGGACGTTGTGATTTTTTTGTGTTTAGCTTCCCACTTGTAATGTGTTAAATCATCTTCACCACTATTGTATACTCTTCAATTACACTTACTTAATTTGATACTTGGATGACCCGTATTTACTGATTGCGCGGGCCCTAGCATAATTTCTACTTTTTTCGGAGTTTTGCTGGTTTAGCCATTGTGGTTCCGTGGAGTCCTGAGAGCCTAATCAATGTCTTCTCCAGGTTGTCACCACCACAGGTAGTCGCCGCCCTTCTGGATCAGAGGGAGGTTTGCCACCATGCGACTAGTTTGATACCAGGGGCTGCTGGATCCTAGTATTGGTATCGGTTTACTCTTAGCTGGGTTTCCTGATGGACACGCCAGCCTCCTCAGCTTGGGGGGGCTCTGCTGGGAGGATGAATCCCCCCGGTGTACATCGCAGCCCGACACCCAGGAACACCTCCTAGCCACGATAAAGCGGTAAACCGTTGGAAGGATTGTGTTAGACATTTGTTCAAAAGTAGAGCTAACTCTGTTTCAGAAGAAAATATATTTTCAGACTTGTATATCCGACCTGCCTTTGTCATTATCGTTCAAAGATGATCACAAATTCAAGACTCCAGCAGTACCACCGCGCCGTTTGAAGGACCGGCCAAATGACGTGCCTTTCCCACGTAAACCTCGCTCGTCCGTACCTTCAACGGTTGGTTGTTAGTAATCACTGAGGACAGTATGCGAAGAAGATTGCCACCGGCAGTGAGTACAAGTGTCCCTTTCACTCACTGTCAGGCATTTCTATTTGTGCATCTCTCGTGTTTAAAAAATAGCCATGCGATACAAGTTGCCTGTGCTTATCTGTTCGCTAAGGGACACAAACACTCTTGTTGGCTGCTTACGTGTACAATCATTTTCGATGAAGTTTTAGAGTTGTATGGAGTTATTTAGGTAGTGGGACGTTTGCCAGAGTCCAATGCCGACAGTAATCATGCAACACGTGAATTGGGCGAGACATCTCAGCTGGATTTGGAAGGCAGTGGTCAAATGCTCTTAAAAACGGTGTAATTCTTCTTCTAAATCTACTAGTCTATGCTGTTTTTTAGCGTTGTACAAGGAAGCGGATGCGGAAGTGACACGTGTGAACTTCAGTGGAGACCTACTTCTCTTGCCGAGCAT
This sequence comes from Angiostrongylus vasorum, assembly GCA_018806985.1. Taxonomy (NCBI): domain Eukaryota; kingdom Metazoa; phylum Nematoda; class Chromadorea; order Rhabditida; family Metastrongylidae; genus Angiostrongylus; species Angiostrongylus vasorum. Next base: position 555,329 of record JADANN010000359.1, on the reverse strand, counting down.
CTTAGTCCACAGTGAATATGTTTTTCGTCAAGTGGTTTCTGCCGAGACTTATTACAGTTTATCGGAAGAGGCCAGATCTCACCTCAGGGTATACCTTAAAAACCTCTTTGTAATTTATCTCATTTAGCTTTAAAACGAAAGTCAGTGAAGCAAATTATAGCAATTTTTGCCACCGATCAATAATGCTGCCGAAGAACAGCAAGCATTGTCGTGTGCGTTCACGAGGCGGACAGACTTAGTGCACGGGAATCCAATCGAAAAAGTGCAGTTGAAGCTGAAAAGTAGGTTGAGAATGCATTCATCTTAGAATTCTAGTGCAAGCTTGGATTCGTTGAGTGGATTTGGTGGGTTGATTTTGTAAGTGGTTTGAAAGCGTTTGAGAAAAAACTTTCAGATGGCTGGTTCAATCCTGATCGGCCTTCTCAACAGAATCAAATTAGGGATAATAATAGAGTCTTATACGACCACTATATCAGATTCTATCACATGAGTCTGCTGAATAAGCTCGTGAAATCTCGTCATGTGAGTTTTCTTCTCTTCAAGATAATTTCTTATTTCCTAGATGATATGACTTTATCTCAGTGGCCTGATTCGAACAAATGTTAGTGTTATCTACATCTACTTAACAAAGTCCACCGTTCGCATTCCTCATTCCACCATCTAGGCATTGGTCATTAGCATATCTCTGAGCTTCGAGGCATTTTCTTTCCATAAACGGATGGTTTACTGCTAGTGCCGTAGTTTGGGATAAGGAGTAAATCGGACCTTTGTCTCGATTGTACCTTAACTACGCTTGAAAATCCCAATCAAGTCTGCATTGGATGTTCACTCTCTCCTGCTCGGCTACAGATCTGGCCGTTCTTGTTTATTCCGTTTCTCACGAATGATGGCTTTTTCACATCCAGCTGTACTGTGATCGTCCTACAGTTGCGATCGAAATTACTTTTCGTCCCGCTTTGTTATTTTGACCGCAAATTGAAGATGGACATTTGATTTGACTTCTACCTTGACTTCCGTCTATTTTGTGTCTACATTGCGAATCAGTTCTTGAGAGATGTTAGTGCTTTGACAAGTTTATATCGTCTCGTGGAAAAATTTATTTTATGTAGATTCTTAGGTGATGTAATTGGTTTTATATAGCTCATTATGCTTTAGTGTACTGAGAGGATTTCCGCGGGACAAAAAACTTCCCACTATGTCATCTTTAGGCTTTCTATCAATAGACAGGGATTTGCTGCCATCCAAACGAATCCAATTCGCAAGGCGCAAGCACTCTTTGATTCACAGTTGGCGATTGCCTGTGAGGTGAAGGCCTGGGGATGCTTCAACAAAGCTTTCCCAGGATTTCGAAGAGAAACAATTCGACTGGCATTAGACACTTTAGAATTTCCCACGTAGTACTCTAACCCACACAAATCCAAAGGTTTTCGTGGATGTCCGTGCAGTTCTTTCTATTCCACTGTTTTTCTACCTATTAAAACTCTCTTTTGCTGAAGCCCATATTAAGGTACTGGTTCATTTCCAGTCGAGCAGTTCTTCATTATATAAACTGGAAACGAAAGGTGCACGAAATGCAGCATGTTTCTTATTGTTTGAGATTGCGAATTTTTTAGCAGAGACGTCGTATATCTGCCTCTACTCTTATACGAGAAAACTGCTTCTGTTTTCTGGAGGTAACAGAGCTGAGTGGTTCCTAGATGCAATCGCAACCCAAGGATAGATTCGAACCCGTGATTACCTTTACGGGGGTCACTTGTTACCCACTGCACCACTGAGGCCCTTACTTTGTCTTTCTCTCAGCCAGTTTTTTTAGCCTAAGGGTGCCATCAGCAGTCACCCGTTAACGGGACTGATCTGGAGAGCACAAATCGATATTGAGCCCTGGCACTGAATCTGGCCTGGAGTATAAGTTTTACAAATATCTCAGCATCGCTGTGGTTTTATTTCAAATAGTAATCTACCATGGAGAAATAACAAGCAGTAGATAAAAAGTTATATATTGTGACTCCTAGATTGTAGCATAGAGTGATTTTTATATACGCTATACAATATGAAAGTAGCATGCCATTCTATTGGCTTCTGTTCTCAGAAGTAAAGACTGATCTTTGTTCAGGTGAGTGCCCTGAAGAGGTTGTTTATGGAAGTCAAACGTTTTCTCTTTCTTTCTTCTTTTTTTCTCCTGAAGATGTATTTAGGCATGGTGTCTTCCTTTTCCCGCAGAATATCCCGCTTTATAAATCGTTTTGCATACAGGCTGTTTTGCAACATCTTATGTCAACGAATGCTCTATGCGCTCCTTCTCGACAGCCTATGGATCCGGAAGCATTGAAAAGACGTAACGACATGGAGCGAATTCGATTGCGGGCAGCGAAGCGAACAAAAGCGTCAGTGCTTTGTACTGTATTCGTGGTTTCAAGTCTCATTTCGATGTCATTTTAATGTTCCAAGTGCATTAGAATCGATTTCTAGGAGAGAACTTTTTTCCTGGTGTTAGCTTCAAATTTACGGCGTATATAACAAGATAGAGGGGCGCGTGGCGCAGCGGTCGGAGGCGCCTTGCAACACACATAGGATCGATTCCTGCGCCCAAGGCTCACAAAGCCTTCCATCCCCTGGCGTCGGCAAATTGCTACCAGACTTGTCTGGGAGGATGGCAGCACTGGCTCGATACATCGGTAGGCCACCTCGAGTCATTGTAAAGGCCAGATATGCATTCAATCACCTTGGGCGATGTATAATGAAGTGGAATGCCTGGAGCATCCCTCAGGTATTGATCAACGCCGAGGACTTTATTCTTTATCCTTTATATAACAAAGTGTCATTTATATTAGTCTTTACAGAATGATTGCTGATTGTCGAATGAAAATTGGTCAACCTTGTGTATCGAGTGATGAAGAAGGTTTGCGTTTATTTGATTTGCCATGACTCGTTCGAGGTTATACCTGGGAAATGTGTGTCATTGATGTCAGGGTGTAAAAACTTTTTCTAGATGATGATTTATCCATCCCAATTACGAAGAGTGTAACGTTACATACTGCTCGTTCTACCTTATACACTCCTCATATGAAAGGTGAAGTCGTGCTCCATCTATGTCATACTTTTCGGTCTAGTTTACAAATGGGGTTATTCGATTCATTTGGAAAGAATCTGCTGCAGGTCTCGAAAATACTTCTAAGTGTTATCCATCCAACTGTCTTCTGAGAAGAAATGAAAAAGTATTCTGGATGAGCAGTTCTCTTCTTTTGCATTTCTCTTGCCATGGTTTAGATTTGGATTTGCATCAACCTACCCAAATGGATGACATAAAAACGATGTTGAAGAAATTCAGAAAACTTCGAAAAGAAGAACCGGTTTGTCTCCTTGCAGCTTATACTGAATAGTAAGATTTCAGATTGTTTACTAGTTCTTTCAGCATGCTCCGAGTCTTGATATCACCGGAATCGACCTCGACGATGTTTACGAGAGAGCAGGTGTTCTTGCGCAATCGGAAAAAATTAAGCAAACTATGGAAGCTCTTGAGAAGAACCTCAAAAAGTGATGAGTAAAAAATTTCTCAGGTTAATATTGGAAATTTTTTCCTTCTGAAATTGAAGACCCGGTAGATTTACTAACAAACTGACGTAGGGCGATGAAATGTATAATTCGAAGGTAGTGTAACTTAGGAAGAATGCTGTTTTCCAAAGTGACAGGGATTAAAAGTCTTTCCTTCATGCGAGACCCGTTTTCAAATGTTTTTAGGAGTACCGGTTTTGAAGCACGTCTATTTATATATCGTTTTTGTGAAAATTTCTACCTTTGACAATTTTCTACTGAGCATGTTAACGTTGTGCTTATCGAAATTTGCATTACAATGTACATCTGCAATCTATGGTATTGTTAACTATACCGCTTCGATTATGGCGAGTTCTTCCAAATTCTGGATAACTTTGCTGAATGCATTTTTTTAATGTTTGTCCACTTGTCATTCAAACAGGTCTTCCTCTCGAATAACGTCTTAAAAGGGCCTCGTACGCTACCTAGGCCGTGTCTGTTCATCTCTTTCACAAACCTATTCTAAATTTCATCCATAAATGCTTTCTAAAGATGGCTTCCTCCATTTGAGCAGAACGAATCGATTCACTCTATATTGACTGTTATCGAAGATCTAGAGTTCCAAAGTATCACATTTTTCAAGCACTCATTGCTGATCTCATCGTAATCATCCTTTTTCTTATCCTCAGACTCAGTTTCTTTGGATATCCGTATTGTCCTGAACGCTTTCGGTTTTTCCTTGTCTACTCTTGAGGAGAAATTGACCAAAGATGGAGTTTACTTCATCTTCTGATGATGTAACTTAAGATTAAGAAATTCGTTTTTTGAGCATTAAAACTGAACTAAAAATTGTGTTTTTTTTTCTGAGATCTATTACAGGCTAAGACATAGTGGGCAAAAGTTTTGTAGGATATGGCGATGAAGGAGGGAAAGGAAAAATAGTAACAACGATAGTGGTTCTCAACATACAGTTAGTAACGAATAGGTAGATTTTATAGAATGTTTAGCGCCTATATCTAACAGAGTAGTTTTGGAAGCCTTTGATGAATATTCTTTCGGAAACCTCTCGAACGTTGATTTATACTGTGTGAATCTTGGAATTCTGAGAAGTCAGTGATTGTTGTTTCCCATTTGGTAACCATGGTCAGTTGCCGTGACGGTTTGGAGTAACGGATATGCTTGACAAATGTTACAAAACCGATTACCAAAAGCCGTCAGCTTATGTGAGCTTGAGCGAATTGGTTTTTACTATAAGAAACAGGAAAGAATCGTTCCGCAATATTTTTAGAAAATTCCATAAGAAGCCACAGGGAACACCAAAAGTACATCGAAGAACTGAGGTGAAATGTAAGAAAAGGCGACAATTGTTAAAAACTCCGGAAAAGAAGAGAAGGGAAAATATACAAAAAAAGCGGCAGTCCGTGTTCTGGCATGCTGTACGGACCACATGCATCGTATAGGATTCACAATGGTGAACGCGTGGAATAAAAATATCGTCATGCACATAAATTCCTGGAGGTTTTCATTAATAGTGGATGTAGTGCATTAATTAATACAATAAATATTCAAGGGTTTTTAAGTAGTGTTAGAGTCAGATAAGCCATTCTGCGGTTGTCTGGTGTTGTTTTCGTACATTCTTGCTATATATTCCTTATCAGTGTTTGAACGTTACGCGCAAATAAGGAAAGGATGTTTCTAGGCTATCTGGTTTAAACGTTTAAGACAAGCGCATTTAAGTCATTATATGTCATATAGTTAATGATTGCCCTTTATGGTCCCGTTTTTGCTTTTTATGTAACGTCAGCGAAAGGATGTGTCCGTAAAAATCCTTAGTTTGGAATAGTCACATATGTTTACGAGTACTCGGACTGTTTCAAGGTATATTATCAAAGCTTTTCATTACGTTGTTAACTTTTTTATTTACTGCCTTTTACAATCTTTTTTACGACAGGGTATTATGTGTGATACCACCACAGTTATGCTGAGATATTTGCAAAAAATCCGAACCGCAAGTGTCTGCGGTGGGGATCGATCACGCCATTACCCTTTCCGGCGGACAACGCGTTGACCACCACAGTCAAAGGGTTCAGTGCCGATTTGAGCTCCTTAGATCAATCCCGTTAATGGGTGATTGTTGATGACACTGGTCGATAGAAAACTAGCTGAGAGACAGGTGAAACGAAGGACTCGCATGGTGTGTTGGTGAACACGTTACCCATAGGATAGGGTAATGGGGCGTTTGTTCCCCACCGCAGACATCTGCGGTCCGCAGTTTTCCACTACAATTTTTAGAATGAGTTGAATGGGGTTAAAAACAAGTAGGAACGATACGATATTGTGCATAAATGTTAGTAATACCTTTCATCATTATAACTGAAACAGCATCTAGATTACACTACTGCCTTTTACTCTCTTTCTTCAGCTAAGACCGAAATTGGCATATGTTTTATAGATGCGGGATTGTTTTATCGGTCTCACACGTGGAATTAAAAAAGGTGCGTGTAGCACAATTCTTGTTCTGCAACACACAGTTGGTTCGGTCTCATGCCCCAAGCTGAAACTCCCATTCATTCTGGGTGATAAAATGAATGCATGATTTGTCTAGAAAGATAACAACACTTACTGGATATATCCGGAGCCACCGAGATTCATTTTGTGAGCCAAACATGCTTTAATTCACCTCTACGATTCTTAACGGAGCCAAATACATGGATAAGCTATAAGTGATTCATAAACGCTGAACGCTCTGCCGTTTTATTCTTTTAACACAGAACGTAGGACAAAGTGATCCGTATTCATAGACATACACACATGGTCTGCTTGTTCAAGAAATGCTGCTACAGGAGAAGCCACACTTACACCCGTCTAATAGTTTCTTCCTGTTGTGCAGAAATTCCAATCTCATCACTATACAGTTCCGTGAATGTGATATCTAAATTCCGGAGGCGTATCGAATCGTCTAGTTAAGCATTTATCCAGCTATACCGAATTCTAGCACATGTTGTACTCCTAGCTTCGGAAAGTCTCCTTAAAGGAAGCAGATGTGAGATTTGGTGTATCGGAAGCATGAAAAGAATAGTGTTATCAAATGCAAAAAAGCAGTCGTATATTTATTTTCATCCTTCGCATTGCGATGACTGACAAAGCGTGAGACTACGGCTAAATTTTTTGACACTTTCCAGGATCCGATTCAGCATCATCTAGCGATTTTTGCACTTGCACTTATACGTATGATTGCATCTTTTCTGCGATCATTTGTCGCAGCTTGACATGTGAAGGTCGTGGCTGCGTTGTGTTTATAACCTGCTGATAAGGGTGGGCCGAGCAGTGGTAGTATTTGCAATAATCACGAGCCGTAAAGAAGACATTCTTCAAGCAACGTTCGAACCCAGCCGTGAAAAGTTCGAAAACTTCCGAATGGACGATGCATATGAGGAGACGAATCGCATTGAAAGAGGTGCTGGGTTTGGCACAGGAAATGTGAGGACGGGTCGTGTAAACGAATAAAGTAAAAACCTACTGATGCGATCGTTTATGGTATCGGTTAGAAGTGTCTTCGCTTACACCATTGTAGCGTAGACGGTTGGTCTCACATAGTTTCATTGGGAAAAGTGTTATAGCAATATTCGTTGAAATGCTTGGGAAGTATGAACCGCAGTGGTCAGACAGAGTAAGGTGCCTTGCAATACCATGAGGCCATTGGTTGAGTACCGCACACCATATTTATTCTTGGTTGACAAATCGTTTACTTCACCAGAGCTGTTCATGAGGATTAAAACACTGACTTCATAAATCGGTAGACTAGTGCCAGTCATTGCTATATCTTATTATCTTTTAATCTGCTAAGCTGTTGCAAAATAGAAGACACCAGGTCTCAGACCGGAGCGATTTCTTTTTCACACCCGTTGACTGGAATATGGTTTCCCTCCTCAATAGAAGACTACGGAATACTGGGATACTTTGAGTATAAGATAGTATGGATAGTATGGCTAGTATAGGGTACGGAATAACACAATGAGGTTGTGTTTCGAACTACCACTCATTTTTTTCGACTTTCGATTTTGTTGCATTTGTCACGTGGGTTACGTCGTATATCTCATTTCTTCGTTTATTCTGTGTTCGCTGTGTATACTTCATATAAAATGAGTGAAATAGTATCTGTTAGTACAGATAGGTAAAATGTGTCTGTTAGTACAAAGGCTATCTTGCAAGATCTAATTAAGGCAGTCTCTGCTTTCACCGGGGAACGAACCTGCCAACTGAATCGTGCCCGCATCATAGGTCTAAAAATCATCACTCTTCAGTTAATCATTGTTCACACACATTGAGGAGTCCGCCCTCACTCCATTTGAAGCAGAAAAAAAAGAGAAAAATTCAGAGATACGTACCTTCTTCGATACTCTTCCATGACTCACATAGCTGTCAGGAATGAGAATGGAGAATTTTCGAGAACACGGCTTAAATGTGTAGTTTTACAATGCGACATAATAGTTTTGTTCAAGTATAGTGAAGTTTAATCATTTTTGATTAACGTTAGACTTCGTTTGGCGGTTTTTCTCTCGGTATTCCTGGATAAGGGAAAAGAACTGCCATAGTAACTTCCGTAAAAGCGAAGGTTTTAAAAATTAGGCATAGATTTTCGATTTTTCCACAATTTATTGGCTGGGATGAGTAGTGGCTTTTGCTTTGCCTATGATCTTAGATGGGAGCAGACTATTATTAGACGGAAACTAATTGAATTGAAAGAACCTGATGATTTCACGTCTTACCTTGATACCGTCGTTACAGTCGTGATAGATGCTCAGCTTCGGGTCAATAGTGGTGTACTCCTTTGTCCAACCGGATAAGAAGAATTGTCCATTTGTATCTGTATACTTCTCGTCCATCAAATCATCCATGTCAGCTAAATTTGAATTTTCTGCTCACCTCATGTGATTTTTCCGTTACCACTAATAATCAAAAAGAAATCAATAGGGGAAAGAGGAGATATCATTGGGGTTACAAAATGTGAAATATACGCTTATCCACATCTGTTTGAGAGTATTCACAGATAGGATATGACATCGACAACTTGGTTTCAAAAATTGATGTCTCAATCAAAGAAATGGAACCGCTCACTTCTGTCCACATCCCACAATTTCACTTTGACTCCGACCGCCGGTCTACCGTCGCACATCAACTGACCTTTTACCTGGAAGTTTTTGAAGTAAGTCCTCTAAATATGAGTTTGCTTGTGCTTTTTTTTCTTCTGATTCAACTAGGGATGAATCGGCATATTTCCTTCCAGGTTTAAAGTCATCGTGCTACCAGTGCTGATCCACCGGTACTTATATGTAGTTACATTCTGTTGATTCCTCATTCCATGTTTATTTACTACCATATCGTTCAACTTTATGTCATTGTCTTTACTCTGAAATTCCTTTGTTCTCAACACCGAAAAGAAATACCGAAGCCGATTGGTCCCTTCCAAACATTTCAAGTGCAGCTACATAGCCCAACGTCACAAGTACGAGAAAACAGCGCATTCCTAGAAAGAACAGTTATCAATTTTTGAACGAAGTAATCATGATTGATCGTAGAAATTCTAAAGATTTAAGAGAGAAAGGCAAAACGAAGGACTCGCATGGTGTGGTGGTAAACGCGTTAGCCCTCGAAAAGGATACTAGCGTGTTCGGTCCCCACCGCAGACACGGCGATCCGGAGTCTTGCTAAATATCTCAGAACCATGACGGTTCTAAGGAGCGACTTTCACTTAACCTAAGCATTGGTGAGAAAACTGTTTGTTCTTACGAGGTGCTCGAATTTCATAAGAGCAAGAAAATGAGCCGTTTGAAAAGGAAGTCTTTGCATGATAGAAATTAATCATTCATTTGCAAAAGTTGTTGTCACGTTCTTCATCTTTACGTTGAAATGTTGAGAAAAAACAAATCTGCTCAGAATGAATTTGAAAACACCCATGGAATTGGAGAATTTTTGTGCTTCCTTGTAAAATACGAAATTTTAGGCCAAGTACAAGAAACCAAAGCTTAAAATTGCTTAAACGGTTAACGACAAGTAAGATTGCATTCGTTCGGAACAATTTTTCATTTTTTCCATCTGCTTGCAAACTAAAGAAAGTAGGGATATTTCGGCCCATAGTTTGTGATGTCGCTGAGGTATCATTTCCGCTGCGCTAAAAGAGCTCGGTTTTACATTGAGGCAATGTCTTGTGTTCCTACAGAAAATGCTAATCCCAGCGGAGCCAAAACACTTTAAGTATAATCAGATGCGAATTCTCCTGACGTTGGAATCTTCTTTTTTCATGCAATGATGCTTGAACTTCTTCCAGAAGAAAAATAGTCTTAACCCTTCTCCGTCGTATTTCTTTCTGAGGAATATTCTCAACCGCAGATATAACAAGAACAATCTACTAAGTTGTATGGAGACAGAATCGTTAGTGATAAAAGTTGACAAGAGATCTGTCGTCAGCTCAACTTCAATGTCCCGTAGTAACGATATCAAAGAAATCACAAAGCCCTTGTGGAAGCGTAGATCTATTTAGGGCTCGCATCTTTTTTCATCGTCTTTTTCTTTATGTCAGTGTTTTCGGCTCGTCTGTATCTTTCTAAATTGAAGAAGAAAGTTAACTAATTGGTCTTGATGTGTATACATATGGAATGAGGAGCGCGCCTTACATAGGATCTTAAGAGTTGAGGAATCGTTTTGCTTGTTTAGTTTCCTATTCTGCCCTGTTTGTTTTAAATGTCCCCTCTAATTTCGTTATAAAATTGAAATACTATTTAGAGTGCCAGAAATTACATTATCCTTAATTTTTATGTTTCCTTTTAACTTGAAAAGATTTTTAGGAATAGAGTTCGAGCAAACGGAAGCAGTGGTGCGACAAGGCTACGACAGCACAGGCAGTGAAATGAATGGGAATTTCCAATGTACAAAAGTGAATAGAAGTAATTGGTACTGTTAGAGACGATCCGCTTCAATGTCAGTAACTGTCACAGGTGATAACTGGTAAAGTAAAGAATACTGTGAGGATCTATGGTGAAGATAAGAAATTTAAAATAGATATAGTTTGGTAGCCGATGCTAAAGACAAGAAAAGCACCAGCTTAAAACGATCATGTGAGTTCGAACAACCATATATCTTAGAAAAGCAGTCATATGTTCGGATTTGGTGAACAGTCGTCATCGACAGAACGACGGCTTCAACTGTGGCTGGTGAGCCAGGTCGACACGGCGCAAGTTTATGGCAGTGTAATCGCCGAGTGTTAGACCAAACAATGGCTTAGAGCCGTTAACAGCTGATTCAGTCTGACTACTAGAGAACAGAGTCACAGATGTTCACTGAGTCCTGTTAAGGGTTGAATTTAGATCGTTCGTGTTTTTATACCTTATCGATGTTCTGAAAGGTTGTGATAAAATGTGAACATTGTGGTGTCTGTTTCTCATACCACTCCTTAAACGACAATAATTAGTATTACTTTGTAACACCTTGTAATAAGTTGATCTAGCAGTCTCATTAGTCACTTAGCGTAGTATCATAAATGTGAAAAAGGCGATTTGAATAGTTGAAAACGTAGTGCTAATGAGAAGAAAATATACTGAACAAGTTTCTTTGAGGCTGTGAGTTTCTCAGAGGAAACTGGAATCACGGAAATTGCAAAGCGGATGACGTTGGAAAGATCAGAGCCATCGGCGACGGAATAACTTGATCAATGAAAAGCAACAATGATGGTCGGTAGCTAGTCGTTACCGATCGAAGAGCATTGTCGGCCAGCTGACTAGCAAACACCTCTGTTGCGTTGCTTGTCAGTTTCTTTGAAAACAAATGTTAATGAACGTTTTGGAACAACAGCGTTTGCGCCTCATATCACGCCTGATGTGTTCTAGTTCATTATTTTTTGCTTAGACTACCTTATGCATTTCCTCTACTCCTTCCTTTTTCGAGCTCCCTTTATTACAGTTCTCGTGCTGCCTTGGATTACAAAATTAGCGAGAATAAGTCGAACATAATTCATAGAAGAGCTCTAATCGGGATAATTGAAAACTTGAAAATATCGCTTCGCTCAATGATCCAAAGTCTGTAAATAATTTTCTCGAAATGGTAACAAAAAGTAGATTTATAGAGAAACATTTTCAAGAAGATGTAGCTAGTTTAAACAGTTCCTCTGAGAGCAGCACCTTGTCTTACTCGATGGTATCACACTTGTCTAGTCGCGATTTCTATGTTGTGGACCACAACCAGAAGAGGCCAAAAGCAGAACGATTTGCGGACTTCAGGACTCTGATGTTTCATTTTTTATGGGAATAGTTTAATTTGTATCTATTGGTAGAGATTCCAATGGTTCTTATTAAAACTATTGAAGTTTAGCACGAAATGAGCTATAGGTGCTTGAAGTTCGCACAACAATTTCGTTTTGGTTACGTGTAGTCCACATAAGGCTAATTTTGTCGTCCATAGGTTAAAACTAAGCTGGTCGCCCCTCTAGCAATAACTCTGCAGCCCTTGTAGAAAAATAGAGCAATGGAGAGAAAAGCTCGACTTGTGACTTGTTGTCCATTAGCATTTGTAGTCTGGGTGATTTCTATGTGAATATATCACTCTAAAGCAGTTTTATTCAATATGATTTCAGCAATGGCATTTATGCTTTTCAGTTGAGGCAACTTCTTCCCTCCTTCGGGTATTTGTTGGCTAGTTCCAGTTGTCCGGCGTCGTAGGTGAGTTTCGGCTTACTCCCGACTGTCACGTACCTTGAGGGAATTCCCACTCGAAACGTGCGTTGGCAAGGCTGGAATAGTACTCGTCTTTGGAATTGTAGGCAACTCTACAAAATTTTACACCAATGTAAGCGATTAAACTTGTTTCTGCTGAGGATAATAGTGCTTTATTGAAACGCTTTCAACCTTGTATATGAGAGGACAGTGTTGTTATTAGAAATATGATGGGACATAATTTTTAATTAATGCTGTGCTTAGAATTATAAAGGGTATCCGTGTTGATAAATCGATGAGGGGTACGCTATGCATTCGACTCTACAAACCATCCCAGAAATCACTAAATACATACCCGGCCTATATAATGATGACCTATGCCTGCTGTGCATCATGTCAGTGCTTTCATCTTCACGAGTCCGGCACCGATTTTTCAACCACGGAATGTCGGACGGTTTAGTTTCCGCAGTGATCCGGAACGAACAAAAGAACAGATGTGTTGTAGGGTACCTCTAGTTACTGTGCTACACTCGGCCCAGTGACATGTTTAAATCCTTTAAATGCAAACCAGTAAGGACTAGCATGGACTAGTTGGTTTTAATCTACGAGAAAAGGAAGATGCGCAGAAACTGCTCGGAATTCTTTTTTCTTGATAGGGAAATTATTCGAAACTGATAAGAACCCGGCAAACGGCCGTTTTGCCACTTCAGTGTGGTTATTCGATTAAAGCCATGACAGACTAAATCAGGTTTCTCACCTTGATGCCATCATTACAATCGTGGTAGATGGCAATGTAGGGCTCAATACCGCTGATCTCCTTGGTGCTACCCGACAAGTTGTACTCTCCATTGGAGTCCGTCTTTCCCGATGCCATCAGGTCATCAGTATCCACTACACCAGGAAGCACACTGTCTAAACATCGTCCACCTTCATTTTGCCATAGGCCATATTTTTGTTTTTTATTGATGATTTCTCTAAACTTCTATAAGAAACAAGAAGTCTACACAAACTGTTCTTTAGGGGTGCGTGGTTTTGTGTATTTCTTCACCAAGGGCGATCCGACAAGAGCTGGTCTGGAGTGAATCAACAACTTTTGCTTGAATGCTCAGAACTAGTACAATTTTCATAGTTTACTCAACACTGATATTTCGGATCTGATTGTGAGGGAAACCAAAAGACTGAAAAGGGTAGGATTAGTGAAGCAAATTGGCAGCTGTGAAGACATTAAGATATTCACTGCACTCTGTATTCGGATGGAAATATTATCAAGCAAAATGATGGTGAGAGACAACGCAGGCATAGAAACAAACATCAGCATTGGACAACATTCGATGCAAAAATCGTCTCCGCCCGAATACTTGTAATAATAACAGCAAAAGTGTAAATTGTAAAGTGCACAAAGCATTTTTTCAATACGGCATTAAGAGCCTTTGAAAAGCGTGAGCCATAGCGTACATTTATTGTGGTTCGTAATGTGGTCATTGAGTCAATTCTCAGTGAACGTAAGCGTACTACCGCAGCGCGGCGTAATACGAAATTGCCGTAGGGTACTTTTCACAGAACACAGAACTTTTCCCTCTGCATTCACCAATCGTTCTTCAAAAAGTTGAAAATCAAGGATATAAAAGCTTTTGCTCGGCACTACGTCTCAATCCTCTTTTTGGGCTCGCTTAGAAGTAGTTCATCGTGTGGATGTACGTTACCTTTCAAAAAAATATGGATTTGCTAGATAAGGGATTCGGCGTAGCGAATAAATAAGGTCACGACTGTTTGAACAATAGAAAGTCTGCAACAACGTTCATAAAAGTCCCAGAAACGCCATTATTTGTACTACATTTTAGCTCTGCTCGAACTGTTCTGCTTTCATAGATTGACCACGGGAGGCCTAAGTAAGACTGTTCTTGGTGTGAAAGTGCTGTATTCAGTAAGAATAAAGTGCTTGGCATTGATCAACCTTGAGGGACACGCAATGCATTCGACTTCGTCAATCATCCTAAAAAATGGTTATGTGCCTGGCCTACACGATGGCTTCCAGTGGAGTGCGGATTTATAAATCCGGCACTGCGGTCCTCAGACAAATCTAGGAACCAATTTTTTGACCCCTTGTGGGCGGGTCTTGATAAACCGACGACGCGGGATCGAACCAGCGACCACGTGCGTTTGGTTTAACACCTCCAGCTACTGCGTTGCACACTATTATTTTTCTTTGCTTATAAAACGTCTAATTAAGCCCACTATTAAACTTTAATAGGAAAAGTAACTGCTGAGATTATATTCTCTAGACGAAAATATTCATGGCTGTGCGGCTATAGTACAGTTGTGTGCATGAAAGAAAAAGGAAGTGGAAGTTGTCGAACGGTATCTTCCTCTTCATCTAACTACTACTTTTTTAAGCAACACCACCGATGAACGCAATGCGTTCGACGATCCAAAGGGGCCAGAGAAAGAGAAATTTATGAGTTTACGAATCGGTTGGAAGTTTAATTCATGAAAAATGTCTGCTCATAAGTAAACAGCCACTAAGAAAGTTCAAATCAATATTGGAAACTAACCAAGGCGGAAGAAATAGTAGGTTAGGAGCAATATTTCCGAGGGTTAGAAGATGGTTAACTAGTGGCACTGATAGGCTTGATAAAACTGTTGTGAAAATGCGTATCGACTTTCGAGGGTAGATCGAATGACGCCTGTGTTGACAATGGTTGAGTCTGTGTTTAAAGGTGTGATGTCATCCTACCACCAAAGTGTTTCAAAAAAATCTACCGATCAACATCTTCGTAGTATATATCTGAAGCTGCCAACCCATCCACTTATTATGTTGCGAGAAGAGAAGAAATACGACTAGGTATACAACGAAACTAGAGCTGTTTCCGTGAGAAGCAAAAATGACCTCGACGAAGGAAAGTGGCTACCTGTTCTGAAGGTATTTCAACCATTTCTCTCCATAAGTTTGATCTCCAGCATATTTTTTTGTGGATATAATCATATGCGAATTGCAACGTCTTTATGAAGAACGAGATATGATATGAGAACGAGTTATAGGTGTGTGAGATCTATGGAATGCGAGAAGACTGGCCATACACATAATTGTTAAAGTGTAATACAATCTGGTGAGAAAATCAATAGGTGGCACTAGTTCTGTTTTATTACTCTCCTTTGTAACAATAAAACCACCTAATATAAGCTTGATGATGGCGGCGTTATGACGACTCAGATGATCTAATAAAATAATGACTTCATCCCGTATTTCTCAGGTGTTGGATTGCAGTGTGCTGCTCTTCCCAAGATTAAGCAGACAAGTTAAGAAGTCAATCACTTCCATCATGAAGCCGACTTATGATGGAAATTGATGCTACTCGGGAAGAAGCCTGGTCGCTGTGCTGAAAATCTTCTTAGATTCAACGTGTAGGCTGCGCTTATTAATGACTTCTAACAGAGGGAAACAAAATTTGTTTGCGCATTCGTATGGAATGCGATCAGAAATGATTTTAATCCTTCTGTACCACTCGCCAAAGTGAATCCGAAAAAAGGCTGCTTTGTTCTTATGTATAAAATTTTACTGTAATAATAAACTAACTGTCCGAGTCATACAGTTTTACACGCACTCCAGCCGCCGGCCTCCCGTTACAGGTCAACTTGCCTCGAGCCTAAATGTCGTGAAATTCTTATGCCAGCTTTTTCTTCTTCACCACAGGATTTTGTAATATTCTAGGATTTTCTACTAATACCACTGAAATAGCGTGTTCCGCTAGTGTTGGAAAATTATCTATAAGCAAAGACAACGGTCTAAAACCTCCCAACTGGTAGATGTTTTCATGTTGTGTTGCTCTGTGCGCTGTGACTCTCCACCATTGTTTCCTTCTGGGTTCCAGTTGCGATAGAAGTAGGTGTTTTTGCAGACTGTCCAAAAAAATAAGAAGGAAACCAGTTGTGAATCTGTGTCACAGCAAAACGAACAGGCAGATGAAAGATTAGAAAAAAATTTTGGGAAAAAACTTTACGGGACTGGTTTACAATGGGAGGACTATGCGTTTTCGAGAATATCCTATGACACATAAGACTGTTCGTGACAAACCGCAGCTGATTGTGTTCGGCCGATGATGTCGATCCCTAAGGCACATTCGATGAGAGCGAGCAGTACTAAGTATTTCATCTGAAAAGACAAAAAGTTCAACATGAAGACATTCTAGAGAAAATAGTCACTTCTATAGGAGGCATCTTTTGTGAAATAATCGTTCTCCTCCTCTAATCATTTGAGCAAACGTTCTGAATAGACTGATCTTTCCGTTGACATTCAGCTCGCGTTGTATTGTAGAAAGCGAAATGACTTCTACTTACGAAGAATTTCAGTGGTCGACGTAACCATCACCAAACAACGGTTAAGCTTTTATTTACTGCCTATTCTTTTTCCATGGCAGGGCTTCATGCGAAAATACAACCACAAGGATGCCGAGCTGTGAGCAAAACTCGGACCCTTACTGTTGATTTACCTTTCCGCGGGTAACCGCGAATTCGAAGCTGCTCTGAGGTTCTAGTTTTGTTTCATATTTCAGCATCTTTGTGGTTGTATTTCACATCGTCAAGCAGCTGGAAAATATTTTTGCCACTTTTTTGATAGAGAATATAGGACAACGTTCTAGTGTTAGAAGATAATTGATGAATATTTCTTCATTTAATGCTTCGGAAGAGAAGGTGGTGTCGCGCCGAAGCATCCAAGCTTCTTCTCCTTCGGTCGTTCTAGGGTCGACAAATCCGTAACAGATCCGTCTCATAAGATAACCTCGTTTTCCATTTGGTGGATGTCACCACTCATTGTAGAGACCAACTTCACATGCAATGATTCGGCAAATTTAGAGATGAAACAGGGATGTAATAAGACGCTTCGTGGCGATTTAATGAAGTTGTGAACATCAGTCTTCACTCCCCTGTTTTGAACCCGTTAGCATTCATAACAACTTCTTACTGAACAAAAAATCTGTAGTTGTATCAGTTATTACGGAAAGTCTTTGAAAAGATTCTTTTTCACTGCACATTACAAAAAATCGCTTAAAAGCATTGTCGCCTAAGCTGAGAATGAAGGTAGAGTTATAATGGATGTAAAGCGAAATGAAGAAGGCGTGGAATCGAGAGAAAAGAAGTAGCTGACTAGTTAACTGAGAAAACACTGACGACCTTGGGGCGTATCACTAAAGAAATCAAACTGGTAGAACCAGTTTTTTGTCAACCATAGCTCCAAGTTGCAGTCGACTTGCAACTATCACCTTCCGGACATCAAAGTAGTAACGATTAGTTGGAATCAATGTTAGAAACGTGTGTGGTAGGAATCTTGATCAATATTTTGCATAGAAACAACCTATTTCACCTTTATTAAGTGTCACGTATGTTAACGCAGAAAGAGTTTAGGGGTGAAAAGGAGGAAACATGACCATGGACGCGAACCAGCGCCTTCCTTCCACTCTAGAGCTAAGCGAAACGAGCTATTGACTTGATAATCCACTTCTAGATAACTCTAGAACATTTGGAGAAGATGCTCATTAATTTAGCATGAATGAAACATCAGGCGTAAGTCCATTTCTTAAGAAAATTTTCTCTTTACGACTAAGTGACAAATAATTCCGCACATGCAGCCGAAAATGGCGACCACTTGTTCTGCTTGATTAATGTGTGCGAGTTGGCTAGTGGATTAGGGAGTTGGTCGGATTTGTCTTTTGTCTGCCAACTGTATGTGGAATGCTCGACTTTATATGAATTGGCCACGCGGGACTTTTTTTCCGTAACTGTTTTGAACAAACTCGAGTTTGGGTTATAACAGTTTATAGCAACAACAACGATGCAATAATAATATGTGATATTTGACGATAGGTAAGGTGGGTGGATGCGAGCGAGGTTGAAATGATACACTTGAAGGCGCACACTAGAGTTGGAGCACTGAGGAACTGAGGGACTGGATGAAGACCGGACGAACGCTGCGAACATTTGAAGACGAATGCCGATGGGCTGCTTGTATTATTTCTGTAGTCGGTGGAGCTTTCCCAGAGGGAATTAAAGACAGCGCCTAGAGAGAGGTTCTAAAGTTTTTTTTTCTACTAGCACAATCTGATAGGGCTACATGTGAAAGGGCGCAGATGCTTGTTCGGAAACTTCTTTGGGACGGCAGATGTTGTAAAGTACCTTCAGGTGACTGTTGCTGATTCCCTTCCCAGCCACCTGCGAGACAACTGCATGAAATGGTCGTTGAGAGACAATTTACAGAATATGCGAGAATAACGATTACAAGCAAAACAGTTATTGTAGAAGGCATAAGGTAACATAGAAATAGGAACTATTTAAGGAGTAGTTAATATATAATGATAGTCGAACTCTGTTGATAATATTGTTAAACAACCTTCATTCAACCTCGGTGTAGGTAATCAATACACCTCCCATTGACAATCTAGTGCATAGTTGTTACCAAACATTTATTCGATTGATAACGACTTGACTAAAAACCTTGTAGAGTGCAAGGCTGATGAAGTGGAAATTGCCGATGACGTGTCTCTTATTTCTTCTTAATCATCATGGTTCTGCTAGTTTTCCATTCATTAGATACCGTGCATTATGATAAGTAACGTTTGAGAACAAGTCACCAGAACTGTCCTAGCAAAAGCCGGCGACGAGCTTTTCAGATGTCTGGCTTTTATGCTTTCGGTGGCGCACTCTGCACTTCTGTTCACCGATGAAATGTCAGACATAAGTGCGTTCATTATATTAGAGATCGTTAGAACCTAGACATTGTTTCCAGTAACATAAAATTTGTTTCTTCCGATAGTAATTCAATAGCGGCTTTCGACAACGAAAACTTTTTCTCAACAAGTACTCGTTGATTTGTAGGTTGGCAATAGCAGATGTCCGCAATGCTTGAAGGAGAATTTCATAGCTCAATTCGTTCAGCTTTTCCTGCGTTAACTGTCCAAAGTTTGGATTTCGTTTCCTACAACGTCTTCGAGCGGTCGGTTGATTAGGCGCAGGATTCGCCGCTGTCCTGGAAAAAACATCCACAGGGAAATGCGACTACCTGTGTGAAATACAGTTGCAAGATGTTCAGCTGAATGGATGAAGTGTTGCAATGAGTGTGACAAATGAAAGGTCCTTGTTTGCAAACATTACCTCGGTCGAACTATGGAAAGAACAGTGCAGGTGGTAACGAAGAATTTACACAAACATGCACAAATAATGAACCAATCAATACACGCGAGATAATCTAAAGAGTGAGAACTAATATTAACAACACTAGGGTACGGCTTCTAGAATCAATTAACTAGGTAGGACGAGGAACAAGTAATACATACAAATAGATCTCAACTAAGGGTATTAGACACGTTGAAGACAAGGAAAAAACAGAGCAGAGATGGCTTCACAACTCAGTGGTATCCCTTTCAATACTGCTTAAAAATGAGCAGACATTGATGAACTTTCGAAGTTGTATGTTACGAAATCGTTGTTCGCAATGACTTTATGCATTCGAAGTCTTGCAATGAAAACGATTTGTAATGTATTATTGAAGACAACAAGATTAGAAACTGCAAAACAGAATGAACAGTTAGAAAATATTCTCCATACTGACAAGGCTGGACTTCGTGGGCTATCGTATAGAATCTTCAAGTGAGCTCAAGAGAGCGGTTGTTTCTGCTGCATAGAGAAACTCAGAGCAGACTTCACAGCAACGATGTCTTTGCTGTACATTGAAACCACGTGGCATCAGTTCGACGAACTTCTTCATTCTCCAGATGCCTTTTGTATAGCAAATGGTTAATGGTTGACCAATGTTGGGTTCTTCTACACCACTTGGAGTAGTTTTCAGAGAATCAGATTATGATTATGGTCTTCAGTTGGTTTTCACTAATCGTTGATAGGAACTCACGATCACCAAGATCTATATCTGATACACGTTTTGAAACCATCTGTACACTGTTGAATTTATATAGCAAAATGGTATACCTGTAAGCGACAGGTATTTATTAAGAAATGCATCTGTAATATTCGCAATAAGAACGGGTAGCACAGTGGAAGCAATGCTGTTCCTCGTGAACAGGATACCAGTTTGATCTCATCCCGGGCTCACCAGACTTCTCATCCATCCGGGTACAGGAAATTGCTACCTGACTTGTCTTTGAATGGTTGATCATGTGCGTTTTAAAGTGGGTACGGTTCAGTTCGCCCATCTCAGGACTGCATGAAGAGTCGACTCGAGCGTCATTCAAAGAAATTCTTAAGCAAGACAACAACCCTCAACGAACTGCCAAATCTGCGCGCGAAAAGCTCGAACACCTTCGCAGATGCTGGATGCAAGGAAACGAATGGAGTGCGAAGTACCAGGATTCGTGAAGTAAATGTGAGGTAGCTTAGAATAAAAAAAATAGTCGCAAGAACGAAAACGCCGTTTATTTTTGAGTCGACGAAATATTGTCTTAGTAATATCACCACAATGATAAAAGATTTTCCCTGGTAGAGTCATCTAAATTGAAAAGGGGTTCGACATTCACTTCTAGAGGACCAGTTGAAGGAAAAACCATGGCACGACGCCTCAGAGTGCTATCTATTGCCAATTCCTCATAAGATAGTAAAAATAAGGACTCTTGTAGTAACTGCGCGAAGCTGCCGTTTTGTTTCAGAGAGCGGAGCCCAGTCAGTGGTTCTATTTGCTGGCGGCGAACGGTGTGTACAGATGTCCGCTTGAATTTCTTGTCGACACACTCAGTCAGTAATCACCTTTTCGCAGCAACCTATGGCCAAAATTATCGCTCATGTAGAGTAAGTCAGTGGCAAAGAGTTTTCGATTTACTGAGTCATCTAATCATACAGTCCATATTTGAAATTGCAGTGTTCTTTATTTTGCGTCTAGTGGACACGTCATTATTGTTGTTCTCTGCACTTCCGTACTCAACTATACACGTCTATTGTATTGCGAAATTAACTTATGCGGTAAGGTCTCCTCGACCGCTAGGTATCCATTTCGTAATACACTTCACTTTGCCATCCAGGGCTAGGATGCGTACGATCCACACATCTGTGCGGCATCCCTGTAACCTCCCTGCCCTCGATTGTTGCACTCTATCTACACTCTATATACCTTAACGACGTATAGTTTCGAAAATGCCGTATCCCCCCGCCTGTTCGCAAGCCGTATATAAGGTCCGTCATTGGTATATTGGTCCATAGCATAATCCTGTCTAATTTCCGCTCTAGCATATTCTTCCTCGCTGACGATATGTGGTATCTTCATGTTAACTTTTTATTTACTGCCTGTTACAATTTTTTCACAGCAGGATGATTATGTGTGAAACAACCACAATGATGCTGAGATATTTGCAAAACTTTAGTCCGCAGGTGTCTGCGGTGGGTAACGAACGCGCTATTACCCTTTCCGGGGGCTAACGTGTTCACCACCACACCATGTGTGTCCTTCGTTTCGCCTTTCTCTCGCTAGTTTTTTCCATCTACCAGTGCCATAAGCAATCATCTGTCAACTACGAAAGGCGAGACGAAGAACGCGTAGGGTGTGGTGGTGAACGCGTTAGCCGCCGAAAAGGCTGATAGCGTGTTCGTTCCCTGCCGCAGACACCTGCGATCCAGAGTTTTGCAGAAATTTCAGCATCATTGTGGTTGTAGTTCCCCGTTTTTTCCCGTATTACTTCAGCACTATTGCAGAAAATACTCAGTTATTGCTAGTCTCCCTTCTTGCTCTTTGCATCATCTCTACTTACTGATCTCGTTATTGCTTATTATTTTTTTGTACCTACGTTCTATGGCAATAGTGTTAGGGTTAGTAACTTCATATGTAGGCTCCCAATGCTTGACCACTGATCGACAGTTCGCCATTACGAGAAGGCTAAGACGTGATCCTGAAAATCCTCTGGCAGTTATTGACCTCCCACCCAGCGCCCTACGCCATTATTTAGACCGTAATGGCCTCTGTGACCGTTGGTGCAGCTCAGAAAATTGTGTAATCTGTCCTAACGGGAAGGACGAGGATTTTATGAGTCCAGGTACAATAAGCTTGATCTCATGTAAGATATGCGGTGAGCAATACATTGGAGGGAAACGGGTGGACCACCTTGTGTTCACATAAAAGAGCGTCTAGTTCGGAAACTTAAAATTTTCCAATGTACTACTCTAGGCACACATAGAGCACAATAGTACAACGTGTATGATTTTGAAGCGACTGTCAGAATCTTACTGCAGAAATCGAAACACCAAGGCTTTTGAAGCGTTTTGGATAAATTTCAAAAGTCCAAAAATGGACCGAAAAGACGAATGCCTCGGTACCACACGTGAGCTGTTGCTTTTTCTCAGATTGATTTTTGATCTGGGTTGGTTTCAGTCGTCATCCCCACGTTAACAACTCACGCGTCTTCCTTCATGAGACAATATGGTGAGTAGTTCTTAAATAAAGTGGTAAAGTGGTGTTCATTTATATGTTAGATCTTCACTACTACAATGGATAGTTTGCCAAATTATACGAAAAGCCTCAGCGCAACTGGGTTCATTGCCGATTTGGGCTCCCCAGATCAATCCCGCTGACGGGTGATTGCTGATGGCAGAGATCGATAGAACTAGCTGAGAGATAGACGAAACGAAGGATCCGCATGGTGTGGTGGTGAACGCGTTACCTCCGGAAAGGACAATAGCGCGTTCGTTTCCCGCCGCAGACACCTGCGATCCGGAGTTTTGCAAATGCCTCAGCACCACTGAAGTTATATTTCGCAACATACCCTGCCGTTAAAAAGACTAGGCAGTAAATAATAAGTTAAAATTGTGATTATAACTGCAGCCTCAGCTTAACTGGGTTCGTGGTCGATTTGGGCTCTCCAGATCAATCCCGCTGACGGGTGATTGCTGATAGCAGAGATCGATAGAACTAGTTGAGAGACAGGCGAAACGAAGGACCCGCATGGTGTGGTGGTGAACGCGTTACTCCCCGGAAAGGACAATAGCGCTTTCGTTCCCCGCTGCAGACACCTGCGGTCTAGAGATTTTGCAATATCTCAGCCAAGTAGTAAAAAACATCGTGGTTCATTACCTCTCCTCTCACCCCTCTCACACGAAAAGGGCGCTTGTGAGAAACATGTTTCGAACAGCTACCAGCGTGTGCACAGGAAGGAAGCAGAGAGAGGAGTCCCGAAACTTGGCGCGGCAAATAGCCATTTTTTAATGGCTACGAAACTGTTGCTCGGGATAGGTGTAGAGGAAACCACAGGCCCCCCAACGATAACTCTAGCGGCAATAAGGTCCCGTTTATTCTGCTTTCATTTCAAATGAAGTAAGTGCAGCTATAAAACGCTGTTTAAGAAGGGCCGGTCTAGAGAATTCGGTAACGGTAACTGAAATGCCACCGAGTAATCTAAGACGCCAGCTAGTTCGTAACCGCCTATACGACCATCTATGTGCAACGCAAAAATTGTATAATTTGCCCCCAATGGTAGAGACGGTGACTGCATGAGTTCAGGTACAGTTTATCTGATCTCTTATAAAGCGTGCGGGGACGAATACGTTGGCGAAACGGGTAGACCACTCTGCGTTCGTATAAAAGAGCACCTAGTCGGCATACGTGAACCAAATACTCCACTAGGCACGAATAGGACGCAGAGACATAACGGAGAAGATTTTTGAAGTACGGGTTACGATCCCAGCGCAGGAATCGAGAACACAAGCGCGCAAAATTCTAAAGGCATTCTGGATCAATTCCAAGGATCCGAAAATGAACTGCAGGGGAGGAATGCCTCATTATCACGCGTGATATTGGGCAGTATATAAGCCTGTTATTCTGATGAGATGGGTACACCAGGAGTCCATGTGAACTCCGTGCGGTTGGTCCACACGTGAAACATTTAGTGGAAGACTCATAGAAAGCGGTGAGTGTGCAAAGACCCTGTGTTCAATGTGACTGAAAATTTGGTTCAACAATTTCTCTGTTTGGTTATGGAGGCGTTTGACCGTGTAGATCGCAGTCAACTTGACCTTTCCAGGCTCTGAGGAAGGCGAAATCCGCCGAAACGTCAGCTTGTACGTAAATAAAGAATAAAAAATAACACCTCGTTTTTTGCTAAACAGAAGCAGAAAGAATTATTCAATCAATGCCGAGGTTAATAGAAAGTTGGACGTGGGAGTTATCGCAGCATCATCGAAGTTATATTTCTCAATATACCCTGCCATTAAAAAGAGTAGGTAGTAAATAAAACGGTTAATACGAACAGCATTAACTTTTTTCGTCTACTGCCTACTACAATTTTTACGGCAGGGTATTATATGAAATTCAACCACAGTGGTAGTAAGGTATTTGTAAAACTCCGGATCGCAGGTGTCTGCAGTGGAGATGGAACCTTCTGTTACCTGTTCCTTGGGCTAAATTGTTCACCACCACACCTTGCCAGTCCTTCGTTTAGCCTTTCTCTCGGCTAGTTTTATATGAAGAGAGTTACATAAAATATGCCCAGGTTCTGAAGAAGGCGAAGTTGGCGAAACGTCACCCACCGAATGACTATGATAGCAGGTACCAACTTCGCATCAGCTCAACATGGTGCCAGTTCGTAAGAATTACATATATTAATTATTAATGACGACGTTTATAAAAAAATCGGTCTTTTGAGTTCTGGGTTTGTTAACTGATCGATCTCCAAGACACGAGGGCACGTTGCTGAATTTCTTTTTTATGTCGTTTTATATGTTGACTAGTCAACTGGGTAGAAACAGTACTGTCTCCACAATCAAAGATCCATCCATATATTTTTCTTGGATGATTAAGCTAATGCGAGGTCGGCAAGATGTTTTATTCAGCTAAAACACCGACCCACGGACCTCACTCATATGAGGGATCTCGAGCCGGTTAGTTGCGAGGCCATGTGGAGCGTCGCCAGATGGCGGACAGGGGGGTTAATCGCGAACCAAAAGCGAACATTGCTTCCCTGAGAAACAGATGGATCCAAGAGAAGGACTCCCTGTTTTTGCTGCACCGTTTTAGCAGATGCTTTCTGTATTTACGAGGGTGTGTTCATGCATAAGTGCGTGGGTATGTTCTCGTTTATGCGGGTTGTATTCTGCGTGTCAGTTCAGCCAAGAGCCTATAATCAAATGATAGGGAAGTATATAGGTAGAGGTTAGGGCCTCCAACAAATGAGCTCCATGTCCACTCTAGGTGACACTGGCAATCTACCTGTAAGTATATCCAGCCCCCACGTTCAGATCTCAGCAAGCTACGTGGGTATCAAAAAAAAAGGGCCTCATTCACACGGGCCTTTTCGCTCACCGAACCATCTTTGCTTGCTGGTTTTCTTGTTGTCTGAAAGCTCGAAATGTTTATGTTTCTTGATGTCGTCATATCGTTATTGTTGTGTTACTTGTATTATTACTGTTGTACTGTTATTGTTATACTTGAATACTTCGAAGGCCCGCCCGTCCTCACTGATTGTGCGCGCCGCAGCATAAATTCTGTTTTTTCCGAGTTTTGTTGGTTTAGCCATTGTGGGTACCTGAAGGTCCGAGGTCAGCCTGAGGAAAGTCTGCTCCAAGTCGTCACCACCAAAGACAGTCACCGCCCTTGTGAATCAGAGGGGGTTTGCCACCATGCGAATAGTTTGATACCAGGACGGTGGTGAATTCTGGTATTGATTTACTCTGATGGGCTTCCTGAAGGAAACGCCAGACTCCTTCTCAGCTTGGGGGGATCCTGCTGGGAGAAGAATCCCCCGCTCCATATCGCAGTCCGACACCCAGGAACACCTCCAAGCCACGATGAGGCGGTAAACCGTTTGGAGAGTTATGGCTATAAGTGGTATAATTACCTAAGTTTGAGATTACAAGCTGCGGCACCTACAATAAGTGTTGCGTGGCCGATGGAAAAGGGGCAACTACCACACGAATTAACCAACAGAGCTACTTAGCTAATTGAAATCTGAAAAACGACTATTTCATCTGATAGAACTAGCTGAGAGACAGGCGAAACGAAGGACCTGCATGGTGTGGTGGTGAACGCGTTACTCACCGGAAAGGACAATAACGCGTTCGTTCCCCCACCATAGGCACCTGCGGTCCAGAGTTTTGCAAATATCTCAGCTTCGTTGAAGTTGAAAAACGACTGATGGTAATTCACCGGAGCTTCTAGAAAATGTTTATCTATAATAATGTCTGATTCACAAAGACACATCACTGAAAGCATATAAAATAAATGTGAAAGGCTGTGTAAAAATAAACCACACTTTCAGAATGTATATTTACAAAACGGATTGACATGTTGCCGAAGGTATTTGGCCGTACACTGGCAGAAGTGGACACGGTAACTTCAGCAGGCAACGAGGAATGAGCAAAATGATCATCTTCAGAGAGGTCAAGAAAGTGAGTAGAGATACGGAAAATCGAAAAACGCTTGTTATCAGGTCTCATTACATGACTGAAAAGGCACAACATAAACCAAAGTACGAAGGGAAAGAAATTCAGCTGGTAAAATAGAACCTTGCATCAGAATTCTAGTTCTAGTTGATAATTATATTTTTGAGGTGAAATGAAAAGAATTGCACTAGAAAAATGTATAGTAACAGAAAATGTTGACAAAGAGGGTCTAGGATCGAGATCAGAGTCGTCACCATCATCTATCGTCGTCTACGACTCTGCACTGAGTTCCCGGTCGGCACCCAAGACACCCAATTACCACTCTTATCCCTCTTTGTGCTTTGACTGGCTAACGGATACTGCCAATGACCACCGCTAGCGTCCGTCTCCACTCTACAATTACTAAGTGTATCGTGCATCATCGGATCTAGACCTTTATCCAAGTGGATGAATGCTGATAGAAAGCAGTAGGTGACATAAGGAATAGAAGTTCCAACCAAAAAACTAAGTAGTGATTACTAGAGCAAAGACACCAGCCTACATGTCATGCTCTATACGTTTCATATTTTACTTCACATTTTCTCAAAAATTATGTAGAGTTCTGGACAATTTTTTTCTTGAAATGGGTGAAACTGACTTCGAGCTCTTGAAGAAAAATAGTTGTCAGGACCCTTGGGCATACTTTTTGATATATTGAAAAAGATGGAACGTCCTATTAAGGAGCAATAAATCGTCGTAATAGTTTACAGGTTAGAGGTTTAGGAGATCCATACCAGGAATAGAGTCTCCATGCCGTTGTTTAGGTTAAATAAAACTCAATCGACTGAGTTTTTGAACTCATATGATTTTTCCGTCAAACAAAAGAAGGGTATGACGAAGTGGGTATGACATACCTAAAGTTCCTCCATTCAGGCACGTAAAGGCGGAAGCAGTCAAGACGTCGTACTCCAATCGTGCTCTGATCCTCGTACTTCTCTTTTCGTACTACCGCCCAATCTGGTAAGCAAAAGTCGTAGCAGTCGGAACAGGCAGCGTCTACAAAGCAAAAGCTTGACATTCGGTGCTTCAGTTCAGCGGTGACTCAGTTCATGTTCGTTCTAGCTCCGTCTTGCCAGAGGTACCAAGTTCATGAACAGTTCGACTGTATGCAAACAAGATTTGACGTGGACATGGACAAGTCGGTAGGAAATGTGTGAAAGAGAACGGAAGTAATCGATTACAGAATGCTATATTGTCATGTCTTACTGTAATGCAGCGAAAACGAAAAAGAAAATGGAAAAAAAGAGAAATTAAAGAAAGATAAACTGGTGGTTTTATTGTTTTTTTTCAATATTACTCTTTTATGATGTGTTGCAGCAAGGGGCGCGTGTAGCGCAGTGGTCAGAGAGCAGTCTGCACTACACATGGGATCGATCTCGCGCCCCCAAGCTCACCAAGCCTTTCACCTCTCCGGGGTCGGCAAATCGATACTAGACTTGTCTTGGAAGGTAGCGGCACCGAATCGATGCAAGGCCAGATATGCATTCAATCACCTTTTACGATGCTTAATGAAGTCAAATGAATGGGGCATCCCTCAGGGACTGATCAGTGCCGACTGCTTCATCTTTTTTTTACTAGACCAAGGCCATTTTATAAAGTGATGTTGGTTATTTATATCCCATTTGACATAATTTTCAGAATTTTAAGGATTAAAAAGAACGTGATTTGTATTGGTGTATGGTTGTTGCAAGCGTTTCATTCAGAAGTGGAAGAAAAGAGGAGGATGAGATAATATCTATATATTAATTTATTACAACCACAGAATCTTACAGACCTCGGCTGTGTACGGTCTGTTTCAGGTAGTACCATTTAACTCCAACACAGTCGGCAATCTTATCCGTAAATCTCGAATTCGCCGCAACCGGTTCAATTGGTTCGGCGTCGAACTGCCAGAATTCCTGCCATCCAAAATGAGCTTGGATCTGAAACTTGCCACCACCAGTGTTGACTTGACTAGGGTACAGCTGTTTAGCTATTTCATTCAGCCTAGTAACTTCTTGATGGATGGCGCTCGCAGAGTAGGGTGGATCTGGTTAGAAAAGTATTTATCTACTGGAAATAAACTATCAAAGACCTAGCGTTTATGGTATTTAGGGCACCAACAGGAAACCCACAAAACTTTTGAGCCACATCTATCCTAGTGAAAACTGATATTTTCAATAGGACTGCCGCAATATTAAGCAACTTTTTTTGCCATAAAATAAGTTCAGCGTACTAGTTACATGTGAGTGCTCTGGAATAAGCACTGATCCGTTGGTTCGAATCCGCGCCTCGAGCTCGCCAACCCTCCCCAACACTCTACGATCGACAAAGTGGCACGAGAATTGTCTCGGAGGGTAAAAAGACTGATTTGATAGACATTATCATCCATGTCATTTTTATAGGTCAAATACGCATTTAATCACTGCGATGCTTAATCGAATGGATGGCTCATGGCTCATCTGTAGGGGATTGATTTATCAACCCCGCATGCTTTTCTACGGCTTAAATTCCACACCAATCAGTTGAGCATCTTAGTTATGATCTCATGAGTCGCAACTTTTCGCGCTTTTTTTCCAGTACGGAGATCCTTCTTTTACAGCTATTAGAAATATTGCTCACTCACTTCGTAATCGCTCTCACTGATCGCTTCCTTGAGTGCATCCATACTTGGAATTGCTGAACGATCCAGAGGCATGATAAAGCAGGTAGTGTGACGACCACTGGAATCTGTCAACGCATGGTCAGCTATGGCGATGTAACCCTGAAAGAAACGTCATCGTTTTTGAAGAGCTTCCAGTTAGGAATTCGAAATTTTGACTCTAAAAAATTCATACACCTTACGAAAATGGGACAAACAACTGTGACTCCTAACTCGTAACGGACGGAATGCATTCTACACAAACATACGTGGCTCGGTTAATTGTCGGTATGAGCTACGTAAGGATCATTTCTTTTCTTTCTGACGGGTGCTTTCATTATACCGAACCATCATTTTCCTACACTTCTTGCAATTGATCGACAGCTTATTTAGCACAGATGTTGTGCAGGGTATTCACTGACTGTGAAAAATCTCTATTCTGCACTTAGAAGTATACAGAAAACCTTTTTCTGACAGGAGTTCATTTATCGGTAATTTGATGGATAAATGACTGATATTTAGAACTCGAATCACTATAAAAACAATGGTTAATAAAAAGGACAAAGCTCACGGCGTTGATCAATCCCTGAGGGAGGCACGATGCATTCGTCTTCATAAAACATCGTTTGGAGGTGATTGATTGCATATTTAGCCTTTACAATGAGTCGCAGTGGCCCCGATGTATTGAGCCAGTGCTGCTTTCCTCCCAGACAAATTTGGTACCAATCTGCCGACCCTGGAGGGATGGAAGGCTTGGTGGGCCACGGGCGCGGGGACCGATTCCACGTATGTGTTGCAGAGCACCTCTCACCACTGCGCCCCACGCGCTCTTGAAAAAAAACCCATATGGAATGTGCGTGTATATAAGGTACCAAAATAAACACAGTATAGGTTGAAAAACCTCCCCAAATTATGACAGTAATGCGTTTGCATAATGGATCATAGTAGTGTGTAGTAAGTAGTAGCATAATACCATCTGCAGCTATTGAACGATAAAGTCTTTTACGCAGACCTGTCATTTTCACAACTTCTCAAGTCCTCTACGTATTGGAAAGTTGATTATTACCAGTACTGTCAGAAAACCAGCAGGTTCGTAAAGGCTGAACATTAGGACTCGCCCAATGGGATGGGCCTGCTAAAAGCCACGCTTCCATCATAAGTTAAACAACTACCACAATATTGTAAACAGAAACTTCGTTGTTTATAAGTCATTAAGGTCAACACGAATGAACCATTCATGAATTCATGTTCACTGAAACTTAGCGTGGAACTAAGAACGGGGGATTTCCAAGTGTACACGAGCTCAGTAAATTTCAAAATCCATACACGACCCAATAATAACACACCGTACAGTCAGATTTCCTAGGATCTCCCTCATAGAAGGGCGCGTGTGCCGCAGTGGTTGGAGGCGCCGCTGCGATACAGACGTGGAATCGATCCCCCGCGGACATGGCCCACCAAGCCCTCCATCCCTCCGAGGTCGGCAAGCAAATTGGTACCAGACTTGTCTGGGAGGATAGCAGCACTGGCTCGATACATCGGTAGGCCACCGCGAGTCATTGTAAAGGCCAGATATGCATTCAATCACCTCCAACGATGCATAATGAAGTCGAATGCATGGCGCATGACTCAGGGATTGATCAACGCCGAAAGCTTTATTTTTTATCCTTTATCCCTTATCCCTCATTAGAGGGATCTCACGCCGGTTATTAGCGAGGCAACGTGGCGCGCTCCCATGCGGCGGATAGAAAACCGAACCTGGATCAAAAGTGGACTTACCCTTCTCTGAGACGCAGATCGCTTCAGGGTATGGATTCCGTGTTTCTACTGCACGGATGTAGCACAAACCTTCTGTGTTTACGAGCACGAACTCATCATACATGCATGCGCGGGGGGTGTTCTCGTTTACACCTTCTTGTTTACACCAACTGTATTCTGAGTCAATTCGGCCGAAAGCCATCAATCAAGCGAGATGAAAGTATATGGGATGCGGTTAGGAGTCGCCTCCAGCAAACGAGTCCTCGTATACTCCGGGAGAGACTAGCAAGCTATCCGTGAGTATACCCAGCCTCCACGTTCATAGCTTAGCAAGCTGCATTTGGGCATCAAAAGTTAAGCACCGTAAAACAAACGGGCCTCATTCCCCTGACCCCGAAAGACTCCCAATTCGGCAGCGTTGGCCATGACGAGTATGGAGAGGCTGCTAAAACCTCAGGACCATTCTCGGCTGTAGAAATCGGAAAGAACTGAGGTGACGACGATCTGTACCTACGATGCACGCACACTTGCATCTGAGTCCTCGATAGAAGACTTGATCATCCGGCAAGAAGGATAAGACACGACGTCATCGAACTGACCGAGACGAGACGACGCCACCTATTAAACGCAGTCTATGACACCGTAGAAGAACTGTTCCTCGGAACATGCGACAGTAGAGGAGTAGGTGGCGTAGGTGTTCTCGTCAACATGGGTTTCTCCATGAACATCGATCCATTCGATCAACTTGCAACCCGAATCGGATGTTTGCGATTGATGAAATGTAGATCAATACCGGCTTTGACAATCTTCGTAGTTTCCGCTTAAGAAGCTTTCAGGAGCATCGAGGATGCTGTGAAGAGCATAAAGAACATCTGACTCTGCGCCCACATTTTCGATTTCTCGATTGTTCATGCCAAAACATATGCGTCAGAAACCTGGTCACTGTGTAAGCATGATGAAAGATCAGTCAGCGTTATCGAAGGAACAGTCGAAAAATCGATGCTAGGAGTCTTTCGTATCACGTATAGGCTAGGAGTGTATCAAGTGATGGAGGGAAACCGAATCTACGACCAGCGTCAACAATTAAAAATCAAAGATGCCGTTCTACACGCCAAACTGTCGAAGATAAGCTGGGCCGGATACGTAATGCGTATGAATGACAACTGATAGACAAGAGCCGTTAGTGACTGGATTGCTCGGGATGTCAAACGTACTGCAGGAAGTCCACCGAATCTATGATCATAGTGCTTCATGAAAACCGTGGAAGAAAGATATGATGCTCAACAGAGCTCTAGAGCGAGCAGCACCCACTGGGCCACTCTTGCACGCTACAGGGAAAAATGAAAGATTTGCTAGCGCGTGCTTGAGTCGAACGATAAACAGGAAGGCAGGTGATACAGATGATACAGTAAAATTTGTCACAGTCACCACTGTAGGAATCACAAATAATGAATCTGTTTATTTTCCAGCTTAGAGTTTCTCCTATGTCCCCTGCATCTGATAGACCATTTCCTCACCGCAGACGTTGCACCATGCGTCGCCAGAGAAAGAGTATTTTATACAATTAATAATTCGCATAAAAAACTGCCATTCCGATAAGTTTTTTGGACCCAGCACAGACCACTGTAGGGTGTAGATGTTACGCCACTGCCAAGAGCGCCAAAGCAAGGAGGATACTAACGCGTATCCTGCTTATATACTGTGTATAAGTACAATATCTTATATAGGTGCAAATATAGGGTCCCACTGTAAGTTATTCTTCTGCACAGATTGAATAACAGCCTTTTTTGGGAAAAGAAATGGACCGCGTGATTCCTATACTACAGCACGCGACGAAAAACTGGAGTCACTACTTGGAGTTAACCAGCAAGAATTGGGCCTGGTCACTTAAGTGTCGAAAATTTGATGTTCAGATGCCCCATAAAGAATGCGCCCACCTCAAGGTTTGACCCATTTTCGGGATTTCTTAGTTTCCTCATGAGTGAAAATTCTGAGAGTTTGACAATAAAATGAGTCATAAACAAATAGTTGAAGACAGAACCGTACTCCGTGACCCAGCTTGAGGTACGATTTTCACGACGTCGCCTGCGTTAATTTGGTTAGTGCTATACTATTAGACTTTTGTAAAGAGTTATCAGAGCAACGTTCGAAAGAAGCGTTTACTGCACAAAAAATAAAGAGATTCCAATAAAATACGTACAACATGAGGTTCTACCACTAACCGTTTCAAAAATCTATGGCAGTGAAGGAGTTGCTCTTGAAAGGCAGATTTCCACGGAGTTCGAAATGTGCTTGATTGGAGGAATAGATGTGGATGAATAGTGACGACGGCAAGGCCGCAGTGAGGACGTTCGGATTCTTCCTACGGCACTCTTCGCACACCGGTGGATAAAGCAGGAACTCGCTCACCTTCAAATTCCGACTTCATGGATAGAATACAGAAGTGAACACATCACGACATCAATGTACCGAGTATGTGTTGAATATAGCGTTTAAGATGATTCCTATGAGTATGAGAAGCAGAAGCAACAAGAACAGAATGCAGCATAGACTGGCCAGAAGTCGAGGGCTGACATCGCGTTCTCTGAACACTGCACCGTGAAGTAACGGAATTGAAATGCAGAAACAAGTGATCCGCTCTCCAATTCCTTAGAGATTTTTCCACTCAAGAATTGTTTAATCAATATTCTCTTGTGTGTGGACAAGAGGTTTGAAGTTTGTGGACTTACACCAGAATCGTTTTCATCAAAACATCCTTTGAAACGTTAAACTGACGTGATCACCACACAATTCCTCAACATAATAACTTTCTTTTCCTCTATCATTGTAGTATTCATGAAAATCTTCAGGCATTTCACTAACCGTACTAATACCACCATACTGATGTTGAGATATTTGCAGAACTCTGACCCCAAATCAGATTGCAGCTCGCGATCACCCTTTACGTGGGCTCACGTGTTACCCAGTGCACCATTCAGGCCCCTCGTTCTGCTTTCTCTCAACAAATTTTTTCTCTCCATAAACACAATTCATAATTTTAATGATGCTGAGATATTTGCAAAACTCTGGACCGCAGGTGTCTACGGTGGGGAACGAACGCGCTATTGTCCTTTCCGGGGAGTAGCGCGCTGAGAGACAGGCGAAACGAAGGACCCGCATGGTGTGGTGGTGAGCGCGCTACTCCCCGGAAAGGACAATAACGCGTTCGTTCCCCACCGTAGGCACCTGCGGTCCAGAGTTTTGCAAATATCTCAGCATCATTAAAGTTATATTTCGCAACGCATACCCTGCCGCTAAAAAAGAGTACGCAGTAAATAATAAGTCAAAACAATTCATAATGTTTTGCCTAACCGAAAAAAGTTTTTACAGGGATGTTAGGTGGATGCCAATAAATCAATCAATATGTCATGAAGAAGCTATAAAAAAACCAAACGTGAACCTGGTGTTGCGATAGAGTTGGCTAAGGTAGTCACGGGTTCTTCGCCACCAGCTCTGATCCTCTGAGCGGCGCTCCGAGCTGCGAGTTACCAAAGAGGTTTGCGAATGAGGCTGTAACATTTTTTAGGTCTTTCCAGCGCGCTGTTCAATTGGAAAAAAAAAGGATAAAGCGTTTGGTGTTGATCAATCCCTAAGGCATCACCTCCTGCTCGATTGCTCCATTAGGCATCACATAGGTGACTGATTGTATCTCTGGCTCATGAAGTGTGACCTACTCGGGTTTGCCGATGCATTGTTCTTGTCCTCCCAGAGAAATTTAATACCTATTTGCAGACTTGCAAATGTTGTGGCACAGACTAAACCGGAGCCAAAATCGAACCAACGCATGTTTATTGAAAGGCGCCTCTAACCATTTCACTCCACATGTCAGTAAAAAAGACGCTTGGATGGATAAAATGAATACCGCTGTTGAGCAGTGTTTTTTTTTCTTTTTACCTACAGTTCTTGGATTGAAATAGAGAGAAAAACAATAAACAGATATGCTGGTGTTTAACCAGAGAGCATCTTCATAACAGTGAAGCTTAAGCTGTTAGTTCTTGTATGATTTTGCTTCAAAAGATTCACGATGAAAACGAGAGGAGGGAGAACTGTCCATGGATTCCCACTGAAAAATTGGTCAAAGCATTAGAAACTCACCGCGTACGATTTTGAGTTCTCCGTCGAGCCGATCAAATCATCTGATTGTTGCATTTTCCGATAGCTGTCTTTTCGCACGAAAGCGCTGAAAGAGATTCATCTTTTGTTTTCTATTTTTAGTCATGCACTGTTTATGGACTGTTTAGTAGTGAATTAAATACTTCGCCACCTTCACAAAAAGAAAAAGCCTATGTAGACTAAGAAATATCGCAACCGTTCGCGACCGGGTCTCAGCCGACGGCGTCTCTCCATTTGGGCACGAATATAATTGATTTGCATACATTGGATAAAAGAAACACAGAGGATCGAATACCATGCAGCAGTTTCCAGCAATCTGCAGTTTCAGCAACAGAACTCCCAAGGGAATGGAAGTGCCTGGAGGTCATTTCACTTTCAGATGTTGAAACCTCTTGAAATTTACCTCGTTCCTGGTGTTGACATCATGAAATGAAAGCGGTCCGCTGATGGGGAAGAGGTTTGGAGTGCAGATTTCAGACGTGGATGTCTGTTGGGTGTTTGTCTAGCAACGCTCCACTTCCCGTCATCACAACGCTGTGCTGCCGTCCAGTTTACGTGTCATCCACAACTCTTCCAGAGGACTGGAATTTCTTCCACTCTCCCCTTATATTCGCGTCAGTCAAACTCCTGAGAGATCCTCTTCCTTATTTACTATAGTCTTCTTTGCGAGTATACCACGTTTAAACACAGGTAAAAGCGTAGTGTTTAGGATGAAACGACTCAGAACTTTTTTTGGAATACTGGTGTAGAAATGATGGCAGGAGGATTTTATTCGGGAAAGGTCACATCGCTTGGAAGCAGCGTGAAAAATATACCATTACTTCGTTTTTTTTCACCATTAGGCACTGTTCGACATTAAAGTGACGTGACTATCCAGTTTTAACACCATTGTCATATAATGTCTTACATGATCCAACTCTACAAACTGTACGGATGCCAAAGTTCGTTCGGTTCGTGGTGTGCGATCCTTCATCCACAAAGGTCATCAGGTATTCGATTGGGCTCAGTTACCACTTAATGACTCTCTCTTCTTCATGAATGTTACTGACTGCTGGTCTACCCGATTCTCTTTGCAAGCTCGAGAAAAAGCCCTTCTAAAATGTTCCTAGTTTTTCATTACAGGAGCAGTTTTTTGGGTCACAGGGAGTTTTTCGCAGATAATTCCAGTACCAATTTGCCGAACAGGTAAGGATACAGGCTTGGTTGGCCAGGGGAGAAAAGTTAAAACTAGCGGAAAAAAATGGGTAACTAAAATCGAGAGTTTCTTTAAACTTACTCCTGATCACTTTGAATTTGTCGCCATGAATCCGTTCTCACCATAGGTGGTGACGGTACTGTGAACACCTGACTTTGCGATGAGGCCCGTAAAGCTTCGGGCGTAATACTGGAAAAAATCTTTGCTGATGGCAAAAAGATCGATAGAACTAGCTGAGAGACAGGCGAAACGAAGGACCCGCATGGTGTGGTGGTGAACGCGTTACTCCCCGGAAAGGACAATAGCGCGTTCGTTCCCCCACCATAAGCACCTGCGGTCCAGAGTTTTGCAAATATCTCAGCTTCGTTGAAGTTATATTTCGCAATATAACTGGAAAAAATCTTTATTCTTACTCTTTCGGGACGTAAAGTGAAAAGCATGAAAGTGAAAAAGCGGTAAAAAAATAATAATAAAAAAATAAAAGTGACTTTTAAGATTGCTTCCCGCTCAGACGTAGGACTCTACTTACTTATTTGATAGTTGAATAGCCCGTCCTCACTGGTTGCCCGGGCCCCAGCACACTCTCCATTTTTTCGGAGATTTGCTGGTTAAGCCATTGTGGTTCCCTGGAATCCACCGGAGGTTAGCCTGACCAAACTCTGCCCCAGGTACTCACCACGACAGGCCCTTGTGGATCAGAGGGAGATTTGCCACGATGTAGGGCTTTAAAGAGTAAAAAACCCTTGCATAAATAGGTTGTGCAAAGAGTGCAAAAAATAAAGTAAAACGCCTCAACTTTTTAAACATTGTTTTATTTGTTCTTTGAAATTGCACAAAAAATGTAAATTGCTCTATATACACCAGCTACATGGTGAATCCCAATGATACATTCGTGAGCAAACGAACCAATGGACCAATTCTTGCCACCAACAAATTAATCTGCTCCCCTTGCGGAATGCAAGTAATGAGATGAAGAAAAAAAGATTTTGCATTGACCAATTTCTAGGTGATGAGCAATGCTCTGTCCTCCGTTTGCAGCGTAAGGATTATTGAATCAATACTTGACCTATAAAACGACTTTTTGTAGCCTTACCCATGTACTAAGTCAGCGAGTTCATTTACTAACTCAGAGGGATGTAGGATTTGGTTGCGGCTGTGACTCAGGATCAAGCCAGCAATCGTGTGGGTATTGTAGAGCACCTCTACCCACTAAACAACAGATGCTACTAGAAACACGGTTATAAGTAAAAAACTCTCACCGGGTCGCCCCAACATAACCCGTATCTGTTCTGTAGCCATTTGCTCGAGTCGCCGGTCTTTCAACGATTTCCTCAATCCGTGTGCTCTCCAGTCGGGACGTCTCCAGAAGAGGACCGCTACCATGTGTCTCCACTACTCGAGCGCCGCCTTCTAAAATAGCCCTATTTCACTACAGCGCATGAAATTAGGTGGTAAAAGAATTTTCTTTACTGAAAACGCCACTTAATATCTATGAGAAATCGTAAAATGATTTGAAAGCTATTCTTCTGAATTCGTCAATGTTAAAATGTCCCGCTCAATTTTTTAGCCACTTATCAAACTTGTTTTGTGTAGTACTAAGTTCTGAGAGCTACAGCTATATAACTAATGGATCTCAGGTAAAGCTGGTTATGTCTAGATTTTTCTTTCCTTCGGAAAAACACGTGTTACACTAGGAACGTCGTTCCTTAGAATTGTCGTACACCTATTTAAAGATGAAGAGGCGATCCCGTAAAAGAAGCAGCACACTATCCGTAATATGCAAAAAACTCGAAAGGATTTGGAACTAGAATTATTTTATCGTATAATATCTATGGGTTTCTGAATGAACTTGTTTACCAGTACAGTTGTTGTTACAGTTAAAATATGCTGCAATTTAAAAAGCTCACATAGACCCACTATATTTCCATGTGGGACCGGAACCACGCAGGCTTGTTAACCCTCTTAGTTCTTTATAATGACGTTATAGCTTAGAGCTCAGTCACCCACCGGATGTATGTATTTCATGTATATCATATCCATAGTTATTGATGGGTGTGCTTTCGGAAATGTCGGCGAACTCAACTCGCTGTCCGGAGGTGTTCAGACGGCTACCGGACGAATTCAGTGTTTGGCCGGAGGCGAACAAATGACTGCGACTTGGTGATGCTTCTATTTGCTGTCCGTAATCTAAAATTGTTCAAATAGTTTCGAAAAAAAAGAGCCATTGACAACTACCATTCAAGTCTCTTCAATAGCCAGGTCTTCCTGCCTTCACAGGAAACAAAGAAGGGTGAATATGTTGTAACCGGTTCTTCATTACGAAATCCGACATGCTATTTCGCCAGTCAGAAGTCAAACAGGACAGAATGCGGACAGAGTAAGATCTGAACACCTGAAGAATCTTCCACCAGTCCTCTTAAATACATGGCTCGGCTGTTCACTTGTTACCTGTCTGAATGTAAGCTCTGAGCAGGCACTGTTTCGAAAAAGATTCGGTAGGATGGACCACTTCCATACGATGACAAGACTCATCGAAGTATCGCCAGAGTACAAGAAGCTCTGTCTCACGTTCATCGGTTTAAAGAAAGCTTTTGACTTAGTTGAAATAGAAGCAATCATGGAAGCCCTGGTCAGTCAGGAAGCCCCTAATCAGTGCATAAATATTCTTCGTGAGCTGTATAAAAATTTTCACAGCCAAGATATCACCATTCTACAAGGATGTTAATGTCGATGTCAAAAGAGTGGCTAGGAAAGGCCCATCTCGCCAAAATTATTTACCACCACCCTCGAGAACGCCATGCGAACACTGGAATGGGACAATATGAGAGTGGAAATCCACGGTCGCCAACTACACCATCTACGCTTCGCTGATCACATCGTTCATGTAAAACCAAACATTAGCCAAGTGAAACGAATGCTACCCAGTGTTGATAAAGGTTGTGGAAAAAATTGGTTTTTCTATTAAATCTCACAAAAACGATGTTCACAATGAACAGATTGGTTTCGTATTCTTCATTTACGCTCAACAGAATGACTGTCTTCTAATGCTTCAATGAAGAACTCAGCTTCAGGGTTCAGCAGAAGCAATCGAATGGCCTGAGAAGGCTTCAGTTGCATCGAAGATGTAGTGAAGAGAACAAAAAACACCCGACTTCGTGTCCTTCTTTTCGACTACACGATTCTTCCTGCCTTAACGAATGTGTCAGAACCCTGCGCGTTGCATAAGCAGGATGACAGGTCACTCAGCGTTATTGAACGCGCAGTCGAAACGATGATGAAAAGATTATCCCATGTCATACAAGTGAAAGAGTGGATCCGAAGCTTAGATCTGCGTCAAAGATAAAAAAATTAAAGATGCCGTTCTATACGCCAGGCTGTTGAAGATAACTTGGGTCGACATGTAATGCTTATGAATTGCAACCGATGGACAACAGCCGTTACTGAGCGGATTTCTCGGGATGTCCAACGCACTGCAAGAAGACCACCCACCCGATGGTTCTTCACGAAAAGCCTATAAGAAAGGTATGATGCTCAAATAGTCCCTAGAGCGAGTAGAATCCGTTGGGCTAATCTTGCACGCGAAAGGCAAAAAATGGAATATTTACTGGCACCAGATTGAGTCACTCGACGATCAACGGGACTACAGGTGATAGAGGTGAATCTAGAAATGTAACTTCCACTTAAAAAGGCCAGCGAAAGTTCTCAATATTGTCTTGTTTCTAGTATATTTTTCTTTCTCGATCTTCTCTTGGGTGTTTCTTTTTCAAAAGCCACATCCATCGAATAAGTTTATTTTAACGACTGCGACTACTTTTTCGATGGTTTTTTCGAACAATTTTTTCGGTATACGATAGTATTTTCGTCGTACTTGCTGAAGTATGTATGAATGAGGCGTCTCGACTCACATCCCGTTCTCCGGTGACGTCGTATCTGAAAAGATTTTCGCCTGGTGGAAAATTAGTGAATTTGACGATGCCCATACATTTACACGTAGTGTCAATTACCATATCAATTATGGAAATCCAACGAGAGAGAACATTTTTCATAAAAAACATTGGCCATACCTTCGATCTAACGAGATATCCCTCTGCTCATGAGCATCCAATGGTCGACGAACGGCGCTGTATGGTGGCAACGCCCCTGCAACTGCAAGGAATTACGGTGATAACAACTGTTGTCTATTTTTTACTCTTTATCAGCATCAAGGCACTTAAATAACAAAGCCGATAAGACTATCATGATAAGGTCTTTAATAAACTCTGAAGGACGCCTTTTTATGAAAGCCAGGTATATTTCCATTTTCCCAGTTTTCACCGGTGATTAAACGAACTCATACAAACTGAAAACAACCTTGAAGTATTATAAGATTTGTTTTAAGTACTTGGATGCAAACTTCTAAATATTCCAGAAAAATAGGAATGGCGCTAACCTCCGGTTCCGACAGGTCGTCGACCTTCCTCGACTATTCGATGTTCAATCACCTCGATCTGCTCGATCGAACGCTGTGGACGTCGGTCCATTCCAGGATATAGGCGTTCTTCGCTAATGGATGCTCTCTTGTATGACTAACTAAAACAGACACCGATAATTGTGCTCTTTTTGGTATAGAGATCGAACCCTCAGAAGAAATTAATTCAAAACACAAGAATTTGAGATAGGAGATGAAATGAAACATTGAAGAGGAATCCGAAAGGTATTAATGACTTAGGGTCCATAGAAATGGCGAAAGACGTTGCTCTTCCCAAATATTCACTTATTGGATAAGGATTGTCTATAAAACAAAAGGTACTTTTTAAATAGTTGAATACCTGATTCTCAGTTGGCCGCTCTTTAGGAACAGTTGAGCGGACCCCAGAATATTTCCTATTTAACCGTCACGATGCTGGTTTGACAATAATCTTCCTGAAGTGG
Source organism: Angiostrongylus vasorum (assembly GCA_018806985.1). Lineage (NCBI taxonomy): Eukaryota > Metazoa > Nematoda > Chromadorea > Rhabditida > Metastrongylidae > Angiostrongylus > Angiostrongylus vasorum. The sequence goes on along the minus strand of JADANN010000359.1, from coordinate 514,060 downwards.
AGAACCGTGTGTCAGCGCCTTCTAAGGCGATCACAAACAGTCACCGACTTTGTGAATTGGTGGGAGCATTAGCAACTCACGACGTAATGATTACTGGGGCGTCTGTTGACTTTCAGCTGGTTTCAGGATTGAAGTGTCGAGCTCTCCCAGGGTCCGCTACCATGTAGGAGGGTGCATACCACTTATACATGATGATTTACATTCAGGAACATACCCAGTCAGTATAAGACGAGATAAAACATTGCGGTGATATTGTACTTACTTATTGGCCTATTATGGGGCGGGTAGAGTGGTGGCGATGCCGAGCATCACCAGCACCGTGCTGGTTGGACCCTTCTCCGAGCTCTCCAAGGTTCCCATTTACTCGGGGTAGGGAAACTAGTACTGGATTTCTCGGGGGGAAAGTTCACTCTCCTCAATTCTGAAATGCAATTTTAAACGCTCCATCTCGCCTATCTCGGGGGCTCCAGGGAGGATCGACTCGACCAGCATTCAACGATCTTCATGACGGAAGAAAAATCTTCAAGTAGAATGCGAATCTTCGTGGATATTTAATTCGAGGAAACCAGTCGAATGCAAGAAGTGCTATGATCCTCACAGTAGATGTGAAATATGAATGGTATAAATGAATTGACAAATAAATAGATACTTGCTTGTCTATAGTTCTAGGAAATTTAATATCCTATTTAATTTTAACAAATGCACACATCTTTGCTCATAAGGGCATAAGGGCATGTGAAGCATAGTAAGAAGAGATAAACTTCAACACACGCGTGGTCGATGGTTCGACCTCGCGCTCTGTGCAATGTGAACCAAAAAATACTACCAAGCTTCTCTGGAAGGATAGAAATCATTGATTTGATACATCGGTAGACACCTGAAAGTCGATGCATTGGCCAAGTACGCGTTCAGTAACCTCTATTGTTCTCGATGTACTTGATTACATTACATGACGCATCAGTAATGGATTAACTAAGGTCAAAAAGCCTAATCTACGTCTTTGTGTCTGCTCATAGTAAAAAAATGGGATGATAGCATTGGTGGAGCTATAGCGCAAGATCGAACTAGGGACAGATCCAAACGTGTATTGCAGTGCACTACTAACTACTGTGCTGCACATGCGCCCACTGCTCATAATAAGCCTTCCTAAGTGGGATAAAGAAAGTTAGAATTCATATATTTTTTAAATTTGAAGTCTTTCTAATCCATCGTGGCAAACTTATTTCTCAGCTCGGGAGAATTTAGAAAAGATTGGAAAATTGGGAATTGGTTAGAGAGAAATCCGTATTGTGGCAGGTGAAATGGAGCTCCGTAATGGAGATACTTCTTCCGCAACAATTTCCATGGTTTCAAGTTAAGGGACCGTGCGGTGCAGTGGTCGGAGGGGCCCTGAAACACAAATGTGGAATCGATCCCTGGGCACATGTCCCACCAAGCCTTCCATCCTTCCGGGGTTGGCAAATTCCTACCATACTTGTCTAGAAGAATAGCACTGGCTCGGTACACCGGTAGCCGGCCGCGAGTCATTGTAGAGGCCAGATATCATTCAATCACCTCCAACGATGCTTAATGAAGTCGAATGCATGGTGGCATCCCTCAGGGATTCATCAACGCCGATAGTTTTATCCTTTATCCCTTTACTTTCAAATTTGAACTCGCCTAACGAAAGTATCGAGCCTTATTTTTTTGTTTTGCGACAGTGCAAATTGGATAAAAAGTGGTATAAAAACAAAAAAATCGAAATAAGTATAGCAAGTATATGGTCCATATATAAAAGCAGAGAACTTCTGTTTTTAAAATTCCGGAAGTTAGATGTTGGTACTTCTCATAAAACAACTGACTATGCGCGTCAAACTATAAGAAACAAAGCGAAATCTACCAAACAAGTGGAAAAAATGTGGCTCATTTGAATCAGAAGTTTAAGCATTAAGCTGAAGGGAGACACTAAACACTTTTGGGATTCAGTGACGATGGAAAGTTCCGTGCCAACTGGCTAAAGACATAGATAGAACATTAAGTGAACAAAAAGTGTACGAATAAAAATGTTCACACTCAGTATACAAAAACGAAAGCTTGAACTGCAATCGGAAAGCCCGGCTGAGTAAGAACACACACGATAGCGAGGACTATTGGGATTCAGTGACGGTAGGCACCAGGTGCATTTACGACTAAACAGTAGTACCGGACGCCAAAAAAGTGATATATAGTTCCTTCTCCTATGTGGCAATCTCGTGAAATAAAGAACTCGATCCGTATTGATCAATGGATTACAGTGTTCGATGAGAAGTACTCTGCTCATTCCCCCGTGATCGTACACAACAGCTGATGGTTTCGCAACGATTTACCTCTGAAGCAGAACCACCCGACACCTCCACCAAAGGGCTGGATAATCGGCAATATTGCAGTTACGTCGGCAACCCACTCCTCTTTGTTCAATCGCCCATAACAAATCCGTCTTCGTTGGGTTAGGAACTTTCGCTCCTTAACGATAATTGCCCGAGAACACTTTTCTCACTCACTTGCGATCAAGCCTTCACTGCATCCCCGACAGTCAATCTCTTCCTAGTCTCTTCTATAGATAGATAGCCCGGTTGTCATACAATCGTCCTACGTAGACGTCTGATTTTATAAAAAACCGAGTGAAACGGGAAACTTTTAGGAATGTGCATTTAATCAGCAAGCACACTCACTCTTTAATTTGTCGGACATCTCAAACAGTATTTCTTCATGGGATAGAAAAGTTATAAAGGCCACTTTAGAATACTTTTTGTCAGTTCCAACTGATAGTGTCCCAAAAAAATTGAATCACATTATCACACCGGATACGTTAAAACGTTGACAACACGGTTCTTCAGAGGAGTTTCGCTCGTCTTTGTGACTGAGGAAATACCAGTTTTACATCGTTAAGGCAGGGTTTTGAAGGCCAAGTAATGATTGTTCAATGATCATAGGAAGCGCGAAAGCAGACATGAATACGAATCCGTACAGTTCGATAACATCTGTAAAAGCGAAACAACTGCGATCGATTACGGCGATGACAGCAGAGTGGAGGAGGAAATTGTAGATAGATAATTTATCTCCGAAGATCCGGACAGCTTAACTACTGTTCACTTGCAAATAACTAGTACTACTGTTTACAAACGACCTTTTGGTGTTAAGGTTCAAAAACACGATTGCTGAAATCGGAGCGAATCTAGAGAAGATTGGTGTGAACCACCTAAAGTGGGACAAAATAATACGAACTGCGGAGATTTTAATACGTAGTTGCGATTCCATTTTTACTTGATAGAATCCTCGAGCATTCTAGAAAGCTGTTTCTCTAGCTGATGTTTTCTGTACATGCGAACGCACATGTGATCCGGTGTGACAGAGAGCACTGCAATCAGGTAGTCGGATGTGAGTCTCCATTCCCACGGTGTCCCACAGTAAAAGACGAAAAACAGCCGATTTGGCACAGTGCCAACGGTTGCAAACGACAAGAATTAATCCTTCTCCAGCCTCATTTATGGTAGACGAACGAAGAAAAGCCCGATGTTTCATTGTTCTGAAGAATCCAAAATCCCTTCTCTATAACACATGCATGGTCCGTAGTTCCCAGCCATAGGCGAGCCAATTCTTCCATCCCTATGGATCGGCAAATGGGTGCCAGATTTGTCTGTAACAAGCTCTCTCTGATACACAAAGGTCGGGGGCCTGCCTATATCGTGAATGTCTGGAGACGTTCTAGTAGATTGGTCTCGCAGTTTCAAAGAGAATCAGGTGACCAGAGTTCAGCAACATTCGACAAAAAAAGTCGAAATCATCAAATGACAGTCGTACCCACACAACGGGGCCGAATGAAAGGAGTGCTGGAAGGAGAGATTCGCACAACATATGAAGTCGAGCTCTACTAAAAAACTTGAAATCGCGTTCCATTAATTACCAAATGAATAAATTTAACCGTTTCGTTCCAATTCTGAGAAAGTCGTTTCATTTTACCGTATTTATTCATTGTTTCGGAGGGTGACCTTTTGTTTAATGTAAAAGCAGGTTGCATGAAAAAAACGATAAATACTATGCGATCAGAACCGGATTCGCACTGTTACGTCGTCCTCCATTGCTCGGTCGAATAAAGTGGTTGCTGTCATAGTCAGAAGAATAGGTCAGCTAAGTTCAAAAGGATGATGAATGTTAGTGGTGAAGACCTGACAACAACTTAGCACTTCCACCTTCGGATTAGAAGGAAAACGACATCGACTGATCAGCATCACAATGAGGAGAGAAACGACAAGTAGTCAAGCCGCTAACAGAACGAAGCTGACCACCTGTATATTGGACGACAACAAAATCGATTGAACAGCACTTACATATCCGTCTGCTTGAGAATAACAAGAAAAACGCCTAACAGAATGATAGGGAGAACTTGTCTTGCTTTCTTTAACTAAGCAATATTTTACAAATTAACGTCACAGCAGGTTCCGCACTAAGAAAAAACAGTACTAAATAAAAAAACTTGGAAATCATCAAAAAACACTTACTTGGAATGGAAACAACGTTTCCGAACTTGATGATTGCGCAAAACTGACACTGAGAAGAGTGAACAAGAGCTTAATGGCGATGTATCCTCGAGTCCTTTCTTAAAGCAAAAAGGAATGAATGATTTGAAATACACCCAATGTAGGCACTTTCAAGCCAAGAATCCTACCAAAAAAGAAATGTGATGTTGTGTGAAATATTGCTGTTAAATATCCGTGGTTTTTTTTAAGAATCACTAAAGGCACGTTGTTGTTCGTAGGCAGCAGAGTAAAGTGCTGACAGATGAAAAGAGACTGTCAGTCCAGGTTTCGTCAAAGTGTATAAGATCGGAGCGACGAACAAGGTGTCGGGATCGGTGGGAATAAAAGGAAGGTATTTCAGTCGGGATCGGATTCGTCTTACGGCGAACGGAATGGCGATTGATGTCGCATCATGGGCGATTCGATCCGTTCACTAATCTATGTGGATCTGACATGATAGTAAAGCGCCACTCCCAAATTCTCGAAATACCTCGGAACAACCACTCTAATAGCTAGCTTCAACCACTTATATAAAAACAATATTGGCACAATATTAAAAAGAATAAGTCCTACTAGCAGTACTGTTCAATGAAAACGGGAAACAGATGGAAACAATGATACTCCATTGTAAAACAAATTCGAGGTTTCGGTTCAAGAAAATATTTTCTGATAAAAAGTACCACATCGGAAAGAAGGTGATAGGCAGTAGATTACTTCCCGATCTCGAAAGAAGATACTATCCACCATTTCAAAGGGACCATGGCAGCAATGTCTCTAACCACGTTCGCTTCATCATATGCAATAATTAGACGCAAAAGAAAAAATATAGAATAAATGTGCTGGCCTTGTCAGGAAATTTTGATAGGAAAATCACTTTTCTCAATCAAAACATGGCATATTTGAACGAAGCACTCTTATTAAACATCGGCAAGAATAATCAACATTCTTCTACATGAATAAGGTCACATGAGGTTGGCATTAAAATCTTTTATTCCGCTGAAGTTTCGACGTCCTTGCCTTCTTCAGAGTCGCATTTACCGGGTCGATGGTCCACAGCTCTCGTGAAGTGGATGTTCGTGGATACATCGAGTCTAATCTAGTGGACAGACTCCCGCTTGAATGAAACGTTAGGAGAACAAAACTTCTTTATACCAACCTGGTCTGAAATAAATAACGTAGAAAAAATATAGCACGAAGAAAGCTCTTTGTGGTCCTGCGCTGACACACGCATGTTTCAGAGGCTTGGATCCTATACTGGAGAGATTAAGCAGTCCCAATTCCTATCCAGTTGTCATTCATTGATCCACGCTGCTCCTACTGCACCGCCCATCATCAACAGAAAGCGCTTTGATTCTCCAATTAGGTTTTTATTCAGCTAATACGAAAGGTATCATATCAACCTCACAATGTAGTCGTCAAAAACATTTCTCTCATTATGAAAGAACACCGTCTGCAGGCTTTATTTGAAAGGATAAAAGTTAAATCACTCAACGTTAATCAGTCCCTGAGAGATGCGTTATGCTTTCGACTTCATCAAACAACGGAGAGATGAGAGAATGGATATCTGGTCTATACAATGACTTGAGCTACCCTATCGATGTACTGTCCGTACTGCCGTGTCCGTAGTCCGCAATACTATCCTCCCAGACAAGTGTGGTACTAATTTGTCGATCCCGAAGGAATTGAAAGGTGAACCCGGAGCACGGGATCGAACCAGCGATGGATCCAGTGTATATTGCAGAGCACCTCTACCTACTCTATTGCACGCACCCTAGTTTTTACTTGATATCTAGGGAAATAATGCTGCTTATGGTGCTGCTACAGCAGCCGGCTCATGCAGGACCAGCTGATCCTAGGCCTATGTTCAGAGCTCGGTTGCACCCATATTCGAAACGATTTATTTCCAGCATTCTCCATTCGATACTATGTGAAATATGATTGGACTCCAAAAAAGTAACTTAAGTCTAAGCTATCGAAATTATAAAAACCAAAAAAAAATCCCAAAACTCCTACAAATCAACCTCTGCTGGTCTGAATAATCAGAACAGTGCAGTTTACGGTATGAAACCATCCACTCCGGGTATTGATGGTCGTTTGAAAAACGCCTCCAAGCGACTCATTGTAACTGCGCCGTCGAGGTCGTGACAAGCAGCGAAGCGCAGCAACGAATTCCGCGCCCCCCGCTGTCTATCGTTGTCGAGCAGTCATTTCGCCAGTAACGGCCAATCCACTTGTCGAAAAGTGTCTCTTGTGATCGAGTGACGAAATGAGAAAAAACCTCACGACAATGCAACCCGTCTCCGCAGTTATCCTTCACGTCAGATGAAAAACGGCTCCGATTTCTTCTTTCAGGATAATGACAACCTCTTAAAGACCAATAATGTTAATACAAATATTTAATCGTCAAGAGTAAGCAATGAAAATTTCCATATGAATATTTACGATTAGAAAGATTTGAACTCATGCTGGTTTCATAAAGCCTTGGCCGATCCGGTCCTTACAAAAAGTCATCATAAAAAAACAGAATCTTGAATTTTTTGAATTTGAATTAGGAAGAAATTCCACAGCGGGTATTATCGGTTACTTAACACTCTCGCGACGATGCCTAATCTCGGTTTTGTTGTCGGGATGGACGGCGCCTATTTTTCGGCTGTGCTCACGGTGACACCTATGGATGTCACACCGCCAAGTCCAGCAGTTATTACGCAGCCCCGCCTCCTCTTATTGTGATTTCCGTTCTATGAATGGGTTTTTCTCTGCGTTTTGAAAAAATTTCTGCGATTCTCCTATTCTGTGTATGTCCCATGTTCTTCTACACTCCTTCCCATGTTCTTGGGCATATACAACTTTTGTCTATAAATAAAAAAAAACACTTGTCCACTATGCCACCTACACTGCCGTCAGCATTTAATGAAAGTGTACAAGTTCTGCAAGGAACATTACGATGTTTACCCTTTAGTTCTCATATCCTTTCATTCCAAACAGTACCAAGAAGCCACTATTGCGATTTAAAATTAGAAAACAACGAACTCCTTGTAGAAAATGATGCGGCACACTGTATGCGTTGCCAGGTCTTCGAAGCAGAGGATTTTATGTCCTTTCACTGGCTACGCTCTCTAGGTCGCACACTTTTCAACATTTATTGTCTCCCGATGTAAGATGAGGAATCAACTGAGAAATTATCGAGAAGTCATCCTCCCATGGACAAAGCCCGCTATAGCCTCTGCGTTGGATAAGCTACAGACCGATTACAAGAAATCTAGGAACAACTCCTGTATACCAACATAAATCACCGGAAAGAAATGACACCTATAAGTGTCATACCGGCCATTCGCACAGCTTCGTTCTTACACCTATAGAGGTTTTTCGTCGCGAGTGTTAAGCGCTAAGGTTGATACTACAAAAGAGTCTACGTGTTCCACCCAGCGTTAATATTGCGACACAAGATTGAAAAGGAGCTGGAAGAGTAGGGGTTTTTCTCGAATCTGTCCTTATGCTAAGACCCTATGAGAAAAACTGACAAATGCAGAGCAACTGCTCTGAAGATCTATAAGGCCTTTCAGCAAAAGAATATCACAATGAAACTAGTCACATAATCGTCAATGGGAAGGGTTGGCAAATCGATGTCTCCAATGTAAAACAATTTAACAAAATTGGAATCATTGGAAAAATTGGAAAGTTGGATCGTCACCTGATTCGCTCAAGATTTTCCTCCAGAAAAGAGAAAAAGTGCAAAGTCCCCGGAACAAAATCTCGGCACGACCATAGCTGTCTTTGTCTCATATGATAACTCTTGAGAAGATTCTGTTAGCAACATGAGCACCTTCACAACAAGAACACGAGAGGCAAGATTACAAATGCCTCCAAGAAAGACGTCTTTTTGAGAACTATTGAGTTGACAAGGGTGTGGGGAGAAGCTTCAATTGCAGAGATAGAAACTGAAGTCCGATTTTGTAATGTTCTGTCGATGTCTAGTAACTAAGTTTTGCTGTCGACATAATTTTACGAAACATCACCACTGATTAGCCAGGAAGAACGAATGCTACCGATTAGGAGTGTAAAAGATCGGTATTCGATTAAGCTTGAAGAAAATGATATTCATGAGAAAAAACTGCCCTTATGAATCCGTTCATGTTCAGTGGAACGATTATCCCCAATACTCTAATTCTGATTCAGGAATTAAACATTATAGACCACTCAGCAAACGGTTAAACATAAGGCATGCGGATATCTGGTGAAACAAGAAGAGCACAAGGCACAGAGCCTTCCTCAACTAATATCGTTGTTTTTCTGCCATAACGCAATACCTCTTCAACTTGGACTCTAAGCATACGGGATGGAAATTTGTTGGTGTTGTCGAATGTCCTTTCGGCAGAGTGATCCTAGGTGTGAATTTCAAGTGAGACATCATAGATTTTCAGCAATTTTTTCTTTCTCGAAGGGTTGCGGACATTGGAGCGTTAGCAGATGAACCTACACATAAATTCCCAGACCTTCGGTGATAATGGACACGAGAAAACAAATCGAGTGAGCCCTATGTGGTTGTCCTGACAAACCTAGTCTGAGTTGCATAGGAGGAAACTCTGAGCTCTGCAATGATCGGTCGAAGACTAAAGGTGCTACCACATATGTCATACAGGCAATGCCTCTTAACGATAACCAGTGGATAAAGGAATGACTTGCACAAGTTGACAACAGTACTGCTGTGAGAATCCCTTTGTGATGGCCTCGAACGAAAAATGTGATGCTCTTGCAGTCGTTTGAGCGAGAAAAACGTACTGGGCAAATCTAGCACGTGACACTCACAGGTGATGAATGTTGTGGTGCCCTACGGCCTCACTCTATGGGAACGGAGATGAAGCAGATGATATGGTGAACAATAGAAAAGTGATGACTAAGCAGAAAAAACATAAAATAATGGATAGGAAAACCATAGAGATGCTGAGATATGAGCAAAACTCGGAGCATCACGTAGATTTCGGCTCGAAGCAGTAAATAAAAGTTAAAACATTGCGACAGCAAGACCATTTTAAAGTGTGGGACAATATGTGGTGCATATACTTACAAATTAATGGATATTAGTGACTGCTACGAAGTTTGATCTTATTAAAAGGATAAAGCTCTCGGCGTTGATCAATCCATGAGGGATGCGCCATGCATTCGACTACATTGAGCATCGTTGGAGGTGATTGAATGCATATCTAGCCTTTACAATGACTCGGGTAGCCCACTAATGTGTCGAACCACTGTTGATATCCTCCCAGACAAGTCAGGTACCGATTTGTTGACCCCGGATGGATGGAGGACTTGGTGAGCGTGGGGAGCGGGATCAATGTTATGTGTTCGTCGTTTTCTCTCTCAAAAAATCGTGAGGTTGTTAAACAGCATATGTTTACTTCCATACAATAACATACCTGCAACACAATCTTAGCTGATGTTTCGGCAGAATCGCCTACTTCAGAGCCTGGAAGGGTACACTAATATGCAACTTACTAGGTCAAACACTTCAATAACACATACAGAAAGATGAAAATGTGCACGATAATTACAAGACCTACGGCTTCTCGAAAAAAAACCCACCGCTTTTTTTCACCTATCTTCCACCGAAGAAGAACAGCCGCTCAGAGTCGCAAATGGTTGAGCGGATGTTCTTTCCTCGGTGGAAGACAGGTGAAAAAAGCGGCTCTGAAGAAGGCGATTCTGCCAAAACGTCAGCTACGGTTGTGTTGCATGTGTGTTATTATATGGAAGTAAACGTATGCTGTTTAACAACCTCGCGATTGCTGAGTAAGAAAACGACGAATTTATAATCCAATGCCGAGGTTAATGGAAAGTCAATCCTATGTGTATTGCGCGGCAACTCCGACTACTGCAGCACGCGCGCCCCTTTAGCTTATTAAATAACAAGAAGTCAAGCGGTGAAGAATAAAAATTGGGAGTTCCACCCCAATAAGAGGCACTCTTTTGCGGCATAAATGGCTTCCTACTCACGTTCAACACTGTTACTGAAACTAGAAACTTTATTGATTGATTCTTATTTCGAGAAATTAGCCATGGTTCGGCTACCATCCGGAGTTGAACAAATGGTTCGTCATTGGTCGTTGTTTGACCTAGTTAGTCGCAGATAATCCTGACCTTTCTGGCGTTCACCTTTCGTCATTACGACTCTCTGCCTTTCTGACCGATTTGGCAACTAATGTTCGGTATGACCAAGAACTCACAGAAGAAATCCAGGTTTTCGATCTAGAGCATAAAGAAGGCAATAACATATTAGAGAAGAGTTTTAGAAAAGGATTTGAAGCGGGGCTATTTCACTAAGAGCCTTCCTTCGTTTATGTTTGAATTTCTTCTGATATTGTATTGAGAACGAGCAGTTATTGTTGAGAGGGTTCTTTATAGGCGATCAAGGTTGGATTGAGAGCAGTGGACTGCGACCATAAGAAAGAAAATGGCGATTCGTTTAATTGAGCTAAGAGGTCTCTTTAGAACTGGCGTTACGCTTCGATCAATGATGGGTGGCCGCCAAGACGGGAAGGTGCTTGGAGAAGACCAGTTGTACGCCACCAAATAACCTGCAGTGAAGTGAAACACCGCCTGACAGCCCATCGCAATCGTTTCGTATCCTTGCGGAACGATGAGTTTGCCAGCCAGTATTCTACTAGTAACTGTGTTTGGGAGCTACAATATGGTCCACCTACCAAAGCGCATGCTCCATTATGGAAAGGTTCTTGGAGCTTCCATTACGTCAAGTGACCAGATGGTACTACAGTGAATGCAGAAAAGGTCCAGATTTGATGTTATTCAGTGGAAAAATCATGAGGAAATGGTATCTAGGGAATGTCAAGACGTCAGTACATCGCTTACTTTGCGCAAGGTTTTTTAACTAGGTGGATCACTACGATTTTCCCCACTAACCGTCATCGACGGTGGCCAAGTGGATTTGGGCTGTTCTCAATAGAAGTGTTGCAGTTGTGTACGGCTGTGTCTTTGCATTTAAGAATTGATGAGTCGTCGTTGGTGACGACGATTGAGGACCGAAGTGGAGAGGACGACTGAGGATAGGTGGGAAATACTCAAGTGCACGAAAAGTGCTGAACAACAACCATTGTTGATGGTGACCTCATGGTGAACAAGGACAAGTAATGCAGCTGTCTTCCGTACACGATCGACATCGTCGCCACAGAAGGCAAAGCGCATGGCGCCACATCAATCCATCCATCAGCATTCTAGTGTCCGGATTAGTCTTCATTTTCTATTTCTGCTACCAGTTATAAACATATTTCGAACAAGGCTCCGAGTGAGTGTTTGATATGCCACTGAACAGGAAAAAGCTATGTGATGTGGCAATATCGTGACAGAACCGGCATGGGGTCGACTGACCCGTGAAAATGAGGAACAATAGAGAGAAAAGGGGACGAATGTTGAAGAAGGAAAAGAATCACGAAAAATCACTCACAACTTCTCGCTTCTATACTCGTTTCTGGCCAGTTTGGTAAATTTTTTGAACGACATTGAGGAGGAAAGGCGAAGAAATGTCGTTTGTGAAGTGGTTGAATTTAAAATGAAGAGAGATCAGAGAAGCACGATGAAAACATTCTTTTATGGAAGCGTCTTGACCTAAGGAAGCAAAAAGAATAGAAAAAAGCAAAGGCATGTCTTCGAACTTCTTCAGAGATCTCACAAATCGCTAAGTGCTGGTTTACATAATGAGATGGGAAGGCTTTTCGCAAGAGAAGACTAAGACTAAAGGAAAAAAATTCGAAATCGCGAAAATACTAACTTTCCTAAAGAAATATTTCAAAATATCCGTCACCTTTACCCCCGACTCAGTCACTACTAACACCGAGGGAACGCTTGTAAGCCAAAACGATTCCGATCGTTTATAATCCGATTATGAAACTTCTATGAGCGATTGCAGAGGTCGCTGCTCTTTCACTGAATTGAATCGGTTTGGCGCTTTCGACTTTGTTCACACGTTGTATTGGTGTGAATGATTTCGAAATATTCGATAATCAAGTTGTAAAAGATACGAAAGAAAAGTGAAAGAACGAGATGTAAAATGACATAAAAGGCAGTAGTTAGACCTCTAGCGTATTTCACAGTTCAGGTAGAAGTAAGGAAGGGAGATTCTCCCATGCCTAAACCTTCTTAAGTTGGCAGCGTGGGTGAGGTTTTCCAACGTAAGGAAGCAAAGGAGCAAACGTTGATGGTAGGCGTAGGTGTCCTTGATATTTGAATGGATTAGCAGTGGATTTCTGTTCTTCTTCTGGCTCTAAGGACAATTATTTTACAGGTTTATCGATCACGGATATCGAACAGGCGATCTACGTTTTCTGTGTAGCCCTTCTCGGCTTCTTTCTTAGCACTATTGCTTCTTTAACGAGTTCTGTGATGCTATCTGCACAATTCCCTCGTAAAAAGTAAATCAACTTGTGAATTTTCGCACCAAGCCAAGTATTTTTTTTACATTAGTAAAGACAACTTGTCTTAATCGGAAGTGATGTGAATCTATGGAAAAAAAAAGCGCTGTATTTCATTGCTACTTAGAGTAAAAAGGTCTCGTATATTTTAAACTCTCTAAAAGTGAGGGCTTTCAATTCATGTTTTAAGAACAGTTTACTTCACCATCTCTACTATATTTGTATTGCTGTATGGGTCTCCCTCTGGATTCTCTCTCTACCAATATCCATTTCTCCTCTCCTACTCAAAAAGGGATAGGAAGGGAATCAAATGGTCAGTGTTCGTTTAGAAATGGAACTAGCTACGAGTAATACTGGTTGGTGACTAATGGATGGCAATGGTGACGGACGGAGCCCCCCTGTCCGGGCACAGACCGGTCACCGAGCGAAAATGAAAATTACGTTCGATTGCTAATAATTTCAGTGCTATTAACGATATATTCGCTTCGCGATTGTATAAAAACCGCTCAAACGAGGCCAGCGAATGGCTTCACCAACTATGATGGATATTAGTGGCTCTACGATCGGGGTTTCAGTTTCACAGGTGGGTCGGTCACCTTGGAGGAGCGTGTCACGACGGTTATATGTCCTCTAATGGCCAGGTGTCTTTGCGGCCGTCACCTCTTATTCACGTCATATTGTGTAATCATGACGTTGGTCTTTTGAGGGTAAATCTTGCGATATTCTCTTTATAGTTTAGGAAAAAAAAATCCAGTACGTGCATTATTGTGCAAAAAAAATTGTTCAACCGCATAGAAAAGCACCCAGCCTTTTTTCCAGTTTTCTGTATGAGTGCGTGTGTGAGAAAGATAGCCAAGAGGAGAGTTTGTCTTCTTATTCCTTCCAGACTGACCTTGACCTCTAGGCACTATCAAGAAACGGCCTTCCTATGAACTTTGTCTTTCCTTGACTCTCAATCAGTTAAATCCTGGTGGGATTAAGAAAATGTCCATTATGGAAACAACGGCAGATTATAGAAGAAAACAAGTGGTGAAAAAAGTGGAAAAAAAGAAGGAGAAGAACGACCGAAAAACGCAAATCAATAATCAGTAATTACAAGTATTGTTGGAGTCAACTTGCTAACTATCGAATGAGTAGGGAGGATTGAGATGGAAGACGTTGTCAAGAGTGAAGGGCGGTTCTTCGGGCTAGTGCAGCCCATTCTGACCGTCATTCAGGTCAAGCAACACGATCCATGCGTTTAAATGGACAACGCTCATTCGTGTTCGAGGAAAATTGTACTAGTTTTTACAATAAAAAGCACATGCTGCTGCCAAGTGCTCATAGGCGCTGTGTGACGACTTTTTTTGCTAGCCGCCGTCACAAATCCACTGCCGGCGATCCCGAAACGGCCCCGAAGTTGGTGAAGCACACAACGAATCCTCGCAGCATGATCATCGGTATGTAGTGCAATATGGAACTTTGTGGCCGTGAAAAATTGAACGCGTGAGGAGACCAACGTCACCACCGATCGGGATAACATCTTTTTTGGCTGAACGGTCCCCATCCATCGGATGAGTTGCAAAACAAATGTTGCGTGCATAGTAAGTTTGAAACTAGACTGTTTCTATCAGCGGAACAATGACGAGGATGAAAACTCGGAACAAGGTGCTCACCCGCTACATCGTTTTTCGTCCGACAAAGGCTTTTCGAGATAATTAAATAAACTCAGCTTGTTTTTTGAGTGTCTTAGTTGTAGAATCGGTCTTGTAAAATAACAGCACTCTCTCGTTATCTTTGCGAAATTGAATTATTTCAAGTTCTTCGGACATCTATGCTCGTCGTGTGAAAAGTGAACGAAGAGTACATATATAGCGGAGAAAGAAGAAAAGAGATGGGGAATATAAAACAGAATAGGTGTAGGAATCACTAACCATGACTTATCCCAACACGGCTGCTTATCCTAATCTTCTAATATCATCAGTGGCTAAAGAAGTCGCAGCGTTACTACGACTGCTGACTGATGCTGCAGAGAATTCTCAGCAGCTCTTTCGCAATCTTCCATGCAAGATGTAGTGAACATTTTCAGAACTGTGGAAACGAAACAGCGAAGTAGCCCAGCATCATCGTCCGATCCATTTTCGTAGTACTTGGCGCTGTTGTACAACAGAAAAAGTCCACTCGTACCACTCAGTGTGCACATTTGCTTGGATAGGCTTAGTGATCAAACAGGATCACCGCAAATTTGCGTCATCGTTGGATAGACATCTGCTGGTAGACGTCGTGCTTCTTCGTTTCTTACGCTTAGCATGACTTCAGTTGTGCTGATGAGTATTTTTTAGTGACGACAGTACATGAGACGCCTTGGATACAATGCACTGCTACAGACCGCTTCCTGTTTTATCCAGGTAGTTTTTCTCCGCTTCACACGGTCGATACTATGCCAAGGGTGCATCGTGTGCGTTGAACACAGCGATTTCAAACAGTAAAACATCCTCATGCCAAACCTCCGCGGAAATATTATCTGCTGTCGCCTATTGAGTCAATCTTTACGACTTATATTAAGAATCTAGAAAGTACAACATAGTTCCTTAAACTCTATCATTTTCCTTAACCCATTGTCAGTGTCTTTTCCAGAAGCCTGGCATTTAGCTGGTAGAAAAAAATAAACACAACAATTGTGTTGGTAATATAGGGGAAATAAAGCATTAAACTGCAATATTTAAGTGCAAAGGCCAAAAAGCATAAGTACAATATACAGTTCCCAGGATCGACTTTCTATTAACCTCGACATTGGGATATGAATGCGTCGTTTTCTTGTTCAGCAATCGCGAGGTTGTTAAACAGCATACATTTACTTCCATAGAAAAAACACAATACAATACAACAGTAGCTGACGTTTCGGCAGTATCGCCTTCTTCAGAGCCACTTTTTTTACGTGCCTTCCAATGAGGGAAGATTAGAACAGCTGATTATAGTCGCATAAGGTTGATGACTCCAATATATTCACAATATACAGTGAATAAGAAGGAGAAAACTCTTCGCCTTACTCAATCCCTAAAGGGATGCTCCATGCGTTCGACTTCATTAAACATCTTCAGAGATGTGTGGTGCATAGTGGTGCTTACGTGGCCAACCAAATGACTCCGATGGTCTAAATATGTATCGAGTCAGTGCTGCTATCCTCTCAGACAAGTCTGGCACCAATTTGCCGACCCCAGAGGGATGGAAGGTTTGGTGAGTCTGGGGCGCGGAATCAATCTCTTGTGTATTGCAGGGCGCCTATAACCACTGCGCTACCCATCCCGCTACCATTATAATACATGCAAATAAAAATGAAATACGTGAGCTAAGTTATGCAGCAATTGCTGGAATGATCTGCAGTAGTTCAGCCAAATTACCAGTTAGTTGGGAATTGTGGTAGGTTCCGTATGTGAAGACGAATCATTCAAATGCCGAGTATCAGTCTAAACCGGATGTTTCCCATTTCGGTTAAGATCTTTAACATGGCGAACTGTAGGGTTTCTTTTGCTCTGTAAAGAACTGCCCTTTTCTATCCATCACTTATCTAGGCTAAACTGCTCCAGAAATAATACCGACATTCTTTTTCCTCACTAAACAGCCATCCTAATTAGGTCGGTTTCACGAAAGAGTGCTTTCATTGTAATTTTTCTTTCCTTCATCAGTTTCCTAAGCTAGGTTTATTAGATGCCGCTGACTGTTTAGCGTCTAACTAAATAGACAAGACACTAGCGAGTTCTATTCTCATTGTGAAGAGGTCAGAAGCACGCTAACGTCAAATTCGTCTTTACAAGTAAACCAGCAAGATCAAAAAATGGTACGAAATACTTGAACTTTTCGGGGAAGCAAGTCTAATGAAAGAGCAAATATGAGGAAAAAAAAGGGAGAAGTGAATGAAAAATGGAAGGAATCATGCCGAACTGGCGTGTAAGAACGAACTCAACAAATGACAATCGTATACAAATCGACAGCGAAATATTTTGAAAAGAGGCGGTGAGGTGGAATGAATGGGTGGTGCCAGCCGGTCAGGGGGGCCGACCAGGGGGCCGTTCAGGCCCGTAATGAACATCGGCATAATGCGCTCAGCACTCATATTGGAAACGTCGACACTCCACTCGACATGTCCGACCACAACCACTCGTTTCGGAACGCTCGCCACAGCTCGTCAGGTCTGACCAGATCAGCTTGAGAGCAGTTGCATTTCAACTGCCTGTACGATAATCCAAAAAGCGGAGCATTTTGTGTTTTCACACCAGTTTCCTGCCATTTAGAAGTCCATCGATTCTATTTAAAATCGTCGTCCCCTCTACATGAACATCCAGACTTACTGGTTATGAACATGTTGCCATAGCAAACGCTTAAAAACGTTTGGCCAAAATCGATTTGCAGGTGAGCAGGAGTGAATGATGGAGAGAGCTACTTGAAGAAGAAGGATTTGTCAACAGAAACAATATAAAATCTCTTAAGAGAATTGGCTATATTAAGGATAAAGTTTCAACAAGTCAACATTTTTCTCGTTTTTGTTTGATCCAACCTCACATCTACTGTGCGGATCCCAGCATTTCTCAGATCCAATTCGTTTCCTCGCATACATTGTCGATGGAGGTCTTCCAAGTTTTTACTTGTGGCTTAGGTTGTTGCTTGAGGATTTCCATATCATATCGAATGTCATAGAACGCTAGTACAGTCGATTCTCCCTGGAGTCCTGAGATAGTCGGTCTGGAGCGTTCCCAAGTGGATTGCAGACAGTAATTTTTTCCCAGACAAGTCCGGTGCCAATCTCCCTACCCTAGAGGGATGAGAGACTTGGTTGGCCGGGAACGGAATCGAACTAGCACCATGCTCATGATAAAGGACATAACTGCCACTGTGCTATCTGTTCCCCTAACAAGTCTACAATCTCTTGAAAATATCGAACTCCACAAATTCTTATTTACAACATTATTTAATACACAATGCATTAGATAACACTGGAAGCATGGAATCTCAGTGCAAGGGGAATTCTAATGACCATTCCACTGTCAACATAATTGGGTACTTGAAGAAACTCAGTTAACGAATGCTTCAGGTTCCGTTGTAAACGCCTTTCTTAGAGATGGCCGAGATGATTCCAGTCTGTTTCTGCGTGTGAATTTTGCTTCAGGATCCAAATGACGTGTCAAGCTATGAGCACGACTTTCAGGCAACTTGCAAGCATATGCACCTGCCTTAGTGGTGATTTCTGCAGAGGACATTTGCACTCTCTTGATGTCCATTACTCCACCCTTCTCATTCGTTTATTACCAACTTTTCTCATTATATAATCGGTTCGTTTGCGCTTCGCTTTTAGCTCTGCCTATATTCGGCCGAATACTAAAGACGAACTCTTGCTAAAAGTTTGAGAAAGGGAAAAAAAAAGAAGAAAAAAATGTGGCTTGATGGTGTAGCGAATTTTTTGAAGAAATCGTTCAAGCACTCTTGCTGCTGCGCGGTTCGGTCCTGATCAATCCCTTAGAGATGCACACTGCGTATGACCCCATTCGTGGTATCTTAGATGTGAATTTGGCCTATACAGTGACTTTCTATAGTCTCGGAATGTGCCAAGTCGGTGTTTTTATTCTCGCAGACAAATTTTGCACCAACGTGCCGCCAAACCTTCAGGGATCGCAGCCTCAGTCTGCCTAGGGCGAGAGGTCGGATGAAGGAAGCATATGTGCTCTGCTGGACACCCGTAACCCAGCGCTATGCCCGTTCTCGTTGCTAAGTATTGCAGAGATTTTCTGCATGGTTCTTTTGTCAGAACGAATTCCAATGACGTGGTAAGTGGCTACGAGAGCCATCGAATCAGGAGTGAAGGACTCCTGTGAAAGGTTCGATCGTCGCTAGTGCTAGTTTACGTTTTTTATAGAGTTTTTTACTCGTGTCGCTCGTCCCATCAACTACATCAAACCACTTTTATTGCAACAATGATTTTCCACGAAAATGTCCTTCTTTTCGAGGAAGTTGATGATTTAGGTTCACGACTTTATATCTCAAATCTTTGTGCCTTTCTAAGGAGTTAAAATTGGTATTTAAAAAAACTCAATAAGTCAATGAGGGAGAGGTAAGTGGTTATCTAAAGATTGTTGCTCGAATATATCTCTCACAAGTGGTCCCAATAGGATATTAGCAATCGCCACAATTGCTGCTCTCACTGATTTGCTGTCATCAGATCAAAACTCAGATGTCTACGAGTTCTAAGCAACTCTCGAAAAATTCGTTGAACATAAACGAATTTCACCTAACCATTCACGACGTTATGAGCCATATGTGGGTCACATGCGTTATTTTAGTGTTTTATATACGGTTTCTTTATGGTGTTTGTACCGCCATAGTGCTCTGCAACACAAGGTCTTTGGTAGGATCACTGAGGAAATCAAACCCTCCGTCGTTTTGGGTTCTGCCAACTATCTGACTTACCTGGAAGGACTGAAACACTGATTAGGTACAACCTTCGACCGCATCAATTCAGTGCATAGGTTGAATATGCATTCAATCACCTCCGCGGTGCTGCGAATGGGGTTTAATCCAGGGCGCGCTACCAAGGGGATTGATCAGCACTGAACGCTTGACCCTTTATATATATATTTCTTATGCTTATATTCGTTACACTTTGTACTTATTTGTCCACTCATTTATTGTTCATTCTGATTTATTTATAGCATGTTTTCCTTCATTTCATTGTACGCGCGTGTAGCGCAGTGGTCGCTACTGCGACACACACGTGGAATCGATCCTCGAGCCCATAGCCCGCCAAGCCTTCCATCCCTCCGGGGTCGGCAAATTGGTACCACACTTGTCTGGGAGGATGGCAGCACTGGCTCGATAGATCGGTAGACCACTGCGAGCCATAGTGAAGACCAGATATGCATTCAATCACCTCCAACGATGCTTAATGCATGGCGCATCCCTCAGGGATTGATCAACGCCGAGACCTTTAGCTTTGTATCTTTGTACATTTGCTATATTTTACATCTATTTACTGCTTTGCTGACTGACATAACCTTAGTATTGCACGTTTTGACTCCCTTATAAATCATTTAATTCTGAGAAGCACAATTTCAGTGTAAAGCAAAATCTTAGGAACACGCATCATCGTCAGTTCGCTGAGACAACTGGAGCCACTTTAAATGTAGAACGCGCATAACGAGATCTGCCGTAAGAGAACTTCAACTCATGTTGAATTTCCATGAACAACTTTGTAACGACGCTACAAGTACCCACCATTTTACTTACACTGATGCATAGTTCAACCTTTTAATGTCCTCCTTTCCCTATGAGTTCCAGCATGACTTTTATCTGACTAGCAAGTTGTTTATTAGCAAAACTTTCCTTCACTAAAAAATCCATGCTGGAGATCTCTTAGACCTACAGTAATACGCAGTTAAACAAATTTCATTGGGAGCAGAAACTCTTAGCAAAACAGAAGCCGAATTCCGTTCCAAAAATGGACGGTGAAAGGAAGTGGCGGAAGAGTCGATGACAACATTTGACATTTACAGTTTTACTATCTCGTTTGAAAAAAACTGATAAAAATAGCTAGGAATCGTTTTTCTGAAACAAACAATCACACGAGACAAGCTCTTGCTTGGAAGGTGATGCATGTGACGTCCTCTCCGGTGGCTTCGTCGTGCGGGATCGTCTGAAGTTGGTAAGGAGCGTCATCCTTATGGAAAGAAATGCTAAGGCTGTACGGCGAAAAATCCATCACAGTATCTATCTCTTGCCGTCCATTGTTCAGTGGGCACGGAATACCGTTTGTACACGCATTCTGATTCTTTCTAGAAGTATTGCTTTCACTGTTTGTATTATTCTTTTTTGCCTCTGATATTTCGTCAAAGTTGTATTCACCGAAATCGTCGAGCATATTTTGACAATTCATAAAACTCACAGAAGGCCAAAGGTAGGCACAGGACTTCAGGTACTACTACTGGTCCTTCTCCAGGTGTTGGTTGTCCTCCTGAAATTGGGTGATCCATGCATGGAATTCGGTTTATCAATATCTGCTTTGATCATTAGCAATTTGCTGAGGTGGATTGGATATTCATAGTTTCCGAAGGTGATATCTGATTTAGCCATTGATTACTCCTGAAGTAGAGGATAGTGCTGAAGAGAGTTCGTCTACCTACCATGTGCATCGAATGTCGTAGCGTTGAAGTGGTTGTTTAACACATAATACCCTATCGTCAAGATTGTAATAGGCAGTAAATAACAAAGTTAACATTATAAAATAAGTGTTTTAAAGGACTAAACGTAAAAGACGGCGAAAACTTTGGGCTGTTCTAATTGCCAGCTAGGACAACGAATTTAGCTCTGATTTTACGATGAAATCCACTGACAACGCCATCAGTTAAGCTTCGTCATTTTTAGTACAGCAGATGGAATTTGGAATGATAACTCACCGTTTTTCTTGATAATCAAAAAAGTAGAGCGTTTATTACCACACAATAGCTGACGTTTCGGTAGTTTCGCCATCTTCTGGCCCTGGAAGGATCAAATTGGCTTGAAATCTACTCGGCCAACCGCTTCCCCTTCGCCTAATAAACAGCCTGTTTCAAACACTGACCGTTTTGTCCCTTGAAAATCTTCCGGTTATTTATTGAAGACCAGCCGCAGAGAGTCCTATATGGGCGAGAAATGTGCCTTGCAAAGGTCAGAAAATCAGCCTGCGGTAAGGCGCTAGGTCACGTGTGATCACAAGGCACGCGCTTCTTTTGAATTTTTGGAATTAATCCAAAACGCTTCAAGAGTTATACGATCTGATGTTTTGGATTCCTGTGCGAGCATAGCGACTTTTACTTCAAAGTCTTCTCCACTATGTCTCTGTGTCCTATGCGTATTTGGCTTAACTTCAAATATGCCGACTAGATGTCCTTTTTTACATACGTGGAGTGGTCTACCTACTTCGCCAATGTACTCGCCTCCACGTGCTATACAAGAGTTTAGGTAGCGTGACCCCAACTCATGCAGTCACCGACTCTAGCGTTGGGAGATACTGTGCAAATTTGCGTTGTGTTTAGAGGGTCACACAGGCGATTGCAAACTAGTTGCCGTCTTAGGGCGCTAGGTGGTATTGCAATCACGGCTATCGAATTCTAAAAGACGGCTCGTTCTAAGCAACGTTTTGTAGCTCTGCTTATTTCGTTGCAAATGAAAGACAAGATAAACAAGACTTTGCTCCCGCAAAGTATATCGTTTGGGGGCACGGTTCTTTCCCTAAATCTGTGTCGAGGAACCATGGTATTACAGCCATTTGAAACGGCTATTTACCTCGCCAGTTTCAAGGGTTCTTCCTTCTGTTCTTTTCCTGTGCAAACACTGGTGGCATATATTACAAGTGCCATTTTGTTGTGTGAAGGATGAGAGAAGAGATGTCGCACCACTACGTTCTTACCACTAGGCTTTCGAATCATTTCGTAATTTGTCCGTTTTCGGATAGGTTAGTTTGAAAGTTCATAAATGGAAGCCAGTTTTCTTTCAGTTTCTTTCGGTTGAGCATTGGGTACTCTCATTGTTCGTTCAGAAACTCAAAGCATTTAACCAGCTCCTGCTGTGTGGAGCAGATGACAAAGCAGTCATCTATATATCTGTAGTAGAGTAATGGCCGGCGGTCGGTTACTGGTGCTTCCAGCTTAGAGATAAAAGCAATGGCAGGGCTTTGTGCCAATCCATGTCCCACTGACAACCCTCTAACTTGTACGCAGTATTTCGCAGATCTTTGAAGACCGAGCAGTTTAAGCACACCTTTAAGAGGGCCATGAGCTGGTGGATCGAGAAACTTTCTCCTTCGGGTTCCACAAGAAGCTCGCGGATGGTTTCATTGTGGAACATTGTTCGTTCGATTGCATTGTGTTCGGTGATAGTAAGATTCCTGGTGAGCTAGATGACTCAAGACTTTACGCGACATTTAAAAAATAATCCTCAGTAGTACGACATCTGATCACACCAATGGGGCATGGATAAATAAAATCGCCCGATTCCGTTGGATTCAATACTGAATACTCAGTAGCGTCACGGTTTGAAATACAAATCCTCACAGAACGAGAGAAGGAACGACTTTCGGGCTCCAAAAAGCTAGAATTACATGGTTATAGGATACGAAAAAGTTGTCTTATTGTGTTTTTACAAAGACCTATACAGTTTCACTGAAATTGACCACAAGATTCATTATAAGTTAAGGTATGAGCGTTTATCTGTTAGCTAGTTCGTGTAGTGGTTCCTTCTCTTCCTCTGGTGTTGCACGCGGGACTTTTTGCAAGTGTATCAGTTCGTGAGCTCAAATATGGGTGATAAAACTTTTATACGAATATCTGGATACTCGGATGGTCCGTGCTCACCAGTGGTGCAGGCCTCACCGTAATTTCCATTGTCTCCCACAATGGTTATCCGTCAATATGGTGAGTTCCGCGGGGCGCATTCCGAATTCCTAAAATAGCTCTCAATAACGAATGAAGATGGTTGACATTAGCTACGAACACATCCACCCATCGTTTGGGTTCGTCCAAGGGATTCTTACATTCTTTCAGAGCCCACCCGCTGTTCTCTTCGTCTATTTGTCATCCGTTCTTCCTACTAGGTGATAGGGCAATCTGTTTTCCCTTTTGTATACTCTCCTCTATCACGACTATTAGATAGGTTTCGAATATCTAAGCTGCGCTTTCCAACTAAATGTTGTAAGTGTCGCTTGAATTTCAAAAAAATATCATTTATGCGCTCTGTTGGTGTTATGCAGAGTTCTGTCTGGTTCCCATCTGTTAGTTGCAAAACAGCACTAGAAGAAAAAAAATGAGCATAGAGTTTTAGATCCTCTAGTCGTTCGGTGGTTTCTTCAAGAAGTCGGATGCGGCCCATGCTACTCTTCTTCTTCTCTCTTAGTGTTGCTTTCCATGCACATCAGACGCCCAAGGTATTCGTACGAGGTGGTCTCTGCAATCCGCAAACCATCTACTTTGATCTGATTGTCTTCGCAACATAAGTTTTTTAATGAAATGGGTTATCACCCAACTTAAGCGCCGACTTTTTTACCAATTCGTTGACTCACTAGTCATCGTCTCCACATCGTTGGTCCCTCTCTCAAAACAGGATGATTTCGTCGGCGAAACGATTTCATAGGAAATTTCAATCTGTGTCTATGTCCTTCAAAGTCCCGTGTTCTCGAGCAACTTCATTATCCAGTGCAATGCGGCAGTAAATGGCTTTGGCAACTTGGTATCGCGTTGTCGAATCCCGTTTCTTGTGGGCATGGTAAGAGCTCAGTGGAAAAGCTGTACTTTTGTGTTAAAGTTCCAATAATAGTCATATAGAGTTTTCACGGAAGATGGTACACTACTTGACTGGCGAGTGCTGACAGCAATGCATTCGTTTTAACGTTGCCAAATGCTTGTTTATAGCCGAAAAACTCAGGACAAGAGGTAGGAGGCACTGATGATTGAATTCTACAACTTTTGACACAATCTAGATGTGGGCCATGCAAGAGAGTTTCTGTCATAATCGTACTTACTGCACTTGTTGTCCATAATCCAAGGTATTCAGATGTGCGCAAGATGACAGTCTTTGAGTTGCTTGCAGAGTACAGTTAGCAAGCATATCCAAAAGTAGTTACGAAAATCCTCTCGATCACCATTCCTAGGTATGACAACCTCATGCAATGTCCTGTAGTGATGTGGGATTTCCTCCTACTGAAGGCAAGATGTCATACGGTATGCAAAAAGTACGTGTGGTTTAAAACTTCCAGCTCGGAGGAAATCGGCAGCGATAATAACTGGTCTTAAAGCTGTGCCCTGCCTTCATGCTTTCTATGGCACTTGGAACTTCAGAGGGTGGAGCATCTAGACTTCAAGATCTGATACGGGGGATTGTGGAACGAAAAAATATTCGTAGAAAGCTATTCCATTGTGAATTCGACATCTCAGTAGGACGTTTTCATAGGTCACATTCGTTCGTCAGGGCTGATAGTAGAACATTATAGTCGGGAAGATGCTGACGGCATTCTTAAAACTAAATCGCTCTTGATTCGCTTCCAGTGAAATTTCATATTTTTTCCGGTGGGGGTATACGAGTAATCCAGTAAATTCTGCTTGCTCAAAGGACTCATTGAATATCAAATATTTCTCATAGGGTTTTCGTGAAGAACTCTTACCGCCGAGTCAGTGATCGTCGCGTTGTGTGTTTGACACCATCTGGAATCCACTCTTTAAACGCTCTTGTCCATGGGCTTTCGTTAAGACGCCTTAAGTATATGGTCTTCTGGATTTTCACTATTTCGAGTGCATAGCGCCGTCTCTCATTTTGGTCGTTAACTAAGGTCAGGACCTCTAATCACCTCTCTTACTAATGTGATATGGGATACTCTTAAAATCACCCTTTCTTCTACTCGCTCTATAACGCTGAGCGATCTTTTATCCTGTTTTCGTTGCTGCAAGGTTTCTAACGCATACGTTAAGGCAGAAAGAATCGTGCAGCCGAAAGGTGGGCGTGGAGTCCGTGCTCTTTGTCCTCCTCACTACATCTCCGATGCTCTCGAAAGCTCCTCAACTCGCTTGCCTTCTTCTGCTCCACTCTTAAACTAAGTCGTTTGTCATTTTGACTTCCAAAACTAGATAGGCGTAGCTGGTGCATTCGAAGAAAGTCATTTCGTTGAGCGTTAATGGGGCACACCAAAGTATTTCTTTCCTCTGGGACTTACTCGAAGACCAACCCCTTTCACAGGTGTTATCAAAAGCGGCTAGCATTCGTTTCGTTTGGCTAGTGCTTGGTGCTATGAGAACGGTATCTTCAGCAAAGAAAAGATGGTATAGTTGTGGACCACCCATATTCACTCCCATATTGTCCCATTCCACTGTTCGCATGACGTTCTTGAGGGTGACAGCAAACTGTTTTCACTAGATGGTGTCTCTCTAAACCCCCTGTTTTGACGTCGTTGTTAATACCGTTGTAGCATGGTGATATATTTGTTACGAAACTTTACACAGGTCACGAAAACATACTGAGTAGAGGGACTCGCTGAGTGCGCAGGGCTTCCATGACTGCTTCTATCCTAACTGAGGCAAAAGTTTTCTTCAAATTGATGAAAACGAGGCAGAGTGATCTTTTGTACTCTCGCGATACTTCAATGAGTCTTGTTATCGTGTGGATGTGGTCCATCGTAATGAATCCTTTTCCAAACCCTGCTTGTTCACATGGCTGTCCTTCATCCAGTGTTTTATACATCCTGTTAAGAATGACTCAAGTGAAAAGTTTCTAGAGGACAGACAGCAAGCAGATTGCGCGATAGTTGCCGATATCGTGGAGGACACCATTCTTGAACATTAGCACGGTCTTGCTGGTCTTCCATTGAGTAGAGACCTTGCATTCAGACACGCAACGTGTGAACAGCCGAACCAGTGTGTTCACGAGGAGTGGCGGACGATTCTTCAGGTGTTCTGGTCTTATCCTGTCCGGACCTGGTGTTGTTCGATTTTTCACCTACGAAATGGCATGTCGGATTTCGGAAGGGAGAACCGGTGGTACAACATATCCATCCTCCTTTGTTTCATATGGCGGAAGGTGGACGTGACTATCGAAGAGATCTGAGTAGTATTCGTGAATAATTTTCTCCATTGCTTTTCTGAAGGCTGTAAGTGCTACGTCTGGGCGTGGAGGTGCAAAGATCTTGATTTTGCAATTGACAGAGCTTCGGTAGGATTTGCGAATGCTTTTCCCTAGCTTCTGCAGCTTCGACTATAAATGCAACTCTTCGCTCTTTAAGACCTTTTTATCTCTTGTCTGCACTGTTTTGCAAGTTCGGACGTTAGTTCGCGGTTGCCTGCAGCTCACGCGATTCCATGCTGGCGTATCAGCTCGAGTTTCTGGAGACAGACGTCTCTTGGTGACTTTCGAACTCTCAGCTTCCATAGCGCTAACGTGAAGATGTTGAATGAGCCAATCGTACTTTCGTCGATGTTGTCGAGAACGGCACCTTTCCAACAGCTGACTAGTGAATTGAATAAGTCCCAGTTTATAGTGGTTTTAGGGACTTCGTTTTTTGAATTTAGCAGCTTTTCTCTTTTTTCGCAACAAGTGAAATCCTGCACAAAGAAGGCGATGATTTGATCCCGTGTAGAATTTTGAGACAACAGCCACATCGCTAAGACAAAACCTTCAATTTACTATAACGTGGTCTATTTCGTTATGGTACTCCCCACTGAGAGACTCCCACGTCTAGCGTTGAGGATGGGACTTCTGGAATTGCGGGTTACCATGAATCGTCTTGGTCGTCATGATGAACTAGGGAATCCATCCCGTGGATCTATCTGTGTCTCAGGGAAGCAACCGTCGCTTCTGGTCCGCGATTAATCCGCTATCCGCCACCTGGGGGCGCGCCACGTTGCCTCGCGACTAACAGGCATGAAATCCCTCTTCGAGGGAGGTTCGTGGAGGAGAGCTGCCAAGCTGAAAGCTGACAAAAGGGCTAATAAGAGTTGATGGCAAGGAGAGATAGGTAGAGATGATATAAAAGAGCTGATGTGGTTGAAAAACGTAAGGCTATCCGTTAATGATAAGAGTGAAAATTTTACAGTAATTCGTCATCAGTTAGATGTTTAGATAACGAAAGAGAATCTTGAAGATACTTTTCTTCATCGCACATCGCTTGAGAAGGAATTCAAACGCCAATACAGAAAAGTAAACAAAGAATGGGTTAAAAGGGCAGAAGCAGCCGCTTTAAAACCGCTAGTTATCTCTAAACTGAAAGTTGATACACTAACATGTCCTATCATGTACTAACTTATCAAAACTCCTAAGTTAGTACCCAGTGATGATCTTGTGTCCACTGGTCTGTCGTTTTCAAGGTTAGACCTATCATTAGCTGTACTGACGGTGGTTTTTAAGAGTGATACTTACCCAGTTGTTAGAATACATACCAGCCCATCCTGCGAACATTTTCTACGTAACGCGTGTCCTAGCAGCGTGGACTTGATGGAGTCCTTTGACGGTGCAACACTTTATAGAAACGTGCCGAATGACTCCGCTATGCGGGTCATCTTCTTACAGCTTATGCAACACAAAGGACTAATATATGGCTTTACGATACATCAATTGATGCCACTCTTAAAAGAGTGCTCAAACCGCTCAATTTTCAAATGAGCCGGAAAATGTGACGCACACACGAGAGAGTTGGCAATGAGGTAGCGACTGGCACCAAGCCTTGCCATTGCCTTTCTGTCTAAGATAGAAGTACAAGTCACCGATCTCTGGCCATCACCCTCCTACAGACAAATAGGTGACTGCTTTGTCATTTGCTCAGTACACGAATAAATGGACAAACGTTTCGAGTTATTGAACTAACAGTCAAGACATATTAAGTTCATCCTAGAGAAACCGAAAGAAAAAATGGCTTTTATTTCTAATAGTTCAATCTAACCTACTCGAAAACGGCTACATCACTGGTTCACTACCTCTTCTCTCACCACTGGCAAGCAAAAAAGACACATATGAAAAAACATGTTTCAAACAGCCACCAAAGTGTGCACAGGAAAAGGGTAGAGGGAGGAATCCCAGAAATTTGCGCGGCATACAGCCATTTCCAGTGCTAAGAAAGCTAATCGGGATAGGCGCAGTGGGAAACCACACCCAAACAATAATTCTGGCGATAAAAAAGTTCCGTTTTTCATGTCCTTCATTTATAATGAAATAAGTGCAGCAATAAAACGTTGCTTAAGGTGGACCGGTTTAGAGAACTCGGCAACAGTTGTTGAAATATCACCGACCACTCTAAGACGCCAGCTAGTTCTCAACAGCATATATCACCGTCTGTGTACAACGCAGAAGTGCATAATTTGCCCTAATGGTAGAGACGGTGATTGCATGAGTTCGGGTACAGTTTATCTGATCTCTTGAAAAAGCGTGCGGGACGAATTCATTAGCGAAACGGCTAGACCACTTTGTGACCTTGGAAGAACACCTACCCAGTAAACTTAAACCAAATACTCCACTAGGCACGCATAGGACACAGAGAAACAACGGGAAGGATTTTGAAGCAGAGGTGACGATTCTCGCACAGGAAACGAAAACACCAACGCGCAAAACTCTCGAAGTATTCTGGATAGATCTCAAAAAATCCGAAACCGCATGGAGGAATGCCATTACGGTCACGGGCTATCTCGTACGGTATTTTTGGCTAATATTTTTAATACGAGAGACACATTATGGTTCCATGTAAAGTCTGTGCGGTTGGTCTCCACGGGACACACTCATTGGAAGACTCTCGTAGAAAGTACTGAGTCTGCGAAGTAGCGATTTTGTTTTCAATGTGATTAAAGTCTCAGATAAGCATTTCCCTGTTTGTTCATGGACGTGTTTGGCAGGTTAGATTACAATCAGCTTGACCTTTCCAGGCTGTGAAAAAGGCAAAATTCGACAAAACGTCAGCATTATCTTTAGGAAAGAACAAAGTAACACCTAATGTTTCCTCCATAAGGAAATCTTCAGATACTAGGTGCTGAATTTTCATCTATGATCGGTTTGTCTGCCTTACTCTTACATTTAGCTTCGATTCGCCTTCATCGAAAGAGTTTGCTCAAGACTTCTTCAAAAACCTGGGTAAGCCCACTTTTTCACCATGTCTTTTCATACTATAGCAGATAAATTAATTCGAGCTAATATTTCTCCAGGGCGCGTGTGGCGCTGTGATTGGAGGCGCCACTGTGGCACACACGTGGAGTCGATCTCCGTGCCCATGGCCCACCAAGCCTTCCATCTCTCCGGGGTCGGGAAATTGGCAGTTGACTTGTCTGGGAGAATAGCAGCACTGGCTCCATACATCGTTAGGCCACCGGGAGTCATTGTGAAGACCAGATATGCATTCAATCACCTCCAACGATGCATAATGAAGTCGAATGCATGGCGCATTTCTCAGGGGTTTGATCAACGCCGAGAGCCTTGTCCTTTTTATCCTTTTAACACTTCTCCATAAGCTACTCTCACAGCGACCATAGCAGTGTCCATCAGATTCTCACATTACCCATCCAATTGCTCAGTGTTTACTTCCCGGATGAAATCAATTTCATATTATCGGAAATCCTGCAGGCCGAAGTACTTTTTGAGCTTGAAAAATTTCGTTTAAGACCGAGAATTAAGTTTATATGTGTTTAAATTGTTGAATTTACACGAGGTTGTTATGCAACTTGCAGTCTGAACACATGTTGAATAATCATACCGAGGTTAAAGGAAAGTCGGTTTTTGAAATATTAACTTTATAACCATAACGATGCTGAGATATTCGCAAAACTTGGACCCTGGGCCAGATCCAACCACGATTTCCCTTTCCGGCGGATCGAGCATTGCACAATGCGCCACGGAGGCCCTTGATCTGCGTTCCTCTCAGCTAGTTTTCTATCTAGCAGTGCCATCAGCAATTATCCGTCAACGGGATTGATTGGGAGCCCACATTCGGCATTGAACCCAGTTAAGTTGAGGCTGTAGTCGAAATCACGATGTTAACCTTTTATTTTGTGCCTACTATAATTTTTCACTGCTAAATATGATTTCAATTAAAACCACAACGATGCTGAGATATTCGTAAAACTTGGACTCCAGGCCAGATCGAACCACGACTACTGTATCCGGGGAGTCGCGCATCACACGTTGCGCCACGGAGGCCCTTTATAAATTGCGGAGGACGAACTTTATAGTAGGAATCTTTAGAATAAAAATCACCTCACTACCAAATTTACGCTGTCTATATCTGAAACCATCTTTAAAATTTATTTAGTGCAAAAGAACAAGAACAATAAAGATTGCAAGCGAATATAAAGATCAGACAGGAGAAAGGGTTGTGGCAGATTGGCAGATCATCACACTGAGGTGAATTCGTGAGCGCGGCTGAGCGGCGAGGAACGCGTCGACTGCGTGGAGTACTGTGGTGGTGACCTGCAAGCTATTTCCGTTATTGTCCTATCAGCCTAATAGATGATTTTTTCTGCATCTTTTCATATAATGTATATTCTCATTGTTGCTGATTTGTGTTTTTCACTTTTTACTTCGTGCCACAAACGTGTTCATAGCTATTTTTCGACAACCGCGTGGTTGAAATGGACCAAGTCGTCCACGGTTTTCTTTGAAACCACTGTTCTGGATTGAAACATTGACTTGTTTCGGCTTGAGCAACTGTAAACTTATTTTTTGATGTTACTACATCACAAATTTGGGAGTAGTTCAGCATTTATTCGTACCTTCTTATATAATACCGTCAGCGAAAGTGAAGGATCATCTGAGCACACACTACTTAGCAGTTCGTTTATTCGAAAAGCGGCCATTCTTCTGATGGTAATTGCAACTACTCAACTACTTATCTTAACTTGGAAACGAATCTGCCTACGGTTACTCGACCACTCACAATGTTCGAGGAGGAACACCTGTTCGACTTCTCGGTTCCCTCTCGAAAGTCGGCATTTCTGATCGCGACGATATGAATTGGCCAGCCTTCTCGTATCCATTCAAAGGTTCCTGAATTTTAAAGCGGATCGGTGAAAAAAATAGTGGTGCGGATATCTCCACTAGATAGTATCAAGTTTGGCGCGCAAGAGTTTGAGTGCTTCTTCACGGCTCTTTGGAAATGGATGGGAAAGGCGTGTAATAGGAGTAGTCGAAGAACCGTGAAAAACTAGATTAACAAGCAATTTTCCACGCCAATTTAAAAGTGCATAACTAGCTTCTATGTAGATTAAAAAATTTGCTTAGAAATCGCCGTTTCTTTGGTAATCACATAGGAAGTTGCTACTACTCTTTTTTTCACAAAAGCTGATGTTTCGGCGGATTTCGCTTTCTTCAGAGACAATTTCTATGAGTGTTCCACTGTATCTGAGTACTGAATATGTAGAACGTTTACATTCAAGTCCACCGTGTAGTTCGATAAGTTACCTACTTATCAACCAGATCGTCCTCACTGCTAACAAAACACTTCATCTACTTGAGGTGATTTCAAAGACCAACTTATCTATCGCGTATTTGTATAAAATCAAGGATGCCTCTTATCTAAAGAACTTTAATGCTTTGCGCTGCCTAGGTTGTAGGTGGGACAGAGATGAAGGATAAAGCATTCGGCGTTGATCAATCTCGTCGGGGTACTCCATGCGTTCAACTCCATTAGCATCGTAGAAATGATTTTGCGTATATTTTGTTTATACAACATATAGTGGCCTACCAATGTATCAAGTCAGTGTTTTTATGGCTCAGACATGTCTGGTACAATTTACATATTCCGGATAGTTGAAAGGATTGGTTACCCTTGGGCACGAGATCGAACGAAATACCCACCAAGGACACCTCTACCACTATGTTAGAAAGGCATAAACAGTGAGATAAAGGTTATAAACGGGCAAAAGTTATCTAACACTTATTCTGAGGTGCAAATGGATTCAAGAGGATGAAGTTCATCTATGCCAGGCCACAATTTCTTGCACCCTCGTATGTGTATTATGACACTCATGATGCGAACTTTCTTGCGTACAATCGGATCATTCATGTGGTACTGAGCAAAAGCATGCTGTCAACTAATTAGGAACTGTATGCCAGGGTACAGAAGACGGATTGGAATTGCATCCAGCAAAGAGGTCCCACATCTACTCTTACAATGTATGGAACGCTATATATGGGCGTTTCTCGCTAAAATTAGTTAAAACAAAGCGCCTTATTTCATTGATATCCAAAGAGTTCCCAATATCACTACTGGTACGGTGGTACGAGTGCGTACACGCACGAAAGCACAGGAAGTTGCTGTTGAGAAGCTGATGTTACAAGCTAAGAAGATCGGTACGATGTCACTGAAATGATAACAACACGCCATCTACGGTAATGGAGAACTGTTCCTTAGAACAGGAAATTCTATGTATTGGGAGCTCGATGTGTTATCAACATAATCCTGCCCGTGAACGTCGACTCCTTTGAATGACTAATGATTTGGATGGGAACTTTACGGTTAAGGAGGAGAGGGAACACCACCTCGAAAATTTCATGACTGCGTTCAAACGATGCTATGACGATGAGATCGAAATATTCTACAATTTAAACCTCGTACAATCCTACGGAGAAGATCATTCTTGCTGGACTCTAGTTTGTGATAAATAGGCGAATGTCAAACAAGTCCAAGGAATCTGAACTCAACACAACGACTAGCACCATTAATTGCAATTTCGATTTCCAGAAAACACTCCGCTCAATATTGAAGATAGCAATCTACCAATAGAGAGTGTCATAATGAAAGTGATCACCTCGTTTTAAATCGGAGTTTTTCGCTAAGCAATGTTACGTCTAATGGAACACTTCTAGCGTGCTGCTAAGAAAGCGATCAGTTTGATCACTAGAAGTTTGGCTCTAGAAATTCTGATGTTCGTAGTTTAGGGTGAAGCTATACAAACCCTAGGCAAGTGCGAGTTCAAATTACAAAAGCCCGTGGAAAGCGACAAAGACGGTGTTTAGAAGAGAAAAGCGACAAGAATGATTACAGCTACATAGTTTACAAATAGCATTTGTAATAACGAAGATGACCGGTTTCCGGCACCCAGACGTGAATATCCTCGTAACTCGGAAGACAGTAAAAAAAGCTTATCCATAAACTCCTACTCGAGTTTCGTCAATATCCAAATTCACTCTCTTGATATGGTTTCAAGAATTTTGGAGAAGGCGTGCAAGTTCATTACTGGTTCTTCATTAGCTTCACAATCCCTTGATCCTGTGAGAATCGAACTTCTGCGAAACACACCCGAAGTCGTTGTCAGTAGATGTTACCACTTTTCCAGGCAATCAGATTGATACGTTCCAAGTCAATGGAAAACCATCGTGATTGTTGTGACACAAAGAGAAAGTTCCACATGATATCCCCCTAATATTGCACAATTGCGTCTATTATACAAACTCTTTCCCCTTAGTCATTCTCAGTAAGACAAGTCAGTGGACGAAGGAAGAAGACATGCATGCAAGTGTAAATTCCGAAAATGGTGTAGTACGATAGAGCACAGCCCGAAAGACTATACGAGATACTGCTGATTGTCACGAAACTTTGAATAGTCGACGGTCCCTCCACATCCGAAACTTGAAGGTGATAGTAAAGAGGTGGGAGTAAATTGCTGATAGCTACGCTGTCCTATCTTTATCTAAGATATCGATCACAAAACACCAAGCAAAGTGTAGCAGAATTCTGGCTGATCGACGGCGCGTGATATTGGAAAGGCATTCATGACTGGGTCAAATCCCTTTTTAATCAAATCTAAAAAAATATGACGTTCACGAGAACAGGACTCATTTTTAGTGTCCTATTCACGCTCAACCTCCCCCACAGTTTACTGCCTCATCGTGACTGTAAGGTGTTCCTAGGTTTCGCGCTGCGATATACAGCGTGGGATTCATCCCCACAGCACAGCCTCCCAAACTAAGAAGGAGTCCGGCATTTCCAGCGGGAAGACCAGCTGAAAATAATAGCAGGATCCACCAGCGTCCTGGTATCAAACTAGTCGCGTGATGGCAAATCTCCCTCTGATCCACAAAGGCGGCGGCTGCCTGTGGTGGCTGATTTCGGCAAGACTGTCCTCGGGACTCCAGGGAACCACAATGGCTAAACCAGCAAATCTCCGAAGAGTGCAAATTAGACTGCGACTCAAACAACCAGTGATGAAGGGCCATTGAAGTACCAAGTATCCAAGTCTTCACGCTCAACAGCAAATGCATCCGAATTCAGTTATGTGTAACAGATTGTGAGGAAGTCTAGAAGACTATGTAAAAAAGAGACACAATCACTGGGCTCCACTGCGCCCTTTTCGACTTCCCATTATAATTGAGGGAACTATATGACGCGACTAAAAGATGACCAACCCTGTTGAACCTGTTATTGACAGTGCAACGATTGGTATATCTCGTATTCTGAAAGTAGGAGAGGTTATATGAAGTTCCGAAGATTTGCGATGATATGAACACCGAAAGATCTGATGGGCTGCTACATGAGTTCAAATGTCAGGAATCGGATAGATCGAACAATTCATGCTTTCTAACCTCTGGAGAACAGCTTACAGCGATCTAATCCCACTGGCGTCATGCACTCGATAGTTAACCTACTTCGCGAAGACGCGTAATGGAAAACTTTTTATTATTTATATTGTTACACGACCATCATCATATCTACGATGTGATGCAAGCACTTCTTGCACTCGATTCGTTTCCTCACATCGAACATCCCTAATGGTCTTCGAACATTGCGCGTCTTGTTTCAGCTGCTGCTTGAGGGATTTCGTGTTCTCTAAGAATGTCATAGAATACTGGTCGAGTCAATTCTCCCTACAATCTTGGGATAAGGCGTCTCCACGTAGACTGGAGAGAACACTGGGGCGCGGATCGAGACAAGCGCCTTTGCTTCCTAATCAACGGCATCATCAACCACTATGCTATCCCAGCCCCCTACGAAAAAAAATTGATACCTTAAATCCCAGTATCCCAATTTGACAACTGAATCGAATGAGGTAAGTTCACCGTGGGAGAGTACGCAGTAGGAACGGAAAAGGATCTTTGTTAGAGCACCTTTAAGCATCCATTCTCAACAACAGTGATATTTCATATCACCAATATTTTGATAGAAATCTAATAGTGTAGACTTTCATGATGCTTGATAGGTTGATAGTTTAGATCGTTAGGATCATCGATAGTCACGACAAGAAACATTCACAGAGGAGCTAGCTTATAAGCAATTTTAGGTGTCAACTTGTCACTAAACTCTAAAAGGGGCAAAAAAAGATTTGCTTGTAGGAAATGCAAAAGTTACGTTAGGGGCCCAACTAGGTACTTACCGTTTCAGGACCCACGACACTCGCACTTCTTGATGGCGACTTTCGTTTCTTCCGATCCGACTGCTTGATAAACCAACAAATAGCAAATATTCCGATTAGTACGAGAATAATCGCCATAACTATAGACATCCATTGTAACCATACAAGAATATTATCCTTAGCTCTGTGTCGGCACCAAGGTTGTTCACCTTGCGTCCACTGCATACGCCACGAGTTGTCTTGCGCGTTATGGATTTTCAGGCCTAAATTCCCTCTCATCATCTACACATGTACTTCATAACCTCTAGAAATCCTCATATAACTCAAGTGCGTTGTGGGAGACAAGAAAGCACAGTGGCACATACACTGGAACTCGGCGTCGCCCTTCATTACGTGTGTCTGAAAACAGCTGAACGAGAGCTTGTCGCCCTCCAGATATGCCGGCTCTCCGCTTGATGGCCCTTTAATGAGATACTCTGGATATTCAATGTTCATAGCACCGCATGAGTTATCTGAAATAAAGACGGTTACGATTTCCCTTGATTATTTCGATGCTTGACGAACCATGCTCATAGTTTTAATGATGCTGAGATATTTGCAAAACTCCGGACAGCAGGCGTCTACGGTGGGGAACGAACGCGCTATTGTCCTTTCCGGAGAGTAGCGCGCTCACCACCACACCATGCGGGTCCTTCGTTTCGCCTGTCTATCAGCTAGTTCTATTGATCTTTTGCCATCAGCAATCACCCGTCAGCAGGATTGATCTGGGGGGCCCAAATCGGCAACGAACCCAGTTAAGCTGAGGCTGCAGTTATAATCACAATTTTTGACTTATTTACTGCCTACTCTTTTTAGCGGCAGGATATGTATTGCTAAATATAACTTTGATGATGCTGAGATATTTGCAATACATATCCTGCCGCTAAAAAGAGTAGACAGTAAATAATAAGTCAAAAATCATGCTCATAGTCTTGACGAATCCATTGAAAAACCCGAAATTACGACATGTATTACGACATTATTAAATTAATCGTGATCCATTAGAATAGGGGGTACAATCGCTTGTAAAGAGAGTTTTGACATGATGAGGATATGATGATGTTTGAAACGACAAATATGACCATTAGTGGCACAAATACTCTATTTTTATGGTGGAAAGCCATTCCCGCGTTTTCTTTTACATTATCTGAATAATTTCTATAAAATTTCAATTTTTTCTAGGGACACTAATTTCCTTCCCCAATGAAACATCGTCCCGTCATTATGATAGGGAGGTTCCTGCAATCTAACAGGTAGCTGCTGAGCGTAACAGCGACGACAGGAAACTTTATTAGGTCCGAACGAGCCAGTAGATGATTAACGGTATTGCAGATCGTGCAGAAAGAAGTTCGCTTGAAAAAAAATTGTAAACCAACATCGTGTAGCGCCTTCCATTCTTTGATTCAAATAGTAATAATATGAAATTCGTGCTTCGTCACCGAGCATGCGAGCCTGGAACAAACTTTTGAGGTCTTTCTGAGGAACATGGAATAATGTTCTTGTTTTGTATTCAACAATTCTTCCCAAAAACATTATTGATATACTGGCGTTTTGCTTTGGGCAAGTATTTCTTTATCTTATGAGTCTCAAACAAGGACATTACCAAGGGTTCGAGTCCAAGACAATCCACGAAGAGCTGAACGCATATATTCAGAATCGGAGCAAAAACTACCGCAGTGAAGGAAATCAGCCTGACTCAACGAGCAGCAAAATTCAACGTATGAAAAACAGCTTGTATTTGAGTTGACTACCACCAAGAGCGTTCATGATAACACACAATTACAGAAGCACAGCTCTCAACACTGGACGTGAAATTCGTCCCATGGAATGCATTATATCGAAATAGATACGTCATTATGAACCGAAGGTTTTGTCAAGCCGATAATGCTGTTGTTTCAAAATTCTGCATGAGGCAGATCACCGCATTGTTCAAGCAAGATTCTACTTTTTGCGGAAAGAAGAGAAAGCAGCCAACTTCAAAAAAACGAGTCCCAAAACCACCATAAACTGCGATCTATTAAGAATACTACTCGGTTTCTCGAAAGATGCCAATCTCGATAACATCGACGAGGAATACGAACGGCTCATTAAACACCTTCACATAAGCGCTATGAAGGCTGAGATCTTGAAAATCACCAAGAGACATCTCTCTCCTGAAACACTCGAGTTAATACGCCACCGTGGAATCGTACGAGCTGCAGGCAACCGCCAGCTCACGTCCGAACTTGCAAAACACTGCAGACAGGCGATAAGAGAACATCTTAAAGAGAGAAAAACAGTAGTTATGGTCGACGCTGCAGAGGCCGAAAATAGCATTCGAGCCCATCGATGCTTCACCAATTGCAAAACCAAGATGATTGAAGTGCGACGCCCAGATGGAACAGGTACACCTTCCAGAAAGTCAATGGAAAAAAATCATTCACCTTTACACCTCGATTCTCTCCAGTAGCCATATCTTCCTGCACCATACGAAATAGAAGAGGATAGATATGTCGTACCACTGGTTCTCCCTTCCAAAATCCGAATGCTATTTCGTCAGTTGTAAATTAACAACACCTGGTCGGCAAAGAATAAAACGTGAACACCCGAAGGAACTTCCGCCAGATGTCATCAACGTACTGGCATGGCTCTTCACAGGCTACCTGCTAAAATGAAAAGTTCGTATTCAATGGGAAAAAAGACCGTAATATTGTTCAGTCCAACCTGCTTGCTTGTTATCAAAGAATCTGCTTGCCGCCTGTCGTCTATAATTTCTGCATTCAAGTCATTTTAAACAAGTCTCACCAAACATTGGACGAAGGGCAGTCTTGTGAGCAAGAAAGGTTTCGAAAAGGATTCATTCCAATGCAGCACATTCACGATAACAAAACTCATCGAATTATTGCAAGAGGACAAGAGGCCGCTCTATTTCACTTCCATCTATTTTTTTTAAACTTTTGACTTAGTTGGAATAGAAACCGTCATGGAAATTTTATACAGCCAGAGGGTCCCGCTCAGTACATAAAGATTTTTTCACGAGCTATTCAAACATTTTACAGCTAAAATGTCACCATTCTACAACGATATTAACATCGACGTAAAAAAGACAGGTTAGACAAGGCGATAACATCCAGCCAAAATTATTTATTGTTAGCCTCCAGAATGTCATGCGAATATTGGAATGGGACAACTTCGGTGTGAGAACCGATGGTCGGCAATTACACGATCTTCGCATTGCTGATGACATCGTTCTTGTGATACCGAACATTAGCCAGGTAGAGCTCAACAACGCTTGTAGAAAGATTGGTCTTCGACTAAATCTCACAAAATCGATGTTTGTAAGGCACGGATTGGCTTCATATGCTCCATTCAAGCTCAAGGGAATGAATATCTCCGAATGCTCTAGTAATGTCTATCTAGGTTGGGAAATCAACATGATGAACGACATAGCTCCAGAGTTGAGCAGGAAGAAGCGAACGGTTTGGTAAGCTTCTAAAATCATCGAGGACGTAGAGAGGAGAACAAAGAACACCCAACTCCGTGTCCACCTTTTCCACTTCACGATTCTTCCTTCCTTAATGTATAAGTCAGGACCCTGGTCGCTTCGTAAGAAGAATGAAATGTCATTCAGCGTTATTGAACACGCAGACAAAAGGACGATGCTAGGAGCCTCCCGTATCATGAATGTGAATGAGAGGACCGGAAGCTCCGATCTACGTCAGCGGTTAAAACTCTGTACTGTTGATAACGCTGTTGAAGATAAAGTGTGCTCGATACGTAATGCCTATGAATAACAACCGATGGACAACAGCAGTTAGTGAATCGGTTGCTTGGGATGTCAAATATACTACAGGAAGTCCACCGAATCTATGATCATAGTGCTTCATGAAAACCGTGGAAGAAAGATATGATGCTCAATAGATCTATAGAGCGAGCAGAACCCACTGGGCTACTCTTGCATGCGACAGTGACAAATGGAAGATTTACAGGCGCGCGGTTGAATTACTCGACAATTGACGAGACGATAGGTGATGCAAGTGATAAACAGCAGCCTAGTCAGGTCAAAGTGCGAATCGAAATCGAAACGTTTAGACGACGAATAAGAACCTCGTTCGAGTTCCATGTTTGGTGATCGCCTGCTGCAAGACATAGGTGTCTCCATATTTTCACATTCTGCTATACATTATGCCACGACCCGTTAATGGCAGTGGTAATACTAGTAAAAGACTAATTGCCTTAATTCTCCTCACAGCTTGCGTGATGGTACTAAAAAATAAAAGCGCAGTGTCTCCGAGGAATGAATTTCTTCTTGTGATAGTGTTGTGGTGACAACAGTGAACCATTAACAAAACAGTATCAATACAATAGGTAGAATTCGATGTCAAAGTGAGAATTACCAAGAATTCTTCTATTGGTGTTAGAAGTTTTAAAATCAGTGAAAATTGATTAAATTAACTAGTCAAGAGAACATGGAATTCTAGTTTAGAATCAGTAGGTCGGTTATTTATTGGTACCTGCAACATAACAGCGTCGTACAGACAGGCCACATCGTTTGCACAGTCCGATTCGAGTGATCCAAGATCAGCAGGACATCGAAGGTACTGCTGCCGTTCTTCCGGATATTCGTAATCAGGGTCTCCTAAGCACATATTCCGCTAAACAGTGTAAACTAAAAAAATAGTTTAGATATTCTACGAATAATTTTAGAGACCTTAAGCAATCATTCTGCGTACTTTTTTTTCGAAGGATGATCAACAACCGGTTGACAAGCCTAGTTCAAAAGGACAGTGTCAAGAATGATTGTTGTGCTACTAAAAGTGTACCCAATAATGGACATTTGTTAGATGAAAATACAAAGACGACCATGTCTAAGGGACGAAAAGACGACGAACAGAGGGAAATAATCTTAACCGTTTTATTTGCTGCCTTCTCTTTTTTTAATGGCAGGGCATATTGCGAAGTATAACTTTAATGATGCTGAGATATTTATACATATTTATACAGACACCTGCGGCCCGGAGTCTTGCAAATATCTCAGCATCGTTGAAGAGAAAATAATTTTTGAAGACGCTTCTTCGGACTATAGATAGTAGCATGGAGTGAGGAATGCAGCAACATAGTAAAGATAAAACGATGTAATAAAAAATATCATTGACGTCTACTAGTGGAAAAGATAAAACAAAGACCACCAAAGAGGAACAAATATGGGAGAAAAAGTTGTAAAGCTGTAACCCAACCAAATACAAGTTGGAACCCACTTCTTGGAGTTCTGCAAAACGCCAAAAAGTTCCTGAAGTCGGTTTCTGTTTGAGGATGGAAAGCATAGCGACTCCTACGAATTTCAGGTAAGTTAACGGTAAAACAACTATGGTAGAAAAAACTCATTTTCTTCCAAGCAGAAAAAAGCTCTCACGATTGATATTTTGAAGCCGTTCTGTAGACAGGTCCTTTGAGGTAATGGTCAGCAAAGGCCTGAATCATTCTTTCTTTCGAAACGGCTCTATACAATTGTCATTTTATAAACAAGTCTGAAGGAATTTCTCGACTTCAACGGGTTCGTATTTACCTGAAACAAATTCTCGCGATCGCTTCTAGAAGCGAACAGATCGGAGACATCATCAGCTTGCAAATTCACATTCATCAGCTCCATTTCGCCTTTGATTTTATCTAGAAGAAGCTTAAAGCCTTAAGATTTGACAAGGGACTTAGCTAGCGATGCAAAAAATTCAACCCTAAAGTGGAGCAGCAAAAACAGCAGCATTGTTTGCAAAAACGTCAGTTGCAATGGTAACGTTCAGTTCAAGCAAAGTGTTAACGGAATTATGTGCAACCGTCGAAGACTACTCAACACATGGTTCATTACCCATAATGGTCTTCCATTACCTGTTTCGGTTTCTTTTATAAAAAATCGTGCCGGTCTCGACAAGACTTATTTTTAACAGCTATTTAGGTGGTTTGCTAAGATTTCTTACTTGAAGCATTGACAAACTAACATTATGGCCATCCCAGGTCATTACCACGGATAGGCATGAGCTCTTCCGAATATTAAGGAGCTTTTTTACCTTAACATGTATTACAAAAATCGAAGCCTGGCATTCCCTTACTTCTAGTTGGGCCTCTAGATAAAGATAGCGAACTCGACAACAAAATGCTCTTGGAGAAGAGGGGAACTCCCACAGTGTGAATCACATTTTGACAGCCCGAAGGTGAAGCACACCATTTGCACTAATAAAGAAAGCTACCAGTTAGGTATGATTTACAAAGCACATACAGCCACGGTTAAAATTACATTGTTATTTGAAGCCTTTTTTTTTCTCATAGAATAACTGACTTCGTGAACAAAAGTGTGTTGTCATACCCACTTCAAAAATTCGTCCAAAAGTTTTTTCTGAAGAAAACCCGGCTACTCTGGAGTCTCGCAATCTAAAGAAAAATGCGAACAGCATAGATTCTTTTCTTCGTGGTAATTCCAGTCCGTTCCTGTTCTAAGAGCTCGTGTAAGGTGTGAGGCGCCCTATTATACACGCCGTATTTGATTCGAATCTGCGTCCAGTGCTCACCAATCCTTCCGTCAGTCCGTAATTGGCATATTGGTACCAGACTTGTCTTGTACGACAGAAGCAATGACTTTATACATGGGTACGCCACCATCAGTCACTGCATAGGCCACAAATGCATTCAATCATCTCGAACGACACTTGATGACGTCAAATGGATGGCATATTCCTGAAGGATTGAGCAACGCCGAAAGGTTTATCTTTTATTCTTTACCGTTTATCCTTTATGAGCAGATACATTTTCACTTTAAAGTTCAAAGCATCCAGTTTGCACATTGAATTTTGACATTTCACAAACATTTTCCTGACATTTCAAACAAACGCACATTTCATAAGTTCTGCACGAATGCTTGGATCGTT
Source organism: Angiostrongylus vasorum (assembly GCA_018806985.1). Lineage (NCBI taxonomy): Eukaryota > Metazoa > Nematoda > Chromadorea > Rhabditida > Metastrongylidae > Angiostrongylus > Angiostrongylus vasorum. The sequence goes on along the minus strand of JADANN010000359.1, from coordinate 471,365 downwards.
AACGCTACTCCATCTGAGTGTAGATTGCTGTTGGAATGGCTCGTTTGGAAATGGATTTATAAGTCCTTCAACTCGTGGAGTGTCCGCAGTACGAGGTAGTGCACCAATCTGGGAAAGATATTAAACGACAACAAAGCTTTTGCAGACGTCGCGATCAAGAGAGTTTTTTAAGTCTTCATGTAAGTAGTTTTAAATTGCTGCTTACTCTATTAAATCATCTGTAATTGTCTATCATCGATTTTATTCACTTTCCCGAGTACTTGGCGTGTGTCTTTGAAAAAAACTGTGTCAAGTGTCGTTGCCCATCTATGCAGTACACCTGCAGTTCTGAATGGTTTTTATTGAAGTTCCTAAAAACACTTAGTAAGGAGTCCTCAGATCGTAGCCATTCACACTCGTCGGATGCGTTGTGGATCACATGGATGAGCGTGATATACCAAGTTTCTTCGCGGCAACGATACCTTTTGTACTGTTAATTAAAGTTCCAAAAAGAAACTTCATCACTAATGGAGGAATTAAAGTACAGCTATATATTGGAATTCGATAACAGGGAACGTTCTTCGTACACGACGAGACGACACGTGAATACGGGCTTTCATTCTGCCTTTTTTAAACGCCTTTGAAAAGGTTAGTTTTGCTACAATGAACAGATTAGGCTCCTCAACTCCTATATGATTATTTGAGTAATAAGAAAGTGAAAACTAGTGCGATGGAGTCAAAAGTGAAGCCTTTAATGGGCTGAAGTGGTTATAGAGAAACATACACTGAATACTTTGTACTGCGGTGGTACTGAGATCTGTAGGTCAAGTAGGCCGAGACTTTCCATGTAGTTGAACTTCCTGTCGATGTCAATAGCATAAGATTCGCGAATGCGGAGACCAATCTGAGCCTCGTCCAAGACGACATAAATCTCTGACTGGCCTTTCTCGACGTTGTTCACGTACACCGTCACTCCTAAGTTAACTGAAAGTTGTCAGCAGCCAACAACTCGGACTGCCACTATGCATTAATCATTTGTTTTTCTATGAAGCTTTTTAAAAGGAACCTAACAGTTAAATTATGTCGTATACATTGGTCATCTAAAGGACTTCTACTAGTTTATCAAACACAGATCTCATTACTAACGCGACAGAACTAGAAGTCAGCTTCTTAAGACGAATTGTTCACATCCTTTATGGTAATGCGGAACTCCCAAGATTATTCTCACGCAATCTCACCCCTGAACCGTTGGATGTGCATGCTGTCAAAATACCGTATAACATTTCCCACAATGATCGAAGTCTTGTAGCGCTGACGGAACGTATCCTTGCGTAATACGACATGCACTCTGAAAACCTTTGCCGTCACAAAATACAACTGGAAGAAAATAAAAAAAGAAATGTCCCGTGACATGGATGGAACATTCGACAGATAGTCTAAAGTCCAAACACTTAATATCAATAATCAAATAATGAGGACTTGGGCAGTATAAGAAAAAACATTAAATGAACGGTAAGGGTAAAAAACATGATAGTTTCTGTGGGTACCTGTCACTAGCATCGGATGACAAAACAACGCCTGTCACTACCGTTGCGTTCGTCGGTTGCACCAGATCACGTTGAGAAATGTCGAGTGATCCTGCGCAGAAAAAAGAGCGTTTATAAATTGGTAAAAAATTAGAAGAAGATATCAAAGCACTTATGCAGAAAATACGTTACATTATCGCAATAACATCGTCATGTTCAGTAAGAATTGTAAACCAACAAAAAAAAACACTCTGGGGCTGAAATATATTGTTCCTGTCAACGCCGTCTCCTGATGGACAGGTTACTTCATGTTAGTTGCACATTCTACAACCACGGATCACCCCCCATGAACCAGGGAACACATGCCCGTTACTTGCTAAGCAACGCGGCTCATTTCCAGGTTGCGGATAACGGGCTAGTCGAGGACTAAAAGTGGCCACATGCTTCCCTAAGACGCAGATGGATCTATGAGGATGACTCCGTGTTCCTCCTACGCCGATTTGGCCAACACCTTCTGTATTTAAGGAGATGTTCTTGCATGCATGCGTGGATGTCTTCTCGTTTACGTGGATTGTACCCTGTGAGTCAATTCATCTAAAACCTGTAATCAGGTGACTGAGCAGTATGTGGGAAGAGTAGGAGGCACCTCCAACAAATAAGCAGCTCGTCTAGTGTGGAAGAGATTGGTAAGCTACACGTGGGTATGCCCAGCACTCACGTCCAAAGCACAGCAAACTATACGTAGGTATCAAAGGCTAAAACAGCAAGCAACAGCCCGCATGCGGCAGCGTGGGGTAGAACGAGTAAGGAAAGGCAGATAAAATCTCAGCGCCATTCTAGGCTGCCAAAATCGAAAAGGACTAAAGTGACGATCTCTGCATACAATGCATGCTCATTTGTATCTGAGTCCTCGATAGAAGACTTGATCAGGCAAGCAAGAAGGATAAGGTACGATGTCATCGGAAGCTCTGAGACGAGAGGACGTCACCCATTCAACGCCGTCTATAACACTGGAGAGGAACTGTTCCCACAAACATACGACAGTGGGAGGCGTCGGCGTCGGCGTTTCCATTAACACGAGTTTGGGCATCAACATCGAATCAGTCGAACAACTAACAACCCAAGTCGGACGTTCATGACCGAAGAGATGTTTATCAACGCCGACTTTGACAATGTTCGTCGTCTACGCACAGTCATCAAGCTATGACGAATACGAAGCCGAAACGTTCCGCATGAACTTCGAGAAGTTTTAAAGAGAAGACCAAACAATTTTTGGGATTAACACTGGAGATTTCAACGCTACCAGAAGCCTCACTCTCAACACTCGATGTGGAGTCTCCAAAGGATGATTCCATAACGAAATAGACCATAAAACGGCAACTTTAACGACTAAGCTAACCGATGCCGCTGTGGCAGCAAAAAAATCTAAACGGGGTCGGACATCGTATCCTTCCTCCAAGATTTCATTTCTCGCGAAAAGGAGAAAAAGCTGTTAATTTCAGAAAAAATGAAGTCCAAAATCACCATAAACTGAGATCTACTCAGTTCGTTGGGAATAAGCCATTAGTGATATTATCAACGAGCTGTACAACCGTCTTATGCACATTTCCATGCTGGCAATATGGAAGCTGAGAGTTCGAAAGTCACCAAGAGACGTCTCTCTCCAGAAACACTCGAGCTGATACACCAGCGTGGAATCGTCCGAGCTGCAGGTACTCACGTCCGAAGTTACAAAAGAATGCAGAGAGACGATAAAAAAAGACCTTGAAGAGAGAAGAGCAGAAGTTGGAGTCGTAGCTTCAGAGGTTGGGAAAAGCATTCACAAACAAGATGACCACACTGCGACGCCCAGACGGAACAGCTACGGCTTCCACAAAGGCAGTGAAGAAAACCAATCACGATTGCTACTCGAATCTCCTCAGTATCCACGTACTCCTGCCCCCATATGAAGAAAAGGAAGATGGATATGTCAACTTACCTGTTCTCCTTTCGGAAATCCAACAACCACATTTCGTCGGTAAAGAATCGAACAATACGAACCTTTCGTCAATCCCCATTAACACGCAGGCTCGGCTATTCACACGTCACTTACTAGAACTCAAGGTTCTGTTTTCGACGGAAGACCAGAAAAACCGCATTATTGTTCAAAAAGAGTGAACTCCACGATATCGGCAACTATCGCCCATTCTGCTTGCATATCTGCCGTTATAAACTCTTCACTCGAGGCACTCTAAACAGGGTTGGCGGAATATTGGACGAACGACGAAGAAGGCATGTCAGCAAGCAGGGTATACAGAAGTACTCAGTACGATAGACTACAGCCACACAATAACGAGACCCAATGGAGTGCAACAGAACGCTCTGCCCCACTTTCATCGATTTAGAGGAACCTTTTGACTCAGATGAGATAGAAGAAGCCGTGCAAGCCATGGACAGCCAGGACGTCCATGCCCCGTATATAAAGATTCTTCATGAGCTATATAAAAAATTCCACATCTAAAATATCACCAGTCTACAGCTATATTAACATTGACGTCAAAAGAGGTATAGGTAAGGCGATGCGATCTTGCCAAAATTGTTTATTGCCACCCTCCAAAACGTTTTGCGAATATTGGAATGGGACAACATGGGTATGACAACCGATAGTCGGCGATTACACCATCTTCGCTTCCCTGATGGCATTGTTCTTATAACACGAAACATTATCCAGGCAGACCTCAACAACGTTTGTCGAAAGATTGGTCTTTGACTAAATTCCACAAAAAACGATGTTCGTGAGGAACGGATTGCTTTCGTATGCTCCTTCACACTCAATGAAACGAAAATGTCCTAATGTTCCAGTCACCTCTATCTTGGCCGGGAAATCAACATGAAGAACGAATTAGCTCCAGAGTTGAGCAGGAGGAAGCGAGTAGCTTGAAAAGCTTTTAAAAGCATCGAGGATATAGTGCGTAGAACAAAGAACAACAGACTGTGCGTCCACTTCTCGACTCCACGACTCTTCCTGTCTTAATGTATGCCTCAGAAACCTGATTACTAGGTAAGTAGGATGATTGACCACTCTCTCAGCGTCACTGAACGCGCAGAAGAAAGGACGATGATAGCAATGTTCCGGATCATGAAAATAGAGAAAAGGATCCGAAGCTTCGATCCACGCCAACGATCAAAAAATCGAAGATGCCGCTCTGTACGCCGAACCGTTGAAGATATGGTGGGCTGACCACGTAATGCGTATGAACAATAACCGATGGACAAGAGCCGTTAGCGACTGGATTCGCTAGGATGTCAAAAAGCACAGTAGGAAACCATCGAACCGATGGTCAATGTCCTCACGAAAGCTGTAGAAGAAAGATATGACGCTCAACGGGTCCCTGTAGGAGCAGAACGCACTGGGCTACTCCTGCATCAGACAGGAAGAAATGGAAGGCTTACTGGCGCCCGGTCGAATCACTCGACAATCAACGGGACAACAGATGATACAGATGAAATTTACATAATTCCTTCACAGTTCTCCTTTGCCCTGCCCATATTACAATTGAGACAATTCCTTAGACATCTTACTTGATCAAAATAAATTAGATTAAATTAGAACTGTGTATACATTCATTATCCAAAAGTTCTGGATTCTGATTTGTCGTAAAAGAACGTACATAGTTCTTAATGCACCAAAAATATGTGAAACAAATGAAATAAAAAGATGCAGAAGCAGCAAAGTTCCCTAAAACCGACCGAAATCAACACTTCTATCTGGGAAGCGCTCCATGCGCACCTGGATTTGCACCTCCGGTGTGGAACTGGTTTTATAGGCATGTAGTAGTTTGAAGATTCCTGGCTCGTTGAAAACGAAATTCCTGTTGTTTAGCGTTGATACTAGACCAGCACCCAAGATCGATCCTGAATTATTTTACAAAAATAACCGGGGTAATTTTAAAATCACCGTTCGCGTTACTACTTTCACCCCGATAAAGCTTACTACTTTCAACCCGATAAACCAGGTGTCTGCTTTGCACAGTGGAGTTTTGGGAACTCATTTTTAGACATGACTTTCTAAAATCAGAAGCAAAGGTTCCGTTTTAACACATACGCGATAGCATGCACTGATATCAAGGTATATGAGAGCGGAAAAATTGGACCGCATGCATCAACCTCGGTGCACTTTCGTTTCTCCTATTCCGTTTCTTTTGCTACTTCTTCCTTTTGTTTCCTTCTTCACCGTTCACCTTACCTTTCACACCCAATCAGTATCTTGTCCAACATACATGTTGTGCCATAGCTCGTCCATAAGACTCTTCTCTCTTACTTACTTGATACTTGATACTTGAATGGCCCGTCTTCACTGGTTGTGCGGACCCCAGCACAATCTCCATTTCTCGGAAATCTGTTGGCTAAGCCATTGTGATTTCCTGGAATCCCGCCGTCAGCCTGGCCAAAGACTCCCCCAAATGTTCACCACCACAGGCAGTCGCAGCCCTTGTTGATAAGAGAGAGATTTCCCACCATGCGACTTTGATACCAGGACGGTGGTGGACCCTGGTATTGGCTTACTCTTAGCTAGGCTTCCTGATGGAAACGCAGGACTCCTTCTCAGCTTGGGACACCCTGCCAGAGGATGAATCACCCGCTGTACATCGCAGTCCGACACCCAAGAACACATCCCGGCCACGATGAGGCGGTCAACAGGTGGGAGGTAATCTCTAAACTTAATAGTCTACAAATTGAATGCCGTGATGAACATTGTGAATAATAGTATTTCAAAAGTACTTGCAAACTGAAATTCGAAACTTAGGCACTTCATCGCCATGGTAGGGTAGTAAACCACTTAGCGAACGTAATGGAAATGTTGGCGCTATGAAGGAATGGCTGGGGACACAGTAGGCGTTCATCAATGTCTACAGTGGGATGCTAAAGTCTCTGTGGATAACAATGAAATGCTCCAAATAATGATGCCTTCACATTGGCTGCACCTAGCTGAACTGCTTGGTAGCTTTTGCGGTGGACGTGAGATTGCGATATTTTGAAAACTCCTTGTGACCACTGACATCATAGCTACAATTCCTTTTGATTGCGGAGACTTCTTGACGACGTAGACAACTGAATAAGGAGGTACTTTTAGTAAAACCGAGATACACATAAATTTGGAACACCTTTTTCCAAACTGTCTTAACATTCTCTGTTTTGGCGGCTCTGCGGAGAAAGTTGTGCACCATTACACAGATCTTTTTTAGGGCAACCATTTGCTCTTTTGCTTGGCTATTGATGGGTAACGTGCTCGTGAAGTCCTTTCTTGTTCTTCCTGCATGTACCAGTTAGAAAAGCTTTCCTCTTAAGCACTCTCTTGGCCATTCCTATATATTACGGCTTGAACAGGTATCTTCCTTTATTTAACAAATAGTTCATGTGCTCATCCACTACAGATTAAACCATACTCCCTGTTATCGATTCGTTCTCACCAGCATACACTGTAGTGCTATATGTGTAACCATTTGTTTAGAAATTGGTAAATTTTAACCCATAGTTGCGCTCTTATGTGACGCAAATTGACAGAATTGAACCCTTCTTCTCAGTGGGCACGAGGCTTCCGTCAATGCCTCGTCAATATTTTGCTCATTATTTATAAATCTTGTAAATCCTAATTACTAGACAATTAGCGGAGTGATGGGGGGTACGTGACACTGTGGTAGTGATGCCGATCATTACCACAGTGCTGGTTAGATCTCGTTCAGGACTCCCAAAGCCTCTCATTCCTATGAGGTTAGGAAATGGGTACCAAACTTGTGTGGGAAACACTCACTCCCTGCAATCCAAGTGGGAACGCTCTAGCCTGCCTATATCGGAGCAGTAGGGAGAATCGATTCGACCAACATTCAACGACGTTCATGATGGAAGGAAAATCGTCAAGCAGCAGCCAAAGCCACACGTAAAAATGAAGACCTTCGTGGATGATGGATGTTAGGAAACGAATCGAATTTGAAAAGTGCTGGGATCTGCAAAGTAGATATGAAAAACGGTCGTTTAAAAAAGTAGTGTGATCTTGCACAACATTTCTCGCCCATAAAAACATTCCATTTCAGTGAATGGTTATGAATCAGCAGTTTTTCAAATTTCTACCGTGACGTCGCTTTAGAACCAAGATCATACGCAAAAAATAGAATAAGTCCTTCAACAATCCACAAACTTCGACAGTTTTACAATTCCAATTAAAAGCCAGAGATCAGTTGTTCTTTTCACCTCCCTAACAGTTGTTGATTCATGTGGTTAATCCTTTCCGTTGGCGTATATGTTGGTAGCTCCCACACGTAGCGCCAAAAATATGAGCCGTAAGCAAATTATTAATAATACCCTCGTTGTGCGCCTCCATGCAGGAGCAATTAGTTTAGAGAGGAGAGAATTGACCACCATCGACAATCTAGCAGGTTAGCAAGCACCAGTCTGCCCACTCCATTCGTGCATCATCACCCCCCAACTACCTTGTCATTGTAATCTTCGTCCTAATCTCCAATACATTTCATCTTTACCGATAGGCACCATAAAAGATCTCATCGGTTCACTGTCAGTGAGCGAAACTGTGGATCATGTCTGCGGCCGACACAATTGAAACCTACATTCAGTTTCAGTTTTTGCTGACAGCAATGTGGTCGGGTGATTGACCAGTCACACTAGGTTGGGAAATGTTACAAATACATGGATAGGTATGAAAACAACGGAATAGGTGGAACACTACGGAGAAATCGCAAAAATCAGTTAAAAAGTATTTGGAAAAACCAACTTGTTGATCCAAAAAGGTGTAATCATTTATGGGATAAAATGGACTGTGCACCGAGTTCAATATCGCGAGCGACCGAAAAACTAGGGCAGTGGCGTATGTGTCGACAAAGGTAACAAATAAATTTTCATACCGCTCACAGGCGGCTCGTAAGCCTGACAGGCACTGGACGGCCTTCTCCAGTAGAATAGTTGACAGCGAAAATCAGCAAATTTGCAGCAAAGATAGTATGGCATGATGTCGTGGTGAAATGTCGACAACCCAGGCACCTAGAATGGAATATGCGACACCTGCCAATGCACTCAATAGGCACCAATTTATAACAATAGAATTAAAGTGTCTCTTTTTTGCCGAATTATCGTAATGTGGTAGACGCTAATGTAAAGCTAAATATAAAGCTCTCGGCGTTGATCAATTCCTGAGGATGCGTCATGCATCCGACTTCACTAAGCATCGTTGGAGGTGACTGAATGCATATCTGGCCTTTACAATGACTCGTGGCGGCCCAGATAGGTCTGGTACCAATTTGCTGACCCCGAATGAATGGAGCGTTGGTGAGTTTAGAGCGAGGGGATCGATCGCATGTGTATTGCAGGGCGCCCTTATCACTGCTCGTAGACACAAATGTATGGCATTAAACTATAGTTAGCACACTCATAAAGTCGCATCCATTCCAAGTTATGACGAGGACGAATTTGTTTGTTTTTTGTTCGTTTTTTTTTGGCAGCCCAGAGTTCCATAAGCAGCTGAGAATACTTTAAAATGGACCGTTACTGCTTCAGTCTTATACCAACATTTATAAATGCGAATCGAGCTATAACAATACTGCATGAATGTTCAAACACTCGTGATTGCACGATCGCAAACTACTGGAAATTTGTTACAATATGGCGAAAACCGTTGAAAACTGACTATATTGGTTAGAACAAACGCGACATTCGTTCCGCATGAATCCTAGACGATGCAAGATAATCATGATGGCGGAGGACATGTATTAATTCTGAGAAGCGTCATAAAGAAAGGGCTAGCAAGGTGACAACCGAAGGACAGAAGCAGTCTCACCTCAAACATTCCCTGAAACGGTGCGCTGCCGAGTTCAAACGCTCGCATCGGTACACCAGGTGAGTACGGTGTGCTCTCGTCGATCTGCAAGAGGAAGCGATCATAAGCTGTATCCTGCTAACTGGTTGCCTACTTGAACGTCACAGTTCTATTCAAACACTTGTTCACCTTGCAAGAAAATGCATAGAAAACTCAAAACCACAAGACCTATACATTGAAACGATTGGGATAATCTGTTTGAAGTCCAATAAAACGGATGATGCCGTTAGAGGTGTCTTAAGTGGCTTAAAACAGCAATTGATTTACACTAATAAGTTGACAGAACAGTTGTGTTTCACAAATGACTGTGATTTTTGCTATGTGAACTTAAACGAACACCGCAATCGCTTTAACAAACAAGACAATAAACTTTACACTAACATCAATTTAATATCAGTTCTGACAAGGACATTGCGGAAGAATGGGATGAAATATCTCACTGAAACACGAGGAGAAGATGGACATTAATTTTTGAAAGGCAACAGTGCAATAGAGAGAAAAATAGACCCTTCAATTACTATACGTGCCGCTCTGAGCTGCAAAATGTTAAGACGCAAACCAGTGAGCTTTTCTGGCGTTTCTGTGGCGCTTCAAACAGTTTCTCTATTCCGAAAACTAAGACTAGAGAAACTTAAGTTAGTTAGATTATTCATAAATAATGTTACAAGTTCTTAGCGTTCCGATCTCTTGAATTCGGGCAGACGACAATTAAAAAATTCTGGGTTGAGTTACACAACTTAACGTCCCCTTACATGTATTCTGTATAAACTCACAGGAAAATTTTTTCTTAAGTATAAATTGTCGCATAAAGTAACTGGATAAGAAAATAAATCGAACTAAGTTACCTTGACCACAGGCTGATAAGTAGACTGCATTAAGAACCCTTGAGCATCGTAGCAGCAAGTCTGGCCGTAATGCGTGGTGTACGAGCTAAATTCTTGAGTCAAATTTGGAAATTAAGGCAAATTTGGGCTAAGAACCGATTGCACTCTAATTCAACATGGATCACTTGACTGGAACACAGCGAAAAAAGATAATCTGTCCTACCGACCTTTCCTCCTCTTGACCAACATAGTTCAGTCGGTACGTGGTGCCACGCACGTTTTGCGCCGACATGTAGCAGTTCATCGAACCGAGCGTTTCTGTGCATGAAACATCCCGGAAAAGCTGAAATTTTATAAAAGCTGATAAATTCATGAATGAAAACATAGACTCAGCAGCTTCATGTACAATTATTGATTAGAGAATAACAATTCGGAATAGTGAAGAAGAAGTGGAATGGGAAGAACAGAATGACAGCCGTTTCTTGAAAAACGACTTAAATTACACAGGTTTTCACTTTGTATGAGTACACCATCCATAGGCAATGTTTTCAATCATATATGAACAAACATAATTGGAGCTGACAAGTCCGATGCACTTAACTGTGCTGCATCTCGGATGAGGCATGAAGCGTCCCACGTCCATTTTCGCTTGTTCCTCCTTGCAAGGGCAGCTAGCATTCGTTTCTGTTTCGCGAATGAAATTCGATAGCGCACCGTCTTCGTTGAACCATTCATGACACATTTCACTTGCCTAAAAATTACTTTGCAAAGAGGTATAGGCCAAAGGGTTCCGTAAAGTGAAAATCTGACAAGAGTTCAAGCGAAGTTAGCACTCATTCTTCGTCAACGTCAAGGATAAATAAAGGATGAAGCTCTTGGCGTTGATCAATCCCTGAGGAATGCGTCGGTCTGTTACTTTATATCCTATCAGCAGAACACAGGAAATCACCCGATAACAAATATGAAACTATCGGAAAGGCAGTAATGGATTTGAACCTTTTCTTTCACAAATGTTAATTTTTCATGAACGTCTTGTTTGTTGCCAGTGAATTCACTGTCTGTCGGGAGCGTCCATAACCAATGCAGAGAAATTGGAGATGATATTATGCTGAAACATCAACAGTTCTACAAAAATAAATTGCTGTGCGTAAAACATCATACGATCCACACCTCAAAAAAATATGAGAAATTGTTCATAACGTGACCTAATTGTAGGGAAAAATGGCGCGAAGTAATTAATTCTTTCTTTCGAACCTATTTGAAAGCCCATTAATATGTGCTGCAATGCTGGAACTTCCACTGTAAATCTTGCAACTTTTTTGCTCCTCACTTCTGCACCTACTGGACAACATCCATTTTTTATTGTTAAGAAAGGATATGCCTTTTGCTTCTGAGATATAATTCACTCAACGTTCTTTTCCATGCGTTTGCTTACTTTCCGTGAAAAACTGCCTGAGAAAAGTCTTTTTAACGTGTGTTCTTGAACACATAAAAGGTTTCTGTTAGACTGAAAAAAGGGGAAATCGGATGAGTTGACACTGAATTTACCCGTCGGGAAGATCCACAATTCGACTTCCACTTATTGGAGGAGACCCATCCGTTGGTACGATTGGTGTCAATTTGAGGTATCCAAACCTAAACTTTCGTGTGATGATTTAATGGTGGAACTCTCTAAAGATATTTTTATGAAACAGTTTGAGAAGGAGCACTTACCTATAGCTAAACAAATCATTCCGCATCTCATATGGACTTAGGTACCACTCGTCAACCCTGTCCAAATTGTAACTTTCAATGATTGGATTCCATCTGAGAGTTTCATCGACTCTATTTTGATAAGTAGCCAGCCTAGCAATAACGAAGTCTTATAGGCCGTCAAAGCCTCACTGATATAATGATAATCCTTCTTAGCCTGAAATTTGGCAGAAGAAAAACATGATTCTTTTCATATTGCATATCGAGGTCGTGTCACAAATTTGGTACATACCTACTTCAACTTACATACCAATCAACAAACGTTTTTCCAAGAAGGACATAAAAGCAAAACACCATGATTAATTTTATTTTACTTTTTCTGCGGAATTTTTATGATGGAAGATTATATTCGAGGACGTTATTAGACTTTCTATTCACAAAAGCTAAAGTTTCGGCGAATTTCGCTTCTTTCTTCAGGGCTTTAAAAGATCAAGTCGACTACAATCTAACGGACCAAATACTTCCATAACCCTAACAAGAAAAGCACGAAACCTAGATTTCCATCGCTGGAAACAAAGCAGATTCTTCACATACTCACCACTTTCTATGAATCTTCCACTGATTATTCCACGGTCGCACAGAGTTCACATGGAAGCGTAGCGTGCCTTTCACAGTAAAAACATCAGTCTTAAATGCTGTGTGAAGACACGCGTGATTACGAGGCATTCGTCTTTGCGGTTCGCTTCCGGATTCATGGAATTTATCCAGACTGCGTCGAGAGTTTTTGCACTAAAGTTTTGGTTTCCCGAAAGACGATAGTATAGTCCCGTGCTTCCAAAATCGTCTCCGTTATGTCTCTGTGTCCCATGCGCGCCTAGTGAAGTATTTTGTTTAACTCTATGCCTACCCTCTTGGTGGCCTTTTATACGGACACATAGTGGCCTACCAATTTCGCCAATGTGTTCGTCCGCGCACGCTTTACAAGGATCAGGGCATACAGTGTCCGAACTTACGTACTGACCATCTCTAGTATTAGAGGAGATTATGCAATTTTGCGTTGTGCATAGAATCTCACAGGCGGTTGCCAACTAGCTGGCGTCTTAGAGTGTTCGGTGGCATTTCAATCACTGCTACTGATTTCTAGATCGGCCCTTCTTAAGCAATATTTTACAGCCAAACTTATTTCGTTGAAAATAAAGGGTAAAGCAAACGGGACATTATTATCGCTAGAGTTATTGTTTGGCGGCTTGAGTTTTCCTCTACACCTATTCCGAAGAATTTCACTTTCGTAGCCATTAAAAATGGTTATTTACAGCGCCAATTTCAGGGATTGTTATTCCAATTCTCTACCCGTGCACATACTGGTGACTGCTCGAAACACGTTTCTCACAAGCAGCCTTTTTTGGGTGGCTATGTGGGTAGGTGAGTGGGTGGGTGGGTGTGCGTGCATGTGTGTCTGTGTCTGTGAGAGAGAGTGAGAGTTTTGCGGGGTTTGACTACTACGGAGTGTAGAAGAATTGAACCAAACACCATGTGTATTGTAAGACCACAGCGCTACACTCTCCTCCTGAGTAACAGTTTTGACGGTGTCGAATACATAGGGTATCCTTAAGAGGTTGATCGACGCTGACAGCCTTACTCTTTAAAGCTTTATAAAATATTTCGCAATAAACATTAGTGGATGGAACTTTGCTGTTCACTGTTTAAAAGCTCATTCCTTACGTAACTGTCTACTGCACAAGTTTTTTTTATAGTCAATTTCCAATTGCTTTAGAATGGCTGAAATGATGCCCACAAAGGAAGAAAGTTGTGTTGCCTCCTCTCATGATTGCAATTTGAACACAAAAGAACGGTGGCAACTTGAAATTTCATCTGAAAGCGAGAAGAAAATCGATGAAATGCATTAAAAATTGCAGTAGCAGATGTGTCCAGAATTAATCAAGAGGAAACGTCCGGTCCTATTGAACGATAAAATCAACTGTACGTCGCACACCTACGTTGCCGAAGCTGAACGAACTGTCGAACGTTCAAATCTTTTGGCCAGGATGTTCAGATCACTCACCTTACCCACTTCACACGCTCTGGTTAGCACCTACTTAGAACTCTGCAGTACGCTCAAATGGTACTTCGTTTTCTTAGAAACCTGAGGAAACAATTTGGATCGATTTTGTTCCGAAACGCTGAAAGTTGTACGAACAAAACGCCGCATACATGACTGACTGACTGTGCTTTAGGAAAAAAGGAATTTCGGTGAAAATTTTGGTAAAGAACGGTAAGATTCTTTATACACTCTAGGTCAGCAAGACCTGAGAATATATGCAAATTCTACAAATATAGTACCACAGAATTATTCCAAAGATAGAAAGTAGTAAGAGCAAGAAAAGGAAGCGACTAAACAAACACAGAAGTCCTGACACAGACTTACCTGGCAAGAACTCGATGGTGAGGTACAAATTTACGCAAATTGTCGTCTTGTGCCTCTTTATAGCCGACAACGTAAAGGCCGAGAGTGACGCTGTAGATGGCATCGTCGAAATAGTTCACAGTTTCACCAGTACCGAATGCGCGCGGAACGGTAAAATTTCGCGGATACCTGAAGTAATATCTGTTCCAATTCTCTAAACTGGTCTGCTTCTCGTACTGAAATTATTGAAAAGGAGGACCGAGGTCAGCTATTTGTTGTCTTCATCTGCTGTTTTGGATTTTTCTCCAAATTATTAAAGATCCTGGGGCAGACCTTGGCCAGGCCAACCTCGGGATTCCAGGAGACCACATTGGCTTAACCAGCAAATCCCAGATGAATGCAGATTGTGCTGGGGGCCCGTACAACCAGTGATGATAGGCCATTCAAGTATCAAGTATTACAGATCAGGAACAGCGACTTAATCATTTTTTCCCCAACCTACGTATAAAAACAAAGTGCTGCGCAAATATCCAGTAAAACTACTTAATGCTTGCATGAAATAAACATCTCTTAGACTCATAGACCCACATATGCAAACGGTGATGACTCCACAAAGTTAAGTTTGAAATGTAGACAACCTGAAAGTAACATCAACTTTCTTTGCAGTTTTGATCCAAGTGACTGGCTGACTGCCACCAGAACTGCAGCACAAATATACAGCCTTATCACCGACCCCTCACAACATTCACAGGAAAAGCGGCTCGACAAGGCGATACAGTATCTCCAAAGGTGTTTACTACCGCAATGCAGTGGATAATGAAGTCATTCGATTGAGGTAAGAGCACTCGCGGAAAAATTCTTATCAAATTATCGTTTCGCGGATGACATCGTAACCGAGGAGTACCAGTGAAGCACAGACGAAGCTGAATGAATTCAACGAAGCTGGAAAAAAGACTGCACGAGGAACAAATTTTGCGCAGGTGAACAAATCAAACTGGATGGTTCTCTAATTACAAAAACTAACTTGTGTATTGAGCATGAAGAACAATATGAAAAAAGGAATTAGAAGAAAGAAAGAGAGCAGCATGGGCTGCATTCAGGCCTCTCAAAGATGCCACCGACTAACTAAGGAACTCGAAAATCCGCGTTCAGTTTTTCGAATCAACAGTGCTCCCAGCGTTCTGTTATTTATGCAGCAGAGACGTGGAATAGTACGTTAACCCACGTCGAGAATATTACGCGCCATTCATAGAGTGTCTGAACGATGTCTTCTGAAATTTAATCTGCATTCATGTCTAGCCGGAATGCGCAGGTCTGATCCTCAAAACCTCTTCGATCTTCAAGATCCCAGAGAATGTACAGAGATAGCGAAACACAGATGGGTTGGCGAGATAATAAGAACAAATGACAGATGGAAGAAAGAACAGTGAAATGCAGTCCGAAAGAATGCAAGCGTTCTCTTGAAGACCACCCAAACCTTTGGCGGACATATTCGTGGCTAACTTCAACCATCTGCACTCGCAGATGGGAACGATTTTACGATTAGATAATGGGTTTCGCGGATTTAACCATGTTTGAAGCGGACCACCACTATGGACGACAGAGAAACGATTAGAAATTACCCAGGTGCTCACACCTGCAGTGAGGATAGGCCATCCAAGTAACAAAGTAGAAAAAGTTTAATTCAAGTGCTCTTTACATGACTATCTCAGGATTTCCAAGAAAACAGGAAGCTTAGCAGATACAAAAAATACCACTGAAGTCGAAACTATCCTAAGCTTTGCACTGTTTGTGAAAATGGTCAACGAAACGTCAAAAGTGTGAAAGTGTTTAAATCAAAGAAGTAAGTCCCACGACCGACTTTCTATTAACCTCGGCAGTGATCAAGTAATTCTTCGTATTCTTGTTGAGCAAATGGGAGGTGTTTTTTTTTATTCTTTATTCAGGAATAAGCTGGCGTTTCGGCGGATTTCGCCTTCCTCAGAGCCTTTAAAGGTCAAGTTGACAGTAATCTATTCGGCCAAACACCTCCATAACCAAACAGAGAAAAGCTAAACCAAGATTTCAATCAAATTGAACACAGAAATACTTCTTTGAACACTCACCGTTTTCTATGAGTCTTTCACTGAGTATGTCGCGTGGAGACCAACCGCACAGAATTCATTTGGAAGCGTAATGTGCCCCCTCTCATCAGAATAACAAGCTTATATACTGCCCAATATCACGCGTGATAATGAGGCATTTTTTCCTTGTGGTTCAGTTTCGGATTTCTGGAATTAATCCAGAACGCCTCGAGAGTTTTGCGCGCTTGTGCTCTCGATTCCTGTGCGAGGATCGTGACAAGCACTTCAAAGTCCTTCCCGTTATGTCTCTGGATCCTATGCGTGCCTAGTGGGGTATTTGGTTTACGTTTGCCGATTAGATGTTCTTTTATGTGGACATAGAGTGGTCTGCCCGTTTCGCCAATGTATTCGTCTGCGCACGCCTTACAGTAGATCAGATAAAGAAGTAAAATTTCGTGCACTACGCTACAGCATCCTAAGTAATTCGTACTATAATAAGAACTTTTAAAATGAAGAAGAAAAAAGTTCTACGACATGCCATTTGATTCTCATGTGATTTGGAGGTGGGTTAAGATACCATGAATGGATGTCTCCGATGTCAAGTCGCATAGGGTCCAGTGTTGGTGGAACTGCAACTGTTCTCATTGAAAACATCGAGGTGGATAGTAAGAATACCTACTGCTCAAAAATTGAGAGATTTCTTTTTTCGCACAGTATTTCCTGTTTACGAGTGATCAAACGAAATGGTAGAATGAAGACTTAATTTACCCACCAAAATAAATAAATCCTACGTAGGCTTTTTCGTCGTTGGACAAGCCTGATTGAGGTTGGAAGTATACGGTCTTCGTGCCCCAATCCAAAATTTTCGGCAGCGTACATCGAGCAATCGATGGATTCAGAATCTCACATTTGGCCATCTGCAGCTTGTCAACCATTTCAATTCACACTATCGCACATGTTTGTCCCACTGCGTTGCTACCGAGAGAAATTGCAAAGCATGAAAAGTTCAAAAGATTTAAAATATAAGGAGTCATAGTTGTCACATTCTGGTGAAGTTTCTTGCCTGCACCTTTCCAATAATGTTGTAAAGACTTTCGCTTTATTTTTTCTCGACATAAAAACAATCACATATTACCCTGCCGCTGTTCGATCATCAATACGTAGGTGACTGCTGGGTTTAAACACATTCCGTTGACGTCGACTTTTGTCTGACCCAACATCGTCACGATGTTCGGATAGATGAGAAGAGGGACTGTAAACCTCTAATAAACTCATCAAGTTGAATGGTGAATTTTGGGTGCTCACTACACGCAATGCTTCTAAAGGAAATAAAAACGACAACTATTCAAAACAACCATAATATTGAGGAAACTCGAAACAAAGGCATGAATAGCCGTCATTTTCAACGATAAATACAAATTTTGTGGGAAATGCACACCGGTTTCTAACTGAACGTATAACGAAAGGTTAATCAGCGAGTCTTTAAACGTTACAAAAAACCAAACGTTTTCATTCAAAGACCCATTTCGTTGAACCAGTGTCAGGAATCACTGCTACGTGGGAAACAACAAAGTGCGTGGGTGGAAAGTGATCGCGACCTGGAGAGACCGTAATAACAGGTTTAAAAACCCAGGTAAAGGAAGTCTTACCCAAACAGAAAATTGCCACCTAAATGTAGATTGAGCTGGGTACGATTACTCGTAATTCCATATGTAGCAATTCGGTGATTCAGGTATTACTCACCTTTTCAAAGTTATTAAATGTACCAAATAATGTTAAAACGACAATATTTACAGCATACATCAGCTCAACCGCACGTCTTCCATTAACATTATTCCAGCAAGGCTTAATCTCGCTTTTCTATAGAGTAGATGACATCCAATTCTTCGCTGTGCTCACTCTGACCTCTATGGATGTCACACCGGCCACCGCGAGAATTTTTTATGCGGCGCCGCCCCTTTGTTGTGATTTCCGTTCTATAAATTAGTTTTCCTCCTCGTTTTGCAAGAATTTCTGCGCTTCTCTTATCTTATGTATGCTCGATGTTCTTCTTTGCACTGTTCCATGTTTTTGGCGGCAACTCTGGTGTGTGACGAAAAAACTCGTCTTCTCCGCAATCACGTTGTTCTCACCATTTGATGGAATTGTGAAAGCTCTACAAGGAATACTACGATGTTTACGTTGCGGTCTCTCATTCTAAACAATCCAAAAAGTCATCAAAGCAATTGAAAATTTGATACCAACGAAACGATTCTCCAAAATGATGCTGCGCGCTGCATGCGATGCCAGTTCTTCGATAACTCTGCACAATTTTCGGTTAATGGTGCGTTTCAGGAGATGGCGCATCAACAGATTTATAGAAGAAGCTTGCACCATCGTTCTATGAGTACGTATGTTACTATATATCTGCTAATTCTGTAGGATAATCATGATTCATCGTAGCGACCATAAAAGATGAAGAAATCAATAGTTTCGTAGTTTGGTGAGACTCATTATAGGCTTCCTTAATCATGTTATGTGACTTATTCAAGAATGTTTTAGAAGTCCTTGTGCTGCCTCGTCAACACCACAATAAATCGAAAGCTTCAATTAACGAGAACTGCTTGCGAATACAAGAGGGTACGGATTTACATTGGAAAACTGACTTTCTCTTAACCTCGGCATGAACTATCGATAAACATGTGTAATATACAAAAACCCTGCTGCTTGTTCGATTCCACTGCGGGCTAACCAAGCCCCTCATCGCTCTGGGTTCGAGAAATTGGAACCGGCCTTGTCTGGGAAAAAAAATCACTCTCTGCAATCCAACTGGGAACGCTCCAGCCTTGCAATCGCAGAACTCCAGGAAGAATGTTCGACCAGCATTTTACGACATTCAAGGTGAAATGGAAATCCTCAATCAGGAACCAAAGCCACACGTATAAGTTTGAAGATCTTCGTGGACAATGGATGTGTGGAAAAGAATAGAATGTGAGAAGTGCTGAGATCCGCACAGCTGCTGAGATCAACACAGTAGATTTGAAGACGGATCAAATAAAATAAAGTAAAAAAATATACAAACATCATTAAATAAGCCTAATCTATACATTAAGGCACGTAGATGAGACTCACATGTGCCACCAGTTTTATTACTGCAACCAGCCGGTCGGACAATGTCGTCAACTCGATGAAAATACCTAAATTCTTTATGAGTTGCGACTAATTAAGCAAACAATCGTGCCACTAAGAAGCCGTTATCTACCAACCTTCCTCTGACGATATGAGGCACCGAGGAGCGAGAAGCGAGTGATGATGGTTGCTGCTTTGTTATTTCTGACAGATCAATTTGTACCGATCCAGTGTGGTTGCCACCGTTGAAAATTGCCTAAAATATGCACAGACGTGCTTCATTGCCTAATCTTAAGGTATTATAGACATGAGAAAGGATGTGGCCTAGATTTAAGATAAACTCATATGCTACTTCAATAGAAAGTAGGATATGTTTAGAAAACAGAAAGAAGAACAACCCGTTCCAGCTATACTCAGATCTAGTGACAAGAAAAAGCAAGCTCTTTCTAATACCTGACACCTTCCTGTGCGTGAATTTCCATGCATATCTGCGGCATCGTAGCCGAGTTTATAGTAATTGATCATCGTGTACGACAGAAGACCCTAAACTCATATATCAGAAATACGAACCAAGGTGACGAGTACTAGAAATGGACCAAGAAGCAACTTTGTTTGTAATACCATCCAACACTCCGCACTGAAGCTATCTATAAAGAAATTGCCTATGCCACCTTCTAACTCATGAGCAAATGAAATAAAATAAATATTCGAACTTATATATGTATGTAGGGCTGATAGCACAGTGGTGGTGATGTCAATCATCACGACCATGGTGCTAGTCCGATTCCGCTCTGTGCCAACCAAGTCTATCACCCCCGGGGTCGGGAAATTGATATCGAATCTTTCCGGGAAAAAAAATCACTCTCTGCAATCCAATTGGGAACGCTCCAGCCCGGCTATCTCAAAGAGAGAATTGCTCGACCAGCATTTTACGACATTCAAGGTGAAATGGAAATCCTCAAGCAGGAACCAAAGCCACACGTAAAAGTTTGAAGATCTTCGTGGAGAGTGGGTGCGAGGAAACGAATGTGATGTGAGAAGTGCTGGAATCCCCACGGCAGACGTGAATACGGATCAAATAAAACAAAAATTAAATAAATAAAAAAATATATGTATGTATGACTATTATGCATGCACACTCTCGAAGCACCTGAGCATCAGACATCCATACAAGCTGAAAAGTGGACAAGCCATGTTCACTTCCGATGTTCGGCCGTAGGTTTCTCCACGTCACGACCAGGGCAGCTTCAGCACGAAAAAGTGGAGCCACCGGCAACGCCTTCTAAAAAGGACGTGAATACTAAAGTATTGATAAGGATTTTCACATTTAAGTTGCTTTCCACTATCTAGAAAAATGCACGAAAGACATCTGGATCAACAAAGGTACAAAATTTAAGTTAGTGAAACGAGAATATAAATTTTATGCAATGCTCCATCTGGCAAAAAGCATGACTCCCTTAGAGAAAAAAAATGAAGATTGTTACAACCACAATGACGCTGAGATGTTTAGAAAGCTCCGGACCGCAGCTCTCTGCATTAGGGAACGAATGCGCTGTTACTCTTTCTGGGGCTAACGCGTTCACCACCACACCATAAGCGTCCCTCGTTTCACCTTTCTCTCAGCTAGTTTTCTATCCACCAGTGCTATCAGCAATCACCCGTCAACGGGATTGATCTGGTGAGCCTAAATCGGCGCATCTATCACACATAATACCCTGCCGTGAAAAATTGTAAAAGGCAGTAAATAAACTAACTAAGATTGCAGTTTATAAAAAACAATGCCCAGATACAGGTTCCTTTAACCAAAATGATGCATGAAAAGAAATGGAAGTGCACTATCCTGACAACGACCATAATTCATCTGAATAATGAACCACAATACAATTGCGTTAACTTGTGCAACGGAAAGACAGTGATGATTACCATAATGATGCTGAGATATTTGCAAAACTCCGGACCGCAGGTGTCTGTGGTGGGGAACGAACGCGCTATTGTCTTCCCGGGAGTAACACGTTCACCACCACACCATGCGGGTCCTTCGTTTCCCCACCGCAGACACCTGCGGTCTGGAGTTTTGCAAATATCTCAGCATCATTGTGGTTGTTTCACAAATAATACTCTGACGTGAAAACTTGTAAAATGCAGTAAATAAAAAGTGAACATAGTAATGATTACTTCGCTTCCAGTAGTGGAAGGAA
Source organism: Angiostrongylus vasorum (assembly GCA_018806985.1). NCBI lineage: Eukaryota > Metazoa > Nematoda > Chromadorea > Rhabditida > Metastrongylidae > Angiostrongylus > Angiostrongylus vasorum. Next base: position 449,707 of record JADANN010000359.1, on the reverse strand, counting down.
AGATGAAGGAGAAAAAAAAGCAAAAAACAAGCGCTCGATAGAAAAAAAAAGACAGAGAGAAAAGGATGAGTGCCCAGAAAATCAAAGAACTTCATATTCTCCCTCATACCGCTATTGCTGAGCTACTATTATCTGGATAGACGGCAACGTCCCCTCTATTTAAGTGATAATAACTTACGCTGCACTGCCCTCTCCAAAGCATCGAGAAACTGCTCGGACTGGTCGTCACAACGGAAGTGAGCTGGTTTGCCAAGACACGGAGGACGGCCGGACAATAAGTCTCTACCTGACAATGAGCGCCTACCGAAAAAAAGAAATGAGATCATTGGAAAAAACGAAACGCGAGCGAGAAACTAAGTCCAGATGATTTTTTCTAAAACTTACTCCGCACAGAACCACAAATAAGTAAAAATCTATTTTTGTGCGCCCAGCTAACCCGAGATATCCATAGTCAATAAAGGAATTCTACTTGGACACAAAAAGACGTCCTTACCAGGCTGTACAGGTCCTCTGCGAGTTTCCACTCGATAAAACACTCTCGAGTCGACACCTTGACCACTTTGAATGCGCTGTCTATCAAAAATAAAAAAAATAAAAATAAAAATAAAAATGAAAATAAGTTACTCATCAATCTACTTTTAGATATCACAGAGCAAAAATATGAGTTTTTTTTCGTAAGCACAGTTATTGAATGTAACAGTTATAAAGCTGACTTGCAGAGGTAAGGTGCGATAAGGGCAGGATCGCTCTGAGTAGGCCAGTCGACATCCAAACCCAACTGGAGTGTGGACGAGTCATCCGAGAAGGATGCAAAGCTGATATAGCCGTTGGTGGAGATCTAGTGGCAGAAGCTTTAAAAGCAGTTCACCAAAATGAACACTAGCTACTATAATATGAATAAGAATGCTAAAACTACTAATATAATTGGAAGATGAATATACAAAATAAAGAATCACTGAAAAAAAACAGCACTAGAAATAAAACGGTGCGATTTCTAAACAGTAATCATGATAAGCAAGGACGCGTGTAGTGCAGTGGTCCGAGGTGCCCTGCAATAAAAATACGCACGGGATCGATCCCTGTGTCCCAGGCTCACCAAGCCTTTCATCCCTTTGTGGTCGGCAAATTGGTACCAGACTTTTCTGTGAGGATAGCAGCACTTGCTCGATACATTGGTAGAACACCGCGAGTCACTGTGAATGCCAGATATGCATTCAATGACCTCCAACGATGCTTAATGAAGTCGAATGCACGGCGCACCTCTCAGGGATTGACCAACGTCGAGAGATTTTTTCTTAAGCATAGCTAATTTGAATTCAAAATGATGCCATGGCAATTCAGGTGGGGAGAACGAAGATCATTAAAATATTGTATTTTTTATATTCTACCAAATTATTGCAGTGAGTAAAAGGGTTAATTCCCAATCAACGCCATCTGAAGCCTCCGTGACTTGGACACTTCCAACAATTCTCTCTTCACTGGGTGTTTAGACGATACCATTCCTTTTCACATAAATTATGACCTGGATCTCGTTTCCGTATTTACCATTGTATAGTTGTAACGTCCGCCATAGAATGGAAAGAAATTATGCAGGCGAATGTTAAGGCCGTTCCGACGCTGGTTGTCCGAGATGTAGCGGTCACCGAACTCGTCGCCGTATCGCACCAGGTTTCCTGACAACATGCCACTTCAGTTGATATGTATTTACACTCTAGTCCTGATAGATAGTTTTCAAAAAACTACAAATACTTTAAAATATACACGACTACGTCAAATCATGACGCGTCACTTCTCTTCTGTAGTTTGAAAAAAGTTTTTTTTTACAGCAGTTGTTCTGTGGACAGAGTGACAAACGTAGATCCAACATCAGGAGTGGCTCGTGAACGACTATTGTCCACACTTAATAATTTACGAGGAAAAACTCTTTGAACGGAATCATTTTGAAGGAAGAGACTATAGCTGTTGAAAATAATGTGCTGCAGACACCATGGCTATTGAAGAGGCGCATAAGATGGCTGTGCCTGGACACTGGGAGCGGGGGTTACGACAGAACGATCGAAGAGACTAGCTCAGAATGGTTCGTTGTTCACATGGTATTCGTTTATCGTTAGGGATTCAACACAGATTTTATTTCCACAGATTTATCGAGTCTCATCACACTTTTGTTTTACAGTTCCTTCACAACACACACTTCATATGCATTTTTCCTTGATAGGCTTGCAAATAAAATAAGGGCTAAAAAAAATTTAAAAATTGGGGGGAAAAAAATTGAACCAATTAAAGAACTAAATTAACAAAAATTAAGCCAGCTCGACATCACGACGAAGACGCCACTTCGAGAACACGAACAACTGTGGAGCATCGACTTGGATCATCGGCTTTGATGAAGACAAAAGCGTCGAAACGTTAGCAGAATAAAGATCATATATCAACCTCGTCTAAGCTCAACAATACATTTTGATTAGTCGTGCAGAAGTCAAAAGAAAGTGGGTTTAAAAAATATTGTTGCACACTTTATAATTCACAATAAACATACATATGATAGATATATTACCTATACTGTATAACTTGACAGTAATAACTAACAGCAATAAGGATAATAATAACATTTTGCAATTCTTGCCTACAGTCAAAATCAATGGAGGTAATCCAGAAATCATTCGTACGTACACAAACGCAGTTACAACCCTTACGTAAGACATGCAGTTCTTGGGATAGCCATGCTAGGTCGTTGCCTGATCGTCATTAGAGGTATTTGTCAGCTTTTGCGGACTGGAGAGGACTAGCCGATACTGCACGAGTCTGGTACTAAATTCCCGATCTTGGAGGGATGGAAAGCTTCGTGGGCCCAAGATGGATCGAAGCAACGCTTTCCTCACAGTGAACGACATCGTCCAGTGCGCTACCCACTTCGTAGATATAAAGCGGTTATGGGTATTCTGTTCATGAGCGATTCTGAATCTTCTCGATTTCCTTAAAGGGCAAAACATAGATCGACTTCATAACAACAGATTCCAATACAATTTCTCTCTAGCAATGTCCATTTATTGAATGATTCACAGAGAGTGATGAGCAACGCCGTTACCAGCGATGTTTTCATGTTATTGGTCGGCAGTCGTTATGCAATATATCCCCAGCTAGGAGTGTTAGTAGTAATGTTGATGAAATCGGATGAAGAAGCTCATGACAAAGGGGACTTTCAGAAGAAGTCATCATAAGTACCAATGTCGTAAATTTGTGCTGTGGTGAAAAATTCGACGGTAGTACAGCAACAAGTGTCCCAGGGAAAAAATGCTAACAAACCGTAGTGCGCTGATAAAATACTGAATTGTTCTGCGAATTTTACCTTTCAGAGGAAATCATGTGCCACGATGGTCAGTAACATCTAACTGCCATAAAAAACCTTTTACTGCTGTTCTTTGTAGTAGTGTGGAAAATCAGAGGTGTAACGAAAACTGAAGTCAGCATCGTTTCAGCATAAGACCAATCCCAGGTGATATACAAACAAACAAAAGCAAAAGATTATTTGATTTGAGATTTCGCCATCGAATTGCTAACTTTCCCACAATAATTGATTGGCAAAAATACTAGAAGAATAGAGCTACTCAGAAGCATAACTCCGTCGGCAGCTCGCGTACCTTCATATTCAGTGAATGCATCTAGATTCGAAAATCGAACATCTCGAAACTGTTGAATTGGTTGGATCTGAAACCAGAACGCATTCATAGGTAGCTAGGAGCGAGAAATTGTGGAGGGCTGATGGCAGAAACCTGTCTAAGGAAGTCCTGCTGGCTCTGTTGACCAGGCAAGAACTGAGCCGTGGAGGGTTCTGCGACGAAAGAGAAAAGAATCAGTAGTTGGTAACCACTGTGCATGGCGACGGTGACGACTGACTCAGCCGACGGACCGCCGCCCTTCGGAACATCGTCGTCGCCGTCGCCGTCGCCAATGATTCACTCATTGATACGAGACAGCACAGAAGCGACGGCTCGACGTTTTCGTCTTGGAAAACGAGCGGCCGACGAAAACAGCTAACAGCTCCTCGTAAAGCTAATCCTACCCTACTAGCACACCAACACGAAAGCATCAGTTCGTTCCCATCTGAAGATCGAAGGCTTACTGCTTTTACGTCATCCAGCGTTAGACTATTCTCAAACTATTTTCTATGTGACGGGCCGATTTTTAGCCGTTCCACAAAATCCGTTCAGTGTTTGTTTAGGTTTTTTTTATCAGGCAGAAGCCGAAGGAATCGATTTTTGCCCTCAACTCTCATGTGTGTTAGCAATATAACTATAACGTGTCAGCTACATCATAACGTAGAAAATCACTTATCATTCCTCTCTTACTTTCTTCAATCATCAGTCCCAGTCATATTCACGTAACAATTTCATCCAGACAAAATTAACGTAGGAAATTAAAGGTGGTACGAAACGAAGGTTCAGGGAAGGCAACAAACAAGAACCGATCCCTGAAAGGAAAACATTTGTATATTTTGAGTTAACTTGCTCAAGAAATTAACTTTCTCCAAAAACTATGTCATATTGCTCATTTTATGTATATAGAAATGTGATTTACTTGTTAGAAGTTGGTCTGTCTAGTTGTATAACAGAGAAAGATTTCTTATTACCGTCATCCTCCATTAAAGTTTTATGCCACTACAACTTCAAGCAAGTGTTCTAGCATGTTGAACTCGGTTGCATGGCTACAATGAGTTGATCAGCTCTTCTCGAATATCGCCATGACCAGCTCTCATTCGTGTCATGTTGGAAGTCCCTTCATTGAAAAAGTATGGCAGTGACTGCTTATCAGCTACTTCTAGAAGTTCCAGCACATTTCGGTCAGGATTCCAGAGAACGAAGACTGTTCGTGATTGAGGTTACCAATTTGTAAACCAATATTAAAGGTGTGCAACCGGTGAGCAGCGATGAAATCTACGATTGTTTAAGAAGTCAAAGATTTTGGAAAACGAGAACAAATTCACTATACGCCATGTAAAATAATCTTTCGTTTTATTACACAGCAACAGAGCGCTCAATGTTTAACTATTTCATCAACCGCCTACTTTTTTTTATAGCAGGGTATTAGGTGAAATACAACCCTCGTATGCCCCGGAAAGGGTAGTCGTGGGTTCGAAGCCCAGCCGAGGTTCCGGGTTTTGCTCAAATCTCAGCATGTTTGTGGTTCTGTTTCACATCATACCCTGCTATGAAATAAAATATAGGCATTAAATAAAAAAAGTTAAACGTTGTTAGAGCGAGAACTGTTCTAAAAATTTAGAGAAAAGGCATGAAAAAAAAGAACAGGGCGTAAATAAAAGTTGAAACATTGTCTTTAAAATGTCGAAAAACAATGATTTAGTAGAATTATGTGATTAATCCGCGTTAAAGCGAGATTCAATGACACAATGGAACACCTGTGTTCTTTTTAAAAGAAGACCTCACTAGTGAACTTCATTGGCGACGATTATGAAGGAACTATTTCGTCGACTACCACTGTAACTTTTTGGTGGGATATATGCACGAAGGAGAAGAAAAAATCACAAGTTTAGGTGAAAAATGAAAAGAAAAAAATCATCCTGTGTCGATTCTCACTATACACTTTGAGAAGCTCTACGATCATAAGCTTACACGGAGATTGATCACATTATTTAGAATGAGAAATGCAGCACATGTAAAAGAAGAAGATGGTAGAATCATTCTTCCCCACCATATTCAATTACTGTCTTCACAGCGACACGTGTAGCGCGCTGGTTAAAGGTGGCATGCAAAATATTATGCTGGGTCAATCGCTAGTTCGATCCCGCACCTCGAGCTGATCATCTCTTTGAAATCGCCAGGACTTCTCTAAGAGGATGGCAATATTAAATTAATACATCGCAAGGAGCGCGTGTAGCGCAGTGTTTGGAGGCGTCCTGCAGTACACATCGTTTCAATTTAGCTCTCCAAGCTCACCAAGCATCCTATGGGAATCGGTAAGTTGGTACCAAAACTGTCCGAGAGCATAGCAGCAGTGACCCGATACATTGGCAGGCCACCAAAAGTCATTTCACAAGTCAGATATGCGTTAAGGCACTTCTCACGATGTTTAAGGAAGTCGAATGTATGGAGCATCCCTCAGAGATTGGTCAGAGCCAAGAGCTTTCTCCTTCATGCTTTCAATACATCACTAGGTTCTCTATTTGAAGGGCAATATTCTCTATACGCTTCCTACCTGTGCCAAAAGAGAATCGCTGAATTTTCAAATTCAAGCTAGATCCTAGGTCAGATTTAGAGTACGGCATAAATGTGAGGTGTAGGTGGCCGCTTTTATCAAGATATATTTTATTGAAGACCTAAAAGAGTACAGAAACCACATGAACTAAAACAAAAAGTTTAGGGCGATCAGAAACATGAACTAGGTTTTCTATCAATGGACACGACGGCACAGCGCTTACACAGCAGCGGAGTCGGTTTCACCCCTACACTTAATGCCACCCAAGAAACGTTTCAGCGTCAGATCTTTGAATGATGGAGCGATTCGATGTCCTATAATTGGAAAACGCTTGAAAATGATCGATTTTTTAATAAGAGAAAAATAAATACCGGTAATTCTTCTTTCTATCGGTCATAGGACGCATGTACTTCCATAATGTTGTCTTAACACAAAATTTGCAATTTATGTGATGTAAGCAAGGCAACCAATCGCCAACACTGACGTAGAAATTTGGGAGACTATGGGTCCAACTAGACGAAATCCAGGTCAATCACAATAACGCTGAGATATTTGCAAAATGCCGGAGCGCAGGTGTCTGCGGTGGGAAACAAAAACGCTATTGCCCTTCCCGGGGAGTAACGCGTTCACCACCACATCATGCGAGTCCTTCGTTTCGCATTTCTCCCAGCTAGTTCTATCAATCAGTACCATCAGCAATCACCTGCCAACTACAAAAGGCGAGAGGAAGGACACCCATGGCGTGGTGGTAAATGCGGCAGCCCCCGGAAAGGGTAGTTAATAACGCATTCGTTTCCCACAGCAGACACCTGCGGTCCGGAGTTTTGCAAATATCTAAGCATCATTGCGGTTGTATCACACGCAATAGCCTGCCGTGAAAAAATTGTAATGGGCAGTAAATAAAAAAGCTAACATCCTGAAATCCAGATAGTTCAACAACTCTTCGGCTCAAAGTATGAGAATCGGTGAAATAGCAGGACGAAAATCTATTCATGTACTCCAGAAAATGAGAGTTTATTCAGTGAATAGTGCCTTCCTGGCAACGATCTCAAATTTTTAATCAGATTTAGTTCAATGAATGAAGTTTACTATGAACTCAAATATAGTCATTCAATATTATTTAATTACCTATGTTTGAGGGATGCCAAGCAATGGGTCGTCGGATACGTTCAGCTTAAAGGTGCCGACGCTGCCTTACTTCGTATAATCAGCACAGTAAGGTAGCACCACAAGTGCGACTTATTGACTACTCCGAACTTTACCGTTACATCCGCGGTGCTGTGAAGGACATCACGCATGATCCAGGAAGTGGGGCTGCGTTAGCCATCATTGCTTTCCGTGATCTATACAAGTACAAGGTTCTTAAAAGCACCGTTATGGCTGCTTAAGGAATGTACACTGAGCAGTTCGTTTGTTGCGGTGCCAAAGCTAATATAGAAGTTGGGAACATTGCCCTAGTTGGCTGTCTTCTTGAAGGGACAACTATCTGTAATGTTGAAGGGAAAAGCGGTGACCGAGGAAAGCTTACAAAGTGCTCCGGTAACTACAATTATTCAAATTATTTGTATGGCTGGACAACGGACTTACATAAGCAGTGCGATACACATCATATCTTCCAACTGCTGCATTATCGGGCTGTCGCTCCTATGGTGATGTTCCGCTTCGAGCACTTTGTACATGATGGTCCTACAGGGACAACTGTTGTTATTCTTATCATCCAGCTATTACGAACTATTCACATTAAATGACTGGTCTGTCAATGCTTTTCATGCGCATTCCACCTGGATCTTGAGGAAAGAGTAGCTTTTCAGAGGCTGAAATCTGTGTTCCACTAGGTTTCCAATGTGCTCGATGTCTCAACCGAAGTCTCTTATTCATAACGAATGATGAGAGATCGTTGAAATGAAGAAATGAGCACGGAGTTTTAGGTCCTTTAATCGGATGATGGTTTCAAAGCGAATACAGTTTGTGGTTTTCAGCACGAAGGAAATTTGCTATGATGTCAATTAAACTAAGAGCTAAGCCTCTCATAATGCTCGTTATCGTAACTCCGACTTCACATGGTTGAATCCCAGATACTTCTCAAACCGACTTTCCTTTAACCAATATGTATGAATTGTCAATGAACTTTCTTTCATTGATGAGCTACGATGAGGTTGGTAAAATAAACTTCATTCGGCTAATCTTTCGACGTTTTCGTCTTCCTCACAGCTGATAATCCGAGTCCATGTCCACAGTTCTACGTACTCTCAATGTGGTGTCTTCGTGGTGGTCGTATCGAGTCAGACCTTTAGTGGAGCACTACTTCAATGATGCAATCTCACTAGCGATGCTCCTATATACAGGACGGTTGTTGTTGACGATGATTGTCCGGTGATAATCCGGTGATAATAACGTTTTTTCGCGGACACTCCATCTATGCCTAACAATGAAGGAATACATGTTGATTACTTGACTGAGGTTGGTTCTTGAAACATTTTTTGTGCTATCTACCAGCTGATAATGATACCAACTTCGGAAGGATGGAATGTACGACAAACGATTACCACTGGACAACCATATCAACGACAACTGTCCTGTATAAACGAGCACAGCACGGTGGATTGCCTCATTCGAGCGAAGCTCCACTGAACACGATCCGACTCGATACGACGACGAAGACACAGCATCGAGAGTACGAACGACTGTGGACAATCGACTCGGATCATCATTTCCGAAGAAGTTGAAGACGTCGAAATGTTACCCGAACGAAGTTTACCTTATGAACCTCGTGTTAAGTCATCAATGAAAGAAGACACAATGAACCCTAGATATTTCTTTCTTTCCAGCAGAATATCAGAGATAGAAGTTGTTTTTTCCCACGATCGACTTTCTGTTAACCTCGGCATTGATCAAATAATTCTCTACATTCTTGTTAACCAAACATGTGGTGTTACTTTATCGCTTATTACGGTAGAGCTGGTAGCTGTACTCTAGCCTAGTAAAGAATAGAGTAACACCCAATGTTTGCTTAACAAGACTATGCAAATTTGTATTCAATACTATATTTGCAGAGTCTTAGCGCTACCGCGCTACCCACCTAACTTCTTTTGGCAGTTTGTCTCTCTCATCGCGTACACGTCTCCTTGAAAAGATTTTCTGAACCTGGAATTTATTATCTACCGTGCTTTGTATATTCAATAGGACGAATCAGTTGCTCTTCTTCACGGTGAATTCTTTCACGGTGGTGCAGATGCGTTCTGAACTTGGTGTAAGCACTGAATGGTGTTCGGCAGAATATTTTAGCTCTCAGACTAGGGACCGTTGTCAGTTCGCCTGTGAATTTAAATCTGAACGGATAGATTATTGTACTCCACATATGTAAGATGTATGACCAATGCACGTCGCTGTGAATATGCTAAAAAGACTGTAGGTACGTTAACCAGAAAGGATTGATCCGATTAAGCAATGCACCTCTCAGAACACCTCATGCACTCGACTTCAGTCGACTCGACACTTGGTAGGACGAGCAACGGAAGACTTCTTCATGGAGTGAAAACTAGTTAGCTACCGCTAACTATTCATATAGTTAGACTGTGAACGAATCCTAAGTCTTCAAGGACTTAGAGCAGTGCGTCTGGTCACAAGTCAATAATTCCTATGTTAATTTAAACCTTTTTGCCTACTGCCTACTGTTTTTTATGGCAGGGTATATTGCGAAATATAACTTCAACGAAGATGAATCAGGTGTATTTCGCAATATACCCTGCCATCAAAAACAGTAGGCAGTAGGCAAAAAAGGTTAAAATTGTGATTACAACTATAGCCTCAGCTTAATTGGGTTCAATGCCGATTTGGGCTCCCCAGATCAATCCCGTTGACGGGTGATTGCTGATGGCAAAAAAGATCGATAGAACTAGCTGAGAGACAGGCGAAACGAAAGACCCGCATGGTGTGGTGGTGAACGCGTTACTCCCGGAGAGGACAATAGCGCGTTCGTTCTCCACCATAGACACCTGCGGTTCAGAGTTTTGCAAATATCTCAGCTTCGTTGAAGTTATATTTCTATGTTATTTATGTATGAAATAACTTCGAAAATTTGCACCCCCTTTTTTTTATCTGTTGATGTTTCATCCCACCAAAAATTTGTATTCAAAAAAATCCAACTCCTCTTCTGATGCTATGCATTAGTTATTCATCAGACTTGGAACTGTAATGGTAAAATCGACGAAATTACCGTTAATTGGTTGACTAAGTTCAACAAAGCATGAATGGTGTTTCTTTTTTTCGACTTGGCTAATAAGCAATATTATGTCTGTTGTTTAAAGTTTCAGTTGAACGACATTCTAGGGCCACAAAGCAGGGCATCTTCCATCCCTTCGTTCAGTTAGTCACCAGAATATTCTCACCGTTATTATACATAGACAGCCAGCCTAATTCGAAACCACTCTATTTTATTACCAAACATTCTTTACTAACCAAATGACCAACTGACGATAAGAATATAGCACTCCTATCCTTTCCCACACCTTCCTAAACCACTTTAGCACTTTGCCAATTCACCATTTCTTGAAAAAACAACCATATTGCTGAAGAAAAACTAACAACTATCTTTACGACTTAGTATGCTGAAGTGTCGAACTCAGACTTTTCGGTTTCAAACAAATCTGTTTATGGAAAGATGGAGAAGACGGCAGTACACAGTATTTGTCGACGTCAGAGAAGAACGATCAATAGATGTATCTACTTCAGAGTCTATGGGTAGCACCAATGACTATAGCACATACATCGTACAGCATCTCTAACCAGTGCATCTGCAGCGTCCCCAAAATTTTCTATGAACACCGAATCCTCAAGAACAATTCTGGACTCTTTTTGATCATAAATCTCTTCAAATACGCATATAGACTCAACAGAGTTATTCAACAACATGGAGATATATACAATATTACGATGTGGAGAAGTAAACACAATGTATAACACGCTAAGCAGATACTATGTGGGAATTTACATAGCGTTTACAGTGAGGAAATTCAACCTAAAAATTCACATATGGTCACTTTAAGAACAACAGCAAACGCACTTCTTCAGAAACAATGACAATCAAACTGAACAAAGAAACGGTGAAGGTGCTCACAACACCTGGGAAGGAAGTATTGCAGTGAATTACGGAGTGACTACACTTCAAAATAATTAGTGGGTTCCTCACAACGTACGAGTAAGTAAGTAGAATTGGAACATGAAACATATGAATTTAAGTAGACATTGGAGCGTCTTAGTTCACCAGTTAACTAAAAAATCAAGGCCAAATGAAAGATACTTCATACTTTACAAAATATTGCTAAGTAGATCTATAGGAAACCAGTTAGAAGGATAAAACACGCCAGTTTTAGCACGGAAATTGGCAGCTCTTTTCGCCAACATCCCAAAGTAGCAGAGTGTCACAGAAGTGTACGTAATATTTGAACGAGCTACACCTCGAGCTATTGTTTTTCACCGAATAGCTCCCAAAGGTCTTGTGGAGGACGGAGAAAAACAGCAACGCACGTTACGTTGTCAATACTGCCACCTGCCAACGCAGCACGACAAATATGGTCAGACAGGTCGTAGTACTCTAAAAAACTTCACAAGATATTACACTACTACTGTTTCCATCATTCCTAATGCTAAGGACAAGTTCGTGTAATTTAACACTTGGATCACGTAATTCTTCGTACACCGTAAAAAAAATACTTTTTCGATAACCATGACACTTGAGGAGAACACGACTAGTTAACAGAAAAAATGTTATTTTATGTACTTAAGAGTAAGTATGGTTCTTTAGAATTGTAATCCGGTTTTTAGGAAGCTGCTTAGAACTAAAACTTTGAAAATAAATATGAAAGAAGTTTAAGTTTTTGAAACTCCGGACGAAATCCCAACAGCCATTAATATCCACAATGCATTTGAGAATAACACCGTGTATTAATGTACATAATACCGCTTGTTCAGATGCTTATATTTTGGAAATAGGATCTTTGATGAAAAATTGTGACACGAGCATGATTACTAGGCTCTATGAAATGACCCCATCCTAGAAGAACAAGAGATCTTGTACCTAATTTACAAAGATATGTAAATTCTAATAGCTGCTATTTCGATACTCCCAACGGTTTAATGCTTCATCGTGGCTGGGAGGTGTTCCTGGGTGTCGGACTGCGATGTACAGCAAGGAGATTTGTCCCTCACCGTCCTGGTATGAAACTAGTCGCATAGTGGCCAATTTCCCTGTGATCCACGGCGGCTGCTTGTGGTGATGAAGAGCGAGGCCGATTTTGGCCAGGCTGACCTCGGGACTCCAGGCAACCACAATGGTTAAATTAGCAAAACTCCTAAAAAATGGGAATTATGCTGAAGCCCGCACAACCAGTGAAGACGGGCCATACAAGTATCTAAGTATCCAAGTAAGCTATTTCGATAAATAAAGTTCACTTCGAACTGAGGTATGTCGCCTTAAAGTTGCAGGCGTCGTTATTCCGGCACGGTGTGAGTGGAAATCAACTTATGTCGAACGTTAAATGTTAAACGATACATCACATATGTAACAAGGATGTTATAAGAAAGTTTACAAAAATAAGTTTAAAAAAAACATAGATTGATTACTGGTGTTATCAGCGCCAGTTTGTACAAATCGACTGTAACATGAATACGCGACATTTAACAACAATTTGGCAAAGTACTGTAAAAAAAAAATTCCAGACTGTATAAGCCGCACCTCACCCATAGCCGGTTAGCCGCGAGGCAACGTGGTGCTGCCACGGGTGCCGGATAGAGATTAATCGCGGACGAAAAGCGACCATATGCTTCCCTGAGACGCATGTGGATTTCGGGAATGGACTCCCTGTTTCTGTTGCGACGGTATGACACATACCTTCTGCGTTTACGAGCAAGTATCCATGAATGCGTGCGTAGCTGTGTTGTTTACGTGGACTGTATTAAACGAGTCAATTCGGCCAAAAGCCTGCAATTAAGTGACATGGGAATACATGGGAAGCGCTTAGGAATCGTCTCCAACAAACAAGCTCCCATTCTACTCTAGGAGAGACTACCAAGCTACCCGTGACTATAGGTATCCCCCTTGTTCAGAGCTATGCAAGCAATGTGTACCAAACGCTAAACACAGAAAAAAAGTAGGCCTCATTCCCGTGCTCTCGAAAGAGTCCTCGATATGGCAGCGTTGTCTAGGACCAGTACGAACAGGCTGCTAAAATCTCAGGACCATTCTAGGCTGCCTAAATCGCATAGGACCAAGATGACCATTTGGACCAACAATGCACTCTCACTTGTGTCTGGGTACCTTATAGAGGATCTAATTATGCAGGTTAGAAGAATAAGGCACGACGTCATCGGACTGGCCAGGACGAGAAAGCGCCACCTATTCTACTCCGTCTATAAGACCGGAAAACAACTGTTTCTCAAAACATGAGACAATAAAGGAGTCCGCGACGTCGGTGAAAATCGGTGATCAGCAATCACACCATCTTCACTTTGCTAATAACACCGTTCCTATGACATCAAGCATTAACCAAGCGGAACGAATGCTTGCCGGCTTTGGCAACGCTTGTGGAAAGAATGGTCTTCGACTAAATCTCACAAAAACGATGTTCACGGAGAAAGGATTGGTTTCGCATGCTCCATTCAAGCCGTACGGAACAAATATTTCGAATGTTCCCGTTACGTCTAGCTAGGTCGGGAAATCAACATAGTGAATCACTTATCTCCAGAGTTGAGTAGAAGGAAACGAGCAGGTTGGGGAACCTTGAAGAGCATCGAGAATGTACTGAAGGGTACAAATAACACCTGACTCGGTTTCTACCTTTTCGTCTCCATGACTCTTCCTGCATTAATGTATGCGTCAGAAACCTGGTCGCTACGTAAGGATAAAAGACCACTGTGTTATTGAAGGCACAGTCGAAAATGCGAGGCTAAGAGCTTCCCGTATCACGTAAGTGAAAGAAGGATTCCGAAGCTACGAATAACATCCATCAACGATCAAAAAATCAAAGATACCGTTCTATACGCCAAACTGTTGAAGAGACGGTGGGCCGGACACCTAATGCGTATGAGCGACAACAGATGGACAAACGCCGTTAGTGAATGGATTCCCCGAGATGTCAAACGTACTGCAGGAAGACCACCGATCCGATGGTCATAGTTCTTCATCGAGACCCTAAAAGAAAGGTGTGACGTTCTACGAGTTCATAGAATGAGCAGAACCCATGGTGCTACTCTTCCACGAGGCAGGGAAAAATGGAAAGATTTACTGGCGCCCGCTCGAGCCACTCGATGATCAGTATTGGTGATATGGGGCTAAAACTTATAAATTCATGCGTTATACAGAATAACGTCGTGGGTAAAGTCGATCTAATAGTACGAAAGACATGCCGCCGCTGTAAACGCAACGATGAAGTAAAGGGTACTCAGTTTGAATTTTTGAGCAGTCTGAATTAACAAATGATCCTTCACAAAAACCTGTGGAAAACTGATGTTCTTCTCAACTACTGAATATTATCCAGACGCCACAATGATGTCGTTAAATTAATACATTTTCGACCACACCTAGTTTTCAGAAACAGTCGGCGTACGGCAGCCGAATTCGAAAAAGTATATAGTGGTAAATGTAGATATTCACCAATTACCAGTTAAGGAGTTGTAATCACAACTGGTCATGGAAAAGGAAGGAGCAATAATGATTTCATAGAATTCAAAGATTTGCACTGCTTCAATCAACGAATAAGTGGGACAGAATCAGGAATATTCCGCAGGACACACACTCATTCTTAACAGAACACAATGGGTTCGCTATCATGCTATCAGCGTTGTTTTTTTTAAACAATGTCCTAGGAAATCATATTTTTCCCCTGTTACACTTATGCCAATCTAGATGTGACGAGTGCTCCGCCATCCTCTTCTCTCTAGGAAGTATTGGCATTACCGTCTATGAAATATTGACACTTTTAAGCTGTTATGAAGTCCCGTACTCTCCATTATTAGCACATTTCATTGGTTGAAAAATTGAACTCCATATGCATAAATCCTTAAATTATACCAGTTGAACAAAAACAGAACCTCTTTTTTAATTTAGGCTCATCCGAAGAAGAAAAAAAATGTGCTTTTTGATGAAAACGGACCTAGAAAAAAGCGAATACGAAGAAAATGATGGAAACGATCACGTTGGTGATGAGTGGTCGAACAACTCAATATTGATTCACTACCACTAGAATTTCAATCTTGGTATACAAGTATATTATTGTCTGAGTGCTTGCTTAAATAAAAGAAAAAAAACTCAATCTGATTATCAAGGCTGGAAAAAACATGAAGGACTCTCAAGCTGATTAGTACGAAAAACCAGAAGAGTATAGGTGAAGGCCGAACAAAATAAAACGGAACGATATAACGGCATTCAAGTGGAACTATACAAAAAACATCTACTATGGTACCCATGGTGCATGACGCGACCGTTTCAGCAAAATCATCAAGACCACAAATTACTGAAAGATGAAACCAAACAAAACGCCCGTGTACACAAACAATAAGTTGGCGTCATACTTTCCACCCATTTCAAGAACGAGAAAACGATATGCACATCCATCTTCTCCCATATAATAGACCACTATTCCCTTCATAGTTTAAACACGAAAAAATATGGGTTTTTTTCCAAACATGTATGTATTCACAGATGTTTCGTGAACGGACCTATTGTGAAACGACTGCAACAATAAAGAAATCAGGATGGATTAACTTTCGATCCAAGTCCAAAGAATACGGGTAAGTTTTTACTCAAGCTTTCAACTATGCTCTGTCTGGTGGTGAAGAAATTCATGTTCGGGAGAAATTGTAAACAATGTAAAGAAAAGAAAACACCCCTGTTTGGATGGTTACAGCAAGAAAAAAAAAAGTGCGAATTGAGAAAATTTTAAACCTTTGAACGACTTTGATGAATTTTAATTCATAACGTATCACGGATAGATTAACGTCTAGAGTTTTATCTTTTAGCGCTTTATTAATATTGAAGTCTTGTCTCTTGAAGAGGAGCATAGAAAACTTTGAACTTCGTTTCTATCCCTGGTTTGCCTGCTTATTTGTGAGCCGTGTTCCTGTTCGCACACTTTCAACCCTTTCATGCTCGTTAGCCCAGTAAAGCATACTCTGCGTAGCACTACCTAGATACTTCCAGCTGAAGTCTGACATTCTAAGAAAACTACTACGTGCCTCTCTTCAATCCAAACAGGACACCATGTACGCGCAACTGAAGAAGTGCAAGTCGAAGGAATCTTATTGCGTTAAGTATTTGGAGGATTCCCTTTGGAGGAGAATAATGGGTGGATCAGTTTTGATTTGCGATTCTATTAGGTCGAATACGCTAAAGTAACCTTAAGCAGGAAGTTTCAAAATTTACTAGATCATTCGCAAAAACCAGCTTCAACCAAACAAGGCAAAAACGTTTACGAAAGCGCTAGCACTGGAAATGCGGTCGATAACGTGCCTGAAAAGTCAACGGTCACCGTGGTAAGAGGCATAACTCTCATCGATGACGCGCGCTCGCTGCTAGAATTGGGTCCAAGTTTCTTAGCAGCACAACCCATTTCTAAAGAAACCTTGCGTAGGATCGCGTGCAGCCTGCATAAGCTCCAAGATCGACGCCGCAGCAACGCTAGAATTGAGACACGAAATAAAAAGGAACAACGAGGAGTAGGAGCACTACCAACACCTCCATTTCCTCGATTATTCTTTATACAGCAAGACCTTAACGACGAAGCAGATTTAATATTTCGCATCTTTTCGAGCGAAACTCTCAAAGTCCTTAACCACTATCGCGTGAGAAAGTTTGGTTCGAACCTTACAGCTGCGCAAAAATCTGGTATGCGACAGGTTCGAGAACTAATAGAATCAAAGAGTATTAGACTATCAGTTAGTGATAAAGGTGGAGAGTGTATTCCTCGCCAATTAGATGATGATATAACGGAGAAACATCTTGAAGACGCATCTCTTTATCGCGCGTCGATTGAAAAGGAATTCAGAAGTCAAAATCGAAAACTGAACAACGAGGTGGGTCAAAATGGCAAGCGCAACAGGTTTAAAACCAGCAGACATTTCGTATCTTAAGATCGAAGTGCCGACAAATCACGTCTTATACTTACTATTCAACTCATAAGTTAATATCCGCTGATGATCTGGCGTCTACCGACCCCTCCGCCTTTAAATTTAGACCCATTATCAGTTGTGTAGATGGGGCTACGGATAGAATTGCTTGGTTTATAAATCTAATTCTCAACCAGTTGCTTAAGAACATATCAGCTCATCACATGAACACCCAAATGTTTCTAGATCGTCTGCGTAACGCACGTCCCAAAAGCGAGTACGTTATGGAGTCGTTCGACGTTACCGGCCCTTACACTAACGTGTCGAACGACTCCGCAATGCAAGCCATATTCGAGACTCCTTACACAACACGAAGAAGAAATAAACATGTATGGCTTCAAGATAGAGCAGTTGATGGCACTCTTGAAAGAATGCTTGAGCTACTCAATCTTCAGATGGTCCGGGAAATACTATGCGCAAATTAGAGGGGTTGGCAATGGGACAGCGACTGGCACCAATCCTTGCCGTTGCCTTTATGTCTAAAGTGGAAGCACCAGTAACCGATCTCAGGCCATTACTCTACTGTAAGTATACAGATGATTTTATTTTGTCATCTGCTCCACACAAGAGGAAATGGACAAATACTTTGAGTTATTGAACGAACAGTCACAGTACATAAAGTTCACCCGTGAGAAACCGAAAGAAAACTGGCTTCCATTTCTAAACGTTCGAATTAACCTGTCAGAATAATGGCTACATTACAAAGTGGTACCGAAAGCCAAGTAGTAAAAACATCTTGGTTCATTACCTCTCCTCTCACACCTCTCACACGAAAAGAGCCCTTATAAGAAACATGTTTCGAAAGAGCAACCAACGTGTGCACGGGAAGAGAGCAGGAGAGGAGTCCCGGAACTTGGCACGGCAGATAGCCATTTCTAATGGCTACGAAACTACAGCTCAGGATAGGTGCAGTGGAAATTCTAGGCCTCTAAACGACAACTCTAGCGATAAAAAGGTCCCGCTTATCCTAGCCTTCATCTCAAATGATGTAAGTGCAGCTATAAAACGCTGCTTAAGAAGGACGCAAATTTACATAATTTGCCCTAATGAGTAGAGACGGTGATTGCATGAGCTCGGGTGCAGTTTATCTGATCTGTAAGGCGTGCGGAGACGAATACATTGCCGAGACGGGTAGACCACTCTGTGTCCGCATAAAAGAACACCTAGTTGGTAAACATAAACCAAATACCCTACTAGGCACGCATAGGACCAAGAGACATAACGCGGAGGACTTTGAAGTACGTGTCACCATCGTCGCACGGGAATCTCGAACACAAGCGCGCAAAAACTCTCGAGGCGTTCTGGATTAATACCAGAACTCCGAAAATGAACCACAGGTAAGAATGCCTCATTATCACGCGTGATATTGGGAGTATATAAGCCTGTTATTCTGATGGGAGGGGCACGTTACGCTTCCATGTGAATTCTGTGCGGTTGGTCTCCACGTGATATATTTAGTGGAAGACTCATAGAAAGCGGTGAGTGTGCAAAGCTGTGTTCAATGTGATTGAAATCTTGGTTTAGCCTTTTCTCTGTTTGGTTATGGAGGTGTTTGGCCGAATAAATTGCTGTCAACTTGACCTTTACAGGCTCTGAGGAAGGCGAAATCCGCCAAAACAGCTTATTCGTGAATAAAGAATAAAAAAAACACCTCCCATTTAGTCAACAAGAATACGAAGAATTACTTGATCATTGCGAAAACGGCTACATCACAAAATGGTATCGAAAGCCAAGCAGTAAGAATATATTGGTTCATTACCTCTCTTCTCATTCTTCATGCAAAAAAGGGCGCTTATAAAAAATATGTTTCGAACTGCCACCAGCGTGAGCACAGGTAGAGAGCAAAAAGAAGAATCCTCGAAACTGGCGCGTCAAATAGCCATTTCAAATGGTTACGAAACCCTAGCTTCTTGGCACAGGCATAAAGGAAAACCCACGCCGCAGAACGATAATTCTAGCGAAAACATGGCTCCGTTCCTCTTGCCCTTTATTTCAAACGAAATAAGTGCAGCTATAAAACGTTGCTTAATAAGGGCCGGTCTAGAGAATTCCGTAAGAGTGATAGAAATACCACCGGACAATCTAAGACACCAGCTAGTTCGCAACCGCCTATATGACCGTCTATGTATAACGAAAAAACTGCATAATTTGCCCTAACGGTAGATACGGTGATTGCATGAGTTCGAGTACGGTGTACCTAATCACTTGCAAAGGGTGTGGGGACGAATACGTTGGCGAAACGGGTAGAATGCTCTGCGTCCGCATGAAAGAACACCTAGTCGGTAAATCTCAATTAAAACAAAACACACCACTAGACGTGCAAAGGAAGCAGGAACACAACGGAGAAGATTTTGAAGTAGGTGTCACTGTCCTCACGCAGGAATCGAAAACATCAGCGCGTAAAACTCTTGAAGCGTTTTGGATCAATTCCAAAAATTCAAAAATGAACCGCAAGGAGTGTCTTGTCATTACGAGTGACCTCGCGCCATACCTCAGGCTGATCCAATGACCTGACACGGGCACAGTGCTCGCCCATATATTACTCTTTTGCGACTGCTATCCACCAATTAACTGAAATACTTACAACAAGTAAACGGTAGTTGTTTAAACGACGCTGTTTCTTTTGCGAATGCAAATTTATTCGTTAAGTTTTATCTGCTGGGGTTATGAAAGTTCTGGCTGAGTAGATCGCATTTCAATTTGACCTTCCCAGGCTCTGAAGAAGGCGAAACCGCCGAGACGTCAGCTATTGTATCCTAATAAATTCTATAATAACAACCTCGTGTCTGCTTATTAAAAGAAAAAACATCGAGTTATCAATCAATGCCGAGGTTAAAATAAAGTCGGTCTTGGGAACTCTTTAGAGGACCTGTGTGTGAGCATATAAGTCCAGTGCATCGGTGCGCCACCGCGAGTTATTGTATGGGCCAAATATGTTCATTTCCAACGACGTGAGATGAATTTGAAAGCATGGCGAATTCTTCAGGGATTGATCAACGCTTAGAACTTTAACGAAGCTGAGATATTTGCAAAACTCTGGACCGCAGGTGCCTATGGTGGGGAACGAACGCGCTATTGTCCTTTCTAGGGAGTAACGCGTTTACCACCACACCATGCAGGTCCTTCGTTTCGCCTGTCTCTCAGCTAGTTTTATCGATCTTTTGCCATCAGCAATCACCCGTCAACGAGATTGATCTGGGGAGCCCAAATCGGCATTGAACCCAGTTAAGCTGAGGCTATAGTTAAAATCACAATTTTAACCTTTTTTGCTTACTGCCTACTATTTTTGATGGCGGGGTATATTGCGAAATATAACTGAACGCGTTACTCCCCGGAAAGGACAAAAGCGCGCTTCGTTCCCCATCATAGGCACCTGCGGTCCAGAGTTTTGCAAATATCTCAGCTTCGTTGAACTTATACTTCGCAATATACCCTACCATCAAAAATAGTAGGCAGTAAGCAAAAAAAGGCCAAGAACTTTATCCTTCATTCTTTTAGAATGCTTTTCCAACATAATGTTTGCAAGATTAGTGGAATAATTTAGGATTAAGAGTTGAGACGACGGGATTTCCAAAGGCACATTGAAAGCATATCCATGAATTACGATGTCAACATTCAACATGTGTCGGAACCTCTAAGTATAACCACAGGACAGACATCACGGTACCTTCCTCATCAGCTCCTATCTTATCAATACAGAAAAAGAACCGCCACGGGATCCATGGAAACGGAGGGACTCGCCCTAGTAAATTTTTCATTGTAGATCGTCATGCGTAGAAAAAGAAACTCTACTTAAATTACGCTACTTAATATGTCGATAATTTCCTTTCCATTGAGGTGCTTAAATCAGCAGAAAGGAAGTCATCAACTTCATAAAAGAAGTTTGCCGGGAAAAAGTTTCTTTGTCAAAAGAGAATGCTGAAAGGAAAATATATTACATGATTTCACGGATGTGTTAGTAAAATTACAAGCCAAATATGAAATTGATAATAGGATATCAAAAGTGTGATTGCTACAGGCGTTCTGCGGAAAACTGCAGAATAAATCACAAAGAATGCTTTGTACCACGACCTTTTACATGGATCGTGATATTTTCCTCACCCACCTAATATAAATGTCAAAATTAGTTTGCTATTAATAAAAAAAATATGTAGGCAAATGACCGCCGTGATATAGTCCGAGGAAAACATGTTGGAACAAAGACAATCCTTTCACTACATCTGAACTGCAGTCAGTTCTCAACCTCCTCCCCAACAAAACAAAATTCAAATAACAACTGTTCCACCATGTAAGTAAATAAACTGTAGTCAACGTCATGTGAAATTATTTCTAGGACAACTGGTTACTAACATCATCAAGGTATGACGAAAAAAAGGCTGTCCATCCGTTGAAAATATTCACGAAAACATGCTTGGAAAAAAATTTTTATGTACTACTGATGTATCGATTGCATATCTGATTTGCCTTTCCTTCTGTAAAGTTATTCCAAAAGAAAACTTACGCTTAAAGTTGTATTTGGCCACAAAGGATTTCACCATATCTAAAACTTCTGCGGTATTGAACAATTCGGAAATTCCGTCGCAGGTGAGCAATAAGAGATAATGCGAAGTGTCTCTCTCAATCACCAAGGTATCCGCTCTAGAACTAATCATAGGCCGCCCACCAATATCACCTAAAATTGGTTTCTCATTATCTTTTTTACTTAAGAAATAACAGTTAATCTCTTATGTGACAATGCAGGAACCAAACATATTGAAGTCCATGAACAGCACATTGTCTTACCAAGAGCTCTTGTTAGGTTCAAAACTCCATTAACACGAAGCTCTCCCTGAATGTAAAGTAATTGTCCACCATCCTGCTCAACACGGCGTGCTTCTTCCTAAATTACTTTATAGAGTAACAAGTCAAAGTATTTGCAAAATCAATTCCCAATCTCTATGGTGGAAAAAGATGGAATTAATAACAAAGAGATTCTGTATAAACTTCCTTCGAACTAAAACGCTGATCAACAAACCCTATCATTCCCACTCGCAAAACTATTAACAATCCTTCCCACAGATGTTCGAGCTGCAATTCGAAGCTCGAGACCTGGCAGAGCTCTTGGAAAACAATATTTGAGCCGATCTCCTAAGTTGTTAGTAACTGTCACCTAGGTTCTTCTTGAGAAAATCATGAGGTTACATCTTTAGATGAAAAATACCCAATCAGTAAACGTCCTCGCAGATCGCCCTTTTGCGAGAACGGTTGGGATGATCTAAGTATATCATTCGATCACGTCTGACAATGTTAAATAAGGTTTTTCAAAGATTATCTCAATGTGTACACGGAAAAAAATTGGGGGTTCAATTTGTGTAATACTTTGGACATTGTAAGGATTCACCCATAGCTGTGTGGAACACATACAAACTCTCGAGAGTGTCCTAAATCGTCCTAAGCTTTTTTACTAAGAGGAAGCATTTAACAATGTAGAAAACAATACCATAGCGCTTGCCTTATTGAAAAATCTATAGATGCATCCAACATAAAACACTGACAGCAACAGTCATTATACAGCGACAACTGCTTTCATCGTCCCCCCTTCAATTCCAATTTGTAAAGGAAACACAGAGAAAGACAGGTCGAAACAATACAGTCAAACCTATTCACAGTTGGGCTACAATAGGGTACGCCATTACTCGACTGGAACAACGAAAGGATATGCGCTGACGGAAGATTCTTTCCTAATCTTCGTTTTTACTCCACAAGACACTGCTCTCCCAGCTCAGCTAGAGAAAAGGTTACTAAACTCAAAAGACAAAAGAAAAAATTGGAGTACGAATCAATCAGAAAAGAACCGTGGAAGACACCTAGTGTAGAAAATAACACGCCATTCCGGACGAATTGGTTGGGACTACATTCTACGCATATCTGAGATGTCCAACGAATACGAATAACGACTTAACAGAAAAACTCGGTGAAAGACAATGAGCAATACGGACTACGCCTGGGCCTCTGAAAAAAGGGCCTCTAGTCGGTTTAGTGATCCCTATCTACTTGCTCACTTAATTGACGCAGTTCTTCCATTCCTCTGTTGCATAACCTAAATGTAGACTGATACATCAGCCACGTCGCAAGAGTTGTGCACACTACTCAAAGCACTAAAGTGACGTCTTCTGAAGACAAACTCGCACACATAGTCCAGATATTAGAAGGACAACCCATTTTCGAAACTCAGCAAACAACTTGTCGAGAAATACACATCAAAGGGCCGGTAATATAAAGGAAGAAGAATAGAAAAAAAGGGAACAATAAAGTGGATTCCGAGCGACGATGTGTTCGTTACAAGCGTAAAATAGATATATCCACAAAAGGTGTCAACTTTCAGATTCTCAAGTCACAGCCGACGCCACGTGAAGATAAGAGCACTCCTGGAGTTCTGAGAACTGCACGATACCATAATGCGGATGGTTACATATGTACCTAGATGAGCAAACTATTAACATTACGTACCTCATTCGATGGCACATGAGCCCTGGTAACTTTCCGAAGCTTGTCAGGAGATGTAAGCACATACGCTGCGGAATCTCCTATCCACGCAATTACAATACTTTTCTCATCTATTGCAGCAGCAACAGCAGTGGTCCCACTTCGCCATCGCTCGTTTTCGCACCGTGCGGACAAACGAATGTCTGAAACATCCTGAATGTGGACAATTTAGTGCAACAAAAACTCTTTTAACAAGGCATGCTGACTCCTTTTTTCGATCTGCCGAACATTACAATAACACTTCTAGTTAGGCAGAGATAAGAAGAACTCTACTATATACATCATGATACCAGGAATAAAATAAAGAACGACATTTCCAAATGATGGGCTATAGTGATTTCCAAGGGCGGGTGTGAGGCAATGGTCTGAAACTCCCTGCAACACATGGGATCGATCCCCCTCGTCCCTGGCCCACCAAGCTTTCCATCCCTCCGGGGGTCGGCAAATTGGTACCAGACTTGTCTGAGAGGATCGCGATACTGGCTTAATATACCGGTCACCGCGAGTCACTGTAAAGGCCATAAATGCATTCATTTACCTCCAGACGATGTTCAGTGAAGTCGAATGCACAACGCATCCCTCAAGGATTGATCAACTCCGACAGCATCATCCATAACCTAATTTTCATCCCAATCTTCTGCGTCGTATGAAACCAACACTGACACATGTGATGGGCAGTTTGTGCAGTTTTTCCCTAGCACTCTTCGGAACTAATTCGCTCAAAAAGGCATATCCATACATCAGAAAAATGTATTATGAGTTCTCACCACAACATACACAACCGCCGTTTAATACCCATACACAACACTATCCAGAAAGGGAACAGAAAAGGTGTCCAAGAAATTCTAATCTTACGTGATCGACAATCACGTCTAGCAATTCTCACACTTTTTAGCGATTACCTCAAACGTTATAATTTTTAACGTTTGATACAGCTCAACACTGAACAATAACATCAGCGATTAGTCATTCAGCGTTCGGCGCCGACAGCATTGTAATATCCGAGAAATCACATCAGTTCTCACGAGCTTTGCATCAAAATACAACGAAACTAGTCGATAGGACATCAGAACGACTGTACTGATGAACATAATAGAACAATGATAGAAGTTTACAGGTAAAACGTTGGATGCCAACTAAGCTCAATACGAGTACAATCAACGTTTCCGAACGAACCATGGGAGTGAAAATACTACGAAACGCAATATTAAGAAAGAATGAAGTAAAATCCAAACAATGAAGTCGATCTAAAATTGAAGACGTCAAAATAGAGTATTTCCATGTGTTGGATGCACACCAAAGCGAACACCCACATATTCCATTGTACCCATAAGAAAAAGAAAAACATATGGGTGATAATATCAAGCCATGCCAAACAAATGCATCAATTATATAACTGGTACAAGAATAGAGTAGCCATAATTATTTCTACGATTCCGCAAAACTAGAAAAATCCCTAACACATGCCGAAACCACTAGGATGACCAGAAAAGAATGCCAGACAACTACATGCTTGCTTTCTCCACATATTCCCTTATGGTGGCGCAACGGTGGTGATGCTGACCATCACGAGCACGCTGCTCGCTCGGCCTCACTCAGGGCTCTGCAAGCTTGTCATCCCTCCGGAGCGAGAAACTGGTACCAGTATTGCCTGGGAAAAGTTCACTGCCTAAGATCCAAGTGGGGACGCTCTAACCCAATTATAACAGGGATCCAGGGAAAATCGTTTCGAGCGGCACCCAATTACATCCACGATAAAAGGAAATTCCTCGAGCAGCAGCCGAGTCCACATGCGAAAAGTTGAAAGAACATCGTGGACAATTGTTGCGAAAAGAAAAACAAATCGAACACAAAAAAGTGCTAGGATCCGCACAGGAGACGTGAAAGACATGTGTAAAAAAAAGTATATAGCTCATTCTGAAACAATCTACAATGCAACCAACCGAGTCGCTCGAATGCATGACTTAATGCTTTCTCTAAAGACAATGGATCGGCATTCAACGCTCGAACGAATTCCGCCGGTAGATGAGCACAGCAGTAAGCAGAACATTCAGCACCTCCATGACCATCGAACACAGCCATTAGACCAACATCGGACTGGAAATAGTAAGCTATGCCTAACGATATATGTCGCAACTAGGTTGAAAGCAAGCACTGACAACTTCATGTAAAATATTTTCTAATGAAACTAAATGAACGAAACTGTATGAAACATGAACAAATAACTTACCCTAGACACCTCAGGAAAAACAAGGCTGAGTGTTGGCATAGCGAGCATTCGATCTTCCTGCTTTTGACGACGACCTTTCTCCGATTCACACGATATCGGAAATTGTTCCCATTCTGCAGGACGAACTGAACATCAACAAAATGCACTTAAAATAGTATTTCGAAGTGATAAAACAACGTGATGGGCTAGACAAAGCTCACCTCGCAGGTTTTCCTCACCATTGAGGATTCTTTTCGCAAACGCATGCATACTAGTAATAATCTGTCGACACCATGTACCACCATCTGATTGATGGTATTCACCTTGAACGCATAGCTATTGAAGAAAACATAATGGAAGATTTGGATCCTCAGATACAATCATAGATACAATCATACAATCACAAACTCTCTGTTTAAATTGAGGTGTTAAACAAAACAAACTACCTTCCACGTAGTCCTGTCTGTATGCTGTCAGCTGGTCAGCATGTTCCTGTACAAATGCGTCAGCAAACGTATAAGCCAGCCACATAGGAGACAATCTAGAAACGGAAACTTCGGTTCCAGCAAAGTCGACAACATGGGGGGGAATTACAGAACAGATATTCAGTGGACTGAAAATATCCATGTGCCTAGATGTATAGGAAAAAAAAAGGATAAAGCTCTCGACGTTGATCGATTCCTGAGGAATGCGCCATGTATTCGACATATTAAGCATCGCTGGAGCTTATCGAATGCATATCTGGCCTTCATAATGAGTTGCGGTGGTCTACCTGGAGCCACTGCTGCAATCCTTCCAGAAAAGCCTAGTACCAATTTGAAGACCCTGAAGTGATGGAGAGCTTGGCAAGCCTTGAGAGCGGAGATCCATCTCATGTGTATTGCAGGGCGCCTCCGACCACTGCGCTACACGCGCCTTTATACCCAGATTACATGGCAAAAAAAACCTCAAGTTAAATAAAAATGACCTTAAAAGGACAAACCTATTCAGCATACTCTCGACAACGACATTAAAGGCATCAAAATATGCGTCATGTTTAATAACACGTATGAACGGTGCCCGATATCTCAGAACTGCTCCATCGGCAACTGTAAACTGTTTAGTGGGATGTTGCAGAGCTTTACCAGCTAGAGTAACAAAAAGCTTAGAACCGCAGCTCAAGAGTGAAGTGGAAATCATGTCAAGTAAGAAAAAAGGTCTTTTTAAAAGGACCTTCGAACTAGAACTTATAGACGAAAGGAGTGATACCTGCTTCATCATCGCCAGCGAAACCTTCCGTTAAATGCTGAAAGACAGACTTTCCCGTCTCGTCTTTCCACTGTTTTACATCGATGAAAGTCCTGTTCTTTTCATCTAATCCATTAATAACATCTTCAGAAGCCATATCTGAAGCACGGCATACATCACTTCACAAGGAGGACGTCAACTTCTGGGAAGGACAGCGACAAATCACAAACAGAGCCAAACATCTCGTAAACTTCCGCACCATTTAGAACAGAAGAAATGAAAACCGTTGCCACCCATCGCGACCAGGAGAAACAGGCGCCGAGTATACAAGTGACAACTGATTCTGCCTGCGATTTACACTGGCGTGAAGGATTACGAAATGAGGTTATGCATACTTGTTAACGACTGTAACTTGCATTCATTTAAGTAAATATATTTTCCTATGTGGTGTTTTACGTCCATATCGCTTTGTCCAAGATATCAGTACTTATCTCCCACAAAACCCTGCAGGACGCAAAGTTCAGTATTGTTTCCAGTACTAGTCCTGTAAGAACGCCGTTCAAGAAGTCTTCCAAGCAGTTTCAAATCGACCTATATGCTTTTGGACAGCATCAGTTGTAGATGAATGGCTGCGTAAGAGAAGGCCAAAACTTGCACTGAAGTATTCATTGTATTTTCTAAGGCACAATATAACAGTTAGTTGCCTTTTTCTGATGTACAGCGTAGCCATCACCCTGGGTAAGTCATTGAAGGGCTATATTTAGTCCTATTCCTAACTTACTTCCATCTTTCGTGGTAGAGTTGGACGGAAACACATTTCGCTTGACCGATTACTGGTTCGGAAACCGTTTTTCCTACAATATGCTTGTGGCGTAAACAGTTTGCTAGCATGAGTTCAGAAGATTTAATTCTGCTTTCAAGTTTCTGCCAGCTGCTGTGCTTAGTTTATAATATTTCTTGTTTGTTACGAAACGAAGTCGCAAATGTCAGCGCAAACTAGTTTATAGTAACGTGTTAACTAGGGCGCGTATGGCGCAGTGGTAGGAGGCGCCATCAATGCACATGGGATCGATTCCCGTGCTGCTGGCCTACCAAGCCCTCCGTCGCTTTGGGGCCGGCAAATTGGTACCAGACTTGTCTGGGAGGATATTACCACTGGCTTGATACATCGGTAGGCCACCACGAGTCATTGTAAAGGCTAGATATGCATTCATTCACCTCCAAACGATGCTTAATGAAGTCGAGTGCATCGCGGATCCCTAAAGGATTGATCGACTTTGCCGAGCTCTATTGTTTTAGGTTTATATAGAAAAACAGAAGTCCACAAGCAGCATATTGCTTCTCATCAAAGGTCTAGTTCTCATAAGGCCCTATTATATCTGAACACTCATCATGGACATCATGATCGGTCACCATCGTCATCATCATCATCACGAGATCCAGTTTCTTACACTCTCATGATGAGTTCATCATTCGCTAACATGACTCGACACTATTAGTGACTGAGCCGTAACATTCATGCAAAACGATAAAGGAAGAGGTTCATTACAACATAAAGAAAGCAACTGCATCATCCACATCAACATCGAAGCGGATGAGACGCAGATAGAACAAATAAGCAGAGGAGAGCTATGGAAAAGTGAAACAACAATGAAAATCGCACAAGAAAGCGAATTCCTCACAAAGAAGCGGATACATGGATACACACGTAAAGCAATGAATGAAGACCTTCTCTCTAAGTGTTTAAGCTGCCAACTCCACAAATTCTATAGCTCACATGGTTTCTGGTTCGATTCAGCAGGCATATGCGGGAGATCGCTACAAGATTTGTCTGGGAGGATAGGAACACTGACTTGATATGTATTCTTTCTTTGTTGAGCTTACACGAGGTTGGTAAATACGTTTCTTTTCGGTTAACGTTTCGACGTCTTCGTCTTCATCAGAGCCGATGGTCCGAGTCAATGGTCCAGGCTTGTTATTCATCTCGATGTGGCGGCTTTGCCTTCGTGTCGAGTCAGGTCTTCTTCAGCAGGCAATCTCCTCGAATGATGCATGCTGACTTAGTGATGGCCTTTTATGCAGGATGCTGATGGTGGATGTAATGATAATGTTCGGTGATAACAACTTGTTTTTCTTCCGGAAAATCCATTCTGTCGAAGTCGGTGTTATTATCAACTAGTACATCTTCAGAGCTGTATCGCCGAAAAGGCAAATACTTGACGCTAACCTCGTGTAAGCTCATCAAACAAAGAATATATATTGATTAGTCACACCGTGATTAAAGGAAAGTCGATTTCGAAGTATTACTGACTTGATACATCGAAAAGCCACTCAAAGTTATTTTGTAAAGACCAAATATTTCTTCAAGCACTTCTACTTAATTAATACTTAATGACAGCAATTACATATATGTCCACTCTGCACATACTCTAACCACTCTTTTATTTTCGCTTTATAGTTCGATTTTCTGCCCGTTTCTGCTCATCTCTGTTTCTTTTCTGATTGTTTTATGTATTTTCTATATCCTTGTGTTTATTATTTCCTCCCAACGGTTTCCCCGCCTCATCGTGGTTGGGAGGTGTTCCTGGGTGTCGGACTGGATGTACAGCGGGAGATTCATCCGCTGGTAAGGTCTCCCGAGCTGAGAAGGATCCGGCGTTTCCACCAGGAAGTGCCTATGGTAGTGAAGACCTGGCACAAACTTTGGCCAAGCTGACCTCGGGATTACAGGGAACCAAAATGGCATAACCAGCAAATCTCCGAAAAATGGTGATTATGCTGAGGCTCGCACAAGCATTGAAGACGGGCCGTTCAAGTGTCACGTAAATAAGTATGCAATTGAGACGACATGTTTTCACTGATATGAAAGTTCGCGCCCCGTTCCGTGCCGGCTTTTTCAACTCCACGATTCTTCCTGCCTTAATCCATGCGTCAGAAACGTCGCTACGTAAGCAGAATAGAAGATCACTCTCAGCGTTATTGAACGCGCAGTCGAAAGGACGATGCTTGGGGTATGCCAGTGTCACACAAGCGAGTGAAGGGATCCGAAGCTACGTCGTTCTATACGGCAAACACTCGAGGATAAGGTGGGCCGTCCACGTAGTGCGCATGAACGACAACCGATCGACAAGTGCCGTTCGTGACTAAATTCTTCGGACGAGAAGACGGCATGGATACTACTACCCATGTTCAGTGTAATCGGTTCCAAAGTTTTTCCTTTACCGCGCTATGTATTCGACAGCTAATTGAAAAGGCTTCGAAATAGAAGAGTGGAGCAAGAACGGCGTTCTCTTCACTTGATAAAATAACTTACGAAAAACGCCTTATCCACTTAGCGACGAAACATCCTAAGATACGACACTTGGAAGAGCACACTATGTGCAAAGAAATCGAAAGGCCTTTTTGCGTATTATTTGGTAACAAATAAATAGTTGCCAACAAATTTAAAATTAGGATCTGGGAAGTGCGGGACATCAGCAAAGTAGTTGGTCACCAATGTGATTTGTCGCGTTGCACGTTTGTAAACACTTCTCACTCCTCGTCCTCATAATTTGTCACTGTCCTTTGTGAAAACAGTGCTAAAAAGCACTTATTTTACCATTTAAAACCTTCGCAATCTATTAAACTACTGTTCCACGTGGATCGACGGTTTGGTTGGGCTCAGCCTGAGCGAGGTTGAAATAAAGAGCATACTATTTGTATGGGAAGAAACCTTATACTTTTCTATCAAAACTAGGTGTTCCTTGGGTTAAGTAAGCACTGCATCGTCCACTGGTCCAGTTCATCTGTGAAATGGACAGGTAGTACTGACGCATAGCTCAGCTAATAGTGAACCAGTACCAGAATCCACCACCGTCCTGCTATCAAAATAGTTGTATGGTGGGAAATTTCCCTCTGATCCACAAAGGCGCGACAGCCTGTGGTGATGACGACCTGGACAGACTTTGATCTGACTGACCTCGGGACTCCAGGGAACCACAATGGGTAAACCAGCAACGACAAAGTATTATGCTGAGCGCAGCAATAAACAGTGAAGACGGGCCATCCAAGTTCCCAGTAGTATTGAGATATTCGCTTGTTTGCCGTAGTGACCCATTCTGGAAGGATTTAAGGAACTTGCTTCATTACCTCGTAACCACAGAAGTGGTTTGTTTGCTGCAGAAAGTTGGCTTTAAGCACAAGAAGTGTTCTATCCTCACTGACATATCGAAAAAATTCCTTATCGAACGTAGTGTTCGCTCTAGTCACGAGGTACCTACTATAGCGTTCCCAGATGACCATCACAGACAGTAGCCGACTCCTTGGAATAGGTTCCCTTTCGGAAAACTACTGGACTGATTTAAAGCATTAGCCACTGCATGCATTATCTAATCCACCAGAACTTGATAGAAGGCTGAGTGAAGGTTTACTATAATCAGAGGAGTATAAAAACATTTATTTCATAAACTAAAACAAAGACATCGTCGCTTCTTGCATGCAACCAACACTATGACAATGAGCAGTCCAAAAACAAAAGTAGCTGTAGTACTGGTATGGAGGAGTCGTCGTCTTCGGTGCCTACAGAAAAGATTAGGTGACTACGTGGTGACATATACTAGTTTCCTTGACAGCAACATGTTACATTGTCCTCCCGCGTCTCCACTTTCCTCATAACATTCTAGAGCACTAGTTGATAGATATTCTGGAACGTCTTATATGATAAAGTATTCTGCTTTATAACAAAATGGCAGGTCTTTAAAAGAAGCATAGAAACATTACCATCTAGAACGTGAGACAATGGCAATTCTGATCGGAATTCCTTGATTGGTATCTTTTTGACGCACTCGCAATACAGGTTCCACGCATTGTTCCATGCATATATGCGTAAGCAAGCTGACGACCAATCGTTTGTACCTAAACTAAGGATGAAGGAAGCTGCGTATAAACTATGAAAAAACGGAAACATGCGTAACAGTTCATCGTTCTCCTCAGAAATACTCACTAGGAATAATCGCTGATATCCACAAAATGCTTTTCCTGGTTGTAGCATTCCACCACACTGACCTTTGAGGATCTCTCAGTATGATGATCGCTGTCTTATCCCTATACTTCAACATTATTGCTCCGTTGTGATCCTGGAGTGCCAACCATCCTTCATTTTGGAGGTTCTGATCTATCATCTTTCTTTAGGAAGACTTTTCCTGTTGCTCCTACATGTTTCAATGAGGTAAATCTTGCCTTGGAGCAGTATTTTGGCTAAAGAGACTCGTAATCAATTATCGCTAGACACATGCCTTCCACTATCCTGTAAGTCCTCCATCCATTTCGTCACAACTGAATTTGCTAAGAATTTCCGATTCTCGATGATAGATTTTTGCCAGCATTTAAGAACAATCGACCCACGTACTCGCCAGCCCGCCAGCCTTGAACCTGCCTCTCACTAGATAAATACTGGCGGACAGAATATCACTTTTCCTCGCACAACTACATTCGTCAATGCACACTGCCTTCTCAAGCCTTTATATACTGCAGCTGTTCCCATTGAACACCTCTGTAAGTGTACTTATCTTGTGCAACTTGTCTGGTTCTTCTCTTCATGCGTTGATTGCATGTTAACTATTGTCCTCTGAGTGGATATGCGACAGCAGTCTCGAAACGTTTCCTTGACATCTGCTTAGCCGCTACAAGATTGCCTCCAAAGAGTGGACTTGCATTCCACTTATCTCTCAATGGGGGAAACTTGACGATCGCCATCCGGAAACACAAACGGCGCAACTTTTTCACCTCTTTTATATTGAAGGGTTCCCACGAGGCACTTTTCTGCTCTCCGTATCTGTTTGTTTCAGGAACAAGCAATTCCAATATGACCGTGAGGAAGATCATGAAAAAATCGACAGGAGGGAAGCAGTTTCGCAAAGTCTTTATCAGTCGCACAGTCTGTGTCATCGAATATCCAAATATTAACGGAAGTAAAATAAAGAAAATATGCCTACTTAAAACTAGAAACCAGCTACGACCTATAGTTCCTTATGAAACAAACAAGGGAGTGAATTCAATTTAATTTAGATACTAAGTGGCTTACCTATGTAGTTATATCCGACAGCTCTCGATGCTTGAGTGTGGTGGTTTGCCGTAGAGGAACAATGCTTGGTGGTTGCGACGTCTTTGTTTGACTGGATTTGATATTGGCACTATAGGACAATTTAAAGATGGAAATGTTGAAGGCTTCATAATTTAAGAACTGAAATTTTTAAAAAGATAATAATGAAGCTTATGAGGTACAAACAAGAAAGCGGAATAGAAACCATTTACCTTTTTTGGTTTGATGGATGACAGGATCTGGAGCATGTCAAATGCTAGCGGAGGGCTCACTAGTAATAGGAAAAACCTAGAACATTTTGAGAGATGTACGTAAAAACAGGCAACGAATGGTGGCGGCAACAATACAAACAAAAAAAAATTGAACAAACTCTAACTACCATAACATACAACGCATAGTAAACGTGCATGTCAACTAGAAACTAGAACAATATAATACGTAGTAAGAGGTGGAACAGAGCAACCAATTTCTTCAAGTGTGCTAAGTCCTTTGGATTTGACCTGAAAAGTACGACGAAGAAGAACCCTGACGGAAAAACTGTTGGGAACTGTAGAAGAAAAGAACGTCATATAACCATGATGATGCCGAGATATTTGCAAAAATAGAAAACTAGTTGAAATACAGGCAAAATGAAGACCCCTATGGTGTGGCGGTGAACGCGTTGAACCCGGAAAGGATAATGGCGCGCTCGCTCCCCACCGCAGACACCTACGGTCCGGAGTTTTGCAAATATCTCAGCATCATTGTGGCTATATCACACATAATACATAAAAAGTCCACAACATCATATATCCATCATCCCGTACACAAAGGGCGCGTGTGCCGCAGCGGTCGGAGGCGCCCTGCAGTACACGTGTGATCGAGCCCCCGTCCCTGGCCCACCAAGCCTTCCATCCCTCCGGGGTCGGCAAGTTGGTACCAGACCTGTCTCGGAGGACATCAGCACTGGCTGGATACATTGGTAGGCCATCGCGAGTCATTGTAAAGGCCAGATATGCATTCAGTCACCTCCAAGCGGACTTAATGAAGTTGTCGAATGCATGATGCATCCCTGAGGGATTAATCAACGACGACAGCTTAATCCTTTTTTATTTTATCCCCGTACACAATACACGGGTGGTCTAGCAGTACGGCTTCTGAAGCAGGCGAAGTCGCCGACGAAACTTCAGCCATCGAACAACAACAACAACAACAACAACAATAAGAACACGTATACCAACCTCGCGTCAACTGAACAAGGGCAGTCGGTGAGGACCTATAAATGGAACATCGTATATTATGTCAGGGACAGAAAGACCACATAGTCCATTATGTGAGGCATACAACGTTAAATTTTCAATCACTAACTCATTGCTGCTTCATTCGCTATCAATAAAATGGATCGATGATGGCGAATCGGATGTGGAAATGTCGTAGCAACAAAGAAACTGCGAAATGACCTCAGCTTTACTAACACGGGAAAGTAGCATACACATTAAAGAATTACAGCAAACTTACTTCAGCGAAAAAACTTTTCAGTTTTAAGAATCCAAAATCGCTTAGTTAGTAAGGAACAATGGTGCAGCAGTAGGAAGTTAGTATGGCGGAGAGTATGGGCGCGGACGAGTTTCCCGCTTCTGTGCAGGAGACGAGAAATTACGTATATTCGTTTCAGGAGAACACGTTGAACGACGGCGTAGTCGGTTAGGTGACGTTAATTCTGCAAGTTTTCTAAGCTTCTTTGTAGGTTTTGTTAAGTAACGATGTCTTATTTCATGCGGCTCCTGATTTCCTATGGATATACTTCAGACATCTTTGGATATAGGTGCTTTCTGTAGCTACTTTCTAATCGGTAGTTTCACTGGGACGATAACTACAGTTGGCACTTGTTATTTTTTTCTATCTCCATATCACACCTTCCTATTCTTTTTTAATGTTTCCATATCTCACTTTTGTCGCTCTAGGTCAATTATATTCATTTTTTGAGTGTTTGAATATTTAGTGACTGTTTAAAGGTTGCGAATAGCGCAGTAGTCGGAGGCACTCTGCAACACATATGGGATCGATCCCCGCGTCCTAAGCCGACCAAGCCTTCCACCCCTTCGGGGTCAGCAAATTGGTACCAGCCTTGTCTAGGAGGAAGCAGCACCGTCTCGGTATATCGGTAGACCACCGCAAGTCATTGTAAAGGCCATATAGTATTCAATCACCGCCAACGATGCTTAATGAAGTTGAATTGCAGGCATATCTCTCAGGGATTGATCAACTCCGAGAGCTTTATCCTTACTTTTTATTAGTGTCACTTTTCCGCAGTTGCAGTATGAACTATTAATTATTACAGATTTCTGCTCTCACTATGTATTTGCTCCATGCTATCTTTGTATTTCTGTCTTAGTTGTGCTCGTTTTGCTTCGAGGGTTGGCGTAAGATGTCCGTTTCTGGTGCTGAACGGGTCCGCTTCAAGACGTAGTCTTCTCAGTTGAAAATTTTTACCTTTTCCTTCAACCGAAATCTGAAATGAAATCCTGAAATGGTATAAGAATGTGCTGTTCACTAGCGCTCAGCTTATTTTCTGCTCCAATTTGATGTTCCATGAGGGCACATACTCCTAGGCCTCAGTCTGTCGTACTAATGTGTGCATTTGTTTCGATGCAGAAAATGCTCTGCATTTTCACTACTAAGATAGAATCAGATGTTTTGCTTCGACGTGAATAATGTGGCCTTTACTAGACGCAGTACTTCCGCTAACAGGACAAGTAAATTTGTACCTACAAAGGTACTTCCAATGACATGAAGTGTACTACACTTCGGGCACCTACTTTGCGTTGTGTACAGAATAGTCTCTGCTTTGCTTCGATTATTATCAATACTGCATTGACATTGTCGCATTGGATTGCATTACTATTGTAGTGCCTTACCGTCTTATCCTCATAAATTTCCTTGAGGACCGTCTTTGAATCCCATATTTGGCATCTAATTGTCCAGAATATTTCGATAGCAATGAGCCATTTGAAAGATTTAGTTACCATCTGAAGAAGAAGTAACAAGAACTACTTGTGCTTTACTTCTAGGATAGGAGGTTGGACATAGATGGTTCCCACATTTTTCTGTGCTACCTACTCGCCCTGGGTTTAACGTTACGGTTTTTTCTCATCATAACGGTTTGGAATGAATACGGAAAACGAGTAGAGGAAAATAAAGAAGGGATCGTTTAAGGGAATTAGGTGTAGCTTTACAACTATTATTCCTTCTGAGTATTGCTGAATCCATGACTCCGTACGTCACCGGCCAACACTATAACGGCTACTACTCAACGCTGCTGCAAGAATCGGAATGGAAAGCGAGTATAAACGCTGCTTAGACAGTCTGAACTTCAGGATTACAATAATGAAGTGATTACTTCGACTGTTTGACTCGAGATCGATGTCAAATAGCTGGAAAACAGTCACGTAAAAATGCGCAATAATAAATTATTTGAAGGAAAAACAAGTACTTTTTTGTTTGCATATACTTCTCTGTTGATGAATAGAGAAGATCCATCATTTCCTTCATTCTTACGTTTATGCAGAGGATTATAATTTCGAGACAAAAAAAGGGAGTAGGTTCTACATTATCCTCCAAGACTGCCGCTCCAAATCCCACTCAAGACGTCTCTAACACTTTTGCCGAAATAGGAGCTGAGCCAGTGACCACTTAATGAACTCGTCCACCCAACTATGCCTATGAATAAGTTGCAACGCATTTAGTATGTGAAAAGAGAAATTTAAGCCATATACCTGCACCTTCCTAAATACTAGCTTATCCCATATACTATCAGTAGTTGTGACACATTTTTTTCAGTAGGAACAATTTCATGGAATATGCCAGAGTGGACGAGCGCGTGTGGCGCAATGGTCGGAGGCGCCCTGCAACACATACTGCGCTCCGGGGTGGGCAGATTGGTACCAGACTTGTTTGGCAGGATAGCAGCACGGGCTAGATACTTCGGTAGGTTACTACGAGTCATTGTAAAGGCCGGATATGCATTCAGCCACCTCCAAACGATGCTTAATGAAGTCGACTGCATGGATCCCTCAGGGATTGATCAACGCCGAGAGCTTTTAGAGAGCTTTATGCCAGATTGCGCAATGTAGGAGGAACGAAGCTTTGGTTTGGAACATTTTTCTGGAGATTTCGATTTAAAACTCGATTTTAAACCATTGTTAAATTGTTCAGTTCAGACTGGCATGCTTAGTTGGCGGCTAAAGTGGACCTGGATCGAATAGTAAAACTTATTCAGTAGTCTTGGGACTACTGTAAAAGATTTTGGCCTGAGTGTCGTTTTGGATGTGCTATAACATGGCCAGAGTGTGGACTGAGGTGAGAGAAGAAAATGAGAACGACATTCACACCGTTTCGTGGACTTGGTTGGATATTATTTCCACTAAAGTATGCAATTTGAGCACCATACATAAGCGTCATTCAGTGGTTCGGTTGCTCCATCATATGTGAAAATGAAGTTAGGAAATGACAGTCCGGAGTCCTTCTGATCTGTAGTGTTTTGCTCATTAACCGCGCTGTATATTAAGCGTTTTAGTTCTCGTATATCGAAAATTAAAGGCAGGAATACTAGTATTTGATGCAATTCTTTGTCTCTGAAACGGAAACAAAATTCGCGATGCCTTCCGTTGACATTCAAAATGGCTTATCTTGTATGCCTACCAACCGACAGTATGAAAATAGGTAGACGACAAAGGAGAAGATTGCTTTTCTTCGACAGGGTGATGGTATTAGTAATCCAGTGCTTCACTCACCGGCTAACTGTTTATAGCGTTAGAAATGAAGTGCTCCATTGCCCATGTCAATGCCATAGCTGATGATAGTACTCTTTGGAGGACTTGTTGTTCCAGAGATGTAGTTGAACAGAAACAAAGTCATGATCTTAGGATTCAAAGCGTCAGACAATCCTTTTGAGCCAGCAGATCATGTAGGTATCATCTCTATCCGGTAGATGCCTTCGTGTTGGATTTTGTTGTATTTGCACGGTTAACTTGTGTTGTAAGTTCTCCTTGATCACGAAATATTGACTTCATACATTTGTCGTGTTGAGCTAATCGGATTATTCTTCCTTTGTGTAGGCCTTCCCACTATTATCTGATGGGAATTTTGTATCAGCAAAACTTCTTGCGTTTTGACTTTCGTTGTACCGTCTCACATGTACCATATCAAAATTGAATTCTCACTCCTCAACCACATAATTGAGTCACACATAATAACCTGTTGTAAAAAGTTGTAATAGGCAGTAAATAAAAAGTTAACATTGCGATTCAGACTGCAGCCTCAACTTAACTAGGTTTATTGCCGACTTGGGCTCCCTAAATCAATCCTCTTGACGGCTGATTGCAGATGGCCTGGTCGATAGAACTAGCTGAGAGACAGACGAAGCAAGGTACCCGCATGATGTGGTGGTGAACGCGTTAGCCCCCGGAAAGGGTAATAGCGCGTTCGTTCCCCTCCGCAAACACCTGCGTTCCGGAGTTTTGCAAATATCTCAGCATCAATGTGGTTGAGTCACGCATAATAACCTGCCGTGAAAAAATTATAATAGGCAGTAAATGAAAAGTTAACATTGAATCATTTCTTCCATAAAAACTGTCCGAATTTATGCGATGCATATCTGGCGCGCTAAATGTACAGGTGCCGGAATGTAGTATACATCTGCCGGGAAACAATCAAGTTAGCTGTGTTTACGAAACAATACATCTTTATATGATATATATGCAAGCACAGAAAATGCTTTTTTACACTAACTCTACCCATTCGAGAATGAATACAAGTATTACCTATCCCTACATTCGCTTAGGCACCGTCACAGTCCTCATCTTCTCGCTTCTTCATCTCATCCTGTTCAAGCAAATTGTTGAGCTCTCCACTCATATGAACGCTGTTATCTTTATGTGTTTAAATTGTTGAGCTTACATGAAGTTGTTATACATCCTTTATTCGACTAACATTTCGACGTTTTCGTCTTCATCAGAGCCGGTGATCCGGGTCGATGGTCCACAGTTGTTCGTCTTCTCGATGTGGCGTCTTCATCTTCGTATCGAGTCGGATCTTCTTTAGTGGAGCATCTCTAGTAGGGGCCAATACTCATTCGGCGACGCTGTTTTATACACGGTGTTGGTTGTTGATAATAGTGACGAATAAAAGTTGTGTAACAACCTTACGTGGGCTCAACAATTTAAACACATGTTGATTATTTATGCTGAGGTTAAACGAAAGTCGGTTTCGAAATATTGTTAAACTATTATCTTTCTCTTAATCATGCCTCGTTTTAATCAGGATGCACAAATGTTGTTTCTTATCATTACATAAAACTGGTACATTTGTTAAGCTCATTACGATGGAAATTCGGTATTAGTTTACTTATACAGAATCGTACTTACTTGGATACTTGTACTACCCATCCTCACTGGTTGTGCGGGCCCCAGCAAAATTTCCATTTTTCGGAGATTTGCTGGTTAAGCCATAGTGTTTCCCTGGAGTCCTGAGATCAGCCTGGCCAAAATATGCCGCAGGTCTTCACCACCACAAGCAGTCGCAGCCCTTATGGATCAGGGGGAGATTTGCCACCATGCGACTAGTCTGATGTCAGGACAGTGATGGATCCTAGTATTGGGTATTGGTTACTCTTAGCTGGGTTACTTGGTTGAAATGCCGGACTGCTTCTCATCTTGGGAGACCCTGCCGGGAGGATGAATCCCCCCAGCTGTACGTCGCAGCTCGACACCTAAGAACACCTCCCACCCACAATGTGGTAAACCGTTGGAAGGATACAAAGTCGTATTTAACCAAATTTGAAGTACCGGCTGTGGAACAATAAAAGATCTGCGAGGCAGGCCGGTGTAAGGTAACCGGCTACCACACGAACTTTGGTTATTATAAAGGATAAAGGATAAAGCTCTCGGCGTTGATAAATCCCTGAGGGAGGCGCCATGCATTCGACTTCATTAAGTGTCGTTGGAGGTGACTGAATGCACATCTGGCCTTTGCAATGACTCGCGGTGCTCTACCGATGTATCAAGCTAGTGCTGCTATCCTCCCACCCAGGTCTGGTACCAATTTGCCGACTCCGAAGGAATGGAAGGCTTGGTGGGCCATGGACGCAGTGATCAATTCCACCTCCAGCCACTGTGCCACACGCGCCCTTGGTTATTATAATATCTAGTTTTGATCGATATTCCTCAAAAGTTTCTTAATAGCTTTTTCGTGTCTTTCATTTTCAGGATTTGCTGAATGCTTGAAGTCTACACATTCCTCACGTTAATTGGTAGTATTTCCATTTCGTGTAAAACGTTTGATTACAAAATTTTATTTCTTGAATTCACCAACCCTTGAGGAAATTGGTGGTTTTTTCAGGGAACAGCGCCTCAGCGCTTATTTCTGTCTTTTCATCATTACGACCAAAAATGATTCCATCTCTGGTGTTTCTTCATCTCCCGAAGAGTATATCACCATTGATTATGTGAATGACTGCTTCTTCATCTTTTCGGAGGAAGGTTTGTTATTCAGTGTTCCAAATTCCCCATCGCATTTTGTTCGTCATTTTCGACAATAATTTGGATGTCGTTTCGTTTTTCTGATGAATCAGTGGAGGGTTCGATTTCTCAAAAATTCATGTTAGTTCAAACAGAAAGTGCTTTCGTCTTATGCTCTAGAACACTGAAAATTTCTTAAACAATTTAGCGGAACATGTTGATAGTTTGGATTTCGTTGCACTACTGAATTGAAAAAAAAAACTAATCCGTGTGTAACCTGTGCAGAAAGTCATAATCTCAGACCGAAAACAACATGAGAAACGGAAGAGGAATGCGACAGTTCCAAATTCGTTTTTGGGTCACCGAACCCGTTCTTGAATTGGTTGCAGATCTGTCACAGCTCCGCGAGAAATGGCGTATGCTCGCGCAGTCAGCTGTGAGCAGTGGCGATCAGGCGCCGTACATCCTGGCACCGGAACAAGTGACTCTCCTCGTTCTGTATGGTACTAGCGTTTCCTCGTATTTTTTATTCGTTGTTTTCTGTGTTTTATAATTTTTGTCATGTTTAGGCGCTGCTCGAGTACGCGAATCTATAATAAATTTCGAAGAAAATCCTGTCCACGACGACGTATTGAATGGTTCGTCACAGAAAATTGAAAACGAACATATTAATTACTTGACGTCACAAGAAGTAGGCGCACAGTTGGTGGAAAAACGAGAAAAAAGTAGCAACGTGCCGGGGAGAACTATCATACACTTTGCGAAAAGTATGTTTTTCAAGGGTCTTTATTTTTAAGGATTTTCTTCCTATTGAGTTTATATTCAAATTAACTACTCAGTTCGCCAGTTTACTGGAAGTTATATCGTGGTCTATTCTTTTTTATTCATTCTATAATGACTTTAAAGGAAGAAAAGCGGAACATCTCTACTTATGACAAAAAGCAGTCGAAATGCTTTGTTTCAGTAGAAGAAGACAACAGTTTATATCGATGGCTGGATGGCCTTGAAGTGCCAGTGCCATGTACTCGTGAATTTCGTGCAAGAGAACTTGTCTATCACGATCTTTGGCGCAAAGGATATTACCTTACTAGTGGCCTCCAGTTTGGCTGTACATATTTGGCATATGAAGGTAAGGATAAGAATTTAGTTACAATATTTGAAAATTGAGGCGCATTTAGCGCAGTGCCTTAGGAATACACACGTAGTCGTTGGTTCGACCATTCGCGATTTGCAAAGCAGGTCACCTAACCTAATGAGTCAGCAGATTGGTACCAGACTTGCCAAGGAGGATAAAAACACTGTTGTAGTATATCAATAGACCACCGTAACCCGTTGCATAGACTCAATATGCATTCATTCAGTTCTGCAATGCTTGATGGAGTCGAATGCATAGCGCATCGCTGAGGGCTTGATGTGGAACAATTTGTCCTTCTTATTCCTTGTTGAAGAAACCACTCGAGTCATCAACCTTATGCGACCATAATCAGCTGTTCTAATCTTCCTCATGGGAAGGCACGTAAAAAAGCGGCTCTGAAGAAGGCGATACTGCCGAAACGTCAGCTACTGTTGTATTGTACTGTGTTTTTGTATGGAAGTAAATGTATGCTGTTTAACAACCTCGCGATTGCTGAACAAGAAAACGACGCTTTCATACTCGAGTTATTGTTTCGTGTCGTTAAGGTATACCTGGTGATGTCCATGCGAAGTACCTAGTCGATTTCGTGTTGGATGATGTAAAACTTTCTCCTCTAGACATTGCTTCGTTGGTTCGACTTGCAACTCAGGTAGCATGCTTTTCCACATTTTTTTTCAATGATTTTAAAATTTTATAGATAGAATAGAAATTTTGAAGCAGCTGTTTTCAGGTGAAAAAAAAGCCTAGTGGTAGCTATAGTGGCGTCAGACAGCCATCAACCGCAATATATAAAGTTCGATTGGTTCAAACCCTATACAGAGGAACGTGAATAACTTCTGCCCTTTGACATAAATATGATAAAACTGACTTTTCATAATAACTTCTTTTATTGTTTTGCTTAGGAAGTAAAATTGTTAAAGAATATGTGAAAAACTTGGAACCAAAGATGGGCTTAGAAACCTTTAGGGTAATCACAGTTTCGAAGCTTGCCTGAGGGTACGAGTTTTGCTCACTTTCAGCATCCTTGTGGTTGTATTTCACATAATCCCTTCCCATGAAAAAAGGATACACAGTGAATAAAAGTTAGACATATTACAAAATAGTTTAGAAGGCAGCTTTTCTTAAACCTTGACAGGAATAACCAATAATTTTCTCCATGACTGAGACGACACGAGGTTAGTACAAAAACCTACCCGGCAAACGTCTCGGCGCCTTCGCCTTCTTCACTGCTGTGTTGGATCCGAGTCGACGGTCCACAGTAGGTCGTTGTCAGGAAGTCCTGTATAAAAGGGCATCAGTTCCCCATTCCAGTGGTGTTCTGACTAGTGGATTCGTTTCGATGCGATAACGAACACCCACATAGCAACCACGACCAGCTTGGGAGTATCGACTCGGATCAACGCGGCTGTGAAGAACGGAACGGCTCCAAAACGTTAGCCCAATAAAAGTTTTTATACCAACAACATGTTAGTTCAGTCGTGTAGAGAATTGTTACAGAACAACCGTAATGATGCTGAGATATTTGCAAAACTCTGGACCGCAGGTGTCTGCGTTGGGGAACGAACGCGCTGTTACCCTTTCCTGTGGCTAATGGTTCCCTACAAACACCTGTGGTCCGGAGTTTTGCAAATATCTCAGCATCATCACGGTTGTATTTCAGATAGTACCTTGCCTTGAAGAATTGTAATAGGCAGCAAATAGAAAGTTAACATTGTTACAGAACAGTATTTTCCAAAAGTGTTTTTTTGTCGTACTTTTATTTGTACTGTCATATTGGCCGTTGCACATTACAGGTAGCTTTATGAAATTCACTTGTTCAAGAGTCTTGGTACCGGAAAGGATGAGATTTACTACTTTTAATACCGGGAAATTTGCTGTCGAGATTCTCTCGAAAGGTTTTTTACATTGATAAATATAAAGAGCAGCTTTTTCGATCCGATGCCTAGTACTAGCCTGTGTTCGATAAGACACCGACTGTATACAATTGGCTTTGTGCAGCAAAACTGAATCTGCAAAACAGCAGTGGCGGATAAGGAGATGAATTTATATCAATCCATGCTACCACGTCTGACGTTCAGCTTGGGGAGAAATCAACCTACTCGATTTGTACGTTTTTGGCTAGTAGTTCAAAACAGTGGTTTTCTATAAACCTCGCCATAAGCAATCGATGTATTTATGTACATTCTCACGAATTGCCCTTTTGAGCTGATACGAGGTTGGTAAAAGCTGTCGTTGTTGTTGCTCGATGGCTGACGTTTCGGCGACTTCGTCTTCCTGAGGGTCTGGTCGTTTTCCATGTAACAGTGCCTTTATAATTCGGTGAAATATCATTGGTGCTAATGAAGACCTAGCAAATATATGAATGCCATTTTGTTTAGAAACTCCTCATCGTATTATTCCCTTTGCGACAATTGGGGAAACAGATAGACCACTGTGTTCGAATAAAAGAGCGTCTAGATCGGAAACTTAAAATTCGACAGAGTACTCCACTAGGTACACAGGGCGCAAAAACAATGATAGTTTTGAAGTGATTCTTAGGATTTTA
This sequence comes from Angiostrongylus vasorum, assembly GCA_018806985.1. Classification (NCBI taxonomy): domain Eukaryota; kingdom Metazoa; phylum Nematoda; class Chromadorea; order Rhabditida; family Metastrongylidae; genus Angiostrongylus; species Angiostrongylus vasorum. The sequence goes on along the minus strand of JADANN010000359.1, from coordinate 405,121 downwards.
CTGCGAGTATCAAAAACATCAACGCGCAAGACTATTGAAGCGTTTTGGATAAATTTCAAAAGCCCAAAGACTAGTCGTAAAGACGAATGCCTTACTATGACATCGTGACCTAGCTCCTTTCTTAAATCGATTTTTTGGCATGGGTGGTCTTACTGGTCATCCCATGTGAGCAACACACGGGTGGTACCAGGGTATCCTTAGAGGAAATACGTTCAGGCTTTGAATAACGTGAAGTCGCCGAAACATCGCCCTTTGAAGCACAACGGCAACTTATTCCACCTTCGCGTCCGCTCGACAAAGGCAGTTCATAAGATTGTATGTGCATATATCGATTTGAACTAATAGTTTTCGAATTTTGGAATCAGCGAATATCTTAACTGCTTCTTCCGCAATGAATCTTGTTAAATTCTGCTCCACTTGGTTCTTCGTGGAGTACTGAAACATCAGGGACAGAGCATTTCCACTGGATTGCTAGGAATGAAATTTTCCCAGACAAGTATTGCATTAATTTCACGACCCCGGAGAGGTGAGATGCTTGGCGAGTCCTGCGCGGAGTCAAAACCGCACCTGCACAAAATGACCGGTATCAGTCTGAACTTAGTAAGGACGGAATTATTATGCAAACAGTCTTTCGCACTTTTCTATTCCTCCATGTATAACATCAACAAAATGCCTTCGTATTCGATAAACATTTTCTCTAAAAAATTCCACAGAAAAAATTCAAGATGTGTTTCGTGTACTGGGAAAGGACAGCTCACCAGTTAATTGTTTATCGCCTTACCTTGGCTTGTAGTGGTTTTTGGGTAATAATATGTGATGTATAGCAATGTGTTAATACACCGGAAAGGTTCTCATGTCGGATTTTTAGAATACACATCTTTGCATTGATTGGCCCAGTAGGATATGGAGTAGTAGAATAGTCAGGTTTCTCCTCTGTCCACTATCTGTTGACGGAATGCTCGACTTCCTTAGTATGCCACGCGGGACTTTCTTTCGTGTGCTCATGTGTGCCGCAGAGCCTCAAACTTTGGTAATTAAGCCATTTGTACACAATATCTACGTGACAATGCAATAGAAGTAGAAACGTATGTACAATGTACAGCTCCTCCCAACGGTTTACCGCCTCATCGTGGCTGGAAGGTGTTTCTGGGTGTCGGACTGCGATGTACAGCGGGGGGATTCATTACGTGGTAGAGTCTCCCAAGCTGAGAAGGAGTCCGGCGTTTCCATCAGGAAGCCTAGCTAAGAGTAAACCAGTATTAGGATCCACCACCGTCCTGGCATCAAAATCGCATGGTAGCAAATCTCCCTCTGATCCATAAGGACTGCGACTGCCTGTGGTGGTGGAAACCCGGAGCAGACTTTGGCCAGGCTGACCTCGGGATTCCAGGGAACCACAGTGGCTCATCCAGTAAATCTCCGAAAAATGGAGATTGTGCTGGGGCCCGCACAACCATTGAGGACAGGCCATTCAAGTATCAAGTGTCAATATACAGTTGCGTAATATGGAGGCCTATGTGACGTCATTAATGAAAGGTACTCATAACAGCACTGAGTCTGCTACAGTACCCTTTATGCTGCGTATTGAGGAGACGGTAAAGCAAAAGAGGCTAGGTAGATTGCTGAAGAAGAAAACGACGCATTCATATTCCAATGCCGAGTTTAATAGAAAGTCGATCCTGGGAACAATCATCTATGTATCTGTAGTAGATTAGCGCCAGGAGACCGAGAATGGGGGGCTTCCATCTTAGACATGAACACAATTGCAAAGCTTGGGTCCAATTGCTGCCTCGTTGCCAGCTCCTCATTATCTGAAAATCGAGCAGTTTAGGCACTCCTTTAAGAGAGCCATAAGCTTCTAGGTGGACATGCCATGCATACTTTTTCTTCTTTTATATTCAACAAGAAGTTCGAAGATGGCTTGCATTGCGGAGTCATTGGATACGTTGGTGTAAAGCGCATTAACGTCGAAAGACTCCATCACGTAAGCGCTCTTGGGTCTCACGTTACGTAGACGATCCAGGAACATCTGGGTGTTCATAAGAAAGAACAGTCGAAAGAACGATGCTAGGACTATCTCGTTTCAAACAAGTAAGGGAAGGGATCCGACATTCTGACCTTCGTCAATAATCAAAAATCAAGGATGCCGTTTTGTACGTCAAACGGTGAATACGTAATTCATATGAACGATAACCAGTGGACAAGAGCGTGATTGTATTCCTTTGGATGTTAAACGCACTCTACGAAGACCACCGACCCGATGGTCAGAGTTCTTCACAAAGAGCCTAGAAGAAAGATATGATGCTCGACGAATTCCTAGAGCGAGCAGAACCCACTGGGCTACTACTGCGCGCGACAGGGAGAAATGGAAGATTTACTGGCGCCCGCTCGAGTCACTCGACGATCAATGTGACTACAGGTGACAGGTGATACAGGTGATAACATGTTCATCAGTGTGGTTAAGTTCATTCCGTTGATCACTATCTGTAAAGCACCTTTTCGAGTTTTTTTCTTTGCTGAAATCAAGGCGATGGACGAGGAAGCTGAATTGTTCGTTCCGAACGAAGTTGGCTTTTTCTTTTCATCAATAGAAGGTTGCAAAGCCTGATTTCAATGTTCACCGTTTTCCTTCTTTGCCTTTTTGCGAACTTGGTGAAGTGCCCTGTAACAGTTCCACTTTACGATCTAGCTGTTGTTCTTCCAAAGAGATCACCAAACAGTTTCACTATTATATGCGCCACCACTCGGCTCTTCCAGAGATCGAATAGGTGTTGACCATATTCCCACGATCCCTAGCTCTTTCGTCTTCGGAAGGAATCACGCACTGGAAAGCAGCACAAAAAAGGTCTACGTGAACTTGGCATGACAGACCCTGTTTCTGATCAAATAATGACAATCTTTGTCATCGTATCTGAGCGCTTTGCAGTTGGTGTCACTTCTTGAAATATCTACAACTGAAAAGGTTAATATGGCGATGACTGAGAACGTATGGTGGCTTGAGTGGTGAATGTGTATGTTGGCTGTTGAGATATGTAGTGCTTGATTGTTTAAGTGTTGGAATGACAAGTTGTATTCCTCTGCCACTGAGGACTTTTATCGTACAACGAACGGCCTAAGACGTGGGTAATAGACCTTCATATATATAGGAACACCACTAATAACACGATAATAACGATAGACAGAATAATGGTACAAAAAACAAGGCAGGTTTAAAGTAATGACATGCTACATCTACTATTGAAGGGAGACTAGTTGAAATACAAGAGTATATAATAAACATTATTACAACACTAGTACAATAGGTGGCCAAGAGGCCGAATGCTAGAAAGATAGAGAGGGACAGAGAGACACAGACGAGCTGTGCATTCGTCTGAACTAAGGATCGTGAGTTTGGTGGTGCGGTGTACTTTGGCATGATCGATGTGTCGTCAGTAAAGTGCTCAGTGAGTAGTGGTATCAACAACTGGCCGCTGGGTACGGATCAGGCGACGTTCTGTGCAATGACACTATGCATGCTCCGAGAAGTTTTGCACCGGCAGGTGTAACCATAGGTGATTATATGGTATACGGAATTGGGCTACCAGGGTCATAGAGTAATAAGATGATATGCCGACCAGCGGACTTACACGCTACAGCGTATATGATATAACGGGTGTAAGGATGGTTACGTTCCCACCAGTGGCGGACCAGGCAGAACGCCCATGGGGAAGCCTCGTCCCGCTGACCACGCACCGCGAGCCAATTAAAAGATCATGGGGATCGAATGCAAGTTTCAAGAGTGAGACGCACGATAATGGCACGAAGCCACAATGAACTCGATGAAATAAATCAACAAAGACAGTAAACTAACAATGAAACTAAAAACCAAACTAACAGTGTAACTAACAGAACGGTAAACAAACAGTGACAGTGCTATAAAAACTGCACCGGGCGGAGAGGGTGGAGGGGGAGTAGGAAGGAGGAGGAGGAGGAGGAGGAGGAGGAGGAGGAGGAGGAGGAGGAGGAGGAGGAGGAGGGTGATGCGATTACCTTCGCAAGTCGACTGCGATCGCTAGTGCGACGCGTATACCGTAGGCTGCTGGCCCGTATCGGGGTAGGACCACTTAGCGTCGTTGTTCTGCCTCTTAGTTGGCGATGCCAAGGCGCTATTCATCTAAAATACTTGGTGGAATAAGGTTCGTAAAAGCGTATTAGTATAAAGGAATGTAACTATTTTCGGGAATATTTACTAATTTACTATAGAACGTTGGCAATGATTCATCATTGTCAATCATATCATGTGATGGCAATTTTTGTAAAAAAAATAGTCAATTTCTCCCAGCAATACCTCCATCCCAGCAAAAAATACTTATGACGGCAAGCGAGCCCTGCAATTAGTGAAGCAAGCGAAGACTTTTACAAACCGAATCGCAATGAGCGAAAAACACAGTGAGTTCAGTTGTCATCTAATGCAAACAGACAAGATGTACTGATAATGATGGTAAAAGGATTAAATATGGGCGTCCTTCAGTTACACAGAAGTTAAAGAAAAAACTGCAAGGCAAAACAGCGATGAAGTGCTAACCCGATTTAGGTGGAGGTCCAATTCTACTTGAGCCTGCAGCTTACTGGTTTTCGATTCCTCGTCCCCATTTCGCCTCAATCACGTCCTTGCTCGTCCTCGTGATCGTCGCCATACTATTCGTTCATCGCTCCTTGAAAGTGTTCATTTATCAACCTGTTCAAGGTCGGCACTTCCGCGCATCTATTCAAACAAGTGTATATTATTCTTTAAGGTGCGACGAGATTCTTCTGCTAGACATTTAGAGCTTCTAATAGGTTATTTTACATTCCTAGCTGGCATACTTTTTGGAAATTCCCAAAATTTCTTATTGATTTAATTAACGCAACCTTCCATTCTTCACAATCTATGGGGTCCACACCGGTTCGCGCGATGTAAACAACAGATTGGACTTACTGAACTTAAACTAACCCAATCGACTAAGACGGTCAAACTCATGTCTAAGTTCCACCTGTCTAACAGTTCAAACTTCGGACGATGTAAGTTTGCCAACCCAGAACATTTGGTCGTAAGTTTTTCTGGCCACTTGACAGAATTAAACACTTTCGATTTCGATGGTTGCGACATAAACAGATAATTTGAGATAGCAAATGCCTACTCCTGATATGTTTGCATACCTTTTTGCAGAGCGCGGTGTTTTGCAAGATACTTATGAGCCGCATCTTCACCATGACCGTAGTTGTTAGATTCCCAAGAGGTTCTCTTCTCATTCATCCAATACTCTACCTAAATACAAGATATATTAAGATAACGCTGTTAACTGTGTCCTAACTGTATAACAGTGAAGTAGAAGCTCTGCGGCACCAAACGTGTACTGCTGCTTTTCCGCTCCATAGTCGACAACTAAGCGACGCCTTTGGACCGGATGCGCCAGATTTGCATACGCACCAGCGAGCTGGAAATATATTGCTATTGTAAGAAAGAATACCATTGGAGAAATCGGTCAAAAGACATTAACAAGCTGCTAGAATTAACTATTAAGAGAGTACAACTACAACTGGAAATGTTAACATTTTTATTTACTGCCTACTACAATTTTCCATGGCAAGGTATTACGTGGAATACAACCATAATGATGCTGAGATATTTGCAAAAAACACTGGACCGCAGGGAGCTTGTAGTGGGGATAGAACACACTATTACCCTATCTGGGAGTAGTATCTCACATAGTACCCTGCCGTGAAAAAATTATAGTAGGCAGGAATTAAAATGTTACCATTGTGATTTCGACTAAAGCCTCAGCTTAACTGAGCTCAATGTCGATTTATGCCCTCCGGACCAATTCTCCGCCGACGGGTGATTACTGCTAGCACTATTAGATCGGAAACTGCTTGACAAAAAGGGCGAAACGAAGGACCCGCATGGTGTGGTAGTAAAGGCGTTGGCATCCCGAAAGGATAGTAGCGTGTTCGAACCCCATCGAAGACACCTGAGGTCCAGAAGTTTGCAAATGTCTCAGCATCATTATAACTGGAGAACTCATACACCACAACACGCTCATTGCCTTTTTCGATTCGTTTTCAACACTGAACTGAAATGCTGCGATAAAGGAAGCAATGACAAAGGCACAGGAAAAAACTAGCATCCACAAGTACATCACAGAAATGACGACATATGACGTTTCCCGCATTGTAACTGGTGCCTACTCCCTAGTTAATCTAGTTGAGCACTACACATCAGTTGCTGGTCGGAGACAAAATAAGACAGTTAGATACTGCACAGGCTACCCACTGGACGTCATCTGGTAACACATAGTTCTTCTGCTATTTTATGTTGTTCTAGAGTATCCCTGTCGAGAACGATGGAACTTCTTCGGTATGTCAACCGTTGTTTAACCTTGTCATCATTCTTATGGCGTCGATGAACATGAATAGTACTCACCATTACAAAATGTTGTGTGCAGATCTTTTAAAAAACGATTTGGTTGTTGAATAATTTCTTCATTCCAATCACACACAAGGTAAACAATCTTTGGAACTGCCATGCATACACCCGAAAACAATCTGGGACCAAAACTGCACACCTGTTTGCATTTTGTGCTGCTCCTTCATGTCCATCCGTGGCAAGTGTTTCTCAAGGTGTTACTGCCACCTCAATATGAGCTGGATGCTCTTGAATTTCGCCTTCTAGCTGGTCTTGTTCCTTCACCATGTTCAACGCTTCGGTCAGATTACGTCCAATGTCTTCAGAGGAAGCTATAAGTTTCTAAATTCACGGCAAGGTAAATTTCAAAAGCATTAAAAAAGACTTTCGAATCCAGTTTTAAAAGCGAATATTACATTACTGTGGGTTCAGAATCTAAAATTAGCAAAATTCTTAATAACACTGTAGGATAACTACCACATGATGTGCTAGGAACCAAATACCTTCTTCGAAATCCATTGAACTTCACAATCTAAATCAAACAAAAGTTGATGGGACCTTGAGGACTCCTCAAGTGTATCTCATCGGATACACGCAGGACCTTGAAAATTCTGAAACCTGGAGTACTCATATTCTCTAGACTCTGCAAGGAATCTATTCAGTATAACATTTCATTTTTGTTGTGCATGTTCTTGTTGCTTGGATACTTGGATGCCCCGTCTTACCTGGTTGTTTGGGCCCCTGCATAATTTCCGTTTTTCCGGAGTTTTGCTGGTCCAGCCATTGTGGTTCACTGGAGTCCCGAGGTCAGCTTGGCCAAAGTCTGCCACAGGTCTTCACCACCACAGGCAGCCGCCGCCCTTGTGGATCAGAGGGATATTTGCCACCATGCTACCAGTTTTATACCAGTACGGTTAAAAGTTAAAAAAATAAAAATGAACTGAAAATAGATAGAAAATAAAAATAAATAAAACAACTAAAATCAAAGACACACGAAAAATAGATCGATACTAAATAAGGATAAATAAAAATAAATGAAAGTAGTAAAAAGTTAAGTTATATAGGAGTTAAAGAGAAACTGCGACGCCAAATAGAGATGAAGTGCTAACCTGATTTAGATTGAGGTCTAGTTCTACTTCAACCTGCTGCCCACCAATTTCCGATTTCTCGTCCTCCATTTTGCTTCGATCATGTCGTTGCTTGTCAGTGATGGTCTCAATACTCTTCGTTCATCGCTTTTGAAGTTGTTCATTTAACAGCCTATTCAAGCTCGGCATTTTTGCGCACATATTAAAACAACTGTACACTATAAGAACAACGAAACAAGAACAAGAGCAAAAAAAAAGAACAACAAAACAAGACCAACAGCAACAGCAAGGTGAAGAAAATAAGAACAAGAACAAGAACATGAATAAGAACAAGAACCTCTACCGCTTAAGCGTGTACAACAGTCCATTCAGTGGGATGCTCTAAAGTTTTCTTTCACTGTAATATGTCCTTAGCCCTCGAAGAACTTTTTTCGCAGACCATTCAGCTACGGCAAGCATCGTAGGAAAAGCTCGTAAGATCAGATGTGCCGTGGTTCATCCGTGTGGTTGAATCAGAATAAATATGTAAATAATAGTAGACAGACCAGACATTATAAAGATATAAAAATAAAACCATGTAGTATAATAATGACAAAATAACAAAATAAATAATGAAATAAACAAAGTAAAATAACAAAGCAATAAACAATATAACAATAGTAAAAACAAAAATGATCAAGTAATTCTTCGTATTCTTGTTGACTAAATGGGAGGTGTTTTTTTTATTCTTTATTCACGAATAAGCTGTTTCGGCGGATTTCGCCTTCCTCAGAGCCTGTAAAGGTCAAGTTGACATTCGGCCAAACACCTCCATAACCAAACAGAGAAAACGCTAAACCAAGATATCAATCACATTGAACACAGCTTTGCACATTCACCGCTTTCTATGAGTCTTCTACTAAATATATCACGTGGAGACCAACCGCACAGAATTCACATGGAAGCGTAACGTGCCCCTCCCATCAGAATAACAGGCTTATATACTCCCAATATCACGTGTGATAATGAGGCATTCTTCCCTGGGGTTCATTTTCGGAGTTCTGGAATTAATCCAGAACGCCTCGAGAGTTTTGCGCGCTTGTGTTCGAGATTCCCGTGCGACGATGGTGACACGTACTTCAAAGTCCTCCGCGTTATGTCTCTTGGTCCTATGCGTGCCTAGTAGGGTATTTGGTTTATGTTTACCAACTAGGTGTTCTTTTATGCGGACACAGAGTGGTCTACCCGTCTCGGCAATGTATTCGTCTCCGCACGCCTTACAGATCAGATAAACTGCACCCGAGCTCATGCAATCACCGTCTCTACCATTAGGGCAAATTATCCAAATTTGCGTCCTTCTTAAGCAGCGTTTTATAGCTGCACTTACATCATTTGAGATGAAGGCTAGGATAAGCGGAACCTTTTTATCGCTAGAGTTGTCGTTTAGAGGCCTAGAATTTCCACTACACCTATCCTGAGCTGTAGTTTCGTAGCCATTAAAAAAGGCTATCTGCCGTGCCAAGTTCCGGGACTCCTCTCTCTGCTCTCTTCCCGTGCACACGTTGGTTGCTGTTTGAAACATGTTTCTTATAAGCGCCCTTTTCGTGTGAGAGGGGTGAGAGGAGAGGTAATGAACCAAGATGTTTTTGCTACTTGGCTTTCGGTACCATTTTGTAATGTAGCCATTGTTCTGACAGGTTAATTTGGACGTTCAGGAATGGAAGCCAGTTTTCTTTCGGTTTCTCTCGGGTAAACTTGATAAACTCTGACTGTTAGTTCAACAACTCGAAACATTTGTCCTCTTGTGTTGAGCAAAGGACAAAACAGTTATCTATATATTAACGACCCGAGATCGGTCACTGCTGCTTCCACCTTAGACATAAACGCAATGGCAAGACTTGGTGTCAGTCGCTGTCCCATTGCCAACCCTCTTATTTGAGAGTAGTAATTTCCGGACCATCTGAAGATTGAGCAGCTCAAGCATTCTTTCAAGAGTGCCATCAACTGCTTTGTCTTGAAGCCATAAATGTTTATTTCTCCTTCGTGTTGTGTAAGGAGTTCGAATATGGCTTGCATTGCGGAGTCATTCGACGCGTTTGTATGAAGGGCGGTAACGTCGAAGGATTCCATCACGTACGCGCTGTTGGGCTGCACAGTACGTAGACGATCCAGAGACATCTGAGTATTTGTAAGATGGGCTGGAATGTGTTTCAACAACTGGGTAAATATTAGGGTTAAAAATCACGTTATCCTATCCGTTGGCCCTTCTACACAGCTAATGATTGGTCTAACCTTAAACAATGATGGATCGGTAGACGCAACATCATCGCTGGATACTAGCTTATGAGTTTTTATGAGCAAGTGCAAGACGGGACATGTTGGTAACTGAACTTTTAGTTGAGAGGTAACTGATGGTTTTAAACAGCAGCCCTTGCCACTTTGGCCCATTCGCGGTTCAATTTTCGGTATTTACTTTTAAACTCCTTCTCAGATGATGGGCGATAAAGTGAAGCATCTTCAAGATGCTTTTTCGTTATCTCAACATCTAACTGATGGGGAATTACGACAAACTCTCCACCCTTATCACTAACGGAGAGTCTTATGTTTTTCAACCTTATCAGCTCTCGTAGCTCTCGCATACCACGTTTTTGCACTTCACTGAAGTTGGAGCAGTATCTTTTCGTGCGATAGTCATTAAAGACTTTGAAAATTTCATTCGTAAACACCCGAAATTTAACATCAACTTCATTCCTGGGCTCTTGTTGTCTAAAGAACGGATGAGGAAATGGTGCTATTGGTAGGGCCCTCACTTGGTGTTCGCGCCTATTTTGCGTCTCATCTCGAGCTTTTTTACGGAGCCTATCTTGAAGTTCATGTAAACTACATGCGAGCCTACGTAATATTACCTTAGAAATGGGTTCAGATGGTGAGAAACTTGGCCCCAATTCTAATAACGAGCGCGCACCGTCAGGGAGAGTCATGCCTCCTAACATGGTTAGCCTTGAATTTTCTTGCACATTATTTATCCTACTGTGATCTGTTTGATGTTCGTTAGCGGTATTTCTGTGCGCTCTTGAAGCCGTGTTATGTGATTTACTCAAAAGGTCTTCGAACTTTCTCCGCAAGGTTACTTTAGCATTAGACCTAATAGAGTTGCAAATCAACACTGCCCTACCCACTATTCTCCTCCAGAGGCGATGCTCCAAATACTGAGCACAAAAGTTTTCCTTCGTCTCGCACTTCTTCCACTTGGCGAACATCTCGTTTTGTCGGCTTCGTAGACAGGTGCGTAGTACTCTCAATTCGATGTCCAGTACTCGGTGACTGTCTCAGTGGAAGACCAGCAGGACCGTGTTATTGTTCAGGAATGGTGACCTACACGATATCGGCAACTATCGCCCAATCTGCCTGCTTCCTGTCGTCTACAAACTTTTCACTCGAGTCATCCTAAAAAGGGTTGAAGAACACTGGACGAAGAACAGCCATGTGAGCAAGCAGGGTTTCAAAAGGGATTTAGTACGATGAATCATATCCACACCATAACAAGGCTCATTGAAGTATCGCGAGAGTACAAAAGGCAGCTCTCTCTCACTTTCATCGATTTACAGAAGGCCTTTGATTCAATTGAGATAGAAGCAGTCATGGAAGCCCTTGATAGCCAAGGAGTCCCTACTCAGTACATAAAGATTCTTCATGAGCTATACAAAAATTTCAAACCAAAATATCACCATTCTACGACGATATTATCATTGACGTCAAAAAAGGGGTTAAGCAAGGCGATACCATCTCACCAAAATTATTTACCGCCACCCTCCAGAACGTCATGCGAACATTAGAATGGGCTAATATGGGAGTGAAAACCGATGGTCGGCAGTTACATAATCTTCGCTTTGCTTATAGACATAGTCCTTACAACACTTGATAAAGCCTGTGGAAAGATTGGTCTTCGGCTAAATCTCACAAAAACGATGTTCGTGAAGAAAGGATTGGTTTCGTATGCCCCATTCATGCTCAACGGAACGAATTGCTCCAGTTGTATCTATCTACGTCGAGAAATCAATATGATGAACGACCTAGCTCCAAAGCTGAGCAGAAGGAAGTGAGCGGCTTGGGGTGCTTTCAAGAGCATCGTGGATGTAGTGAAGACAACAAGGAACGCCCGACTCCGTGCCCACCTTTTCGACCCAACGTTACTTCCTGCCCTAACGTATGTGTCAGAAACCTGGTCGGTGCGTAAGCGGGATGCAAGATCACTCAGCGTTATCGAACGCGCAGTCGAAAGGACGATGCCAGGAGTGTCCCGTTTCACAAAAGCAAGGGATGGGATCCGAAGCTCCAACCTGCGTCAACGATCAAAAATCAAAGATGCCGTTCTGTACGCCAAAGCGTCGAAGATAAGGTGGGCAGGACACGTAATGTGTGTGAATGACAACCGATGGACAAGAGGCGTTAGTGCCTGGATTCCTCGGGATGTCAAACGTACCGCAGGAAGACCACCGGCCCCGACCCGATCGTCAGAGTTCTTCACGAAGAACCTAGAAGAAAGATATGATGCTCGACGAGTCCCTAGAGGGAGCAGTCCCCACTGGGCTACTCTTGCACGCGACAGGGAAAGTGGAACATTTACTGGCGCCCGCTCGAGCCACTCGACGATCAACGGGACTACAGGTGATACAGGTGATTCTTTCCAGACCCCAACCGTCTACCGTTTCATCGTTCCTGCTAAGATCTTTTGCATCGCAATGGAATATACAGCTACGGATTCATGCCCCAAAACGGTCATCCAAAGTGAGGATTTCTGTATGTCCATCCACAATCCTAGGTAGAAGTAAAAATCAAGAGGAAGAAGAACGAAGAAAAAATGGAAAATCCGACGTTTTGCTTTCTAGTTTTACTTTACTTTTTACTTTAACTTATCTACTTCTTCCTTTAGATTACATCATCATGCTTGTTACCTTTTGATATTCGAGCATCGTCTCCAGTTCATCAATTCTCTGCAAACCGATGTTTTCCCGGTGACCAATTTTCCCGGCATCTATTTGTTATTGTACCGTTTTTTTCGCCGTTGTGTTGCTCATTCATAGGCTTTCAGAGAGGACTAACTACGAATATAATTTCTCAGTTCTAACTGTTTACTTTTTCAGTCATGAGACTTTTAATTCAAATTGATTGTGTCTTCTTTTTAGTTTTCCACTTCTTCAAAAGTACTTGTTGAAATTCTTGTACGGTCATTCGAGTTTTGTAAAGATATTTTTTTCCGTCTTCTCATTGGAGAATTCATTGATTTAAGGAAAGTGTCTGGGCCGAGAAGTCAAAATGATAAACGACTTAGCTCCAGAGTTGAGCAGGTGAAAGGGAGCAGCGTGGGGAGCTTTCAAGACCATCGGGGATGTAACAAGGGGAAAAAACAACACTCGACTGTTTGCTCACCTTTTCGACTGCACGATTCTCCCTGTCTTAAACTATGTTAGACACCTGACCGCTAAAAAAAACAGGATGAAAGATCACTCAACGTCATAGAACACACGCAGTTGAAAGGGCGATGCTAGGAATCTACGATATCACCCAAGTGATAAAGAGAGTGCGAAGTTATAACCTATGTCAACGAATTAGAAACGCCGTGGTAAACGCCAAAATGTCGAAAATCAAGTTGGCAGGTTTCATGATGCGTCTATTTTTCGGGATTACGATGGTCAGAGTTGCTTACGAAAAGTCCTAGAAGGAAGATGTGATGCTCACCGAGTCCCTAGAGCGCGCTGAACCCAATGGGTTACTCTATCATGCGACAGGGAAAAACGGAAGATTCACTGGCGCCTACTCGAGTCATTCGACGATCAAAGGAATTACAGGTGATTTAGTTGAACTCAGAGTGATCCACTGGTGTATAAAAGTAGTGTACGGTCCTAAGAGCATGGAAGAAGAAGTGGATGTTCATAGTTCAATTGCCTGAGCTTCTGACTGATCAACAAAGCATGAGAGAGAGTGCACTGTCGTGCAATTAGTATGTGATCCTTGCGATTGACATGTGCTGACCGCATTTCCTCAAGTAATGTGTATTTTCACCACATGGCAACACTGCGGCTCTAATGGAAAACTCCATGGAAAGTGAAATTGATAAAAACATGGTCTTACAGACGTTATGGTCCACCGTCTTAGATCGTTCAGCTTATCCTTTGCTCATTCAACGACTGGAGCCGAGGAGAGAATTTCGCAAGTTCTGAAGTAAAAGTCAACTATTGTGCAATCTCTCTAGGATCGTTTTGCAGTCCCTAGCCGCTAATGATGTCTGAATGCTGAGGTTTGGAACCAACTTGTCCAGAATTCAGCCATGACTGTAATAGAAAGATGCGCTTTCTATCAAATAAGAACCATAATCGGCGAAATATATTTGGAGTCACAATGTGTGATTTTTTATTTACTGCATATTATTCTTCTTCCATGGCAGGTATTATGTGAAATACAACCCTAATGATGCTGAAATATTTGCAAAACTCGGACGAGAGGCCTAATTAGAACCCGCGATCACTCTTTCCGAGGGCTCGCATGTTACTTGCTGCACCACTGAAGCTCTTGTTTTTGTTTTTCCCACTCAGAAAAAAAAACTGGCTGAAAGAAAGACAAAGAGAGGGCCTCAGTGGCGCAGCGGGTAACACATAAGCACCCGAAGGAGGTAATCGCGGCTTGGAATGTGGTCTCGGTTCTGAGTTTTGCAAATATCTCAGCGTCACTGTGTGTTTGGATTGTTAACACAGGAACAATAAACAATAGAGATCGGATATACTTCCATTCTTTGTGATGACTGATTTTACTGCTATTCAACTATCTCGCAATGGCGTAGTATTTTTGTTCTAACTGACGTGTGAGATTAACATGTTACATTGCTTTTTCCTATCGCTTGAACGCGTCATCGATGATTCACTTCGTTGTGTCAATCGCTCTTCTGCTTCAGATCTGCCTTGCAAAAAGTTATCTATTTTTTTTTCTGAGTAACTGCTTATCAGGAGTACGTATACATATTGGGTTATTCTCCGGTATGCCGTAGCGAACTCTCTGGAAATGTCCCTCCGCACGGGATCTTATGACTCATTCCTTGCAGGTTAGAAGATAGGACGTTCCGCGTTGCTCAATCCCCCTTTGGAAGAACTCACGCACTCAACGCTTCTCAACATCAAAGAGCTGATTTAATGTATATGTCGTCTAAAAAATGAGTTAGGAAGGACTAACAAAGTATACAACCGGTGATTTTGCCCTTCCCTACAAGTGTAATACTGGTTTGGCCACCCCGAAGCGATGAGAGGCTTGGTCAGCCCGAGACATGGCATCAAACCAGGTACCACCTGTGTATTTACAAGGCATCTCTAAGCACTTCCTTGCGCACACCGTTCTCCCCATAGCTGTTTCCCTGGATACATAGATGGGCTGCCTTCACTCGTAGTGTGAGCATCAGCATAATTCCCATTCGCTTCTTTCTTGCGCAATCGTCATTCGTTGTGTAGATTCACTTCAAACATCGTGACAGCTGCCAGATCTCTGTTCTGGCCACATTCTGTTATGAATCATTGAACTAAGCTTGTACCATAATGACGCTGAGATATTTGCAAAATTCCGCAAGGCAGGTGTATACGGTGAGGATCGAATACGTTATTACCCATTGTGGGAGCTAACGTGTTCACCACCAAACCATGCGCGTCCTTCGTTTCGCCTTTCTTCCAGCTAGTTTTCTTTTTCACCAGTGCCATCGGCAATCATCCGTCAACGATATTGATCCGAGGAGCATAAATCGGCATTGAATCCAGTTAAGCTGAGATTGCAGTCAAAATCGCTATCAACTTTTTTTATTTGCTGCCTACTATAACGCCGATTTGGGCTCTTCAGATTAATCCCGTTGACGGGTGATTGCTGATGGCACTGCTGTATAGAAAACTAGGTGAGCGAGAGACGAAACGAAGGACGCGCATGGTGTGGTGGTGAATGCGTTAGCTCCCAGAAGGGTTAACAGCGTGTTCGAAAACCACCGCAGACACCTGCCGTCCGGAGTTTTGCAAATATCTCAGCATAATTATTGTTGATTTTGCATAATACCCTGCCATGAAAATTGTAGTAGGCAATCAATAAATAAGTTAACGTTGATGTTATACTCTTTTGGCCCTCTCCCATATTATTCCTTCTTAACTTCATGACCATACGTTGAGGTGACCGCAGTTGCTCTTAAGAGGAATGCGTCACGTTCTATCTACGACTATGAGAGACTGTTTACTTGTTTTGTATAAAGGATAAAAAGGATACACCGTTTGCCTATCATCAATCCTCGACGGATGCACCATACATTCGACTTCACTAAGCATCATTAAAGATGACAGAATGAATATCTGGCTTGCACATTGACTTGTCGCGCCCTACCGATCTATCATATTAAGAACGACATCGTGTATATCGCAGCGCATCCCTAACATCAAAGTGAGGGATACTAGGCTTGGAATAAAAAACTGCGGAGAAGTTATCTGTTTAAAAAATATTGACGTTTCTTTGAAATTGACTAAGGAATTTGTTGATTTTGGTTATTTCTTTCATAGTAATACAAAGTGGAAGAGGGACTGCGTCCAGTGTCATAGGAATTTATCAGAGTACAATCTGCCTCTTTTCATGACTTTTGTCGACTGTGGAGACCGTTTGACTACGTTGAAAGGAAAGTATTCCTATCAGTGCGAGTCGACCAAAGACAGAACCTACATAAGAACTCTAGTTGACTGTTATCGAAACTACTTCGTAAGAGCACAGCTTTTTCCTTCACACCTTATCTATCTGAAAAGAGGCAGATTGTATTCCCGATAAATTTCTATGACACTGAACGCAGTCCCTCTTTCACTTTGTATTACTATGAAAGAAATGATCAAAATCCACAAATCTCTTAGTCAGTTTCAAAGAAACGTCACTATTTTTAAACGCATAACTTCTCTGCATCATACCCATAGGAAAAAGTGTTCACAAGACGACACCATCTCACCAAAGTTTTAACCTTCGCACTGCAGTGGGAAATGTATTCGGTTGATTGGGATGAGAAGTCATTCGTATTGATGGAAAATCTCTATTTAACCTTCGTTTCGCGGATGACCTCTTTATCTTTTCGAGGAGTACCAGTGAAGCAAAGACAATGCTCAATGAAACTCAACGAACTGGTAAGAAACGCCGGTCAACGCATAAATCGGGTGATAACCCAGTTAATGAAAAATCCATGGTGCGAACACGATCAGATGGAACTCGATGATTCTCTGATTACACATCACAGAACGTCCAAGGTACACGTACGAGGTGACCATAATATCATAGGTATCACCTTGTGCGTGTACGTTGGACGTTCAATGAACACAGAGAACAACGTGAAGGACGAACTAAATAGAAGGAATAAAGCGGCATTGGACTAGCGAACCCGGAACTCCTTGCTCACCTTTCGAACTCATTGTTCCTTTCAGCACTCCGTTATGTAGCAGAGACGCATACTGATACTTCAGCTGCCCTCAGAATTCTGCGCGCCACCCAGAGAGCGTTCAAACCATGTGTTCTGAAGTATAACGGGAACATACAACTTCTAAGTGGATGCGAAGCTCCGATCTTCGCATTTATCTCATCTTCAAAAACTGGAAGGATTCACAACACAGATGGGCGGTCATGTAATAAGAATAACACACGACAGATGGACGAAAAGGAGGTGGATGTAAGTTACTGCGCTTGCACAAGTCGAAACATACCCGAAGCAAACCACCACCAATTGATGCCATTCGCGAGGCAAAGAAACGATTGCGAAATATGCTGAGGTCCGTACTACTCATGAAGACGAGCATTCTAAATATCTAAGCAAGTAAGGTAGTGGACAAGATGTTATAGTCATCGAAGAGAATGTGTGGAAAACGAAAGAGAAACTCGAAACCAGCAGAAACCAAGTCAGACCGTTGAACCTCATTCATATGCAGTGTCGTTTATGTCTACGCCAGAAATTTTGACAGTTATTATCGATCTTCTGCCACTGTTTCGTAGTATTTTTACAAAATTGTTGATTTTGTATTGAAAATAAACCGCCAATAGCGACAAATCGGTGTTCGCCGCCGCCCGCCAATGATAAGATCGGAGCAAGGGAAAGTGGGTGGAGCACAGTGGTGGCGAGGGTGGGTTCGAGTTCACGATGAAGTCTATAAATTACATTCGTCCCTTCTTACTTGTCTGTTATTCTGCCAAACTACCATGGATACCGCAGGTAATAGAAGGGTGTGTTTGAAAATTCTCATATATTTTTTAACGTTCACTTCCATTTACTTTTCATCGACTTCTTTTCAATTCCGTTCATAAATAAATTTGAAGTTCTCAATTACAAGGAGAGTTCAACCTTCCTAAATCGATCCCACCATCGATTTTCGTCATAGTAATATGAGACCGATAGAGTCAAAACTGACCAGTCAATCAAGCTAATTCAAGTGGATCACTGCAAACATGAGATTTTCAATGCTTCGCTTCCGAGCTTCGCAAAATCAAAAGAACTGCAAAGCTCCCGTTTTTTTTTCGTCTTATCAATAACACAAATGGATATAAAAGCATAACATTTCCACTAAAAGTACGGCAGGAACGTCTCCACTTCAAGCTGTTTGTTTATCATCTTCGTATCATTATAAACTGATCTTCTTTACCTGATGGGAGGTTGGTATAGGTCTTCGTTGTCGTTGTCGTTGTTGTTGGTGTTGTTGGTCGATGGCCGACGTTTCGGCGATTTCGCCTTCCTCAGAGCCTGGACGTACTTTATATTAGAATACTTTAGCTATTCGGTGTAAAAGGCTAAAGTACTAATGAAGATCAAAGTTTTAAATAGATGGTGGGTTAAGATGCTACGGTCATACTGAAAGGCTACTCACCGTGATGTTACAAGTGGAACTGGCCCACGCGTTGTTCACGTGGGGTCGTGAGCACGACGCACCCCGGGGTCAAAATATCATTTTGAAATAGGGCGCCAGGTCACGTGTGATAGTGACGCATTCGTCTTTCCGGCTCATTTTTGGATTTTTGGAATTTATCCAGAACGCTTCGAGAGTTTTGCGCGTTGATGTTTTCGACTCCTGCGCTGGGATCCGTACAGTCATTTCAAAATCATCGCCGTTGTGCTTTTATGCCCTATGCGTACCTAGAGGAGTGTTCTGACGAATTTTAACTTTCCCATCTAGATGTTCTTTCATGCGGACGCAAAGAGGTTAACCCGTTTCCCCAATATATTCCCCACCGCATGCGTTAGTATATTCTACTTGAACTCATGCAATCCCCGTCTCTCCCGTTAGGACAGATCATACAGTTTTCTGAGCTGCACAAACGATCATAGAGACGGTTGCAACTGACGGCGTAGGGTATTGCGTGGGATGTCAATAATCGTTATATAATTTTCAAGACCACTTTTTCTTAAGCATCTCTTAATGGCGTAACTTATTTCATTTGATATGAAGGGCAGCTTAAAAGGGATCTTACTTACGTCCGAAACATTATTTTGGGGAACTACCCTACGTTTTCGTCTAACCCGAGTGGCTTCTACGTCGTAGCCATTGGAAATGGCAATTTTTCGTGCCAAGTTTTGCGATTCCTTCCTTTCCTCTTCTCCTGTGCACACATTTTTAGCCGTACGGTATATGTTTTTGATAAGTGGTTTCTTCATGTGTGAAGGATGAGAGAAGAGGTAGTGAACTAGTATGTTCTTACTACTTGGCTTACGATACCATTTTGTTATATAGCCACTTTCTGAGAGCTTTATTTGGATGTTTAAGAATGGAAGCCAGTTTTCGGTTGGTTTTTCTCGTGTAAATTTTACATACTCTAACTGTCGGTTTAACAATTCAAAGCACTCATCCATCTGTTCTCGTGTGGAACAGACGATGAAGCAGTCATCTATGTATCGGCAGTAGAGAAAGGGTCGGTGGTCGAGAACTGGAGCTTCCACCTTAGACATGAAAGCGATGGCAAGGCTTGGTGCTAAACGCTGTCCCATGGCCAACCCTCTAATTTGTGCAAAATATTTTCCAGACCACCTGAAGATTGAACAACTAAGACACTGTTTTAAGAGAGTCATTAGTTGCGCAATCGAGAAGCCGTACATTTTTATTTTCTTTTCGTGCTCTACCAGCAACTCGAGAATGGCTTGCATTGCGGAGTCATTCGACACGTTGGTACAAAGTGAAGTAACATCGAATGACTCCATTACATGCGTGCAGTTTAGTTGCGCGCACCGTAGGTGGCCTAGAAATATTTTGGTGTTAGGTAGATGGGTTGGAATGAATTTTAGCAACTGGGTCAGGATAAGGTTTAGGAACCACGTTATTCTATCCGGTGGCCCGCCTATACAACTGGCGATAGTGTAACTTTAAATGATGATGGGTTCGTTGATGTAATATCATCAGTTGAAGTAAGCTCATGTGTTTTAATAAGCAAGTAAAGGACAGGGCAAATTGAAGGCTCTAAACCTGCAGCCTTTGCCGTGTTGACCTATTCTTGATTTAATTTCCGTTATTGATTTCTATATTCCTTTTCAGAGGATGCTCGATAGAGAGGAACATCATTGAGGTGCTCCTCTGTTATCCTAATTTCTAACTGACTAGGAATAACTACAAATTCTCCATCTTTATCACTAATAGAAAGTCTCACAGATTTTTAATTCAAGAGCTCTCTAACCTGGCGCATACCACATTTTTGTTGGTGTTTGAGGTTGGAGCTTATTTTTCTTTTTTGGTAGTGATTAAGTATGCGGAGAATTTCGTCGGAAAATAAACGAAATGTAGGGTCAATATCGCTATTTGGTATCTCTTGTTTAAAGAAAGTTCGGGCAAAAGGTATTGGAGGTAGTTTCCCCTTGGTACTACTTTACCTAACATTTCTAGCCTAACCCTGTAACGTAGCTGATTTTGAAGTTCATGCAGACTACAAGTGATCCTGCGCAGGATTGGTTTATAAATGGGTTGACTAGGCGCGAAACTCGGACCCAATTCTAACAATGAACGTGCATTTTCCGGAAGCGTTATGCCTCCTAGCAGAGTAACTCTGGATGTTCTTGGTGCGCAGTCTATTTCATGGATTTTACTTGCAACTTGACCAGCGGTGGTCCTTTGATTTGACCTTCTTGAGCGGCGTGATAGATCTTCAAACTTTTTCCTTAACTTGCTCTTAATATCACACCGAATCTTCTCGCATACCGATTTGGACCCAGTTACTATTCTCTCCTCTCCAAATGCCGAACACAATGGTTTTCTTTGTACACACATTTGTTTAATAGTGAAAACATTTCGTTTTGTGTGCACCGCAATGAAATGCGTAGCAGTTTTATTTCGATGCTCAGCATTTGTTGAGAGCTCTCTGGTAAGCCGCATACTTCGTATAATTTCCTACGCTTTATAAAGTTAGGAATAATTCGATGTTTTAAGCAGCGACGTAGAAAGTGGGTCTTTTGTCGCATTAAGACGATTTTCTGTCTTAATGACAATACGTCTCTTACAGGTCGGAAATTGTACAAGTTGTGCAGCTCAGAAAACTGTATGATCTGTCCTAACGGGAGAGACGGGGATTGCATGAGTTCAAGTAGAATATACTTGATCTCATGTAACGCATGCGGTGAGGAATATATTGGGGAAACGGGTAGACCACTTTGTGTCCTCATAAAAGAACATCCAGACGGGAAAGCCAAAATTCGTCAAAACCTCCTCTAGGTACGCACAGGGCACAAAAGCACAACGGCGATGATTTTGAAGTGGCTGTACGGATCCCAGCGCAGGAGTCGAAAACATCAACGCGCGAAACTCTTGAAGCGTTTTGGATAAATTTCAAAAATCCAAAAATGAGCCGGAAAGACGAATGCGTCACTATCACACGTGACCTGGCGCCCTATTTCAAAACGATATTTTGACCCCGGGGTGTGTCGTGCTCACGACCCCACGTGAACAACGCGTGGGCCAGTTCCACTTGTAACATCACGGTGAGTAGCCTTTCAGTTTGACCGTAGCATCCTAACCCACCATCTATTTAAAACCTTGATCTTCATTAATACTTTAGCCTTTTCCACCGAGTAATTAAAGTATTCTAATATAAAACACGTCCAGGCTCTGAGGAAGGCGAAATCGCCGAAACGTCAGCCATCGACCAATAACACCAAAAACAACGACAACGACAACGAAGACCCATACCAACCTCCCATCAGCTAAAGAAGATCAGTTTATAAGATCATATAAATAAATATATAAACTATCTATGCCGAGGCTTATAGAAAGTCGGTCTTTTGAGATACTTAATGAAGTCGGATGCATTGCGCATCCCCCAGAGATTGATCAACGCCAAGAGGTTTATCCTTTATCCTTTTACGATGAATGGCACCGAAATATTGGAAACGTCCTGAAGACCTGATGAAATCTGCTAAAATCCCTGAGAATTCATGCTGTATTTTCTGATAGGTGATATCACAGTGGATTCAATGCGTTCCTCGACGGAAGTCACAACCGTCATGGGACCAGAAAATCGTGGAGTCACCGAGAGAAAGTAGTTTCCGCATGTTAGAAAGCCATTAATATAAGGATTTTTATGCACCATTATGTTGAGAAAATAGAACGTTTTCAAAATAAATGGAGCAACTTTCAGCCAAATAAGAGAAGAGAAAAATTTAAGTGTCCACGAACCTAATGATGGAAAATGACAACTGAAAGTCGGAAAGATGTGAAAGAGTCTCATTCAAGTCATAAGAACTCACATAATTGGGTGGAAGCTCGTGTGGCATCGATGTGGCGAAGGTGTTTTCTGAAACACAGAGACTATCAGTATATAAGGCTTTTCGTTAAGAATGAAGAAAAACGCGTTTCGACAAAAACAACGACCACAGCATTATCGACTAAGAAACTTCCATCAAATTATGACAGCTTTGAAGAAAAATACGAATCTGGAAACAAAAATATCCGGCAGGAACACAACACCAGCATAAACTACAGCTCTCGGCGTTGATCAATCCCTGAGGGATGCGTCATACATTCGACTTCATTAAGCATCGTTTGGAGATGATTTGATGCATATCTGGCTTTTACAATGACTCACGGTGGCCTGTCGATGTATCGAGCCAGTGCTGCTATTCTACCAGACAAGACTGGCACTAATTTCCCGACCCCGGAAAGATGAAGGCTTGGTGAGCCACGGGCGCAGGGATCGAGCCCAAACAAATGTCGCAGGGGGCCCAAAGCACTGCACCACACGCGTTCCACAATAGAAGCATAGCAGAATGAATTAATGAAATGAACGAAAGCAAATAAACGAAAATTACGAAGCAACGAAGAAAATGACAAGCTAGGAAATTTTGCTAGCATTCTATTCTCATAGGAGTTCAGCAATTCATCACCATAAACCACCTTCAAAATTACTTTTCAGGTGACAACAACTATTCTTCTAAGGATCGCAGTCAACAGCAGATCTGAAGAGGTGAATACACTACGTATACCAAACGAGAAATTGGAAAAGATAAGGGTCTGCTAATCTTCTAACAACATTGACAACCAAGATAAGGTCTTGTTACCGCATTTGGAAATGATTTGAAGCAACTTAAACGACAGAAAGAATAGTCAGGTAGAAATGGAAAAGCCATGGTTAGTCAAATCACAGCAAAATACTCGAAATTCAGACGAGTTTACATGTAGGAAATCTGTGCAAAATCGTCTGAGATCCTTTCCGAACAGTCGAATCGTTCTAATATTCGTATACTCGAATAGTTGGCTGAAAATGTCGAATGTCGACAATCCACTATCATCAGATGTTTTCTGCGGTTTACCTCCACAGAATGAACTGGCAACGAATCTGAGTTGCCAGTGAAGTGGAAGGTTCGAGAAGCAGCTGAGAAAAACCACAATACAGCACCTTACGTCAATGTTATCAGCACTATCAGTGCCCTTCACGTTCCCAAAGAAACCAATTTTGAAAACGAGAAAAAAAAGAGAGAACGAAAAAATTGTTTAAAAAGTCATTGACAGGACGTATTTACGGTTAAGAGGAATGAATATCATTCCTTCCCGATGGCTACAAGAAGTGTGGAAGACAAAGAGTTTGAAGGTCGCATAAGATTAAAGACCGGACTTGGTCAGGACATGATACTCGAAAAAACGAATTCTTTAGCAGTTGCAAAGAATCGTTGAAGGAGCGGAACCGGAAAAAACCTCTACGAATTGTCATCGCTAGCGCGATGAGAGAAGTACTAACAATATCTCTCTTATGAAAGAAAAGTGGAGAAGAGAGGAAGTAGGAGCTACGTTTTTTAATAATCTGAGAGAAAATAGAGATGGAGAAAAAAAACTACTATAAGCCTTTTCTTAAGTAATTGAGATGACCCAAGGTTGATATGAAAGTTTTATCCAGCTAGTGATTTGGCGCCTTTTTTTCCGCCACTTCGCGACATCGACGAGCCGTAGATCATCACTGACTGCGGTCAATGCGGCCCTGAAGGGGTCGAAGGCGTCGAAAGGTCAGCCGAATGAAGCCTTCAAACCAACCTCGTTCCAACTCAACCATGTAACGAAAGTTATTGACCGTTGTTACGGAGGTTGAATGGTAGTTGATTCTACGATGTTACAAGGCTGCTCGGCAAAAGGAGTAGTGGAGTTGGAGGACTGAATGAAACTCTTCTTAGAATATACACGCGATGCATCAAATATTTGGGCATTCCGAATGCCGATATTCAGGAATTATGTGACTGTCCAACACAACTTTTCTTCTTATCTGTTCACCTGGTCGGTAATACATTCTTCTCTTTGGAAATCCCTAAATAGGTGTGGTAAAGAGCACGCATACCGTCGTTATAGGCATACGCCGATAGTTATGATCTTCGGAATATGTTCCCCCTCCATTCCTGATATACAGAAACGGGAAGCGAAGTGGTTTGAGATCTCATACAACAGATACATGTCGTTGGTTTAAAGCTTAGGCTGCAGAATAAATCACAATGTAATCATTTTTATTTACTGCCTATTACAATTTTTCACGGCAGGTTATTATGTGCGACTCAAACACAATAATGCCGAGATATTTGCAAAACTCCGGATGGAAGGTATTTGCGGTGAAGAACGAACGCGCCATTACCCTTTGCGGGGGCTAACGCGTTCACCACCACACCATGCGGGTCCTTCGTTTCGCCTGTCGCTCACCTAGTTCTATCGATCTTTGCCATCAGCAGTCACACATAATAACCTGCTATGAAAAATTGTGATAGGCAGTAAATAGAAAAGTTAACAGCGAGATTTAGACTACAGCCTCAGCTTAACTGCGTTCGTTGCCGATTTGGGCTCCCCAGATCAATCCCGCTAACGGGTGATTGCTTATGGCAGAGATCGATAGAACTAGCTGAGGGACAGGGGAAATGAAGGACCCGCATACTGTGGTGGTGAACGCGTTAGCTTCCGCAAAGGGTAATAGCGCGTTCGTTCTCCACCGCAAACACCTGCGATCCGGAGTTTTGCAAATATCTCCGCATTACTGTGGTTGGGTCACACTAATGGCTATCTCAACGAATTATATCAGTGCCACCAGTATCATAACATCCTGTCCTTACTCCTCACACAGCGACTTATGGCATATACTACAACATCGAAACCACACATCTGCAAATGGTAAGCCTGAATACATAAATATATATGCATATATATATATATATATATGTAAGGACGGATAGTACAGCGGCAGTGATGGGTACCAGTTCGATTCCGTTCAGGACCAACCAAACTTCTCACCCCACCGAGGTCGGGAAATTGGTACTAGGCTTGTGTGGGAAAAATCACTCTCTGCAATCTAGTTGGGAACACTCCAGCCCCGTTATCTCGGGACTCCAGGGAGAATTGCTGGGCCAGCATTCTACGACATTCAAGATGAAATGGAAATCGTCAAGCAGCAATCGAAGTCACACGTAAAAGTTGGAAGATCTTCGTGGAGAACGGATGCGAAGAAACGAATCGAATATGAGAAGTGCTGGGATCCGCACAGTAGACGAGAAGAGGGATAAAATGAATGAAATAAAATAAAAGAATATATGTGTGCATACATAATACATGCATACTTTCCAATTGTTCACCGCCTCATCGTAGCTGGAAGGTGTTCCTAGGTGTCTGGCTACTATGTACAGCGGAGTTTCATCCCCCAGCAAGGCTTCCTAAATGGCGAAGGGGTCAGGCGTTTCCATCAGGAAGCCTAACTAAGAGTAAAGCAATACCAGGTTCAACCACCGTCCTGATATGAAACTAGTCGCATGGCGACATTTCTGCCTTTGATCCACAAAGGCGGCGACTGCTTGTGGTGGTGACGACCTGGGGCAGACTTTAACCAAGCTGACCTTGGGGCTCTAGGGAACCAGAATGACTGAACGACAAATCTCCGGATAACGGAAATTATTGATGGGACCCGCACAACCAGTGATCCAAGTATCCAAGTAAATAAGTAATGTGTGCTTATGTATCTATGTTGCATCCAGGAGCTCCAGTGAGCAGCAGTAAACTCCAGTTGACTCAATGCCACAGCTGCGTAGTTGGCTTCACTCACTAGAGTGACATGAATTAGACTTTTGCTGTGCCGTCTATTTTGTAAAAACGTAACCACAAAGAAATCAGCGGGCTCTGTGGAAGCGAACAGGGCTTTCAGACGGAAACTTCGAAATCCTTTTCATTTTCGCAGACCTTATCATGAAGATCAAATGACGCTCTTTATCTGAATTCAAGACCTAGGTCCATTTGTGGTGAGTAGTTGCTGTGAATTCCCGAGTAGGACTGTGTAAGTTTCACGCATAGATGGTCGAACCAGTGATTTTTATACCCTTGGGTATTTGTTTCTTTTTTGTCTTCTCTTTGTCTTTTTCTCACTCTTTTCTTTTTTTTTTAAAGTCACGTATCAGGGACGGCTCAAATTTCAGCTGTTGCGATTGGAGGAATCGTTGTAATGAACCATAGTTATCGTATAGAATAGTCGGGTTTAAGAATAACGAAGCAAATGTAACACAAGCTGCAAAACCGTGCCAAGTGATGAAAACAATTTGGTGGTACGATCGAACACAGTAACAAGTAGTAAATGGTATCATACATACCGTACTTACCAACACTGCAAAACAAGGAAGCCTTTTTCATAGTCGGTTCAAGTTTCTCATTCACTGAAATTACTGAGAAATTATCGTGTATTCGAAAAACCAGCATCTCTGTACTCGAAATGAAGTTAGACACCGTCGCACCTTAGCGGCAGTCAAGCAGAATTAAGCTTAGAACGTGGTGTATTAAGGTAATTGTTTCTCCTCACTGTGCAGATTGACAATTCGTTTAAGGAAGTAATAAGAGGAATTATAGAACGTGGAATCTGGAGTCGCACTTAGTTTCCGCGGTCTGAGCGCAGTTATAAAAATGCAATCTTTTAGGAATAAACAGTCTATAGAATTTTCAATAGCTTGATAATTATTTTCCAATGCAGTTTTATGAGGCAGAAATCCGCATGGATAACTCCACAATACTTTGATCCCAACCTAATTTAGTTCCCACTTACACATAAAGACTACTGAGGAAGACCGACCATGGGCTAGGAGCGCGCAGTTCTCTTCACGGTAATATGATTTAGTCTGTAGTCTACCTGACGCAGGTGTTGTACTAGTCGTTGGACTAGAAAAGCTAGTCTCCACGGCTAATAATATGCAAAAAAAAGTGCTCTATGGACGGCCCTGTCTATGAAGCCGCAAAAATCCGCTAATGAAAAAAATGTGCAAAGACAATGGTAGCATCAAAGATAAGGAAGACACTAAACTAAGTCAGTGTGTGCCAACTATTAATTGCCTATGTGTAAAGGGCAATCCTGCTACAGTGGAAAACATGACCCAACTGTAAGGGGTAACCTCACTGTAGCAGGAAAGGGATGCCCTAACTGAACATATACTGCTGGTCAACAGAAGGCGTAAATGATTGGCGTACTCTATGCTAACAGCTATGAAACTCACCACTGTTCTGCAGCAAGCACCAACCGACAGTCACTCATCTGTCCATGTTACTGATCAACCTCACATATCCGATCAGATGACAAAACGCGTTCTTTTCCAATATTTACTCCATTAGTACCGCTCAGATGAGCGAGCCACTGGCACCGCATTGCTGCAGTGCCGCGGTCATCAACGCGTTTCCGCGTTCTTCCCGCTCGCAACTCGCCCGTCTCCCTTTCATCGCGGCTGACGGGCGTCGCATTTTGGTTGGGACTGTGAAATACATACTGCAGAAATGATTCTGTATAGTATGATCTCGCCAACTCCAACACTACTCAGAACACGACCGGGCCTATCGTCGTACACCGCACGGGTTTAGCTCGGGCTTTGAACACGGCAATATGTCGAATAAACCATTTGTTTGTTCAAATTCTGGTGCAAAAACATTGCAAAATAGCAATATAATCTCAGTAACACTTCCTAGTACCTAACTCGAAATTCTTGTTTTCGTTTTCTCACACAAATATCGCCACAAATTCGATTTCAGGATGGTCCGAAGTTAGAAGAACTTATGGTATCCTGTCCATTTTTTATAAACATTAATGCAGTAGCAACCACTAGTTCTGAAACTAATGTGATTTGTAGTATTGATAGAACTGCTGTTATGACTAAACATGAGAACAAGAAAGATTTGGGCTCCTTAGATCAATCCCGTTGACGGGTGATTGTTGATGGCAAGTGATCGATAGAACTAGCTGAGAGACAGGCGAAACGAAGGAGCTCCATGGTGTGGTGGTGAACGCATTAATCCCCGGAAAGGACAAAAGCGCGTCCGTTACCCACCGCAGACACCTGCGGTCTGGAGTTTTGTAAATATCTCAGCATAATAGAAGTTGTAAGAACAAGAGTTTTTATTCTTTTGAAAAGAATCCCGTAATAAGCTGCCAACTCTCTGAGAATGAAGGGCTTGTTTATCAATCTATCAATCCCAAGAGTAATAATGGCTTTAGAATTAAAGGTTACAATTGTAGTAATGGTTGTTACTATAAAATTTAATCCTGTAGCTTTTGCTTATCCCGAAATCAGAATTGTGCTCATATCTGAGTGAAGAGAAAAAAGAAGGGCTTTAGCATAGGCACTAGCAAGTGCTAATGAGACGAAGCTATTTTGTGATGCATTTACTTCAGAATCTGAGCAAAACAGATGGTTCATCCGACATACTGCCGTGTTGAAAGCCCGCGGTAGATCCACGCCGAGTACGATATTGGGCTCGTCTGCGCTCTGGGTGCTCTTGGTGTCGCCGTGATCATACTATAATGAATCATTTCTGCAGTATGTATTTCACAGTCCCAAACAAAATGCGCCTCCTGTCTGCCGCGATGAAAGGGAAACGGGCGAGTCGCGAGCGAGAAGAACGCGGAAACGCGTTGATGACCGCGGCACTGCAGCAATGTGGTGCTACCGACTCGCTCATCTGAGCGGCACGAAAGCAATAAACAGCACGAAGGAAGCTGGTTTGACGGGATATGTGTGGGGTTTGCTGGCCCCATACCCAGATGACCGAGCTTCGGTTGATGCTGGTCGCAGCATTGTGATTAGTTCCACAGCGATCAGCGTGGAGTACACGAGTCCTTCAGTCCCCCCTGTGGAACAACAGTGTACGTAAAGTCATCGGTCATCGATAATCATCGTCATCAGCTCTTATGAAGACGAAGCCGTCGAAACGTTGGTCGAACAAATCTATTTGTCAACCTGCTGAAGATGCTGCAGCTGGAAATTTAGGAGTCACAATGCGCAGGAGGAATATGTTAGCTTTTGTTACTTCTAGCTTCTTTAGTTTCAGCTTAGTCGAGTTTTCCTTTCTTTTATTTTAGGATTCCAGTTCTAATTTAACAGAATATCCTAATTTTCCCACGGATAATGCATGCGTGCGTGGGTATGTTGTCATTCACGCGGATTTTGTTCTACGAGTCAATTTGGTCGAAAGCCTACAGTCAAATGATAGGGAAGTATATGGGAGGCGGTTAGTGGTCGCCTCCAACAAACAAGCTCCAAGTCTGCTCCGGGAGCGACTGGCAAGCTTCCCGTGAGTATACCCAGCCCTCATTTTCAGAACTCAGCTAGCTATACGTGGGTATCAAAAAGCTAAACAGTAAAATAAATGAACATCATACCCCTGTCTATGAAACATCCCACGATACGGTAGCCTTGTATTGGGATGAATACGGAGAAGTTGCTGAAATCTCAGAGCCATTTTAAGCTCCCTAAATCGCAAAGGACCAAGGTGACGACCTGCACCTATAATGCACGCGAACATCATACCCCCTGTCTATGAAACATCCCACGATACGGTAGCCTTGTATTGGGATGAATACGGAGAAGTTGCTGAAATCTCAGAGCCATTTTAAGCTCCCTAAATCGCAAAGGACTAAGGTGACGATCTGCACCTATAATGCACGCACACTTGCATCTGAGTCCTCGACAGAAGACTTCTTCGCACAAGCAAGAAGGATAAGGCACGAAGTCATGGGACTGGCGAAGATGGGAAGACGCCACCCATTCAACGCCGTCTGCGATACCGGAGGACAACTACTTTTCGGAACATGCGGCAGTAGAGTCTTGGCGTCGGAATACTTGTCAACACGAGATTAGCCATGAACACCAATTCATTCGAACAACTAACAACCTGAATCGGACGTTTACGATTGAAGAGATGTGGGTCAGTTTCGCCTCTAACCAGTTTCGTCGTCTAAGCACGGACATAAAGATAAGACGAGGAAGGAGACGAAGCGTTCTATATGGACTTGGAGAAGTTCTACAGAGAAGACTTTACATTCTTCAAGGTCATCATTGTGGATTTTAACTCTCAGACTGGGCCGAGCAGAACGTCTGAAGAACATCACATTTGGGCCTGGACTTATAGATTAGAAAGGAACGAGCATGATAAGCGGCTATTTGAGTTTATCACGACGGCCAAGAACTTTCATGGCAACTCGCAATTCCGGAAACCCAACTTTCAACGTTGGACGTGGAAGTCTCCCAGTGTACAGCAGAATAACGAAATGGACCACGCCATAATAAATCGAAGGTTTCGCCTAACCGATGTCGCTGTTGTCCCAAAATTCTAAGCGAGATCAAACCTTAGCTTCCTTCGCGCGAAAATCTATTTCACATTCAAAGGATAATTCGAAAACTACGATGAACTGAGACATATTTATTTCATTAGCTGGCTGTTGGGGAGATGCCGTTCCCATAACATCGACGAGGAATACAGTCGGCACATTCAGCATCTTCATGTTAGCGCTATGAAAGTTGAGAGCTCGAAAGTCACCAAGAGACGTCTGTCTCCAGAAACACTCGAGCTGATACGTCAGCGTGGAATAGCACGAGCTGCAGGAAACCGCCAACTCACGTCCGAACTTGCAAAAAATGCAGACAAGTTATAAAAGAAGATCTTGAAGAAAGAAGAGCAGCAGCAATGGTCGAAACTGCAGAGGCTGGGAGAAGCATTGGCCATGCCCACCGAAGCTTTGCCAGTTGCAAAACCAAAATGGTTGCACTCCGACGCCCAGACGGAACAGTTACAGCTTCCAGAAAGGCATTGAAAGAAATCGTTCACGATTACTACTCGGACCGCTTTAATAGCCACGTCCTCCTGCCCTCATATAAAATACAGAAGGACAGATATGTCGTAATACCAGTTTTCCTTTCCGAAATCCGACACGCTATTTCGTCGGTGAAAAAATCAGATAACATCAGGCCGAACAGGATAAGAACTAAGCACCAGAACAATGAACCTTCCACCAGTCTCCACAAACACACTTGCTCGGCTGTGCACATGTTACCTGAATAAATGCAAGGTTGCTACTTCGTGGGAAACCACCAAGACCGTTCTATTGTTCAATAAGCGCGACGTCCACTGCTTACTGTCTGTCGTCTAGAAACTTCGCACTGGAGTCATCGTAAACAAGATCGACTGAACACTGAACGAAAAACAGCCACATGGGTAAACAGAGTTTCGAAAAGGATTCAGCACGTTGGTGCACATCCACGCGATAACAAGACTCATTGAAGTATCGCGAGAGTACAAAAGACCGCTCTGTCTCACTTTCATCGATTTACAGAAGGCCCTTGATTCAGTCGAGATAGAAGCAGTCTTGGAAGCCCTGGATAGTCAAGGAGTCCCTACTCAGTATATAAAGATTCTTCGTGAGCTGTACAAAAATTTCACAACCAAGATATCACCATTCTACAACGATATTAACATTGACGTCAAAACAGGAGTTAGGCAAGGCGATACTATCTCGCCAAAATTATTTACTGCCACCCCCCCCAGAACGTCATGCGAACACTGGAATGAGATAATATGGGAGTGAGAATCGATGGTCGGTAGTTACATCATTTTCGCTTTGCTGATGACATCGTCCTTATAACACCGAACATTAGCCAAGCGGAACGTATGCTTGCTGACTTTGACAAAGCCTGTGGAAAGATCGGTTTTCGATTAAACCTCACAAAAACGATGTTCATGAAGAACGGATTGGTTTCATATGCCCCATTCACGCTCAACGGAACGAATATCTCCGAATGCTCCAGTTGTGTCTATCTAGGTTGGGAAATCAAAATGATGAACGACTTAGCTCTAGAGTTGAGCAGAAGGAAACGAGCGGCTTGGGGAGCTTTCAAGAGCAACGAGGATCTAGTGAAGAGAACAAAGAACACCCGATTCCGTGCCCACCTTTTCGACTTAACGGTACTTCCTGCCCTAGCTTATGATTAAGAAACCTCGTCGCTGCGTAAGCAGGATGAAAGATCAGTCATCATTATTGAACTCGCAGTCAACAGAGCGATGTAAGGAGTCTCATTTATCAATCAAGTGAGGGAAGGAATCCGAAGCTCCGACCTGCTTCAGCAATCAATAGTCGAAGGCGCCGTTCTATAAGCCAAACTGTCGAACATAAGGTGGGCCGGACACGTAGTGCGTATGAACAGCAACCGATGAACAAAAGCCGTTAATGACTGGATTTCTAGGGACGTCAAACCTACTGCAGAAAGACCACCGACCCGATGGTCAGAGTTCTTTTCAAAAAGCCTAGAAGAAAGGTATCATGGTCAACGAGTCCCTAGAGTGAGGAGAACCCATTGGGCTACTCATGCATGCGACAGGGAAGAATAGGAAATTTATTGGCGCCCGCTTGAAGTCACTGGACGGTCAGCGTGACGACAGATCATACAAGTGCTTTGAAATTCTTCTCTGTTATGTCCTTAGTACTTCTCGAGTACATTCTAGGATTTGCTCTCATCCCATTTATAATCTAACCAAAAGTTTCAAACCTTCGCGCTTTCCCTAAAGATTGGCGACAGTTACCATCTGGAAGCTTCTCTGGACGAGCTTTTCAGGCTATACGGAACAAACAAGTAGCAATAATTCATTTAGGCAGAAAACTCGATTGTCATATGATATTTCGTAAACGTAGACCATTGAACCGTTGTACCACATCTTTTTTTTTATTTTATATGACCGGTCTTCACGTCTACTTTGCGAATACCGGCACTTCTCACATTCGAATCGTTTCCTCGCATCCATTCTCCACGAAGGTCTTCCAAGTTCAACGTGTAGCTTCAGCTGCTCCTTGAGGATTTTAATTTCATCTTGAATGTCGTAGAATGCTGATCGAGAAATTCTAGTCCTGAGATAGCCGGGCTGGAGCGTTCCAACTGGATTGCAGAGAGCGAG
The DNA here is from genome assembly GCA_018806985.1 of Angiostrongylus vasorum. Lineage (NCBI taxonomy): Eukaryota > Metazoa > Nematoda > Chromadorea > Rhabditida > Metastrongylidae > Angiostrongylus > Angiostrongylus vasorum. The sequence goes on along the minus strand of JADANN010000359.1, from coordinate 371,921 downwards.
TTTTTCTCGGACAAGTCCGGTAGCGATTTTCCAACCGCGGAGGGATGTGAGAAGCTTGATCGGCCCAGAGTGGAATCGAACTAGCACCATCCTCATGATGATGGACATCAGTACCCACTACCACTGTGCTATCCGTCCCCTGTTTAACTATAAGTAGACATTAAAACCTAGACCTCGACTTCGACCTTTACTCTGCCATTAAAAAGAGTAGGCAGTAAATAAAACAGTTAAGATTGTGATCATAACTGAAGCCTCAGCTTAACTGGGTTCATTGCCGATTTGGGCTCCTCAGATCAATCCCGCTGACGGGTGAATGCTGATGGCAGAGATCGATAGAACGAGCTGAGAGACAGGCGAAACGAAGGATCCGCATAGTGCGGTGGTGAACGCGTTACTCCCCGGAAAGGACAATAACACGTTCGTTCCCCACCGCAGACACCTGCGGTCCGGAGTTTTGCAAATATCTCAGCACCCTTGAGGTTATATTTCGCAATATACCCTGCCATTAAAAAGACTAGGCAGTAAATAAAACGGTCAAGATTCATAGTCATAGCTAAGTTCTCCAATGAACATACCGACTCTACAACCTGAAAACTTTACATTAAATCAATACGCGGAAAAAAATTGAACTATAATACACACAGAAAACTTTGGTTAGTGGTGCACACCTCACCTTTATTAGCTTTATGCTGGTTGACTTTAATTCCACAATTGTGTAAGAAAACCAGCTAGCGCTCTCCGTGGTCTATTAAATCTTCCACAAGTAGCCAAACAAGTTTTCTTCTACAAATTCTTCTTCTGTGTACTTGTTCGTAGTTGTTTCCTGTCGAACCTGCTTAATATGCTTGCTCTTTGTGCTTAGAGCAACAAGAACCGTAACGCCCCATGTTCGATCTGCTATGAAGAAATCCGTTCATCAGGCAGGCAAACACCCCAGCGTTCGTTTATCATCGAACAACGAATTGTCGTTTCGAGTGGTTGATCTCTGAGCCGCATGAGCCCAGCTTGTAGCCAGTCGTTCATCTGTGAATCGACCAGCTCTGAACATTCTCTTCTCAACAGTGCAATGAGCAACAACCCAAGCGCTTTTATCGTAGAAGATTTCAATCATCGATGATTGGAAGCTGACCGACCAAAAAGCTTACGAATAGTCTTTTGCATAATTTCGGTACACTCTTTGATATCTTCAATCGCATAGATCACAAAGGAAACACGCAGCATTCATTTCAAAGTGAACAACCATGCATCACGGTAACTCAATTCTGAGTCTTCTTGTTGTGAGTTGCCTGTTGTCGGGATTCTTATAATATCATAAAAACATAGAAAAAACCAATGAAGTCTCTTATGTGGAATCTGTCCGATACTTTTTAAGTGTTATTCGTGAAGATGATCGCTTAAATTTTATTTTCCAGTACATCACAACGGTGGGAAAACTGAAGAGCTTAAGAAACGGTGAGTCCTTAGTTCAAACTCTGGTAAAACATAAGGGAATTTGTTTCAAATTTATATAGAGAAGACTCATGCACAAGTAGAACGATGCCAGTTCGACTACTTTGATTGACGTTATTAGACGGGGAATTCGCCGTTTTCAAATACCAATAAACTTGATAGGAACTCTGCTCGCAACATTGCTGTGAGGTCATGATAAACATTAACACTTTCGTGAACCATTCGCATTGATTTCATTACGTACATATGTACACTGTTGCACGCTTGGAGTGCACATATTGGTTTCAACGCGCACACTTTCCTCTGTCCTATTTTGCCACACAAAGCTTTTGCTGCCGTGTCGTATTTTTGGCATTCAATCAACAGCTTGTCGATCACAGATTTCATATCGGGGCTCGTCCATGTATAGCTAGTTTCAAAGCGCTTTACTAGCGAAAAATATGTTACGCCATATTTTCAGGCGAGTTAGCCGCTGTTCTCAAATTCCACAGATCTACTGGTACTTACAGAGTAAAATCTACCGGTTAAGGACACTTTGTCGCATTAAAAGATAACATATCACCTGTGGAACTTCTATAAACGTATTTGTATTATTCAGACGGCTTAAGCTTCCTCAAAGTTCTGATTTACCAGTGTAAAGACCACACTCTTGAGAAGAGAACATATTCCCATCTCTTATTAAACTTTAGGTGAGAAAAGCACAGTAGTAGTGATGCCAATTAACGCGAGCACAGCGCTGGTTCGATCCCGCCTCTAGCACAACAAGCCTCCCTCACCCCTTCGGGGTCGGAAAATTGGTACCGCACTTGTCCTGGAAATCCAACTTGGAACCCTCCAACACGGCTATCCTAGAACTCCACGGGAAATCGACTCGACCAGCATTCTAAGAAATTCAAGATGAAATAAAAAATCCTCAAGCAGAAGCGGAAACCACACGTAAGAAATTGAAAGACCTTCCGGATGATCGATGCGAGGAAACGAATCGAATGTGGGAAGTTCTGGGATCTGCGCAGTAGACGTGAAGACGGGTCGTGTAAAATAAAAATAAAAAATAATAGCAAGTAACAACAAACAACAACAATAGTAAAAAACAAACCACATAAGTACAAATATTAGCATTTGAGAAATATATACGGCATGATATGAATATATGCGGTATGTACACGACGTAATGTATGTGAAATACACATTACACATACGATATCGGCAGCAACACCGTATAAGCTCATCTATAGAACAACATGTCAATTCTTAATACCTAAGTTAAATGGAAGTAAGCTCTCTAAAAGTCCTTTAAAAAGCTAAGGCGGGAGCGCGTAACGCAGTAGTCGGAGGCGCTCTGCAATGCATATGTGACCGATCCCCTATCGCAAGGCTCACCAAGCCTTCCATCCCTCCGGAATCGGCAAATTAGTAGAAGACTTGTCTGGGAGGATAGCAGCACTGGCTCGATACATCGGTAGGCCACCGCGAGTCATTGTAAAGAGCAGATATTCATTCAATCACCTCTAACGATACCTAGTGAAGTTGAATGCATGTGCATCTCTCAAGGGTTGATGAACGCTGGAAGCTCTATCCCTTATCCCTTAATTGCGTGATGCATCTCCTGCGCGCAACAGCAATATACCATCATGTCTCCTGTATCAACGTCGCTCCGATGAATCGTGGCTATCACGCAGAATGATAGTAATACTAAGATTCATAGAATAAAGGCGAAGTTTTCTCTGTATAATCTCTTAAGGGCCCAACCCTTGAAATATTAAACGATTGTCGAAGGTTAAGTTGTCGAAGAACTGGCATCGCACGCAGTGTGAGGCATTATTTTTTGCGTAGGAATTCGTTGTATTCTAGTTTTCAGTCGGCATGATGACTTTTAGGTGCCATATAGAATGGGGGGATATTAAAACCACAAAGTAAACGTCGCAATATTCTTTCTATAATTTACACAACCTCTTCAAATGCTGATAGCAGCATGATAGATGGAGATGGTGAACGAATTTTCTTCCATCAAATGCAAGAGATGTGTATGGTCCAAGAATATGGTAGCATAAGCGGAAGATCATAGCGGATAAGTAGAAGCTAGGCGCACGAAAAATATATGGGGAGGTTCGATTGCCATCTTCATGAACAAGAGCTTTCTAAAGCTGTTCCTTAAGTTTCATAGCTCGTTACATCAACAGAAGCGACCACTGTTCATGTTATATTCATCCAATCTGAGACAGCTAAAGCCATATTTGGCTGTCGTTTGAGTAGCGCAGCCATCTACGTAGAGAGCAGCCTTAATGTTTGCTTAGAAAACTGCAAATAGAGGAAGATAAATGGAGATGGATGTACTTGCCGATCTGGAGCTCTACTGCCAATTTTAATCTCAAAGATAAATCCCGAGCAGTTAAGTTAAGCAGTTGGACAGGTGAAAAGAAACAGCTGAAAAATCGCACTTTTTTCTGCATAGTGATAAAATTAACCACGAATCTGCTTGATTTCATATATGTTTGGTGGAGCTAGCGCTCTCGGCAGAACTGATTTTCCTCTACCGAAGGTAGATCATGATGTGAACTCTCTGTGGGCCATTCCAGAAAAAGAGGAGCATTCTTCCGAGAAATTCGCTATGCCATTAATGTGCTAATCAATGACTATAAGCAGGCAGTAACGTTTCGGTCTCTACATGTGTCGTTGGGAACGACGTTGTTAACTGAATGATTATGTGAATCGACTTTAGCTCTGGAAGAATCCCCAACTTGTAATGGACTTACGCACCTGATTTGTCTCTGCTTAGGTAACTTCATAAGAAAATTTCATTTATATTAGTAAATCCTATGCACTTTAGAAGACTTCTGGTCCTTTATCGAGGAACCTGTTCGGTGAGCTTTTGTTTTACTGCCATGTGGCTGACGACACAAGAAAACGCTTAGGTTTTCTTGAAAAGTTTTTTCCTTTTTCAAGGTTTCACAGTGGATCTGTGAAACCTGATGGCAATAAACCATCGATGTCTCGGAATGTGTCTCTTTCTTGACGCTAAACACCTGCTCTGAAAAGCAACACTCTACAACAAATACCCCAATTTTAGCCTTTACAAAAGTGAAGAACTACATGAAATTATCAACGAAGAAAAAAAAATATTACTGTAAGTGATTTCGTAACTTCTTCATTCTCTGTTCTTTTCAATTCGCAATATCTCAGTCATAGATGTGATGAGGCAGTTAAAGGAGTCTTGTTGATCCACTCGATATATTCATCCCCACGAAGACTAATTCTCTCACATCCCACCGTATACCATCGAATCATAGTCGTCAACGCTGTGCCTGAGGTCAGGCAAGACCACGGATAAAATAAATAGGAGAGGGCGGACTCCATCGGATGTTCCGGTTACTGGACCTTTTCAGAGTTAAATGGCTCATTGATTACACGGAATATATGGTGAATATACGCTACCCAAGCAGGATGAAAGATCACACGTCGTTATTGAAGGTCTCGTCGACACGGCGATGCTAGGAGTCTTCCGTATGACACAACTGAGGGAAAGGATTCGAAGTTCCGACTTGCTTCAACGATCAAAAGTCGAAGGCGCCGTTCTATATGCCAAACTGTCGAACACAAGGTGTGCCGGGCACGTAATGTGTATGAACGACAACCGATGGACAAGAGCCGTTAGTGTCTGGATTCCCCGGGATGCCAAACGTAGTGCAAGAAACCTATCTAGAGGAAAAAGTTACTCTGTGTAACGCTTCACAAATAATTAAGAAGCGTGATCCGCCTTTCAGTCTTTCGTAGGTTGTGTGCGATTTTGAGGAATCCACGGCGCACACACAGAAATGACTCTTTTCTTTCAAATCGGCTGTTCCTAAAGATAACGTAGTGGGTGAAACAAAGAATGACCTCAACGACATTGTTCTTCGTCATTCTGATCTGCAGACTGGAATTTCGTGTTCCACTGCTCCTGTGAAAAATCAGTTCTAACAATTTTGGAGGTTCTCCAACCCATAAGATATGCAATATCTTTTCAAAGAACTCTCTTATAAGGCCAACTAGCACGTGCGCGCTTATCAGACTTCTACTTGAAGGCCTATATTGCGAGAGTGAATTGAACAAACAGATCGATAAAAATTATGCAGCAACTCTCTGAAAAACGAAAAAAAATCCCCACTTACAAGGATGTTACTATTCAAAAACGATCTAATGTTCAGAAATTTCTTGTTGTTCTCCATCGCTTTACCAGTTCTCGGAGTTATCGCGTTTGTGTTTTACTTGTGGAGGATAACTGAAAAGTATGCAGGTTAGCGCGTTTTGTTGAACGTTCTAGATGGATCCTCATTTTTCTCCCATTCCTTGGAAAAAGGAGATCTCAAATTCCTCTAACAAATATCCAGTTCTTAGATTCCACAATTACAGGTGTGGAAGAGGAAACGAAAAGGAGGAAGGTTGATTCTTCATAGATCTCAGTCAATACGGGTACAGACAACAATAGGTCCTAGTTGGAAATGCGCACCTACATGATCTGCCCTATTTCCACTCGATTCAACGTTTTCCCACGTTCTTAATTCATAGAAAAAAGAAGAAGTGGATCGACTCTCAATTCTTCTTCGTAACTGAGAAAATATGCTGTAGTACAATATGAGTCATATGCGATACGAACGGAACAAAAGGATGAAGACCTAGTGAAATTGAACAATAATTAAAGATAACTTTCACATGAATGAATTCATGTCAACTCGTCTCAACTGCTATAGATACTTACTTACTTGATAGTTGAGCGGTCTTTCCTCAGTGGTTATGCGCGCCTCACCATAATCTCCACTTTTCGGGGATTTACTGGTTAAGCCATTGTCGTTCCCTGGAATCCCGAGGTCACCATGACCAAAGTCTGCCCCCAGATCTTCACCACCACAGGTTGTCGCAGCCCTTGTGGTTCAGAGAGAGATTTGCCACCATGCGACTTTGATACCAGGACGGTGGTGGATTCTAGCAATGGTTTACTCTTAGCTAGGTTTCCTGATGGAAACGCCGGACTCCTTCTCAGCATAGGAGACCGTACCAAAGGGACGAACCACCGGGTGTACATCGCAGTCCGACACCCAGGAACACCTCCCAGCCACGATGAGGCGGTAAACCGTTAGGAGGATTGCTATAGATTCGTTACAAAAATTTTTTTCTGTAGAAAATATTCTTGCTGACGACAGATGTAAAAAAATTATCTTATACTTTCATCTATAGTTAGGAAACTAATGCGAAGAAGTGAAGAAAACTTAAGATTTTAAGAAACCACGGCCAAAAAAAGATGGAGTCCGCTAAAATCAATTCGAAGGAGTTCATAAAAAACTAAACCACTCGTCCACATGAGGAGTTTCCAAGGAGAAATCGTGAATTTTACGCATTTTTTTCGTAAGACTAGAAATATCAGGTTGACATAGGAAGGAATCTCGTTGCCACACTCTAAACGAATTCGAGACTCCATACAACTATTCTTCTGTACTGAAGAACTACCGCTAACCACTACCGTATCACCTCTCATTTGTAAACACACCATTGATCAAGTAACTTGTACCACCACCGGTAAGGTCTTCTGTAATCGTTTGCTTAGTGAGGGGTAATTCATCTGAAGGACACGAAAAGTGCCATACTGTTGGTATAGAATCATTTACTAATTCTGTTTTTTTGACAACAAGGTGACCTCAGGCACCATGTGGATTTCTGTTATAGTTCATGTTCAGCCATAAATGGGTTTTCTCCAGAATTTTCGAACATCTTTTCGGTTCATGATATACTACTAGGTGGTGAACCCCTTATTCATCACAGAAATCGTGAAGCTCGATAGCAGAAACACTCTCTTTTAGCAACTGAACATTGTGGTCACCTCGATAATTTGCAGAAACATGCTCTTGACAAGGAGAAATCCTTAGACCTGGCCGAGGTCAAGTTCGATCCGTCACAAAATGAAATCACCGCCATCGGCTCACAGATCGATATGTTCGACGTACGTTTCTTTGGCAGACTTCAAAACCGAAGTTTCTTAGGAACATTGCCCAAGCACTGGCATAAAATTGATTGTCCCATTCTTAATTATTGACAGAAAGTGTAATCAACAGAATAAACTGACAAAAAATTCTATCTCCTCAACGCTGGCAGACCGAGAAACGCCCTGAACTCTAGCTGAGCGCTATGGTAACTGCACCACAGAAGTTTTTATATCGCGCTTTACTGTTCCCACAGGGAAAGGGCCCAACAAGGCTACTCTATCTCGTCAAAGGTGTCTACTGCCGCATTGCTGTAGATGATAAAGTCACTTGTGCTGTCATATCCTTGTTGGAGAGCGACAATGAGAAGGTATTATACAGAATAAGGAAAGCAGCACGCGTGGCGTTCGGGCCTATCAGACAAACCACCGACCAAGTAACGGACCATCTTTTCGACACAGCGCTTCTCCCAGCGCTCTGTTATAAAGCCGAGACGCGGACTGACTAGACTGATAGTTCAACCATGTCAAGAATACTATGCCACCCTCACAGAGTGCTCGAACGATGTCTTTTGAAATTTAACCAGCACACACATCATCTAGTCGGCACGCGCAGCCCATACTTTCGAAACCTATCTCATTTTCGCGATTCACAAGCGTATGTACCAATGGCGAAACATAGATGGTCCCGTCATGTAATGTAATAAGGGGCACAAGTGGCAAATGGAGGAAAAAGAACAGTAGAGGGGACTTAAAGAGAATGTAAGTGTCCTCTCAAAGGACTACCCGAGCGATGGGCGGACGTGTTCGTGACTCATGTCATGGGAGCCATTTGTGTGCATCAAGGAAAGTGCCCTGCCGAAGTCGCCATGTTCGAATGGACGATGAATCTGCGAGAAGGAGACAAGGGAAATACGCAAAGCGAAACGAGTCAACAGAGATACTTTTTACAAAATTCCGATAGGGTGACATAGAGAGGCATTTTATCCTATCCGATTTTAGTCATCTCAACGACGAACGCTTGAAGAAAAAACGAAGAGTATGAGATCACAACGCAGTAAGGTGAGGATTCAGATGAGATTCTATCAGTTAGTTGTTCCATCCACACGAATATACGTACAAATAGGCACTAGGTTCGCATACACACACAAATGTAGATATAAGCACGCACACATTCATTTTACCGTAGAGTTATGCTTCCACAAGGAAAAATTTTATGTCCACGAAGGCTTTTTGCATTGTATTCGTCGCATACCTTATCTACACAGTGATTTTTCTAAATAAAAGGTTTTAACGTACAGGATGATTGTGATGCTGTGAATTCGAGTATTATAGAGTGCACAGACAATAGGTTTTGTAGCTAATCATTTCCAGAAAAAAGGAAGCAGGACAGAAAACGAGCAGCAGCCAAGACCCTAAAACATCTACTTCTCAAACTGTACCATCGGAAAGCACGTCAAGGTCTGCCGCTGCTGGCACTGGAACCTCAACTGGAGTACTAACCAAACGAAACAATTTCATCAGAATAAATACATTGCTTCCACACAGTCAGAAGCCTGCGAGTGAGAAAAGCAAGGTCGGAGATGGCTCTGATCTGTGAACACGATCTCTAGCTTCTCTTCGATTTCATTTGCTATTTCACTATTTCCTTCAGTTCCTGTCGCTAAGTTCTGGATCTTGTGTTGTGCATCAAAAACCCATTAAAAATTGTCTTTATAAAATTCAACTAGTAACTTTTTTCTATTTTTTTTATTTGATTTCATTTTATCCGTCTTCACGTCTACTGTGCGGATCCCAGCACTTCTCACATTCTATTCGCTTCCTAGCATCCATTGCCCACGAAGATCTTCCAACTTTTACGTGTGGTTTCGGTTGCTGTTTGATGATTTTCATTTCATCTTGAATGTCGTAGAATGCTGGTCTAGCAATTCTCCCAGAAGTCCTGAGACAGCCGGCCTGGAGGGTTACTAAATGGACTGCAGAGAGTGATTTTTTTCCCACACTTCAGGACCAATTTCCCGACCTCATAGAGATGAGAGGCTTGGTTAGCCCGGAGCGGAATCGACTTACACCATGCTCATGATGACGGACATCACTATCACTGTGCTATCCGCTCCATTCAGTCAGTAAATGTGGCTTAATTTTTGTACAAGATACAACTAATATTTGCCCACAAGTTTAACAGATTATCGACCGAAATCAGGCCTTGTGGAGGTAACAGAACCGTCGAAAGCAATTTCTGAAGCTTTGTGTTGGATTAGCTGAAGCTTGATCTCTTTTCTGTTAGGGGTATAACTGCTACAACAAATAGACAAGATTTACCATCACTAATTTGTTGACGGTGCACAAAATCGAGCAATGAGCCTAAGCAAGAGCTTTCCATTGTTGCTGACCCATTTCTGTGAATGTGCGTTGTCGTCGAGAACCTTATAATTGGCAGTTCTTCCGACCGTAGGATCTTCACATGAATGAATTCCGGTGTTTGTAGTCGTATCGAATCCAATGCAGTGAAGAGAGCATTGAATGGAGTTCTTCACCCGCCGGTGCTCTTTTATACTGGACGGATGTTGGTCGATTCCTGCTATCCAGCATGATCTGCATTTGGTGGGCAGCTGGTGCTCTGTTTGCTGGCACGTAGCGTGACCTTCACCATCTGAGGAACCGACTCATTAAGCATTCGCCCAAAGTAGATCATATTGCAGGCGATAACAAATCAACACCCGTCCCGTATAAAGGGCACCCAAGTGAAGCTAACCATTCGAGCCGGTGCTTCCCCCAATGGGTCCGACTCGATACGACAACGAACAATAACATCGCGACGATCAGCCGTGGATCATCGACTGGGATCAAGGCTGCTCTGAAGAACACGAATACGTCGAAACGTTTGCTAAATAGAAGTTTCCTACCAACCTCGGAGAATAACAGTTTTGGGTCAACCTGGTGTTATCTCGACCATGTATAAAACTACTGATTATTGTTACCGACTTTTAATAAAAGTTGAACTTTAAGATATCTTCCGTTGCTTCAACTTTTACTTACTGTTAATCTGTTCTTTATGGGAGGGTGTTAAGTGAAATACAACCACAAGGATACTGCAATACAAGCAAAACTTGGAACCGCAAGCGTGCTTCGAGACCGCGACTACACTTCCCAGGGGCTCACGTGTTATCCATTGCATCGTCGAGGCCCTTCCCATGCCATTTTCTAATCACCTACATTCGCAAATGGAAGCCACTCTTCAGTACCAAGTAATGTGCCCTGAGGGAGTCATCATGCTCGAAGTAGACCATCACCAAGTATCTAAATGAATAAGTAAATTTGGTGACGCCATTTATAGACCTACTGTGGCTACCGCGTTGAAGTGTACCAAAGTTCCGAACTTTAATGAAGAAATAAAGCGCCTTAGCATATGGCAATATATTTATTGAATTTGGAAGTTTACACAGGAAGAAATGCCGTGCAATAAAATAAGCAACTGGAAAGAAAACGAGTTGCACACGATTGGCATTCTCCGTTTTGTGTTGTTGCATGCCCGACTATCAAATAAAGAAACCACGGCGGCACTAAATATGTGAAAATAACAAAATGAGATCTAATAGTGCGAAAATCGATGGAAAACATTAAATACAGCGTCTCAGTAAAGAGGGGAAAATAAAAACAGTGGTAAAATCTATGCTGGAATACTTCAGACCTAAGAAAAATATTAAATACAGCTATACATTACTCGTACGATATGTTAATTTGATTCAATAGACCTGTCCACTCGGAATATTTCTGAAAACAAAAGAATGTTGTCATTTTCCGAACGATCTATGACTCCGTTTGGCAACTCAGACGAGCGCAATGAATCACTAATGATTCGATGACCTGAAAAAAAAGAACAAAAACGAAGTACAATCACCAAAATGGCGAGATATGAGCAAAACTCGGGACCTCAGGTGCGCTTCTAACATGAGATTACCCTTTTCAGGGGCTTACATACTATCCACCGTACTACCACGTCCGTACTTTGTCTTTCTCTTAGTCCGTTTTTTACCCCTAACGGTGCTATCAGCCATCGTCCATCAACGGTAATCGTCTGAGTGGCATAAATCTGCACTGGACTCAGTTAAGCCGAAGTTGCAGTTGGAATCGCAATGTTTAGCTTTTTATTTACTGCCTACTATTTTTTTTCATGACAGAGTATTATGTAAAATACTTCTGCAATGATGTTGAGATACGAACACCAGGAAAGGTAATCGTTAGTTTCGAAGCCCACCTGAGGCTCGGAGTTTTGCTCATACCTCAGCATAATCGTAATGGTAATCCACATGAAAACACAATAGTCCAAACCAAATAATCGCGAACAATCTACCAAACATTTATGGCGGAAGTTACCTGGACTTGACCGATCGCTAATTTCATCTAAAATCGTCCTCGAATTGAAATTTAATGAAGACTTGGGACCATAGATCAGAGGCAAATATTGAATGCAACCATCAGACCACACAATAGTTAACATCGAACCGCTGCTAAATTTTGGGAGGAATAAAGTTATCGACGGACATCCAAACATGGGTGCTTCTACGAAACCGCTGAACACGCGAGAAATTATTTTCGCTACTAATCTAACTATGATAGACAAAGAAGAAACAATTTGATATCTTACGCAGGAGTAAGCCTGACCGTTGGAAGCCAATCCACGATAAAAATAGCAACAACACCTGGATTGTCTAAAAATATGACAGTGATATCTGAGAGTAATGGAAGAAAATAAAGAAAAACTGTACGTTTTACTTACCTGCACTCTTTAAAAATATTTACCTGCAAAACTTATGGCTAACCTTTGTCCATCAGGACTCAGTGTCATGCACTGCACCTTTCCACCTATGGTAACAATTCCTCTGAAATACCTTTCACTACTTAGAGACTTAGAGAAAGTACAACGTAAGGCATTATAAGGTCGAATTAGAAGATGTTTCAAAAAAAGAGAGAGAGAACAGAGATGAAGAACCTTTCAACAGCTCCCTCAATTTCAACCTCGGAAGGATCAAACTCTACTGGCGATAAGTCGAAAACTGGAATTGCATGAGTGTCGCCAATCCACCTGCTTAAATCGGATACTCTAATATGGAAGTAGTTTCCAAACCCCATATCTTTACATAAAAATAAGGACGAGAGATGGAAAAAGAGATGAAAAGAGTTGAACTTACGCTTCGAAGATTCCATCTTCATTGACTTCATTTCTCGCAGAAAACGCAATGGAATAAATCTGATGACTGTTTTCTGAAGAAAACAGTAAACAACACCCTGTAGGCGACCATACTGCGCTAACCGCTCGTCCAGCTAGTTCACTCCATCGTTCCTCACGCCACGTACTGCGGTCATAAACTCGAATAATGTTTCCAGTATACAAAACAACAAGCCGCCGGCCATCTGCAGTCGGGACCATATTAGTTATACTGCCGCCTGTCCAAGCACCGAATGAATCAACTTCGCCAGTGGAAACGTCGACAATCATAATCTTTCCACTGTTGGGTGACGTGGCTAAAATTGCGTTTGTAGTCGTACGATCCCAAATAATTTGGCTAATGGGTTCGGCAGGTAATTGTATCACTTGAGCACATTGCAGTGATGGTCTGAAATGTAGGATTCTCAGTGTCCTAACTTTAACTTAATGCCTATTCTTATTCTATGGCAAGATATGACAAGATACTGTGTGAAGTACTACCACAAAGAAGGTTGGGATATTCACCTAGATTCCGAGTTCTGCTCATATCTCAGCATCCTTTTGGATGTATCTCACATGAAATTCTGATTTAACAGATCACTTTAAATCTCGAAAAATGTATATAAAATCTATTCATTGGGGGCACATACTACTAAGATACGAATTGCAGCATCTCCGTTTTCACTTACTTTATGTTGGCTCCCTTTGTATTCAGTCTCCAAAGAAGAATTTTGTCACTGACTGCAACCGCAAGCACACGCTGGTCGAAAGGTCTAGAAACATTTCAATAGAATGCATTTGGACAGAGCGCAACAGGAAAAACGATATCCACAGTTATAGAAACTAACTCCCAAGCCATACAGGTTACATTCGTTTGCAGTGGATGTTTTAAAGTTAATGGTGCCCTCTGAGGTCGTCCTATACTATAGACTCGAATATAGTCGTTGTTCTGACAAATAGCTAAACGTCGCCCTTCGTCATGCACAGCCACACATCGTAACCAGTTGCTTTTCCGAAAGATGACATCGTTAATATAAAGCAATTTAGAGGATTGAATAATGGAAAATATTAAGAAGACAGAATGTGCTTAAATATACTACCAATTCATCGTAGAGCAATATTGCTGAAGGATTTCATCAATCCTATCCTGACTAAGTGAAGGGATAAGTCGTGACGCTATTCTGGCAAATCCATCTCGAATATGAACAACACCGCGGCCTATGATTGCAGTACTATCACATGAAGCACTGAAGGACACATGAAGGACTATCACAATGATGGATAATGGATGAAAAAAAGCTTTCATACAGTACTCACTGAGACGTGCAACTGGCCAAAGTTTACTGTCTTCAGTTATGTCTGCGATGTAGTCGATCACTCCTACTACACCATCTTTTTTCCTAATATAACAAAAAGTTAAGCTAAACTCCAAGCTTGAAAAACATGAGAAAAACAACTAAAAACACACCATCGATCGAGAGCTTGACTTAGTTGATCGGCTTCACGGAAGACGAAAGCCCCTGTTAAATCGTTTTTAGATATAGAATGTTGGAGGCTGCTGAGATGCGCTCGCTCGATAAATGGATAATCAGACATCTTCAAAAAACAATTCCAGCATAACCCATAGGTACACGATAGAAACAAGAGAATTGCTTTTAGGTAGCAGATAAAACTTGCAAAACGATTCATTACAACTAAAGGTAACGGAATGAAGGCAAATAAAAAATCATTGATACAGTGACAACAATGTGAGTTTTCCAAATCCTATTTTACTTCTAGAACAACCGCCTTATCCTGGTAAGGAAGTGTTCCCGCGTGTCGAACAGGGATATAAAACGGAGTTTCTCACTCAGCCAAGACCTTTTTTTCTTTAGCTTTTACAAGAGCCGTCTTTCATATCTATTGTACATATCCCAGCAGTTCCTGTATTCGACTTGTTTCTTCGCACGCATCATCCACATAGGTCATCCAACTCTTCGCGTGTGGCTTCTGCTGCTGCTTAAGGATTTTATTTTCGTCATGAATATCATTGAATGCTGGTCGAATCGATTCTCCTTAGAGACCTGAGATAGCCGGGCTAGAGCGTACCCATCTAGATTTCAAAAAGTGAATTTTTCCCAAACAAGTCCGGTAACAAGTTCCCAGCCCCGGAGGGATGAGGGGCTTGGTCAGCCTGGAGCGGGATTGAACCAGCACGACGCTCGCACGTGATGACAGGCATCACCACCAATGTGCTATCCACCCCCTCCAGTAAGAACTACTATGCTGAAAAATGGTGCGGAATTCTCAACTGGAAGCAAGCCATAGTATAAGTGAAAATGTGTCATAGCAGAGCCAGACTAACCATCGATGTGAGTATCCTCGCCAAGGACACCAAAAATAAAGGGTCTCATACCATAAGGGTAGCTTTTACTCGTAGCCGAGTCGAGCAATAAGGGCAAAGACAGAGTTACCTGTTCCAGTTATCCAACTTTTTTTTACAAGACCAGTCATCTCGCATTGTGTGGATCCCAGCACTCCACCCATTCAATTTGTTTCCTCGCATCTATCATCCACAACGATCTTCAAATTTGCTTGTGTGTTTCCGAATGCTCTTTGGGAATTTTTGGGCTTATTAACGGCATTGAATATCAGTCGATTCTTCTGGAATTCTGAGGCAGTCGTGCTGGGGCGTTAACAAGTCTTCGCCACAAGGAGTTGTCAGTGATTTTGTGGATTAGTTGGAGCTATCTGAACCTAGACGAATAAGACACACATTTCTTGACCCCGGAAGGACAGTAGGCTTGGTTGGCCTTGGCGAGTCGAAGTTGGTGTGCGGCTGCTCGACAGCATCACTACCATTGAGCAATACTCCCCTTAATATTCAGTTGAAGGATAAAGGATAAAGGATAAAGCTCTCGGCGTTGCTCAATCCTTGAGATATGCGCCATGCGCCCGAGTTCACTAAGCATCGTTAGAGGTGATTGAATGCATATCTGGCCTATATAAATGACCCATGTTGGCCTACTGATGTATAGAGTCAGTGCTTCTGTCCTCCCATACAAGTCTGGTAGCAACTTGCCGACCCCGGAGGGATGAAAGGCTAGGTGAGCTTGGGGCGCTCTAACCACTGCGCTACACTCGCCCCAATATCCAGTCACAAACAAAAATGCAGATAACAAATAAGATATATATTTCATAAATATATACTGTCAATATGCCGTGTACAATACACATTACCCGCAACATGTCAACGTTGCAAAGGTTGAACGAGCTGGGTTATAAAGCTCTCATTCAGCACACTACCAGCACTCCTTGCCTACCGCCAATGATTTCACCAACCTGGTCGACAGCTTCCCATGTGATAAATGCCTCAGGAACCAAGTCGAAGCCAAAACTACTTTCAGCGATTTCATCTCGTCATTTCAGAGTTTTATGCAACCAAAATGACTAAACTTGTTCCTTCTACAGAGCAATCTATAAATTCTAATGGTTCTCACTTCCACTAGTAAAGTTAGTCCTGCGCTTAGATACGCCATCTTAAGGAATACAAAGTGAAATTCTGTATTAATTTCCGAGCAACCTAATATAATTTCACCTAACAGTCAACGTATTCTAAAATAAATAACGACAAGAAACAACTTCCTACCGATTCACATTTTGCCATTGCCTGAAATTCGGCTAGACTTCCACTCAATATACGGCCGTTGAATTCCTGGATAGCATACGGTTTTCCGGAAGAGTTCAGCGGTGGGAATTCCAGCAATGACATTCTGGAAGCAACGATGGTAAGAATTGAATCCCAGGAATAAGACGTGACTATGAAGTCTACCCTTCAATTACGAACAAAATTACAGATTGAGATAACGAAGAGAGACAAAACGGAACGCTGGAGAAAGAGTGGAGAGGCTGTTTGCTTCAGAAAATCAATTTGAATCCAACCAACGAGCGCGCCAAAATCTTGTTTGGAGCGCGATATTATTCCCACAATTATTGTTAATACTATTACTTGATACTTGCCACTTGAACGGCCTGTCCTCACTGGTTGTGCGGGCGCCAGCATAATAACCACTTTTCGGAGTAGTCTGCCTCAGGTCGTCACCACCACAAGCAGTCGCAGCCGTTGTGGATCGGACGGAGATTTGCTAACAGGCGACTAATTTAATACCAGGACGATGGTGGATCCTGATATTGGTTTGCTCTTAGCTAGGCTCCCTGGTGGAAACGCCGGACTCCTTCTCAGCTTGGGAGACCCTGCCCGGGGGGACGAATTTCTCCGCTGTACATCGCAGTCCGAAATCCAGGAACACCTCCCAGCCACGATGAGGCAGTAAACCGTTTTGAGGGTTAATTCTCTTTGTACTAAAATCCTTTTACTAGTTGGTGTTATGAGCAGCTGCTTGCACATTGCTTCATGCGGAATTATCACTAGGATAGAAACCGAATACTTTATGAGTTCTCTACTTGGCATATTTCTCGTTTTTCCTTTTGAAAAAGAAAAATAAGCAAGTAGGTTCTGTGACAAGTTCGTACTAGTTCTTCTTCTTCTTCTTTCATTCGCGATTTGTCGTGTGGAGGTCCAATATTTCTTTCATGGCGATGTCGTTCCATCAGATCTCGTAGAGAACAAAAACGTGGGAGTGGCATTTCGGCCTACATCGTCAGTTGTTCATCATCCTGTCGAAGCAGCATCATCTCCTTCTAGATCTCGTCGTCTTCCAGGAATAAATATGTGAGTAGAGACTTTCTCATGTTTTTTCCTCTTCATCTTCCTTTCAGAACCTTAGTGTTGGGACTCTAATACACAGAAGAGGAGGACATGTGGCGCAGTGCTCGGTGGCGCCCTACAATACACATGGATCGATCTCCGCTCCTGTGGCTCACCAAGCCTTCCATTTCTCCGGCGTGGGCAAATTGGTACCAGACTTGTCTGGAAGGATAGCAGCACTGGCTCGATACATCGGTAGACCACCGCGAGTCATTGTAATGGCCAGCTATGCATTCACTCACCTCCAAAGATGCTTAATGAAGTCGAATGCATGGCGCATCCCTCGGGGATTGATCAACTCCGAGAGCTTTATCTTTTTATATTATTCTGTGCATGAGCTTACACGAGGTTGGTACCAATATCGTATATGTCTTGTGTGTTTTATTTATATTACATCCTATACATTGTACCGTATATATTTGTTAAGTGCTTATATTTTTACGATCTATGCTTTGTTTTAAAGCCAAGCCGAAGTTGAAAAAACGTCAGTGAATCCATAATTTAAGCACCAAGTAAGGAATATTTATGGGTTTTCATGGAAATAGTATACTGGACAATCGATGCCCTTATCTATACTAGTACTTGGTTCCTTGTAAATGTAATGTTTTACATTCTAGTGGGTTTCCTTTCATTTGAAGTTGGTTTGAATTTGATAGATTAAGTTGCTCTCTAGTATGTGTGCACTTAAATCTGTGCAAATCATTATGAATGTGTCAAATATTTCCTTTGATATTTCGTGGCTCTACTCAGAAATTCTCATAAGTATTGTTTAGAGTCGATGACGAGATGATTTACGTTAGAAACATAAAGGCGAAAGGAAGTATATGCATCATGCTTGTATGGAGGCACTTCGTGTTGTTTCTAAAGTCGACGTGTCATCGCTTGAACATATCTGTCGTCCACTTCACGAATTGACTTTGTAGGTAAGCGTTCTGCGACACGTACTAAGAAGTTCATATACTTTGTAGCTGGACATGCGCACTAAGTTTTGGGTGCTACACGTTAAATGCCCTCAGAGCCATTTCTTGTGTCTCGCCCAATCCCCACCTCTCCAAATGGGTGACAAACTCGGATATCACCGTGTTCAGGCGGCTTTGGAGGTCCACCAGTATATCAGGGACCTCCTGCTTTATCATCTGCTTCCGATAGATATTTTCCATGGTGGTGAATAACTTCTTCTCTGCATGGTTTATTTTACTTTTTCCTTGTAGTAGTGCCTAACAAGGATTTGGGACCCCAAGACTAGCTCCTCCACAACAGCCAGTTAGATGTCGATTGGGGTATTCTGTTTGCATGCGTAGATGCCGTCGATTTCTATGAATTATTTATAGATGATGTATGCAAAAAGTGGACGTATGCTTATTCTCGACAGAAGAATTCTGAGTGGAAAGCTGGAATCGTTGCTTAAGAAAACTACTTTGTGTTGCGCATGTTTCATTCCTTCTTTGTCTTAACTTATCTACTTCTTCCTTTAGATTACATCATCATGCTTGTTACCTTTTGATATTCGAGCACCGTCTCCACTTCATCAATTCTCTGCAAACCGATGTTTTCCCGATGACCAATTTTGCCGGCATCTATTTGTTATTGTACCGTTTTTTTCGCCGTTGTGTTGCTCATTCATAGGCTTTCAGAGAGGACTAACTACGAGTATAATTTCTCAGTTCTAACTGTTTAGTTTTTCAGTCATGAGACTTTTAATTCAAATTGATTATGTCTTCTTTTTAGTTTTCCACTTCTTCAAAAGTACTTATTGAAATTCTTGTACGGTCATTCGAGTTTTGTAAAGATATTTTTTTCCGTCTTCTCATTGGAGAATTCATTGATTTAAGGAAAGTGTCTGGGCCGAGAAGTCAAAATGATAAACGACTTAGCTCCAGAGTTGAGCAGGTGAAAGGGAGCAGCGTGGGGGAGCTTTCAAGACCATCGGGGGATGTAACAAGGGGAAAAAAACAACACTCGAGTGCTTGCTCACCTTTTCGACTGCACGATTCTCCCCTGTCTTAAACTATGTTAGAAACCTGGTCGCTGGAAAAGCAGGATGAAAAAATCACTCAACGTCATAGAACACACGCAGTTGAAAGGGCGATGCTAGGAATCTACGATATCACCCAAGTGATAAAGAGAGTGCGAAGTTATAACCTATGTCAACGAATTAGAAACGCCGTGGTAAACGCCAAAATGTCGAAAATCAAGTTGGCAGGTTTCATGATGCGTCTATTTTTCTGGATTACGATGGTCAGAGTTGCTTACGAAAAGTCCTAGAAGGAAGATATGATGCTCACCGAGTCCCTAGAGTCTGCCTTGTAAAAAGTCACCTTGAGTAACTGCTTATCAGGAGTACGTATACATATTGGGTTATTCTCCGGTACTCTAGAGAACAAAGAGCAGGAAGGTTATTTCATTCCTATTGTTGTTGATTTTTATTCGGTGAGCGAACTTCATTGTGTGTGCTGGATAGAGCCGTAGCGAACTCTCTGGAAATGTCCCTCCGCACGGGATCTTATGACTCAGTCTTTGCAGGTTAGAAGATAGGACGTTCCGCGTTGATCAATCCCCCCTTTGGAAGTACTCGCGCACTCAACGCTTCTCAACATCAAAGAGCTGATTTAATGTGTTTGTCGTCTAAAAAATGAGTTAGGAAGGACTGACAAAGTATACAACCGGTGATTTTGCCCTTCCCTACAAGTGTAATACTGGTTTGGCCACCCCGAAGCGATGAGAGGCTTGGTCAGCCCGAGACATGGCATCAAACCAGGTACCACCTGTGTATTTACAAGGCATCTCTAAGCACTTCATTGCGCACACCGTTCTCCCCATAGCTGTTTCCCTGGATACATAGATGGGCTGCCTTCACTCGTAGTGTGAGCATCAGCATAATTCCCATTCGCTTCTTTCTTGCGCAATCGTCATTCGTTGCGTTGATTCACTTCAAACATCGTGACAGCTGCCAGATCTCTGTTCTGGCCACATTCTGTTATGAATCATTCAACTAAGCTTGTACCATAATGACGCTGAGATATTTGCAAAATTCCGCAAGGCAGGTGTATACGGTGAGGATCGAATACGTTATTACCCATTGTGGGAGCTAACGTGTTCACCACCAAACCATGCGCGTCCTTCGTTTCGCCTTTCTTACAGCTAGTTTTCTTTTCACCAGTGCCATCGGCAATCATCCGTCAACGATATTGATCCGAGGAGCATAAATCGGCATTGAATCCAGTTAAGCTGAGATTGCAGTCAAAATCGCTACCAACTTTTTTTATTTGCTGCCTACTATAACGCCGATTTGGGCTCTCCAGATTAATCCCGTTGACGGGTGATTGCTGATGGCACTGCTGTATAGAAAACTAGGTGAGCGAGAGACGAAACGAAGGACGCGCATGGTGTGGTGGTGAATGCGTTAGCTCCCAGAAAGGTTAACAGCGTGTTCGAAAACCACCGCAGACACCTGCCGTCCGGAGTTTTGTAAATATCTCAGCATAATCGTTGTTGATTTTGCATAATACCCTGCCATGAAAATTGTAGTAGGCAATCAATAAATAAGTTAACGTTGATGTTATACTCTTTTGGCCCTCTCCCATATTATTCCTTCTTAACTTCATGACCATACGTTGAGGTGACCGCAGTTGCTCTTAAGAGGAATGCGTCACGTTCTATCTACGACTATGAGAGACTGTTTACTTGTTTTGTATAAAGGATAAAAAGGATACACCGTTTGCCTATCATCAATCCTCGACGGATGCACCATACATTCGACTTCACTAAGCATCATTAAAGATGACAGAATGAATATCTGGCTTGCACATTGACTTGTCGCGCCCTACCGATCTATCATATTAAGAACGACATCGTGAATATCGCAGCGCATCCCTAACATCAAAGTGAGGGATACTAGGCTTGGAATAAAAACTGCGGAGAAGTTATGTTTAAAAATATTGACGTTTCTTTGAAATTGACTAAGGAATTTGTTGATTTTGGTTATTTCTTTCATAGTAATACAAAGTGGAAGAGGGACTGCGTCCAGTGTCATAGGAATTTATAAGGAGTACAATCTGCCTCTTTTCACGACTTTTTGTCGACTATGGAGACCATTTGAATACGTTGAAACGAAAGTATTCCTATCAGTTCGAGTCGAACAAAGAGAGAACCTACATAAGAACTCTAGTTGACTGTTATCGAAACTACTTCGTAAGAGCACAGCTTTTTCCTTCACACCTTATCTATCTGAAAAGAGGCAGATTGTATTCCCGATAAATTTCTATGACATTGAACGCAGTCCCTCTTTCACTTTGTATTAGTATGAAAGAAATGATCAAAATCCACAAATCTCTTAGTCAGTTTCAAAGAAACGTCACTATTTTTAAACGCATAACTTCTCTGCATCATACCCATAGGAAAAAGTGTTCACAAGACGACACCATCTCACCAAAGTTTTAACCTTCGCACTGCAGTGGGAAATGTATTCGGTTGATTGGGATGAGAAGTCATTCGTATTGATGGAAAATCTCTATTTAACCTTCGTTTCGCGGATGACCTCGTTATCTTTTCGAGGAGTACCAGTGAAGCAAAGACAATGCTCAATGAAACTCAACGAACTGGTAAGAAACGCCGGTCAACGCATAAATCGGGTGATAACCCAGTTAATGAAAAATCCATGGTGCGAACACGATCAGATGGAACTCGATGATTCTCTGATTACACATCACAGAACGTCCAAGGTACACGTACGAGGTGACCATAATATCATAGGTATCACCTTGTGCGTGTACGTTGGACGTTCAATGAACACAGAGAACAACGTGAAGGACGAACTAAATAGAAGGAATAAAGCGGCATTGGACTAGCGAACCCGGAACTCCTTGCTCACCTTTCCAACTCATTGTTCCTTTCAGCACTCCGTTATGTAGCAGAGACGCATACTGATACTTCAGCTGCCCCCAGAATTCTGCGCGCCACCCAGAGAGCGTTCGAACCATGTGTTCTGAAGTATAACGGGAACATACAACTTCTAAGTGGATGCGAAGCTCTGATCTTCACATTTATCTCATCTTCAAAAACTGGAAGGATTCACAACACAGATGGGCGGTCATGTAATAAGAATAACACACGACAGATGGACGAAAAGGAGGTGGATGTAAGTTACTGCGCTTGCACAAGTCGAAACATACCCGAAGCAAACCACCACCAATTGATGCCATTCGCGAGGCAAAGAAACGATTGCGAAATATGCTGAGGTCCGTACTACTCATGAAGACGAGCATTCTAAATATCTAAGCAAGTAAGGTAGTGGACAAGATGTTATAGTCATCGAAGAGAATGTGTGGAAAACGAAAGAGAAACTCGAAACCAGCAGAAACCAAGTCAGACCGTTGAACCTCATTCATATGCAGTGTCGTTTATGTCTACGCCAGAAATTTTGACAGTTATTATCGATCTTCTGCCACTGTTTCGTAGTATTTTTACAAAATTGTTGATTTTGTATTGAAAATAAACCGCCAATAGCGACAAATCGGTGTTCGCCGCCGCCCGCCAATGATAAGATCGGAGCAAGGGAAAGTGGGTGGAGCACAGTGGTGGCGAGGGTGGGTTCGAGTTCACGATGAAGTCTATAAATTACATTCGTCCCTTCTTACTTGTCTGTTATTCTGCCAAACTACCATGGATACCGCAGGTAATAGAAGGGTGTGTTTGAAAATTCTCATATATTTTTAACGTTCACTTCCATTTACTTTTCATCGACTTCTTTTCAATTCCGTTCATAAATAAATTTGAAGTTCTCAATTACAAGGAGAGTTCAACCTTCCTAAATCGATCCCACCATCGATTTTCGTCATAGTAAACAATTCTGATATGAGACCGATAGAGTCAAAACTGACCAGTCAATCAAGCTAATTCAAGTGGATCACTGCAAACATGAGATTTTCAATGCTTCGCTTCCGAGCTTCGCAAAATCAAAAGAACTGCAAAGCTCCCGTTTTTTTTCGTCTTATCAATAACACAAATGGATATAAAAGCATAACATTTCCACTAAAAGTACGGCAGGAACGTCTCCACTTCAAGCTGTTTGTTTATCATCTTCGTATCATTATAAACTGATCTTCTTTACCTGATGGGAGGTTGGTATAGGTCTTCGTTGTCGTTGTCGTTGTTGTTGGTGTTGTTGGTCGATGGCCGACGTTTCAGCGATTTCGCCTTCCTCAGAGCCTGGACGTACTTTTATATTAGAATACTTTAGCTATTCGGTGTAAAAGGCTAAAGTACTAATGAAGATCAAAGTTTTAAATAGATGGTGGGTTAAGATGCTACGGTCATACTGAAAGGCTACTCACCGTGATGTTACAAGTGGAACTGGCCCACGCGTTGTTCACGTGGGGTCGTGAGCACGACGCACCCCGGGGTCAAAATATCATTTTGAAATAGGGCGCCAGGTCACGTGTGATAGTGACGCACTCGTCTTTCCGGCTCATTTTTGGATTTTTGAAATTTATCCAAAACGCTTCAAGAGTTTCGCGCGTTGATGTTTTCGACTCCTGCGCTGGGATCCGTACAGTCACTTCAAAATCATCGCCGTTGTGCTTTTGTGCCCTATGCGTACCTAGAGGAGTGTTCTGACGAATTTTAACTTTCCCATCTAGATGTTCTTTTATGCGGACACAAAGTGGTCTACCCAACCCATCTACCTAACACCAAAATATTTCTAGACCACCTACGGTGCGCGCAACCAAACTGCACGCATGTAATGGAGTCATCCCTATCTACATGTTCTTTCATGCGGACGCAAAGCGGTTAACCCGTTTCCCCAATATAGGCAAATTGATGTTCGTTTTTAAGGTGTAGAGCCTTCAGTTATTTCTCGACTTAAAAACGAACATCCAGTTTGCCCTGTCCTTTACTTGCTTATTAAAACACAAGCTTACTTCAACTGATGATATTACATCAACGAAGCCATCATCATTTAAAGTTAGACTTATCATCAGTTGTATAGGCGGGCCAACGGAAAGAATAACGTGGTTCCTAAACCTTATTCTGACCCAGTTGCTAAAATTCATTCCAACCCATCTACCGAACACCAAAATATTTCTAGACCACCTACGGTGCGCGCAACTAAACTGCACGCATGTAATGGAATCATTCGATGTTACTTCATTTTGTATCAACGTGTCGAATGACTCCGCAATGCAAGCCATTCTCGAGTTGCTGGTAGAGCACGAAAAGTAAATAAAAATGTACGGCTTCTCGATTGCGCAACTAATGACCCTCTTAAAACAGTGTCTTAGTTGTTCAATCTTCAGGTGGTCTGGAAAATATTTTTGCCCAAATTAGAGGGTTGGCCATGGGACAGCGTTTAGCACCAAGCCTGCCATCGCTTTCATGTTTAAGGCGGAAGCTCCAGTTCTCGACCACCGACCCTTACTCTACTGTCGATACATAGACGACTGCTTCATCGTCTGTTCCACACAAGAACAAACAGATGAGTGCTCTGAATTGTTAAACCGACAGTCAGAGCATATAAAATTTACCCGAGAAAAACCAACCGAAAACTGGCTTCCATTCTTAAACATCCAAATAAAGCTCTCAGAAAGTGGCTATGTAACAAAAATGGTGTCGTAAGCCAAGTAGTAAGAACATACTAGTTTACTACCTCTCCTCTCATCCTTCACACATGAAAAAAGCACTTATCAAAAAACATGTGCCGTACGGCAAAAATGTGTGCACAGGGGAAGAGGAAAGGAAGGAATCGCAAAACCTGGCACGAAAAAATTGCCATTTCCAATGGCTACGACGTAGAAGCCACTCGGGTTAGACGAAAACGTAGGGTAGTTCGCCAAAATAATGTTTCGGACGTAAGTAAGATCCCTTTTAAGCTACCCTTCATATCAAATGAAATAAGTTACGCCATTAAGAGATGCTTAAGAAAAAAGTGGTCTTGAAAATTATATAACGATTATTGACATCCCACCCAATGCCCTACGCCGTCAGTTAGTTCGCAACCGTCTCTATGATCGTTTGTGCAGCTCAAAAAACTGTATGATCTGTCCTAACGGGAGAGACGGGGATTGCATGAGTTCAAGTAGAATATACTTGATCTCATGTAACGCATGCGGTGAGGAATATATTGGGGAAACGGGTAGACCACTTTGTGTCCGCATAAAAGAACATCTAGATGGGAAAGTTGAAATTCGTCAAAACCACCTCTAGGTACGCATAGGGCACAAAAGCACAACGGCGATCATTTTGAAGTGACTGTACGGATCCCAGCGCAGGAGTCGAAGACATCAACGCGCAAAACTCTTGAAGCGTTTTGGATAAATTTCAAAAATCCAAAGATGAGCCGGAAAGACGAATGCCTCACTATCACACGTGACCTGGCGCCCTATTTCAAAATGATATTTTGACCCCGGAGTGTGTCGTGCTCGCAACCCCACGTGAACAACGTGTGGGCCAGTTCCACTCGTTGCACCACGGCGAGTAGCCTTTCAGTTTGACCGTAGAATTCTAACCCACCATCTATTTAAAACTTTGATCTTCGTTAATGCTTTAGTCTTTTCCACCGATTAATTAAAGTATTCTAGAATAAAATACGTCCAGGCTCTGAAGAAGGCGAAATCGCCGAAACGTCAGCCATCGACCAACAACACCAACAACAACGACAACGACAACGAAGACCTATACCAACCTCGCATCAGCTAAAGATCAGTTTATAAGGTCATATAAATAAATACATCAACTATCTAAGCCGAGATTTATAGAAAGTCGGTCTTTTGAGTTATTAAGACATCTTCGTATCACTTCACCGCATTTATCTCATCAGTCAACTTTTCGTTGATAACAGCACTGTAATGAGCATCTTCTTGTGCATGAACCGATGTGAGATGTATCACACTCTGCGGATCCTAGGATTTCTTGCATTCGATTCGTTTCCTCGCATCCACCAACAACGGTCTTCGAACTTTTTTCTCGCAAGATCCCACTGCTCCTTGAAGGTTATTCCGTGTTCGTCATGGACGCCGCTGCGTAGATTAGAAGTGAGCTTCTCTGAGACAAGTCTGGCACCAATTTCCCAAGCCCGGAAGGATGAGAGGTCTGGCGGGCCGGCGCGGGGTTGAGCCAGTGCCTAGGAGGCTGGGCCGTCCGCGTAATGAACGGGATCACTACCACGGTGCTTCCCGCCGCTGTTACGAGCATTGCTCAGAATATTAGTGTTTGTGTGACTAGAAGATCCTTGGAACCTTTACTCTTGTCTCTAAAAATGTATCAGTTTAACAACCTTAACTACCCTACGTATCAGGTGGTTCCAGTGGCATGGCAGATACCTTTGCTACAGAACAGTCGGCTTACCGGACGGCGAGTTTGATAAAAAAAAACTGCGAAGGACTATCTTTTCTCAGATTTTTTAAGCATTCTCGCACCACTTCAGCTCATGCAACGTATGCCTTTACAGCAAGAACTCATGCGGCGTGTGTAGCCTAGTGATTAAATGTGGTACGAGACTTGTCTGGCAGATAAAAACACTGACCTGATTCACTGATATACTTCCACCAGTTATTCATTGCTAAGCCGCCGCCAGAATAAGGATAAAGGATAAAGCTCTCTGCGGTCATCAATCAATGAAAGATATGCCATGCATTCGACTTCGTTAAGAATCATCTGGAGGTGATTGAATGGATATCTGGCCTTTACAATGACTCGCGGTGGCTTACCGGTGTATCGAGCTAGTGCTGCTACCCTCCAGACAAGTCTGGTACCAATTTGTCGACGCCGGAGAAATGGAAGGCTTGGTGAACCACGGGCATGGGGATCGATCCCCTGTGTA
This sequence comes from Angiostrongylus vasorum, assembly GCA_018806985.1. Lineage (NCBI taxonomy): Eukaryota > Metazoa > Nematoda > Chromadorea > Rhabditida > Metastrongylidae > Angiostrongylus > Angiostrongylus vasorum. The sequence goes on along the minus strand of JADANN010000359.1, from coordinate 344,749 downwards.
TGTTGCTGGGCTCCAAGCCGCCAACGTAGGCTAGAGATCTATTCAGTTACTTCCGCTATGCCCAGTGAGGTCGAGCATCCCCTATGCTCATCCATAGTGAAAAATAATGGAAAGAAATGAGCATTTGAGCATTGTGAAGATTTTCCGAAATCGCGACCGGAAGTGATGAAGTGCCATGTTTTTGTATCTTAACTATCACTGCGATTATCAGACGTCTGTCAAATAAATTGTTATCTAAGTTGTTATCGACAATAAGCAGGTCAGACGAACGCCTCTATCGAAGTGGCGAGACTTCCCACTGCACTCGTGTTTTTGTCACATCTGTGTGAAAGTCTGAACTTGTGGAAATGATATTTGTACTTTCTCCCGCAGAATAAAAATTTATGGTTCTCTTCCTACGCAAAGACCGGTCTAAATCTTCCATTAGACATTTTCATAGAGCCTTCGAATTTTCGGATTTAATAGCTTTTCAAATTAATATGTACGTCTACCGTATCCTCTTTTAAATAAGAATTTCTTTCTTTGCAAAAATCTTTCGGAATACTCGGAAATGAATTTGGGACAAAAAAATTCAAATATTCCACTTTTCAGCCTTTGTTTCTGAAATGTTTTGAACAGTATGATTGATTTTTAATGAAGTGGAATAATGAAAATGTATGAATTTTTAGGTGATGAATATATGAAGACAGCAGTGAGGGAGGCCTGTGTCGGGCTGGAGTCGGGTGACGGTGGTCCGTTCGGAGCGGTTGTTGTTCGCGACGGAAATGTCGTCGCTACCGGACACAACATGGTCTGTTCTTTTTTTCCGATCCATATGATCGTTTTTCCAATACGTAAGCTTTCTTACAAGCGGAAGGTCGCCTTCGTTGTCAACTTGACGCAGATCGTAGTAATACTAGAACATAAGAAAAATTAGATGCCTAATGAGTGATTCCCTACAGTCTAAAGCCGACTCTGCTGATTTGATAAGTAAACTTTGAAACGGTTGAGGTACTACGATATGAGTTGGAAATGGTGCAGCCCGTGCTTAGTAACAAATATAACCCTTTTTTAAACTGTGGAGGTTTGAATCTAAAAATAACCTCCAAACCAAGGTGAAACTCCACTCAAGAGACCATCACTTTGTTTTCTCGTAATGATTTTCTTTCACAATGTTTCATTTTTTTATTTTCTGCCTTCTGTAATTTTTATGGCAGAGTATTAAGCGAAATGCAACCACAAGATTGCTGAGATATTTGCAAAACTCCAGACCGCAGCTGTCTGCGGTGGAGAACGAACGCGCTATTGTCCTTTCCGGGGAGTAACGCGTTCACCACCACACCATGCGGGTCCTTCTTTTCGCCTGTCTCTCAGCTAGTTCTATCGATCAGTGCCGTCAACAATCATCGGTCAACGGGATTGATCTGGGCAGCCCACATCGGCATTGAACCCGGTTAAGCATTATAGAAGGCAGAAAATAAAAAAGTAAAATATTGTGAATTCAACTATAGCCTCAGCTTAACAGGGTTCAATGCCGATGTGGGCTCCCCAGATCAATCCCGTTGACGGGTGATTGCTGACGGCACTATTCGATGGAACTAGCTGAGAGACAGGCGGAACGGAGGACCCGCGTGGTGTGGTGGTGAACGCGTTGCTCCCCGGAGGGGACAACACCACGTTCGTTCCCCACCGCGGACACCTGCGGTCTGGAGTTCTGCAAATATCTCAGCATTCTTGTGGTTTTTTTTTTCTTTACGAAGCATTGATTTTTTTTCCTTGTCATTCCTATTAGTCATCCGTACAGAAGAATGAATTCACTAAAATGAGCTTCTCTAAAAGCTGTTGGTTATAGATGAACCTTTAAAAGCGCAGGACGTCCTTTGACCTTATTGCTACGCCACACACTTGACTCTATAAAGCGTTGTAGAAGAGATTGTATGTACATCTGCCCTCTACAATGACTCGCGGTGGTCTAGTGATGTACCGAATCAGTGCTTCTATCCTTTCAGACAAGTCTAGGATGGAAGGGTTGGTGATCCTTCCGCGGTGGATTGAACCAGCGACTAAGTGTGTATTGCAAATTACCGCTAAATTTCGCGCTGCACACGTCCTTCATCCTTCATCATTTAGTTCTGAATAAACTGTCCCACTTTCCTCATTGCTTTTGTAGGGTTTGATTTGTCGCGATTTTTGTTCGAGAATACCAGTACCAATCGTTGTTCATTGCCATCTAGAAATGCAAAACAAATAGTATGATCAGTTGCATTGCTCGCGTTCAGCTGGAATTATTCTAAGTTGTAAAGGGGGAACATCCATGGATAAGCAGGCGAGTTTAAGTGCTGTAAAACATTTGTTGTTTGAAGCGCGTGTAGCCTGCAATATATCCACATGTGGCGTTTGTTTCGATCCCTTTCTTCGGGTTCAGCGAGTCTGCCATCACTCCGGTGTCAGCAAATTGGTGTCGAATGTGTCTGGGGGATAACAACACTCACTTGACAGGTATGCCATAGGAAGTCATGAGTAAGCCAGATATTTTTCGGATCGAGCCTACTTCTGAGCTCTGAACAGTCAAGTTGATTGCAATCTTGTCAACCAAATACTTCCATAACCTTAACAGAAAAACCTGAGACCTAAATTTCAATCGTATTAGAAATATGACCGTCTGTGTACAACGAAAATTGCATAATTTGCCCTGACGGTAGAGACGGTGATTGCATGAGCTCGGGTATAGTTTATCCGATCTCTTGTGAAGCGTGCGGGCACGAATACGTTGGCGAAACGGGTAGAGCGTTCTGCGTCCGCATAAAAGAACACCTAGGTGGTAAATCTAAATTAAAACAAAACACTCCACTGGGTGCGCATAGGATGCAGAAACACAACGGGGAAGATTTTGAAGTATCCACTGTCCTCACGCAGGAATAGAAAACATCAGCGCGTAAAACTCTTGAAACGTTTTGGATCAATTCCAAAAATCCAAAAATGAACAGCAAGGAGGAGTGTCATGTCATCACGCGTGACCTGGCACCATACCTCAGGCTGATCCAATGACCTGACACGGGCACAGTGCTCGCCCATGTATTACTCTGTACAGCTGCTATCCACCCAACTAACTTAAATACTTACAACAAATAAACGGTAGATGTTTAAATGAAGCTGTTTCTTATGCGAATGCAAATTTATTTGTTAAGTTTTATCTGCTGGGGTTATGAAAGTTTTGGCTGAGTAGATCGCAATTTGACCTTTCCAGGTCCTGAATAAGGTGAAATCCGTCGAAACGGCAGCTTTTGCGGAAAACTAGTTTAATAACGGCTTTATTTTCACTGATGAAGAAAACTGTAAATTATTGATCAATGCCGAAGTTAGTAGAAAGTCGGTCCTAGGAATTGTTTTGTTTCATCTTTTTAAATTTTACATAACCAGACATCAGATGCTGTGCGGATCCAGCACTTCCTTGATTCGATCCGTTTCGTCGCACCCACATGCAGAAAGGTCTTTGCACTTTTGCATGTAGGTTTGATTACTGTTTGAGGATCGTCATCTGGAATACGCTGCCTAAAGCGCTTCCACTTGGATCGAAGTGTACCCAGATAACTCTGATACTAATTTACCCGACCCTCGAGGAATGACATACTTGGTTGACTTAGAGGTGGTCGAACATATTAAACGGCATCGCTGACGACATTTCCACTTTGCATTTCGTCGACGTGGAACTATTTTTGCATTTCGTGACCAACTGGTTGTTCGTGTGGTGATTTATTGAAGTTAATGAGTGGAGACTACAGCTCTACCGTGCACAGGAAAAAACTACTTGACGTAATGTATGGCATTCGGATGGATTGTTCCAGATAAGCGAGAAAGTGTGCCTTACCACTAGGGCGCATTGTTATCAATCTTCTAAAGTATTCTTTCAGTTTTTACCATCTTTACTGGAAGACCAGAGAAACAAAGTGGGAATTGATGAATGCCGTTTCAGATTTTTTGCGACAAATGATCCTACAATGCATGCTGAAGTGGTCGCGATCAGAAACGCCTGTGAGAAAGTCGGTACGTTCATGGTTCAGTTGGCGAACGCATTCACCCCACAGACAACGGTCATGTCCAAGTTGCTTCTTTGGTTGCAACAGTAAGTGGACACCTACACGTTGGAATAATGTAACCGGACTGTTTTGCTGGGTTTGCGGTGGTGTTGCCTTTCGCAGCTCCAGATTGGCATGACGGAGCGCGAATTGTCTCGATAATAGACGGTACAGGACAAATTATCCGGCAGCCCTGCGGTTTCGGTACTTACAACCACTGTATCTATCATATAAAGGGTATCGTAGTGTTCAAATATCTGATAAGGAACGATAAAAAGCACTTTGTGAGATTAGGGAATTAATAGGAACAACCTTCCCTCATCTTTCGCCCTTCACATTTTCTCGAACATTAGCTGTTTTGAAGTGAGATTTAGTTAATTAATGAAATAAGACACCTAAGGTTATTGCTACTTTGAGGCCATTATTTTTCATCTCGCTATGTTCTTTTGTTGCTCCGAATTATCATCTAATATGTAAATGAAATAGCCGAATCAAAATTAACCCACAACTCGAAATGGATCGACTTCATCAGCAATTGATTCGTGTATTTAATGTTGCAGCATCCATTATTTTCATTATTCATTATATTCAAATCCTTTATTATTATAATTGAGCCTACATATTGGTTTCATTTCCTATCCCTTTTCGATTTGATAGCGTTCGATCTGTTTAGTGAATGAAGATGAGAGTTATGCTTAGGCAGTTATGACCTGTCCGGTTGTACCCTGTATACTTCGTGCTACCCCTGTCCGATGTGTATGGGAGCGTGTCTGTGGGCCCGACTCAGTGCCATCTACTACTGCGCTACAGATGCAGAGGTACTATTATACTATTTGTCGTAGGTTATTACTTCTACTACCAGTTCTAGCAGTTAGTTTCGCATTTTTCAGTTCAGTTTTTACAAGTTTATTTTGGTTCTGCTTTTTAAGGCTTTTTATCAGTTTTTTTTGCTACTTGTTCCATTTTCTCTATGACATCAACAATCACACCGTATTACTAGCGATGGGCCTTCATCATAAGAAACAATAGAATGAGATCAAGACCTCAAGAAGACTAGACTTTGAAGGAGACTTTGAATTCAAACCTTCCCGTATCATCTTCGGAAAAGGGTGGCCAACTTCATGAAGACAAAGCGAACACGGTTTTCTCATCGTATTTATATCTACTAGTGGATAGTTTCTTTCTGTTGGATAGAAAAACGACTAATTGGCAGAATTTTGACAATCTGATCGAGTTTCCAGTGACTTTTTGGAAAAGTGTTACCCATAGGCGTATATCAACTGTTTTCTTGAACATTGCTGGTCACGGAATTCTCTGGATTTCTATGTTTAACAAAATCGTTAATTTTCAATTCTTTAAGACGTTCTAGGCATCAGAAGGCGCATTTAGCGCAGTGGTTAGAGATACCCTGTGATACACACGTGATCATTGGTTCCACCCCATGCCCTGGCTTCACCAATCCTTCCATCCCACCGAGGTCGGCAAAATAGTGCCAGTTAGTCTAGGAGGATAACAGCACCCGCTTGATAGATCAGTGGGCCACCACAGACCAATGGTCATTCACTAGCAATACAATATAAATTCAATCACTTTATCGATTCTTTATGAAGTCGGCTGCATGGTGTATTGCCTAGGGATGGACCATTCATCCTTTTGTTTAGGGATACTAAGGTGCTATCGATAATATCCAATATGAAGAACATAACCTTTTGGAGCTGAACAGTCGCTTAGGAATGCGCCATGCCTTCGAATCAACTTGTGGCATCGTAGGCTTCTCCCACACATCAAATGATGGAGACTTGCCGATGTACGAAATCTGTGTTTTTACCCTTCCAGACAGGTCTGGTACTAATTTGCCCATCCTGACGAGTTGGAGCATTTGGTTGGGTCAAGCCGAGGTCGAACCAAAGCCATAGGTGTATTGAACGGCATTAGTACCACTGCTCTACCCGTCCCATTTTCCATCTAAAGAACGATGTCATACCAAGTGTCAGTTATAGAATTCTTCCGATAATATCCATAACTAAGACATATTGCAGGCAACCACGGCCGGCTTCGACGACAAGCCATTCCATGATTTCCTCAAAAATCCACGTTCCGATGAAAAACGGTGAGTTCTGTTTTATTTAAGAAATTTGTAATTGGATGAAGGTTTTCAGACGAATTGAAAGAAGGCATTCTTAAATAGAGGGTTTCTTAACTAGATTCTTGACATTATGGAACAAATTCAGGAAGCTGGAACGCCTGATTGTTGCCGACTACCTCAAACCCTTCGATCTATGGATGAAAAGTGCCAATAACAAAAAAATCTAAATCTTCCTTAAATCTGTTGCCACCGAGATTGTGTTTACAACATTTTATTTCATTTTCATAGAAACAATCAATAAACCTGTCAAGCATATCAACGTGTAGCACATGAAATATGTTCAGTGACAAAATTACTCTTCACTTGCCATTCTTACAACACTTCTGGTACGAGTGAACTCTATAGAAGTTACACTGAAATTGCGGGAGTGGCTGGTGTGACCTCCAAAGGTGTCATTTTCTTTCCAGTGGTTTACTTCAACACTTAGAGCTGTTTTTTTTAAAAATTCTTGCAGTCAATCGATAACCTATCCAGTGAATCCACTTGAGAATATTCGTTTAGTAATTTTTCACTTGATTTTTCATTTTGCGATGAAAGACTATTGAGTTGTTGAGGAGGTGTGCCCAACGCATGCGGTGTGCAGAATCATTCTTGACAAAAAAATTCTTTCTTTTCTAATTTTCAATCGCTATGATGACTTTGAAGGCACCTATGGCGCACTGGTCGGTGGGAGCCTTGCGATACACATGCACCAAACCTTCCATCCCTCCGGGGGTCGGGGAATGGTTACCGGACCTGTCTGGGAGGACAGTAGCACTGGCTCAATACATCCACTGTGTGTCACTGTATAGGCCAGGTATGCATTCATTCACCTCCAACGATGCTAAATGAAGTGGAATGCACGGCGCATCCCTCAGCGATTGATCAACGCCGAGAGCTTTTTTTTATGATGACTTTTGGGCATTGCTTAGAATGAGATCATATCAAAACCATAAGGTAAACACTGCAGAAATCCTTGTACTATACACCATTAAATGCTGATAGCAGTATGATCGCATAGTTGACGAATTTTTTTCTTTACCACACACAAGAGTTGTATATGCACCAGAAACGTGGGAGGGTGTATAAAAGATGTTGGAGCATACATATGGTAAAAGAAAGCGCAGAAATTCTAGCAAAACGTGGAGAAGAACTGATTTCGCTACCATAAAAACTTCTGCAGTGGCCGATGTGACATCCCTAGGTGTCACAATGAGCATATCGATAAATTAGGCGTCATCCACTCCACAACAAAACCGAAATTAGGCATAGTGAGAGTGTTGTTAAGTGATACCTCTGTCCACACTAACTCTTACAGAATTTTCAGTTTCATACTTACTCTAAACGGATTAAACTTTAGACTAAAATCTACTGTAGTGGTGTATTCGCGTAGATCCCAAAGATATTTCTTTAAACAAAAGTTTAACAGCTTTTCTTTTCAATGTGCCGATCCCCCCGCGAAGATTTCCTGAAGTTTGCGTTTACTATTTGTCGTATTAAGTGTGTGACAGGAGAATTAAGCTTCATTTTTCTTCTTTTCTCAGCAAAATCCTCACTTGTGGAAAAAGCACTACCCAATCTTCTTGCTTGAAAACTGGGGACGTGTTTGCCACAGCTTTTCGGTCCATTGACAAATAGCTTGGAGGTTACCCATAACATGGCAGGCATGTAAATTTGGGAATTCGTTTTTCCGGCAGCGTTATCAAAGGTATAGATGAATTCCGTCTTTAAATCTATAACCATCTATAAGAGAACACCGATAGAAAGAACTCTCAGTGGCATGACAGATAGCAGACGTCCAGAAAAAATGTGCAGATTGCCGGTCCATGCGATGAGACCGCCTTCATTCATCTATGTCAACACTGCACGCAAAAAAAAATCTGTCTACTACCAAAAAACCAAATAATTATATATGTACGGCAGCGGTCATGCTCCAGTATGTTCAAAGGTGCTTGATATTTCTATCTGAAAACCCATCTATGAGTAAACTTACGACACTGCAGAAGCTAGAAAGCCAGCTCTGGATACCCTCTAGCCAGATGAAGCAGAAGAAAAGGGATGATACTAAGCGCGATGCCACGTGGAGTAGGGTAAACCGTAACTTTGCAAAATGTTAAAGGCAGAATGTCAAAGAGGTGACTGAAAACAAGTTTTGATTAAAAACAGAAGTGGAGTATATTGTAATTTTTACACTAAGTTTAAAAGAGAATGTCATAGAGGTGGTGAGAAAGTAATTTTGACTAAAACTTCAGACGTTTTCAACGTGTTCAGTGGTAGTTCAACTACTGTCACTAATTGCTCTCTGCCACCGCTTTTCGGCCACCATTTAAGAGCAATAATTCGTTGGAGATGAATTGGTTAAGCTTACTTTGTATTAAATAACCATCTCCAATGAATGCGAATCAGCAACAACACAGTTTACTAGGATACTTGAATACTTGAATGGCCTGTTTTCAGTGGTTGTGCGGGCCCCAGCTCATTCTCCACTTTTCGAAGTTTTGCTAGTCTAGCCACTGTTTTTCCCTGGAGTCCCGAGGTCAGCCTTGCCAAAGTCTGCCCCACTTCGTCACCACCCCAGGAAGACGCTGCCTTTTCAGCAACAGAGTTTAGTAGGGTTTAAAGGGGTGTCATGACACAAAACGATCATTCCGGTCCTGGTATAATCACATTTAACTTCCTCTTTATATCCAGTGGTAGAAGCGCCGTTATTGAGGCCTGAAATGGGTTTAGAGAAATCGATGCCGATGATTGAACTATCACCGAATGCTCTAGACGTATTCTAGTTCGCAACTGTTGGTGAAGAATTCCTGCCTCTGGGTACACAACATTGCATAGTTTACTTTTACAGCAAAGAAGAACAAAATACTGTAGATCTTTAAAAAGTTGCTCATTATGCGATCAAAATCTACTTAGGTGTTTAGATGAAGTGTCTTCACATGAAGTCGAAGGTGCTAGCATCATTCATTCGTTTTGTAGTTTTAGAATGTTGAGGCATGGAGTTCATCGAGTTCGGGTGTCTATTCGGCTGAAGCTTGAGAATCTGTACACCTCTTTTTCTCAATGACGTTCGACGGTGATTTATCACTGGCAATCAGAGATATCCGCGTTGGGACTCTCAAGTCTGCACCAAGAGCAGTTGCCAGTCCAAGTGGATCGGTGGGAAGTCCGCTATCTTCCGACTTGGATTTTTCAAGCGGCGACAGCGATTCCTGAGAATAGTTGACTGACCGCTCGAGGATGATGTAAAAAGTCGACTGAGAGATCAAAATTTTCATTCGAAATGTTTCCGCCGAAGTTATGAGAATATTTGGTGAAACGAATTGCTTTTTTAAGAACACCCTGTCCAGCCTCTCAATATAGCGAAATCCACTGGGAACTTAGCCACTGTGAAATAAGCCTTTTGGTAGCAATGCCGTGTTGGATCACCAGGAAAACAGCAACGTGCTAATCGATACCGATCTCGAGGTTAACTATGGAGAATATCGACAACTGTCGCTCAATGGAGTAGAAGAGGAATGCCAAGGACAATATTCGTGATCTTAAGGAATCTCACAGTTGTGTGTCTGTGCGTCCCAGTTAGCCGTAAATTGACAGCTCTATGGATGACAAAGGGGTGCGACTGTGCCAGGTGAATCCACACCAACCACTCTGCCCGTCACAGTGGAAGTCGGTTATTATTCAAGCAATTCCGATAAGAATGAAAGCGAACACGCAAAATGTTCTTGTAAAAGATACCCGGTTTGCTACAGCAAATCAAAGAGGACCAAGCCGAAGCATGAAGCACCACGCCTTGTGACTTCATACCAATTATTTTTCGCTGGTACACATTACGGTGAGTTGAATATGGTGTAGTACACCCGCCACTATGGGTTGTTTTTTCGTCCATTCAACTGGAACGGTATCTGTATGAAGGTGGAGGCTTTGGAAGCATTCAAACGGTGCTGTGATGCTGTTTCTCCGTATTCCTGTGTGACAAAGTTAGGTACCTTCTCATCTGTTCTCAATTTGTACTCCTTTAATCATTTTGAATACAGCCGACTTTTAGGCGTTGCATCTCACGGAGCAAGAGCTTACAGTATCAACGTCGTCGACTACGGTATCTCTGCCATTGTCTTCGGCCACTCGCTTTGTCATCATTGCATTCGGGAAGGCGTCGGTCCTCATGACTTTGGCTGCAGAGAAATGCTTAGGACCGCGACTACTAGAGGGCATCGTGGTCGCACCAGTTACACAAATTGACAGGTAAGTTTACAGTATCATAAACCAAGCAGAAAAACGTGGAACTGAAACCACGTCATGTTGGTAGAGACATTGTATTGTGACTATATCCTTTCATTGATTTGCCGCTTCATCATTACAAAGTGGTATTGGTGATTAAGTACATTTGTGGTACAATGTCGGAGGCACCCTGCAACACACATGGGATCGATCCCCTGGCCCCTGACCCATCAAGTCCTCCATCCCTACGGGCTCGGCAAATTGCTACCAGACTTGTCTGAGAGGATAGCAGGCACTGGTTCGATAAATCGGTAGGCCACCGCGAGTCATTGTAAAGGCCAGACATACATTCAACCACCTCCAAACGATGCTTAAAGAAGTCGGATATATGGCGCATCCCTCAGGGATTAATCAACGATGGGAGCTTTTTTTAAGCTTTTATTGGTAAGTATCCAACTGCGGTATACAGCAACAGGTTATCGCCAAGTGCACCAAGAAATTGGCAGTATTGCCGTCCCGGAGCTCAGCTAGGATTAAACTTATGCTAGGATTCACTGCCGTAATGGAAGGAAATTTGGTCGCGATTCATCGATCCTGGTATTTTCTTTGATTTTCTTTTAAAGAAATTGGAAACTACGATCCCAGATATTTCATGGTGCTCAGAACAACTTACCTGATGAGAACTCCGTTGCTGCCACAAGCAAAGCTCTTCAGTGCATTCAAAAAAGGGATGCAGTTGATGTTGTATTTCTGTTTCTCATTTCAGGTAAGCAGAAGCATACAAACTGTTGCACCCCCTTAGACTTATTTGTCTAGTCTAGATCACTTGTAATTAACGAGTCTTGGGGCTAGTTAATCTATTAAACTCATTATTTTGTATCCGTTTTCATCACCAGTACGACAGTTTGGTTGTTGCGCAATGGTCAGAGGCGCCCTGCAATACACATTGGATCGATTGCCGCGCTCCTGGCCACCAAGCCCTCCGTAGGTTCGGGGTTGGCAAATTGGTACGACTTTTCTGGGAATTTAGAAGCACTGGCCAGATATATCGGTAGACCACCACGAGTCATTGTAAAGGTCAGGTATGCACTGAGTTACCTACAACGATGCTTAATGAAGTCGAATGCACGGCGCATCCATAAGGGGTTGACCAACGCCGAGAGCTTTATCCTTTTATGAGAATTTGACTGAGCTTACGCCTTTTTTCCTCGCAGCAGTGGATAGTTGTAAGTTCCTTCAAGTCAAATTACCAGGAGGTGGCTCCGCTCTATTTTGTTCTCCGGACGGTGTATCGCTTGAGGAAAAGCTCACAACAATTCGCACCCTTACATCTAATGGTGCTGACATTTGCGTCCTAAACGCTTTTCGACAAAAACTTTCATTTGTGAAAGGAGGAAAAACGTTGAACTACGTAAAGAAGGGACAGGTGCGTCTTACGAGAGTTGCTGACGTTTGTCTTCTTGAACAAAATGCTAGTACGGTTTCTTATGTAGAATAATTCCAGGTGTTAAGTTTGCTCATGTCGGACTTGATCGATGACCTTATTCAATTTATTGCAAGTGGACCAACTGTTCTACAAACCAGCTCAATGAAGGAAATGTCTGAGCAGATAGTCACATCTTCAAAATGGACATCCTTACTACCCCAAGATATTCTAAACAAATTTCAGGTTAGATTATACTGTTGCTCTCGTCTGGATGTGTAGATGAGGGTTGCCACGTCTACGTTTTCGTGATTTCTTGCTAACAAAATTATGCAAGGTTTCTTCTCCGCCTCGTGCTGTGGTCACTCCCCACAACATCGTAGTTGCATCGAATCGTGATGCCCTTGCCGAGCTGAAGAACTACTTCACTTCTCATGGTTATAATGCAACCATTGTTACTACTCGTCTTAAAGGAGATGCTACAAGCATAGGCAGGGATTTCGCCCAACTCATTACAACAGGACGGGAGAATTTGCCAGATATTTTGGAGAAGTTTGGTGGTAGGAACGAAGAGCTACTGTTTGGGAATAAGGTGGTTTTTGCATTTTCAATATACACTTTTTTCTAGCGTTTGCCAAACTTCTGAATACATTTTGTCCCGAATGGTTTAGATAGCACTGCTGTTTGGTGGAGAAACCACCGTTATCATTCGAGGCGGAGGTTGTGGAGGACGATGTCAAGAAATGGCACTATCTTGTTTCACATCGCTCTCCTCCTGTTCCACTACTCTACCATCGTTCCTATTCTTGGCTGCTGGAACTGATGGACAAGATGGTCCTACGGATGCTGCGGGTGCCTTCTTCACTAATGACGATCTTAATAAGGACATGTCCAAAAAGGGAGAAGCTTTCCTAGAGACCTCAAATTCCTATGGTTTCTGGTCTATGTACAATGATGGGACGAACCATATTAAACCTGGGCCCACTGGTACTAACGTAATGGATATCCAAATTGTTTTACTACAGTTTAGGTAAAGATTGTCTGGATGTGTACTGTAACTAGTAACAAAAATTATAATGGAAAAAAATTCATTTAATCAGTGAATTTTTAGAGGAAATAACAGTTAAGATGATTAATGTTCCAATATACCACCATAAAAAAACACTCCGGAAGAAAGAAAATTAGACAACAATAAATAATATCACAAGTCAGTGCAACAAACCTGCCCGCAGAGGCTAAGACGAACATAGTATACGTCAAGCGTTGGTCTATATTATGTAGATTAACCAGAAGGAAATATAAAGGGAGCCGTAACTATACTATTTCGTATTTATCGGAGATGAAACGGGTTTCAGTGGAGTACGGCACATGCGAGCTGCCATCCATTGATCGAACCGCATCAACCTAAAATAAGTTGCTTCTATCAGCTTAAGACATATCCTGCTATTAAAATATATTGACAGTTTTCCTGAGCAAATGGTCGAACGTTACTGATAAACTGTAGAAAAAAATAAATTGTGAACTTTTGCGAGGAAGAGACTAACCCCTATGTCACAGTACAATTTCTCTGCATGGAAGCGAACTTGAACGGGGAAAAAGTGGTCGGCATGCCCATTTGGGACGGAAAATTCCAAAGTCCCAGCTGAGTTGGTGCTATCAATGACAGGAATTGTCCAAACAATTTGATTGCGTGCTTTCTGGTAGTCATAAGAACCTTCACATTCAGATACGACAGGGACTGTGGCGGCACTGCAGAAAAAAACAGTGAGCTAGCAGAACTCAATCTTTCGACGAAAGATTTCAATAAATTTTAAAGAAGAAATGGTAGACTTACGGAAGTGGTACAGTAATAATAACATTCTCAAGAGAAAGATCAACCCTTTGCAAAGTATATTCGATGTTCACTTGACATCCGTTCGGAGATTCTTGTGGCCAACAGTTCAATGTGACAGGGAGTTGCTCCTCTTCAGTAAGTACCATCTTCCACTTCAAGACACCACAGTTGGTGTTGACCGGGAATGGCTTAGCAACCGATTTCAACTTAAGCATGGCCGACGTGTGCCAATCGTTTTTGTCAAGATTTGGATGAACCTAGATAATATCGTAGTCATTTAGTTTGTACCCTTAAACTTATCCTTATGATTTTTGAATTATTTCAAATGAACTCCGGCGAACCTGCAATTGTGTTCCTGCAGGTGCATTGTTGTGCATTTGAATTGCAACAGTGTTGAATTCAGGAGCACTCACCGATAACGATACAACTCCAAGAATCTGAAAAAAGTCGGACCTTTTGTCACTTTTAAAGATGGACTTAACACAATCGCAGTAAAACTGGTTCTTCGACAACTGCTGCTAAATAATTTTTTCATAAATAGAGTAACTAAGAATGAGGATTTGAAAAACTTATAGAGGACAGGCTGGACCACTAATTAACACTGAAAAATTATAGATGGTTTTTCTTTTTTATTTTGGCTTCACAATACCTTTTCAATGACTCAACTAACACAACGTTGTTATAAAAGTTTCTTCTACAGGTTCCCGATTTTTCTACAGTTTTTCTTGTTCCAATGTCTTCGTTTTCTTTAAAGCCGGGTTGATCCGAGTCGATGATCCACAAGTGATAATGGAAATAGATCAACATCCGTCCTCTAGAGAAGAGCACCCCCAAGAGAAGTTCTTCGTTCGAGGGGTGCTCCAATTCATTGGATTCGATCGAATGCGACTACGTACCTCGCATTGCGAGCGCGACAACTTGTGGACTATCGACCATCATCGGATCAATCTGGCTCTGAAGAAGACGAAGACGTCGAAACTAACCCGTGCTGGTTTATTCACTGACAGTACTGATCAACTGTGCCGAACATAAAGGAAAGTCGGTTTCAAAAATATTTCGGTTCCGATTTAATTAATTTTAATTGAAACTTTATTCAACAATAGATGCATGGACGACAGTTCGGCCCAACCAAAGGTAAATCAAGCCTCCTATCCTTTCCAGATTGGTAAATTATTACCAAACTTGCCTAATAACAGTTGAGAAAAAGCACTCCACTCCACAAACACCAACGTCTGCATGTGGCAAAGACCCGGAAATGCCCCAGCACGCCTACTCCAGAATTCTGTTGAGGATTAACTCGATACTCCCAACGGTTTACCGCCTCGTCGTGGTTGGGAGGTGTTCCTGGGTGTTGTATTGCGATGCACAATGGGGGAATTCATCCCTTAGCAGGGGTCTCTCAAGCTGAGGAGTCCGGCGTTCCCATCACGAAGCCTAGCTGAGAGTAATCCAATACCAGGATCCACCGCAGACCTGGTGTCAAATTAGTCGCCTGGTAGCAAAGGCTGCGACTACTTGTGGTGGTGACGACCTGGGCAGACTTTGGCCAGGCTGACCTCGGGATTCCAGGGAACCACAATGGCTTAACCAGCAAATCTTCAAAAATAGAGATTATGCTGACGCCCGCATAACCAGTGATGACGAGCCGTTCAAGCATGAAGTAAGTAAGTATTAACTCGAAAAACATCCAACGAAGTCCACGAAGAACAATATAATGAAGTTCTTACCTGGTAGCCCAATTTAGGTACAAATTCGAAAGTTTCGTAGATGACGGATGCAAGGCAAAGAATCGAGTGAATAAAAGAACTAGAGTCCGCTCAATATGCGGTTAGTTTATGTAAACAGTACAAACGATTTTGGTCTTCAAAAATAAGCTTGCGTAGAGTCAAATACGTTAATAAAGAAGTAAGAATACATATTTTACAAATCTGGTTTGGCAGCTGCAAGCAACGGAGACGACATTCTATCCTGTTCTAAGAAATCCCGATCGTTCAACTGCTTCGGTGGTCAAAGTACGGGTCTTGTTAAAAATGCGAAAAATAGCCCTATTCGGCTAAAGAAAATTAGAATTCTCTTCATCGAGTATAAAAAACTTGCAACACATCAGTAAAAAACAAACTGTAGTTTGTAATGTGGACTAAGATACATTTGACTAAAGTTGAAGGTCGCTATTATTCTTGGGGACGCGTGTACTGGAAGTAAGCATGTAGGTACTAATTTTTTAAGAGGAGTTGTGCTTCTATGAGGTTTAAAAATAAGAGAGCTGACAACGCGTATGTAACATAAAAATACCTCAGCTCCTTGTAATCCTCCATCACGGCTAACCGTCGCAACCATTTTCTCCTCAGTGCACATGTGGACTGCTTCACGTTTCACATTTGACACTTGAGCAACTGCAGCAGATGCTGTTGTAGCTTCGCGCTAAAACAAATACGGTCGTTTGGGACAATAAACCAATTCTCATACAAGGATCTGATGGCTATCTGTTACAAACAGTGGTAAAACAAGTACCGGTGACCTCTCAACGGGTGCAATAGTTTGCCCCTCCTGTCGAAGTTGTTGTAAGAATGCATCCTCATCTGTTTTTGCTCCAAGCTTGAGTGCCTAAAAGTAATGATCTTCAAAAGACCGCATAAGCAACGAATTTCACCTTCCTCATAACTGACTGTGAATGCTTACCTTTCCTCCACCAGTTCTGGTCGATGTATTAGTGGGTTTGGCCATGAAAGTCTCTTGGACTGCAGTGAGTGGTGTGGAAGATGATGAAATTCCCGAAGCGGACGAGAAGTTCGCAGCAGATGGCTTGAGTCCTTTACTAAGAGCTTCTTTCTGCATACGCTTAAATTCTTTTGCTTTTTCAGCCATCGCCTGTTTAGCTGCTCGTTCTTGGGCCTGTAATTGTGTTGCTGGAGTGGTGGGCTTTTTTCTGGACTTGCGGAAACAATAACAACAATACTGCTTACTTCTTTAATTTGGAGGAAAACGCGTTCCTCGTGCGAATCCATGTCCGTAAATGTGCGGATCTGGGCCAAATTGACATTTTCTCTAAAAATCATGGATATATATGATACATATGAGGAAGAACTGATCAGTTATTTCACACAGTAGAACCTAACATAAGGTACCTGTAGCCAAGAGTTACAACCTCATCAAAAGCGAATATGAGATCAAAATCGTGCGCAAGTATCTCCTTTTCTTCGTTGGAACGACAATACTCAGGAATCTATACGTCAATACGTGTTTACCACAGAAATAGATCAACGAATAGTCTTTAAAAGATGTATGTAACATACCACTCGCGAAAACAGCCTCAGGGTTTCGAGGTCCTCCAAGATATTTGATGTTTTCGTTGTGATCAGCACCATATAGAGGTTGTCCAACGGATGATAAACATATCGAACACTGTCAGTTTCGATGAAAGTATGCTGACGCTGTGCTAAAATCTGAATCAGTCACCGTGCTACAGGAGCCAATACATTACATGGTAAGATCCCATACATTCTAACATTTCCAAAAACGGAAAATGACTAGTTTCCCAGATAGTTCGGGAGAGGAAAAATGAACGAACGCGTGAATTTATGGAAGTGCATATTTCATCGATGGAGATAAGAAAAATATTGAGGAATTACAGAACTGTCCTCCATAAAGCGAAGGACAAGCAGCATGGATAAAGATGGATGGTAATGAATGTTGAATGTACGAAAGAATAAACTTGGAATGTAGGGAAGCTATGAATAAGGTAACTACGTACCTGCTTTGCATAACTCTGTAGGGAAAGCAAGTACAGAAAAACTAACCACGCTATCCAACTGGGCAAACAAGCTATACAACGAAATAGCACTTTACTTAGACTCTCCATCAGTTAACATTGTGGCCTAAGTCTAATATCAACACTAAACCAATGCTGGACGAACCTGGATCCTTATCGTTTCCTATAAGCTTTGGAAAAGCATCCAGTAAACCTTCCATGCGAGCACGAGTCATATCGGACACGAATACCCGGGTTACAAGAGCTTTGCCAGACTTTGACACGATGCTTGCAGAAATCAAAACCATCCTGACTTGTGCTGTACTGCAAGATCCTGAAGCAACCACATATCAGTACTTGCAAAAGATAAATAGACAACAAACAACGCAAAGTGAAAACAATCAATATTGTCGAGCTTACACGAAGTTTATTTTGCTACCGAGGTTAAACGACGCTCATTTTGAAAACTGAAAACAATAACTTGTAACGGAAAACTCATATTTCTACTAAAATACATGCAGATGTTCCTTTGCCAGGAATCCTCAAGGAAACGGAGAAAATCCAGTTGGCGAACAACCAAGAGACACGTCTCAGGCGCAGCGCTCCGAGACCACGGCTTTAGCTGTCGCATGTAACCTTTAAATCTGAGACCTAAATGATAGGTGTTGACCGGGTTGGGATATATTTAATACTAACGTGTCTTTGTAGTAGGTGGTTGAGAGTTTTGCATAGCTCACGAAGAACTGTAAGAATCCGACGAAGAAGTTAGGATTTGGCCTGATGTAATGTTATCAACGAATTACGCACATATTGATCACCAAATTGCTAGGTGATTCGTGTTAAGTTTTAAAACCATCTGAAGTGCCACGCTGCATAATCGTCGAGAAAAAACCGTGTTGAGCGAGGTCTTGAGCCGATTTTCATAGCCCAAATGTACATTTAATCACCTCTACTAGGTTTGAAGAAGATGGACACATGGGGCATCTCTAACTAACTAGTCACCGTCGAACGTCTTATTCTTTATCATACTATCACCTCTATCAACTACTCACTAGTTCTTCGAACATCGGGATCGAAAGGGCATAGTTGAAGTCTGGAATTCTACATTTATCCATGTCGGGCCGTTGGTGCCCTTTCGATCCTGATGTACTCGCACGAAGAGCGGCATATTTTCCATCCAGGGTCTTCGTGAAGAAGTCTTGACCACGGCATTCATGAACTACAAAGAACAATAACCGCTTCACAAGAATCGAAACATCGCGTTATCCACATAGTGGTTCACCTAATAGCCTGGCATAAAGCGACAAAGCCAGAAGATTTTTGGATCTCAAAGATTAGATCCTCTTCGGAACTCTCATATAGAAGCGCATTTCTTACCGATACGCATTCCTCATACATAAGCAGTTTATATTCATTTAACAATCATTTGTAGACATCCCTCTCTTCGTTCTGACGTTTTCATCGATATGTAAATATTTCTATGCCATTATGGTTGCCTTTTTTCCTGGGAATGATCGGACGTTTCTGTGGACAATCGACTCGAGTCATCCGAAGAAGGCACCAAAACGTAACCCAGGTAAAAGCTTTAAAAAAGAGGCTTCCACAGTCTTTAGTTGTTTACTTTTTTTGCAAAAAACCTCGTGTTAGCTTAATAATCCGAGAAAATATTGGAACATTTGCATCTCCCTATCAATCCAAGTCTCTCTTATCGGTGTGGATCCAAGTGCACACCGTGTACGACGTGTCCATCAACAGTAATGGTCGCTGCGAGAACCTAAGGCTTAGCGGTTACGGGTGGAACTCTAGAGATTGCTTCGCAACGGCTGTGTTTTTCACTCGAACACTATTTGCAGATAATATCGTCAGTTCTTAGTGAAATATAACCATAATGATAAGATGTCTGAAAAAACTCCGGACCGCTGGTGTCTGCGGTGGGGATCGAATCCGCAATTACCCTTTCCGGGAGCTAACACGTTCCGTTGATCCCGTTGACTGGCTAATCGCCTATAGGTCAATAACACGGCTGAGAGAAAGGCGAAACAAAAGACTCGCATGATGTGGTGGTGAACGCGATAGGGGGTAATAGCGTGCCCTTTAACCCTGGAAAGGGTAAAAGCGTGTTCGATCTCCATCGCAGAGACCAGCGGACCGTAGATTTGGAAATATCTCAGCATCATTATGGCTGTTTGGAGAGTTACTGTCTCAATTCACAACATAGATTCAAGCCCTTTTAATATTGAGTGTTTTAACTGTATTGGCTTTCTAGATCCCTTCACATGAAACGATTCATTCTCAGTAAAGTCGAGTTGTTGTAATATGGCAACTTTTAGAATAACAACAAACACATTAACTTTGTTATCGCATCACTAATAATCGTAATGTTGGGTAAATAGAGGCAACTTGCAAGTTGGACGAAGTGGCTGAACTCTATCTACCAAGGGTCCTTCAGTCATAGACGTAATTCCTTAACGTTTTCTGCCAAGAAAGCACTCAGATTTTTTCCCTCTTCTTTTTCTCATTCGCTCTAATTGGTAGTCATTCTCGACAATATTGCTCCCAATCTGCGGTTATGAAGTCCAAGATCGATTGTAAGTCTTCTTTTATCGAACCAGGAACACGAGAAAAAATTAATTGTTCTCAAGGTGAAAGCCAAAGTACTCTTTCACGAGGTCAGTTTGAGTCATTTACCACTGACCAGTGTTTTACAACTGGACTCCGTAAGTACAAATTTATTGGAATGATGTGAAGAAATGTTGCTACCTGTTATCATTTCTACCCATCAGAATTCTAGATTCACGTTGAGCATCAAGACAATTTCACTGAACTTAAGTGAACATAAACCGATCATCGATTTATCCAACTGTTTGGAAAGGACCACATATCTTAACATTAATTTAGTTTTAATTCAGCCAATTCGTTGATACCATTGATGTCCAGTCGATAGAGCAGCCAACCTTCCTTTCTTGTCAGATCTTCACACGGCAGGTTCTTGTAGAAGGCGATAGCACTCGAATTCCAGTCCAGTACGTTCCATTGCAATCTAGAAAGAAAAAAAAATCGAAAAGTAGGTCGAATGTGGAAATTGGATTGTTTCTATTGTACCCGATGATCATGAGATGGTAGTAATGTGGAGTACTAACGCTAATGATACAAATAGAAAGAAAAGATGATTAATATATTCTGAGGATGCGTACAGTGCACCATTTAGAGGTGTCCTATAGCCCAAACAACGTCTTCGTTGCTTGAACGGTTCACCAAGCCTTCCATCCTGGATGAGCAAATTGCTGCGAGCATTGTTTAGGAGGATTAAGCAGTAACTTGATTCATCGGTAGCCACCATAAGTCATTGTATAGAGGAGATATACATCGAGTCACCTCTACAATGTTATGAATGGGATCGAATGCATGCCGCATCCCTCGGAGATTGATCAACTTTGAGTTTTTTATTCCTTTAATATTTGTTCTGGATTCTATACACGAAATTTTTTCCATCGTACCACATTGCAATCAGTATTTCACGAGATATTCATGTTATTGGAATAGTAAAGAACTGACTCGGAAGACTTCTTATTACATCCTAATCTCAACCTACAAAACGTAAGAGGGTAATATTCTTCTCACTAACGAGTGGCTTAGGAGTTCAATCACAAAATGGTCTAAATGATTACAATTCGTACAAAAAGTGGTTTGAACCGTAGACTGTTTCCAATTGCAGGGTACCCTCTCAGTAAAGGACTCAAAGACAAATATTTTTTCATATTTATGAACTTGCTCAACCCTAGTTTATACCTTAATTACTTGTCGACCAATAAAAAGTGCATACTGAAATTTTCATGAAAATCAATTTATGGGATGAGAAGACACTTGAAAACGAGTTAAACGACGTTTCCCAGTAGCCACTCCATTAACGCTTTAGTTGAACTTTTAGCCAACAAGACTGGCACAGTAGCATCAGTACCAGAAAAAGTACTTAAACTATAGAACTGAACAATACTAATTTTCCAGCGTTGTGGGAAATGAAAGAAATGTTGCTCAGACCTTCTAACTCTCATTTCCTTAGCCAACTGTCCAAGCCTTTTCCACAATATTTTTCCGTAGCCCTTTCGACGAAAAGGCAGTCGCACATACAGATCCTCCATATGAATATACTGTCCTTCCCACGTGGAATAGGCAAAGTAGAACAGAACCATCGCAGCTGGCTCATCGCCCTCTCGCAGCACGAAGCCATCCACTGCGCCCTTGCCCAGGTCAGCTGCAAGTTGTGCGTCGTCGATCTGAATTATCCACAAATATGAACGACTGTGAGGTTTCGTTGACTAACGATTTTGTAGGTATATATTAAGAAAAATCTTTTTTCTAAGCCCTTTGCTCACCGTAGTAGTCCGTTAAATAGGACATAATGGGAAACCACCGTAATCTCGTGAAGGCAACCATACATGCTTAAGGAGCATTTTCAGATGTTAAAGTTCCTTAGTTTGTGAGTATGCGTCAATCGCTGCAAGGTGACTGTCATTAGTAATGAGTCATATGAAACATTCATTGCCAACCCCAAGTTTGTGCTTTCGAAGGGTCGCACAAATCGTCCAGTGGTTCATCTCTTCGTCGTGGACGGCGTTCCTGGGTGTGCAATCGCGCGGTACATAGCACAGAATTCATCGCCGGGCAGGATCTCACAACCTTGTCATCTGCAGAAAATGAAACCTGTAAGGGACCGTTGGCGGCGTAGATTTCATTGTGCAGCCACTTGTTATATCCCACGTCCACTGCAACTGCTCAACCTGCGCAGCTAATGAATGAAAATTACACGCATTCTCTACGCACTTGTAGGTATTAATCCGTAACGAAATGTTCCATAATTTCGTTGTCGAAGACTTCGACGCCATACTATGAAGAGCCAGAAAAGGTGAGTATATGGACGGGAAGTTTTCGATAGAAGACCGAAATTAGAACGTTAAATACATCTTGAGCTTCTATTCACAGCATCCACGGATCTCCCTCACCGAGAGCTCTCATGGCGATTCGTCGCGATGGAATGTGGTGCATCCCAAGGTGGCGGATAGGGGGTTAGTCACGAAACAAAAGCGACCTTTGCTACCCTGGGACCAGATGGATCCAGATTCCTCCACTATGTATTTCGCCATATTTCTCCTACACTGATTTAAGACACACCTTCTGTACTTACGAGGAAGTATTTATACGAGCGTACGTGAGTGTGTCCTCGTTAATGCGGATTGTATTCAACGAGTCAATTCGGCCAAAAGCCTACAACCAGGTAACAGGGAAGTACCCAGCGAATAAACCCAGCACCTACATTCAGAGTTCAGCTATACGTGGCTATCAAAACCTAAACACAATAAGATAAATGGACATAATACCGCTGCCTACGAAACAGCCCACGATACGGCAGCGTTGCATAGGACGAATACGTAGGAGTTGCTAAAATCTCAGGGTCATTCTAGGCTCCAAATCGCAAAGGACTAACTAAGGTGACGATCTGTACGTACAACGTACGCACATTTGCGTCTGGGGTCCTCGACGGAAGACTTGATCATTCAAACAAGAAAGATAAAGTACGACGTCATCGGACTGGCCGAGAAGCGGCGACGCCACGCATGCAGCCCCGTATATGACATTGGAGAAAAACTTTCCTCGGAACATACGACAGTAAAGGAGTCGACGTTCTTGTCAACACGAGTTTGGCCACGAACATCGATTCATTCGAACAACTAACAACCTGAATTGGACGTTTACGACCGAAGAGATGTGGATCAGTACCGGGTGTTGACAATCTTCATCATTTACGCGTCGACATCAAACTACGACGAAGAAGAAGTCGAAACGTTCTATATGGACTTGGAGAAGTTCTACAGAGAAGACCATACATTCTTCAAGATCATCAAAAGAGATTTCAACGCCAAGATTGGACCAAGAAGAACGTCTGAAAAACGTCACATTGGGACCCACGGATTAGAATGGAACGAACAGGGTGAGCGGCTATCTGAGTTTATCATGGCTACCAAGACCATCCATGGTAACTCGCAATTCCAGAAACCCCACCCTCACCACTGGACGTGGGAGTTTCCCAGTGGAGAGTACCATAACGAAATAGACCACATCATAGTAAACAGAAGGTTTTGCCTAACCGATGTCGCTGTTGTCCCAAAATTCTACACGGGATCAAACGTTCGCTCCCTTCGCGCAAAATCCTAATTCACATTCAAAGGAAAAAATGGTGCTGTTTTCGAAAAACGAGATCCAAAAATCACCATAAACTGGAACATATTTATTTCAATACTTGGTTATTGGAAGATGCCATTCTTGATAACATCGACGAGAAATATGATCGGCTCATTTAACATCCTCACGTTAACGCTATGAAAGCTGAGAGTTCGAATGTCACCAAGAGACGTCTGTCTCCAGAAACACTCGAGCTGATACGCCAGCGTGGAATCGCACGAGCTACAGACAACCGCCAACTGACGTCTGAACTTGCAAAAAATGCAGACAAGTGATAAAAGAAGATCTTGAAGAAAGAAGGGCAGCAGTCACGGTCGAAGCTACGGAGGCTGGGAAAAGCATTCGCAAAGCCTACCAAACGTCGACAATTACAAAACCAATATGACTGCACTCCGATGCCCAGAAGGAACAGTTCAACTTCCAGAAAATCAATGGAGAAAATCATTCACGATTACTATTCGAATTTCTTCAACAGCCACCTCCTGCCCTCATCCGAAATAAGGACGATGGACAGGTTATCAATTCGGTTCTCTTTTCTGAAATGCGAGATGCTATTTCATCGGTGAAGAATCGAACAACACCAGGTCCGGACAAGATAAGACCAGAACACCTGAAGAACCCTCCCCCAGTCCTCGTAAACACACTGGCTGGGCTCTTCACACGTTATCTGTCTGAATGCAAGATCCCTACTCAATGCAAAACCAAAAAGACCGTGCTTTTGTCCAAGAAGAGTGACCTCGACGATATCGGCAACTATCGTCCAATCTGCTTACCGTCTGTCGTTTACAAACTTTTCACTCGTCATCGTAAATGGGATTGACAAGACACTGAACGAAGAACAGCCATTTGAGCAAGCAGGGTTTCGAAAAGGATTCAGTACACAGTGGACAATATTCACACGATAACGAGACTCGTTGAAGTATCGTGGGAGTACAAGAGCGGTCTCTGTGTCATTTTCATCGACTTAAAGAAAGCTTTTTAATCATTTGAGATAGAAGGAGTCATAGCCCTGGACAGTAAGGGAGTTTGTACTCTGTACATAAAAATTCTTTGTGAGCTGTATAAAAATTTCAGAACCAAGATACATAACCATTCTACAACGATATGAACGGCGATGTCAAAAGAGGGGTTAGGAAAGTAAGGAAAAGCAACATCACCTCATCAAAACTCTTCACCGCCCCCCTCGATTATCTCACGCGAACACTGGATTAGGCCAAAATGGGAGTGAAAGTCGATAGTCGGCAATTACACTACCTTAGCTTTGCCAATGGCATCGTTCTTATAGCACCGAACAATGGCCAGGCGGTACGAATGCTTTCCGACTTAGATAACGCCTATGGAAAGATTGGCCTTCGCTTAAATCTTATAAAAACGATGTTCATGGGGAAAGGATTGACTACCTATGCCCTGTTCGTGCTGGACGAAATGAATATCTCCGAATGTTCCAATTACGTGTATCTAGGTCGGGAAATCAACATGGTGAACGACATAGCTCCAAAGTTGCGCAAGAGGAAACGAAGGGCTTGCAGAGCTTTGAACAGCATCGAGGAAGCAGTGAACAGAATGGAGAACACCCGACTCCGTCCCCACCTTTTCGACTCAACAATTCTGACAGCTGTAACGTATGCGTTAGAAACCTGGTCGCTGTGTAAGCAGGGTGAAAGACCACTCAACGTTATTGAATGCGCAGTCGAAAGAACGATGGTAGGAATATTCAATGTCACAAAGTGAGGGAAGGGATCTGAAGCTCCGACTTGCATCAACGATCAAAAATCAAAGATGCCGTTCTGTACGCCAAACAATCGAGGATAAGGTGGACCGGACACGTAGTACGTATGAACGACATCCGATGAAGAAGAGCCGTTAGTGACTGGATTCCTGGAGATGTCAAACGTACTGCAGCAGGACCACATGATGGTCACAGTTTTTCGCAAAACCCTAGAAGAAATATATTATATTCAACGAGTTCCTAGAACGAGCGGAGTCAACTGGGCTACTCTTGCACGCGACAGGGGAAGATGGAAGATTTACTGGTGCTGGCTTGAGTCACTCAACGATTAACGGGACGGCATGTGATTAAGGTGATCCACAGTATCTCTCGTCCATAAAAGTCATTTCCCCAGGATAAAAAGAGTAAAGCTCTCAGCATTGATCAATCCCTGAGGGATGCGCCATGTATTCGACTTCAAAAAGCCTCGTTTGGAGATGATTGAATGCACATCTGGCCTCTTCAGTAATTCGCGGTGGCCTACAGATGATGTCCAACCAGTGCTGCTATCCTCCCAGATAATTCTGGTACCACTTCTCCGACCCCAGATGGATGGAGAGCTTGATGTGCCTGGGGGCGAGGACCGATCCTATGTATATTGCAGAGGACCTCCGACCACTGCGCTACACGCGCCCCATTTGGATGCTACAATATGTATTTGTGATTGAATGGAGCGGCTTTGCTCAAAGGCTGTGGCCTAATGGAAAGCGCTCCGTAAAGAATGTCTACTAGGAGATTTGTTGTAAAGGATTTCCTATTGGAAAGATGTGAAGTGTACGGAGTATTTATAAATCACAACAAAAGTTCGTTGTATAAACAAATTTGACTTGACCATCTGTATATGAAAAAGTGCTTATCTCAGTGTGAAAAGGCGTCATTAACAACTTTTAGCGCTGTTGACCTGTGAACTTGACATCGAAGGTGCACACTCTTGGGGTGATCAATTAATGCCCGATTCCAATACTATGACATCTCTCACTAAATCGCCGAATCGTTCGGATGCGTTATGATATTCTCTCAATATCCAGTCCATGAAAAGCAGGCAAAGGGAAAATATGCTGGGATCCGCAGTATTCGTGAAGACGGGATGTCCAAGTGTCCAAGAAAGTATCTTCGTATCTCTATGCAAATGTGCACAGTGCTGAATCTCGGGTAAATAAACGTCTCGTCAATCTTCTATAGAGCTTAATAATTCAAGCGAGATGTTGTGCACTTGTTGAGCAAGTGATGAATATCAACGGTAGCTAAAAGCCAATCTGCAATGTTTTTTCTGATTTTCTCCAAAAGGTGGCCAAATGGTGTCTAAAAAGTGGGGAAGTTCATAAAAAAATGCAAGATGGAGAAGTTTGAATTTCAAGGAGGGGAACGTTTTAATTCGAGTTTCTCTTTCTTTTTACTTTCACGCCCTCAGGCATTTTTTCGAATTCCGCCAGCTCTCTGATCATTTTCATCAGCACCGGTGCATCGGCCGAGGAGGTGCGATTCACTGATACCGCCATCACTGGAAAAATAAGACATAACAGAGGCATTGCCCTTTATGTGATAAAGTGTCGCATAAAAAAAAGCAAAGGATCTGGAAGATCTGCCAATCGATATAGGTCTACTATTCTTATTCACTTATTGTTAAAATCATAATTAGTACCTGAAGATCCAAATACCATGTCACTGAGACTCCAAACGAGAGAAGCGCTCCAGCTCGTAGGAAGAACAGATTCGGCAGAAGAAATGATTCCCCGAAGGTCGAAAAATCTCGTAGGTGGATTCGACAGATGCAACATTTAAGAAGATATACTATCTCTAAGTTTATTTAATCTAGTTATTTAATGGTAGACTGTCAAAAAAAGTCTGGTTTTTGTCGTCATGGTTCTCAAAAATACAGTTTGCAGATTTCTTTAACGCTTGTAGTAATGTTGTATCCTCCCTCAGGCTTTAGAGTAGTTTCCCGGTGGTTAGCTTCGGTCTAAGCCTTTAGAAGCTTTCTCCAATTACTGACCACCGATCTTTTTCCTCAAATCTTTTCATATGTCTGGTGCCAAACTTTTCGAATCATCCGACTAATGCGACTCGGGACCAGTTCACAGGCCCGGATTTCCTAAAATCTTGGCAAAACAAGCATTAGGATAAATGCCACAGAGTTAGCTGTTAGGCGAAAGTTGTGCTGTAGCATGATGCACAACGTCACTGCAAGCGTAAAAAAAGATCAGCAGCAAAGCATATTTCTAGAAACCACGACGATAAAACCAAAACTACCTTTTTTTGACAGCAGTTCGTTAATTAAATAGATTAGGTAAACTTAGAAATAGTAGACCTCCCTAAAGGTCGAATTCGTTAAGTTCGTCCGCCAGCTTCTTCAAGCTTCTGGGAATCATTTCCTCCACCGAATCTGTTTTTCATACAGCTGGAGCGTTTTCAGTCAAAAACATTCAAAATAGTCATGTTGAAATCATCCAGCGATTCCATAACAATTAACTCTTAAACGGGGGCTGCCTCATAAAAACGAACGCAAGGCTTTCCTCATTGCGACCTTAGTTTCCGTGCAAAAATGTGGTTTAGGTCTCATCAGAACCACTCTTCCCGTAATACTGACTCAATGACTTTGAACTTCCGCTAAATCACGGCTATAAATCACATGGTCAATCGAATCCCGCATTTTCCAATCTAGGTCTATTTCTTCTTCATATACTGTAGCTCAAAGCAATGAATTATCATGTGCAGTAGCAGTCACGTTAAATTGTTCTTTAATGTGATTCTGAGATACTTGCAAAACTCCGGATCGCAGGTGTCTGCGTTAGCCACCGGAAAAGGTAATAGCGCGTCCACTCCCACCACAAACCCCTGCTGTCCAGTGTTTTGCAAATATCTCAACATCATTGTGGTTGTATCACCCATAACATGCTGCAGTGAAAAAATGGTAATAGGCAGTAAATAAGAAGTTAACATTGTTCTTTAATGCTTCGACTATATAAGGAAGCAAGAGGGTTAACTGTAATGAAAGCGCTCGAGGATTTTAATACGACTTCCTGAGCGTTTTCATATCACAATTTTTGCACAAAGATGAAACAGAATACCTGAAGATTTTACAACCCTTAGAGATATTCTGTTGATACACCAATTAGTAAAAAACTAAAGGTTGCTTAGTTCGTCTCTTTACTGGTTATCAAAAATCATGACAAACAAAACCCAACCACAAAATTGTTTCTCCCATCAAATTTGCTCAGTAGTCTGCTTAGGTTTAGCATTACAAAGGCTTCAAATCGCATAAGCACGTCCCAGCACTCAAAAAGATTCACGAAAGCTCTAGTGATCCCAACGCTGAAACTTGAAGTAGCAACAGGCATAGTAAATGCTTACAAACATCAGCACTAAAGAACACACACAAAACAGTTTTTATTTGTACATTTATTTTAATCTGATACAGTTAAACACGTCATGATTTTCTGAGAGGGAAACGATGAGAAATTGAATGAACACCCGTATCAACGGAAGGAACAAAACCGGCAAAGCTAAATTGGCAACCTGAATTAGAACAAAAGCAGCGACACAGTCTGTGCCACATAAACCAAAAACAGAGCTCATAAGAGAGGAAAACGCAGTTGCAACAATTGAAGGCTTCAACATAAGGCTGAAGAACAGAACCAGTTGGATAAAAACACCATAAATTCCACTCCAAAATGGTCTAAGCGAATTCCAACTGAACGACAATATTCAAACAGCTCTACAGCTAGATGATAGCTTTGCCAGCAGAAACGCCAAATTCTGAGGATGGTATAAAGATCACTTTCAGATGTCCTTGACGGTACGTAAAGATGTCTTAGGAATTTGAGCCTCAACGTCCAAGAATTGCTTCATTGTGTCGACCTAAATCAGTGGATCGATCGCAATCTACATATGGTATAATTTGTTGGTCATTAGCTGGATAACGAGAAATTTAATAAATATTCGTGTAAATAACTCATTGATTTTGTATTTAGTCAACTCAACATGACAATGACCATTTAGAATATGGCGTACCTTATGCTTGAATCGTCCCAACGTGTACGTCACTCTGCTCTTGTGTATCAAGTATGAAAATATCACGAAAACGATCACAACCGGAATGAGCATGGCCGTCGTGATGTATCCGGCCAGTTGGTACTCGACAGAGGTGAACTTCACGAAGAAAATAATACCGATCTCAACAAGGAAGAGAAGAAGTCCTATGCAAGTCGAGAACAACCAGGAAAGGTCGATGTAGAATCTGAAAAATAATAGTTCTTTCGCTTTTCTTTTCTCCGATATTACTTACTTGGCTATTCAGATACTTGGACGGCCCGTCTTCAATGGTTGTGTGGACCCAAGCATAACTTCCACTTTCTCGGAGTTTTACTGGTTTAGTTATTATGGTTTTCTGGAGTCCCAAGGTCAGCCTAGCCAAAGTCCGCCCAGGCCGTCACAACCACGGGCAGTCGCCGCCTATGTGGATAGGAGGGAGATTTGCTATTATGCGACTAGTTTCATACTAGAACGGTAGTGGATCCTGGTATCAGTTTACTCTTAGCTAGGCTTCCTGATGGAAACGCCGGGCTCCTTCTCAACTTAGGAGATCATGCTGGGGGATGAATTCCCGCTATATATCGTAGACCGACACCCAGGAACACCTCCCAGCCGCGATGAGGCGGTAAACCGTTGGGAGGTTTCTTGGATACTTACTTGATACTTGATATTGAACGGCCCGTCATCAATAGTTGTGCGGGCCGCAGCATAATCACCATTTTTCGGAGATTTCCTGGTTAAGCCATTGTGGTTCCCTGGAACGCTGAGGACAGCCTGGCCAAAGCCTGCCCCAGTTCTTGGATACTCCTTTTAAAAATTTAACTTAGCCTAATTTATCAAAACTACCCTTCGCCACCGGTCTTTTACAAGGATTCTTTGCATGATCATTGGAAATTTACGTGTTCTTAACAATTTATACTGCACAAATGTTGGAAACTTTGTGATATTAAGCAGTCCGACGTTTCAGACCTATAATATTTTTGAAGTAGTACTAATCCAAATTCATAGCAGAAGTGTAACGGAAATATCTATTACATTCTCCAGACATAGAGAGTTTTACAAGGAGAACTACTCTAATTTCCAATGTATCACTCGTTATAAACAAATAAGTGATGTGACACCAACATACTAAGGGTACTTAGAAAGCAGACCATAAAATATTAAGCTATTCGAAAGCACAACCCTATGGAAACGAAACTTTAGTCTTAAATAACTACCAGTAAGCAGGGCTTAAGCACTGCTTGTGACATTAGCAAAGGAAATTCTAAACCAGCCATTAAAGCAGTGGAATAATCAGCTTAAGTCTTCAAAGGCACCTTTATGAATCCAGTCGTCTTATAATTTCCTCCTCTGTCTAAAAATAGTCTAAAAGCATTGATCAAAAACCCACCTTGTTCCAATTCTGTAGAACTTCGTTTAATAGTTTCCTTACGTGTAAAGATCGCACAATAAGGAAAGGTTTCGAATAAAGTTTATTAAAGGTCAAGAAGTACCAAAACACCAACTTTAACCGAATGTGTGGCGAGTCCTGCGTACAACCGGTGGCCTCCATGTAAGGCAGAATACAGGTGGACATCATGAGAGCGAGGAGGTGGACGGAGACGAGAAGCGTAGTGACGACGCCCAACAGGACCAACAGCCAGCGAGGTGTGTTCTGGTCGTACTGCAGCTCCACTAGGGCAACCTGAATGAGGTGGCAACCATGAAGTATAGTTCCATGCGGAATTTTTTGGCATTGTTATCTGCCGAACAGTAATTCCCCTCCATTCATTTGTTCCCAATTCGTGCATCATTCAAACGCGATTTCATTTTAAAAGTGGTTTCCAGAAGGTTTTGATGACATTCTACTTTCATAACAGAAGAAGCAGAAATATAGTGATCATATCCCAACAAACGCTCCTCCATTATGTTAGTCTTAAATAGTCAATTTATACCACCAAACGATACCGTCACGCTTCCGTTCGTTAATTCCCTCATTTTGAGAGACAACTATAAAACGCTGTTTAGAGAGCAAAGCCAGAATGAAAATCAAATCAAAAACTAAAAATTACGAGATGTGTAACGAAGAAAAATCATCCGATGTTCTTGTCTTCAGAACGATTAAATCCCGCATTGGAAAAAAAGAAATATAGCTTAAAATCCAAGATGAAAGAGTTAGGAACGCACCATTGCAAAACCCGCGAGTAGAGCGGACGTCCTGCTGCTGGCTTTCAATTGTGCCTTACTCAGATCGTAGTTGTACTTCTCTGCCATGTCCAGTTCTCCACGATGTCTGAACTGGCAACGGTCATACTCCATAACTAAGGAAGTTTTCCCTTCGATTAATCATGGTTGAACCTGCTCCCAAGAAGGACAATGTCAATTTCTTAACAAACCTTAAATACTGCATAGAAAATCCCTCTAATTGCAGCATATCTGCTAGAGACTTAAGAGTACTCAAATCCGACCTTGTAACACCGGAAAAGAACGAGCGCCAATAAAAACCAGCCCATTTCACGGGCTTCTACTGTTTGGAACAAAGCAATTTGATATTATAATGTACAACTTTTTACTTGCTGCCTAATTTTTTTTCCCTTGGCAGAGTATTACGTGAAATGCAACCACAATGATACTAAGGTATTTACAAAACTGAGGACTCCAGTCCAGATTCGAACCCATGATTACCCTTTCCTGGGGTTCACGTGTTACCTACTGCACCACTGGCATCCCAATTTACGGGTGATTGCTGATGCCATCGTTGGGGTAAAAAAGTAACTGGGAGAAAGGCAACTTTGTATCGGTCAAAAAACCAATAAGATTCGGCTTCTTTACCAATTCTTACAGAAGTTTAAAATAAATGAAAAACAAAACAAAAAGTCTTTGCTGATATTACTGCGTTTCGAGTATATAAATCTTAACGTTACTCTTTCGTTTTTAGTCGCAACTTTCCAATCTTTGGAGTGTTTCACAGCCTTTGCACATTCAGAACCGCACGATTTGAAGGACCACTGACCGAAATTCCGACTCCACGTCAGCGAAAGTTACTCGGCTTGGCGATCTGAGACTTGTAGCAGAGCCGTTGGAAATCTTGGGCACGTCAAGGTAGAACTGAGAAGCCGGCCACCGACCAGCCGTCGAATTACTGACACCTTGATAGGAAGAGATTGAATGGATATCGTCCACAGAAATGGAGCAGCGTGGGACCAAATATCTCTCCAGTAAAGCCGTGCGAGACCGATCGACCGAACGGGCCATTTGAGACGAAATGGCGAACGAAAAGCGAAAGGACGCCTGCATAACAGAAAATTAATGGTTCATGTTAGCGAAAAAGTAGACGAGCTGGCAAAGTGTCAATTATCCTGCTCTACCTTAGAACGGCTGTCTGTGAGACACTCAACACTTTTTATGACCGTATCAAAACAACATCATATGTATTGTGTCAAAAACAAAACAACACATACGGAGGGACTTCTTCTATGAAGGCGATGCGGCCGTGTTCAACAGCCGAGCGGTTCTGCATCACAATGGCACGCTCATTCGTATGAAGATATGTACTTAACAGAATAACCGCAGAAGGTCAATAGATTGTAAATAAAGGTCGGTTGTGCTGATTATTAGTAAAAAGCAATCAACTGCTAAGTTTTCTGTTTACAACCTTATAAGTTGTACCATAAAATAGTACATGACAATGGACAAAATGTTAAATAAGAGAAATGTTGGACTATAGGTGGAAAATATTACCAAGAAGTAAATCTGCTAACAATTTAATGACAATATCAGGAACACAAAATGAACGTTGTTATCGCTTTGTGATCGCGAAACAAGTCCTTTCTATAGTTAATGAATCCCTCAGAAAATGGTGAGCCTTGTTAATTGCCCAAAATATATGAAACACGAAAAATCAGAGTGAAAAACATTACCAGTGTAAAAAAAGCTCTCGTCGTTGACCAATCCCTGAGGGATGCGCCATGGATTGGACGTTATTAAGCATCATTTGGAAATGACTGAATGCCACTCGGTGTCTTTGGAGGTAATGCTGGTGTGTTTCTATATATTTGGCCTTTACAACGATTCGCGATGGCCTACCGATGTATCGAGCCAATGCAGTTATCCTCCCAGACAAGTCTGGTACCAATTTGCCGACCACGGAGGGGTGGAAGGCTTGGTGGGCCACGGGCGCCGGGATCGATCCCATCCGTGGTTTCCGGGGCACCTCCGATAACTGCGCCACACGCGCTCCTGTTCCGAGTATAGATTTAAGTGAATACGGTATTCACTTTACCAAATACATAAGAAAAACAGGAAGAACTGCACTAAAATTTGATACGCAGACGATTCCACGTCTTCACAGTTTCCAAAAAAGGGCGAAAAAAATTCAGTAAAGACAAAGGTAAAATCGACATAAAAGCACGATGCTGGCTGCGATGCTGGTGTCCGGTCCAGATTGGGAACTCGTTCGCTCGGTATTTCAACGTTAAACTACACAATTTTAGGAATACATGGTAAGAGAGGCCTATAAATGTCTCATGATCCAAACCTGATTAGGAAGCATGACATTCTAAACTGAAAGCGAACTGGAAGAATTCAAGAAGACTGGTAAAAGATTCGAATCAGGAGAAGCTGTAATAAAAATATGCCACTGATTCAATAGCGGGAAAATCAGAAAACTAATCCTATGATGGTTTTATATTGAACATAACCGATTTGAGACTAATGCTAACATATTTCACTTCATCGATGGTTAAAATAACACAAAAGGACAGACACTCAAGAATTCTTGGCGTTTTGTTGCATTGATAAGCATACATGAGATCGTCATAAAAACTTTTTTTTATAGCAGCTAACGTTCCCACGCCTTCACCTTCATGCGGTGTTCCACTCCTCTCGACTTCATTCGTTCAACTACGAAAACTTCAAGATGATTCATGTCGAGGTTAGATGGAACGAAGGTGGCTTTCAAAGAAATTTAGCAGCTCACCGAAAGGAACTTTTTGCTCTATTTAATAATATAAAACGGCAGATACTTAACCAACGTCCGACTCAGAGTGGTTTAGTGAACATGCAGGAAACAACGGGAGACGAACACTGCCATTGTCCGGTGGAATTTTATATATTTACGCAGACCTATGACGTGGATACCAAATAAGCGAAGTCCAGCATCGATCTATCACTCGCAATTGCAAAAGGGCATGCTATCGAAGCTCTGTCCTTCATAGCTGAATTTCAATGGGGTTTAGTGAGCGTTAAGCGTTGCTACGTAGAATATTTTCAGGAACATTCTTCTTCCGAGAAAGTTCTCATTATGAAAAAGGAAAAGGAGATTTAGCACACTATAGAAAGACATCTCTAGAAACGAACTTTTATGTAACCTCGGCATGAATAACTAATTCCTTGGCAACATCTTAATGAACCGACACGAGATTATACAAAATATTAATAAGTTGACAATAAATAAATAAATAAATAAATAAGTACGAAACGTTAGGCGAATAAATATCTTACACCAAGCTCGTGTTAGCTCAATAATCCACGAAGGTAGAAAGAGTTTAGAAAGCAGCGTTTTCCCCATAGTTGAGGCTGATTCAAACCAATAAAACAGGCATCCAAGGGCTTCTCAATAACGTGAATAAATTAAATTTACGACGAACAATGCGAAATAAGGAAACATTTGAGCAAAAAATAGTTATGAATGGTGACTTAGGAAATGGAACTCTCACCGGGGATGTGGAACTCTAGAATAAATGAACATTACAGTATTGACCAAGCGCTAAATATTGAATGCTAAATTGAGAGATGGTACCTGTTTTTATCAGCGAAATATATTAGTAGATCCCAGAGAGATTAGATCATAAAATACCCAAAGTGAACAAAACGGGCATCTAACGTCGTACAATCGACCGAAGGGTTCCGTTCGCAAACCTCCGTACCTTCCACTTCCTAGACATTGCTACAATTTGTTCAGTTGCTTAAGAAAGGATAAAGCTATCGGTGTTGATCAATCCCTGCGGGATGCGCCATGCATTCGACTTCTTAAGCATCGTTGGAGGTGACTGGATGCATATCTGGCCTTTACGATGACTCGCGGTGGCCTACCGATGTATCAAGCCAGTGCTGCTATCCTCCCAGACAAGCCTGATGGCAATTTGCCGACCCCGGAGGGACACAGGGCTTGGTGGGCCACGGACGCAGGAACCCATCCCATGTGTGTGTCTCAGAGCGCCTCCGACCACGATGCCACACGCGGCCTTGCAGTTGCTTAGTTTCTTATTATTTCTTAAATGTTATACCTCCCCACCCATTGTTTCAGAATTGACCAAATAACCAAACGATCATCATATGTAATAGAAGAAAAGCAGAAAAAAATCATAAATACGCACACAAAGTGTGACAGAACTTGAAAAAAAAATGCTGCCCAATGCAACTTGTGGCAGAAAACGGAGGGGAGAAACCAGCTGTAACGATGCAGTCAAGCTAACAGGAACGAATGACAAAAGCGGAGTGGACAATTCCGCAGCTGTGGAAGTAAATTTGTGATCGAAATAGGAAAATGACAGAAACTGTGTTGAAAGAGAAACTGGATGGATGCCAGATAGCTTGAGTACAACGAACATCAACGAACATGGTACATGGGAGCGGAAATGATACATGCTGGGATTTAACATTATTAACTTGCCATGATGAACCATGGACAGGTAGAAAATCAAAAAATAATCATTAACTGAGCCTAAACGGATGACGGCAAACATTTGACATGTGTTCAGTGCCTATGTAACAACTCAGACGTGTAACTGTAATCTTTTTTATTTTTACTTCCTTGATTGCAAACAAACCAGGGGTCTGGCGTGCTATGGGCACGGTATTAGTTTAGTATTAGTTAAATTTAAAGATCGAAATGGTAGACAGAAATCCTTCTCAGCTTGGAAGACCTTATGAGGGATGAACCTCTCGGTGTGAATCGCAGTTCGATGTCCAGAAGTGATTCCTCAACCACGACAAGGCAGCAAACTGTTGTGGGATAGCAATGTTCTAGCCTGATTAGCAGAGAAATAGCATTCCAATCATTCATGGTCCATGAAGGGTTCCGTTATTGATTCAAACCAATACTCATTGACGCAGTATCGATTATTTCAAAGCCGAAACCTAACGAAAGAACACCTGTGTTCCATGTGTTCTATTATACATTTCATTGTGCCTCACACCAAAGGAAAGTGAAAGGAATCACACCACACTGAAAGCGCTGCTAAAGTTGAATCATGAACTGAATTCTACCTATGCAAACAATGGAACCTCCATAGTGCTTTGAACCGTAATAATTCCCTGGATGAGTCACCAACAATCGTTTGCGTCCGAACAATGCATGTCTATGATCTATAGCGAATTCCTTAAACGAAAACGCTCACTACTTTTAAAAATCAACATAAAGAACGCCACCTATACGAACGAGTATGCATACAGAAGAATTGCCACTTCTGGTTTGTAAGCAAGATTTTTAAACAATATGATACTGACCTAGACAAGTAGCCGAAAGCGGTCTGAATGAGAGCAAGAACATCAATAGTGACATCGAAATAACGTGGAGTGCATAAGAGACTTGTAAAATATAAAATAGAACCACAGCTACGAAGCTGTGTTACAGTGGGGCTATTCGATTCCACCGCTTCCAGCGGAGGAAGTGAATGCAGTTAGGAATTCAAGAAGCTGATAAGAGACTCCCGTCCTACACGTTCGTATACAGAACCAATCAACTTCTGATCACCGCAAAACAATGAAGTACTGGTTCCGAAAACGACTTCACTAGAAGTAAGAAAACATCGCATCAATGAAATTCGTGACTCTCCCTATCGAATAAGTTTGACTAAGCAAAGTCCCGAGAACGATTTCCATTTACTGCTCAAACGACTATTACCTTTGAACTGGTCGAACATTCGCTTCTGCAACACAAAGAGAAAATCGTCAACCCATCCAAAGAAAAACACGAGCTAGTATAAGCCGAAAATTGCAGGAAAATCGCTCGGGACAACTGAGTTGCCAACAAGTTTCCCAGAAATAAATGCTTGTTCCTTCCAACGGAGATGAATAATTTAAAATAATGATTCAATAAAAATGCTGAAAAAGAAACTGTCATAGGTTTTTGAGGTTCCAATTGTACCAAGTGTAGATTAAAATCCGACGAGATTAGATTAGTGTAGATCCATATCCGAGTGGATCGGCATCAACAAGTGTAGAAAATTATTTAAAAAATGGACATACTCTCTAGCGAAATTTTGTAAGAGTTGCGGCAATGACTGTTGTGTTGGAGCCATTGGAGGCGTCTGTGACAAGGAGAACTGCACCCTAAACGAGTCCAGCGACATTGAAGAATGATGACAACTTACTTCTAAGATAGCTAATAAATGTTGGAGGAAAGGACTACTAATCTAACAAAACACTAAGCAATCTTCACATTTTATTTGATAAAACATTTGTGTAACAAAACGCAGGACGGAAACAAATCCCCATCGCAACCATTGTCCACATTTTCTGAAGGTCTGCTCAACGATCCACTAAGCGGCTAGTATTCTATTGTTAACATTACGTTGTGTGAAAATTAAAAAACGAACAAAAAAACACAATTTTGGGTTCCATAATATTTATCCATGCAAAAAAAAGCTAAACAATAAGGTTGTGATCTTGTCAACAACTTTGAAGAAGCTTAGGTCCTTAACAACAAAAAAGCTACTGCAACAGACTAAGCAATGAAGCTCTCCAGGTTACTTCTTCCCTTAAACAAACCATACCCCAGAAGTCTACGTGGTTGATGTGGTTTGCAGTAGCCTAACATTCGAGCAAAAGTTGTTAAAGTTCCGATGCTAACAGTAAGTTCGAGATCCGGCTCACACGGAACCAAAGTTCAAAGACGGTTATCAAACCAATATGATATGGGTGGACTTGGACAGTATCGCAATTTTCGGCAAGAATCTCCCGAAAACAGCAAAGGTTGCGCGATCAGATAAAGTCCGGTTTGACCCGGAAAGATACCCATCATTTCCGCCGGTAGCAATGAAAAAAGCAAGAGTGATACACGGGCAATTTTATTGAAAACGAAGTAAATAATAAAATATTCACTTTAAACAGCAAAAAATAGCTCCTTTCTCTGACTGATCATTAACACTGGTGAGAAGAACACTAGACACATGATTCTCCACATTCTTTTTGAGCAAACACGAGGTGTTAGTTTATTCTTTGTAACGGTAAAGGTGGAAGGCTAAATAAAAAAATAAAATAAAATAGAAATAACACAGTGATAAATGCACGAAACAAGACAAAATAAAAATACAACTAAGATGATGCTGAGATAATTGCAAAACTCCGGACCACAGGTGTCTGCGGTGGGGAACGAACGCGCTATTGTCCTTTCCAGGGAGTAACGCGTTCACCACCACACCATGTGGGTGCTTCGTTTCGCCTGTCTCTCAGCTAGTTCTATCGATCAGCGCCATCATGATACCCTGCCGTTAAAAATTATACCAGGCAGTAAATAAAAAAAAGTTTAAAATAAAAATAGTAAAGTAAAAAATAAGAGCTAAATGGTAAACAAAAAGGAAGACAGTACCTCACTAGGGAGGCACAGGATAAAAAGCATAGCGGAGACGATTTTGATATGAAAGTCACTATCCTCGCACAGGATGTCAAAACACCAGCGCGTAAACTTCTTGAGGTTTTTTGGACAAATGCAAAGAACCCCACAATGAATAGCAGGAAGGAATGCCCAGAGATCATATGCGATATGGCCCCGTACCTTCACGTCGATCGTTGATGTGGAGTGGTGCATTCACCAACCATATGCGACTCTGATCAACAGTTTCTGGAAAAACCCTGTTCTTCAAGGTACGTAAAAAACGGTGGGCTTTTCCAAAAGCTGTTGATCACATGATTACCATACAGATTTTCATCTTTCTTTTTGTGTTATTGATGCATTTGGCGTAATAAGTTGCACACCAATATACCGTTTCAGGCCCTGAAGAAAATGATACTGCCGAAACGTCAGCTTTAATGGAATACTGAATAAAGTAACACCTCGTGTGTGCTCATTTGATCAATGCCAAGGTTAACAGAAAATCGCTCGTGGGAATTACTAGATACATAGTAGTCGAATGGCCTGTCTTTGAATGAAGAATCATTTGGCACAAACAAAGTTTCCATTTTACTGATATGTTGTTGGTAAAATAAGGTTTTTCCTTAGAACCCCTATAAACTCAGGACTTCCAAACAGAAATGTCGCAGCTGTTGTTTGGTTGACCCTGCCTGCTGTGTGGTGAACCCCTGCTTCGCATAACACTTTCTCAACTAGGGACACACTTTTGTCATGACAAGACACTAAACAATTATGGTGCGCGAAAAGTAAGCACAAATCACGCCACGCCAACAAGCTAAGACAATGAAAAGAGGTAAAAATGGAACGATGACGTATGGCTTAAACACGACCGAATTCCCTAGGTCGTCAACGATGAACAGATTGTGGACAAAAATGGAAGGAAATCCTATCCACTCAGATGTTTCCTGTGAAAATAACTCTACGGAATAGATAAATCTAACACGCCCTTAAAGAACCACAGCAAAATATAAAACATGCGACTTCAAGAAGTGATAGTTTCGCAGAGTACAGAACGTTTCTTAAGTTTAGTTCAACTGAATATCGAAAACCTCCCAAAAGTTTACCGCCTCATCGCGGCTGGGAGATGTTCCTGGGTGTCGGACTGCGATGTACAGCAGGTGATTCATCCCCTGGCATGGTCTCCGAAGCTGGCTGAGAAGCAGTCCGGCGTTTCCATCAGGAAACCTAGCTAAGAGTAAACCAATAACAGGATCCACCACCGTCATGGTATCAAAGTCGCATGGTGGTAAATCTCCCTCTGATCCACAAGGGCTGTGACTGCTTGTGGTGGTGACGACCTGGGGCAGACTACTCCGAAAAATGGAAATTATGCTGGGGGCCCGCAAAACCAGTGAGGACGGGCCATTAAAGTATCAAATTCAAGTAGGAATATCGAATATTGGAGTAGAACAGTCGACCACTTAGACAACTGAGTCAAAATATTAAGTCATGTGAATTCTACTTGCCTATGTGTTCGTCTAAACAACTGTTGCTTTCCTGCATCCACAACCAAAACATCATAAAACCACATAACAGATCCAAAGTTAGTACGGGTAAAAAATTAATCACATTGCCAGTGCTATTAGCTCTGGACGTTTTAATTAGAATTCGTTTTAATTAAGTCCAGCTGGTCAACATACACATTGCAATGTTAGGAATCAATGAAGAGAACCAGCAGAAATCACAAAATCTATCAAGGTTAGGAGAAATAGAACAAGGTTACAAATTAAGACGGCCTGTTTTAAATGTTTCATGATTTCACTGCCACTCGACTGATACCAGCATCAACTCATCTCGGTGATGAAAACCACAAAACAAGGAGATCCTCACCAAAGATTCATTTTGAAAATGTGCTTGCAATCCGTTTGCATATAATTCGGCCTATATAATCTAAGATATCTCAGTTTCGACTCTATTTCAAGCGCATCACCGCATTCTCTAGAGATGTTTTCGTCAGAAAAGATGACAACGTCGTCAACAAGGCGAAGATGTAATACGAATTCTCGTTCATTGTCCATGCCCTTTCTTTCCAATCCAGCATTTCATTACCGACTGAAACATGACAGTGAACGGCTCCGATAGATGTAGTCCAATTGTAACACCTCACTTCCTTCGTGGGTAAAAGTAGAAGTAAAAGTTCCGCACCAGAAATGTGAAATGACGACAAAGAAGCCGGAGGGCTTCGATCAGCGGTTGACCACGACCATTTGAAAACGACAATGCAGTTGAGGAAACGAATCAAAAATTACAGCGCTTCAATCCAGCTGCAAGACAATGCTTCATGACAGGTTGTACAACAAACGCTGCGAAAAAAAGGAAAGAGTTGGTCTATGGAAATTTGTCCCACCTACCATATTCAACAGCCTTCTAGCAAATCGACTATTTATGCACCTCGAGAACTACTTGTTGAGAAGACAGTCAACAAACAACCAATCTGTATGGAAAAAGCTCCCACCGATTCTAAGTCAGCAAGAGACTGGAAAACTGGTAAGAGCAGGCTACTTTGAAATCTCTGAGAAAACCACTCTTCAACAGCAATCAGTGACTTTGATGAGGAAACCAAAATGCAAAGGTTGAAATTGAACTGCAAATCCCAACAATTTCATGGATGAGAGATACAAGAGAATGAACCGAATCAAAGAAGTGCTAGAATTCGCACAATGTGTGTAGAAGTGAATTCTCCACTACACTTCTACTTTGTATTGTACTCTGCTACTTTGGTATGTAGAGGTATAATTATACCTTTCTTCTAGAATCTTCGTGAAATCTAACCATTGGGTAGCTGGCATTCGTGCTATGTACTAAGAGCTTGTTATCTTGTGCGATCCAGTCGCTAACGAATTATGTCCAGCCATTATCACTGACAATAGATCACCTGTCTGTCCTTCCTGAATTTTCTGTTTTATACGGCACCGGCTCCAATCTTTCGATAAAAATCAAAACGTCCAATTCCTTCTGACACGTGATAAGGAATACTCTTAACATCAACCTCTCTGAATCGTGTTCGATAACACTGACCGCTCTCCCTATCTTATCAAAACTTTCTGCTTTTGCCAAATCCTCGATGCCTTTGGAAGCCACTCAAACTGCTCAAAAATGAACACTTTTCAAGAACCGATTTTTCCGGAAGTATTGTCGTAAACGGTCAGCATTTGTACGATAACACTGATAAAGCGAAGATGGCCTAGTTACCTTGCATGGACATGCGACTTTGTTATCCCATCCCAGTTTTTCGCATAATATTCTCAAAAGTGATCAAAAAAATTTGAATGTACCCTCTGGTTGTCATTAGATTCTGTGACCAATTTCGTTCCAACTCAGTCAGTGTAATCATTTCAAGTTGACAAAAGTGACATAGAGCGATTTCTACTGCTCCACCCATACTTCAATGAGTCTCGTCATTGGGTGGGTCTGGTTTATGGTATTGAGTTCTTTTACAAATAACTCACTTAAATCGTTTCCTTTCAATTCAGGATTCCCTCAACCTTGTCGACGATAACTCGAGTTAAGAAATTACAAGCGAAAAAACAGGAGTCGGATTGGGCGACAGTTGTCAATACCTTGGAAGTCTCCGTTCTTTTGCATGCAACAACACAGTTCCCGCAAGT
Organism: Angiostrongylus vasorum; assembly: GCA_018806985.1. NCBI lineage: Eukaryota > Metazoa > Nematoda > Chromadorea > Rhabditida > Metastrongylidae > Angiostrongylus > Angiostrongylus vasorum. The sequence continues at coordinate 302,088 of JADANN010000359.1, read as the reverse complement.
CTTCCATTGACAAAGAAGCTTACATTATAAAAGCTAACCTATGGAGACCTGGGATAGCGTGTTTATGAGAACTGGTGGCGGGTCCTTCAGATGTTCACGTGTTATTCTGTTCCAACTGGGTGACCTTCACAGACGAAAAAGCACAAGAAATTTCAGAAAGGAGAACCGTTTGGACGACATATTCATCCACCCTGAATTTAAAAGGAGATATGTACATGTTGAAGAGATTATAGAACTGGTGGATAGCTTTCTCCACCACGTTTCTTGATGACGATCACGTAGCTGGTAAAATCTCAATGGAGGTTGCAGATGTTCTTTCCGACCTCTGCCTTATTACCCAGCACTACTGCTTCACTTTCCTGAGGTCCACTTTTATTACTACTCTGCACGGCAGTGGAAATTCCGCCCAAATTGGTGGCTGCCCACAGCTTGTACGACTTCGTGCTAACGCATGAGCTTCAGAATTTCTGAAGACGGGAAGGTCTTGGCAAAAACCACCACGTTTTTTAGCATTACCAAGTTCCAGAGAAAGATCTATCACTAAAGAAGCGAAGGTCCGATCTTATGTAAAACTTTAGAAAGACAGCAACAATGATTGGATAATGCCTTCGGATAATGACATCATGTTCAACTACGTAAGATATCCTTCAAAAGGAACTGCCACATCCGTCACTGATAAAAGCTCGGTGTTTTAGCTTATCTCAATAGAAGTGTCCATCATAATAAGCTCGAACAGCTGCCCACTCCATTCCTTCATTATTTCAATTCGCGTACCTCCCTGTAAACGCAGACGATCTCCTCGATCCAAGTTTTAGCGGTCCGAAATCGAATACATATCGTCCATTTATCCCCCCAATGCAGAAGCAATGTAGAATAAGTTCAAGATTGTCTTTAATTCACTTTACATGATCTATGCGTCAGTGGAGATGTGCCAACAGTCTCATAAAACTGGGCATTCATTTCTTGCGTGAATAAGATGCGAAGAAATTGCCTTGTAGTGTCAAACGAACAGTGTTACGGGATATTTTCACATTGGTAAATACTAGAAATGTTACCAAAATGAATTATCACTAGAGCATGACAATGCAGTAATGTAGGGACTTTCTATGGGCTATCGACCGTTTTTCGTTGATAAACATGACCCTTATAAAATAACTTCAGATTTCCATGATCGACTTTCTATTAATCTCGGCATTGATCAAATAGTTCTCGGTATTATAACTCGATAACTTCAGATTAATAATCACGTGAGTGATTGACTGATGCTTTCCAGCCTTCTTTGTGATAAAAGCGAAAAGAAATAAGCTGCTTATCACCAACTAACGTCTTAAGAACCATATTTGTCCCTAGAATTAGACTATGGTAACTCAATAAATCTACTGAAAAGACAATCTCAAACGATCAAATTAACAAGAATTAGGTGTCACTAGTGGCGGACGACCTCACACGGCAGTAATAACATCGTAAGAGAAAATGCCAATTACTCTATTCTCAATGAGAAGTGGTTGTCGAGTATCGATATCAAATTGAACATTTTGTGTACAAAAAGGCAGCCCAACCTTTAAATGTTCCAAGGACTCAACGAACATGCTCAGAAACCTCTAGATCTTAACCATTAGTGATCGTTCTCGAAACGGTTTCATAGTTTCAAATGACTTTATAACTTAGAACTGAGAGTTTAATTGCATAAATACCCCGAAAGAAATGTTAAAGTTGTTATTGGTTAAAAAATGTAATCGAATAAGAATTTCTTCTGACAGATAGCCTATACCTACAAAGCTTGGAAAACCTTGCTTTGCTTAACAAAATGGCAACCAGTGACCTCACCCAAAACTTTTTCAGTCCTCTTTTGTTGTAGCGAATGTTTTGCTAACGTGTGAATTTACATCCACAATTTCCCAGAAATAAACAGGTATTCGTACGATTTCCAAAAAAAACTAGCGCACCGTGAGGCATCTGTGAGTGACGCCAGTGACGTGCCGTTGAAAGGAGCGTTCGGTGGAAGCGGAGTTCCTAAAACACCAAGAATGGCCATGAAATAAACGTAGCTGAGAAAAAAGATTGTAAGAAATCTCTGATCAATCATGAATTTCGTTGCTAACATCTTTAATATATCATCAAATATGAATATGAAAGCTACACCCTTACTACTCTGCCCTGAGCCCGGGCTTCTACAACCGCTATGTTTAGAAATCTAACTTATTATTTACTGCCTACATTTTTTTAACACCAGGGTATACTGCTAAATATAACTTCAGTGATGCTGAGATATTTGCAAAACTGCGGACCGCAGGTGTCTGCGATGGAGAACGAACGCGCTATTGTCCTTTCCGGCGAGTAACGCGTTCACAACCACACTATGCTTGTCCTTCCTTTCGCCTGTCTCTCAGCTAGTTCTATCGATCTCTGCCATCAGCAATCACCCGTCAGCGGGTGGTGTAGCACCCGGGAAATTTCGCAATATACCCTGCCGTTAAAAAGAGTAGGCAGTAAATAATATGTTAGATTTGTGATTATAACTACAGCCTCAGCTTAACTGGGTTCATTGCCGATTTGGGCTACCCAGATTAATCCCGATGGCAGAGATCGATAGAACTAGGGTGAAAAACTACGTTTAGACTTCGTCGGTTCGATGGGCACGCACCGAAACTCCATCTTCCCATTGTTTTTATCTTCACTTAAAGACGCATCAACTATGTAGGTACCTTATTTTCAACAAGGTCAGTACATAAGTTTTATTTAACTCTTCGTTGGACGAAAGCATAAGAAAGTTGGACAATCAAATGCTACGTTTTTCTCGTGGTCACTACTCCAGAAAAAAAGAACTATTCTTGTGGAACAAATGATTAAAACGACATGGAATTCATCGCATAATGAATTTATGACAACATTCGGTGGACAAAAAATGTGCAGTGAGGGTTTTGAACTGCGGAGAGCAGATGAACATCTCCATGATTTGGGAAGAAGAATAATCTCAATACATCGAGTAAAAACTTCGCACGTTTCACTGTGGCGAAAAACAATGATTAGGATCGAGAAATGAAGATGCTCCAGTAGTTTATCTATAAGAATTGTTGAGAAGTAGTTGTAAAGAAATTTTACGAACCGGCAAGCCTAGGAAATAGTGGACTTGTAATTCTTCGTATTCTTGTTGAGCAAACACGAGGTGTTATTTTTATTCTTTATTCACGAACAAGCTGACGTTTCGGCGGATTTCGCCTTCCTCAGAGCCTGGAAAGGTCAAGTTGACAGCAATCTATTCGGCCAAATACCTCCATAACCAAACAGAGAAAACGCTGAACAAAGATTTCAATCACGTTGAACACAGCTTTGCACACTCACCGCTTTCTATTAGGCTTCCACTGAGTTTGTCGCGTGGAGAGCAACCGCACAGAACTCACATGGAAGCGTAATATGCCCCTCCCGTCAAAATAACATCCTTATATACTGCTCAATATCACGCGTGATAATGAAGCATTCTTCCCTGTGGTTCATTTTCGGATTTCTGGAATTAATCCAGAACGCCTCGAGAGTTTTGCGCGCTTGTGTTCTCGATTCCTGTGCGAGGATCGTGACACGTACTTCAAAGTCCTCCCCGCTATGTCTCTGGGTCCTATGCGTGCCTAGTGGAGTATTCGGTTTACGTTTGCAGACTAGGTGTTCTTTTATGCGGACACAGAGGGGTCTGCCCGTTTCGCCAATGTATTCGTCTCCGCACGCTTTACAGCAGATCAGATAAAGTATACCCGAACTCATGCAACCACCGTCTCTACCATTAGGGCAAACTATGCAATTTTGCGTTGTAGAGTAGCGGCCAGAGATCGGTCACCGGTGCTTCCACCTTAGACATAAACGCAATGGCAAGGCTTGGTGCAAGTCGTTGTCCCATTGCCAACCCTCTTATTTGAGCGTAGTACTTTCCGGACCATCTGAAGATTGAGCAGCTCAAGCATTCTTTCAAGAGTGTCATCAACTGCTCTATCCTGAAGCAATACATGTTTGTTTCTCCTTCGTGTTGTGTAAGAGTTCGAATATGGCTTGCATTGCGGAGTCATTCGACACGTTTGTATAAAGGGCGCCAACGTCGAACGACTCCATCACATACGTGCTGCTGGGCTGCGCAGTACGTAGACGAACCAGAAACATCTGGGTATTCGTAAGATGGGCTGGAATATGTTTCAACAACTGGTTAAATATTAGGGTTAAAAACCATGTTAACCTATCCGTTGGCCCATCTACACAGCTAATGATTGGTCTAACCTTAAACAATAATGGATCGGTAGACGCAACATCATCGCTGGATACTAGCTTATGAGTTTTTTATGAGCAAGTGCAAGACAGGGACATGTTGGTAACTGAACTTTTAGTTGAGAGGTAACTGATGGTTTTAAACAGCAGCCCTTGCCACTTTGGCCCATTCGCGGTTCAATTTTCGGTATTTACTTTTAAACTCCTTCTCAGATGATGGGCGATAAAGTGAAGCATCTTCAAGATGCTTTTTCGTTATCTCAACATCTAACTGATGGGGAATTACGACAAACTCTCCACCCTTATCACTAACGGATAGTCTTATGTTTTTCAACCTTATCAGCTCTCGTAGCTCTCGCATACCACGTTTTTGCACTTCAGCGAGGTTTGAGCTGTATCTTTTCGCGCGATAGTGATTAAGGACTTTGAAAGATTCATTCGTAAACATCCGAAATTTAAAATCAACTTCATTATTGGGCTCTTGTTGTCTAAAGAACGGCTGAGGAAATGGTGCTATTGGTGAGGCCCCCACTTGTTGTTCGCGCCTATTTTGCGTCTCATCTATAGCTTTTTTGGGGAGTCTATCTTGAAGTTCATGTAAACTACATGCGACTCTACGCAAGGTTACCTTAGAAATGGATGGAGGGTTTGGTGGACCATGGGCGTCGGGATCGATTCCACGTGTGTGTTGCACGGCGCCTCCGACCACTGCGCCAAAAGCGCTCTTTTTTAGAAATATATATATATATATATATAAATATATATAGAGAAAGAACTGAGAAGAGTGGGTTGGTGCTGCAAACGAAACATTGTTCCATTTTCCACAGCCTTCCCTCCCACAACACAGGACGTACATCCTTCCGACGCACTACACCCAGGATCCAGCAACACGCGCATCGGTAATGCGTGCCCGACACAAGAGACGACACCGTTTTTCAGAAATAGGAGGCTTGAGAAGGTATTGTGAACACGACAGGATAGCGGAAGACAGTTTGTTTAATTACTTTAAGGATATGTATGTCAGTCCTTGCTATAAGTTACTACAGTTATGTATGTTACATCACACAAGCACTCTGCTTTCCGCACTTGGAAGTGTTTTGCAACTTATGCTTAGTTTATCCGTGTATTCTTTATAGCCGCCTATTCAATATGATAAATTCGATTGATTACGGCGAGTTGAAGTAGAATAACGGTCAATTGCCGGTCAAATTAGCAGTCAGTGATCTCGTCCGAGAATAGCCTTTTGTCTATTCCCAAGCCCAAAATAGACCTTTTTCCTGTCCGACGCCAGCCACGATATCTATGGTGGATAGAGATGGATGTCGGCAGAGAGCAAATAATCATTTAACCTCGGTAGCAAAATAATCAACATGTATTGAATTATTGAGCTGCAAATAGTAATAGTAAAACTGTATAATTGTAAATGATTGTAAGACAAATAAATGTGTATATCAACCTCGTGTAAGCTCAACAATTTAAATACAGATAGCAAATAGTTCACTAATAGGGTTCTGTGTGTCAAAATAGATCATCAGAAAGAAAATGACCGCTATATAGCTCATATTGACCACACAGAGAAGCGTGTATGGACATCACAGTGTTCATGTCATTGCGAATGAGTTAATAGAAATGGCTGATACGAGCTCCGGTTCTCAATAAGGCGTCCACCTTTCGGAGAAGAAAGTAAACGTAATAATCTCCATTTTGATAGAAAGCCAGGAATATATATTGTTTCAATGAGTGTTACTACAAAAAGTATTGGTTGTAGAAGTTACTGTTATCAAAACTCGAAAGGCCACACAATTGTAATGGTTGCAGCTGTTTGTAAAATGAATACTACTCGGATCTCTTCGATAGCCACGTCCACCTTCCGTCATATGAAATAAAGGAGCATGGATATGTTGTACCACCGGTTCTCCCTTCCGAAATCCGACATGCCATTTCGTCGGTGAAAGATCACCAACACCAGGTCCGGACAGGATGAGACCAGAACACCTGAAGAACCTTCCGCCAGTCCTCGTAAACACACTGGCTCGGCTCTTCACACGTTACCTGTCCGAATGCAAGGTCCCTACCCACTGGAAAACCAGCAAGACCATGTTATTGTCCAAGAAAGGTGACCTACAGGATATCGGCAACTATCGTCCAATCTGCTTACTGTCTGTCGCCTACAAACTTTTTACTCGAGTCATCCTAAACAGGGTTGACAGAACACTGGACGAAGGACAGCCATGTGAGCAAGCAGGGTTTCGAAGAAGATTTAGTAAGATGGACCAAATCCACACGATAACAAGACTCATTGAAGTATCGCGAGAGTACAAAAGACCGCTCTGTCTCACCTTCATCGATTTACAAAAGGCCTTTGATTCAGTCGAGATAGAAGCAGTCTTGGAAGCCCTGGAGAGTCAAGGAGTCCCTACTCAGTACATAAAAATTCTTCGTGAGCTGTACAAAAAATTTTCACAACCAAGGTATCGCCATTCTACGACGATATTATCATTGACGTCAAAATAGGAGTTAGGCAAGGCGATACCATCTCGCCAAAATTATTCACCGCCACCCTCCACAACGTCATGCGAACATTGGAATGGGATAATATGGGAGTGAAAATCGATGGTCGGCAGTTACACCATCTTCGCATTGCTGATGACACCGTCCTTATAACACCAAACATTTGCCAAGCGGAACGTATGCTTACCGGCATTGATAAAGCCTGTGAAAAGATTGGTCTTCAACTAAATCTCACAAAAACGATGTTCATGAAGAACGGATTGGTTTCGCATGCCCCATTCATGTTCAACGGAACGAATATCTCCGAATGCTCCAGTTATATCTATCTAGGTCGGGAACTCAATATGATGAACGACCTAGGTCCAGAGCTGAGCAGAAGGAAACGAGCGGCTAGGGGTGCTTTCAAGAGCATCGAGGATGTAGTGAAGAGAACAAGGAACACCCGACTCCGTGCCCACCTTTTCGACTCAACGGTACTTCCTGCCTTAACGTATGCGTCAGCAACCTGGTCGCTGCGTAAGCAGGATGAAAGGTCGCTTAGCGTTATCGAACGCGTAGTCGAAAGGGCGATGCTAGGAGTATCACGCTCCCTATAAGTAAAGGAAGTAAAGGAAGGGATCCGAATCTCCGATCTGCGTCGACGATCAAAAAATCAAAGATGCCGTTCTGTACGCCAAACAATCGAAGATAAGGTGGGCCGGACACGTAATGCGTATGAATGACAACCGATGGACAAGAGCCTTTAGTGACTGGATTCCTCGGGGTGTCAAACGTACTGCAGGAAGACCACCGACCCGATGGTCAGAGTTCTTCACAAAGAGCCTAGAAGAAAGATATGATGCTCGACGAGTCCCTAGAGCGAGCAGAACCCATTGGGCTACTCTTGCACGCGACAGGAAAAAATGGAAGATTTACTGGCGCCCGCTCGAGTCACTTGACGATCAACGGGACTACAGGTGATACAGGTGATTCTTTCCAGACCCCAACCGTCTACCGTCTCATCGTGCCTGCTAAGATCTTTTGCATCGCAATGGAATATACAGCTACGGATTCATGCCCCAAAACGGTCATCCAAAGTGAGGATTTCTGTATGTCCATCCACAATCCTAGGTAGAAGTAAAAAATCAAGAGGAAGAAGAACCAAGAAAAAATGGAAACCCTCATAGAAAGTAGGCAATTTTCGAGCCAATGAAGCTAACTCGGCAGCGCTGGGGCACGACAGGATAAAAGGAGACTTTACTAGTGCGTACGCAAATCATTCTGGTAATGAGCGGATTACGAGTAGTAAAACTCAGTGCCAACATTTTTCAAACCGACCATCAGTCATCTTCGGCATTAATAATCAAGACCTTGGATTATGAAGCTAACATAACACGAGGTTGATTAAAAGATTTATTTGGCTAAAGCTTTAACGCCTTCCTCTTCCTCACAACCGATGATCCGGGTCGATGGTCCACAGTTGTTCGTCTTCTTGATGTGGTATCTTTATCGTCGAATCGAGTCAAATCTTTTTCAATGGGAGCACCTGCCGGATGAGGGTAATTCAAACACCGCTCCAGTGAAGAAGATTCGACTCGATACGACGACGTAGACACAACATCGAGAAGAGCACAAGAAGACGAACGACTGTGGACCATCGACTCGGATCATCGGCCCTGAGAAACCGGAAGATGTCAAACGTTAGCCGAATAGATCTTTTATCAACCTCATGTTAACTTAGTAATCCAAGAAGGTGTTGAGTGGTAATACTTTTACAGAATAAAGTGGTTTCGGCTCTTAAGTGATTGCCCACCCCCACTAGCCTTCTGATGTTTTTTGATGGACTAAAAACCTGTTGGTAAAGAATTTTTGAACAACATACACGTTGCAAAAAAGTGCTAGTGACCCCGCTGTACAGTCATTTTATTCATTCCCAGCTTACGCGAGGATTAAAAAGCACGCAGGAATCACAGAAATGTGGCGAAAAAAGTGGGTGAACGCCTTTCGTTGGAGAAAAATCGATACCAACAGGCTGACTGGCCTTGTCATCGTAAATGTCGTAGTAATTCTATGAAGCCGAGAAGCTCTTGGGTCAGTCGAGCAGTCAAAGATTCGGGCCGAAGGAGAAAACGAAACGAAAAGTTGTAGAAGAAGATAATGAGAATAGAAAAGGCTGTCCAACTATATTTAAACGTACAAAAAATTCAAAATCACCAAGAAGACTTAAGACTTCCTTTCTCTCGCAGAGAATCCATTCCTCATATTATCTTGAATTTCTCACAAAACAAGCATACAATCACTTTTCCTTTTAAAAAATTGTCCAGATATTGGCAGACTTCTTCCAAGCGTCCATCAAGAGCTACGAGATAAACGCGCGAAAACTGGAAGATAAGTGAAAAAATGGGTGCATTTCGATAAAGAAATCAACCCAATGATAGAACAGAAGGAAAAAATTTCGAAAAAAAAATGAAATAAAATAAGAAGGAACCAAAGGTGAGGAATTTCGACAGAACAAAGGGTGAACAACTTCGTTCTGGCAAAAGTATGTAAACGACCACGTATTGCCAGTGATGAAAGCTTACCAAGGAGTAAATTCTGCTCATCTTTGTCATCGAGCGAAAAGATGGTGTGCTGGAAACCCTCCATGGTAGCTGGGGCGGGTCGCGCAAGGAACAGCGAGATCGCCCGCACCGCATCCACGACCACCTCCTCCCACTCCGCGGATCGAGGGCGAACCAGATCGGCAGCGAAGCTGCAGTGGTGAGATTATCTTGGAACAGAGTCTTGTATGAGCGCAGATGTTCTTAGGAAGATGGAATTAGAAAGAGATGACCACAAATGACCACAAGGAATTCCGCTTGCTTCTCATTTATTGGTGTAGAGTAGTGCTTGATGAGAACAGATTGATGGAGCAAAAACAAATCGAGTTACACGGAAAAGTGACAAATATGTGCATTTACGTAATAAGTCGATCTCCACTGAGAAAAATGAATCCGTACAACCTTTCTGGAAAAGTAGAGCCAAAATAGTTTATAATTGATAGCAAGTTCTCTTATTTCTTGTTTACCACTTCAGTTTTCAGAAACTAATATATAGCATTGGGGTGCGTGTGGCGAAGTGGTCGGAGGCGCCCTGCAACACACACGTGGAATCGATCCCCACGCCCATGGCCCAACAAGCCTTCCACCCCCTCCGGGTCGGCAAATTGGTACCAGACTTGTCTGGGAAGATAGCGGCATTGGCTCGATACATCGGCAGGCCACCGCGAGCCATTGTAAAGGCCAGATATGCTTTCAATCACTTCCAAACGATGCTTAATGAAGTCGAATGCACGGCGCATCCCTCAGCGATTGATCAACGCCGAGAACTTTATCCTTTTTTAATCTCTTTAACATATATCACACACTGATGAGCATCCAACTAACTGAATCGTTACTAAAGTAACCATAGGGCTAGTACTCTGCCGCGTTGGTTGAACCTTCGCAACTGTGACATACGGCAATGTTTTACATGACTAAGCTATTTTATTCGAACGGTGCATCCTCTACCGAATTCGATTCGATGCAACAACGACCACCTTTGGACCACCAACTCGCATCAACGCGGCTCTAAAGGCGAAAGCGTCGAAACGTTAGCCGAGCTGAAGTTTTTATACCGACCTCGTGCCAGCTCAATCATGCAGAAATTCATTGACTACTGTTACCGAAGTTTAACAAAAGTCGATTTTTAACACATAACACTCAGTAGTTGTCGAACCCCTAAACTCTATATCAGTGCTTCGAGTTCTAAATATGGAAATGATAGTCACCAATCTTGTCTGTTTTTCAATGTAGGGACTTCGCTATTTCAAAACTGATTCGTCAGACCTATTTCCTCAGCCATTTGGTTTTTCTTCTACATTGCGCCGAACAGATGTTCTGAAGAATGCCGAAGACCCCCTAGAAGGTTTTAGTTTGTTACTGTTATTACTTATTGTTATGATTTCCTCAATCATACACAAGGTTAGTACCAATCTTCTTGTGGATAACTTCCGTGCGCCTTCATTTTCTCCAAGGCCACGCTGATTCAAGCCGTACCCATGCAGGTGTTTCTTACTGTGGGGATCTTCATAATCGCATCGAGCGGAATCGAGTTAAACGGTACAGAAGAAGTTCCATCGACCAGCACTGCCCTTTTACATAGGACTGTTCCTTCTCTTGGAATAAAGTGAACCCACGACTTCACCCTGAAATTCCATGGGATACAGGACGGTCGGTAGGTGACTGTTATCTAAAATTATTTGTTTTCATAGTGGCAATTCAACCTGTAGGAGCTGGATCAATATCGGCTGACACATGACGTAGTAATATTTTCAATTCCGACTTTTATTTAGTGTGGGGATGGATAATCTGTGTTTTGGTTTATTGACAGGCATACATGAGATTCTTGAAAATCGAACCAAAAGCTAACGAACGGTTCCCAGGATCGACTTTCTATTAACCTCGGCAGTGGAACATGAATGCGTCGTTTTCTTGTTCAGCAATCGCGAGGTTGTTATACAGCGTACACTTACTTCTATAGGAAAACACACAATACAATACAACAGTAGCTGAGATTTCGGCAGTATCGTCTTCTTCAGAGCCCAAAAGCTAACGTTTTGGCGCTCTAACCATCTTCAAAGCTGCGGTTTTTCCAGTGGAGTGTCCATGGCAGTTTTATGCTGTGACGCGGGCCTTCGTTGTGGCATGGGATTGAATCTGGATCATAGTGTGTTAGTTGGCAGCTTTCCCGAGAGACAGGATATGATATCTGCTGCCTTTCTTTTTGTTTTGCTAACGTCAGAACATCTTGACAGAGCACGTAACGTATACAAACGCTGTGAGCTTCACAGGGTGACCCATCCGTAGGTGGTCGTTATTGTTCACACCAGGTGTTTTTTCATGAAGCGTGTTCTTTTTCAATTATGTCAGCGACCAAACTTCCTCCGCTTTTTTTCTTTTCTATGAACACTGTTTCTATTCATTGACAGCAGTCGGTAATATCGCAATGTAGTCATCAGAAATAAGGCTAGAAAAAAGGGGAGGAAAATCTGACGCATTCATAATCTTAAGCAAGCGAATGTTTTAGTTATTACAACATGATGATAAACAGCTCTACATAGTTATCGCTGCTTTAAGAACCTCTGTCTTACAATGTGGTCTGAGCTAGCTGTAAAGTGCTTCGTTGACTAAACCACATAGGACTACATTGACTTCGTACTCTGTGAACGGCCGAGATGCCTATCGTGATGGTACAGAAAATTGTAAGAAATTTTTCCTCATCTCCAACTTATTACCCTACTATTCCGAATTTGATAGAAGCACTTCCACATCTAGTAGGTTATCAATTTTCCTGGAGAAAATATAGTAGAAAATCGCGTGAGGCTTGGTTACTGTCTCTATCCAAAATAAGAGTTTTCCTCCATATGATGAGCCATATGAGATCTTAAAACAGCGTCTTTGCCTCCGCTTCTACTTGTTATTTCAATTCTCAGAATGCAGTTCCTCCTCTTCTTCACGTGCACCAAATAATTCTAAGCCATTTTTGAAATGAAAAAAAAAGAAAGAAAAGAGGTCAGAGTGGTTCGAATCACTAAGAAGATCTCATATGAGTTAGCGATATATGGGAGAAATGAATAGATGTAATGCAACGGTCTCCGTTGTCTATTAGGATGGTAATGCTCTAACGCTCAGCAGTGTTTTTCTTGTTCTTTGTTTCGTGCAAAGGATAAAGCATAAAGGATAAAACTTTCGGCGTTGATCGAACTCTAAGGAATGTGTCATGCATTCTGCTTCAATAAGCACCAAGCTTAGGAATCGTACAGATAACCATACTAGCAGATACGGTCCTATCAGGTACTGTAGGACAAAGGATAAAAGGATGAAGCTATTGGCGTTGATCAGTTCCTGAGGGATGCGTCATGCATTCCATTCCATCCGTAGCATCGTTTTTGATGATTGAATGCATATCTGGCCAATACAATGACTCGCGGTGGACTTCGAGGTATCAAGTGGGTGCTGCTATCCTCTCAGACCGGGCTGGTACCAATTTGCCGACCCCCGATGGATGGTAGGCTTGATTAGCCCGAGACGTGGGATCGAATCAGTAACGTTGTGTACATTTCAGTGCAGTTCTAAGCGCTCCGCTACACACGCAGGAAAACCAGACATAATGATGCATACTCATCCGGCAATTCTGCTTCGCCGAGAAGTTGGATTCATTACTGGTTAGATCAATTCTTAGACGATAGATCTATTAGACCCACACGGTAACCATGTGAAGTCGATAAGGATAAAAATGATTGAGATTTGCGAATCTCTGATGGATACACCATGCATTCGACCTCATCAAGAATTGTAGAGGTGATTGAATACATATCTAGGATGTGTAATGGGTTGTGGTGGCTTTTCGATGTATAAAGTGAGTGTTCCTATCCATTCATCTGGTTCTAATATGCCCATTCCAGCTTCCCAGAGGAATGGAAAGCTTGGTGAGCCCGGAGCACAGAACTGAGTTATCGTGTGTATTGGCAGGGCACCTTCAACCACTGTGCTACACGCCACTGCAAGGTAGATAATAAGCCTAAAAATCATCATCTCCTAAATCATAAGTCATAAATTGGAAAATAACCGAAGACTTTGATTTGAGAGCAAACGATTGACACGAGCGTCCTTCCGTCAGTATTTGACAGCCACATCAAATGCCTAATAGGTTAAAAAAAAATAAACGAGTAACACATTCACGCTGAGCGCCCGATTTTTCCCCCGCTAGCAATGAGCACTGAAAGCCATGCAACCCGACGACACCACCAGTCCAAGAGTCAACGCGTCCATTTTCTTCTTTATTTTTCGTTCGGTTATTCCCTGTACTTTCCGTGGCTTTTTAAGTTCTACGTATCCTCTATAACCTCCTACGTATCGCTCCATATTTTCTGAAGATATTCTACGCTTGTTTGTGATGAAAAAAACTATCTAAACACGATGCTATCGGCTTTTGGTAACGTTTCGCATGATATTTCTATCCTGTTTCGAATAATGTTCTTACTGCCCTTTCCACACGATCGCTGCGATCCACAATAACGAGTGAAAAGGAATGAACAATCAGTGATCGGAGAAATTTGATTCGTACATGCTTGAATAATATTGGCAGAAGACCTATTCAGTTCCATTTCAATGGACTCTTAATCGAGAGAGAATGGAAAGAAGCCGAAAGTGCTAAAAAATCTCTGATGTCCTTGTCAAAAAAGCTGGACGATGTAAATCGGAGGGCCAGGACAACGACTATGAGCACAAGAAGGGAAATCCATCACAGAACTACAAAAAGAAGACACATGCGGACATAAAAGTATGCAAATGGTGGTCCACTTTCCACATTGAATGGTCCGTAAATTTTCGTTTCTTCTTGACTTCAGGACATCTATTTCTATCCATAGTGAAGGTGTACATAACTGTTCTTCCGCTTGGTCATCTAAGCGTGTTTGGTGGACGAATGACGGATCTGATGCGACACGGTGCAGAACATTCGGATGAATGACTTTACGGTGCAAATAAACCAGAGATATCTTCAAGATAATAGTGCTCCTGCAGCGTCGACTGGAAGTGTCCTTAGAAAGAGCGGGCTAATGTCATAACTGGAATGGAGACGTTGTGTTGACCAGTATAAGAAATTGACAAAAGGCAATAGGTGTGGCTAATGCAAAAACATTTTTGCTAAGATTATTTCTATAATGAGCATGGGAAGATCAATTCAGTATAACCTATAAATTCAGTAAAAATAAATAACTACAGTATTAAAAATCAATTAAGCTCAAATTCCACGTGATTCATGTCTACTGTAAAGCTGTCCAATGTAGAAAAAAACAAAATGTTTTGGGTACAATGTTTCTTAAAATATCAGTGAGTGATTGTTATAATAAACGCTGAGAATTTCTAATATTTTGAAAGGAACCGTGCTAAACGCACAAGTTATGAAGGGGGGCTAGAAATTCTCTACAATCATTCGTTCTGGTTATGCACTAAAAATAACGCTTATTAGAGCTCATGCTGCGAACGCGTGAAGCGCAGTGGTTAAAGGCGTTCTGTAATATATACGAGTTCAATGACTACCAGATCTGGCTGGGAGGATAGCGCCTTGGCTCGATACATCGGTAGACTACCTCGAATCATTGTGTGAGCCAAATATGCACTCACTCACCTCTAACGATGCTTGGTGAAGTCGAATGCATGGTGCATCCCTCAGCGACTGATCAACACCGAGAGCTTTATCCTTTTATAGCTAACCTGAATGATTCACCGCCTCATCGGGTGACAAAATCCCTGTAAGTTTCGTTCTTCAGTATGCCAGTACAGCAAACACGTTAGCTCTAGCTGCGCGACTCGAATCAAACGAACAAACTCGTCAGAAAAAGCGGTTCTTATAGAGTGTTATGCACTGAGACAAGCTTTCTTTGGTGTTCTCTTGGTAGAACATTTGTGATGATCATTATCGATTGAGGGCAAAAAAATGCTCCGTATAACAGAAGAAATAATGGAAAAGAAAACGCATTGAGGTCGATATACGTGCCGGGATCTCGATGTTCAAATCAAAATCATTGCACACTCCCGCAAATGGGTTTTACAGCAGTCATTGGTCACCACAGAAGCATGTAGTTATCCATTACAAAATTACTGAACGCGTTAAGTTAAATTAAAGGATAAAAAAAACGATAACGCTCTCGGCACTGATCAATCCCGGCGGGATGTATCATCCATTCGACGTCATTAAGCATCGTTAGCCTAATAGTAAAACAAAACTAAAAACCATGCAACACGAATGTTGCTAGGACAATTCTGGATGTCGGTAATGAAAGGATAAAGGATAAAGCTCTCGGCGCTGATCAATCACTGTGGAATGCGCCATGTATTCGACTTCATTAATCATCGTTCCAGGTGATTGAACTCGCGGTAGCCTACCGATGCATCGAGCCAGTGCTGCTACCCTCCCGGAAAAAGTCTTGTATCAATCTTGCATCAATTTGCTGACCCCGAAGGGATGGATGGCCTAGTGAGCCTGAGACACAGGGATCGATCCCATGTGTATTGCAGGGCGCCTCCGACCACTGCGCTACACGCGCCCTTTGTTGGCGATAGTGATTAAAAAAAAGCGAAAGATTGCACGTATGAATGAAGTGAAGATACTTCAAATTGAGGGATATCTTATAGTTGAACTTCAAAGAATCTCAATTTCGCAACTGTACAATAATCCTCTTCGCAGTTCGAAAGTACTTTCCCCCGCAATAGAAAGTACTGGATCGAGAGAGACTTGGAAGTAAAAAACGAACGAAAAAAACCAAGAAAAAAAATGTGCGTGGAAAATTGTGCAGAAAGAGAAGCAAGAGCTTGTCAGTACGGAAAAAGAATGGCAGAACTGTAAGTGGGGGAAAAGTGTGAAGAAGAAACAGGAGAAGAAGCCCAAAAAAAGGGCAAAGAAAAAAAAGAAGAAGAAAACGAAAAAAAGAGAAACACCACTAGTGCACCGTTTGCCACGTGGCACTCGCCTTCACAGAGAAGAAAAGCGGGAGCGCTCACAGACGGCGCCGGCGGCAATGGCCACACTCGCATCGATCCCATAGATATCGATCGGGTTAGCATGAGCAGCAGCGTTGGCAAACTCTGGATATCGATTGAATTGACCCGAATAATCGCGCTGGCAGTCTAATGGATATCGATTAGAATTGCTTGAGTGGCAGCGCCGGCGGTCCCATGGATACTATTGAAGTGGACTGATTTGACGAAGATTGTTTCGATATGCATTTTTCAGCTGGCAGTTTTCATTGCATGACCAGACTGCTTGTACGAGTCTGCTAATCAAAGCTTAAGCTGTCGCTAGTAATGTGACCATAACATGGTTTTGTTGACCTTATGACCTCAAACAATGACCCTGTCTAGGTGAGAAATAACTGGATTTGCAAGACACTGCGTAGTATTGAGCACTTCAGCACAGCCGCAATTGCATAGAATGACTTCATTGTCTCTGTGAATGGGACCGCTCGGGGTGAAAGGCATTACTTCTACAAACGTTTCTTGATTAGCAACTGAAGAAATGAAACTGAAAAGTAGGATTCCACTAAATGCAGGCAATTATTCATCACGATCACTCAACTTTTTTTGCAAGAAAATGTTGGTTAGCAATTTCGACAGGACTTGCAGTACTGATTTGCAGAAGCGTAAAGTTCTTAGCTAACACATTGCGCTTGACACTCCAATTTGACACGCAGTCGCTTAGGACGACGCTTGATTTCATGGCGACTACGGACTTGCACGTTTTTCGATAGTAAGTGGTAATTTTTTTGATAACTAAAGAACTTGACTGATTGAAAGGATCACAAAGTTATATAGGAGCTTTTCCTGTACTGCTCTATAGGCATGAATGGCATGTACTCTACTATTTTCTACATAATACCATGGTCCATCCCACAAACAAATTCCTGACGGCATATAGAAATGTTTCATAGCTTATCTCGAATTTATTTCTGTATTGTTTATGCCTGTCTATTTCGCAAAACGACGATTCACAATACAGATTGGAATTGAAATAATAGTTAATTGCCAGTCAAGTCACCGGTCAATTAAGTAGTGAGGAAAAAGTTTTTTTGCAAATTATTAAGTGTAGAGAATAGCTTCCCATGAGGCATTAAAGGCATAACATCTGTGCTGAACAAGCTATTAAATGAATACGAAAATTGCGGCTGAAAAAACCTAGTAAATTGAATCAGTGAATAGAAACGCATTGGATGCAATGCATCTCGACCACTTTTCAACTCTCCCCCTCATGGATAGCATACATATGAATCTCAGATGTTATGTGTTATCCGTTATAGTTTTCTCCGAGTAGATAATTGGCTCTATGGGACTTCTTTCTCAAAACTATTCAGTGTGGCCAGCTTCCTTTTGTTCTTGCATTTCTTAATTTCATGGACCTGCTGCACAGTGCATAGCTGGGATTGTTTTTGAGACTGTCCTTGGAATGATTTCAGATGATGTATGGGTCAGACATAATAAATTGCAGCTACGTTCTTGCTCTGTAGTGTGGTAGGACTCTATCGAAGGACTGTATGCTCCAGTGTTGTACCGGAGTTCCACACAGTACATATGAGAATGTGCAGAATTATACGACAATTTGTACTCCATAGTATAAATCACCTACAGACCATACTCAAACGACCGATTACCGTATCAGAATAGAGTAGATTGTAACAAATAACACCTACAGGAATTCTTCAAATGTTGATGAACTACCTAAGAACTCATGAGGTGAACCACAGTAAGCTAGCTATGTGTATGTAACGATAAAAGTACTGGCAGTAAAAAGCAGAGTACCCTGGCTTCAAAAAATCCTCTCAGTCTGACAAAGCTAGTAAATACACAACATGGGCAGGCAATCAAAATTATAGAAGCAAACATAGTAGCAACAACTAGTGAAGACCAAAAAATGCAGTTCGTGGTTTCGACATGCTCTGCAATATTGATATTCGAATCCGCGTCAAACTTCGTTCCATGATCGATGGATTGTTTACAATGGATCCGATAGCTAGTTGACGAGAGCAGCAAACACATCCGTCCATATTGTACACGTTCCCGATAAAAGGATGACATCCTCTAGAAGTACATTCTCTGTCGTCCTTCTCGCCACCTATTTTCCTTACATGAGCAGCCTGCCATGCCAGTTTCGCCTTCGATGTGTATTCCCTTCTATCTCGAATTCGAGACAAATTTCGAAGGTCTAAACCGCGTGATCGAGCATCATATGGTGTGGTTAGCTACATTTCATTCCCAAGCCATCAGGCGCTCCGTGGACGGGTTTAAAAATTCCAGACATTCTTAGTGGCAGCCATCTTCTCATCTGCATTATAAAAATCACGGGAAGATCGCTGAATGGCAAAGTTGAGCGCGGAATGCCGGAACCGTCAGTTGATCACTCGGGCTTCTCCGACATGCCTGAAGCGCTCAACGGATCAACTGTTTCAAATCGTTCTCTATTGAACATTTGCTTTTACTGCAAGTTTTGTTCCGGTTTATTTCAGCAAGATGGTGTCGTCTTGCCTATCCCGTCTGCGTATGGGATGGTAAGTGGTGATGAAAAACCTACATTACCGTGGTAGAGTCACAATAGTAGTCTATCACAGTTCTTGTGCAGGATTTGCCTATGCTACCGTTAACTTCCTAACGATTCCTCATCATCTATAAAAGTTAGGACAATTGGTACTTGGTTCACATAACAAACTCCATTACACCAGTATCAGTTTAGTGTGGTTCTTAGAATAGGCTTCTTGCAGAAATCTCACTTCATTCGCAGAACTCCAGAATGACTCTTTTCTGAGCTACATCTAGCAGTTCATCTCCTATATCCCTTCAGGTTTCCCAGAACGAATCATTTGCAGCTACTATTTATTAGCAAAAAACGTTAGATGTGTTCTGATCAATATCAAGCTTCAGCTTGTTCGTCGTTTTAAGCAATTCGTATGTAATTTTAGAACTATAACTGATTCTTCTTTAACAAGGATAGAGGACGTATAGGACACATCTTTGTGGCGGATGATGGCATTCTTACGTTGTCACTAAGTGCATGTGCCCTTGTGAATCGAACTGAGGCACGTGGATTGTAACCTCGTGTCCAGATTTCCTGCATGGCTTTGAGCGGAATTGCGTCCAGTCTCAACTCATTGATCGAAGAAAGAATAAATCTTTATCGGAACCTTCTATAGCAAATGAGTTAGAGAAGCTGGAGTCCTACGAATTCAGATCGGGCACCAATGTTTGATATTGTGTGACTACTGTGAATTTCAATAGCATTTCTTAAGTAGTAAATGAAAAATCTAAGTCTGGCATGGATTCGAGTTGATCGCTAGCTTTGAAACGCCAATGCAATTAAGTGTTATATAGACTATGCAAAATACAACCACAACAATGCTGAGATATTTACAAAACTCCGAACCGCAGGTGTCTGCGGTGGGGAACGAATGCGCTATTACCCTTTCCGAGGGCTAAAGCGTCCACCACCACAACATCGGGTGCTTCGTTTCGGCTGTCTCTCAGCTATTTCATAGATTTTCGCCTTACTTGGCCGCAAATGATATTCTGTGCTACAAGTTCAACTCTGCTAGAACGTATAGTGAGAGCTTGAAGTTAAAACGACTTTGCTGTTTCGAATAATTATTAATTATCACGCTTTTATCCTTTTGAATTCAGCTTATTGAAGACTTTTAGCAACTTACTTTTAATGTCTTCACTCATCCTTGTTAACTGCATCTTCATCACATCAAAATAGTCGAATTTGACGTCATTACAGTCGTTCTCTGGCAGTTGCATTGATCGTGGCGATTTCTTAGGTGGTGATAAGAATCGCATTCGACTGCCCATCGATGCTGAACAAGAAAGCGTTGACATCGAAATGCCCTCGTAGATGGCACATATCCATTGTTCAATTGTACTCAAAATGAAACTGTTTCCACGAAAAATACAAACTGCGTGGCTACTTAAGAAGGAAACCAAGAGAATTTATCTGGATCGAAAAACACAAGCCCTCACGTCCGAAGCTGGTTTTTCGACAACTGACAATTTCTCGATAAGTAAAGAATTTGAGGCGCTGAGATCTTCGGATATTTATGAAAGAGACTTTGCCTTATCGAATAAACAAATATGTAATCCTTAGGAAGTATTTTTTAGAAAGCTAACTTTGCTAAGAACTAAACTGCTTTTCTGCCTTAAATGGAGGATCTGATGCAAAAGTGAAAGGAATGCGTTTCGAGCTCCAGAAAGCCAAGACTAGGTTCATGTAAAATAAAGAGACTTGAATCGCGTAAGCAACAATTCAGCGGTCTTTATTTCAATTAATAAACTCGATTTGAATTGAGAATTGTTGGTTTTAAGTTAAATAAGGCTATGGCTTTCTCATCAAATCTGTTACACTCAATGCATTCAGGCGTTATGCATGAATGGGATTTTTATGGCTCCTTAAAACAAGTGCACATTAGAGAAGGAAACAGAAAGCAGGATTCCAAATGGATCAATTTTTCTTATTTTATTCTATTGCAGTAGAGATGTGTAGATATTGGAATGGAGCAGTTATCCTCCTACAAGCGGACGACGGAGCTTTTCTTAGCAAAACGGCGACGTGTTTTTGTGTTTCGCTTTTCGTTCGGCTTCGATATCCATTGAAGAAGCGTCGACAGCCTCAACCACAATTACAATGATCCTGACTGAATCCGACCACTGGAAATGTTCGTTGAATGCGATGTGCATTAGAAGTTGCATAAACCAAACAAAGAGTTCGTACGATGTGAGGTCGAGTCCAAAAAATGTCGAGAAAGTGGGATTTTTGTGATCGACACCTGGTCGATGGTGTGATCATTGTACTTACCACGTCACCTGTTGCGTGCACTTTAGCTAAAGCATAAAACTACTTGCAATATTTCTTCATGACGAAGACACTCATATTTTTTCCGACTGCGTTAGGGGAATCTGATCAGGAAATTACATTTAACAACACCTTTTACGGCACTCGAATCATTTCAAAGAACCTGATGAGTACGGTAGGGAAAGAACGACCATCTTCCATGGCGCTGGTTCCAATCAAAAGCCAACACCGTTGCGGTGGACAACGAAACAACACAGTTCCTTTAATCTCCAGCTAATTCGAGAGAAAACAAAAGTCGCGACGGCGACAACTGTTAATTGTCTAGATAACCGGGCGTACGTCTCTAAAGAAAGAACGCCCCTGTGCAGCTAGTCTTTCAATCTGTCTGCGAAAAGATTCCTAGTCATTCAGTGTCTTTTTTCTAAAACTCTTATCTGCTGATAAGTCACATTCCTTCGATGGTTGGCCGACGCTCAGTTCTTCCGTGCTAACGGTGGTCGTATGATGGGGACGCACGAAGTGATCTGAATGCGTGGATCGTACGAACAATCAACAACATTATTCCGAAAACCGACTTTCTATTAACCTCGGCATTGATTGATAATTCGATGTTAATTTTCAATAAGCAGACACGAGGTGTTATTTTTATTCTTTATTCACGAACAAGCTGACGTTTCGGCGGATTTCGCCTTCCTCAGAGCTTGGAAAGGTCAAGTTGACAGCAATCTATTCGGCCAAATACCTCCATAACCAAACAGAGAAAACGCTGAACAAAGATTTCAATCACGTTGAACACAGCTTTGCACACTCACCGCTTTCTATTAGGCTTCCACTGAGTATGTCGCGTGGAGACCAAGCACACAGAATTCGCATGAAATCGTAATGTACCCATCTCATCAGAATAACAGGCTTATATACTGCCCAATATCACGCGTGATAATGAGGCATTCTTCCCTGCGGTTCATTTTCGGATTTCTGGAATTAATCCAGAACGTCTCGAGAGTTTTGCGCGCTTGTGTTCGCGATTCCCGTGCGAAGATCGTGATCCGTACTTCAAAGTCCTCCGCGTTTTGTCTCTGGGTCCTATGCGCGCCTAGTGGGGTATTTGGTTTACGTTTACCGACTAGGTGTTCTTATATGCGGACACAGAGTGGTCTACCCGTTTCGCCAATGTATTCGTTTCCGCACGCCTTGCAGGAGATCAGATAAACTGCACCCGAGCTCATGCAATCACCGTCTCTACCATTATGGCAAATTATGCAATTTTTGCGTTGCACATAGACGGTCATATAGGCGGTTACGAACTAGCTGGCGCCTAAGAGTACTCGATAGTATTTCAATTACGTTTACCGAAGTCTCTAGACCCGCCCTTCTTAAGCAACGTTTTATAGCTGCACTTACATCATTTGAGATGAAGGGTAGGATAAGCGGGACCTTTTTATCGCTAGAGTTTTCGTTTAGAGGCCCTAGAATTTCCCCTACACTTATCCCGAGCTACGGTTTCGTAGCCATTAGAAATGGCTATTTGCCGCGCCATGTTCCGGGACTCCTCTCTCTGCTCTCTTCCCGTGCACACGTTGGTTGCTGTTTGAAACATGTTTCTTACAAGCGCCCTTTTCGTGTGAGAGGGGTGAGAGGAGAGGTAATGAACCAAGATGTTTTTGCTACTTGGCTTTCGGTACCACTTTGTAATGTAGCCATTTTTTATGAAAGGTTAATTTGGACTTTCAGGAATGGAAGCCAGTTTTCTTTCGGTTTCTCTCAGGGTAAACTTGATATATCCTGACTGTTCATTCAACAACTCGAAACATTTGTCCATTTCTTCTTGTGTTGTGCAAAGGACAAAACAGTCATCTGTATATCTACAGTAGAGTAACGGCCTGAGATCGGTCACTGGTGTTTCCGCCTTAGACAAGTCACCATAACCTTTTTTGGTGGAATTTCGGCTTTGGGAAGTGTTGTGGTGGTTGGTCGCAAACCATTGAGCATAATGTCGCCGCTAGTCGCTAGTGAATTCTGTGCGGTTGGTCTCCACGAGACATACTCAGTGGAAGGCTCATAGAAAGCGGTGAGTGTGCAAAGAAGCTATTCTGTGTTCAATGTGATTGAAATCTTGGTTCAGCGTTTTCTCTGTTCGCTTATGGAGGTGTTTGGCCGAATAGATTGCTGTCAGCTTGACCTTTCCAGGCTCTGAGGAAGGCGAAATCCGCCGAAACGTCAGCTTTTTCGTGAATAAAGAATAAAAAATAACACATCGTGTTTGCTCAACGAGAATACGAAGAACCTCGTGTCTACTTATTGAATTTCAGTGCCGGACGGAATTCATTTAAATTTTTTTGTCCCATTGTTTAATTTTATTGGCTTGGTGATGAGAAAAATGACTGATTGTGAGTCTTTTTTCAACCCAACGACTTTCCTTGAGAAGCCCAACAGGTTTCCTAAGAAGTTATCGTTTTGACCTTATCTTCTAATGTTTTCATTCTACTATGAAGAGGATAGAGTTTGAAGCAGCCAGGTTGTCCAAATGGTGGCACTGTAGAGATTATCGGAAAGCTCTTAGTGGATAGTTGATTGGAGGAATTCATACAACATTCAGTTTTTCTGAACTGTCGCACTGGGCTACGGTTAATCTGCTTACTTATTCATTCTGCCATTAATTATAAGGACAGAAAGCAACATTTCCTCCCATCAACTCTCAGCCAAACCCAAATGACTCACGATAAATCAACGGAGAACAAAGAAGAAAAGATACTCAAGTACAACAGCAGATTTGAAAACAGTAAAATAAAGATAAAAAAGAATTAGTCGAGAGACATGCGAAACGAAGGACTCACATGGTGTGGTGGTGAACGCATTATGCACCTACAGTCTGGAGTTTTGCAAATATCTCAGCATCATTACGGTTCTATTTCACATAATACTTTGCCGTGAAAAAAGCTTTAATAGGCAGCAAATAGAAAATATAGCATTCGTTGTTGGTTCATCCCTTTGAGATGCACCGTACATTCGATTATCATAAGGGTCCTCATTGAGGTGCTAATGCAGAAATGGCCTACCCAATATTTCTGGAGTACCTACCAATGTATCAAAGCAGTGTTATTACTGTTGCAGGTAAGTGTAGTTCCAAACTGCTGAATCTCAGTAGGCATGAAGGCGTGGTTTGTGCCACGAGGAGCTCACCCCGAGGATTGAACCAAGGACTATTTGTGTATTGCACGGCGCCTCCAAGAAACCCACTCCTACGTTTTAATAAACTAATGATTATGGGCTAACGAGAAGAATGAAACTAATGATGAGCATCCGAATTCGTTTGTGAGTTTTCCTTTTAGTATCATCCTTTATGTATTGGCTTAGCATCAATACGGCAACATACATTTGTTGAGCGTTTCCCTCGGCGTCCAGTAGCCGTCACTAATAAACGAGCTTTCAGCGCTCAACGCCCGCTTAACACTGATTGAATCGCTGTTACGTCCACTACTCGACTTTCTGAAGCATGATGACGAAGTTTAAAGTGCATATTAAATCTGGCACATGTTCAGTGGAAGATTGAAATGTTGAAAAAGTAAAAGGAAATAAGTAGAGAAGGAAAGAAAAAGATAGAGCAAGAAGAATGGAAAGGAAAGAGAACAGGGCAGGAACATACTTCTCATGTGCTGGTCCGTCAGAAAGGATGAGCTTCTCTGTGTTCGGTGTGACTAGTTGAGGAGTACTAAACGATGATCTCATCGCAGGCCCTGCAAATGAAAACTAATGAGCAAAGGATAGACGATGTGAGTCGGTATTCCTTACTACACGGCAAAATTTTTAACAATGAAAAGCATAATTCTTTCTGCTTCTGTTTAGCAAACACAAGGTGTTATTTTATTTCTTTATTTACGTACAAGCTGACGTTTCGGCGGATTTCGCCTTCCTCAGAGGCTGGAAAGGTCAAGTTGACTGCGATCTACACGGTCAAACGCCTCCATAACCAAACAGAGAAAATGCTGAACCAAATTTTCAATCACATTGAACACAGAGCCTTTGCACACTCACCGCTTTCTATGAGTCTTCCACTAAATGTTTTCACGTGGAGACCAACCGCACAGAGTTCACGTGGAATCGTAATGTACCCATCTCATCAGAATAACAGGCTTATATACTGCCCAATAACACGCGTGATAATGAGACATTTCTCCCTGCAGTTCATTTTCGGATTTCTGGAATTAATCCAGAATGACTCGAGAATTTAGCCCGCTTGTGTTCTCGATTCCTGCGCTAAGATCGTAACCCGTACTTCAAAATCTTCTCCGTCATGTCTTCTGCGTCCTATGCGTGCTTAGTGGAGTAATTGGTTTACGTATACCGACTAGGTGTTCTTTTATACGAACGCAGAGTGGTCTACCCGTTTTGCCAACGTATTCGCCTCCGCACGCTTTACAAGAGATCAGATAAACTGTACCTGAACTCATGCAGTCACCGTCTCTACCATTGGGGGAAAAAATACACAATTTTGCGTTGCACACAGACGGTCGTATAGGCGGTTACGAACTAGTTGTCGTCTTAGATTACTTCTTAGTAATAACTTCTTAGTAATAACTTCTTAGTAATAACTTCTTAGTAATAATTTCTTAGTAATAACTTCTTAGTAATTATTCTTAGTAATCTAAGACGCCAACTAGTTCGTAACCGCCCACACGACTGTCTATGTGCAACGCAAAATTGTATAATTTGCCCCAATGGTAGGGACGGTGACTGCATGAGTTCAGGTACAGCTTATCTGATCTCTTGTAAAGCCTGCAGGGACGAATACGTTGGCGAAACGGGTAGACCACTCTGTGTCCGCATAAAAAGAACACCTAGTGGGCAAACGTAAACCGAATACTCCACTAGGCACGCATAGGGACGCAGAGACATAACGGAGAAGATTTTGAAGTACGGGGGTTACGATCCTAGCGCAGGAATCGAGAACACAAGCGCGCAAAATTCTCGAGGCATTCTGGATTAATTCCAGAAATCCGAAAATGAACTGCAGGGAGGAATGCCTCATTATCACGCGTGATATTGGGCAGTATATAAGCCTGTTATTCTGATGAGATGGGCACATTACGATTCCATGTGAATTCTGTGTGCTTGGTCTCCACGCGACATACTCAGTGGAAGACTCATAGAAAGCGGTGCAAAGATTCTGCGTTCAATGTGACTGAAAATCTTGGTTTAGCGTTTTCTCTGTTTGGTTATGGAGGCGTTTGACCTTGTAGATTGCAGTCAATTTGACCTTTCCAGGCTCTGAGGAAGGCGAAATCCGCCGAAACGTCAGTTTGCACGTAAATAAAGAAATAAAATAACACCTCGTGTTTGCTAAACAGAAGCAGAAAGAATTATTCAATCAATGCCGAGGTTAATAGAAAGTCTGACGTGGGAGTTACTGCAAGAATGAGAAGCACAGTTGAGAATCTATCAAGCTGTAGTACTAATTTTAGTGCTGTGAAAACATAAGGCGAGCTAAAAAATCCGATTTAAGCATTAGTACAGTCATCTTTCAGAGAATTCTTCCAGGTACACAGAAGCAATCGTTTCTCGTTTTTTCTGACAAGAATATTGCTTACCTACTCGCTTTTCGTTTCTTTTTTCCCTATTCTGGTAGCTTTTCTCCGGGATACCTCCGAGCGGTTTACCGCCTCATCGTGGCTGGGAGGTGTTCCTGGGCGTCGAACTGCAATGCACAGTCGGAGATTCATCCCCTGGCAGGGTCTCCCAAGCTGAGAAAGAGTCCGGCGTTTCCATCAGGAAGCCTAGCTAAGAGTAAACGAATACCAGGATCTACCATCATCCTGGTATCAAAGTCGTATGGTGGCAAATCTCCTTCTGATCCACAAGGGTTGCGACTGCCTGTGGTGATGAAGGCCTGGGGCACACTTTGGCCAGGCTGATCTCGGGATTCCAGGGAACCACAATGGCTTAACCTGCAAATCTCCGAAAATTGGAGATAATGCTGGCGGCCAAACAACCAGTGAGAACGGGTCATTCAAGTATCAGGCAAGTATCAAGTATTCTCTAGAATAAGGCAGGAAGCTACAAATTAAGATTGCTTTAACATCCAAGACTTCTTTCGGAGGAGATATTTAATCAAACAAAGCAAGAAAAGAGAAGGTTTTCTAAAAATTCACATTCAATCGATACAGATATTAATCGAAAAGTTTTTTGTGTTCTTAAGAACTGTCCTTGACGAGTCAACAAACGCGACGTTCTCAAAGTGTTTTGCTCAGTTCTCAATGACGATAGTTTCGACGGCCTCGCCACTTCACAGTTCTCTTTCAATTATTCACCGCTTAAGAGCTTGAGACCACTCGCTCACATAGAATGACTAAGATATTGCGAAAATGTGCAAAATTTTTGTCACAATAAAGCATATTAAAATGTAATGAAATAAACGATCAACTATCAGTGGTGTGCAAATATTTTTTTGTCATCCCACTATGAACAACGTCGGGTTGCTTCCACATTTTGAGATGAATTAACTCTAGATATGCTCACCTTTATTGGTAAGCTGAAACGACGTTGACAAAAAAACTTTACTCCGCTTGTTTCGGCTACTCCAAATAGTTCACTTCACTTCACTGCATACCTTTTCCTGCTAGCTCGCGAGGTAAAACATCATCACAAGATGTCGGTTACATAGATTGCATCGCTACTGTCGCCCATTTCCATCGCCCACCAAGTCACATGACTCAAATGAGGATTCTGCCACCTCACCTGAGGATGCTTTGACATTAACTGTTATACGCCAACCTACGTCACAAATAAGGAACCGTTGACTTACTCGATTATAGGATGTGATTCTCCATAAATCTGTTGGTAAACAAATTTGGCACACGTTTATCACAGATGACATTATGGAAAGGTTTGTCGAAATCCCCAGATTGAGCTCCTACTGAGGGATGGATTCATCATTGTACATCGAATTTCAGCAAGCTAGGAACACTCCTAGCTACCGTGAGGTGGCAAACATTTAAACGGATATAAGTCCTTATTACAAAAATGCCCATCACATAAATGTTCCGATCGTATCAATGCTTTGATCCGATTGGTTTTCTCGGACCCGTCATCCTTGATGGTCTTCGGAGTTTTACGTATAGGTTCGTCTGCTGCTTGAGAACATTTTTGGTATTTTTTTATGAATGTTAGTGAATTTTAGTCGTGATTCTTCTTCATGGAATCCTGGATCTCAGCTCTTCACAACAGTATCTGCTATCCTTTATGTATCGCATTCACTACTCCACGTTAGCGCAGCACCGCTTTATTCACTGTCACGTTATCGTAGATATAGAAGTCCTGATGAAATTAAGTATACTTGAATATTTGTGGAATAGCGTCATTAGAACGGATACACTCTTTAGTGGATTGACGTATAGGTTAATGGCTCTCTAGTTAAGGGAAATTGAACATGTTACTGAACTCAGGGCTCGTCGACGAAGACACACCGAAGTACTCAACTGAAAAATAAAGTCACCAATCAACATCATTCGGCTATCCCCATGGCTGAAAACTGCCTCTGTGATAAACAGATAAAGGGAAGCTCGCACCCTTTATTATCGTTTAAATAGATAGTTGGAGTGAAATGAGACGAAAAAAACTGTTTAAGTGGATCACTGTAAAGCAGGACTTCCAAGGTAACACAGGAAAAATGAATAACAGGAGGTTCATGCATAATTTAGGAAAGGTCAAAAGGTATAGACACCACGTATTACACTGGTTTAAAAATTCCCAACAACAACCAAAGGTCACATGGACGTTTTTATAGGAAATTTTCATTAAATCAATGAACTCTTAAAGCGCCGACGACGAATGACTTCGCAAATAAAAAAACCTTTACAATGATTTCATTTAGTCTTACCTGAGCACTGTGGATATATTCTCTGTACCCTCATGGATATAATTCAGTAGAATGCAGATGTTGGGGGAATTTAGTGAAGAGAACATGAAACCTGACGACTTGCACAAATGGGCTGTGCCTGACGTTAGTGATGTCGCCGATACAGTCGGGTGAGTGCTGATGAAAAACGATATAGGCGGGTTGCACGCGCATTCGTTGACAACTGTATGAAATTTATTTCTCAGTAGTGATTGAAATTTGCTCCATAGGGTTGCTTTTTGCTTCGCAGCATCGATGCTTCGACGAGGTGCGAAAACGGATACGGAGGATTTCCAGTTCAAACTCCACCGGACTGAATTATCACTATCTTCAATGCCGACTTTCACTTAAACGACACAAGGATTCTCGCTTACGCATATTGACAAGGTGAGATGGGGTTGTAAGGTTATTCTTATTCCTCCCAACGTTCCGACGGCATCATTTTCTTCAGAGTAAAATTATTCAAGTCGGTTGCCCATAGCAGCTGATTGTTAAGATGGGTCTCAGTAATCGCATCGAGTCGAAATCATTCGAGAAAACACAGCTCGATGGGCACCACCTACCTTGGAGTTCATCAATGCTTCTTCATTGGTGACGATCTGTTCCAATGAAGACAACCTACTCTGCAGGAGTCGGAATCATATTTTACTTATCGATAAATATGCTGTGAAAATTGTTAAGAAAGTATTTAAAAAGATCTCTCGGAGTTGATCAATCCTTGAGGGATGCGTCATGCATTCGACTCGTTAGAGGTGATTAAATGTATATCTGGCCCATACAGTCGCTCGTGGTGGGCAACCGATGTATCGAGTCAGTGCTGCTATCCTCTCAGCTCGGAGGGATGGAAGGCTGAGTGAGAATCTGGCGAGGGATTGAAGTATTGCAGCGCGCTCTCAAGCGCTGTGCTACAAGCGCCTTGCCGTATAAAAAAAGGATGTAGAAAATGTAAATATTCTCTTAAAAAATCAGCAGAAGACAGTCTTTTCTACCCATTTTATTTCTGCTCATGCTCTTTTGTCACTAGATTTTTTCAATACAGGGGGAATTATATTAGCCTGCCATGAAATTATCATTTTCAGAAGAACTTTCCCTACAGATAATCTCGTTAAATGTTGACAATTTATTCTATCACCCAGCCATTCCCACTTGCGACGCAATCCTCTTAACTTCACTTGCGACAAACGTTCTGCAGTTAGTTCTCATAATCTGTATACAAGCGAAGTACACATAAGCCTTTCGTTGTTGTTGCGTATACCAGAAAAACCCTCTTCGAAACGTAAATCACTAGACAATAAGATAAAAACGAAGGAAAAAAAGAGTACAGATACGTGATTGTAATATCCAGCGATCGGACCACAGTGTTAGCAGCCAACACGAGATTTGAAAATGCGTGCTAAGAAAATGTTCCAGAAAAAGGTACCCAAAAAGAATCTAAAGATGTTACCTATAGAAAAGTGGTTTTAAGAATCTATAAGAGAGGCAACTCATTTCTGCCCATGAGTGCTCCTCATGTTTTGATGCCTACTGTGGTTTGGATGAGAAGGATGTCTTTAGCTGCTAAACAACAACGTTCCGCAAGAGTTCTCCACCATGCTGGGTCGTTCACCCTAGTAAGAAGTTGGAACTTTCACAGATAATTACATTTAAGCGTAAAACGATGGCAATAACAGTTGCGGTACTGCAAGGAACATAGTCGCACGATGGAAAACCTTTCCCCGATCCACAACGATCGACGAGTTCCCGTGACGACGATCTGGGAACGCACAGGCACCGGTTTCTTGGCATTTCAGAAAAAAGAGGGAAAACGAGATAAATGATACACAGGACAGTAGTCGACGCATAAAGGAAAACATGAGGCTAACTCGACTGATGGAAATGAAAAACAAAGAAACGAAAACTTTGTTCCAAAAACTTTTCCTAACGCAGATGATTACGCGGGCTGATAAAATAATGTGTAGCTGGGATAGACGCAACTACAATGGAAGTCCCAGCGATACTCGCGATGAATTGCGACAGGACGATTTTCTCGTATACTTATGAAGCGCTGGAACATCCTAGATATGGTGTAGACCAAACGAGATTTGTTTGAGTGTTAGATCTGTTTATCACTGAAAACCTATGAGAGAGGAGCTTTCCCATGACTTTTATTTATAACACACCACTGTCGTGCTGTAACTCGCTCGTGTCCCCTCAATTTTCCCGAAGAACCACTGAGTTTGCGTTTAGACTCGGCTGTGCAGCATGAGGGACCCCTGGCCTCCTTTCTGGATGTTATTTAATGCTGGTCATCTCGAATCCCCCCCTGGACTGCTGTAATATCCATACCAAAGGTTCCCTATGTTTTCACCACAGGCAGTCAACAGTTTTTGTGGATTAGAGGGAAAGGAGAGGAATCCCGTAGAGATGTGCCATGCAACCGACACCGTTAAGGTTCACGAGAGAGGTGAATGATGTCGAACGTGCTTCACATAATGAATGCCAAGGGCCCACTGAAATGTTAAGTCAGTTCAGAGGACCGACTTTCTACTAACCTTAGTATTGTTCAATTAGTCACCGTTTCCATCTCTCCTGGCAAGTCTTCTAACAACGTCCAAAGCCAAGAAAGGTGAGGTGTCTGGCTGGCCCCGGGAAAGATCGAATCAACGTGTTGCGCTCATTAAACGATATTGGTACTGTAACCCCACGCGCACCTTAATTTTTTATATAGAAATATGGACTGTTTTGCTCAAACTTTACTACTGAAGGGTATGTGGCGTAGTGGTAGTGATGCTGTGCATAACTTGTAAGGTGGTCCGTCCACCCCACGATGGACTCGCCAAGCCTCTTATCCCTGCAGGGTCGACGAATTTGTACCATACATGTCAGGGACAGAGTTACTCACTCCAACCTAAGTGGGAGCGTTCCAGTCGGGAAAGAAGCAGAGAATCCTCAATCAGCAATGGAGCCCACAGATAAAAAGTCAAAAAGACCTTTGTGGATGACGCAAAGAAGTGCTGGGATATACATGGAAGATGTTAAGACGGGTAGTGTAAAGCTAAAATAAATCACAATGTCGTCAATTTTTTTATTTACTGTCTACTATTTTTTAATGGCATGGTACTATGTGAAATATAACCATAATGTTTCTGAGATATTTGCAAAACTCGGGACCGCAAATATCTCAGCAACATTGTGGCTATATTTCACACAATACCCTGCCCTTAAAAATTAGTAGACATTAAATAAAAAACTGACGACATCCTGACGTATGCTATAGCTTCATCTTATCTAGGTTCATGCCCCCCAGATCAATCCCGTTGGCGGGTGATTGCTGATAGCGCTCATAGGTCAATAACACGGCTGAGAGAAAGGCGAAATGAAAGACTCGCACGGTGTGGTAGTGAACGCTTTAAGTCCAGACAGGGTAGCAGCGTTTTCGGTCACCACCGTAGACACCAGCGGTCCAGAGCTTTGCAAGTATCTCAGCAACAATATAGATAAAGTAAATCAATACATATTCTTTCTTTGATAAGCTTACACGAGGTTGATAAATATTTTTTAATTTCGGCTAAAGTTTCGACGTCTTCGTCTTCCTTAAAGCCGATGATCCGAGCCGATGTCTACAGTCGTTAGTTTTTCTCGATGTGGTGCTCGTTGTCGAAACGAGCTGGATCTTCTTTAGTTAAGCACCTCTCGAATGAGGTATACTCATCTGGCGATGCTCTTTTATACAGGACGGTCCTTAACGATAGCGGTAACTGCCTGATGATAATCACTTGTTTTTTCCGGACAATCGATCCTGGACCTCCATCGTGTAAGCTTGTAAAAGAAGGAATACATAACTTGTCAGGCACAGGCTAAAAAGAAAATCGATTTTGAAATGTTAAAATAAATCAGCTAATTATACCTAATCACTAATCATATTATTAAACTTTTGGTAATCAAACTAACGTATGGGAAGTTCGATATTTCGATTGGGAAGGCTTGCTAAGAGTAAGCCTGTGTCGTAGTGGAACATGGCGAGTTACTCTTGGCTGGCTTTTTATTCATCACAAACTGTGAAGATAGAGAGCATTGCGCCAAAATTATCATGTTCTCCATGTTCTTTGAGCTGGTGGAGCCTCTTGAGCAGCTGTCATTTTCCAAGGGAACGAATAAAGACTTAATCGGTGCATTTTGAGCTATTTGATGATTAAAATGATAGCAGGTAGTACTGGAAATTACGGAGTCCACACGGTGATAAAACAACCGTCTCTCCTATCCATGCCGGCTATCTGCTAGCTAAGCTCAATATTCGTTCGGGAACGTTGAGCTGCCAAGAGGTTTCTTGTGTGTTCAAGAATTTGATGGAGAAGCATTAAGAAATATTCATCGACTGCAGTCTTAACCTGGAATTCGAGAGGAACGCTTTCAAAATCGTCGAATTACTACCCGCTCGAATGATCAGATAAAAGCGCAAGGTGATTCTCCAGCCGAATTCGGTGTTGATCTTCAACAGACAGCACATGAATAAAGTGCCTCATACTGCATTTTGTGACCAGCTCCGATCAAAGGTGGTAGGCAGATTTTTTTTGCGAAGGAAAAAAGAAAAACGACTAAGCAGAGAAATATCAGTGATATCTCTTTGCAAAAGAACAACAACATCTTTTTTCGGGCAGCCAAGGCGTGAATGATTTTTATATGATCATCAGGCATCCCACCCAAAAGTACACAACCCGGGGAATTGTTGTCACGCACAATCCATTGGCAAAACGGCTATTCTTTTTTTTCACTGCAGCGGACCACTCAAATGCACTGGATTAAAACATAGAGCGCTACCGTGAGTGCCAAAAAAAGCTTGTCGACCACCAAACTACGGCAGCAAGGAAGCAATGCTCTACTGTAAACAACAAAAAAGACGAATTATTTAAGCAAGAAGGGCCATCATCGCATGAAAGATGGACTCCACATTTTTTTCACTCATTTCGTCGTCTCAGAGTCGTCATCCAAGAACATGGTGATCAGGATCACGTATGGGTTCATCTACAGCAGGAGGATCTTCCGTGTTCTATCCTCATCGAGTTGACTAGAAGAATTTGAGTGTTCGCTTGATATTCATGCAGTAAAATGCCTTGCTGTTGGCATGACGGAACTAGTTTTACTTATTTGGATACTTGAACGGGTCCGTCTTCGCGCGTAGTGCAGATCCCGGCACACTTTCCATTCCTTGTTTGCCTCACAGTTGTCGCCCATTGTGGTGATTTGATTTAAGCATGGGACCTCTGTGCGGGTTTCATACCGTTATCTATAAAACAACTGCAACTACGAGTACAGCCGATTGACTTGAGAAATGAACAGTCCGCCCTACGTGTAGGTAGGTGGGCCGCCCTAGGAGATGCTTGCATCCTTGTTGAGTAGTCCACTTTGCGGTTCTTTTATCGTCATCTGTCTTCTGTTCTTCTCATTATATGAGCGGCCCATTTGTGTTTCGCTATAGATGTGTGTTCGCTTGTGTCTCGAACATCAGACGTGCGCATTCCGACTGGATGTTGTGAGTGCCGGGTGTATTTTAGAAAAGATCATTTAAACGCTCTGTGGCTGGCTGGCAGAGCTGTTGACTTGGTTGAAGTTATTGGCTCACTTCCGTGCGCCATGACAGAGCGCTGGCTGGACTACTGAGTTGATAAGTAATTTTTGGGTCCTCTAGTTAGTCGACGGAGCCTTTTTGGGAGTCCCGAATGCGGCTCCTCTTGCATGCTGTTCTCCATGTTCGTTGAACGTTTAAGGTGTATGAATGAAGCTGTCTCTGTGATCAGAAAGCCATCTAACTAATTTTGAAGGTTTTAGAGCGAATATTTTAAATAAATTGCAGTTTAAAAGTGCTACGGTATGTACAAACGTAATCAACAGAGCTAATGGAACAAATAAACTTCCCACTTGATAAAAAAAATAAGTGAGACGATACACCGATCATTACTTAATAGCAGGGTTAAACGAAAGTCGGCCTACAAAACTATTATGACTTGATACCTCACGAGTCAGTTTTTCATCCTAGTAGAAAAAAATGAGTTTAAGAGAGAATGATGGAGGTGAAGGCAAAGATTCGCAAAGTCAACCGAGCCCATAAAACTATCGTCTTCAATGCAAAGTATTTGCATTGGCCGTCGATCCTTGTCTGTACCGCATAACTCTATATGGAGCTGGCAGGGTTCCTTTGTGTTGTTCAGAATTTTCCTAGAGAAAAGTGGCTATAAAGACGATTTCCAAATATGTTTGTGCTTGTGATAAATTCCGCTACGAGAAGTTCACGACAACAAACGCCGCTATTAAGGCGAGGTCAACCACAGAAAAAGAATTTCTTCGCTTGCTTGCAGTACCAAAAGCAACAATAAAAAAAGCCTTTCTTTCTTGATTGCTAACGTTTCTCAACTAGTACTGGGAAACCGACGACTTAAAACACAGGGTAGAAGCTCCAACTTCAGTAGTATTCAGAGTTATCTCTGAGATTCCAGAACATCCTTCCAGCGATGAAAGACACCATCACAAAAAAAATTTAAATATATCTGAACACATATCACTCGGACTAGCTAATCGGATTTGAATACACAAAAATCAAATTTCCTGGTTGCTGCTCTGGATTGGTTGTGTTTTATGGAAATCAAAAACAATTGCGAAAGCCACATCTTGGCATTGGCCTGGTCGAATCAGCCTCAAGTCATTTCAGGGCATCCACACTAAAACCTCTCCAATGAAACAGAATAACAGAAAAATTGAGTAGCACGAGAGCAGTGTTATAAAAAGAAAAATCCAAATCTAAGCTACCTTAATTATTTTCTTTCTTATCTTTTTCAATACATACTTCGCCCACTTTGTTGCGTTTTAATATTATGCTGATTCATCACCTGTATCACCTGTAGTCCTGTTGATCGTCGAGTGACTCGAGCATGTGCCAGTAAATCTTCCATTTTTCCCTGTCGTGTGCAAGAGTGGCCCCGTGGGTTCTGCTCGCTCTAGGGACCCGTTGAGGATGAAATCATTTTTCTAGAATTTTCATGAAGAACTCTGACCATAGGGTCGATGGTCTTTCTGTAGTAGGCTTGAAATCTCGAAGAATGTAGTCACTAACGCCTCTTGTCCATCGGCTGTCGTTAATACGCTTTACGTGTCCGGCCCATCTTATCTTCGACTGTTTGGCGTAGAAAACGGCGTCTCCAATTTTTGATCGCTGACGCAGGTCGCAGCTTCGGATCACTTCTCTCACTTGTGTGACACGGGAAAGTCGAAGCGTCGTCCGTGCTACTGCGCATTCAATAACGCTGAGTGATCTTTCATCTTCCCTTACACAGCGACCAGTTTTCTGACGCATATGTTGGCGCAGGAAGTACCATTAAGTCGAAAAGGAGGGCACGAAGTCAGGCATTCTTTGTTCTCTTTATCACATCCTCGATGCTCTTGAAAACTCCCCAAGCCGCTCGTTTCCTCCTACTCAGCTCTGGACGTAAATCGTTTATCAGGTCGATTTCCTGACCTAGATAGACATAACTGGAGCAGTAGCAGATATTTGTTCCGCACAGAATTAATGTTTGATTTTAAACCAATCCGTTTCACAGAAATATCGTCTTTTTGAGATTTGTTTGAAGACCAGTCTTTCTACGAGCGTTTTAAAAGTTAGCAGGCATTCGTTCCGTCTGGCAAGGGCTTGGTATCACAAGAACGATGCCGTCCACAAAGCGAAGATAGTGTAATTGCCGACAATCGATTTCCACTTCCATGTTGTCCCATTCCAGTGTTCGCATGGCGTTCTCGGGGGGTGGTAGTGAACAATTTTTGCGAGATGGTACCACCTTGTCGAATCTTTATTTTGACTTCGACGTTAATATTGTCATGGAATGGTGGCATTTCGGTTGTGAAATGTTTATTAGCTCATGATGACTCTTTATGTGCTGAGTAGGACGCCCTAGCTGTCCACAGTTTCTATGACAGCTTGTGTCTCAGATGAGTACAAAGTGCATTCTTTAAATAGGTAAAAGAGACAGAGCAGTCTCCTGTACTCTTGCGATGCTTCACTGAGCCTTGTTATCCCGTGGATGTGGTCCATCGTACTGAATCCTTTTCCAATCCCTCACATGGCTGCTCTTCTTCCAATGTTCTGTCAATCCTGCTTAGGATGACCCGAGTGAAAAGTTTGTAGACAACAGACAGCAAGCAGATTGGGCGATAGTTGCCGATATCGTGGAGGTCACCCTTCTTGAGCATTGGCACGGTCATGCTGGTCTTCCACTGGGTAGGTGGACCTTGCATTCAGACAGGTAACGTTTGAAGACCTGATCCATTGTGTTTACGAGGACTGGCGGAACGTTCTTCAGGTGTTCAGATCTTATCCTGTGCCTACCTGGTGCTGTTCGATTTTTCACCGACGAAATTGCATGTCGGATTTCGAAAGGGAGAACCGGTGGTACAAAATATCCATCCTCCTCTATTTCATGTGACAGAAGGTGGACAGCGCTATCGAAGAGATCTGAGTACTAATCGTGAGTGATTTTCTCCATTGTCTTTCTGGACGCTGTAACTGTTCCCGGCATCGGTGTGCAACCATATTGGTTTTTTAATTAGGGAACTTTCGATGGGCTTTGCGAATGTTTTTCCCAGGCTGTGAAGATTCGACCATAACTGCTGCTTTTCTCTCTTCAACATCTTTTATCGCGTATCTTCATTGTTTTACAACTTCCGACGTGAATCGGCGGTCGCCTGTAGCTCTTATGATTCCAGCCCCACGTATAAGCTCGTGTTTCTGAAGACAGACGTCTCTTGATGACTGTCGAACTCTCAGCTTTCATAGCACCAACGTGAAGATGCTGAATGAGCCTATCGTATTCCTCACTGATGTTTTCAAGAACGGCATCCTCCCAACAGCCGGCTAATGGAGCGAATAAGTCCCACTTTATGGCTGCTTTGGGACTTCGTTTTTTAAATTAGCGGTTTTCTCTTCTTTTCACGAAAAATGGAACCTTGTGCGAAAGAGGCAATGGCCTGATACAGTGTAGAATTTTGGAACAAGAATGAAAATTGTGAGCCTGAAGAACGACACGTTTATAATACAGTGCAGAGGTTAATAGATTGCAGCGGTAGTTCGTTGAGCGAACTCGCCAGCTGATTGACAAAGATTCGTATAACTTCAATGATACTGAGATATTTGCAAAACTCCGGACCGCAGGCGTCCGCAGTGGGGTAACGAACGCGCTATTGTCCTTTCCGGGGAGTAACGCGTTGACCACCACACCATGCGGGTCCTTCGTTCCGCCTCGTCAGCGTTATTGATCTGCGGAGCCCAAATCGGCAACGAACCCAGTTAAGCTGAAGCTGCAGTTATAATAACAATTTAAACTTATTGTTTACTGCCTACTCTTTTTTAATGGCAGGGTATTTATTGCGAAATATAACCTTGATGATGCTGAGAAATTTGCAAAACTCCGGATCAATCCCACTGACGGGTGATTGCTGATGGCAAAAGATCGATAGAACTAGCTGAGAGTAAGGCGAAACGAAGGACCGCATGGTGTGGTGGTGAACGCGTTACTCCCCGGAAAGGACAATATCGCGTTCGTTTTCCACCGCAGACGCCTGCGGTCCGGAGTTTTGCAAATATCTCAGCATCATCAAGGTTATATTTCGCAATAAATACCCTGCCGTTAAAAAGAGTAGGCAGTAAACAATAAGTTAACATTCATCTTTATTCATTTTTTTCTTATGCATTTATTTCGATGCTTACGCGACCGGACATAATCTGACACTTCGACTTTAAACGAACCCATTTCAGCATGTTGCTGAATTTCTTAGGCAAAAACGTCAGAATCTACATACCTTCGAGGATAATATATACACACATCTTTACTTAACCACAGTGAAATCTCAGTTTCCCACCAATGGTTCTTCACTTGTTTGAGTAAGCGCAAACTTCGTCGACCACTCAACGGTCTCCGTGTGGATCCTTGATGATGACAACAGCGCTAAATTTCAGATCCATTATTGTATTAATATATTTAGGTCCTAAGAAATTCCATAGATCTCTTAATAACTCAAACGATGGAGTTTCTATAAACCTCGGCAAAAAATAATCAATATATGTATATGTTCTTACGAACTCCCCTTGTTGAGGTGATGCGAGGTTGCTGTGCTGTTATTGTTGTTCGACGGCCGACGTTTCAGCGATTTCACCTTCCCAAAGCTGTGCTGTTGCGAATGGGACTCACCTCAACCTCGGGTCAGCTCAACAAGTGCACTTCGCAAGAACATATATAGATATATTCTATAGATTCTTGAAGCGATACGGAACGACATCCTTAGTGAGTCCATAATATCCGGTTCCCAAGCACTCTAGTTGCCAATGAATTAACATCGTCATGTATTAATTCTTCTCCCAAATTTTCTCTTCAAATAAATGCAAAAATTTATTTTCTATAGATGTTAGATGAGTCTTAGAACCATATCAACAGACAACAATGAATCAAATCAACAATAACAATTTGATATCCAGCCATTCAGTCGACATTATAAACAACACAAAACCTCGTCTACGATCCTAAATATACCAACAACACCGAAACTTGGGAAAAAATGGTAACCAAACTTTGCTTGGGGCTTACAAACATAACAGAGCATAGAAGAACATAGCAAGACGATTAAGCTAACCATCACCAGTGATTTCTATATGATGTAGTGCTATAAATGATAAATTCCATATAAGTTTGCAATAACAAATGCTAACAAATCATCACAGGTGAATGACTTTTTACCACGTTGTTTTACAAACCTATCAAGATTTTGAATGGAATTCATACTACTCTACCTTTATATGGGGTAATTAGCACGGGATTAAAGGCTATTTATATTTATTATATGCTGCATACACTGCAGCTCTGTTTTATACCAAGCTAATAAGACCGTCACACCGCATTTGAGAATGAACTACCACGACTGTTGTTTCTTCGACGTCGAACCGGACTCCTTATGGGCTTACTAGGGGAAGTACTCTTTCGTGTCCTTGATGGGCTACGCAATGATAATGTATTGTCGACCATGCTCCTCAACTCTCTCCATTTTTCGACCCAGTATCGACGTTCTTCCAATACAATCCTTGCGTTCTCTGGGCTGAATAAATCAACATTTACGATAACGATGTACGAAAGCCTACTATTTTTTATTATCATGTTAGTAACATCAAAATACAATACGGCAAAGAAATTCCATGAATTGATTCATCTGACGGAGCTTATACCGACAAGTAAAGATTCTACGTAGCACGAATAAGGTGACAAGAGGGATAAAATATAGAAAAAACACTTCTCTCTAGACGTTTCAAGAGCAAACTTCTTAAATTTAACCAGCCAGATTGCCCGGTTTATACTTTGCAACTACACGTTACATTCATTGGTAGGCGTATGACTGCTTTGCGTCAATGTACTCTGCAAATCGACCTGCCCAAAAGTCTAGAATCAAGAGGCTGCGAAGTTAAAAGTGATGT
Source organism: Angiostrongylus vasorum (assembly GCA_018806985.1). NCBI lineage: Eukaryota > Metazoa > Nematoda > Chromadorea > Rhabditida > Metastrongylidae > Angiostrongylus > Angiostrongylus vasorum. The sequence goes on along the minus strand of JADANN010000359.1, from coordinate 261,568 downwards.
TTACTCCGAGGAATATCTGGATGTAACAAGCTCTACCCCGCAAAATAGGAAAAATGAAGGGTTTTACATAAAAAGTGCGACGTTTTTCGTGTCTCTCAAAGACCAGTACCTACTGCAAAGCTGCTGCACATAACGATGAGTAATTAATACCCTGCTGTTAACTACAAAATTAATCCTATCACATGTGGTAGATACAAAATTAATGGTTGCTGCAGTTTTCGTCGAGCAAAAAAATATTCGTAGAATTTCAGCGATACGTTCCACTACCGGAATCACCATAAAAAAACGTTCGTCAAGTACCTTTCTGAGAATACCGGATCCGGTGCTATACGCAGTTTCCAGGCTTTATCTCCTGGCACGGCGAATGTTGAAAGAATATCTTCAGCATCTTTGGAATTTATTTTGAAGCACCTCAATACAGTGAGTTGTCATAAAAATACATCAACAACTCCTGTGCAACTTCTGCGATCTCAAGTAAAAAATTCTATGAGGCCAAAAACAATATGTAAGGAAGTATTCCAAAAAAAAATTAGATGGGAAATTAGCAGAAATGTCTAATACTCTCCATGAAGTTAGATTTTTAGAATTCCTTTAAATTATTCATATTACTTGATGAGTAAGGCACGAGTAACAGGTTGACCGAAATCAAGGATACAAAGGGCAAGATCTCGAGCGCATCGCCACATTTCTGCACGGTGTTCGTCCAGCTGAAATGTCCATAGATTTGTCAAGATGTCAAAATATATCGCTTCTAACGGCAAATCCTAGACGCATTCTTAGAGGAAAACCACGAAGTCTAACAAGTTTACAAATGTATTCTATAGTATTATTACATATTCCACAGTACTTCCACCTATAACTGTGGTTGGCAAAACAAATCAGGTGTGACTAATTGCTTAAGAGCATTTCGACAACAATGTGATGAACGAACAAACCTTCCCAAGAGTAGTGGAATGCGCCACAGTTAGATCATGGAATAAGAACTCAGACTTTAAGACCCAAACACCTAAATTCACGTTCAGAGAGTAAAGGAGTGAAAACGAAAGCTGTAAATCCCTACAAAAACTTAAGTAGTGTTGCAAATGTCAAGCAATATCGGGAACACTGGGAAAGTTTCACCTTGAACAAGCCTAGCGCATTCTTGAAGATGCTGAAAGAGCTCTTCTCGTGTAACTGAAGGACCCACTAGTCGTACCATATCGTCTGTTCTTATGACTCGTGATTTGAATAACAGCGCCTTAACTTGCTGGTGAATAGGCATTTCTCGGATTTCTTGTTGACAGACCAACACATTGCTGCGAGTGAGATCACTGAAAACCACTTTTGAAAAAATTGTCAGATCACGTCTACTACCAACTGCTAACACTGTATAAACTAACAAACAGGAACCTCAACATTCCTCATTTCACCAAGGTTTTAAAAAACAATTTTCAGTCTGACTCAGTGAATGTCGACGACTTCCTTCTGAACAGTATATTATGTCCATGCATATTTATACGTCAATTTTACACATAACGCACTACATGCATTGAATACAATGCATATAATGTGAAAATAACGGTCACTTTACACTTTAAACCAACATGTTTCAACTTAAATTAAACTCATTTAGTTGTAATGAAAACCGTCAGAATTTGCAGATGACTTCTTATAAACAAAGGGCTCTTTTGTTTCACAATGATGAAATTCCGACTTTGTGGAGTCAATGACACGTAATTCTTTCATCCTTTTGCCTCAACTTTAGTATTTCAAACATGAAAACAACTGAACGATCGGGATTCCGTCCAACGTAATCCAGCGGTGTTCCCCAATATTTCATTTACATTTGCAGGTGTTGTGCTTACGTTTAAGACTTTAAAAACTTGTCAACTTTATGAAAGTCCTAATTTCAAAAATATTTAAAGTTAAATAATACTTTACAGAACAATATGATTACGGCGATAGAGCGATTTTTCTGCTTCAAGTCCGTACAAATCAAATACTCTTTTGATCGAAAAAGTCATTGCAAGTTCTTAAGAAACAATTTTGGCTCAATATGTGCTAAAGCGCAGATTTACATTATATTTCTAAATTTTTACAACCATGTATTCGATTTCGTATATAAAATACGTTTCAAAGCTGCTAGGTATTCAAACTTGAACCTAACGGTTTGGAAACATCAATGCTGCATTTTACCAAAGAAAGTTAAAGGTTGTACACCAGGGTGATTGCTGCAGATGTTCCCTGATGCTGATGAGGGCCATCAATGTGAAAGGATCTGGGAGATGACCTACTGTCATCGAAGACAATTCACAGTGAGGTGGATAGATGCATAGCTGTTTAACAGTTTACGGTGAAGGCTAGGAAAAGCAAAAGTTTCGGAGCAGCTCAAGTGAAATGTGAAGTATGAAAAGGATGAAAAAAGGCAAATTAAACGAGAATAACGAAAAAAAAATCAGAAGAAAACGACCCGTCGTTACGTAAGATGGGACAAAAATGAAAGCTAGTACAGTTCGCCAAGGTGAATTTTCACTAGAAGAAAGTTACTTTGCAAATTGTGGGCAAAAATGAATCGATTCATAGGTACTATACACTGACCATCAGCTTCTATCATAACGTGAAACAGTATCTGAAATTTAGTTGGAACGAGACTATTTTCCAAATAACACCACTTCCTTCATGTCCTCCAAAACTGACAATGTCAAATATAAGATAATTTCCACCACCTAATTCTGACCATTGAAACAATTTGCTTCCGATCAGCCAGTCAATAACACTTTGATTAACCCATTCGGCCCGTATGGACACTACAGTGTCCACATTCAGTTCCACAGTTCTTTCTACCGCCTGTGTATATTCATTCGATAGCAAAGCGAAGGTAGACTAGAATCGGAGGGGTGAGATCAAAAAAGCCATTCTATACACTTCATGATTTGTAAAATAATTTTTTCGAAAATGTCCACTGACGTCTACTACTTGAGTGGGAATTTATTGCTACTTCACTTCAATCGCTGTGGTTATTGCACAGAATGTGCGGATACGAAAATAACGAAATCTAAGAAGAGGATAAAGCTCTCGGCATTGATCAATGCCTTTGGGATGCGCCATGCATTCGACTTCATTAAGCATCGTTTGGAGATGATTGAGTGCATATCTGGCCTTCACAATGACTCGCGGTGGCCTACCGATGTATCCAGCCAGTGCTACTATCTTCCCAGATAAGTTTGGTGCCAATTTGTCGACCTCGAACGGATGGAAGGCTTGTCAGCCTTGGACGCGGGGATCGATCCCATGTATACTGCAGGGACCCTCCGACCACTGTGCCACACGCTCCCAAAGAAATGTACTCAACATAAATTGCAAAATAATTCCAAATGACGACATCAATGCATTTGCAACATGGACCAGAATTACATATAGGAAACATTGGCATACATATCATCCATAAGCCATGACAGAGCAAAAAGTTCTACAATTCGGTCATGTTCAAAACCCCGTTAACCCTCTAGTTAGTGGAAAAAAGATATTGTTATTGTCAAAAAACCAGGATGACCGCAGTCAACGAAAAATTGCTCGTATTCGAATGGGCCAGAGAATAAAATCTACTTACATTTGCTCACGCTCATCACAAATAATACCGCGTTCGACGAGATCCCTAGTCGTTAATTCTTCAAAGTTTTTAGATTCATTGAAGGGAAGAGGAGTCATCTGTGTAAGCTTTTCCTCAACCAATGGTTCCTAAAAGTTGTTCGGTACAAAACAACTTAAGCTCTATGAAAAAAAGGCAGGTACAAGTTCATCGTAATGTAAAGCGCGAAGTACTCATTTAGATGATAGGAAAAAAGCTGAACCAACAAACCTCCTTTAAATGAACATCCATTGGTATCCATGAATCGCTTGCGATCAACTTTTCTCTATATAGAGCACTTGCTTCCCGTCGCTTCTTTTGACGTTCCGTTTCCAGTCTTGCAAATTTTACTCGAATCTTAAACAATCCATAAGTTCCTGAGAACCAATCACAACAAAGAAGATCAGTGCACGAAAACCTATACGACGGAAAGAGGACTCTTCGATTTCAATCCTACCACCAACGAGCAACACCTATTTCTACAATGGCTACATTTAAAAAATAGCTCGATGCTTTACTACATATAGCCCTTTTATTCATGAACAAATTTTCTCTGGATTCATCTTAAGACTTCCACAAAAAGAAACACTTTATACTTCAAAACTTCAGAGTCAATTCAACGATTTGACATTCGCATGCGAAAACTAGGCCCAGCTATTATGGTTCAAACAAAAAATCAGAAGAAGCGTAAAATGCTTTACTCGAAAGTACTGAACAAAATAAATATGAAATAAGACACTTCTTACCAGACCAATGTCACATCGTTAAGCAATTTAAAACTATGGGATTTGGGCAAATAGCTTATAACTACCTATGATTAAATGGTAATAACTTCATATAAATGTTAAAAATTATTACCATTCACAGCAATGTTTCAAAATAGTACATAAAATTTTTAAAAACAAGATGAATAATCCCTTTCGGAGAGTGTATTAAGTGTTTCTGACTCTAAATCCGTAATTTATAACTAATCAAGGGTTCCAAGCGCTGTCATAGAATTCTAACAATGTCATCAACAGCAACTGAGCCCCCATTTCTGACATTTTTCACGAAATTCTTTCTAGTTCTTTAAGGCAGAAACAAAAAGCAACCACTACCTGCTTGGCGTCTGCTTTCGCCGACTCGGAATCCGATTCGCCTGATGCTTCACCTATATACGTTGCACAATACTATATAAGAATACAATATAACGAATGATAAACAGAATTTTAAAGCATTGATTTAAGGAGACATACCATCGTCTTCACGGTTCGCCTTGGTTGCATTGTTAAGATGAGCGAGTGACATCTGCATTTCAAAGGTGCCCGCAATTGGACTAAGGAAGAATGTGTTTTCGCGAAAGTATCCAACGGCAAATTGAACATAATCATCTCGCACATATGACCGACCTTCGTAGACTTCATCGAATTTTGTCAGAGCACTATAAAGAACGAAAGCGTTTAATCTTTATTAACTTGACAGATGAATGCGCTGTAACAGTCTAGTGAATGAAGATCTGGCCTATTTGATGAAGTGATAAAGGATAAAGCTCTCGGCGTTGATCAATCCCCTGAGGAATGGGCCATGCATTCGACTTCATTAAGCATGGTTTCGAGGTGATGAATGCATATCTGGCGTGTAGAATGACTAGCGGTAGCATGCCGACGTATCGAATCAATGCTGCTAGCCTCCCAGACAAGTCTGATAGCAATTTGCCGACCCCAAAGGGATGAAAGGCTTGGTGACCATGGGGCGCGAGGATCGATCGCATGTGTACTGCAAGACGACCAACCACTGCGCTACATGCCCGCTATGATGAAATGAAGCAGGCTAATTCAGAGGCTCCTCAGTGTGAAGAATTAACTGATTCATAAAATGAATAGTATCAAACCAGTTACCCACTTCAGAAACACAGAAAACTGCAAAATGATTAGTAGCGATTACACTCACATATCATTCTCAGATTTCACGTTTGGTAAATTCATAGCAGCAAAACGTTCAGCCTTTTCCTTATCAAATGACCCACTCGATATATCGGGAGCAAGACGCATTTCCATCTGAAATTCGGAACAACTGACGTTCTTCACACAAAAAAAAATTGTGAACGGTAGATTATCAACTAAATGAGTGAGCAAGATCGCGCTTTAGCAGAAAATCCCGAACAAAAAGAACTATAATAATGATGAGATATTTGCAAAACTCCCGACCGCAGGTGTCTGGGGCGGAGATCGAACTTCGTTGTTACCCTTTCCGAGGGCTAAAATGGCGTTGTGGTGAATGCGTTAGCCCCGGAAAGCGAACAATGTTACCCCAGACTTTATTTTTATGCCATAAACGAACGTTCAAATAACCTATCCTCATTGTTATAAACGGAAATGAACGTACAGTACTCCGCTCACCATTTTCACGTTCTTCTTATAACGAATTCGCGGATGCCGTTCGAAGTTGAATGCATCTTTTTTCCTCTCAGGAAAATGTAGGCGGTAAAGCTCGGTGTTTGGAAGCTCGTTACAGACCACCACATCAAACTAAATTAGAAATAGTAAGAGAGACGCTCTGATGAAAGCAGCATAGTTTAAACCAATAGTTTCTCAAAGACAACCTTTCTTATAAAAAATGTAACTCACTAAACCAACATGGCTTGCAAACACAGTCTAATAGGGCACTAACCTATAAAACGACATTACCTACGTACAACATCTATGATCCTATAGACATTCACTACTACTATGGTAGACCAATTTATAAAACGTTTTGCTCCATTCGGCACAGTAAAAGGATAAAAAGGATAAAGCTCTCGGTGCTGGTCAATCCCCTGGGGGATGAGTCATGCATTCGACTTCATTAAGCGTCGTTAAGAGGTGATTGAATGCATGGCTGGCCTTCACAATGACTCGCGGTGGCCTGCTGATGTATCGAGCCAGTGTCGCTGTCTTCCCAGACAAGTCTAGTACCAATATGCCGACGTCGGAGGGATGGAAGACTTGGTGCGCCATGGGCGCAGGGATCGATTCCACGTGTGTGTTGCAGGGCGCCTCTGACCACTGCGCCACACGCGCCTTTACTGGATTCGGCATAGTATTCCTCAAATAACTCCACCTTTTCAACATTTAAATTTTAACTCGAGTTTTCGCAACTTAGCGTAACAAGAGTTTTTTTCTTTTCATTTTATTTCACATGACCCGTTATCATAGCTACTGTGTGTGTACCAGCACTTCTCGCGTTCGGTTCGTTTACCTCACGTTCACCTTCCACAACGGTTACAGTTCGAGTCAATTCTCCTCGCATTCATGGAATAACCCCGCTAAGGCGTTCCCACGTTGATTGGAGGAAAACTTTGGAACGGGGGATCGAACTAGCGCCTTTTGGTCGCTGATCGACGGTATCACTAACCACTCCGCCATCCCTGCCCTTTATTATTTTTTATTGACGAATTTCATGGCTTAGTAGTATAGAAGACGTCCATGTTTTTTACCTGGTTATTTTCCGACAGATGTTATGAGGCAATAAATTCTATGTTCTGTGGTCTTAACACATATGTGAGAGTGTGAATTGATATCTATGCCTATTACTCCTGAATCCTCCCAACGGTTTAATGCCTCATCTTGGCTGGGAGGTGCTCCTGGGTGTCGGACTGCGATGTACAACGGGGTAATTCGTCCTCCGACAGGGTCTCCCAATCTGAGAAGGAGTCCGGCGTTTCCATCAGGAAGCCTACCTAACAGTAAACCAATACCAGGATCACCCACCGTCCTGGTATCAAAGTCGCAGGGGTGGCAAATTTCTCTCTGATCCACACGGGCTGCGACTGCCTGTGGTGGTGAAGACCGGGGGGCAGACTTTGGCCAGGCTGACCTCGGGATTCCAGGGAACCACAGTGGCTCATCCAGCAAATCTCCAAAAAAATGGTGATTACGCCGCTGGGGCCCGCACAACCAGTGAGGACGGGCCGTTCAAGTATCAAGTATTCAGGATCAGTGAAGATGGGCCATCCAAGTATTCAAGTAAGAAAGTATTTTACCCAACCTTTTTTGTTCCGTGTTGATTAACTTGTTTGACATATTCGTCACGAAACTATATCATTAACGCCCCAAGCACAAACATCAAATGAAACTTTATAACGTTAATTTTTTTTTATTTGCTGCCCACTACAATTTTTCACGGCAAGGTAATATGTGAAATGCAACCACAGTGATGCTGAGATATTTGCGAAACTCCGGACTTCAGGTGTCTGTGGTGAGGTTCGAATGCGCTACTACCCTTGCCGGAGGCTAATATGTTCACCACCACACCAAGCGGGTGCTTAGTTCCGCCTGTCAGCTAGTTGAAGCTTCATAGTTCAACAAAACACCTCTTTATTAAATGTTGTATGGTGTACCGAACTAACCAACAGAAATTACGAAGGATCCAATTGAAAACGAAATCATACTAAGGATTTTACCAAAGATAAAAAGCAGTATGGAGAATTTATCCACTAAAACGCCTAAGTTCGTCATCCCGCTAATACCTTTGGCTCATAGGGTTAATGAGAACAGTGTTCCTAAGCAATCTCTACAATACCGGTCAGAGTGTGACGGTTTGAAATGATTGAAAGACTTATATAACAAAGTCTTACAGACTCCAGTTTCCAACCACACACTAAAATACTTCTTGAATAAAAAGTTGAGTAGTTTTCTACATGGTTGTCAGCTCAGTTATGCAGAAAACTGCTTTTGAATCCTCAATAACAATAACAACCAAACCTCTAGCTCACTCTCACTTCCTTCCTCATCATCAGAATACAGCACGGTTTTGATTTTCCGGCTCTTCTTCTTTCGTACTATGACGTCTTCATCGTCATCCATTGTGAGCGATACCTGGATCAACAGAACTATTGGAAAGACGGTCAATAGAAGAATGTCTGGTATGTCCTTATAATCAGAATGTATCGAGCCAGACTCTCATACGCAATGAATCAAGCAAAAAGACTAGTGGAAGACCGCAGTTCAATAAGTGTTTTAAAAATTCAAGAAAAAAAAGAAAGAGAAAAGATGATTTCAAGAAAGACAGAAGATCCAGGGATTTCATGGAATCCAAACCAAGCTTGATCAGTCGCTACTATGAAACACTTCTGAGAGCAAATGGTCGGATAGCAGATGGCCTCCCTAATAGAACCTGGGTCCTGCAACACACTCGATAGCAACGCTCTGAGAAGTACTAACATTTCAACTGCTGACCTTCTATGATGATACTTGTTCTGTGTCAGACATTCACTTCTTTCTGGACCACATTCATTCATTTATGCGTTTTTTTTTCTTCTGGGGGGACAAAAAAGTGGTACCAGTTGCACACGTGTTAGTCCCAGTGAGGATTAATGGTTCATTTTGTTGGGAAAGTTTTGAGGGTTAGAGGGTCTTGTAGTATAGGAACAAATTTCAATACAAAGTGGTTGCCAAAGAAATCGCTGCAATGTGGGTGACTGAAAGAATGATTCCAGGAACTCTTGTAGAATATCGATGGACAAAAACGTTCGTTTACAGCAACGGTTCTGTTCCCAAGCTGTATTCTTAACTGAATCCTCGCTTTAAGGTTAACCTCTATGACCATTTCTCGCACAAGTCACTTACAATAAACAGTTTTGGAACAGGTTAAACCTCAGTGGAACTCCATCGTGGCGGAGTGTCCCTGGATGTATGTCAAACTGCCATGGATAGTGGACGTTCATCTCCGTGGTGTGGCATCCATTCAGACTAAAGAGTTCTACATTTCTATTTACGAAACAGCCTAAGAGTAAATAAGTTCCGAGAGGCTTGTTCTGTTATCCTGGCAACAACCTTGTCACTAACTGACAAGTAGTAGTGACTTGGGAAACTCCTAGTACGGTCTTCAAAACTCCATAGCAAGACAGTGTTGCTCAACTCGCAAATTAGCAGTCTAATAGAAAATGTATCGAAGTCTAAACGATTCTTCCTGAGTCGTAAGGAGACAGATACTTCACGCATGCAGATGAGAACAGGTCACGACCGAATTTGGAACTGTACAGCCCACGGTAGTACTTGTGATGGTCGACAAAGCACTTTTATCCGACGATTAGCGCGTAAGGGCCGCAATCAAATTTTACGTCTATTGAAGAAAATGTGAATCATGGGAATGAATTAGTGCTTGTTCTAATCCACTTATGATAGCAAACGGAGGTGATTCTCCACTTGTACTTGTTATGCTTTTTATAGTTGCTATGTTGGTACTTACCAACGAACACTTGAAGATACTGAAGCAGTGCCAAAATTGGCGCGTCGACGTTAATCCGTTGATTTTTACTGTCTAAATGAAAACACTTCTATTTCATGTTTGTATGCATTGTTTACAGTTCCCTATAATCGTACTTGTCACTTTGTTTTCTATCTGTTGCCGACGTGAATACTGCAGTAATCGATCGTTTGGAGTTCCCCGAACGCATGGTTCGACAAACGGCTTTAGCACGGACGGCACTTTCCGTGACCAATTTCAGTCAGAAAACAGGTTTCGGTCCAAATCGTCTCTACAGGAAAGGTGTTCACTTCGTAGGAACGGAGCCTGATGCGTTGAAGTATCACTTGCTTCAAGACAAGAAGCCTGGTGAGCCTTATGGGCTGCAGGGTTCCAACCACTTGCTGCCAGGTGTCGGTAAAGTCCACTCTAAACTGCCAGTTAGGGTACGGCTTATTTTCTGGTCTTGCCTTCACGCATGTAATGCATTGTTCTGATTTCATCTTAGTATAATGCGTAGGTTTTAGGTCCACATGAAGAAGGACAAGGTATATTCATGGTGCAGTTGTGGTTATAGTGGGAACCAGGTAATGTATTCTTATGCTCACATTTTTTTTTTGCTTTCAATTTTGCTGGATTTTAATACATTTGCGAAGACGCTTAATTTTCCGCGCGAATTGAAATTAACCCATACTGGTCACTTTTCTGTCCGCAATCCATAGTTCTGTTTCTCTGTGGATTTTATTGGCGGCTAGTATTTCTTATTTCCTACGTATCCTCTGTGCTCTTCTACTTCTGTTTCCACGTTTTTGTAACATATATAACCTTGAGAACCTCTTCTGTCGTTCAACCACTGAGCTTTCTTCGCTATTGCTTTAGCATGATGTATTGAGTGCATTTCACCCTTCTTATACATTCTTAGGGGCGTGTGTAGCGCATTGGTTGGAGGAGACCTACAATACAAATGGGGTTGACCCCCGCGCCCCAAGCCTACCAAGCCCTCCATCCCTCCGGACTCGGCAAATTGGTACCAGACTTGTCTGGGAGGATAGCAGCACTGGCTTGATACACCGGTAGGCCACCGCGAGTCATTGTAAAGGGCAGATATGCATTCAATCACCTCCAACGATGCTTAATGAAGTCGAATGCATGGCGCATCCCTCAGGGATTGATCAACGCCGGGAGCATGGTCCTTTATGCTTTATGTGTTGTGGTATCCTTGTGCTAATGAAGGTAGTTCGAAGCGAGTTTTTAGTGCTGCGGTTTTGAAAACTGTTACTTAGTATTTATCTGTATTTTTTAAATTATATAGTTGAAATGAAATCGTTCGGAACACGTCTGTGATTTGTCACACTCCCATTCCAGCCACTGTGTGATGGTTCGCATAACTCGGTTCGAATTCCGGACTTGAAACTGAAGCCAGTACGCTTTATTCCCGATAATGATATTACAGTATGGTTGTGTAATTGCAAGCAAACAAGAAATCGGTGAGATGTTGTCCTTTAAGCAACTTCTTTTTTATTTCTAGGTTAAGAGTACTTTCTAATGCATAGTGTTTTTTGCTATTCAGAGCGATCTTTATGAATTACAGTCATTTAGACCATTTTGCGACGGATCTCATAAGAAACTCATCGATAAGAAGAATACGAATCTGTTTGACTGAGTGTCCTTAATAGGGTTTTCAGTTTCATAGAGGTGTGTTGTTTTTATCACACATGTTTCACAATTTCATTAAAGTATAAATGAATCCATTTGCAAAAATTCCTCTTGTTTCATTTGCCCACTACTTTTCTCAATTGGAATTACAACCATTCATGGCCAGAATTTCTGAAATGGGTATAATTACTTGGATACTTAGATGACCCGTCCTTACTGATTGTGCCGGCCTCAGTATAATCTCCATTTCTTCGGAGTTTTGCTAGTTTAGCTATCGTGGTTCCCTAGAATCCCGAGGTCAGTCAGGCCAATGTCTGCACCAGGTCGTCGCCACCACAAGTAGTTGCCTCCTTTGTGGATAAGAGGGAGATTTGTCACCATTCGACTAGTTTGGTACCAGACGGTGGTGGATCCTGGTATTGGTTTACTCTCAGTTAGGCTTCCTGACGGAAACGCGGCCTGGGAGACCCTGCCAGGGGATGAATCCCCCTCTGTACATCGCAGCCCAACACCCAAGAGCACGTCTTCGCGGTGATGAGGCGGTAAACCTTTGTGAGGGAATTGGGTATATTTTTCGTAAATTTAGCAATGGAGTAGTGTATGACGGAAATTGGCAGTCGATATCAATCTTATAGTGTTCTCACGTTAAAACATTTCTACGTTTTCTATTACGAAGACTACGAAGAATTTCATGTGGTGTACGCACCGGATTGTGCGTATTTTTTCATTGCATACATTATGAATCACGCATGACTCACACCGTACTTAGTACCCCTGTCAGCAGATTCATACAATATGACTCATGTGTGACTCACACTGTGCGTAGTACCCCTGTCAACAAATTATCTCGCGTGTTATACCCCTCACAAAAAATTACCCTACGTGCTCCTTTTCGCTGGATAATTTGGTTTTTCAATGCACTTGGTTGCTGATTCTTACGTTTTGTACGTATCCTCAACGTTCTTCGAATTCCTCCATGTATCCCTCTGTGAACACTTTCAGCTGTCTTCTGTGATGCAAAGGAACGCACTTATAGCAGCAGTTTGCAACCATTGTCACAACACATGTGGAATACTTTTTCTGTTAATTTTTATGTTTTATACTTTCTTCTGTTCCATACGATAAATATGATTCATAAGAAACGATTTTAAAGTCAAGAAGAATTAACTGCTAATCAAAAATTGGATTTTACATGCTTGGATCATATCAAGGAAGGTGAAAGTGTAGAACATAAACAAGATGGGAAAAATACTAACTAGAATGAGCCACCTCTAATGCATCTCGACGAAGAATCTAAAGAAAGTGAATCATGCGATTAAGACGATGGTGCTGATAATGTGCTAGGCGGAGATTGATCAATAATGTGGTTCCTCAAATCCGGAAGCTTCAGTGAGTGGAACAGCTCGATGCTGGTGGGCAACTATTGATTGAATGCAGAGGAACAATACATTTTATGAATTGACGGATACTTGAGGTCTTTTTTGACGGAAGCTAATAGATAATAAGGTCATGGGAAGGTCTAGTTTTGTAGGCTTAAAACAATAGTAGTAGTGAAAGAATCACTTCTGTGTATGAGGGCGCAGTCGAGTGAGGTTGCTTATTCGAGTGGTGCTCCATTCCAGGACTTGAGGTAACAATGACTCACACCGCGAGGATGAAGTGCTGTGGACAATCGAATTGGATCGACAGGAATGTGAAGAAGGCGAAGGTGTCGAAACGTTAGCCGACTAAGTCTTTTACAACAACTTCGTCTTAGCTGGATAATCTAAGAAATATTCTACCTAAACTGTTGAAATAATGGTTACCGAAAGTGTAAAGAGTAGAGGTTGTAGACTATAATGATTGCGAATTGTGTGTAAATGGTGTTTGGTAAAGTTTATGGACTTTAGAGATTGTAAATTGTGTGAAGATTCCGTAAACACTTGATTATGAGGTTTGCTACACTGAGCTGTGAATGCCGACGTGATGAATCCAAGAGTACAACGATACTACGGTTACACCCGTACAGATCTCTTCAGTTGTAAACCAATTTATCGAAACCAAAGACTGTCCCTAAGTGTCGGACCTAAGTGTTCCCGAGAGCAACAATCTCTGTATTGAGTACACCGTTCACCTACAACAGTGCAACCGTTAAATAGAGCTCGTTCGGAAAAATTGTTTCCTTGTAAATTGTCAAGTTTAAAAAATTGCTTATTAAGTCCATTGCCCAACAAAGTGGTCTGTTTCGAATAAACATTCTACTTCACAGAAAAAATAGCAGTAAACCAATTGTGCGACAAAATATAAAGCTGTGATGAGAATTTACTATTTATCTTTTATGTACTCCCCACAACACATGCGAAGCGTTTACGACTCACACGCTCACGATTGTCTCGATGTGCTTTTGTTACAGAAGTTTTGACAATGTGCTCTCGTTGCTACCAGGTATATCGCATGGGCAGCGGTCGTGGATAGCGTTCTGCTTCTGACGTTGCTTCACGACAACACCATTTATTTCTACTATTAATACTTATGAACTAAGCCTGTTGAGCTGGCACTAGGTTGGCATAGGTTGCTGTTGTTGCTGTGGTTCGATGGCGTGTAATATACCGTTGATAGTATGTGGAAATAAACCAAGTGTGAGAGATGTAAAAATTACAATATTGACTCGGAATAGATGCAGATGTTCAGTGGGAGAAAGCACAACAACATTTACAACTGCATCATGGGGAAATTTGATGATCTAAAATGTCGAGGAGCAGAAGAAAATACCTTCTTCCGTTCCGATGTGGAGAAAGCTGTGATTTGTTCATTAATAACATATAAAAGTAGTCAGCACACTCGTAACAACGCACGGTTTTAAGTGTCTATGCGATCAAGAGATGAGGTCTGTGGATTGCACTAGAAAGTGCGAATCAGTGGAACAGAACTGCTTTTAAACTACTGACAGCCATGTGTTCTTTACCTGACTGGGAATAAGAGCTTTTGAATTTTCAACACTGATATTGATTGAAGTGACAACTTCGTGGAATCTAATCATAATTTTTGACAATGTGGTGGAGATTTACGTCCAATAAGAATGAAATACCAAGTTCACGAATTCCATAAATCGCTTTTTTAAGCTTTTTTATCGTCGAAGACCATGTTTCATAGAGCGAAGAGATTTAACATGGGATTTTGTCTAAAAACTCACAACGCTGCTCCCTAACACAAGCCCATTGTCAGCCCGTGTCATTAAGACAAGGGCGGTAGATAGTCAGCATATGCAACATAGACTGAATTGGACTTAAAGATGTCTTACTGAATATATGAGAGCGCAGAAATAGAAAGCTAGCTGGGAGACCGGAGAAACGAAGGAATTGCATGGTGTGGTGGTGAAAGCGTTAGCTCCTGGAAGGGCGGTAATAGCGCGTTCGTTCTCCATCGAAGACACATGGCGTCAGGAGTTTTGAAAATATCTCAGCAGCATTATGGATATATGAAAGTGCATTTTATAGGGGAAACAGATCGTGGGGATGTAAAAATTAAGTATTGCAGGTGAAATTACCCCCGTACATCCGAAAATTGTTGTTGAGTGCGGAATTTTTTTTTGCTTAACGCAAGGTATATTTAGCTTTTCCACCTTCAAAGCCAGCTTATCGGAATTTAACAACTCACTGTGGCTATGTTTTCTCAAGGTTCTGAAAATTATTTTCTTTTAGTGGTATTTGATGAAATCTCTTCTTATAAGTTGCCAAGTTCTAAATTCCTTCACCATCCCCGATTTCAAAAAACTGGAAACTACTGCCCTGGTCAGAGCTCTCGGCGTTGATCAATCCTTGAGGGATGCGCCATGCATTTGACTTCATTTAGTATCGTTGGAGGGGATTGAATGCATATCTGGCCTATACAATAACTCACAGTGGCCCATGGATGTATCGAGCCAATGCTAGTACCCTCCCTAGACAAGCCTGGTACCAATTTACCGACTTGGGAAGTATGGAAGGTTTGGTGAACCTTGAGCGTGAGGATCGATCCCGTGTGTATTGCAAGACGCCTCCGACCACTGCGCCACATGTGCCACTAACCTGATCAAAGAGTTAGACATATTAATTGACACTACTGAAACAGTATCAACAAATTGAGGCTGTTGAAAAATTGACCAAAAGTGATATAGAAATACTGAAATACGTTCTTCTATAGTATACAAGTGTGAAGTACCCGTGTAATGTGCCCAGGATGAGCACCTTCCCGCAATGAAAGGATTTCTAAGAAGTTTGTTCTTTTCGTTATTGTAATGACCATGGAATTAAATGCAGATAGATGAAGCTGTTACGACCTTCAAACTTCATAAGGAATTCTGAAATCATCAGTGAATAGGCCACATTTGCTGAGGTGAGGTGTTTCCAGTGGATAGGCCATTGTAGGTAGGCCGAAAGCTCTTTACAATCCAAAAAGCTCAACGATATTTCGATACCCGGAAACGTGTAGGCATAACGGCTTCGGAACATAAGATAAAAAATCTTGCATGAATAGCAAAAATACCACTAAAATGGAAAATGTTATGGTTCCGCACTATGGAACACAAATAGAGTTGCGGCATGAGCTCTTGTAGTGCGGTGGTCGGAGGCGCCCTAAACTACACACGAGATCGATCCTCGAGCAGCAGGATTACCAAGCATTCAATCCTCCCGGGCCTGGAAATTGGTACCAGACTGGTCTAGGAGGATAGCAGCACTGACTCTGTTCATCGATAGGCCACCGCGAGTAATTGTAAAGGCCAGATATGAATTCAATCACCTCCAACGACGCTTAATGAAGTCGAATGTATGGCGCACCCTCAAAGACAGATCAACGTTGAGAGCTTTTTTCCTTTATCATTCTATAGGGTAGTGGTCAGAGGTGGTTTGTGATACACCGTAGTCTTTGGTTCCATCCGGCGCCGCAGGTTCACTAACCCTTTTATCCTTTCAGGGTCAGGGGATTGGTTGCAGACTTGTCTCAGAGGATAGCAACGCTGACTTGGCACATCGGTAGGCCACCGCAAGTCACCGTATAGGCTGGACAGAGTATTTAACTTTCTCAACACTAAGCGTTTTATCCACATTATTAATCAACATGTTGATTGACTTACTCCTCAAGTCTCATTTTTCATAGAAACACACAGCCACAGTGGGCTAGTATTTACTTTTGCCGCTAAGCCGCTGTGATGTGCTCATGAGTGTTCATTGTCGCAAGATTGCTAGCTAACTAGTGTTTGTGTGACCATGTCATTCTGGTCAAACAGTTGGGTGCTGAATTAATCTGACAGACCATCTTCATATATTCTGAAGTGGGCATTCAACATGTTCTGAACTTGATCTAATTGTCAGATGTCTTTGGCTACCACTTCTCTGAACCATCCATAGAAAGCCTTTGTTAGACCTCAGCGCCTTCGAAGAGCTTCGAATGTCCGGCTGACTTGCCGCCATCATCACCGGTGTTAACATTATTACACCACCTTTCAGTCCAACTGCTTTTCATTGCCTCATTGCAGGCGATCGAGCAGCTAGCACTCGTTTTGAGTTCTTCAGTTTTTCTCTTTCCTGATTGCATGTGTTGACAACGAGTTTGGACCAATAGTGTTTCCTTCGATGGAGTGGTTGTACAATTTAAAAAATATTTCTTATAAAACCCTAGAAATCTGATGGAAATATCGAGAAATTGTCACGCTTGTAAATCCTTCCAAAGATTATTGAAATTAAAGCTTTAAGAAAGGAACCAAACAGCTTGTTTAGTTTGTGCGAAACAAAAAAAGCAATTGTGTTAAGAGATTATTGGTTAAGAGGACATACCTAATTGATTTCTGTAGTGTTAATTCATCTTTTTCCTTTTTACAGTTTATCTCTACGTCATCTCCACTGATTAGTCATGGGGGTCGAAATACAATGCACATCGGATCCCACATTCCTAGAAGACTATCGCAAATCGTGAAATAGTTAAGCATTTATGTCAAAAAGCCTAGTGAGGAGTAAATATACGCGACGGAAGAGTTTGATGGGATGCGTGAGGGTTTTGGATGGAGACTGATGAATCCGATGCATGCACAATTCTAATGCAGAAAATACTCGATGCAATTCAACATACCAAGAACTAATTGGTAACCAGAGGATTTTTCTTGTGCTGTCTGGAATTACCCGACGTTGCCGTTCCCTGTGCTTCATCAATCTGGTGCCGTGGGTCCCATTGATT
Source organism: Angiostrongylus vasorum (assembly GCA_018806985.1). Classification (NCBI taxonomy): domain Eukaryota; kingdom Metazoa; phylum Nematoda; class Chromadorea; order Rhabditida; family Metastrongylidae; genus Angiostrongylus; species Angiostrongylus vasorum. The sequence continues at coordinate 243,912 of JADANN010000359.1, read as the reverse complement.
TCGACGTTAAACATCATGTTGGCCGATATGTCAACGGCACTGTGCTGGTAATATGTTAAGCTCTCCTTATCAAAGTCCCTAAAAAGCACATCTAGTTTATAGGACTTAGTTTTTCGAAGCGATAAGCCAGCAATTCTCTTGAAATATCTTTGTGTAAAGTGATATAGTTAAGTTAGTATTGTACACTCGAGTAGATTTCCTTCGCATGTAGCTGGTCTGCAAGCAAATGTGCGATTGGTGTTGTTTTGGTGACGGCGGTGATTCGGTTCGGTTATCAGTTGCACTTGTAGTTGAACTTCTCCCAGAATGCGGATATGGATCGCGTCGCTGATATTCTATGTGTTTGTATTCGCTGTTTGCGAAGTGCTCCGTACGATCATTGCTCGTGTTCTGCCAAAGTGCCTCTCGGCCGAATTGCTGCTTGAGGTAATGTATGAATTTGTAAACAACGATCATTCGTTTTTTTAATAGGAACATAACGTGATCATGAATGCAATTCAATGCATAAGTGGAATCACCATCCTGAATAGAACAAGACGTCCTGAGTGATGAAGGTAACAAAAAGCGCTCAACAACTTCATGAGGTTAGATGAAGAGCTGCGTATCACAGTGGTGTAGTCTCTAGTCTTGTGAATAGCTACTTATTTTTAGTTTCTACTAACTTACATTCTTGGCATATTCTGAATTGTGGTCCAATCCAATCTTTCTTAATATTGAACAGGATATTCGACCATTTCAAATACTTTCGAAGGCTAAAAAAGTGAAGAATGGCAAAATTAGGAACCATCCAGCCATACCTCTGTAACTGGATATTTGTCTTGAACTGAAACGAACGTGTCTCAAACGGGACATCTTTTTTTCTTCCTAAATTATGGTGTATCTAAAAATGGCTAGCAAATGGTAACTCAGACAAAGAGAAAGGAGTGTAGGGTTCAGCATTTCGCATGAGTTGATCAAATAATGGCAACTGTTAAAATAGCGAAGAATTTGTTCAGTTTGTCGGTACACTTCAAATTTGCACACCAATGTTCGACGTGAACACGGTGCTCGACACCTACGGCCTGTTCGGCGTGTTCATCGAAATCACCGTCATCGAACTCGCCAACTGCTACTTCCAGCGGGACGCGATCGCCAATCCGTGTCCGATCGTGAGTTCGAGACTTTGTTCTGAATTCATTTTTCTCTGCTTCTTGTAACGATTCTCAATTGCTTTACTTTGATCCGACATACGACTGACCGTTCAACGTTTTGGCAGATTTATCTTCTCTTCTGCATCGGATAGGGTTTTATTGAGATCCTGGTATCAAAACCAAATATTATCGCTACGTCACAAGCTATCAACCCTTCTCTTTATCGAGTACCAAGTGCTTTCAATAAACCATTTATCAAGGGAAGAAAACTTCCAAGATTCAGCCAAACAAAGACAAATCAGAACAAATTCTTGTGTGGTATATATATATATATATATATATATATATATATATATATATATATATATCATATATATATATATATACATATATGTCTAGAACTGAATGAAAAAAATTCACAGAATATGCGGTGAAAAGTCATATAAAATAGGAAATGGAAACAGAAATAGGGTAAAACGCTTGGTCTCTTTTATCATTTAGTGGTGCTTTGTACATGCAACACCTTATGACATTGCAAAGACGTAAGTAATGATGCTGAGATATTTGCGAAATTCTGGACCTTAGGTATCTGCGGTGGAGATCGAACAGGCTATTGTTTTTTCCCGGGGGTTAACGCGTTCACCACCACACTATGCGGGTCCTTCGTTTCGCCTCTCTGTTAGCCATGTTTTATGGTGCTATCAGCAATCAGCCATCAACAGCGTTGATCTGTGGAGCACAAATCGGCATTGAACCCAATTAAGCTGAAGCTTCACCGTCTATATATATATATATATATATATATATATATATATATATATATATATATATATATATATATATATATATATGTGTGTGTGTGTGTGTGTGTGTGTGTGTGTGTGTGTGTGTGTGTGTGTGTGTGTGTGTGTGTGTGTGTGTGTGTGTGTGTGTGTGTGTAGATGTGTAGCCGGCTGTCTTGGTAAGACCCTCGATTCTTAAATCTGGTCGTCTATTCTGAAGAACAGGGGCGGATTAGAACAGTGGTAGTGATGTCCGTCATCAGGGGCATGGTGTGAGTTCGCTTCTGTTCCTGGCCAGCCAAGCCTCTCATCCCTTCGGGCTCGGAAAATTGGTACCGGACTTGTCTGCGAAAAAAATCACTCTCTGCAATCTAACTGGTTACGCTCCAGCCCGGCTCTCTCAGGACTCCAAGGAGAATTGCTCCACCAGCATTCCACGACATGCAAAGATGAAATGGAAATCCTCAAGCAGCAACCGAAGCCACACGTAAATGTTAGAAGATCTTCGTATACACCGGATACGAGGAAACGAATCAAATGTGGGAAATGCTGGGATCCGCACAGCAGACGTGAAGATGGTCCAGCAAAGGGGGGGAACTTTTTTTGGGCGCATCTTCCTCAGTGAGCGAAAAACTTCCTGCTGGTAGAAATCCGGTTTCGTTTGGAATGAATTCCTTTCGTGTCCAGTTTGAGTATGCTTACCACATGGGATCTAACTCTGACTTCTAGCAATAATCCTTCAAAAAAATCCATTCTATGAGAACAAAGAAGCTGTGAGCTGCAGATGTTGAAATCGACAGTACTGACACCATTTCATTTGCACTGACGTATGGTTTCGTGTTGAGAGCAACGCGGAGTACTCTGTCATCAACTGGACATCTTGAGCGTGGTTAATTTCCGAAGATGGACGGCATTGCCGAATTCGAAGCGATTTGTCTATTAACACACCATAAATGATTGCCTCTTTAAATAGTTCAAAGAGTTACTTTATAAGTGGAGCTGTGTTTGTGAAACTCTAGGTGGAATTCATTCTGTGTATTTCTCAAAAACTTAGAGAATATTCTCTTCGACACCGTTAGTACTCATAAATAAAAGGTGCATTCGTAAATAGGTCTTCAGATACTACAAAACCTTACTGACAACAAAGTTTTCCACTCAACGAGTGATCTATTGTGGTAGGGAGCAAAAAACTGGAACTCGTCGCTTTCAAAAATCTTTATCTTGTTTACTTTGTTTATGGAACTAGATATCCCATATTTTGCGTATCCCAGCACTTATTTTGTTTAACTTGTTGCCTTGCATTCGATATCCACAAAGGTCTTTGGATTTGCGCATGGCTTCAGCTGCTGCTTGAGGTTTTTTTTCCATCACCGTTTCAAATGTCGTCGAATGCTGGTCAAATAGCTTCTCCCTAAAATCCTGGAATAGCCGTGCTAGGGCATTCCCTGTTGTTTATCATGGGCAATCCCCAGCTTTTTGTGAATTGATAGGGCGAGCCGATCTCCAGATCTATGGTAATTCTGGTGGCAATTTTTCGACCCATGAGGGGATACCAGGCTTGGTTGTCCTGATGCGAAGTCCGAGCAACGTGTATATTGAACGACATCACAACCACCGTGATACTCGCCCCCCCCATTCATTGCAAGAAGAAATTTCATAAGAAAGAGATAGCTATTTTACACAGTATTAGGAATCTGATTTTGCTGAACAAATAACTAAACAATGGAACATAAGTTTTATGGATACCAAATGAAGCTTTCTGGTTGCCAAGTGGTCTCATGAAATCATTCAGTAAGAAGATAAACCTATCAGGATCCAACGGAGTGAATGGACAAATTCGAACAAATTCCCATATGATATATTTAAAACTGAATGAATAGTGGTTTAATCTGGAGAATATGTGGTGACAACTCATCTGAGATAGAGTCAAATATAAACGTTAAGAGAGAAGAATAGCATGCAGAACGAGGTTCTGTTTCCGGTGACATCGTGCTACCGGCGATCGAAAGCCATTCGACGTACCACCTACTTGTTCCTGACGCAGATGTCAGCCGCCTACGTCTCGTTCTTCATCGCTCGGTCGTTCTGGAGGCTCGGCATACATCCGATCCACTTGGAACTTCTTGCTGCTGAGCACTGCACAGCCGATCTTACGGTCAGTGTGATACTTGCTTTTTCACTTCAACCAAGAACACTCGAAAGAATTCGAACCAGTTCTATTCCTCAATCTATTCGCAGATATTTTTGGTATAATTATATTGACCCTTTCACGACCTCGGCCATTTTCGCATTTCGGGAGCATAATTGAGATGCGCATTGAAACCAAGCTGTACGGTCCGAAGCGTATAAAGACATAAGTATTAAAATAAACTCGCATGCTCATGAAGGGCCATTAATTTGCGTATTATTTTTCTTATTACTCAAAAGAGTTTCCAACAACCTCGCTCAGTAATGTTTCTTGAATCTCTTCAAACAAGAACGACTTGAAGATCTGAAAGAATATAAAGAAAAAACCGCTACTCATCTTTTTCTTATTGTGAATTTCTGTCATTTTCAGACAGCGGTGACTATCGGATGTCTCATTGAGGGCGGAGCTACATTTTTAGGTCATTAATCTCATTTAGCCGGGACTTTTGTGAAGTGAAGTTGATGAACTATTTCCTGATAACTTTAGGTAGAGCTTTCGACAAATTTGCTGGCGATCACTTCGAGGACATGTGGGTGTGCAACATCGTGACGTGTGTCTTCAGCGGATTTATCTGTGCTCTGGGTGAGCTTAATACAAAACGTAACACGATTGAAATCTTCGATATGTCGAAAATCAATGAATAATTGAAATGGTGCACCCTGTTTTCACTGTTCTTACCGCTCAGTGTAGAAATATTTTCAGCTTTATGAATACAACCTCAGTGATGCTGAGGTATTTGCAAAACTCCGGACCGCAGGTGTATGCGGTGGGGAGCGAGACGCGCCATTGTCCTTTCCGGGGAGTAACGCTTTCACCACCACACCATGCGGGTCCTTCGTTTTGCCTGTCTCTCAGCTAGTTCTATTGATCTTTTGCCATCAGCAATCACCTGTCAGCGGGATTGACCTGGAGAGACAGGCGAAACGAAGGATCCGCATAGCGTGGTGATGAATGCGTTACTCCCCAGAAAGCACAATAACGCGTTCGTTCCCCACCGCATACACCTGCGGTTCGTAATTTTGCAAATATCTCAGCATCATTGAAGTTATATTTCGTAGTATACCGAGCCATTAAAAAGGGTGGGCAATAAATAATAAGTTAAAATTTATGAATACAACTTGAACAAGCGTAGGAATAGTTTATCCATTTGCCGAATATGAACGACTAAATTTTTTTGAGGGCCGGTACACTAAACGAATGAATTTTAATCCGTTTGTGTCATCGCCTCTAGTTTCTATCACCTTCTTGTGCTACCCATTACTGTGAAGAGACACAAAAAAATTACCAGTGAAGGCTCCGTTCATCTCAATTGTGCGCAAAAAACTTAACATGATTTCGCTAGATGAACATAAAATTTCCATATTCTTCTTGTGGGGTACCGTTTTTTGTGGAATGGTACATTGATAATAGATCTCTGAACTCTTATGGGATAGTGGGACGAGGTTGAGTGCACTCACACCTTGTCACTAACTTCTCGGAGTGCTGCAAAATACATGCAGGGCTTATTTATTAGTGACCACTAGAAATAGGACTAGGAATCGCTTCTTCATTTAAGATCTAAGCTTTTGAGTGAATCGACGTGAAGGATACAATGTGTGTTACGTTACAACACATGTACAACATTGCACAGCTACTCATATATCCATGTGTTTGCTTGAGTACATACAAAGCCAGAAACCAGTCCGGAATAGCAGAAATGAAAAAGTCATTGTCAGAATCCACGTGCATCTCATAGTGAGTACGTTGTTGGTTTTGGTTCAGGTTTAATAGTTAACTGTACCCTTGGGGGGGGCACACCTAACCGCACGAATTATTTGCACATAATCACTCACATAACAGATATCCATGTGTAAATGGCAAATATCTCCGTTATGAGTTGTCCAATTGTTTAGGAATAAATTACACTGGAATGTACGCGAATCCTCTGGTAGCATGGGCTTGTACGTTTAATTGCGAAGGTCTGACCCATGTTGGCCATCTGCTAATCTACTGGCTTTGTCCACTCATTGGATGGTGAGTCTAAGATGATTACTTCTATTTCTCAACGATAACAGTATTATTGAAACAACGTGAGTTCCACAAGGTGTTATCATCAAGCGTCGTCGTGTACATCAGCTTTCAAGCGGATACTTTTTTCTATTTTTTTTTAATATGACCCGTCTTTCACATCTACTCTGCGGATCCCAGCACTTATCATATTCGATTCGTTTCTTCGCAGTCATAATCCACGAACGTCTTCCAACTTTTATTTGTGGCTTCGGCTGCTGCTTGAGGATTTTTATTTCATCTTAAATGTCGCAGAAAGCTAGTCGAGTCTATTTTCTCTGGAGTCCGGAGATAGCCGCGTAGAGCGTTCTCACTTGCTTTTCAGAAAGTGATTTCTTCCGGGACTAGTCCTATACCAATCTCCCGTCCCCGGAGGGATGAGAGACTTGGTGAACCCGGGGCAGGGATCGCACCAGCAGCTCGCTTGTGATGATCGCTCTCATCACCACTCTGTTATCCGCGCCCTAACCACATACCATTATCATCATATCCTTAAATTTTCGTTAGCTCTTTCAGTCTCATATCGTCTTCCTCATTTTACCTGTGAAAAGATACAAAAAGCATGCCAACAAAATTTAATGTGTATACCCTGGATGCATTTCATTTCTTGGAACTACATTGATCGTTAGTGTTTGTGTGTTTTTTAAATCTATTCTTCTGTTCCGAAGTTTCGCTGCTTTACCACCTTAAGGAGGAAGGCATGTTTCTCTACGATCTTGAATGCGATGCGCAGCAGTAGAGTTTATCTCTCGACAAGGTCACAAAGTTGGGAGAAGCTCAACATTTCCATTCAAAGGCCAGTCAACATGTGAACGAAAAACCACTAACCGTAGTTGTTCAGCGCCGAACCTATTTCTGCGCGGGCAAATCTCCCTCCACTCCATAAAAGGCACCGATGCCTGCATTGGCAAGCTATCCCAAAACCATGATGGATACCTCTTGACTTAATAAAAGAAATTTCCTACCCAACCGGCCAGTACCAGTCAACTGAAAATTGTGCTTAGGCCAGGACTGAACCACACAACTATTAAGTATTAGTCAAGTTTTAAGTTCTACGGGAGCAATATAATTTAATTTAATGATTAGCCCTCATTAAGCTTAGCATTCACTTTATCTATTCCGCTATTTATACAAGAAATATATTATCCGTCAATTTTACTTTTCGATGTGTGAGAATTCTTAGTGGATAAACGACATTGTATAATATTTCTTGAAAGGTTCTCAATAAAAAGTAGTTTTTCCCCAACTAAAGTTGCTAGTTCACGAAGAAATAGATCTGCTTGAATGATAATCAGGGTAGGGACATTCCTCAGAGTGATCTTCCACTTTTTGCTTGTTATCATCTGTATAATTGCACGAAGCGACACAATTACAGCATCCTTTTTTACTATGTGCAGGCGAGGATGCTCGTTATTCGAGTCATAGTAATCTCTTTCTTACTTACTTGGATAACTGGATGCCCCATCCTCACTGGTTGTGCTGATCCCAGCATAATCTCCACCCCTCGGAGCTTTGCTGATTTAGCCATTGTGGTTCCCTGGAGTCCTAAAGTCAGCCTAGTCAATGTTTTCTGCAGGTCGTCACCACCACAGGTAGTTGCCTACTTTTTGAAACAGAGAGAGGTTTGCCACCATGCGACTAGTTTTTGTATCAGGACGGTGACGGATACTGGTCTTGGTTCACTCTTAGCTGGGCTTCGTGATGGATACTCGTTCTCAGCTTAGGAGACCCTGCTAGCGGGATGAGTCCCCCGCTGTATATCACAGCCGGATACCTGGGAACGCTTCCCAGCCACGATGAGGCAATAAACCGTTGGGAGGGTAATCTCTTTTTAAAAAAATAAAATTAGCATTAAAGTAGAAGACAAGCCGAGAATGTAAGAGTAGTGATCTGATTCTCTGTTTATAAAGTTAATTGAGATTAGCTTGTATTTTTGGGACCAACAGTTGTCGTCTAGGGCTCGTATACAAGTCGTTTGCTACAACGCAATCAACTTGGCGAGTGGTCGTCTCGGCCTTTGTCATGATAACCAGCTGCAGGAAAAGAGTGGAATATAGCGGCGAAAGGGGTGGAGTGGGATATAGCTATTTGATGAGAGGAGTGAAATGGACTATGACTCTTAGTTTCATCATCTTCATTCAACTGATCTGATACAGTGTTTTAAGCATTACACCCGATTTCAAGTGTCACATGACCGGGTTACATTTGCTTAGGTCATTTAACCAATACTCATCAAATTCGGTTGACTTTCCCGAGGTCATATTACATGGACCAATATTCATTTTAGTATTTTACATGACCCATCGTCATATTTACTGTGTGGATCTCAACATCTCTTGAATACGATTCGTTTTCCTCGCACTCATCGTCCACAAAGGTCTGCGAACGTTTCACGTGTTGTTTCAGCTGCTGCTTTAGCATTTCGTTTTTTTCTAAATGTCTTAGAAGGCTGGTCGAGTCGACCCTTCTTGTAATCATAGAGATTGCCGAACTAAGGAGTTCCTACGTAGATAGGGAGGAGAGCGTCGAGAGGTCGAACCAGCACCTTGCTTTCTGGTGGACTACATCATTAACCACTCCGTTACCGCAACCACAAAGATCATTTTCAATCTATAGGATAGTCAGTTGGGTTCCCCTACGAACCATTTGAATGTTTTCATCTTTATTGGCGTTTAAATTTCGATTGTGTGTGAGGAGCACCAGCTGTGGCGAATGTTTTTTTTCGTATACTTCCATATTGCTTCTGCACCTGTAACTTGACGAGTTTGTGGAAGAAATCGGTTAACACTGACTTGGTGATATTTAATGTCAATACGATTTATTAGAAAACAAAAATCTTATGAATTTACCCAATGTAACAACCGAATTCAGTGGTAGGATTTACACCATAATTTGTAATGGAGGACATTTTTTTATAACTTGTTTGTGATAATTTACAATGAAAATGTCAGGTCTAGAAAGACGAACAGCTCATCTACATCAATTCGTATTGAATTGCTTAGCTGAGCACCAGTTGCAGATTACTTTAGAGCTATAGCAAATCCTAAGAAATTTCAACAATTCATTGAAGGCATCTGGCAGAAGTGCTGTTGATGGACAGCGTCGACGATGAGGAAACCGCCATCAAAAAGAACGACTGAGGAAAACAACGAATACCATAGCTGATCAAGAGGAACAACGAAAGCAATGATAAGGATTTCAACGTCATCTTCCTTAATCAGTATCTCGGGCCGAGACCTGTGTTTTTAATTATTCATTTATAATCGTGCTCATTTTAAAGTGATGTCGTTCTGGAGACTTCCAGTTCTCTGGGAGTTCGTCGATGTAGTTTTTGGCTGTCTCGTACATGTGACATTAGTTTTATGGCCCGTGATGATGCCTGTATTCTACTTGTGTCTGATAGGTTTTTAAGGCAACGTGGATAAGTTTACTAGGATAGAATCTGTGCAGTCGCTTCATCAATTCACCGGTGCTACCTACTGTCTGTTTACAATTCCATGAAAATACTGGCTAAGGGTAAACGCACGGTAAGAACTGGTGCTGCAATGGAAAAAACTTAGCTGCTTCCTTTCGATTTACATGAGCCGGCAACTGTGATAACAAATTACTTACAGCAGCGCTGCTGTCTTAAATTCCAGAAACCCTTCACCACCCTGCATCTACTGGGAATGTACCAGTCAAATGGAGATTGTGTTGTAACTCGTACGTATTTCATGGGAAACTCCTCCGCAGGCTTTGTTCCTAAAGTCACAAAATTTTTTATGGCCGTGTAACTCGAAATTGATCGGCTACTTCCAAATTTATTCCCAGATCAGTTTTGCTCTCATATGTAAGTTAAATACTTAGATGAGAAAAGTTCTAGCTCAAATAATTGGAAATCCGATGAGATCTCGAAATGAATTAACTAGGAAGGATGTGCAAGACATTACACGAAGTCTCGTGAAATCCATCGCAGCTTTAAATAGCATTAATACTTTTCTAGATATTTCACTTGGACATCTAGATGATTCATCGTGTTCAGGAATTTGTTCTATTTGTTGTGTCGTCACGAAACCCCCATCCATAGACGGTAGGAGTCGCATATGGGTTCAGCTGCGGCTTGACGATCTGTTGTCTTCCCTAACCATTAAGTGACATGCGGAATGCTAGTTGAGTGTGGTTCTTCATACAGTCCGAGGATAGCTGTGCTACGCTTTCCCAGATCTTCCCCACTAAAGTGACTGGTCATGATGGATGGGCAAAGAATTGTTGCCACGTCATTAGGACACTTCTAGCATAACGGTGTTCCCTACGATTAGTCAACCGGGAAGATAATGACGGTCTGATCAGTTCCAGTAGTTAGATGTTGCGCATAAATTCTTTGAACACGTTCCACAGAATTTCTATCACTACCATTATGAAACGCCTCGATAGCCCGCTCACCGGTTAATCTGACAAATTGTCTCAGTCCTCTGGTTTAATGTATTTTAGTAAATCTTTAGAACTTGAGTACACAAAAGAGAAGTGGTTAAAACAGCAAGACCGTGAAGAACCGTTTATGAGACAAAACGATAACAAAAGAATGAATGAGAGACGTCCCCAACTTTGAGCATAAAGATACAACTAAAATGGCAGTTATCGACAAGGCACAGACATGCGGTCGGGAACACAAACCGTCAACGAGTCGGTTCATAGAATTCTCAGGAGACGTTCCAAAACAATGCTAATTCAATATGCTTATTATCATACATCATATTACAGTACAGCTACTTTTCTACAACTACCACTATTCTTTGGACATTTTTCAAATACATCGATCTTCCTAAAACCAATAGAAGGAGCATTTGTTGCAATCAAAAAGCGACTGTTCTGACCTCAATGGACGTTTGTTGTCCTGACGACAGTCATCGAAATGCTGAAAACTTCTTCATTGTATGGTTGAATGCTTTCATGATTTCCAATGTATAAAAGACAAAACGTGAACAAAAAATATGAACACCATCGCATCGGCATGGCTTTCGTGCCACTTCCCAGTCGAGTCGCGAGTTCTGATGGAAGTGCCGGTAGTTTAACTCATTTACCTTAAAACGACTCAACGATGTATACGACGTGAACTATTGCTCGATTAAAAAAAGTGTAGTAAAACAGTTCTGTGCAATAAGAAAAAACCATTGAGAAGAAATGCACTGCATATGGTCCACTTCGGGCGCCACGAAATGTGATTGTATAGAATGCGCAATGTCCGTTTTGTGCTCGAAGACGATTCCTATTCTTAGTTGGAACTATGATCATAAAGTAATCACTTACAAATCAGCTTACCACTTCACGAATAATGCAGCTGTATGGAGGTGTAGTGTAGAAACTTGAGTCCTGCTCATGGAAAGACTCGTATAGATGACAGGCGAGCACTCGTAGAGGACGCGGCATAGACGGTTCCTGTTTGTATGATAGCAATGATGCTAAAGATACTTAGTTTCTTTTCGAGAACAGTTTTGATGTGTGTGGATTAGACGGACTGCTACTGTATGCTAATGTACCATCGTTCCCCAAAGAAGAAAAATGCATAGATCTTTGTATTCTGCCAGAAATGGTACGCAGTTCCATGATGTGAGGTCAGTGGAAGTAGGACAACTCCCATTTTTTGTCCCACTCCGAAATTTATGGATACATTTTGACTAAAATACTTATTTTTAACCTTGTTGTTGTCCATTTGTTTAGTAACTATTTGCTTTAAATGCTTTTTTATAATACGTAACTTACCAAAACTTTCAGTTGAAAAATTAATTTCCTCAAGGAAAGAAAACGGTACCGTTTCGTTTCATAAGCTCAAACTTGTATAAACTTACGTGAAGACAACTCTAAATATTAAGCATAAGGCTGGAAATCGCTTCCGGACTCGCCACGGGCAGATTGCCCTGTAATACTCATGCCAACGATATGAATCTTGATGACCAAGAAGGCTGAAGACGGTCATAAGTAGTTGACAACGACCATCTAAAGACAATAATCGAAACCGACCCTACATAAGCAAGTCCAGAGGTGGTAGAGGAACCCAACGTTAGTCAGACAGCTGTCGGTCGTCATTTTAAACGCATTATAAAGGTTAAAATGTTCGATAAAATTGTAAAGCACGATTTAAATGAGCAGCAAGTAGATAACCGTTAAAAAATTCGTTTGTGCTTTTTACGAAGAAAAAAAACGAGCCATTTTCTGGATACAGTGTGATACGTGAGGATAAGTGCATCTTATACGAGGCTATCTGGACAGAGACCAAGGTGTTTCTAAACACTATGTAGAGGTGGTTTTGCATAATGATGACCACTTGATGGTCTGTAGCTCGCGACTAACCTATAACTTTCTGAATGTTAGAAAACCTGTAGATACAGAGGAGCACCACAACGAAATATATGAAATGCATTGAAAATGGCAGCGGTATTAGACACCATAATTGAGCAATTGTCGATCACATGTTATACAACTTACCCTGCAGAAGTTGAAGCAGTGGGAGTGGAGAAATCTTCCTCATCCAACACACATCGGACTTTACGCCAACTGACTACCACTTTACTACGCAGTTCGACAGCCATTTGCCGAAGGAAAGGAAAAAATTTACAGAAATATGCTATGGCGGCTTTCTGACCAACCAGCGAATAACTGTTACAGCAATCTTCCGCGCATTTAATAACAATATAGCATTAATATGCTTGGACAGAGTGCTGGCAGCGATCGTGTAACAACGAGAAACAACTCACTTCTGCATATTTTAGCGTGGTGAAATCGTAGGTGGTTTTCATCTCGGCTACCCTTTTCCTGTCAGAAATAAATCGCCACGGAAGTGCACCAACCATGTTCTCGATGGTGATGTAGAAGATCGACCACAAGTCGTCCCAGCGACATTGGTCCTGTGATGAACTTGCTTCGATTTATAGTGAAATTCGATCTTGATTACTGAGAAATTTTTATAATCTACTCTAATACTCGTGTTGGGACCGCGTGTAACGCAGTCGTTTTGGGGCGCTGCATTACACATGGGTTAAACCCCTGCTCCCCAGGGCTCACCAAGCCTTCCATCCCTCCGGGGTTGGCAAGCTGCTACTAGATCTGTCTGGAAGAACTGATCTGGCAATGACTGTGCTATGCAGCACCAAGGTACGATGACCCATCAAATCGTAGCATGGAAGTATCAACACACTCCAGGCAACCACTCATACGTAGCTAAAGTGCTGTCTATAAACATACCTGTCTACTGTGAGTGTTCAATGACGCATATCGAACTGTACCATGAAATGCACTTGTAGGTTTTCGCTCCTTGTAGGAACCGTCAGTATTTCTGAAGAACCTGGAATTAATCTATGATTTCCAATGTTAACTTTTCATTTACTGCCTATTACAGTTTTTCACGGCAGGGTTTTCCACCTGAAACAATCACAATGATGCTGAAATATTTGCAAAATTCCAGAACGCAGGTGTTTGCGGTGGGGGGAACGAACGCGCTATTGTCCTTTCCGAGGAGTAACGCGTTCATCACCACACCACGCGGTCCTTCGTTTCGCCTGACTCTCAGCTAGTTCTATCGATCTTTTGCCATCAGCAATCACCCGTCAGCGGGATTGATCTGGGGGAGCCCAAATCGGCAACGAACCCAGTTAAGTTGGGACTGTAGTCGGAATCACAATGTTAACTTTTTATTTACTGCCTATTATAGTTTCTCTTGGGAGGGTATTACGTGTGTGGACTCGAACGGTATGGTGGCGAACGCGTTAGCCGCGGGAAAGAGTAATAGCGTATTTCTTCCCCACCGCAGACACCTGCGGTCCAGAGTTTTGAAAATATCTCAACATCATTGTAATCTATGATTATTTCGTCTTATTAAAAAAAAAGGAATTTAAAGTTCCTTTCCTACACATGCCGAAGTCAATGAGGTATAGTTTATGAGGCTCATTGTTGCCTATGCAGAAATTCTCCGGTTTCACATCCCTGAAATCAAATTCAAAAAATTTCTCCTTCCACTTTCAGGACAATTCAAAGATTACAGAATGCACAACGTCGTCAAAAATCACCTATGCAACCATCCGTGCGAATGAATGAAGTGTATAGCCGACACCATCCGTTCCATGATCCACAGCGATGTAGTCATGCTGGAATTTAAAGAAGATAATATTCCTCTACTGATCTAATTGTCAGTAAGCTACTGTCAAACACGAACACCATTCGAGATAGAGAAGTTGTGGAGTGCTATGACCTTCACGGGTCAATAGACTGGCAATCTGGCAATATAAAGGTAACCAGCCTTAATGGATCGAAACCGAAAGCACTACCTCAAAAGACACCGAATATCGTAGTATTAGAGATGAAATTAGCGAGATTTGTAGAGACTATAAAAAACAGTACTAGGATCCACTAAGGTCTACCTTCCTGAGAAAGCAACACATCTAATTTCTACGTATCAGAATCTGTCGCGATTAGACCTTAACGGATCGAAACACGCTAGTATTACCTCCAAAGACACCGAATATCGAAGTATAATAGAAGAATATATCGAGATTTCTAGAGACTATAAAAAACAGTTCTAGGATCCATTAAGGTATACCTTCTTGAGAAAGCAATACATCACATCTCTACGTATCAGAATCTATCGCGATTAGACCTTAACGGATCGAAACACGTTCCTGTTACCTCCAAAGACACCGAATATCGTACTACTATAGAAGAAAATAGCGAGGTTTCTAGAGGCTATAAAAAACAGTTCTAGGATCCATTAAGGTCTAACTTTTTGAGAAAGCAATACATCTGATTTCTGCGTACCAGAATCCGTCGGGATTAGACCTTAATGGATCGAGCACGCTAGCATTAGCTCCAAAGACACCGAATACCGTAATATTATTGTGGAACTGGCCCATGATTGCTCACTAGGAAGGCCGCATCCATTGTATAAAGTTTTTTTTTCAAATTTTTTGCAAAATGTGCTCTCAAACTATCAGATTCCCAAGTATATTGGCAATGATCAATGCAGAAGTGTAGTGTGCACATACCAGACCACCGTTGACGACCTAAGCGATGGCACCATGGTTAGGTCGTCATAGGAAAGGAATATTATTTTACTCTCACTCTTTTTGCATACTACACCAACTGGAATGAGCGTAAATAAATTGCTATGTTATGTAAAGTGTTATGAGTTGGGATAATAGGCAGTTGAACTGCTTGATGTCATGCTCACCTAAATTTGTCTTTAGGCGTTGCCTTTTTCAGTTCACGTAAGTTCGAACCACAGTGATCCATAACCTTAAAGTATGGCATTTCAGAAAATCATGAAAGAAGAACAGAATGATATGTGTGGTAGTTCATCTTTATTCAGACCAGTGACGCACTAAGTATTTGAGCTTTTCCGTCCTTCCGTATGTCATAAAGCGAAGAATCGGCTCGCGTGCCTTATCACCATAAGGATTATGACGGGAATTTAGGAATTTTAAACATGTCGCTTCATTTCGTAGAAGTGGAATCTAAAAATGTAGTACCAGGGCAGTAATGACCCGTTGAATTTCATTTAGTCGTGTAAGTGGAAATATCAACGGTATAAAAAACTGACCAAAGCCGTCAACGACTCCACTTTAATCGCTACCCGTTTATTCGTTGAACGATGGAAACCTGTATACACCTAAAAGCTCCCATCAACATTTCAGAGATTTCTACTCGTTTCTTGTACTCCCATGGTATCACCTGTCCAAATCCGCCAATACTGATAAGATTGCTTATTACGTAATCATCAAGATGTTCACCGTTGGATAACAATCTGCAGACATCTCGAGATTCTTCTTTTTTTGCGATTGGCCTGCAACGAATACAATCCGTTCTATGTTGAACGTGAACACAAAAATATTTTTCGTTACCACCTGATCGTCTTGTAACGCATCAGTCAGCCGCTAGTGAGTACAGAATACTCTTACTGTGTCTATTACTGGTAAGGAAGGGTTCATTCTTCGTGCAAGGAAGGTGGATTGCCAAATGCCGTCAGCTTAACACAAATGAACGAACTACTCAAGGTTCCACTTCAAACCAAGAAGCACAGTATGGGAAGCGACTGATTGATAATCAATCATTAAAGAACAATTGAAATCTCTGAGAAGCTACACAGCGCAGAAAAGCAGAGGATGATTAGTTGGAATGTGTCCAGAGGCGATACATTTAGTTCTGAATGATTGCCGTCATCACCGCCAAGTTGCCCACACGCTCAATAACCTATCGATGTGTATTCAGCTTATCGGAATCACAACATCGACGTCAACACACCGGGTCGCAGGAGGAATTCGGAGAAAGAGGACTACCTGCGGCCTGGAATTCTCCCTCGCATTTGTTAAAAGTTGAAAAACAGATTCGTTTTTCCTTATCTCTAAAATCCATGTACTCTTTTCCACTGAATGTTCTGAATGACAAGTAGGGAAAACAGGGAAAAAAAGGCAATAGAATGTCATCATGGTGATGCATTATGATGCACCGTCATGCGCGATCACACGATTCCTTTACAAGATAAACACGAAAAGACGCCACACAGTGGTTCCCCCCATCAATGGTGCCTCAGACTATTGGTACTTACTCTAACTGCCTACATAATTAAGCAATGGGATGAAATTCCGTCACGTCGGTTTGGTAAAAAATGATGTAAGACGGAATGCTAATCGACTATTTTAATCACATGTATCACCTGTCGTCCCACTGATCGTCGAGTGACTCCAGGTGGCGCCGGTAAACCTTCCATTTCTTCGCGTGGAAGAGTAGACCACTGGGTTCCATTTGCTC
This sequence comes from Angiostrongylus vasorum, assembly GCA_018806985.1. Taxonomy (NCBI): domain Eukaryota; kingdom Metazoa; phylum Nematoda; class Chromadorea; order Rhabditida; family Metastrongylidae; genus Angiostrongylus; species Angiostrongylus vasorum. The sequence continues at coordinate 226,993 of JADANN010000359.1, read as the reverse complement.
TAGAGATTCGTTGAGCATAATATCTTTACCCTAGGGTAGGTGATCTTACTGCTGTGCGTTTGGCATCCCACGAGGTATTCCCATCGATTGTCGTTCATACGCATTACATATCCGGCCCACCTTATCTTCGACGCTTCGACGTATAGAACGGTGTCCTTGATTTTTGATCGTTGACGTAGGTAGAAACCTTCGGATCCCTTCCTTCACTTTCTTCGTACAGTTTACGCCTGGCATCGTCCTTTCGACTACGCGTTCTATAACATTGACTGATTATTCATCCTACTTGCCGACCAGGTTTCTGACACATATGTTAAGGCTAGGATAACCATGGAGTCGAAAAGTTGGCACGAAGAAGGCCGTTCCTTTTTCTGTTTCCCATTTCCTCGATGCTCCTGAAAGATTCCCAAGCCAGTCCGCCAACTGAACTGTGGAGCTAAGTTGTTCATCATGTTGGTTTCCTGACCAAGATAGACGTAGCTGTAACAGAGATATTCGTGCTGTTGAGCGCGAATGAGGCATACGAAACAAATCCGTTCTTGTTTTTTGTGGGATTTAGTCAAAAACCAATCTTTCCACAAGCGTTATTGAAGTGGGTTAACATTCGTTCTAAGAGACATCTTGGTTGTCCAGGGCTTTCATGACTGCTTCTATCTCATCTGAATCAAAAGCCTTCCTTAAACCGATGAAAGTAAGATGGAGCGGTCCCTCGTACTTTTGCGATATTTCAATGAGTCCTGCCATCGTGTGGATGTGGTCCATCTTATGGAATCCTTTTCGAAACGCTGCTTGCTCATATCGCTGTCCTGCATCCAGTGTTCTGGCAATCCTGTTTAGGATGACTCGAGCGAAAAAGTTTTTAGACGTCAGAGAGTAAGTAGATTGGGCGACCGCTGCCAATATCGCGGTGGTCACCCTTCTTGAACAAAAGCACAGTCTTGCTGGTCTCCCTTCTACTGAGTAGGAATCCAGCATTCTGACCAGTAACGTGTGAAGAACAGAGCTAGGATGCTAATGAAGAATGGCGGAAAGTTCTCCGGGTGTTCAGATCTTATGCTGCCCGAAATTGGTTTTGTTTGATTCCTTACTGACGAAATAGCATGTCGGATTTTGACAGAGAGAACGGAAGGGATGACATACTCTTCCTTTATTTTATATAAGGGAAGGAAGGCGTAGGTATTTAAGAGATCCGAGTAGTAATTATGAATGGTTTTCTCCACTGTCTTTCTGAACCATTTTAGTAGGAACGGTTACTTATCAAAGATCAATAGGTATTCGTTGTACAATGAACCTAGCGCGAACTTTGGTTACCGGATAAGTATATTTACTTATGAACTGGGAATTTCAAAAATTCAAATCAAGATAAAGCACTTCATCAAACAAAATGAGTACTTTGCTTGACGTCACACTCTCACTAGAAGTAGAGTGATACAAGATGTACCACTTCCCTAATATGCAGTTAAAATCGAGAAAGTCTCAGCAATGTTGTTCTTAACACAGCTTGTTCAATTCTCAACACTTAATAGTATCGGCGCATTGATCATATACGGTTCTTCCTAAATATTCTCATCAGGCCTAGGCAACGGAGTGGCTGAAGTGTCGTCCAAAATATCCAAGATCTTGGATCGTTCCGAGGCAACCAAGCCTCTCATCACTCTGGAGCTGAGAGATGGCTATCAGACTAGCTGGCAAAAAACTGCTTACCATCCACGAAGACTGAACACAGCTTGTATTGAAGACATATTAATACCTCAGCACGATTGTTGCAGGATTACATGGAGTAGGATAAAACGCTATCAGTAAAGTGAACCGAAAATACTCAAACAGCAGCCTAACCCACGCATAAAAAAACGAGTGACCTCCGTGGTGACGAATGCGAGGAGACGAGTCGAATGCAAAAAGTGCTACGATTTACAAAAAGTGGATCGAGTTTGTTTCCCTTTCTATTCTCGCAATTCAGCCTTTTAAAAAATCACACTCTACTTAACATTACGATGCTGAAAGCCGACCGCCACTGAACTTCGGCACGAATAATCAACGTTTTCCTAGAAAATCAATGTTCGCTCAAATATACCTTTCTATAACAACTTTGCACTAGCTCAGTAACCAAAGAAAACTATAATAGCTCAGTAGGTATTGTTTCTCCGACGATAACTTCACTTCTGTTCACACGCATTCTCTGTCTATCAGGAAAAGCAGCAATTGAAAAAAGTCGATGGGTAATAGCTATTTGGATAGATAGTAGATCTTCATTTTAGTATAGCATTTTGTTTAGTTAATGCATGAGATGTCCAATGTTCAAAAAAATCATATCAAACGAGTTCGAGCACAGTCACAGCTCACTATCTAGAAAATAGTCCACGTGTTATGAGTATCCAGCAAAATATTTTATAGTTTTCCAGCTGTTGCTCACTAAAAAATTGCAGTAATGGTTCAGATTCCCTCGTGTGTGCAACCGCCAGTGAGGAGCCACTTAGTTTCAAAAGATACGCCTTGCAATTGAGCTACGGTACAATCATAGCCCAGTGAAGCAGTGGGAAATGGGTGCATGTCTGTACTTAATCGCTCTTATTTTGTAGTACATTATGTACCACCAGCAGTCATGTTGATAATGAATGACTCTAACACCTCGAAAGATGTCCTTAATCACCTTTCCACGTGCAAGCGTTGCACTCTTAATTATTTGAAATATTTTTTGGCGACGAACACCTAAAGAGCTTGATAGTCTTTTCGATGAAGGTTGGGTACGTTCACGATTAACTTCAGCTGATGTCTCGCAAGAAAGGAGTGGCCAATTTATTGTAGACGACTGTGAAACGACTCGAAAATACCTTCCCGTCACTTGGCTCACTTTACCTGGATCATTGTGCAGAATACAATTCAAGTACCCGAGACGAACCAACACGCGGTCTACCAAGGTGACAAAAGTCATATGTGGCCCACAAATAGCCGGTAATCGACTGGCGTTTCAACTTTAAAAGAATAAAGCTCTCGACGTTGATCAATTTATGAGGGATGCGCCATGCATTCGACATCATCAACCATCGTTAGAGCTGAATGAGGGCATATCTGGCCGAGTCTGTGCTGTTATCCTCTCAGAGGTCTCGTACCGATTCCGCAACCCCACAGGGAAACCAGCGACCTCGTGAACTGCAGTGAGCCTTTAACCACTGTCCTACACATACCCAGTTTCAAACTTCAGAGAGACATGTTCTTTGAACTCTAGACAGACATTCTCGACCGCCAGTGAAGCAAAGACATTAGAATGTAAAGGCTTTTGCGAAGTTCTCTTGTTCAACTACAAGTTCCGATTTTCTGAAGTCCATAAGTAGCTTGTTTTCACTTTCTCTCGAGAGAGGGTGCACCTCGAGATCGCTTCTCGGTTTGGACCAGGTGAAATCTGTCCAGTACGATGAATGTGCTCACAAAATCGTCGTCGCTACTTGTGACCTTCATATCTGCACCAAAACTTCCATGAAGGTTTCAAGTCCGAACAAATTTTAAAAAATGTGCACTTCGTGAAATATATGTATCCTTAATGGGGCGGGGATAGTGCAGTAGTTAGTGATGCCGTCGACCAGGAAGCAAAAGCGCTAGTTCGATCCGCGGCCCAACGCTCTCTTCCAATCCACGCGGAAACGTTTTAGCCAAACTATTTCCAAGATTGTGAGGAGAATTGACTCGACCAGCATTTTACGACATTCATAAAGAAGACGAAACCCTCAAGTAGCAGCCGGAACAACGCGCGAAATGTTCGAAGACTATTGTGGGACGACGAATGCGAGGGAAAACGAGCCGAATGCAAGAAGTGGTGAGATCCCAGAGTAGATGTGATGGTGGGTCATGTAAAACATAAGAAAATGTATCCTTAATAGGGAAGGCAAATCAATGTTACTCTTCTAAATGTTCATCAATGCGTGACATCAATAACTATTTCAGTTATCGATAATGGATAATCATCGCGAATGTCTTGATATTGTTCCCTATATGCGGTAGGTATCATGTCTCCAAATCAGAAATAGCAAAGCAAAGCCCGTTCACTAAATTCGGACGGGTCTCATCTAGTAGATTTCAACTTGGTTTGCGTTTAACCGCTTTCTGAGATAGAATCTTAAAAAACCAATTCTAGTTCCAGCTGTAGTAAATTTAAAATATCCTCATTAGCATTATTGGAACTCGGTTTTTTAACACCGTCCGGTCGCCGGTCCACTAATTCCAAGAGTTACTTTCATAAAGAGGACAGCTGCTGCCAAAGAATCCTAGTTGTGAGGCAACAAACCTTATAGCGGCGAATGATTGTGGTGAAGAGCTAGACGCGCTTTAGTGGGGATATCGTAGGATTTTAGGAGAAACCACGTTGAAGTGTCAATGAAAAGACAAAGGTATACGTGGCAAACCTGACCATCTATGTGGAAGACGATTAGGAGAGGGGAAACAAACGGGAAAAGCGTATGAACTCGCGAAACGTTTGAAGAACCTTCAACAATACATCTAGGTATTAACGATGATCGTTAGTCCATCAACACTGCTTTATTTGAGCACGAGAATGACTATTTTAAAAAGCACTTGGCAACGATGCCTAAATCTCGCGTCTTTTCGATAACTAATACAACCAAGCAATTGACAGTGTGACATTTCCATAAACTGGGCTTGCCTTAATGCTGTAATTTTGCTCTTGTCTGGAATTTAAATCCCCAAGAAAAAACTGAAAACAAGATTTTCATTGTTTCATTCGTGACGCAAGCACAACTGAAAACACCACGGACATATTCTGGGACACTGTTGCGCCTCACTGTAGATAAACGAACCATGAGAAAAAGCAGGAGAAATATGCCTCGTGGTCTCCAAAAACCCAGAATTTTCCCGCTGCAGAATAAAAGCACTTGCATCCTACTGTAAACTATCTGTAGATTTTAGTAGTCTTTATTTCAATTAGGGAAACTCTACAAGTTAAGATATCATTATTTAAACTTCAAAGGAGCAGTTGATTTTGAGCACGCATGAGTAATATGATTCATGTTGTCTCAGATCTGTCAATTAACTGCGACATATACTGCTAGTAGACCTCTCTCATATAACCGCACTAAACAACTTGCCATCGTATGCTGAATAAGCGAGACCGCAACTGGTGACTGGATATGAGAGAATGGGAAGCGCTCCCACAATAAAGTTATCATGAATGAGGTCGTGATAAGATCAAACAACTGCACGAAAATATGCAACATAGGAGAAGTAACTTCAGGGTTGACCAACAAATACGAGCAATATTGTCATCCAAGCTAAGATATAAAACAGATATCAAGCATTTGAAGTTCCCGGAGAAGGAGCACACAGTACTTGTCCGGCATATCTTCGGATTGTAGATAAGCCTGAAATCTCATCATGTCGTCAGTATTCGTTTCGTACCCTAGATTCACGCAAAGAATAAAGTACAAGCAAGAGGGAAACATGTGCAAGTAATTCATGACTAACCTGAATTGATTACATCAGTACTCTCCTTATTCACTTCCAATACGGTTCTCGTATGATACTCCCTTTCGCGAAGCTTTTCAATCTCAGCAGATAACTGTTGTGCTCTATCACACAGTTTGTTTTTGCAATCTTTCAATGCTTCAATTTCTAAAACATTTATGCATGTTGCTAGTTTTAAACACCCAAATTTTGAAAAATTCACACGAAAAACCTCTTTGTACAGCAGAACTCAGTAGACATGCAGTACAAATTCTGCACATAATCCAGCAGTTCTGTTGTGTAACTAGAATTAATGTTGTGTGGAAAATTCCCTTCACCTTTAAGTTGTAATGCCGTAGAACATCCAAACATCTTTGAAACTGTGCTCCTAGTAAAACAGCTCCACTCCAATATTTCAACCTAACGACAGCTATTTCTCCTTATCTACACTATGACGCCGAACTACTCATCGATATATTTGCTATCTTCAGTGCTGTTTAATTTATTTTCTATGTCGTCATTTTTCTCATCCCTTTCTTATCAACCCCTCACCTTTCACTCCAGCGGTCTACTGTTCCATCACAGCTAGGATTATTTCTTGATGTAGAAATGTGATTCCTCCCAACGGTTTACCGCCTCATCGTGGCTGGTAGGTGTTCCTGGGTGTCGGATTACGATGTACGGCGGAGGGATTCGTTACCCGGCAGGGTCTCCCAAGCTGAGTCCGGCGTTTCCATCAGGAAGCCCAGCTAAGAGGAAAGCAATACCAGGATCCACCACCGTCCTGGTATCGAATTAGTCTCATGGTGGTAAATCTCCCTCTGATCCACAAGGGCTGCGACTGCCTGTGGTGGCGAAGACCTGGGGAAGACTTTTGCCAGGCTGTCCTGGGGACTCCAGAGAACCACAACGGCTACACCAGCATATCTCCGGAGAATGGGAATTATGCTGGGGCCCGCACAACCAGTGAAGACGGGCCATCCAAGTATCTAAGCAGGTAAGTAAGAACTGTGATTTATATAACTCAAGTAAGGCCAGCCAAGATGAGTTTAGCAGACCGTTGGATCCCCACCACTCGTTGCCTTCTCACCAAAAACAAATAACAAAGCGCCGTAAATCAAAGCTTCGATGTTTTTCGTGTTCTTTGAGCAATAGAAAGCTAATAGGGAGGCCATATCACGCTGTGGGGACGAATGGGTACTTTGCTGGTGATTGCTTGAGTAATTCTACGACAAAGTGATGGGTGACATCAAAAAAATCTCTATTCACAATAAATGTGTCAGAACAAATTGTGTTTGTATGTTGTGTCATACTGTTGTCCTATTACTTTTCTTTGATGTAAACAGCACGGTCTATTGATTATTATAAATAGAAGCTCTAAAGCTCTAAAGCTGGGCGTGGGGATCGATTCCACGTGTGTAGCAGTGGCGCCTCCAACCACTGCGCCACACGCGCCCACATTTATTATTGTAAACAAGGCCTAGGAATTCATAGTAATAAATCTTGGCGAAAATCAGTGACTACAGACTGACCTTTAGATTTCTCAGCTAACGCGACCTCTTGCCTAGATAATGTCTTCCGAAGGGCATCCGAAGAGTCTAAAACATACGGCATCATAAAAATCTACCAACAATGTAGAATTTACATCGAAATATTTCACGCAGGCCTCGGTGACAAAATCCTAGTTCATTTTTTTACCACAAAGCCAACAGCCTTCATAATTTCGGGTAAGCCATTGTTACAAACACAGACAATGCTTGTATGTAACTGTTTCGCTAGATGACTTCTTTCATAATTTCAAAATTTCTTCTAGTGAAACTATTCCTTTGACGAAGCACGATAATCGAATGGTAGTGACGCCATTCACTAGGCGCGACGGCCTTGCTCAATCACCCTTCGGGTCAACCAAACCCAGATCTCTACGAAATCAGAAAGTTGGTACAGGCGATTTTTTGCATCAACTCTATTTCTTCAATCCAAAACTGGCAATGTGCAAGCGATGAATATTTAGAACGCTCTAGCACTACTACCTCAGGATTTCAGGGAAGTAGGGTTGACCAGCATTAAACGAAATCCATGAAAAAAAAATCAAAACTCCTCAAGTAGAAGGCAGACCGCATGCAAAAATTGAAGGTCCTTCGTGGAAAACGGATTCGAAAAAATGGATCAAATGAAAGAAATGCTCGGATAGCTGTGTGATGCCAGGTCATGTCGAAAACTAAAAAAATCCAACCAAAACCCAGATAACCATAACCAACGCTAGGAATGACCTGGCACCAATCCAACCGCAGCATGTCGAATCTCTCTCCGATCCACAATGGCCATGCCCGATGTCAATTGCCCATGCCTACGACATAGGAAATCTCTGACAACCTAGGGAAGGAAAATCTTACTCGGTTACAAACTGTCATCCAAGTGGAGATTGTGTTCGAGCCCAAAAATTTTCCTTGTGAAAACCAACCATTCAAGTATACACATGGACATTTTCCACATTCATAGTGGTGTCTGTCACCTCCGACAAGTAAAATCACGTTTGACAAGAGCCTGTTATCAGGCGACCTAAAAGTTACGAAGAATCCAGCTGAAAAATATCATGATTCACTTGCACATCTCGAATGAAAACAGACCTCACTGGGATACCTATGTACTCAATAAGGACAAATGGAGACTATCAGCGACCACTCGACTCACCCGAAAATTAGAAGTGACACAGGTGACATAAGTGACAGCATAAACGCCAACACGAAACCAGTGGACCAACAGAAAAAAAAATTAGCAAAACGTTGTTTAAAATGAGTAATAGTATACAAGGCACCACATCAAAAGTCCCGGATGTCAAGCTCATTGTGATTTCGTAAGCCAAATACTAAGACGAGACGGAAATTTCTAAACTCCCTCATTACTGCGAGATTTAGGTAAAACGAGTTGAACCTTATATTTTCTGAACTATAAGAGGCCAGAGTACTTCATATTCAAACAATAATACTGCAGTAAGGGAACTATACCTTCGTCATCCACTTGACCCTAAATTTATGGAGTACCAAATTTCGGATATGGACACAGAATCGCTCATAGTACCACAACTTAGCAACATGAGAGAACTCACATTTGGTAAGTGCGCATAAAGGATAAAGCTCCGGGCGTTGATCAATTCCTGAGGGATGCGCCATGCATTCGACTTCACTAAGCATCGTTTGGAGGTGATTGAATGCAGATCTGGCTTTTACAATGACTCGCGGTGGTCTTCCGATGCATCGAGCCAGTGCTGCTATACTCCCAGACAAGACTGGTACCAATTTGTCGACCTCGGAAGGGTGGAAGGCTTGGTGGGACAGGGGGTACGGGAATCGATCCCATGTGCATTGCAAGACGCCTTCGACCACTGCGCCACACGTGCACAAAGCCAAAGAGGTATCGAAATTAATTTTGCAACTAGTAACCACGGTTCTCTCAAATAGTGTGATCTCACGCCGTTTAGTCGCTTGGCAATATACCACGTCCACAGGTGGCGGATAGGAAGTTAATCTTGGACCATAAGCAACCCTATCCTTTCCTGAGGTAGATCCAGTGAATGGGCTCCCTGTCTATGTTGCGTCGAAATGGAAAATACCTTCTGTTTACAAGGACATATAACGCTTGTATTCGTGTGCGTGTTCTCGTTTATGTGGACTGTATTCAATGATTATGGCGACGTTCCCTACCTACAATGCATGTACACTTGAATCTGAGTCCTCGAGGCATCGTTCTTACAACACCAAACATTAGGCAAACGGAAGGAATGCTTGCCAACTTTGACAAAGCCTGTAGAACGATTGGTCTTCCATCAAATCTCATAAAAACCATGTTGACGAGAAACAAATAGGTTACGCATACCCCAGTCACGCTCACTGGAATGAATATCCACGAATGCTCCAGTTACATCCATCTAGATCGGAAAACCAACATGATGAACGACTTAGCTCCAGAGCTGAGCGGACGGAAACGAGCGGCTTGGGGAGCTTTCAAGAGCATCGAGGATGTACTGAAGAGAACAAAAAAACAGCCGACTCCGTGCCCACCCTTTCAACCCCACAATTCTTCCTGTCTTAATGTACGTGTCGGGAACGTGGTCGCTACGTAAGCAGGATGGAAGACCACTTAGCGTTATTGAACGCACAGTCGAAAGGACGACGCTAAGAGACAAGTTATCCGATAATGGAGGAGAGCAGGAGAGCAAGATCTAGCTAGTGTAATGTCTTAACTTATTCGCAACTTAACTAGGTACCACGATCTCTTAAAAGAAAGCAAAAGACCACCTTTGAATTCGTTACGAAGGCGCTGGGCTCGACCATGAATTTGGGCAGCGTCGGTTTTACTGAAACCATCCACATGATAACTTTAATGACATAAACGAAGCAAAGCAGCTAGAATTGTAAGTACCATACTATAGAAAAACTAACTCTGAAGGGTTGAATCTGTTCCCTACCTTCCTGTCCAACACATCTAACGAGAAACCCTAAAAACCTCACAAATGTGATAAGACAGCTATTTCGTTTAGTCAGCAAAGCCTAACAATGAGCGGTACTACCTTGATGTCCTGGACGATCGAGTCGCATACATCTGTACCGCTTGGTGCTATTGAAAATGTTGCCTCTAATAAGGAGTTTAACAGTGAGCCCATCGAATCAACAACTGCGACAAAGATCTGGAATGGTTACGAGACTGCTTAAAGTATGAGTAGATACTAGTAGTAAAGCAAAAGCAGTAGAAAATTTACAGTTCCCTAAGCCACTCTTACCAAAAGGCCAACAGAAAAAACTGTCAGAGATCCCTCCTCAAAAAAAAGACGTATAAAAAGACACTAATACACATGAGCTACAAATTCTAAGCGAAAATACTGATGGAAGCTGAAAGTAGAACAAGACGTGCAAGCACCTCGCTTGAATCTTCCGCTTATAGTTGTAGTCAGGTCCTACGGCGAATTCATACTGTAGCCGCAATGATGTCATCGAGGACATGGTCGAGCGTTCGCCGGACTTGGTTGATTCAGAGGCTGACTCGGCAGTGCTCGTACTGCTGGCGAAGTACTGCCAACGAAGTCCTGCTTTTGCGGATTGTTTTAAAGGCGCTTTTGTTCACCAATTGGTTCCTCTGGCGTTGTTCTGCGTCCTCTCAGTTCATGAACACATCACGTGACCTGTTGACTTCAACTTCTCTGATTTCAGATGTCGTTTCTGAGTGAGCCAGAAGCAGATTCTAATCCTACCATAACTACTCTGAAGATTTTGATTGTCGGTGAGAGCGGAGTCGGGAAATCGAGGTGAGCTTCGGATCTAAGTGGTTTGTACCCTCCGATATGAAACATATTGTTTATGCCGTATTGATCTGTCAAATGTTCACTGAAGTTCTCCAGTTTTCAGTTTGATGTTGCGCTTCGTCGATGATACATTCGATCCTGAATTGGCTGCAACAATAGGTGCGTCTGAGCGAATTTAGCCCTTTTACGACGATATGAATGCCATAAGATTCTTTTTTTCCCGACCGTTTGCGTGGCGTGTTTTCCTCATAATTTTTTATGTTCGCTTACAAAAACCGTCCTTTCTGATGAGTTTGTTCATCCAGTGGCCAGTGAACGAGGGTTATAAGACGTTTCCACTGTGTATTCACGCTTAATTTCAACAGAGCCACATCGTCACTAAAAAGGCAGCAAATCATTGAGAAGACTTAAACGGCGTAATTGTTGCGCAGATGTCCACTCGGCCTAGCCAAAAGTATTGAATGTGCTTTAGAAAAGCTGCGTCTTTTCAAAGTGGCAGTTCTTGCGAGTAGCATTGAGACAAACTAGGATATGTTCTTCTATTGGCTTTATTTAACGGTGACTGGCCACTTATCTTTCGAAACAGTCTGGGCTGGTAACGTTTTGCAAGTTCAGTGCAACCACTGTTTTGACACTGTAGCGTTCTTCTCATAGGAGTGGCTATCTATGCATATTGGAGTTCTCGGGATTTGATGAGAACTCATGTACACCACAATCTTGAGCTAGGGAAATCCAAAAGCGATTCCGTATTTTATTGTCTTGCTGTTGAGTCTATATGAGGACTGCAGTAGTGATCAAGTTAGCTTTCTCTGTAGTTCGCGTAATTCGAAGCTATAAAATTCAACAATTCATTCCTGTTGGATAATGTTTATCCTACGGAATGGCTAGATACGAAAGATGTAACAGAGGCTGATAACACCGTGGTTCGATGATGGATGAGATTCTGTATTTTATGTAATCACACATGTGATTCCTCGCAACAGTTTACCGCCTCATCGTGGCTAGGAGGTGTTCCTGGGTGTCGGACTGCGATGTACAGCGGGGGGATTTCGTCCCCGCGGCAGGGTCGCCCAAACTGAGGAGTCCGGCGTTTCCATCAGGAATCCTATCTAAGAGTAAACCAATACCAGGATCCGCCACCGTCCTGGTATCAAAGTCGCATGGTGGTAAATCTCCCTCTGATCCACAAGGGCTGCGACTGCCTGTGGTGGTGAAAGCCTGAGGCAGACTTTGGCCAGGCTGACTTCGGGATTCCAAGGAGCCATGATGGCTTAGCCAGCAAAGCTCCGAAAAATGGAGATTATGCTGGGAGCCGCACAAGCAGTGAGGACGGGCCATTCAAATACCAAGTACACATGTGATTTGGATGTCACAAAAACCGGGAGAAATGGTGATTTGGTGGGTAAAGCATAAAAGTGAGAAGTCAGAAAGTCAAAAAACTGAGCGGAGGAAAGACAGGTGATTCCATTAAGGAGTGAAAAAACACCAGAAGGAACTTTCTACTTTCGAGGAGTACAGTGGAAAATAAAAATCCCCAAAGAACTAGGCGTGGTCGTGAACTTGTGAAACATTTTTAGGTTATCTATTTTCGTAAGCAGTGCTTCTTGGTTTTTCTATTGCAGTTCTGTTATAGGTGTTGATTTCCGGGTTACAACAATGGACGTTGGTGGAAATAGAGTTAAACTCGCAATTTGGGATACAGCTGGTCAGGAACGATTTCGAACACTAACTCCAAGCTACTACCGGGGTGCGCAAGGTGTCATATGTGTGTATGACGTTACAAATCGAAGTTCTTTTGAAAATCTTAATCATTGGATGACAGAAGTGGAAACGTATATTACCAAAGGAGATGCAGTTAAAATGCTTGTTGGGAATAAAATAGACATGCCAAATCGTGAAGTCTTTCGTGAAGATGGTCTAAAATTTGCCAAGCGTCATCGCGCGCTTTTTATTGAAGCTAGCGCGAAAACCAAGGAAGGAGTTCAATGTGCATTCGAAGAACTTATTGAAAAGGTTTTGTTTGTTGTTTCATTGAAACCTTGTGGGTGTAGTTTGAAATGCTGGTTTTGTTGCGCTAGCAGTACATTTCTCATAATTCTATGTATGTATAGATTATTCAAACACCTGGACTTTGGGAAAGTGATAAACCGACTTTTCGCCTGGGGCAACACTCTACGACCGCCAGTGAATCATATTGTGGTTGTTAAAATGTGTTTATCTCTATTCTCAATTGAAGTTTTGCTTTGAAAGTTTGTATAGTAAGCTGCCTAACCTCTATGTACATAGCGTACATGTATCCACTACTCACTTATTGTCTTTAGAACTTTGTAGAAAGCTGCCATACTTTTATCTACGTAGCATGCATGCGTCTTCTACCCGTTTAATATTTCCAGAACTTGATGATATACTAGTGACTTATTAGTCTTCTGACGAGTATAATTTGTCACTCTGTTGAAATAGTGGGTATTTTTTGTATGCACCTGCACATTGAACCATTAGTGCTATTGCAGGGACGAACTGTATTATGAGATATTGTATTATGAGAGTTTTATTGTAGCACATTTAGTACGAAAATGCATACATTTGCTTCAGGTCTCTACAAGCCACTCTTATCTTCTCTTCTTCCCCAGTTTTTTATGTTCTACCTAGTTTTTACTGAAAGGCTAATGATGTGATCTGTATTGTTATCTGTACTCTTAGGTTTTGAATAGTTTTGTAATTCAGTAAATTCTTAAATCTTTTGTGGACGACCCTAGCTTCGCAGGTTGTACTTACACATACCGACTTTGATTGATATAACATTTGTATCTTTACGGTCACTTAATACTATTTATGGTTAAGTTCTCTCAAAATGGATCAAAGTGAAGAATTCTCTGTGGCTACGGAAGAACAGGCCAGGATGAATGATTTCAATAACTCCTGTAAAGAGAAGACTTTGGATGAAAAGGTATGGTTAGATTAATCTTAGCACGATTTTTTTCTTTTGGAAAGCAAAGTTTTATTTCTGTGGTGCTAGTGGCTATTTGTGTTTTCTTGCAGTATATTGATTCAATTGGAGCGAATGGTGATGCCCATTTGAAAGACAACAAAGATGAAAAGCCGGATCGAGGAGATCGTGATAAAGACCGTGAGAAGGACCGTGATAAGGATCGTGACAAGGATCGAGAGGATCGTGACAAACATCGTGATCGAGACAGAGATCGTGACCGTAAACGGCATAAGAGGAGTCGGACACGTAGTCGCAGTCGAAGTAAAGAACGTGATCGTGAACGCCGTCGATCGTGAGTGCATTTCGCCTTCTCGTATTGGTAAACCTCAACATTGTTGAATAACGAAGTGTGCGATGGTTTCAATCTTAGGCGAGAGCGTGAGTCGAGAGATCGTGACCGCGACCGAGAGCGTGATCGTGCTTCTCGTAGTGAACCGAAGAAGAAGTATCGATTCTGGGATATACCTCCAGTTGGGTTTGAACATCTCACGCCAAAGGAATATAAAGCTCAGCAGGCTACTGGAGCCATCCCTCGTTCAAACATGCAAGCTGCGGTGCCAGTAGTCGGCCCGTCGGTTACTTGTCAATCTCGTCGTCTCTACGTTGGTAACATTCCCTTTGGATGCAATGAAGAGGCCATGCTAGATTTCTTTAATCAGCAGGTATGTTGTCTATTAAAGTATTTTAGGCGTTTAAAATAGAGGTTCCCAATTTGGAGTTTTTTCCACATTGTTGAATATGATTGTCATGATTTGAACTTTTTGCTCCAGTAAAGATTTTTATGTGTTGTATTGAGGTGGTAGTGTAGTGATGCTAAATCCTCATGATCCCGATTCGACTCCAATCCGACCATCTTTGTGCAGTTGGGAAACAGACTCGGCTGTTATCAACTCGCCTCTTAGAGTTGGCGGTGATTGCTTGTGATAACGATCTGTGAACACCTTAGCTCGACTGTCCCAGGATTCCAGCGTAAATTGACTATTGTCTTGACAAACATTCAGCGACATTAATAAAGAAGACAAAATTCCTCTGTAGCAGCTTAACCCACACACAAAGAAGTGAGGATTTGTGATACGTATGTGAGGGAAGAATGGAGGTGTTAAGATCGGTACAGTACTTGTGATGTCGAGATGTGTAGAATAAAAAAGGATTCGTGTGTTAATTTTACATCAAGTTTATGTATTTCTTTTACAAGTCATCTGTAGTTCGCTCTTTTTTTAAAACTAATCTATTCTGTTTAGAAACACTGTTTTTAGATGCACCTATGCGGCCTGGCACAAGCTCCAGGTAATCCAGTGCTGGCTTGTCAAATAAATCTGGATAAAAACTTCGCATTCATCGAGTTTCGCTCGATAGATGAAACGACAGCTGGAATGGCGTTCGATGGTAACCATTCGTCCTTTTTTTTTAGAACTCACGTTTTTCTATAATAGATTAACATGGTGGTAACCTTATAGGAATAAATTTCATGGGACAGCAGTTGAAAATCCGCCGTCCTCGTGATTATCAGCCCATCAGCGCAAGCTTTGATATGGCTTCACGGATGCCAGTATCGAATATCGTTGTTGATTCACCGAATAAAATCTTCATCGGTGGTTTGCCGAATTATCTCAATGAGGAGCAGGTACGTCTCTATAATGTTTGGGCGCTACCTCTAGAGTTCTGCAAAAAAAAACACTTTGAAACTTTAAATCTGTCTTTGAAGCAGAATTCTCGATTGTTCACTATTTCTTCTGGGAATTTCACTGTTTCACACCATGTGTGGCTAAATTTTTGTATTAATATGGTGGTTTTCATTATTGGGATGGCTACTAATGTGTTGAGCGTGTTTCAGCGCTCGACGCTGGGCCCCTCGTACTGCTACCTGTACATTCACTACATCGGATGACTCGAAAGAGCACCTCAAATGCATATCTGGATTCGCTTTTGCAGCTCTCATTTCAGCATTTTAGCAACCGCGCCGAAAGCCACAGCTTCTCTTTTTTCAGCTCTCGTTCTTTCTTTTAGGCTTTTTAGCGCTGCGCAAACGGTGTGTGTATGATGGGGGATGGTGGTGTAGGCAGGTTGTTCGGTTTTAATAATTCGAAGCTTTGATAGATCGCGATCAGTGATAAATTCTGTTATTTCTGTTACATGAAAAGTCTTTTATTTGCGTGTAATTGAAGAATCTGCGCATTTTTAATACCGCTTCATCATGTAGGTTACCGAAATCATGATGTCTCTTATCGAATGTTGTTTGACTGTCGCTGTTTAGGTGAAAGAGCTGCTGTGTTCGTTCGGACAGCTTAAGGCGTTTAACCTTGTTGTCGATTCGAATGGAGCCTCTAAAGGATTCGCTTTCGCGGAGTACCTCGATACAACGCTAACGGATCAGGTATGTTATACGTTGGTCAATGCGTTCCAAAATTATGTCGGCTTAAGATTTTTATAAGGACTCGGGTTTCTTGGCAGTAGCTTACTTTTACTTCTTTATTATAGGCTATCGCTGGTCTTAATGGAATGCAACTTGGAGACAAACAGCTCGTTGTACAATTGGCTTGTGCTAATGCGCGAAATGCACAGCCTATGCCACACTCTGCCACGTCTATTGCTGGTATGTTCCGAACAAATAACCGTATTCATTGAGTTGTTGCGTTGTTTTACTACCAATTATGGGGAAAATGGCATAGTCATGTAAAAGCTTCCAAACAAAGTCCCACTTATAATTGGGATCACAGGTCTCCAAATATAATGTTTCTTTCAAATTTGTTTTTTCCAGGTATTGATTTATCACAAGGTGCTGGGGTGCCAACTGAAATATTGTGCTTGATGAATATGGTGGTTGAAGATGAGTTAAAAGATGACGAAGAATACGAAGGTCGGTCCTTATTTGCTTTAGGTGTCCCACGAAATGGGAAATTGGTATCGAAATTTTAAATTTACCCTGTTTGATGAGTTCGACATGAATTTTAGTAATATTATTGCATTCGCGACGAACCTAAATTTTCGATAACAGCACGAATTTTGCTATTAATAGGATACATAAGAGTATATGATCTTCACAGGCTTGTAGAGGAGACTTTGATGCATCGTCCCACGGCATAATCAATTTCTTAAATGTTTGTTTCAAATTCCAGTTTAGTCTGAAATTAGAAATCAAACAGGAAGTCTAAATGAAGTTCAAGTTTTTAAAAGTTTCCACCGCGAGCGCAGCAACCGCAGACATCAACGACGAGTACACACTTCTCTGTAAATCGGAAGGAAGAAGAAAAGGAGAATAAAAATATTGGTTCCAGAGAAATATAATTTTCTCTTGAAAGGATAGATAAACTAGTACCTTTTTACTGAAACTGTAGATTTTATTGCTTTTGTTCCAGTGCTTTTCGTTATGGATCTTACACTGACCACAAAGTTTTTTTAAATCAAATATTCTATTCATAAGTTCATCTGACTTAATTATAGAGCGAAAAACCAAATGAGGGGCTTAGTCATCTATGGGAAACAACGAATCGTCCACTTGAGTTGAGCACACACCACATGCGGTCAAAAATTATTAGGAGTCTCACGCGCTCGTATCTAGAATTATATGTAGGTGTGAATGTGACAAACTCGACAGGTGTGATTATTCTCTCCGTCTATGTATTGAAATCAATGGAAATATCGTTGCTAATGTATTAAGATTCGTTGGTGCATACTATAGCAGCAGCTTTTCATATCAACGCCATTGAAACTGGTTTTTTTTTTAAAGATATCCTCGAAGATATTCGAGAGGAGTGCTCTAAATACGGCATTGTTCGGTCACTGGAAGTGCCTCGACCTATTCCTGGTGTAGAAGTTGCTGGGATTGGAAAGGTAACGACAACATTCAGTTGTATCGCCATTTTGAAGCTTTTCTTAAATTACGAGTTTTGCATCACTACTTTTATTTCCTCCTTTCTTTTTATGTTAAGTGGTTTTCCATACATTTGTTTATTTGAGGTCTTTGTCGAATTTGCGACTTGTGCTGATTGCCAGAAAGCACAGGCAGCACTTACTGGTCGTAAGTTCGCCAACCGAACCGTCGTAACATCTTATTATGATGTGGACAGATACCATCAGAGACAGTTTTAACACTGGTTGGATCTTCACCCATGTTTTCCCGCTGTTCTCTCTGTTTTCTTTTATTTTTGCAATTGCAATTTTGGCAAAAGTATTATATTTCTCTCTCACCCCATTCTGAAAGCTTGTGAAATATTCTACACAGCTCTGTTCCATCCGTAACTGAATTAATGTGTTGTTGATTTCTCTCATGTTTATGGTAGTTCTTAACAATTTCAGTGTTCATTTGCTGTGTTGTGAATAAGAAAATTAGTCTAGCGACTACTGTTTATTTTAAAGACGTTGCAATATCCACGAAGTGTCAGTGTCAGTGACTCGTCGACGAGACTTGCCGGTCGTGATTTCCTCGATTGGTTCTATCTTAGGAATATCACTTTTGCGCTTCCTTTTCCTCCTAGTGCATGGTGGAATGTTTTTGATTCCTTCTTTCATGCGACGACATGCGAGGATGTTAGGGAGTACGGTCTTCACGTTTTACAATGTCTAAACACAAGGCTGACAAGCATAATTGCCAACTTCTTCGACGCGTTCACAAGTAGAGATCAACACCAGTTGTAAATTGCTATCGAGGATGGAGTACAACGTGCGGTTAACTTTCACATATTTCCTCTAAGGCATTCATTGTGCGTGGTAGACACAGGGCGACCCCGGTGACCTTTATGTGTTTACTTTGGGAGGTACGAAATATTTTTTAATATTTCTTTCGCGTCATTGGTACCTCGGATTGCTTTTCTGCTTAATTTCCTTTGGTTCCACTAGGAATGTAGGATTGTAACCGAGTGTGCTGTGCGTTCTTATGTCAAGGACAGAGTTCTACGTGATGGTAGTCCGTTTTCTTCCTGTTCCGACATTTATTGATTTAAT
Organism: Angiostrongylus vasorum; assembly: GCA_018806985.1. NCBI lineage: Eukaryota > Metazoa > Nematoda > Chromadorea > Rhabditida > Metastrongylidae > Angiostrongylus > Angiostrongylus vasorum. Next base: position 208,319 of record JADANN010000359.1, on the reverse strand, counting down.
CAATGAGATGACTACCGACCATAGGTTGGTTATATGACAGAAATGGCAGTTGATGGTCGTTCTGTTCCGGAGATCTACTAGTTTTTTGCAGACGCGGTTGCTGACCATCTGTTGTTATAAGCTCGGTAGAAGGCGGAGAATATTGGTGAAGAGCTTTGCTCACTACAATTCGTTTAGCTTGCTCTTTATGAAAGAAGAAGGATGGTAGATTCTCAAGGAGTTTACAGATTATGTTTAGAATGTTGCTACTTTATGAACACGTTAGAGAGCGAGAATATTGAAACTGAATATTGAAAATTGGGTGGTTGCTGATGGCTCTGGTAGATAGGAAAACTAGGTGAGAGACAGGCGAAACGAAGGACTCACATGGTATGGTGGCGAATGCGTTGGCCCCTGGAAAAGGTAGGGGCGTGTTCGTTCCCAACCGCGGACACTCTGTTGTGCAGAGTTTTGTAAACATCTCAGCATAATCATGGTTGTATTTCACATAATACCGTGCCGTTAGAAATTGTAGTAGGCAGCAAATAAAAAGTTAACATTGATGGAAACCTTTGCTTACGACAAAACGTTATGCTTGTCTCTTCGTGGGAAAAAAGCATGAAAGAGGATCAAGGAGTTTACGGATTATGTTTAGAGTTCTTTAACCTTTCTTTTACTGCGTGTTCTTTTCTTCATGGCAGCGTATCTTGTGAAACACAACCGCAAGAGTGCTGACGTATGACAATATGATATGAGCAGAACTCGCACCTTCTTATGTTTAGAAATTCTGGACAACTCGGACCATAACGAAAAACCTCTAGTCCAAAGTGTGGCCAGATACGTTTTGTTACTGTTCGCGGTATGATTCGCATTGAAAGCAGTCAGCATCCGGTTTTACCGTAAATGGCCCTGGTCGTAATGAAGAAACTATGTTTCCCTTTGATTATTCCTCTTGACTCGATACGTCTCAATGTGATGTTCCTTGAACACTTGCCATCCTCGGAATGGACCAGGTAGGAATTCTATCACGTTCTTCACTTGTATTGTTGATGGCAGTCAAGTCAATTGTCACTGTAAAAGGTTTTATAGATCTTCACATTCGCATAAAATCCTTTGATTTTTTAAGCATTGTCTGGTAGCAAAGCAGGAGAAATAAAGCTGGGAATACAACCACAACGATGCTGAGATATTCGCCAAATTTGGACCCAGGGCCAGATCGAATCACGACTACCCTTTCCAGGGCTCGCATATTACACATTGCACCACGGAAGCGCTTGCTTTGCGTTTCTCTCAGTTAATTTTCTTCCTAACGCTGCCATCAGCAATCACCCGTCAGCGGGATTGATCTGGAGAGGGTTAGGAAGAAAAAGCTAGGAATAGTGTATGTTGCTTGAACTCTTGTTGGATACAAAAAGTGCTGGGATTTGCACAATGATAGCGGGTCGAGTAAGGTAAATAAATAAATGTTTGTTGAAGAATATGATTGCATCTGTTGTCTTCTTCTCATACTTATGTTTTCCTTTCGATCGAACCAGTAACAAGCTTTATATAAAACGTTATTTTTTAAAACCACGATAGACATCACTTACAGAGTGCATCGAATTCCGAAACTGTGAGTTTCGAGCTCTTCGCGGTAGTCGATGGGTACTAGTGTTTTCGTAGCTTCTCTGCACTTGTTATTCTTTTAGTCAATTGGTATCGACTGTCGCTTCTTTCCTAAACTCTCCTGAAATGGACGTAGGAGGGGAGGAGAATTACCACAAGCTCTAAACTATGTGCTTTTCAGTGACGGGAGCTATATGGGGACAGTGTGGTCTCCGTGAGTACAGTAGTTTGGAAATCGTCATAAGTGGATGTACTATGAGCACGAGCCACTTTTAGAGAATGCGAAAGGTCATTGCCAACGAAACGATAGAACAGTTGATTACGTGTTTTACATATTAAACACTTAGAAATGTTAAGAAGATCAGAGTACACACCCAATCATTTCGTAATGGCGATAAAATTAGTGTTTTGAATGCGCTGAACTTTTGTTCAGATCAAAATTTTCACGCAGTTGTGTAGGAAGTCAAAAAAAGGGTAACGGTAGAAGGACGAAGTTACGCATGTAAATGAGGAAGTTCTTGTACCAATCTAGCATTCTGCTACCGGATTAGTGATGAACACGGTTACTATCAGTGGTTAGCACAGTTTCCTCACATGGAGAATTGTAGGAAAGGAGGTTATGGAGCTCCTTGCTATTTGATTCCTTCAGGCGTGTTTCAGTTAAGTTCACTGACAGCCAGCATTCCGAAATGCTACTCAATTCCAACAGCGGTTCCACCTGGATGATTGGTGGTTTCCTCGTTATGAGCTGGCAACATCTCGCTACAACGTGATGGTATCTCTTCGAAGAAATAGTCGATCTTACCCAACTTTACAGCAAAAGAACACGGTAGATATTTTTTTTACCTTTTTTGGATTTCTGATATGATTACCATTACCCTATTGTTCAATTTCAGAACATTAACGTGTTACTCATGTTTTAAGTAGACCAATGACAAATAAATGGATTTGTTTTTGCAAAACTCGGGGCCAGACCAGATTTTGGTGCGGGTTCCGGTCTTTGCAAGTAGCTCAACATCATTGTAGTTGTATCCCATATAATACCTTGCCATGAAAAGTAATAGGCAATAAATATACCGATCTCATATTTTTCCCTACATTAACATACACGTCTTTGAGGACGTTGTTGATTTGGTCGATATGCGTTACACGCTTGGAAGAATTCTACAAGTGAGTCGCTGGTAGATATGATCAGCTTTGGCGAGAGAAACTTTCGCTCTTGCATAGTTGTCATGGTATGTTTCATCATGCATTGAATAGCATTCGTACCGCTGTTGGACCTATGCCTACAATTGTGTGATTTTGATCTTTAACGTATCCTGAAATTAATGTAAAGTAATTTGACAAACTGAAAACTACATGAGTAGAAAAACAATAATTTTCAAATTTCGAACTCCAAATTTCAAATTTTATCAAATTTTCAATAATCATCAGCTCTAGTGAAGACGAAGACGTCGAAACGTTAGCCGAACAAAACTAATTTATCAACCTCGTGTAAGTAAGCTCAACAACTTATACACATGTTGATTATATGAATAGCATGATTTTCTTACTAACCTTGGCAGGCTAGAATCTTAGATGATCTAGGAGCTAGCAAAATTATGTTGTAACCAGATAGGAGATTTTAAAGGACCTTTTTTCTTGATAAGCCCTCTAACAATTTTCAGGTCAAGGAGGAATGAAGAAGTTGGGCAGCTCGAACTAATCAGTATAGCGCGTTTTTGGCAGTTCTGAGCACTGCACGTTTCGCGCTTTTATTCAACGAGTATAGTAACTATTTTTTAAATAGTTCCTATTGTCTATAATATCACATATACTAACTATTTACTTATAACTATCTTAAATCTATCCATTCATAATGTATAAGTCTTTATACCGTTTCGACATGTACTTTCTGTAAAAGCCTTTCCACAAGCTATTCCATCTCATTCGCATGACCTCTTGATAAGCCGAAAACCTTTGTACAAGCTATTCCATCTCTTTCACATAAGCTTTTGATAAGCCTTTGCGTAGCCTTTCAGATAACCTTTCTCTACGAACTACTCCTTCGCTACCTGATTAAGTTCTATGTTGAGGAAGCCTTCGGCATACCGTCCCTTTTATGTACTTCTCCGCATGTACCATGTCATGCCCTAAATCAGCACTATCTCTGACTCCCTCTGTAAAACCCCACCCATTACAGAAAGAATATAAGGAGCACCAGTAGCCAAAGAGTTAGTGTCTATCTTCCAATTTACCAGTGCCTGGGTTCCAACCCCCAGTGCTCGTCTTCAAATCTTCCAGTGCTTATCTTCCAGTCCCTCAGTTCCCCAGTGCTCCAACTCCAGTGTCCGCCCAGCTTACTTCAAGTGTATCACTTGTTCTCATTTCAATCCCGCTTGTATCCACCCAACTAATATATCGTCAAATACCACATATTATTACTGTATCGTTGTTGTTGCTATAAACTTTTATAACCCATTCATACAAAGTCGAGCATTCCACGTACAGTTGGCGGACAAAAGACAAATCCGACCAACTCCCTAATCCACTGGCCAACTAGCACGAACGGTGTCATTTTTTAAATGGTACGGACACTCTTAAGTAGAAGAAAGAATGGATTGGATTCCAAAGCCTTGAGCCGATGACCTCGCAACATTTTATCTTAGGTTATACTGAGATTCCAAACGACCAACATTCAACTTATCAGTGATCAGTGAGACAGGATGAATACAATCAGGTCAACACGAACCCGAACCACAAGAAAGAGGTTGTGGAGCTGGAGCTCATGTGAAAACTCATGCATGGATGGTCTCCCAATCGTCACGACTGACGCATGTTTCTGTGTGTCCAGCAGCGATCTAGGTCGTGGAATTAATTTAACCTTCGGGTCACACGCGCTGAAAAGGAGAATTTCAATTGAGAGTCAAGCTAAGTACAGACGCATGCGATGGAAGGATGAAGTGATGTATCCATGACTGCTTTCATGAAAAAAATCTTTTAAAAAAAAGCGTGCTAACAGTGGGATGCTCTTTTGTGAATCTTGAGGAAGCAGATCGCAGCAAGAAAGTCTGGTATGCGAGAAAGACAAATAGAGTTCACTGATGGTCAGCTAATGTAAATCCGACGATTAATGGGAGTGGTGAATATGAGGAGCTCACAAAGCTCTGCATGTCATACAATTACATTTAGCTGAATTTCCAGATAGAAATACCGCACAAATTAGCCATAAACACGCTGCTCGTTGCGTGTAGCCCATCTTTATCTCACAGTGAGATACCTAGGAAGATCATCCCATGCACTACGAGGCCATAGAGAATTGCCCTGTAAAAACAGAAGAAAATGACCGCGACACCAGGGTCAGGGACTGCATTCTAGCAACCAAAAAAAATTATTCAGGTGTTTGAGAATCAGTTGAACAATAGACGATAAATCCATCGACAATGTTATGGCAGTGTCTTATTCCACTCTGCGAAAAGCTTCTGTAAATTTAATAGCGTTCGTTAAATACATAATGAAGATTTGAAGCCATAGTTAACAAAAGCCATTATTTAAAAAAATTGTAAAGCATTCTTTCATACTGTGTCTTCTCTGTACAATAATAATGAGGTTTCGGCGGTCGCTTTGATGTTGTCAGTTAACAATGACGTAAGCTAAAAGGCATTACCCATTCAGCATCGACGTTCAATCGAAAACTATAGAATTTTCGATCAAAGAAAAAAAATAGCGAAGATTGTTAAAAAACGAGTTTAGAAAAAATGTTGAATTAAAAATTCAATGAGACTAACCCAGCACGATCGTTACCAAAAGCACAGCAAGGTGTGGGCCTTTGATACATGAATGGAAGCGCTAATTTTTCATAAATCTTACTGAAGAACTATTTCGTGGATGTTATCCAGGAAATATTAAAATCACAATTTGATTTCTGGTTCTATTGGAAAACATGTCCCTTAGCAGGACTTGTCGCATCGCCTCATTCTTGCGATCTCGTCAAATCTCATCGATCTCAATCTTCATATCATTTTTTGCAATGTTTAGCAAACTTTTTGCCATCTCTCATCTCTTCTAAGGATTTTACCATTCTAGATCTCGTAATTTTCACCAATTATTTACATTATGTTGTTGTACAGTGGTGTTAATGATTCGATTTTCGGTCTCACCGATGACTTCTTCGCTCTCCGAGTGTCGCATATAAGGCTGCTCGTACATTGTTCATTCCTTCAATTTAACTCCTTTTCGATCATCTCAATTCTTGTGACTATTTCAGTGTTAAGTTTGACGTTATCGACAATATATGCCACTAACGACGTCACCAGTAGTTTCTAGAAGCGACTCGAGCAGAACCAGTGGAAATTTCGTTGAATATCAGGAATTTTCATAGTGTTTTTGTAGTTTAGGTAGGACTACGGAGCTGCACTTTCAATTCCTTAGGCACAAAAGTACGCAGCGCTACCATTTCCTTCCACTCTGGGATTGGTATGTGGCTTGACGGGTGAAAGAAGCCTAAAACGACGAGGTCCGACGAACACTTGTTGATTTCATTGAAGATGAAAGGTCATCAGAAGAGCCGTCACCCTTGATGACTGCGTTAACACCACTATTGTCGCCTTCGCAGAGACGATCGTAGACTTCATTCGAGAGAGGCCTTGTCATTCTTCATCTGATAAATGATGGAGGACAAGGAGGTCAGCGTTTATCAATGTCTTAGGGATTCAGCATGTACTCGACCCCCATAAAGCATAATAGAGGTGTGAATGCATTTCTTTCCAAGTCGGCGCTCTTATCCAATTAGACCAGGCTTGTAACAATTTGCCGCGGAAGGATGCTAGGCTTGGTGAACCTGAGACTCGGGATCAAAGCAGCGCACTACATGCATCATTCCATAACGAGTACAGTGCCCTCCATTGCCGTTTCGGCTTAACTGTTATCTTTGACTCCGATCACACATTTAAGCCCATTAAATCAATGTTGTACGTCTTCATGATTTTTTGACGGCTGCAGAGAATTCTGGATCAATTTGTTGAACATGGTGGGAAGAATTACTTCAGTGTAGTTTTCCATCATACATATATTTTTTAAAATTTTTTTTCATTTGATCCGTCTTCACATCTAATGTGTGAAGACCATTATGCAACAGGTCTTTGAGGATATGAGTGATTAACAAATCTACTGTGTGTACTTGGCCCAATGGAATATAGAGTATAGTATAGAGTAGTAGTTGGTCGGGTTTCTCTTCTGTCCGCCAACTCTTGATGGAATGCTCGACTTTCATAGGTTTGCCACGCGGGACTTCTTGTTCGTGTAGTCGCAAGTGCTGCAGAACCTCAAATTTGGGTAGTTAAACCTTTATACATATGTACATATTACTTACACAACAACGCAGTGAGACCAAAAATGTATGTGCAATGAATTACAAGTGAGGTGGCTCAATGGGTTGTAGGGTGGTTCAGTGGATTTTTGTATATAACATATTGGATCAACAATAATGTAGACCATTATGCAACAGGTCTTTGAGGATATGAGTGATTAGCAAATACTGATTTCTAAAATTATTGCTACTCTTATAAGAGAGTTCAGATTTATTTGCTCATAGTGCAAGAGTGTGAATAGCGATCGTGACTTTGGCAGTAAGAATGAAGAGTTGTTGGGTAGAGCACCTGTGAGCAGTGAAAATATTTACCAAAACTGTTAAGTTAACAACACGCAGTAATTAGAAGAGAATCAGTGACAACAATAGTGTATTGGAAATGCAAGAGCTACAGCTTTCAGTTAACATCATTTGTGCCGAGATGGCCGGAAGGAGTTGTGAATGAAAGTATTATGTGGCAGAGCAAATAATGATAACGGAAGAGCAGCGGCGAGCCCCAAAGCGTGGTCAGAAGACAAATGATGGTGCATGTGGGCGTGGCTATGTCTAAATGACTAGCGTTGGTCACAGGGTCAAGGGTCGGGTCGAGGGATCTAGTCTCTAAGCAATGAGGCGTGCCCAATAGCATGGTGTACCTGATGGCTACGAGATGCTGCGTCTAGTGGCGTGTCTAGTGGCTAAGATAGGATGTGGATGTAGTGCACGCAAGCAGGCGTTGTGGCAAGTGCAGACTCTATCGACTTATAGAATGTGTTTGTTAAGTAGATAGAGACTTCTCTATCCGATAGAGGAATTCTCTATATTATGCGGATCCCAGAACTTCTCGCCTTCAATTCGTTTCCTCGCATCCTTTGTCCACGAAGATTTTCCAACTTTACGTGTGGCTTTGAGTCGCTCTGTATCACAGCGACTTACCATTCGACACCATCAGCGATGTTAAGGACAAATCCTATGTTTTCAGGCTTATACTCTAAAACTCTAATGCAGCTGGACACTTCTAGCCCAGCTGCCTTAGAGTTCTACACGACGAAGCTTCTTCGCTAGTAAATATATGCCAACCATTGTATTGTATATGAAATCCAGCCGTACATTAAAAGTATTCCACACCGTAACTCTTCGCAGAATGCGAATTTCGTCGCGCAAACGCAATCCTAAATAATTGAATATTTGGCGGACGAGTTACTGTAGTGGACGAGTTGCGGCAGCGGACGAGTTACTGTAGGCGTGGGCGAGTTGCCCGCGGAAAACGCGATTTTCGTCGTGCCGACGCCATTTTTAGCACGAGGCGGCACTAATGGACGGATTACCATAGCGCGGACGAGTCTTTCGGACGAGACAAAGTCGTGCAATCTGACCTACTCGCCGAAAACTCCCCAAAGTCGTCGAAAGCTCCAAAAAACGCAAAAAAAAACGCAAAAAAAAACGCGAAAAACGCGGAAAATCGAAAAGGTGCAAAAAACGCCGAAATCTCGAAAAGTCGCCGGATCGTCGAAGCTCGGCCTTAGCCTAAACCTAAGTCTAAGCCTAAGCCTAAGCCATTTTGTTTAGATATTCAGATAGCTCATCATGCTCTAGCAGCTCCATTCGTTTCGTTATCTTGGAACCATCCTCTATGAAGGAGACCAGGTTCGCCGATGGTTTCGAATACGAATGAAGGATCTGTTGTCTTCTCTCTGCATCGAAATGGTGCAGAATGGTCGAGCGTAGCATTCCGTAAAGTCATGGCCCATACTAGGACGTTTCCATATTTCTACAGCAAGTAGTCACCTGCTGTGAAAGATCAAAGATTTATCAGCGCTGTGAGTGCTCTTCTTAAACTACAAAGATCTCCTCTGATAAATGGTTTGAAAAAAAGCTGGTCGAGCGCGACACTTCTTTATAGTTGAGTAGAGCACATCGCAATGTATCGGGAATTTGAGAAAGGCTCAAGGAAACGGAGAATTTGCTTCATCGCGAGAAATTTACTATAACGAACAAATAGGATTTTACTGAATAGATTTTATCTACAAGTCGAAGACAGGAGCGCGTGTAGCCCAGTGGTCGGAGACGCCGTACAATACACATGGGATCGATCCCCGCGCTCATGGGCCAACAAGCCTTCCATCCCTCCGGTATCGCCAAATTGGTACCAGACTTGTCCAGGAGAATATCAGCACTGGCTCGATACATTGGTAGCCCACTGCGAGTCATTGTAAAGACCAGATAAGCATTCAATCACCTCTGACGATGCTTGATGAAGTCGAACGAATGGCGCATCCCTCAGGGGTTTGATCAACGCCCACAGGTTTATCTTGTATCTTTAATGAAAGGTATGAATGTCCTCCTCAAAAATTCTGTCTTAAGACTTCTCAGGTGACGGCTCGACAACGATGCAGTTTTCGCGCTCCAGGGCATTTTTTGAGGGGGTGGATGCGGGAAGTGGCATGCTCGTTTGTATGGATAACTCTAACAACATTTCTAGTTTTTTCTTCATTGGTATTTGTGGATACCTACGCAATTGCTTTTTTTTAAATTGCACACTTTCACTTTGTTGACCGCTGTTCGTGCTAAGAACCCTGTATATTCCTTCGGGCGCATATTATCGTGTTGATTTAGCAAACTGGCTACCTAGGGTATTTGTTGTTACATATTTGTTAGTACTGACGTTAGTAAATAGCTTTCTATTCGATATACTTTGTAAAAGTTTATTTAGAATGCAATTTTCCTAAGTTTTCCGCAGCCCTTCTTCATCTGTTTCTGTCTAGCTAGAAGTCTCTTATTTGGTTCACTGGTGGCGATTAGAGCGCCGTTTACTACAATGTGTATTCCATTCTTCCAGTCTGAATGTTCCAACTATTCTCCACTATTGTAAATGCTTAATGTGTCCAAAGTAAATATCCAGGAAGTAGAAGTAGGATCCGAAGTACGGGGTTTTTGTAGACAGGTTAGTTTTAGTGCGGTTTGTAGAACTAAAATAGGCTTTATGACGATATTTTCCAGAATTCCAGCGATGTGGTGACACTGAGTGCAGTTGACGAGACAGGTATTTTCCAGTTGTATCCTTGATGTTGTAAATCATCTAAAGACTATGGTTGTATCTTTCCAGATACTGTCTTGGGCGTTTGTGCTTTATCATTTGAGCGTATTTTCTTGACATTGGAATGCTTCATAAGAACGGAAGTGAGTGATCTACGTATTATAATGGAGAAATCCGTCTTCATAAAAGAGGCCGAAGAATTTTCCTTCCTCCCTAATCTTATAATATCCCAAGAACGACTTAGAAATCTCATCGCGCTGCTATACTGGACCTGTTAACTACTGAAGCCATCAAGATTGCCCAGGATCGTTTTCCAGATTCCATCTTGGTAATCAATGCCGATGAGCACAACACACAAGAATATGAAAAACTTGGTTTTATAACAGTACCAAAGTCCAGCGAATCTCCTAGACGTCTTCTGTTTCCACCATCACACCGTCGATTGAAAACGTGCGGTAGTCACCGGATTCTTTACAGTGTTTTGAGCACCATCTATGATGTTCTTAGTGTTCTCCTATTTAGGATAGTCGTTGACAATAGTTGCTCCCACTCGGACAGCATATGTAACATCTGTGAATTACTACGCGAGATAGAGGTAGTTCCTTACAATTACCTAATGAACTGCCGTAAATTAACACTGGAGTGGTCCACTAGCCTTTAAGAATTGTCAATTCCAGTCTTTAAAGTATGTGCCACTCGTTGTTCTACATCGCGCTATGGATGCACGGAAGGTCGGTCTCTCCATTGTTCGTACATTCGTGCGTGTCGCGATGGAAGTACAAGAAATCCAGAGAGAACAACTAAGTACTCAGCAAGCAAATACGAGCTTATCGTCCAATATGTCGGCGATAATCGAAGATGAAGCACTGCTTCTTGCCTTTGCATGGGAGAAATTGAACACTGGTGATTGTGGTTTCTTTATAATATTACATTATCTCTGGCAGTAAATTTCTCTTAGTGTGCAAACATTAAATGCAGTTAGTCAACATTTGCGAAACTCCGGACCGTAGGTGCCTGCGGTGGGGAGCGAACGCATTGTTACCCTTTCCGGTGGCTAACGCGTTCACCACCACACCATACGGGTCCTTCGTTTCGCCTGTCGCTCATCTAGTTTTCTATCTACCAGTGCCATGAGCGGTCATGGGATTAATCTGAATAGCACAAATCGGCATTGAACCCAATTGACGGCAACTCAATCCAGTTGAATAATGATTGATGATGACATTGGTAGATAGGGAATTAGCTGAGAGATAGGTGAAACAAAGGACCCACATTGTGTGATGGTGAACTCGTTAGCCACCGGAAAGGGTGATAGCGTGTTCGGTCCCCTTCACATATAGCTACGGTTCGAGGTTTTGCGAATTTCTCTTAGTCTGTAAACATTAGGTGCAACTTAGTCAACATTTTTATAGAAGTGTATTGTTTAATATACATATAAGGAATATGTTTCCTTCTTTAATTTTTATCCAATTTGTTTGGTTATGAACGAGTTGGCTGGTTCTGGAGATCAGATGTAGCGCTGTGCATAAATTTCGGTTTGGTTGTCATTAAGTTGAAAACGTTGTTTTATTTCATTTGGTAGTGTGTTTAGGGCACTTTTCTGAGGTAGATGACTGTTGGAGGTTGTTGTTCGCTGCTGTTTCACTTGTGAAATCGGTCCGATTATCTGTTGCAGGTCAACATTTGGTTAGTCTTTTATGCTGTGGAAAACCGTTTTTTGCCTTGTATTTACTTTCTAAACCTTTCAAATGTGTATCCTTTTTAAACATCCTAAATTCCTCTGTTTCTCAGCAAGCCATTGCTGTCGCCGATCTCGGTCTACTTATGGGAGATTGCGTTCCCGACCAGCTGCTTCAAAGATATGCTCATTTCTGCGATCGTTGTCTCCCACCTCCTATCCCGATTCTTGAGACTTGCGGGGTATAGATGTAATAACTTTTTGAATCATCACTGTAGTTGATTGATTCACTTTTTAACTCCTTACATTTCTAGATCTTTCTGGCGGTACCGAAACCATTGCAAAATTCAACCTCCATACCGGTGTTTACTGAACTTAGCAAGTGGGATTTCGTAGATCAGTTCCTCACTCGGTCAAAACCGGCAATTATAAAAGGACTTGTCAGTCACTGGCCTGCTGTTGAAAAGTGGAGGTAGGTCCCCATTAAAAAAAAGTCAAATTAATACCTACTTTCAAAGTATTGCCATCAATAGTCCAGTGTTTTAGTTTCGGTTATCTCCACCGTATACTTGCTCGTCGTGTGGTTCCCGTCGAGCAAGGTTCCAAGTACACTGATAGTAGCTGGACTCAAATGCTTATGACAGGTTCGGAGTTCTTCAGGAAATGCACACTTTTGGAGAGTGGGGTTAGGTTTTTTGCTTTTTTATATTCTTTCATGCCGTCCACTTGGACTAAAATTTTGGAAAACCACTAGCGTTACTTTCAAAAATGGTGCTTTTTTATTGAGATAAATGAATATAATTTGTGGAAAGTCTGCATCGACATGCTTTACAATCCTTCCGATCCTATACTGCTTTTTAATCGAAAGAATTTTGAAAAATGGCCGTATAATCTGCTCCGTGCTTTGCCATCTGTGCTACCTCAAATATGTTTTTCAGAAGGAGCCTCTGTATCTTGCTCAACATCGTCTTTTTGATCAAATACCTCAGTTGTGTGATGACTTCTGTCTGCCTTTATACTGCGATCACTGCTATGTGCGTAAGCAGATTTTTGTGTGGTGGAATAATCTGATAATATCACGGACAACTAATTGTATTTACAATAGGAAGTCGATAGGAATTGTTGGATTGGACCTGGAGGGACTATATCGCCACTTCATACTGACCCAAGGGAGAATCTTTTTTGTCAGGTGTTTTTTTGTGATTATATATGTTGTCGTAGAGCGCGGGTAGCCCCGTGGTAATGATCCCGTTCATTACGCGGATGGCCCAACCTACCAGGCGCAAGCTCAACTTCGCAGCGAGCACAGCAAACCCGTCATCTTGCCGGGGTGGGGAAATTAGTATCAGATTTGTCTGGGACTCACTCCCACTAATCCACATGGGAACGCTGTAGCACGGCTGTCCCAGGACTTCAGGGAGAATCGATTCGACTACCATTCAAGGACATTCGTGACGAAGACGAAAAAGTCCTCAAGCACCAGTAGATTCCACACGCGAAAAGTCCGGAGGCCTTCGTGGATGGTAGGTACGAGAAGACGAATCGAATGCAAGAACTGTTGGCATTCGCGCAACGTAACACATCTGGTGTGGCATAAAAAATAACGCGTGTCGTCCACTGTAATTTTTGAAGTGCAGCGTTCAATTCTAACTTTACGATTGAAGAATAAAAGGTACAACGTTTGGTGTTCATAGATATGATTGAGTGCAAATTTCATTTGGCTGTGATCTGTGGTGACCTACCTATGTATCGAGTTACTGTACTTTGTCTCCATGGACAGATCTGGTTCTAATTTCCGGCCATTCTGCTGGGCTGAGAAACCTACTTCCTTAAATGCGGTATCGAGTCAACCGTATTCATCGCAAGAAAACTTTAATCACTCGGTTACATGCTTCCATCTTACTTCATTCATTCGGCATCATTTTCCATCTTTTATTTTAAGATTTTGGGTCGCAAATTTTTCCGCTTGGTATCTCCTGTTGATACTGAAAGCGTATACGCCTTTAAGGATGGAATCACTACAAACACTAGTCAGGTAGATGCGCTGAATCCTAACTTGGACGAATATCCAGATTTTGCTAGAGCACAATGTTGGGATGGAGTGGTAGAGGGTGGGGATGTACTCTTCATACCGAAGGGTTGGTGGCACTTTGTCTCTTCACTCAGCAATTCAATATCCATTTCATTTTGGTTCGATGCTTGACAAATAACGGACGATGAGTATTCTATAGAATCGTACATCGCGTCCCGAGATGATTGTATGCAATGCACTTCCTTTACATCGGTTTTTTTTGCCGCACAGGACGTTTTCCCACACTTTTCTATAGAAATCGATCCATTCTTTACACTTAACTCTTTCGTGCCGAAACTGAGTTTGTAATAAGTGGCGATAATTTCTCGATCACAAGAGTGTGTCGACAGTTAGTACTTTACAAGTTTATCGGCAGGATTTTGCTGTATCTCATTAATAAAGTATATGTTTTTTTGATCAATGTTCTTTCAATTTTGGATGTTCAGAATTGAAACTTCCAAAAAATTGTCGACGAAACTAGTCTTTAAAGTTTCCAATGGGGGGAGCAACAGCTGCAAATGTAAGCAATACAATGGCGAACACCATCGTGTCTTGTAAGGCCAAATCCATCCTGTTCATTTGCTTTCGTGTTCGGAAAATGAGACTTAAAACAAATAAGTGAAAGGAATATATATGTTAGTATTTCCCAAAACCAATTTTCTATTAACCTCGGCACTGATGAATAACTCACCATTTTCTTCTTTAACATCACGAGGTTGTTATTAAATGTGGTTCATATACAACAGTTGACTTTTCGACGTATTTCTCCCTCGTCAGAGCTTGAAAAGGTCATCCTGACTGCTATCTAGCCAACCAAACACCACAACCAAAACAGAAAAAAACACGGAACCAAGATTCCAATTGCATCAGAAATCAAGTAGTTTCTTCGCACATTCACCGCTAACTGTGAGTCTTCCACTGGGTATTTCACGTGGAGACCAACCGCTCAGAGTTTATATGTTGTGTAATGTACCTTTTTTTATATCAAAATATGTCTTGAATGCTGCGTTAGATCACGCGTGATAACGAGCCACTCATCAGTGCGGTCCATTTTGAATTCCTGGAGTTTATCCAGAGTGCTTCGAGAGTTTTGCACGCTGAAGGTTTCTATTCCCATGTGAGGTTGGTAACTTCTACTTTAAAATCTTCTTCCCTATGCTTCTATGTCATATGCTCGCCTAATAGAGCACTTGGTTTAGCCTTAAGTTTACCGGGTAGGTGTTCTTTTACACAGACGCAGAGCGGTCTACTGTTTGGCCAATGTATTCGTCCCTGTACACTTTACAAGAGATCAGGTAGTCCATACCCGAATTTCTGCAGTAACCATATCTGCTGTGAAGACAAATTGTGCAACTTTGTCTTTCGCACAGACGACCATCCAAATGTTTACGAACTAGCTGGTCTCTCAGATGGTTTATTGGTATTTCAGTCATTGCTACCCAATTCTCTAGATCGGCCTTCTTTAAAGAACACTTTATAGCTGCACTTATTTCGTTGGAAGTGTACGCGTTGTGTGACCGATCCATGAACATCTGGGTATTCGTATGATGGACTGGGATATTTTTTCAGCATTTCTGGATGAGTGTTAGGTTTACAAACCACGCTATTTTGTTCGTGGGCCCATTTATTTCACTGATGATGGGTGGAACATTGAAATGAGTTTTGATCAGTATAAGACGGGACATGTTGGTAGTTCAACTTTGAGTTGAGAGGTAATTAATGGTTTTAAACCAGCTACTTTTACCACTTTGACGCATTCATAATTCATTTTTTTGGTATTAACTTTTGAATGCCTTTTCAAATGATGGGCAATAAAGGGAGGAATCTTCAAGAGGTTTTCTCGTTCTTTCAAAATCTAACAATTGAATGTTTATTAACCTTATCAGCTTTTGAACCTCTCTCATGCCACATTTTTGCGTTGCTGTAGGATTGGAGCGAAACTTCCGTTTAGGATTTACCAAACGTTAGGAGTTTGCTTGTGACTTGTTGGCTGCAATGACTGTGCCATGACTGTTTATGGTAGATTTATTACAACGAGAACATTAGGTAAAACGTAGAAGGAAGCAGCCTGTGGGATGTGGATGAGCGAAGGGAGAGTGGCTTTGAGCTCACGTAGAAGAGTTTGTAGTTATATCTTGTAATGGTTTTGGACGAGCTTATATACGGAAACAGGACAAAGGATTTTGTCTGGTACAATGCTATTTCGTCATAGTCATTTGAGTCATAAGCAATTTGACATTTAATATTAGACCAAATGTAGAGGCACCCTCAACATAGAAATGCTAGCAATATTAGCCAGCTATATGTTTTAGCTGGGGGGCCACAACATGCCCATTTTGCATGGTTACAGAAACTCTGTACAATTACAGAAACTCCCGCGGCAAAAAAGGAAGAGTGCTTAATACAATTTTGGCTTAATATATTGAAATAAGTAGGAGTTGAGGATAAGGGGACAGAGAGAGCTACAAAGCAAATAAAGCAAATGTGAAAACCTTTAAAAAGGTTAGGTCGTTCTGAAAGAAGTAAAGAGGGTTAAGAGCACCTAAAAGATCGGGTAGGGAGGGGAGGTCCATAGGTGCTGTTCTATATTGCACGGCGGCAATTTAGTGCTGGATGAGTTCGTCGTCAACGAAGGTGAGAGAACCTTTAACTGGAAAACTTATTACTCCTTCTGGACATGAAGTATTGCAAAAGACTGAAAAACGTGTCGGAGTGCCCTTAGTTGTGAAATAATTTGGCGGGGAGAAAATATTGGCCGTTGTTTCGCCATAGGTTTTGGTGCAGAGCAACTCTAATTTAGCTCCGGCCAAACAGTTGTAGCAGCCCACAGTATCAATAGTCTCGGCGGTACAAGAGGTATTGTAAAATCGAGAAGTTACCGTCACATCATCCGCGATGAGATGTAGCTGGAGAACGGATCCTAGAGTCGTCCGAGTGAATAGCGAATGTTGTGAAAACGACGTAAAATGTTGTGATGCAATAGGCATTGGGGATATTGACATTTTATCTTGTATGTTTCCAGAACTATTTTGACAAGAGACTTCACGGGATCCTGTGTTGCATGTGCAAGCTCCAGGTGCAAAGTGGCATTGAAAGTTCCGAGCGTGCTGTAGGGTGACACACTGCAATTGTTCAACTCCATTAGGTGAAAATTGTCCGTTAACAGCTGGTTCGTCGAGAGAGATCGAAATGTTGTTATGGATAAGAGTGGAGGACAAGATAGGCAGATGCGGAGTGGTGGTGTCAGTGAGAGTGAAGCGAAGGTGGTTCCAGGCCACAGTGAGTCCTGGACAAAGATGTAAGGTGGTGGACGTAGATCACGAATAGCATCGATGGCAAGGTCCCAAAGTGGGCATGTAAAAACCGTATAGATGATGTCACTTATGGGAATCGCATAAAGGCGATGAAAGAGACAGCAGGGCTGACTAGAGAGGCAACTGTCACAAAGCAAACCGCCGCAACTAAAGCAGCAGAAGGTATAACCATAATCATGATTGGCAGACTGAGAGAACTCCTTGATTTAAGCCTCAGGAGATATATTATGACATGTGTTATATGTGCAGCTACCAGCTAACCAACATCGATGGATTGATTCTGACGTTAGCAAATGATCGCGAGTGAAGAATTCCACTTTCGGCTGACATTGAAAGAGGATGCCTTTATTTTTGATGGATAACGAAGCGATGATGGTGTTGTTAGAACTATTGAGAATTATGTAGCTCTCCTGTTGAAGAAGCTGTAAGGTGAGCATTGTAGCGTCGTTGAAGGCGTAGATATCGATACTCTCAGTAGTGAGATGTTCTCTTCAAATGCGATTACGGATATGAATTCAGAACACTTCCGTATAAGAGA
Source organism: Angiostrongylus vasorum (assembly GCA_018806985.1). NCBI lineage: Eukaryota > Metazoa > Nematoda > Chromadorea > Rhabditida > Metastrongylidae > Angiostrongylus > Angiostrongylus vasorum. The sequence continues at coordinate 190,771 of JADANN010000359.1, read as the reverse complement.
GAGTGCAAGTGAAGGAACACTGAGCACGAACTTGTAGGTGTGTGTCTTTCCTGGTCTTCGGCTGATAAATGGCCGAAGTGATCAATCTATCTACTCGTATATGGTCCATCTGGGGGGCCATGACCCATTACACCTTTGATTATTACATTGCTAACCGCTTGGCGTTCCAGTGGGAACATTAGCTGGTTGACCATTGCATCGACTTCTGATTGTGAGTATATTCCTCCTATGGCAATTGATTTTGGGGAGGTATAAGGTGTGGTCTCGTGCAAGGCGTATGGTCTCGGGTGGCTTGACAGCGTGGATCTCTCGACCGCTTGCTATCCATGATGCGAATATGTGATATTTTGGCATTAGTATTGGGTTGCAGTTTATTTCAGTTCTTTGGCGTGTAAGAACGTGGCTTCATGGGAGCATAAACCTGGATTTATTATTTGCCGTAACTAGGAGTTCTAGATAGCAACGATGTACGCGTCGTATTGTGACATCTACCATGGGACATTTAGATATGTAGATAACTTCTCCCATTACATTAGCGATGTATCCAGCTCCCTCCATGTATAAATAAGCAGATTCGTCGGGGTTTAAGGAAGCTATTGCTAGTTGTGTTTCACGTGTGCGTCGTTCCATTTCACATCTTTGTGTTTCGATTTTTTTGCTAAGAGCGTTGAAATTGCGTGCCCACGTTCGATCAAAATACACGAATTTTGCATTTAAATACAGCACAAGGTCAAATATTACAGATGTTTCTGATTTTTTAAAGAAAAAATCCTCCTTCTAATTGATGGACAACTATTAGTCTTGGATGTTCCGTTGTCCATGCCCCAATCGCACATCCTTGATAAGGGCCTATTCTTCGTAATGCGAATACCTTACCTTCCTGTTCGACAGTAGATGTGATGCTAATGGGCTGTAGAGGATCTGTATGAGTTGTATTGATAACAATAGCAGGTCCTTCGTAAATGACTGCATGTTGATGTGGTGAGCATCCGGAAATCGGCACTTTATTCCAGTATGCTTACTTTCTTGCAAATTAGTGTATCGCTCGTCGTTAGCTCCTACTACTAGATGACTTACTTTAGAAGGGATTAGTACTAATCCCGATGGTAATGTTTTGTTTGGTCCTAAGTTACTATGCAATAGTGAAAAAAGATCTGAACATCTGAGTAGGATTTGTGGATGTATCGTGTTATATTTGGGCTCGATAGAGAGTTTAATATTGTTTTGATGAAAGTATTTCTTATGCTTTGGCTAAGGCGGATACGCTTTAGTGGTTTCGTTATGGCTTCAATTCTGGTTACTGTAGCTTCATGTTCTGTTCCATAGTCGTCCTACAGTGTTACTGCAGTAATTCCACAGGTCTTCATTAGTTCGTTAAAAGCTCCAAATGTATTGATGGACAGTTCTATGGAATCGATATTTCGTAAATGAAGATGTTCGGCCAATTCGTTGGTGATAAATGATCGGTCAGATCCTGTATCAAGCAACAGATCTATCGGTTCTTTTGTCTGAGTGAATGGGTTGAAGATATGTGCTGCTAGAATTTGGACATTCGTTGTATGTTGCTTCATTGCATAAAGTATGACCGCATCCTTCTGATAGTTTTGTTGGGACCCTACCGTATTGATTTTTGATGACGTAGTCTTCTGGCTTTTTGTAGCATTGACTGACGTCTTAGTAGTGGGTTTCTGTTTGTCCTTTTGGCCTATATCTGATTGATAAGGGTAATGTTCTTTTGGAAGTTCTTGCAGCCTACAGATGGAGGTGTGATGTCCGCGCTTATTGCATACGCGGCAGCATCCTCCTTTACAAGTGGAGGTTTGATGATATTTTTGATCCGCAGTTAAAGCAAAGATTTCGATGTTTTATGATTTGAATTCTTTCTTCATATGTTCGCACTTTTTCACAATCAGTTGGAGAATGTCCTACTGTTTCACAGTAGAAACATGAATATATTTTGACTGTGGGCGTGCGATTTTGAGCCGCAAAGGGTTGGTGTGGCGTTCTATTTCTAGTAGCTTTAAAGTCTGATGTGACATTGACTTCTTTGTACAGCAGATGCTGTAATTTGAGCTCCTTCGTTATGTATTCGTTGATAGGTTTTAAAAGATCTTCGGTTTTGCATGTTTCGTCCGATTCTTGACTCCTTTGATCCAACACGTGTCTTTGGATGTTTACTGTGAATTTTATAAGGAGTTGCTTTTGCAAGTACATAGTATCTACAAATTCTCCATTCTGTGCCAACTGGCTGGTTATGGAGAACAAGTACTCGCACAATGTGAGATGATCCTCAAGGCGTTCGGTATTCGCTTGGGCAGTTTGCACGCGATTAAGCAATTCGTTTACTAGAGCTTGCTTGTTACCGTACTTCGTCTTTAAATGAGTGGTGACCATCTGATAGGATTCGCGTGTTATCTTATATTGTTTGACGAAAGCTTTTGCTTTTCCTTCGAGAGAGTCGATTAGGTAGTTCATTTTGAGGAAGTCGTCAATTTTTTGTGAGTGCACTGAATGATTGAACGCTTTCCCAGAATGTATCCAATTCCCATAGTTTTCCAGTAAATTTTGGAATAGGAATAGGTGGTAGCTTTACCGTTAGCGGGCTGAGATCTGTGCTACTTGGAACGTTGTTTTTCTTATCTTCTAACATATTCTTTAGTTTTAAGGACTTGAGAAGATAGTTTTTGGCTCTATCAAGTAGTTCAAGTGTTTTCTCGGTGTTGGCATTAATTCTTCTGCATGCATCCTCTATTGATGGGATGCTAGGATAAAGATGATCTGCTTCTGTATTGTACTTGTCCAGGACTGTCTGGACATTGGTTATTTCAAACTCAATGGTCGTTTTTGAATCTATGATTCTGTTTCTTAGTGTATTGATGTAGAAAATGCGGTTGGCTTCGTCATAAGGAAACTCTATTTGAGTCGATAGCTATTCTTCGCAATCATTAAGAGTAGTAGAGAGGCGGTTAATAGCCTTTGTTAAAGCCCCTTGCCGTGAGGACATTGACGAAGTCATTGTATAGTGAGGATAAACGTACTGTTTTCCTTTTCTTATTGGTTTCCCGATTTGAGATTGATTGTCCTGCGAATTGGTTGCAGTAGCTTCGTCGTTGCAACGAAGAATATAGTGATTAGGCCAGTGAATCAGAATATGTCGTAGTTTGGCTAATGCACCAATATTGCCGTTAGGCCTATGCACGGAATATAGCAGTTAGGCCAATGCACCATTAAATATAGCAGTTGCTAAAGTCGTCTTGAGAACCTAGTATCTCTCTAACTTTCCATTGTCCTCTACATAGAGTGGGATCGTGTATTAAAACCAGATCGCCGATAGATGGAGCTTGAGTTTCATGTGACCGAGGTTGGGAATGAATGTGTTTGAAATGTTCGCGCAATGTAGTTAAATGCTCTTTAATCCATAGATTTCAGAATTGATCCAGTGTTTCAGATATCCGTTCTCAATCCGCTAAAAAAGAATTCCGTGTTGAGTGAAAGGGGAAGCCAGTGAGAATCATATTCCGTAGAGTCTGTAGGATACAAATTGCAAGGTCTTGTATGAGTTCGTAGAAAGTCGATTGGACGAAGTGGGATAAACTCAAGTTCATCCGAGGAATAAGTAAGTGGCCTAGTACTGATGATTGCTTCAGTGTCCTTGCTTAAAGTTTTGATGTCCTCGAAACCCAAGAGAAGATTAGAGATGGCATGTCGATAGGATTTTCTAAAGATAATCATTTTTCTCATAGACGCCTTCTTGCCATAGGCTGAGACTTGGAATGAATTTGAACTCGATACGTTTATTGGAACAATAATCGAGAATATCGTGCGTAATAGAAGGATCCGGAAGAGAAGAATAACACTGATGAATGGATTCAAAGGACTGTGCGTTGTCGCATGAAATCCATGTTGAGAAGCCGAAGGTAGTAATAAACCGTCGTAGTGTTGGGACGGCTCGTTGATATAGGTATACCAAGTTGTTGCGTAGATTTGGTCGGGATTAGCTGCTCGCCCTTGTCTTTGCCACGCGGGACTTCTTGCTTTTAGTAGTCACAATGCCGAACACCTCAAACTTGGGTAATTAAGCCATTTATCATAATACAACAATTGTGGCATAACAATACAACTGTACAATTAGTACAACAATGATACAAGTAATAAATAGGCGCAGTGAAGAGATTGTCATATGACTTCTACTACATGAGATGGATGTGAGGAAGGGACATGGTTACTTGGGCAGCATTGCTATGACACGAGCTAGCTAGCCGTGGAGCCGTTTATATACCTTTTGCGCTAGGCGGAGTCAGGCTACAGTAGGCGGGGTTAGGCTACAGTATGCGCAAAGTTGGGGGCTGGAAACATTTCTCAAGATTTGAAAAGGTTTACATAAGGTTATCAGATCGTCATGGAAAAAGGTCATGGGAGAACGTATTTGAAAAGTTTTACATAGAGAACATTCCAATGTTCGTGAAGAATGTTCTCTACATTCCCCCCTCCTCCTCCCCCTCTCCTCCCTCCTCTCGCAAGAGCACATGGGATGAATGGTCGGCCAAGAGTCAAACCGTTTGTGTCGCCATTGATGGCCTTGTACTTTGTGGAGCAGTGTTTGTATCGCGATGTTGGCTTGTCCTGTAGGGTGGAAACGCCTCGTCTGAGTTGCACTGCTGGTAGTTGGCTTGGTGTTGTCGGTTCCCGTTTGTGTTGCTGCGTGAAGAAATGCTTTGATTGGTGTTTGTGTACTGTTTTGTTTGACATCTGGAATTGCTTAATAATGTTATTGTGCAGCGATGCTGGTCTGTTCCTTATGGTGGTGATACGTGGTGCGGCATTGCGTGTTGATATACTAGGTCGTTGTATTGATGTTGATGCTGATTACCATGAGGTGTTGTATGGCGAAAATACAGTAGTGAATGGTACGGTAAAATAGCAGAGCACGTTGAATAGAAATTTGGAACATGCCATATGTTGAGCGGTTTACAGTAGTTTGGTGTGCGTGGGAGTTGACTTTTTACAGGGAATTAGGCTGTTGAGGAAAATTAGTCTGCCGATATTTCGTAGAAGTAACTTGATTGCTTTCAACATACATAATCCGACTTCGATTGTGCAAGTAGGTAGGCATGCGTAGGTGAGCACGAATATTATAGTTAGAAGAATAGAGACAGCAATAAGTGTTTCATAGTAATTCATGAATATATCGGCTATGTGCCAGAAATCTGGCCATTGGAGTTCGGAATCCGTGTTTGCCTGTACTTTCAGCCACGTGTCTAGTATGCCATTAGCAACGCTCGTGAATTTTAGTAGGCCTCTTATTGCGAAAGTAGTAGGTGTGGATCCGCATGTGACCGTACATTTTTCGTCGATTCTGGCGTGGCTGAAGCTAAATTGGAGTGTTGAGTGTTGACCATCGTTGTCGCACGGATTGAGAAGGTCGCTGAAAGGCAAACTATTTCTGCCTGGATACGCCTTGATGATTTGCATCGCACCTGTGCTTTTGATCCTTTGCGGCAGCGATAACATCCATGTAGTATGGTGTCGTCCACAGTACATATATCTTTATCTACTACGATGTTGGTTTCGAGTTTATTCCAAATGTTGAGGATCATTTCTGCTGTTGTCATACTGAAGACTTTTGCAGTAATTTCTCCTTCTTGATTTTGTTGGAACGATATCGAAGGGAGGATTATCGGCAGCCTGTTTTGCACGTTGTTCAACCATGATGCGATTTTTACATCTTCACATCTGCAATTAGCCTGCGTTTCTGCTGGATAGTAGATGCAATCGCCTTCCATCGAGCAGTTAAGGTGTTCAGCTGCTGCTTGGTTCGCGCATCAAAGAGGTAGCGTTATGTGGGAGTTCCAGATTGCTGTTCGCTTTCCGTCGGATATAAATAGTGTGTTGAATTTTGGAATAGGTGGCGCTGTTATAGAACTAAGTGTGAGCGTGAAGAGCTGGTATTTGAATGGAATGTTTGGTTGTAGCTGCGTAACGTAGGACTGTTTTGTTCGCTGAATAGCGTTGAAGTATGTGATTTTCACTTTGGCAGATTCTTTCCAGCGATTGCAGCGATTGCAGTGGAAGATTTCGTAGATTGTTGAAGACGTTGGGGATAAGTAAATGCGGTAGAGTAGGCATCCAGAGCTCCAATAAAAACAGTCGCAACCTGGACCTCCACAAGATTCAATGCAGGCTGTTATTCCTGGCTATTTATTTCCTATTGCAAGTTCTGGTATGAGACTTGTGGCATTTATTCTTGCGCACTTCTCCCCTTTACATGGTCCTGCGTATGGACATCGCTTGCTGTCGATGACGTGGTGCGCCGTATCTCGAGTAAATGAGCGGTTTCGGGTTCGCAAGTAAGTGATAGTGACTTCCATTCGATTCTTATTTAATGTAGTGATGTTTCGTTGTGAAGTAGTTTATAGCAGGCCCCTCTTGTGAAAGGGTTGATTTTTAAGACTTGGAGAGTTTGACGTCGCAAAATTGACCTCTCTGTTCTTGCCTACAGAGTGTGGTTATATGGGAAAACAGATCTACCTGTTGACAACCTTTACATGTGAGCGTAAGTGACATTGCGATCATTATCAATTTGCTGAGTTTGATGTTTTGATGTGTGGAGCGAGGTCTTCTGATTTTCCGATTCAAACTTGTATTGCCGATCGTATTGCATACCAAATAATGCGGTATACTGCTCGTATTGGTTTTCCGAGAGTGAGTGGTACGTATAGTAGTACGTAGCAGCCGGTAACAATGCAATAGATGGTAATTGCTGATGCCAGTATTGCACCTATTGGCCAGCATTCGGGATTGAAAATTAGCTCCGCACATAGTGCACAGTTGAGGTGTTCGCAGAATGGTGACGGTGGGCATGTTACTTCAATAATGTCGACTGATTGATTATCAGCGAGTTTCCATTGAATTTTGTGTTCGTGAAGAATTGTATGCTGTGGAAGACTGACTACTTCGTTGGATTCTGGCGTTTTTAACATTTTACAGTAACCGTCTGCATTTACCTGGTAAGGGGTGTTGCCAGTTGAAGTGAGTTGTATTCCTCTTTTGATGCATTTTATATGGCGGAAGTTGGTATGCCGGTTCGAATTTGCTGTTGAGTATTGTCCCAGAAGGGCTAATAGTGATAGAATGTTAAGGATCGGTGAAACATTTGGAGTTGCTGCTAATGAGGGATTGAGAAGTTTGTTATAATCGATTCGCTGCTGGCGTCGTAGGTTATATGTACCTGTTCGCTTTCTGGGAGTTGTTTCTGTGACTGCTGTTGTGTTGTTTCCTTCCATTGGTAATTCGTGTTGTTTAGTTGGTTGTGGCGCTCTTGTCTCGAGTTGCTGATCGCTTTGAGTTGGTTGTAATGAAGGTTCATCTAATTCCAATGGAGTTAAAAGATTGAGTGGTTGGCGAATTAGACGGTGGGATGGTAGTAGAATAACGGCTTCCAGTGTGATACCTTGTGTGTTCTTAACGTGCTCCTTAATTCTGCCCATCTTCCACGTATGTCGAGGTTGCGCCGGGTCCTTGATTAACACTAGATTATCCTCTTTAGGCGTATATTTCGAGCTTCTTTGTGTGGAATTACTCTGATGCTTCTTCCGCAGTGATGTTAGGTAGTGAGATTTCCAAATTGTCCAAAATTTTTCTGTCAATAGGTAGGATGAATTTAAAGCCTTGATGACTTGTTCTTTTGTTCGTAGTGCGACTTTCTCCTCTGATGGAAGATAGAAGGGGTCGCATGTTTCGTTGGTCATTTCATCTAGTGGAGAAAAAAATTTTGAAGTATTTTTGAAGGAAGTCGATAGGTCGAAGCGTTTCTTCTCGTGTGGATTGTGATTCTACGTGTAACAGTGGCCTCGTATTAAGGATTGATTCGATTTCTATTATTACCGTTGTCAACTGCTCCGTTGAGAGCTTTGCGGTTCCAAGAGTTTTGTACAAGGAGTATTTTACTGATTTGATGAGTCTTTCGTAAAAGCCCCCTTGCCATGGGGCGAATGGAGTAATATATTTCCACTGTATTTCATGGTTGGCAACTGTACGTTTTACTTCTGGATCATTTTGTATGGATTTGAGGCTTTCATTGATAATAGTTTCCACTAGTACAAATGTTGGAGCGTTGTCACTTGTAACTAATGCGGGCGTTCCTCGTCTGGCGAAGAATCGGCGTAGGAACATGAGGAATGAGGTAGTTGTGAGGTCGGAGATGATGTCGAGATGTATTAGTCTCGTCGCCATGCATCGTTATTATTGCTCCATAACATTTACTTTCGGCAGAATTCGATCGAATAGTTGTTATTGGACCAAAGTAGTCGAGACCAATGTGCTTGAAGGGTCGTGATTTGTGAACTCTATGCTTGGGTAAGTCGCTTTTTTCTGGATATTTGTATGGTGGGTTGTTGAAGCGTTGACATGGTATGCATCTTCTGAGGATTCGTGTTACTTGTGCACGTAGTTTGGGGATCCAGAATTGTTCTCGTACGATTGACATTGTGTGGCTAACGCCTAGGTGTCCTTTTTTTGTGACAATCCTCTATAATAGCTTGTGCAAGCCAAGAATTCTGAAACACTGGCAAATGGTTTTTGGCTTCTTTGCTTAAATCGCTATTTCCTAGTCGTCCATAACATCGGAGCAAACCCCTTCTTTATCCGGTTTGGCGTTGAGATGTCTCATAGACTGGAGTGTTTAGGTGGTTGCTGTCGATAACTAATGTTGTCTGACCAGTACTTTTCCAGCTATAGTAATCTCTTCGCCAGAGATGTTGGGATATATGTTGACGTCCGTTGCACTTAGAAGTGTGGAAAGTTTTATGCGGTGTTGTCTACGAATATTCACCTTGGCAACTGAGATTTGAATAAAGCGTATAATTACTGCCACGATTCTCTTAACATTTGTCAGAGAGTACTTTCGCAATGAGGTGAAGATATCGATTTCGTTCTCTTTGTCTAAGTGATTGTGTTTAACGAGGAACAGTTGCTGTTCTTCGTGGGGGAATTCCTGGAATATCGTGCATATTGGACTGTCCTGTTCTGGACGGTTTTCTAAGGTGCTTCGTTATGTTTGAAAGTGTTGCAAATGATTTCCCAGTTGTCTGGAGATTCTTGGAGAAAGGGTGGTCCGACCCACCAGAAGTGGTCGAGCAATTCCTTTTGGCTAAAACCACGGGTAGCACAGTCCGCTGCGTTATAACGTGATGGGACGTGACCGAAAACTATGCGATAACCGTTCCTTTGTATGTGGTCGACGATCCTCTCGATTTCCAGTAGTCTGTTGAATATTCTGAGTCTAACGTTCTTTAATTGTCTGCGCTTCATCCAGCTAAGTACGATCTCCGAGTCAGAGAAGATGAGAATTTCTTGAATTTTTAAGGTCCTTTGAATTTGAGTCAGTACGGCGTTGGTTAATCGCAGAGCTATTGTTACTGCAAATAGTTCCATTTTTGGTACGGTTGGTTTATAGCGAAGGCAGTTTGCTTTTTGCCATGAGAAGATTGGTTGAATTTTCGGACCGTAGATAGATGCAGGTGGCTATAGCTTCAACGCTGGCGTCGGGAAGGTTACTAGAATGTATTTTATATTTTTTTATTCTAAGACAACGTGGTAGAAGTTCTGTGAAACCTTGTATTTCCGTGCATATAGCTATCCATTCGTCCTTGCGAGAATCTCGTAGGATATGGTCCCAATTGTATTTATCATTCCATAAGCTGCGTAAGAATACCTTTGCTTTATGAAGTAAAGGTATTAAAAAGGCCCATTGGGTCGTATACCGATGCTAATGTGCTAGCCATCGTTCGCTTGGTGATAGGTTGGTTTGTTCTTGTCGTGCATGTTATCTGCAGAAATTCGGAGTTAATGTGCCAAAGTATTCCCAGTACTTTCAGTAATTCGGTGTCTGCTTTATCCTCAGGGGGTATTTTCGCCATTAGGTCCATATTATTGGAAACAAATTCATGAAGATTCATGTTGAGGTCATTGAATATTTGTTTTTGTACGTAGGTAGCTTTGAAATGCTTCTTCGAGGTCATCGGCGGTTAATACAAGATTGTCCACGTACAAGTTGTCTTTAACTTGTGTTATTAATTCTGCTTCTTTTTTATATTGATCAAGATGAAAATGTATTGTTCCGACCGAAAGAAATGGTGATGTGTTTAATCCGAAAATTACTCTGGTGAATCGTAGGGTTTTAATGTTGTTCGGAAATGGTGGTAGACTGTGATCATGTAGCCAAATGCATCGTGTGGCATCGCGATCGTATTCATGGAGTCGGACTTGCAGAAAGGCCTTTTCAACGTCTGATGTAATCGCGATTGGTCCGATTTTAAAGCGAAGGAGGATTCCGAACAATTGTGAGAGGATCACTGGTCCTCTGTGTAAGACGTCGTTGAGTGATGGGCATCCCTTGTAGTGTGCTCATGCGTCATACAATTCTGATCTTAGTGGTGTTTTTATTGGGATTTAAAACTGCTTGGTGTAGAATGTAGTGAATTCGGGAGCTTTGTGGGGTTTCTTGTTCGTTGAGTTCCTCTAGGATGTGCAGGCGGAGTTGCTGTTCGAATATGCCGTTGTACCTAGCGAGCAAATCCTTGTTGTTTTGTAGGGATTTCCAAACACTTAGGAGTCTGTTGAGTGCTCTATTATCCGGTAGTGATAGCTGTACGTCTTTCCAAGGGAGACGAATATAATATCCGTCTAACCTTTTTTCAATGGTTTTGTTGAAGGTTTGCCATATTTGTTGATCTGTCAGTGCTTTTTCCATTTCTGCGGAGTTCGTGAATTCTTCTGTTCCGGCAGATTCGAGGGTCCAAAATTGTTCCCATTTGACTGCTTCGTCTTCATGCGTTTCTGAGTCTTCAATAAGGCAGGCGTGGACTTGACATTCCAATGTCCGATGCTGATTGCACTTATTCGTTTCCTCTTTATCGACTTGCACGTGTAGTGCCCAGTATTGGTCCCATCTGTCTAGTTCATCTTTGAAATCCTGTATGGGCAATGTGTTTCCTTCTTCGCTTTGTTGTACTTGTGACAACACGTTATCGTCTTCTTTTTGTAGCGGAGGACTTTTGAGTTGTCCTGTGCATAAATGACCTAGACGCGTTGGAATAAGATGTAGCCCAGATGGTAGTTCAATGTGTGGTTTATCGTTTTTTCATCAGGGTCCACAGTTGGTCGCACCCGAGTAGAATGGAAAGTTGGACCACGGCGTGAAACGCGTTCTTGCACTTTGTTTGAGCCGAATGTGTTTAGCCGTAGTTTAATTTCTTCTATCGTCGGTAGATTAAGCTTTTGTGCCAGTTTCTCGTCGATAAAGGACAACTCGGCTCGTGTGTCCAGTAAGACGGGAAGCTTTCTCTAATTGCTTTGTGGCTGTATTCATTATACTCCATTCCCCTGTGGGTAGTAAAGTTGACTGCAATTTTTGTGCTGGATTTCGTCCAAATTTTGTCTTCGGCCGAAGTGGGCTTTTTATGCTCTTTTTTCTTTGTATTTACTAACGTTGGCCTCGTTTTTGGCGTTCGTATTCTTTTCGAGGTGTCAGAAACGTCTTTTCGTTTGGTGTTGAAAAAGAAACAGCATGATGTGTGGTGACGTTTCTGGCAGTTACGACATGACGACCCGTTGCATTGAACTGTGCTGTGGAATGGAGAGGCGCAAATATGGCAGAGCTTATTATTTTGAAGGTACTGGTATCTTCTTTGGGATGTTTCGTATTTACTGCAATAGAAAGGCTTATGTTTGCCTTTACAATACATGCACAAGAGCATTGATGTTTGCTACTTCCAATGCTTGACCTTGTTGTCGAAGTTATCTGTATCTCGAGGAGGTGTTGAGCTGGTCTGGCGACATACCAGTTCCTCGCTGGTTATAACCTCTTCAAAATATTTTAGCAGCTGTTGCATGGTGAAGGGTTCGTCGGAAGAAGTGATCTTTTTCTGGAGACCGGTTTACGTTGGATCCCGACCGCAAATTTCGAAAGCAGCTTTTGTTACATGCACTGATTGTCGACATTTTCACCTTTTTGCACTAGTTGGCCTATGATTGCTTCGATGTCTTCCAATAGTCTGCGTTGCTCTTGTATGGATGATGAGTGAAGGAAGATTTTGTCCATCTTTCTGAAGAGCTGGTGAATAAGTTCTTCAGAATTACCGTACTTATTAGTAAGAAATTCTATGGCTTTTGCTGTAGTTTTGGCTAGTAAGTTGGAACTTCTTTATCGATTGTAGAGGTTCCCCCTGTAAGGAGCTAAGCAGGTAATTGAATTTTTGTAGCTCGGAGAGATTTTGTGAATGCACATTTAAGTTGAAAAGCTCTTAAAAGTTATCCCAGTCCCATATGTCGCCATAGAATGTTGGGATTGCGATTGTGGGTAGCTCCAAATTTTTCACGGCCGCACTGACGGTGGATTCATCTTTGCGACTGTTCGTAGTGGAGGGTTTGTGGGATGTGTTGAGAAGTTCAGCGTGAGCCTTGAAGCCATGGATCCCAGCATGAAGGAGTATAAGGTATTCGAAAATATTGCCAATCGCTTCTTCAGCGGCACTCGAATGCTGTGCAAACTCGTTCTTCAATATTTGGTAGTGTCAGGGTGTGTCTTTTCGAATATGGTAGCGACTTCGTCTAGTGCGTGTTGAATCTTTGTCATATTTTCTAGGGCTGGCGACTCCTTCTTTCTAATTGCTGTAGGCTTGTGTGAATAACGGTGGGCGTTATGTTATCTTGCATATTTTGAATATCGACTTCTAACTGCGCGTCTTTGAATCGGGTTAGAACTTTTTGTAATTGGTTAGTATACCGTGTAAGTATGCGTCTATGACTTGCTAGTCTTAGGCTGGACATGATTGTAGAGGTAACGTACTTGGTTGTGACTTGATTGAGCTGACGGATCCTTTCAAGCGGCCAATGCACCAAAATTTGTTTGGGACGGCTCGTTGAGATAGGCATACCAAGTTGTTGCGTAGATTTGGTCGGGATTAGTTGCTCGCCTTTGTCTGTGCCACGTGGGACTTCTTGCTTTTAGTAGTCACAATGCCTAACACCCCAAATTTGGGTAATTAAACCGTTTATCATAATACAACAATTTTGGCATTACAATACAACTATACAATTAATACAACAATGATACAAGTAATAAATAGGCGCAGTGAAGAGATTGTCATATGACTTCTACTACATGAGATGGATGTGAGGAAAGGACATGGTGACCTGGGCAGTATTGTTATGACATGAGATGGATGTGAAGAGAGGGCATGGTGACTTGGGCAGCATTGCTATGACACGAGCTAGCTAGGCGTGGAGCCGTTTATATACCTTTTGCACTAGGCGGAGTCAGGCTACAGTAGGCGGGGTTAGGCTACAGTATGCGCAAAGATGGGGGCTGGAAACATTCCTCAAGATTTGAAAAGGCTCACATAAGGTTATCAGATCGTCGTGGAGAAAGTTCATGGGAGAACGTATTTGAAAAGTTTTACATAGAGAACATTCCAATGTTCGTGAAGAATGTTCTCTATACATAGAAAGTGAAGAACAGTACGGCCGACCACATCCAACACTGGTTCGACATAGATGGCTCGACAATTTAAACACATGGTAAGAAGTATCCAGTATTTGCCAACGACAGCATCAATGCCATACAGTAGGGGACCGAAAATTCCATCCCGAGATTTGCAAAAGGTTACCGTGGTGGAGTCAAGCGTCTGGCTGGATGAAGAGGAAAGGGTGGCAATAAAAATGTTCGAGTGTGGAATCCTTTACAATGAAAGCAGTTGCGAACAATCTTTTTTACTGTGGCGCGCCCTTTAGGGATCCGTACAGTTTGTCGAAGTAGTGCTTATGTGTGATTGATGCCACAGTGGTTGTGAGTATGAAGAACAAATAGGATGGTGATGTGACCCTCACGAAGAAGAAAATTAGGAAAGATAGCGGCTTGTGCTAAAGCAGCGTTGTCAAGACGTCCTTGACATTTCCAAAGCAGAGTTTCATCACATAGGAAAAGATCAAGTCGCTGGTAGTCGTGAACAGAAGGAGAATGTGAACTCTGCTATTCGGAACAAAGGAGCAACTTTTGTACGTCCAAAGTGTAGTCTTGCCTTATTCGTTTTTAAAGTGATAAAATATGACACAGACATCATTGCACGGAGGGGTTTTGACCATAAACTGAAGCGTGCAGGATCCAGGGGAGATAACACATGAGAAGTATCATTATCCGGCGGTATTGAATGAGATAAGGTAAACATGCCGAAAGAGGATCTGACGTCGTCCTTCGTATGACTGGTCTCATCGGAGGAGAAGTGGGAGGTGGAATCCATGTCTATAGTGTTGGACCATAAATCATCGTCTTGAGTAAGAAAACGACGTTCATTCCACCAATAGTGTGAATGTGAGAATCCAGTGATCGGTGAACCTCTGGTACCAATATCTACCGGATTCAAATGACCTGATATGTGACGAATAGATGTGTCAGAGCAACTACTGTGAATAGTCAACACGATTTCGTACGAAAACAGGATGATTTCCCTTAGAATGTATCCATGCCAGAGCAACGTTGCTATCCGTCCAAATAAGTACAGAAAAAAAGAGCAGAAGATTTCAGGTTTGAATCCTGTTGCAGTCGTCAAATGTTTGGGATCTGCCAAACGTTAGGAGTTTGCTTGTGACTTGTTGGCTGCAGTGACTGTGACACGACTGTTTATGGTAGATTTATTACAATGAGAACATAGGGCACAAGGTAGAAGGAACCAGTGTGAGAGAGGTGGATGAGCGAGGGGAGAATGGCTTGGAACTCACGTAGAAGAGTTTGTAGCTATATCTTGTAATGATTTTGGGCGAGCTTATATTACGGAAACAGGACAAGGAATTTTGTCTGATACAATGCTATTTCGCCACAGTCATTTGAGTCATGAGCAATTTGACGTCTAATATTACACCAAATGTGGAGGCGCTTTCAACATAGAAATGGTAGCAATATTAGTCAGCTACATGTTTTGGCTGGAGGGCCACAACAGCTCCGTTTTGTATGATTACAGAAATTCTGTACAATTACAGAAAACTTCGCGGGATAGTGATTAAGGACTTTGAAAGTTTCGTTCGCAAATAACCGAAGTTTGATACCAACTTTATGTATGCATAAGGTTCCAGAAGATCAGAATTTCATGGTAAAATAAGACACTTGTTTCTTGTAGGCAAGGATTTGTAGACTCTAATATTTTTTGTTTAAAGTTCACTAGTTCAGCTGAGATATGTAAATCCAAAGCTAAAATTGCCCATCGTTTTCGCATCGCGTGACTCCTGCAGAGGTTAGATCTTCGCCTAAATCTGAATAGCCAACGATGCTAATAAGTGATAATGAAGCGAAAATTGTAGCAATTACCTGAAGTAGTGTATGACTTTCTCATAGTTTTGGAACTCTTCCTCGAGGTATGGTTTTGAATGTGGAGAAATAGGCAGGAACGGAAAGTGAAGTTAAAGAAGAAACCACATATACAGACGAAGTGTCATAACAGGGTACTCAAGGATATCGATGACTTTTGAGGTAATATCAAGCCTACACACCTTTCAACGCATTATAAAAAAGGAACTTATGAGCCGGTCGTAATAAGACAGAGAAAGGAAGCCATATCAGGAAAATGTTCAACCGAGCTGACAAATCGACTCCCAGTTTTACACACCTCTACGTGCATTGAGTTGCACGAACGATATACTGCGATCTAGAGATACGTGCGAGTTGGGCCGAGATGGACAAATTGACAAGAATGTTGAATCTTCGTCATGACCACTAGGGACTGCTAGTTCATCCGCATTTGTTTTACAGAGGAATTACATTCAACAACAAAAAACAGATCAGTCGCTTCAATATCGAGATATTCAAGAAATGGAAATGGGAATAAGCTAAAACGGCGAAGGATAACAAAATAACGGTAATGATCGCGCAACAGAGTAGGCAAACACATGACAGGAAAACGAGTAATGAAGTAACACATAGTAAATGGTAGGATTAGTGACATATATTTGTTTAAAGTGGTAGCGCAGAGTCTAATTAGAACACCCAGTGAACATTTACTAACTGTAAACCATAATAATAGGACGAAGGGTACGTTTAGCAATAGAACGGGCAACTTATATAATTCCCAATACCGACTTTCTGTTAACCTCGGCATTGACTGATAATTCGATGTTTTTCTTCAATAAGCAGACACGAGGTTGTTATTATAGAATTTATTAGGATACAATAGCTGATGTTTCGACGGTTTCGCCTTCTTCAGAGCCTGGAAAAGTCAAATTGAGATGCCATCTACTTAGCCAAACACTTTCATAACCTTAGCAGGTAGAACTTAACAAATAAGTTTGCATTCGCATAAGAAACAGCTTCATTTAAACACCTACCGTCTATTTGTTGTAAGTATTTAAGTTAGTTGGTGGACAGCAGCCGCACAGAGTAATACATGGGCGAACACTGTACCTGTGTCAGGTCATTGAATCAGCTTGAGGTATGGCGCTAGATCACCCGTGTTCGAATGGCTACGAAACTGTAGCTTCTCGGCATAGACATAGAGGAAAACCACGACCCAGAACGACAGTTCTATCGAAAACAAGGCTCCATTCCTCATGCCTTTTATTTCAAACGAAATAAGTGCAGCTATAAAACGTTGCTTAATAAGGGCCGGTCTGGAGAATTCCGTAAGAGTGATAGAAATACCATCGGGCACTCTAAGACGCCAGCTAGTTCGCAACCGCCTATATGACCGTCTGTGTACAACGAAAAAACAGTAATTTACCCTAACGGTAGAGACGGTGATTGCATGAGTTCGGATATAGTCTATCTGATCTCTTGTAAAGCATGCGGGGACGAATACGTTGGCGAAACGGGTAGACCGCTCTGCGTCCGCATAAAAGAACCCGTAGTCGGTAAATCTGAATTAAAACAAAACACTCCACTAGAGGCGCATAGGATGCAGAAACACAACGGAGAAGATTTTGAGGTAGGAATCACTATCCTCACGCAGGAATCGAAAACATCGGCAAGTAAAACTGTTGAAGCGTTCTGGATCAATTGCAAAAATCTAAAAATGAACAGCAAGGAGGAGTGTCATGTCATCACGCGTGACCTGGCGCCATACCTCAGGCTGATCCAGTGACCTGACACGGGCACAGTGCTCGCCCATGTATTACTCTGTGCAGCTGCTATCCACCCAACTAACTTAAATACTTACAACAAATAAAACGGTAGATGTTTAAATGAAGCTGTTTCTTATGCGAATGCAAATTTACTTGTTAAGTTTTATCTGCTGGGGTTATGAAAGTGTTTGGCTAAGTAGATCACATCTCAATTTGACCTTCCTAGGCTCCGAAGAAAGCGAAGCAGCCGGAACGTCAGCTATTGAATTCTAATAAATTCTATAATAACAACCTCGTGTCTGCTTATTGAAGAAAAAAACATCAATTTGTATAATTGTTTCAAGTCCTTAACTCCCGTACTCCTCCGGTTATTGAGAAACTATCAGAGATTTTGGGAAAAAGGTGCACCGTTTGTTATCTGATCCATGCAAAGGTCAGTTTTCGAACTGTGATTGATATTGTATCTGCTAGTGGAAAATAGGCCTTCAAGTCAGTACTCGGCACCGAATATTCACTAGCTTTTAGCAGAATGCTCGACTTCGTGAGAAGACGCCACGCGGGACTTTTCGTAGTTGTCACAGAGCAATATCTCAAACCTCAAACTTGGTGTAATTAAACCCTTAATACACAAATACAACATTAATAACATAATAGTAACGATGGAGAAGTAATGGTAGAGGAATGACGTGAGTTAAAGCTATGAGGTGCTAAGACTAGTAGTGAAGTGAGGCTAACAACGAGATAATGGCATTCGAATATTACTATACCATTAATAAGTAATTAACAAAAATTACATTAACAGTAATAATGAACAACAAGTTCAGATTCTGAGAATAGGTTTGCATAACAATACTGTTTACAGCGGTTCAGATTCTAAGAATAGATTTGCATAACAATACTGTTTACAGCGATCAAAGTTCCTTAGGATGGGATCAAGATATTTACGTTCTACGACATTTGCTAGGTAACTTGAGAAAAACGGATATGACACTTATTTCCGAAACATACAGTCATACAAAGATAGAAATAGATATGGAAGAAAAATAGAAACTATTCTGGGAATAGCTGCTATACTCCCTCACCTCCAATAAGATTGTTTTGCTGAATTTAATGAACTTAACATCCGAGTTCTACTTAATGGTATGAAAACATTGATGAGGTAATCATACAGTCATTTCTAGTAGGAGAGGAATGAGGAGGTTTATGTGAAATGGTAACTGTACATGAAGTGAGGAAAGAGAGAGAGAGAGAGAGAGAGAGAGAGAGCAGAAAGGAGAAAGGGATGGGAAGTGGGAATGACTGTACGCGTACATCATTCCCTAGTAGAGTTCTACACGTTTTACGTGATCGACGAATAGGAGTATGCGAGCTTCATTCTAGTTATATTCTTCTCCCCCTCTTCTGTTTCTTTGACTCGGATCGTTTGCGATTACACGAATATTAGCACGAGAGAATAAGTAGTGGGTGGTGGTGGTATCTAGTAGAAGAATACAGTAGCGGATGCAGTGAGTATTATTCGTGTGAGTCAATGGTATATGTTAGACAATAGTTTGGTAGGGCTGCCGAGATAGGATTAGGATGGTCGTCATCATACGTTAGAAATTGTTGGAGTTCGTAACTAGCAGAGCTCGTTCCATGTTTGTTATTGACATGATTAAGAAAAATGTTCATCATTAGACTCTGATGACTGAACTGAGTGAACGGTGCGAGTACGTGCTCGCGGTCGTAAGTTATAACGTTCTCTCGATCTTTTGTGTAGATCTTCTTCGTTTTTGATGTTGTGACTTTGGAGCAGTATTCGACTTGTGGTTAGTATTCGGAGACTCATTTGATTGGGTGTTTCCCAGTTCTAAGGGTATAAGTAAGTTAACAGGTCTTCTGATGATTCGTCCGTTAGGTAGCTTGACGTGTGCTTCTCGTATGGCTCCACTCTCTGATGGTTGAAGTTTTATGATACGGCCCATTCTCCAAGTATTTCGAGGTAGGACTGGTTCGTAAATTAGTACCACTGTACCTATCGTTGGAGGGATTGTAGTGCTTCTCTTTTTTTCAAAACTAAGTACATGTGTTTCCCGGAGGCTATTGAGGTACTGTTGGCTCCAAATGGTCCAATACTGTTCCGTTAATTTGTGACTTGATGTCACAGCCGTTATCGCCTGCTGTCTGGTGCGCAATAGAGCTAATTCGTATGGGGGAATATAATCCTCATCGTCTTCTTGGACACTCGTGAACTCGAATGGATATGTTAATATTATATCGCGCTTGATGAAATCGATAGGACGCAAAATTACTAGATCACCAGGTTTTTCCTCGATGTACGTAAGCGCTCTGTTATTTAGGCATCCCTCGATCTCTATCAGAAGAGTTGCTAGTTGTGATGTTGTTGGAATCGTCTTCTGTAACACTTTATAAAGAGAATGTTTCACTGACTTTATAAGGCGCTCGTAAAATGCCCCCTGCCACGGAGCATAAGGTGTTATTGTTCTCCACGTAATTGCTCTGGTTGCTAACGTCTTCGTAAACGAAGTATCACTGGTTATTGGAGCAATAGTAGTTCGTAAGACCTGTTCCGCCAGGGTGAAGTTCGGTGCGTTATCGGAAGTGATCGTGTTTGGTACACCCCTTCTAGCAAAGAATCGACGAAGTGCTAATAGCAGTTCGTCAACTGTCATATTTTGAACTAATTCTAGGTGTAGCAGCCTTGTGGCTGTACACGTAAGAATAATTCCATAGCCTTTTACTACCTCTTCTACATTTTTCATTGACAATGGCCCGAAGTAATCTATCCCTACATGTTCAAATGGTCGTGATCTTACCACTCTTCTCTTCGGTAGATCGTCCATTGTAGGGTACTTGTAAGGCAAGTTGTTCATTTTTTTGACATGGAACGCATCATCTTATAGCTTTCCTTGACAGGCGCCGTAATGTTGCGATCCAAAATCGTTTTCTAACATTAGCCATTGTTTGACTGGTGCTACAGTGAAATGGTAAATGTGCGTCGCTTACTATAATTTCGGCTAATCTTGTTTTTGCTTGTATGAGTATTGGTTGTCGTTGTTCGAAGGGAATGTTTGCTTTATTTAAGCGTCCTTTGTAGCGAAAAATTCCATGTTGATCTTTAACGATACTAAAAGGATGAAGGAATCTTTTTTGCCATCCCGGGATAGGTGTTCTGTTGGTGTTTTCGTATGATCACCCTTAGTGCCGCTTCGTATTCGACTGCCGTAATATATGATTGAGAAGATGCCAACTCGATTTCTGGAATAGTGCGGCGAATTCTTTCTCATAATTGCGGTTTTAATTTCGCTGTCACTTTATTGAGGAATCGCAAGACATATACCACTGCGTTTTGCGCCGTTATTAGTCGATTATGTCTTGACCAGTCCAACAATTCCGGTTGGTCGAAAGTGGTCATTACGGTAGAATTGTAGTTCCTTTCCACATACTGTGGTTTTTTAAAGCTGTATGTATTGAGTGGGCTAGACGGACTGCCATAGTTACAGCATTTAGCTCAAGCTTTGGAACAGTAGTAACGTATTTGATTGACTGTAGTTTGGATTTTCCCATAAGGAGGAACGAATGATTATTTGATACCAAATAGGCGCAAGCTGCCATACACTCTCTGCTGGCGTCCGCAAAGACGATTAGTTTGGCATCATGTTCGAGTTGGGCAACACATCGCGGGATACAGATTTCAAATCCATTTAGATCTCTGACTATTCCTTCCCACTCGTCGGCATGTTGTTTTGATAGCGGTGTGTCCTACGTATAATCGAAGTTCCAAAGCTGTTGAAGAAATTGTTTTCCTCGTAGTGTTAATGGTGTGAGCCATCCTAGAGGATCGTAGACTGCTGCTACTTGTTCGGCTATCGAACGCTTCGTGAGCTTTGCTTTGTATGGATATTTGCATGAAAGAATTAGTTTATCGTTTTCCGAATCCCATGCTATTCCTAAGACCTTTTGTTGGTTTCTTAATGCCAAGTCCTTTAAGGGAATCTGGCGAATGAGTTGTTCATTGTTCGACATAAATTCCCGTAAATTCGTGCCCAAATCTTTGAAAAATTTGCTTTGATTGCTCAAAGTTGCTCATGGCCTCTTCTAATGACGAACTTGTGATAATAACGTTATCGACATATGTGTTGTTCGTAAGTTCGTGAGCCAATGCTGCACTGGACACTTGGGTCTCTAAGTGATGTTTAATTGTTCCTGCTAGTAAGAACGGTGAACAATTGAGGCCAAAAGTTACCCGTGTGAACCTGTAGGTAACTATGTTTTCTGGTTCACAAGGTTGTGAGATGTCACGAATCCATAGAAATCGTGTAGCATCTCTATCTTGCTCGTGGAGTCGTACTTGCAAGAACGCTTTCTCTACGTCCGCAATCATTCCAATATTTCCTATGCGAAAACGAAGTAGAATATCGCATATTCGTGGAAGGAGGACTGGCACCTGGTGGAGAGCATCATTTAATGAGGGCGCTAGCACTGGATGCGCGGATGCATCGTAAACGATTCGTAATTTTTGTGGTTTCCTTATGTGGAGTTACCACGGCGTGATGAGGCAGATAGTGAATGATTACACCTTGTTGGCGTATTGATTCATCGACTTCCTCAATGATGTTCTCATTTAATTGTTGCGTTATCGTTTCGTTATATTTTTTCTAGCATGGGAGGATTTTTTTGTTAGTGTGGCGATTGTCGCCTGTAATCGTCGAAATGCCATGCATCTGTTCTCAGGGAGTGTGGTTGAATTGTTTTTCCACGGAAGTCTCACGTAATAACCATCGTCACGTCTGTCGATACTTTTTGCAAACTGTTCCCAAATTTCAGCATTTTGCTGCTTTTGTTCTTCTATTTTCGATCCTGTAAATTCGTTAATTCCTGATGACTCCAGTGTACAAAAAATCTTCCCATGATTGTTGTTCATAAGGTTGGGGGTTTGGGTACTGTAGTCTCTGTGACAAGGAGTGTACTTTCTTGCGATTTAATGTAGCGCTTGTGGCTAGCTCCTATTACCAGATAACCTAGTTTAGAAGGGATTAACACTAATCCCGATGGTAATGTTTTGTTCTGTGCTAGGTTACCATCAAGTAGAGAAAATACATCTGAACATCCTAGCAGGATTTGTGGATGTACGTTGTCACAGTCAGGATTGATTGACAGTTTAATAGTATTACGATGAAGGAATTTCTTGTCCTCTTGGCTAAGAGGTATACGCTTTAGCGGCTTGGTGATGGTCTCGATCCTGGTTACTGTGATTTCATGTTGTGTTCCATAGACATCCCACAATTTTGACTGCGGTAACTCCACAGTTCTCTTTCACTTCGTTAAGAGCTGCGAATGTGTTAATGGATAATTCTACAGAATCAATATTTCGTAAACGAAGACGTTCAGCCAATTCGTTGGTGATAAATGAACGATCGGATCCTGTATCAAGCAAGAGAGCTACTGGTTCGTTTGTCCGAGTGAATGGGTTGAAGATTTGCGCTTGTCCTGTCAAAACTTGGACACTCGTTGTATTTTCTTTCAAAGCGTAGAGTATGATTGTATCATCCTGATAGTTATGTTGGGACTCCACCGTATTGATTCTTGATGGCGTTGTCCTCTTGCCTTTCGTAGTGTTGACAGGCCCCTTTTCGTTTGTCTTTTTTGGCCTACTTCTGAGTGATCGTTGTATTGTTTTAAAGCTAGTTTCTGCTTGCAAATGGACGTGTGATGTCCCCGTTTACTGCATACTCGACAGCATCCGCCTTTGCAAGCTGGTGTGTGATGAAACTTTGATCCACAGTTAAAACAAAGATTGCGATCTTTTATAATCTGTATTCTTTCTTCATACGTTGACACTTTTTTGCAGTCAACTGGGAAATGTCCTGCTGTTTCACAATAGAAACATGGATATATCTTGCTTGTGAACATGTGGGTTTGAGACTCAAAAGGTGGCTGTAGAGCTCTACCTCTAGTGCCTCTCAAGTCTGATGTGACACTGATGTTTCTGCTCAGCTGTTGTTGTATCCTGAGCTCCTTGCTTATGTATTCATTGATAGATTTTAAAAAAATCTTCAGTTTTGTACGTTTTATCCGACTCTCGACTCCTTTGATCCAGTGCGTGTCTTTGGATATCTCTCGTAAATTTCGTAAGGAGTTGATTCTGTAGGTACGTGGTGTCTACAAATTCTCCATTGTGTGTCAATTGACTAATTACGGAGAACAAATGCTCGCACAATGTCTGCTGATCTTCAAGTCGGTCGCTGTTTGCTTTGGTCGTTAGTACTCTGTTGAGTAGTTCGTCTAGCAGATCTTGTTTGTTACCGTATTTATGGTTTAGATGGGTGATAACCATCTGGTAAGATTCCCGTGTTATTCTGTATTGGTTAACGAAAGCTTTTGCTTTACCTTCAAGAGAATCTAATAGATAGTTCATTTTCAAGAAGTCGTCTATTTTTTTGTGAGTGTACTGAGTGGTTAAACGCTTCCCAAAATGTGTCCCACTCCCACAGTTTTCCGCTAAATTTTGGAATAGGGATGGGTGGCAGGTTTACTGCTGGAAGCCTGGAATTTTTGCTACTCGAAACGTTGCTTTCTGCATCTTCTAAAGTGTTCTTTAGTTTGAAGAGCTTGAAGAGATAACGCGTCGCCTTATCAAGCAGCTCAAGCGTTGTCTCTGTGTTCGCATTAATTCTCTCACGTGCATCTTCTACTAGTGGAATGTTAGGATCAAGATGATCAGCTTCTTCAGTATACTTATCCAGCGCTGTCTGGAGGTTTTGCATTTCGAACTGAATGGCGAATGTTGCATCAGTCACCCTTTTATTTAACGTATTGACATAGAAAATGCGGTCGACTTCATCATGGGGAAGCTCTACTTGAGACAATGCTAAGTCTTCACTATCTTCAAGACTACTTAAGAGACGGTTTGTAGCTCTTGTTAAAGCCCCCTTGTCGTGAAGACATTGAGGAAGTCATTATAAGGCGAAAGCAAACGTAATGGTTTTCCCGTTTTGAGACTTACTGTCCTGTGACTTCGTTAACAGTAGCTTGGTCGTTGTATCAGAATATATCGTAGTTGCGTGCTTGATGCAACAGAATACAGCAGTTAGACCAATGAACTAGAATATATCGTAGTTTGGCCAATGCACCAAAATTATTGTAGCTGCTAGTGGAAAATAGGCCTTCGAGTCAGTACTCGGCACCGAATATTCACTAGCTTTTAGCAGAATGCTCGACTTCGTGAGAAGACGCCACGCGGGACTTTTCGTAGTTGTCACAGAGCAATATCTCAAACTTGGGTAATTAAACCTTTAATACACAAATACAACATTAATAACATAATAGTAACGATGGAGAAGTAATGGTAGAGGAATGACGTGATTTAAAGCTATGAGGTGCTAAGGCCAGTAGTGAAGTGAGGCTAACAACGAGATAATGGCATTCGAATATTACTATACCATTAATAAGTAATTAACACAATTACATTAACAGTAATAATGAACAACAAGTTCAGATTCTAAGAATAGGTTTGCATAACAATACAGTTTACAGCGATCAAAGTTCCTTAGGATGGGATCAAGATATTTACGTTCTACGACATTTTGCTAGGTAACTTGAGAAAAACGGATATGACACTTATTTCGAAACATACAGTCACACGAAGATAGAAATAGATATAGAAGAAAAATAGAGACTATTCTGGGAATAGCTGCTATAATTGATGTTTCATTTTCAATCGCTACAGCAAATTTTTCGTACAAAATGAACGAATATTCTGTACCTTTTCATGCCCTCGTTTTTCATACCAATTGTTTACCAGCAGTCATTTCACGCAACACCTTCACAACTAGTTAGAAAGTATCCTTGTATCTTTGCACTTGCTCAGTTGAAAACCAGTGGCTAAGAGACACCCTACATTTATTTCTATTGGTTTGTATGGTAACATCGGCATACATGAAAAAAACAATAGCTGGGAAGGAGTTGTGCCCACCGACTAACATCATTATTTGTTCTCATTCCTTTCCGCGCTGTCATTTGCTTCTTATTGTTCTTGATTAAATTGTATTCTGTGTCATACAAGTTCCTTATACTATCTCACGAGTGTATTGTAGAAGTTAGTGTCTTATTTTCGATGTAACCTCTTACTCATCACTTCATCTTTGCTTGTTGATTTTAGAACCATCTTATCGTGTATATAGTTTACATTTCTCGATATAGTCATATCGTTATTGTTGTATTAATATTGTTATGTACAAAGATCTAATTATCCAACTGTAAGGTGTACGCCGTAAGTCGCACGCTTGACAACTTGTGTGGTAAATAGCGATCAAACACAGATGGACGCAAACAATCATCTTATTATCGTGGAGCACTTTATTCAAAGAAAGAAATTCATCTTTAGCACTTCTGCTCAGAACCGGCGTCGTGGATTTATCTGATGACTATAGCCCACATAGTATAGTATATACCATAGTGACATATAGTCTACTGCTGTACCTTAACACTGTACTTTCCTGTTTTTCTAACTCCTATTTTGTGCCTGCTCTATTTTCATGACAAGATATGGTGTGAAATACAATCATAGGGATGCTAAGATATGAGCAAAACTCGAAAGCTCAACTGGGCTTCAAACACGCGACTACCTTTACCAGGGCCTCGGTACAGACGGTGCAGACGACGGTTGGTTAAATCTCCCAAGCGGCAATCACTAAGCTTTCCATTCTTCAGGGCTTAGCAAATTCGTATAGAATTTTCCGGGAGGATAGCAGCACTGACTTGATTCATCAATAAGACCACCTCAAGTCCTTGTATAGCCCAGATACAGTAACCGTTAACAGTGCTGAGCCTAATCTAAAAGAGCATCCCTTCAGGAATTGTCAATTTCGAGAGATCTATCTTTTTTTCTGTTGGAACAACCGGAAGAGGGTTTTTAAACTGACACTTAATAAAAATCCACTTTGAACATTTTCCACCTTATCTGGAGACTTAATGGTTTGCTAATCTTTTGTCTTTTTTTCTCTTTGTAGCACTAAACACAACGCCTTTATTTCCTGATTCTTCACTGGTTTTCACCACGAGAAGACTAGATGGGGACTGAGGACCACGTCCATCTAGAAGACAGTCTAGAACGTCACTTGATTCCTGAAGTCGTGGTAAAGATTCCACATAGCCGCAATAGGTCTTCCGTGCACTTACTAAATAAGTCTGCGTTGCTGTATAGAACGGTAGCCGTATGTACGTATGTACAGCTTACCTGTTGTCCCACATATTGACCCCCGACGAACCACCTAGTTGCTCACGTCCATGATTCTCTGGTTATAACATTCGACTAGTGCGGTTCTTGATGATATAGACGACTTCCTCAAACTGTAAACATCATAATAACGCCCTTCTTATATTCATACTTGTAGACCATTATATTGCCTTCACTTTGCTATGCGGAAAATTGTCGTCTGTTTGAGCTTCTGGAGGATCACCTGCTTAGGAATTCCTCTTATTTCTCCCTACGCGTGTAATTCAGATGTGTTCTGTGGGGTGAGCTTTTGACTGAGGAAGTACTATAATACGAGTTACGGTTATATAAATGTCCTTCCCAACAAACATTCGTCAATTAACCTCGTTACCACCAATTCATTTACATCCACAGTTCTCAATGGTCTTTTCGAAACAAACAATATCTTTAACCTGTATAGGTTTCCTCCTTCAGTGCGTAATATGAATAACTTAATTCCAGGCTTTTTGCCTATTGCATGGCGTGTTCTGGCTGAATAAAACGCTTCTTTATATAGCCCAAGGGACTCATAAATCCAGAAGTATTTCCCAGGCAGCTACAAACTCGTCAATTCGGCAAAGCACTGGTTTCGCATGGCAAATACTTGTCATAAGAGCGAGGTCCTGAGCAGAAGCTAAGGAGGTGTAGTTTCCGACTATCGATATACACATCAATTTTATCCCATGCTAGTGTTCGTATGACGCTCTGGATGGTGGCGGTAAATAATTTTCGCGCGATGGATTCGCTTTTGCCTAACCCTCTTTTGACGTCGATATTAAAACCGTTGTAGAATGGTGATATTTTGGTTGTGAAGTTTTTAAATAGCTCATTAAAAACCTCTATGTACTGAGTAGGGATTCCTTGGCTGTCCAAGACTTCCGCTACTGCTTTCTCAACTGAGTCAAAGTTTTATTCAAATTGATGAAAGTGAGATGGGTCTCCTGTATTTTCGCGATACTTCGATGAATCTGGTTATCATGTGGATGTGGTCTATCCTTTCGAATCCCTCTCGAAACCCTGCGTGCTCACATGGCCGACCTTCGTCGAGAGTTCTGTCGATCTTCTTGCAGAAGACTCGAGTGAAAAGTTTGTGGACGACAGACAGTAAGCAGATTGGGCGATAGTTGCCAGTATCGCGAAGGTCACCCTTCTTGAACAAGCACAGTCTTGCTGGTCTTCCACTGCTTAGGAACCTTGCATTCTGTTAGGTAATGTGAGAACAGCTGAGCCAGTCTGTTAATGAGGAGTGGAGTGGAGTTTGTCCATGTATTCGGGTCCTATCCTGTCCAGATCAGGTGTTGTCCGGTTCCTTACCAAGGAAATAGCGTATCCTATAAATAGGAATCGGATATCGAGAGGGAGAACAGGTGGGGCGACATATCCATCCTCCTTTATATTGCATGGCGACAAGATGAAGTGGGATTTGAAGAGATCCGAGTAGTAATCGTGAACGATTTTCTGCAGTGCCTTTCTGGAAACTGCAACAGTTCTTTCTGGGCGTCGGAGAGCAATCGTATTGGCCTTGTAATTGGCGAAGTTTGGGTGCGCATCGCGAATGCTTTTCCCAGTCTTTGAAGCTTCGTCCAAAACTATTCTTTCGTTAAGATCTTCATTTCTCGCCTGTCTGCACTGTTTTGCAAGTTCGGACATGAGTTCACGGTTGTCTATAGCTGGTGCGATTCCTCTCTGGCGTATCAGCTCGAGTGTTTCTGGAGACAGACGTCTCTTGGTGACTTTCGAGCAATCAGCTTTCATAGCGCTACGTGAAGATGTTGAATGAGCCGATCGTATTCTTCGTCGATGTCATCGACAACGGTATCTTCCCAACACCCGACTAGTAAATCGAATAAATCTGTCCATGGTGGTTCTAGGGCTTCGTTTCTTGAATTTAGCGGCTTTTTTCTCCTTTTCGTGAGAAATGGAATCTTGCACGAAGGAGGCGATGGTTTAATTCCGTGTAGAATTTTGTCACAGCCTATGCAAAATCTTCGGTTTACTGTGACATGGTTTCTATTTCGTTATGGTTCTCTCTACTGGGAGACTCCCATGTCCAGCATTTAGGGTGGGGCTTCTGGAATTGCGAGTTATCATGAACAATCTTGGTCTTCATGATAAACTCGGACGGACACCTGTTCACCCTACTCGTTCCATTCTAATTCATGGGTACCAATGTGGCGTTCTTCAGACGTTCTTCTGAGTCTAGTCTTAGCGTCAAATAAGTCAATGATGACTTTGAAGAATGTATGGCCTTCTCGGTAGAATTTCTCAAAATCCATATAGAACACTTGGACTTCGTCCTCATCATAGCTTCATGTCGGTGTGTGGATGATGAAGGTTGGCAAAGCCAGTAATGATCTACACCTTTTAAAACTGTAGTCGTCCGACTCGAAGTTGTTGTTAGTTGTGGTTGTTCGAATGAGTCCATGTTCATGGCCAAACTTGTGTTGAGGAAAAACGCTGACGCAGCAGACTCCGCTACTGTCGCACGTTCTAAAGAGCAGTTCTTCTCCGGCGTCATAGGCAGCGTTCATTATGTGGCATCTTCTCGTTTCAGCCAGTCCGATGACGTCGTACCTTATCCTTCTTGCCTGCATGATCAGGTTCTCCACAGAGGACTGTATTGCAAAGTGAGCGTGCATAATAGGCGCAGATTGTAACTTTAGCCCTCCCAGGTTTAGGCAGCCTCGAATGGCCCTAAGATTTTAACAGCCTGTCCGTACTCTTCCTACCCATAGCTGCCCTATGGGGGCTCTCTCGCGGTCAGGGGACTGGGGTCCCCCTACTTTACTGTGTTTAGTGTTTGATACCCACGCATAGGCGCGTGTGGTGCAATGGTCGAGCCGCCCCGCAACACACACGTGGAATGAGATCTCCGCGCCCATGGCCCACCAAGCCTTCCCATCCCTCCGGGGTCAGGAAATTGGTACCAGACTTATCCGAGAGGATAACAGCACTAGCACGATACATCGATAGGCCACCACGAGTCATCGTAAAGACCAGATATGCATTCAGTCATCTCCAAATGGTTCTTAATGAGAGTCGAGATGCATAGCGGATCCCTCATGGATTGATCAATGCCGAGAAGTTTAGTCATTTTTACACCCACGTAAAGCTTGCTGAACTCTGCACGTGGGGTCTGGGTATACTCACGGGTAGCTGGCGAGGACTATCCCAGAGTAGATACGGAGCTTATTTGTTGGAGGCGACTCTAGCCGCCTCCAGTGTATATCCCGTTTAATTGATTTCAGGATTTTTGGACGGATTGAGTCGTAAAATACAATCCGCACAAACGAGGAGACACGCACATACGCATCCATAAATATGTCTTCCTAAATGCAGAAGATGTATGTCAAATCGGCTCATCATAAACAGCTAGTCCATCTTCTAGATCCACCTGCGTCTCAGAAAGCCATAACATCGCTTTTACTCCGTTTCCCCGTTATCCGTGATCTAAGCACGCGCCACTTTGCATAGACACTGTATGACAGATCTCTCTGTGTGAGAGATCCAAAATGGCCATGTAACGACCCCAGTTATCACAGAGAAATAACTCATAGAAATATACTGGCCGTACAAGTCGAAATAAAAAGCTCTTCGCAAACACTCTGTTGCCTTCCATCGAATTTTGAGTTCAACACGGTTGGATTTGACCACTCACCATAAACATCATCATCATCATCCTTATGGGCAGGGTTTATTGTCTTCATATTTCCTACTGGTATGTTCCTGAATGCTTCGCGTCTGTTTGCAGCCCCTGTCTGATTATTTGCACTGCTCAAAAATGTTATGTTGTATCAATCAGCCGACCCCGGAGGGATGGAGAACTTGGTTGGCCCTGGACGAGGATTCAACCAAAACGTATGTGTATCCCGTTTCCGTAGTCTGATAGTGGTCCAGTAGAAACTCTACCATTTTGACAACTGAGGGGCCAGGAAAAGTTGTACTTCAGCTGCACTCACTCGTTGCCATTATTTTTGAGGATGTTCAAGTGATGTACGAAATGTTGCCTGATTTGAAACCTGTAGTGCCATTCGCACATATACTAGTACTTGATGTCACTGTCCTATAGTTTCCAAATCCACAATCACTAACCATTTCTCCCTATGTTTCAGGGTGAATGGAAATTTCCTGGCAAGACACGCTGGCTAACGGATATGGAGGGTTTTGTGGAGGCTAACGACTTTTAGTTCTTCATAGAAGATGTAAGTTCAGCGTGCGGAAAGGTTTAGAAGATAATTAGCTTTGAATCTGACCTAAACACCAGTAGACTCTCTTGAGGAGAACACGTGTTGCTATCATTCAATGGTGTAGTTTGGACGGAAAAAATCAGAAGCGATGATTGCAACTTCCTATGTTTTTTATAGCTGAACTTTATTGTAAACTCTAGGTTTTGTAGTAGCAAATGACAACGAATTGTGGGGCCAACGTTGCACTTGTTTTTTCTGAGCAGTAAGAACTACAGTTATATCGCATCATGTATTTTTTCTTACATTATGCAACATCACATGTGTCACATTGTGAGGATCTCAGACTACTTGCATTTGATTCGTTTCCTCGCATCCACTACTCACGCAAGCTTTCGAATTTTTCCTTTTGCGTATGGCTTCGACTGCTCCTTGATGACTTTCGAGTCTTCGTCAGAGAAGCTGGTCCAGTCGTTTGTTTTTGGAATCCTGAGATAGCCGCGCTAGAGTTTTCCCACGTGGCTTGGAAGGAACGGTCATGTTCCAGATAAGTCTGGCACCAATCTCTCGACTCCATAGAGATGAGAGGTTTGGTAGGCCCGAGATGATGTCAACCCAGATGGTGGATTCAGTTGCCAGCATGATGGACGGTTTTACTGCTTCTGCATCATCTGATCTCATTCAGTATTCGAATTAAGAATAATATTCGAATAATAATAAGATGTCATCACGAGCATGGTACTAGCTCGCTTCCCTTCTGGTCCAATCAACTCTGTCATCGTTTCGGGTCGGGAAATTGCTACTGGACTCGGGAAAAAAAGTCACTCTCTGCAATCCAATTAGGAATGCACCAACCCGGTTATCTGAGGATTCCAGGGAGGAATTGCTCTACTAGCATTCCACGACATTCAAGAAATGAAAACCCTTAAGCAGCAACCGAAACCACGTAAAAGTTGCACGATTTTCGTTGATAATGGACTCTGAGGAAACGAATCGAATGTGAGTGCACATAACTGGAGCATTCGGAGATATTCGTTCCGTTGAGCGTGAATGGGGCATATGAAAGCAATCCGTTTTTCATGAACATCGTTTTTGTGAGTGTTTAGTCGAAGACCAATCTTTCCACAGGCTCTATCAAAGTCGGCTCCATACGTTCCGCTAGGCTAATGTTTGGTGTTATAAGGACGATGTCATCAGCAAAGCGGAGATAGTGTAACTGCCGACCATCGATTTTCACTTCCACATTATCCCATTCCAATGTTCGCATGACGTTTTGGAGTGTGACGGTAAATAATTTTGGTGAGGTGGTGTCGGCTTGACTAACCCCCTCTTTTGACGTCAATGTTAATATCGTTGTAGAATGGTGATATCTTGGTTGTGAAATTCTTGTATAGCTCACGAAGAATCTTTATGTACTGAGCAAGAACTCCTTGATTATCAAGACCTTCCATGACTGCTTCTATTTCAGTTGAGTCAAAGGCCTTCTTTAAATCGATGAAAGTGAGACAGAGCGGTCTTTTGTACTCTCGCGATATTTCAATGAGTCTTGTTATCGTGTGGATGTGGTCCATCGTATTAAATCTTTTTCGAAACCCTGCTTGCTCACATGGCTGTTCTTCGTCCAGTGTTCTGTCAATCCTGTTTAGGATGGTTCGAGTGAGAAGTTTGTATACGACAGAGAGCAAGCAGATTGGGCGATAGTTGCCGATATCCTGTAGGTCACCTTTCTTGGACAATAACATGGTCTTGCTGGTTTCCCAGTGGGTAGGGACCTTGCATTCGGACAGGTAACGTGTGAAGAGCCGAGCCAGTGTGTTTACGAGGACTGGCGGAAGGTTCTTCAGGTGTTCTGGTCTTATCCTGTCCGGACCTGGTGCTGTTCGATTTTTCACCGACGAAATGGCATGTCGGATTTCGAAAGAGAGAACCGTTGGTACAACATATCCATACTCCTTTATTTCATATGACGGAAGGTGGAAGTGGCTATCGAAGAGATCCGACTAGTATTCGTGAATAATTTTCTCCATTGTCTTTCTGGACGCTGCAACTGTTCCGTCTGAGCGCCGGAGTGCAACCATTTTGATTTTGTAATTGGCGAAGCTTCGGTGGGCTTTACGAATGCTTTTCCCAGCCTCTGCAGCTTCGACCATTACTGCTGCTCTTCTTTCTTTAAGATCTTCTTTTATCGCCTGTGTGCACTGTTTTGGAAGTTCGGACGTTAGTTCGTGGTTGCATGCAGCTCGTGCGATTCCACGGTGGCGTGTTAGCTTGAGTGTTTCTAGAGACAAACGTCTCTTGGTGACTTTCGGACTCTCAGCTTTCATAGCCCTAACGTGAAGATGTTGAATGAGCCGATCGTATTCTTCGTCGATGTTATCGACAACGGCATCTTCCCAACAGCCGACTAATGAATTGAATAAGTCCCAGTTTGTGGTGGTTCTGGGACTTCGGTTTTCCAATTTAGCGGCTTTTCTCCTTTTCACGAGAAATAGAATCTTGCGTGAAGGAGGCAGTGGTCTGATCCCGTGTAGAATTTTTGGGACAACAGCGACAAAGGTTAGGCAAAACCTTCTATTTACTATGACGTGGTCTATTTCGTTATGGTACTCTCCACTGGGAGACTCCCACGTCCAGTGGTGAGGGTGGGGGTTTCTGGAATTGCGAGTTACCATGGATGGTCTTGGTGAGCCATGATAAACTCAGATAGCCGCTCACGCTGTTCGATCCATTGTAATCCGTGGGTCGCAGCAATGTGGCGTTCTTCAGACGTTCTTCTTGGTCCAGTCTTGGCGTTGGAATCTCCAATGATGACCTTGAAGAATGCATGGTCTTCTCTATAGAACTTCTGCAAGTCCACATAGAACGCTTCGACTTGTTCTTCGTCATAGTTTGATGTCGGCGCGTAAACGACGAAGATTGTCAAAGCCGGTATTGGTCCACATCTTTTTTATCGTAAACGTCCAATTAGGGTTGTAAGCTGTTCGAATGAACCGATGTTCATGGACAAACTCGTGTTGGCGAGAACGCCGACGCCGCCGACTCCTCTACTGTCGCATGTTCCGTGGAACAGTTATTCTCCGGTGTTCATAGACGGCGTTGAATGGGCGGGGTCGTCTCGTCTCAGCCAGGCCGATGACGTCGTACCTTATCCTTCTTGCTTGCATGAGCAAGTGTTCTATCGAGGACTCGGATGCAAAGTGTACGTGCATTGTAAGTATAGGTCGTCACCTTAGTTCTTTGCAATCTAGGCAGCTTCCATTGGCCCTGAGATTTCAGGTTCCTCTCCGTACTCGTCCCTACCCAACGCTGCGAAATTGGGGCCCCTTTCGTGGTCAGGGGAATGAGACTCGTTTCTTCTACTGTATTTAGCTTTTTGATACCCAAGTATAGCTTGCTGTGCTCTGAACGTGGGGGGCTGGGTATACTCACGGGTAGCTTCCCAGGCTCTCCAGGAGTGGACATGGAGCTTATTTGTTGGAGGCGACTGTTAACCGCCTCAAATATGCTTCCCTGTCACTTGATTGCAGGCTTTTGGCCGAATCGACTCGTAGGATACAATCTGCATAAACTAGAACGCACCCACACACGCGTGCACGAATGCTGGTGTAAATACAGAATGTATGTGCCAAATCGACGCAGCAGAAACAGGGAGTCAATCCCCTTGGATCCACTTGCGCCTTAGGGAAGCAAGGGTCGTTTTGCGTCCGCGATAAACCCCCTATCCGCCACATGGGGACGCGCCACGTAGCCTCGCGGGGCTATCGGGATCCCGCATATCCGTGGAGACGGGTCGTATAAAATAAAAGGGAAATGGAATCTCTCAACTGTTCAAAAATTCGAAAAGCCGTGAATCGCGGTGAAATTTTCACTAGGACGGAGCTCCGATTCGATTATGTAAAGTCCGAAGACTGTCGTATTTCCTCACACAGTTACATAGTGAAACAAACATTCCTTGTCTATTTGGCGTTGTAAGACATATCACATGATATTTCGTCCAACATTTTTTATTTAAAGCTGCATGTCACTCTGCAGCTCTACGTCAGATTCCCTCATAACCCATTCAAATAATATTAAGAGCAAATGCGTGGAAATTCTTGCTCTAGTTCAAGCTTGGATGCAAAATATAGTGCAATTTTTTTGAAAGTTTCATGGTAGTGCCCTGATTAAGCTCGGTTTTGCATTTGCGAGGTTCTTTTGACCATTGAAATGCCCCTACATGCCATGTCATTGCGAATTGAGAAAAAAATCTTCATCTTAAACCTATCGCTGATAACAAGTGTTTTACCGTAAACAAACAAATGATTTAGCACAAATATCGGAAATGACATATCATCAATGCGCAAAAAATTTCAATCCTCGCTGTTTTCAACGTTGGTTGCGCTGTCAGAATGTTGATACAGATACTAGTCGTGCGTGAAAGCTGTTGATAACAGGAACTATGCCAAACATAGAACAATAAAATGAATGGAATGGAAAGAATATCTAGAGTAACAGGCCTCATAAGGAAGACGTTAGAAAGGCTAATTCATTCCTTAACACTAACAAGCCCGATGTCACTTTATAGGGCGGTCATTTCAGACGATATATAATTTTTGTCCTAACGCCGTATGAATTTAATTCAATTCAATTCATGTCGGCTTATCTGCCTGCATGTACAAATCATATTTACTCTGCTCAGTAGGAAAAGTCTTTCTTCCCAAAAAAGTTTCATTTTTATCACTACCTGTGAAAAAAAAAAACTTTTCTGGTCCTATAGGCGGTACAGGATATTGTATATACTATCCGCGGATATAAAAAAATTACAGCGAAAACCTATGTGGCACAGTAAACAATCGGGAAACAAATGAGTTGTTGTTAATTTACGACGGCAGATCCCCTTAAGGCATGAAGGAAAATCAACTCACATCGGCCTCTAAGTGTTAACGAAAGCAACAAGCAGAACAAAACAATGACAGTGATAATAATTAGCGCGCAAAAAGATATTTTCACTAATTTCATAAGATCCCTCGGAAAAGCAACGATCTCGATGATGATTTTATGTTACCACAAGAGCAGTATATTAGGCTGCTGTAAGCTGCCATTCATAATAATTTGAAGGACACTACAACATCTTACAGCTTGCCGTTGATTCTGGCCAAGAAGGGTCCACGATCGTCGCCTAAACTATGTCCTTCGTGTGAGAGATTGACAAGCGTTGTTCCTACTTGTCTCTTGTTAAACGGTATCCCAAGCCTGTAATAAAAGATTCGCGAAATCATATGACCTCTCCAGAAATTCTAACACTTTTTTGGATATGTTTTCAAAAATAAGGTTCTAGAAACAAAGCTTACAAACCTCTTTATCCGTTCTAACAGTATCCCAAACTTCGAAAAAATTGAATGAAACAAATCAGTGATGTGGAGGGTATTTAAAATAGTACTAGAGTGTCAAATGGAATTGTCTTGAAAAGAAAATATACATAACTCGTTAAACAATGGTCGGCTAGCGTTGGCATTATTGGTTGCAGCAATATGGATGACACGCGGAGAGTCTCATACGTAATGTAGAGCACAGTATCCAACTGAAAAGGAAAAGCAGTGAGTATTACAACCCTAGTAACCTAATGAATACCTCCTTAGATCTAGTCTCACCGCAAGTCGATCTCTTAGTTTCCATGGCTCTGTCAATTGAAAGAAGCTATTTCCTGACTTTAAACCTGCCATTATTCTTTCAATCGCCTTGTAAAACAACATATCGTCGTAAAATTGCAAACTTTTCTCTGAAAATACAAAGTTCTAAAAACAAATAGCGGTGCTCTCAAAAAAACGTGGGCGTTCTCAAATAATAGCGATTTAAAATGGCCTAACAATGAGTGGAACAGAGTCACCTCTCATATCTTCTAACTCTTTGATAAGAGGGATGGCAGACTTCATTACGCGAGAATCTGCGATATCTTCGGAAAATCTCGGATATAATTGAGAAGGGTTAAGTTTTCGGACGGTAGCTCGACTCAGTAGGTTTCCAATATTATTTACCAAGTCGCTATTGATTACGTTTAGTGCTTTTTCTTCACTAAAATCTGAAATGGGATACATAAAAACACGTCTTACGCAGAAAACTGACCATTTTAACAGATGACAGGAACTAAAACCAACCGGAATCTCCACTAGGTAGGCCTTGTTTCAATAAAAAATAGCGCAAGCCATCTGTTGTGTACAACTTTGAGGCGTCCAAAGGGATCAACAACATTGCCCAGGCTTTTCGACATCTAAAACAATACTTTATTTAACGGATCTGATAACATTACACATACTAAAGTGACCGCACTGAGATATGGCAACTGCACTATGTGGTAGGTGGTACATCTCTTTTATTCAAAGAACTACAACTCATTTACTTATGAAGGGCGCATGTACTGCAGTGGTCGGCAAATTGGTACCAGACTTGTCTAGGAGGATAGCAGCACTGGCTCGATACACCGGTAGGCCACCGTGAATCATTGTAAAGGCCAGATATGCATTCAATCACCTCCAAACGATGCTTAATGAAGTCGAATGCATGGCGCATCCCTCAGGGATTGACCAACGCCGAGAGCTTTATCCTTTTTTTGTTACTTATGAAAATATACAGAGTCTCCAGACAATCATTTTATATCAATCTAGAGAATATCCACAGAACATGTCCATTTTCACTGAAGAATTCACTATGCATAAGAAACCCGCACTTACAGACTTGAAGAATGACACTGATTTCACTAACGATGTCAACAACACAATAAAAGAACTAAAAATGTCAACGATATGACAAACAAAGACAGAACCTTTCTAAGCAGCAAAGATTCAAACTCAGCATTTGTGCCAAGAAGTGGTAAAGTTTATACCACATCCATTTCAATCAAAAGGCACCGAAAAAGGTTTGACAACTGTCAAAAGCCTGCTAGTTATAATAAGAAATATGGAGACTTCGTTATTGACTACTTTGTATTCTAGAAGCCAGTTGTCATGTCCGCTTCTTAACAGAACACACAACGGCTAGCAAAACCAGCTATTTGAAACAATGACCAAGTAAGATTATGCGATCGACGGATATTCAGCAAATAAAAAGCTGGGGATTAACTTAACTCGTCCACTGCAAAGTTTTCCTGCCACGAACTAAGCCTCATAGATATGTGCATCATAGAAGAAAATCGAAAGACTACAGTATTAAGCTTAGGTATAACGCCAAACGTTGATGTTGTGAATGAAAAACTGAAGGATTCCAAAGTCCACTGTCAACCCAAGCTTAAAGACACTACCGCCAGAGACAAGTGGTCGAAAAAGGTTTGCTGAGTATTTCGTGCGTCTGTGTAGTAGAGAAATCCTTGGGAGGGAAGTCAAGCTAACACCGATATGGCTGCTTAAAAGCTGTAAGGAGTTCTTCACAGAGATTTTAAAGGCAAAACGGGAAAATTTCGAGTCTCTAAGACGACCTATCGATAATCGTGGTACGAGTGAAAATGTAGAGACTGGTGTCGCGAAATCGAACTAGCTCACTATCGACAAGGAACAAATTATGCAAAATCAGCACTAAACACCATCGTTTGGATAACGCTTCTGTTCCGTAGCAATTTTGGAAGAATGCTACTGAGCGTTGTACAACTGCTTAATGTCGATATACTTTAACCAGTACTGCGAACCACATCCTCGCAAGAGGAAGAATATAGTGAGCTACAACAAACGATCTAAAAGGAAAGTGATGTGCTATACATGTATTCGAGGGAACCATTACCTTTGTCTTTCCAACTAACCAGTGGCCATGAATGAGCAGTTTTTGAGGTAAAGCAAGTCCCATTGCCATTAGTAACGCAGGCCAGTAGAAAGCATGAAATCTTAAGGAAGTAGTTAATCACTTTAGAAAGTGAATAGGTAACTTCACTCGTAATATTCACCTTAGTATATCCTTTCCGATAATTTGACACGTAGGTGGCCAAGCTTTTAATGTGGCAGGACAGCCAACAACGGATAGATAGTTCACAAGTGCATCCAACCACACATAGATAGTCTGAGAATGGTCACCTGGAACTGGAATACCCCATGGAAGTCTCGTTCGACAGCGTGAAACTGATAGATCTCCTTCGAATTCAAGGCTACTCAAAGCGGATGGCAGATAAACTTCTGGGTAAATAACGTCTAAAAATGCATGTCTGATAAACAGGAAGTTCGTAAAACATGTTAAGTTAGCCATAAACATTTATTATACACCTATCTGGAAAACTCATTCGAGCACTAAGAACACGAAATATTCAGAACCCTACCTGAATTCTTCAGCCAGTTTTCAACTGTCCTTTTATAACTGGACAAACGGAACATGTAGTTTTCTTCTTCGATCCATTCAACAACGGTGTTTGTGCCCTTCACAACCTACACGTTAAAACGTCATAAAAGAACGATATATGAAGAAATTATCTTAAATTCCTCCCAACGGTTTACCGCCTCGTTGTAGGTGGGAGGTGTTCCTGGGTGTCGAGCTGCGTTGAACAGTGGGGAGATTCACCCCTACCACGGCCTCCTAAGCTAAGAAAGAGTACGGCGTTTCCATCAGGAAACCCAGCTAAGAGGAAACCAATACCAAGATCAACCACCGTCGTGGTATCAAATTAGTCGTATGGTGGCAAATCTCCCTCTGATCCACAAGGGCTACGACTGCCTGTGGTGGCGAAGACCTGGGGCAGACCTTGGCTAGGCTGACCCTGGGACACCAGGGAACCACAGTGGCTAAACCAGCAAAATTCCGAAAAAGTGGAGATTATGCTGAGGCCCGCATAACCAGTGAATACGGGCCGTCCAAGTATCCAAGTATCTTAAATTGTTTGTCTTAATCTAATCTTAAATTGGCTCACGGTTCATGACTTTGAAGTGTACAAATACTTTTGATCATTTATGATAAGTTGATACATAACTCCGTGGATTGATATATTTGTGACAATTACAACATATCTTAAGAGAATTCTAAATAGCATCATGCAACAGGAAGAAGCTCGAACTTTTCCCCAAAGCAGAGTCCTCAACTTCGTTATTAGGGAAGAAACACTCGTCCACAACGCTATACCACCCCGAATAGGTATCCTTATAGATAACATTTTGGTCACAGAGCCGCTTCTGAAAGTGAACAATAGATTGTAATGGTGAGATGAGAATTACAGTAATCTACTCACCCATACGTATTCCACACACTGCTTATGACGGACTTCCGTAGTACGAATGAAGTCTGTATTCAAAATATCGAACTTTGAAAACAGGTTGCGGAAGCTTCCCGAAGTCTCGTCGCAAAATTTCAGAGGATTCTGTCCAGCTCTTTCCGCAGCACGCAAAATCTGAAAAAACGTGCCGCAATCCCAAACCCAGCTCTACGATTCCAGCGAGATATTTTCACAGGACCTTTATGCCATGTTCGTCAGTGCCTGTGGCAAAGAGATGTAGGCCATTCGGATCTCTCAATCGTCGCCATCGGTGAATGGCATCGGCCAACACAACGGTATAGAGATGACCGAGATGGGGTGCTTGAAAAACGTAGTTGTTTCAGAATTCCAGATTCCCTTGAAAGATGTCAAATATCGCAGTAATAATGAAGTGGAATGATCCAACAGAAAACTGCACCGCAGGTGCTGTTCTCAAAATTTCTGCGTTAAAATGTGTTCAGGAATTTTCTGTGCTTTCTAGAATATCATAGGCATCACATGAAAAAAGAAAGGGCGCGTGCAGCGCAGTGGTCGGAGGCGCCCCGCAATACACATGGGGTCGATCCCCGCGTCCCAGGCTCACCAAGGCTTCCATCCTCCCGGGGCCGGGAAATTGGTACCGAACTTGTCTGGTAGGAGTGCAGCACTGGCTCGATACATCCGTAGCCCACCGCGATTCATTGTAAACGTCAGATATGCATTCAATCACCTCCATCGATGCTTGATGGAGTCGAATGCATGGCGTATCCTCAGGGATTGATCAACGCCGAGAGCTGTTCTTATTATATGAAAACGAAGAAAGAGAAAAAAAAGAAGCATATACGAACCGGCATTTACGTAAAAAATTGGCGTCGTTATGTAAGAA
Source organism: Angiostrongylus vasorum (assembly GCA_018806985.1). Lineage (NCBI taxonomy): Eukaryota > Metazoa > Nematoda > Chromadorea > Rhabditida > Metastrongylidae > Angiostrongylus > Angiostrongylus vasorum. Next base: position 150,167 of record JADANN010000359.1, on the reverse strand, counting down.
TGACCTCTTTTTGCTAGCAGAAATAAAGACGATGGTCTCTTCATTCACCTGATAACAGGATTTTCATAGTCATTCTTGTAGAGAAGAAAAATCATCTACGGATTACAAAGAGGACGTACTGGAAAGAATGCAGACACGAACGAATTAAAGAACTGACTGAAGGAGATACAAGTCAATAAGTAAACAATGCGAATATTCCTGCATAAAACGAATCTTTAGCAAGAAACTTCTACAACGTTGGAACTACCTAAACAATAAGAAGTTTAAGTTTCCTAAGAACGTTTGGCCCTTATAGAGATGGGTTTCCAAAACATTTTTCCATATGAAACAACCTAAGCACCGCTGCACAAGTGGCTACTGAAGCAAACCCCTGGCTTGAAACTGCTTCCCTTTAACAGAAAGCTCATCTTCTTCCGGCAGTTACTTCCTTCGCATCTCAGTGACCAACATTAACCGATGCCGTTCGACTAGGTAACCCATAGAGACGATTACCCGAGATGACAACAGAACATCAGACCTTATCTTCTTTACCTTGAGTTTAGCAGTATTTTTTAACATTTAACAGGAAACATTTTTGCTTGAAGTGAACTACTACCTACCATTATAGACTAACGCACTTCACGCTAGAACACTTAGCAGGAAAAAAAATCATATTTTAACCGGTGGCTTTGTTCCTGTATCAAGATGTTAGCGCGGGTCCAATTTAACCCGAGAAATGATTGACTGTACTGTGGAAGCTCTCCAATTCATAAAACAGTTGTCCTGACGTGAAACATACTGCATCCACTCTAAAGGGTCAGAACTTCCAGAGTCTTATCATACCACTCGTCCTTCTTGGATCTTTCATAACAAAAGGGTTTCTCAAAGGCTGAGTGATCGCTTATTCCGATACCAATATAATTTCCATTGCTGTCTGAACACGATCATCTACGGACGCGATAGTAACACTTGTCCCAGGAACTATCCCTCTCAACAACTATAACTTGACCTTTCCAAGCCCTGAGGAGGCCGAAATTCGCCGAAACTTCAACTTCTTCCGTGAATAAGGAATAAAGTAACACCTCGTGTTTGCTCAGCAACAGTATAAAAAAATTATTGGATCAATGCCGAGGATAATAGAACGTCGATCGCTGAAATCACTATAATTCTATCGTACATCACGATTTTCTGAAACTATCTAGTAAATGAATATAAAAGAAAAACAACGTATTGCAAGTACGAGTCAACGAAGTTCCTAAAGCGCCATGGGTCATCGTTTAGCTGTAGGGCGAACTTAGTCATAATGGCACTATGTGGATTATCACCTGTATTTTCAATAGTCTCATTAATCATCAGACAACTCGAGAGAGAACCTCTATAGTGTTCATTTGCACTTTTAAAAAGCTAAAAGAAGCTCTCGGCGTTGATCAATCCCTGAGGGATGCGCCATGCATTCGACTTCAATAAGCGTCGTTGGAAGTGACTGAATGCATATCTGGCCTTTACAATGACTCGCGGTGGCCTACCGATGTATCGACCCAGTGCTGCTGTCCTCCCAGACAAGTCTGGTACCAATGCCGACCCCGGAGGGATGGAAGGCGTGGTGGGCCGAGGACGCGGGAATCGATCCCACGTGTATTGTAGGGCGCCTGCGACCACTGCGCCACATTTGCCGTTTGCCTTTGCACTTGTAACTACGTAAAATTTATCAGTGAGCTTCACTTAAGCGAACGATACAAGGAATACCACACTTCTGCACTAGCCCATCTATTTCTACTGCTGGCTCGTCGGGATACAGACGCTTATTCCTAGCTGGGCCTTCTGTTTGGAAATATCTGACTTATCTTTTTACCCTGGGTGATTCTCCAAGGCTCAAAATAAGAGTCGGTGAGATTTGGAGGAAATTTGGACTATATGGCAGTTTTTACATCGGCAGTACAGCAAACTATATATGTGTCGCCGTTATACCCGGACACCATGGGAAGTACTATGGGCTTACTTCAGCACGCCACTTGATGCCTAAGGAGTTTCTTAAGTGTTACCTTTTGAATAGTATGTTAAAGAGGTGGAAATGTGCAAAGGTATGGGAATGAAAATATCCTGAACATCTTTCAACCATGCTGTTTACACAGTGTTTCACTCTTATTTACCGCCTATCTTTTTTGTACGGCAGGGTATTATGTGAAATATACAACCACAAGGTGGGTGAAGTATGGGAACCTTAGCTGCGCTTCAAACCCGCGATGACCTTTTCCTTGTGCTCACGTGCTATCCACTCCCACCAACCGAGACCTCTACTTTGCATTTCTCTCAGCCAGCTTTTTGCTCTAGTGGTGCTATAAGCAATCACTGGGTTCAATGCTGATTTGTGCTCCTTATGCCAATTCCGCTTAAGGTTGATCGCTAATTGCACCGCTAGAGTAAAGAAGAGAAAGCTGACTAAGGATGGCTGTGAGAAAGGCAAAGCAAGGGAGCCTCGGTTGGTGTAGTGAGCAGCCCATGAGCCCCCTCCCCGGAAAGGTTATGACGGGTTCGACGCTCAACTGAGGTTCCGAGGTTTGCTCATTTATCGATATATTTGTGTTTATATCCACAAAGTGTCATAATTGATTATCGATAAAGAGGAACGAATGCTGATTGACGTCGAGTGGCTGTGCAAGAATATCTGTTAGTAGCTCTGCCCAATGTCCGTTGAGAACATATACGATCATAGCAGGAGAGCAGTGGTTAGAGATAACTTATGCTTGTGTTTCGAACCCGGGCCCATGCTCACCAAGCCTGCCCCTCCATCCGGGTCGGCAAATTGCAACGGACCTGGGAACACAACTTTTGGGCACATCTTCAATTGCTTTCGTATATTACGACATGACTACGGCAGATTTATCACAGGTAAGAAAAGGAGTGCACTAAGAAGAGTAACAGAGAAAACCGGTAAGACTGCTCGGATGTAGTGGAGAATGAACTGTCCTTCTGAACTCATCTCTGCGAATTCACGATGTTCCACATTTCAGTATTTTCTACAGAGACAGAGAATACAATGACGAAATACAGGAAGTAATCGTGAGATCTCTTCGCAGACGAATTTAAGATCAAATCATAGGAATCACGTGTTCTTAAATCATGAGAACTCTCTTTCAACATCTGGTAACGAGCTGGAACGAATGCAGGAATTACTTGCAGGTACTACATGAACCTACTACTACTACATGCTGTGTTTGAGTTAATATGTTTTTGGAGTTTCAGCTCCCTAAAACGCATGTTAGCCCTAAAAATATTTCGTTTACGGGTGACTGCTGACGGCAAAAGATCGATAGGACTAGCTGAGAGACAGGCGAAACGAAGGACCCGCATGGTGTGGTGGTGAACGCGTTACTCCCCGGAAAGGACAATAGCGCGTTCTGTTCCCCACCGCAGACAACTGCGGTCCGGAGTTTTGCAAATATCTCAGCATCATTATAGTTATATTTCGCAATATGCCCTGCCGTTAAAAAGAGTGGGCAATAAATAATAAGTTAAAAATGGTGATTGGTCTCTTCGTAATCCTTCGTAACAGCTAAGGAAGATTGTGCCAGCTTGGTCGCCAACAAGAGGTCAGGACATGATCGCTTATGACGCAGTAGCTCTTTTCCACAATATCCGTTCCATTAGCCTGACTTATCTGAGGAAATGGCAATTCATTTCAAACATAGCGAAGATACATTTTCTTTGCTGCGCCGATGACAATGAAAGCGTTGCGTAGGTTCTTTCATCGGTCGGAAAAAAAATCAGCTTGTTCTATCGGTCTATCTTTGCGCTGTTCTATAGATCCTAAATGTTTTTTTCACCAAGTCTTTTTTCCTTCGGAAAAGTTTTTCTTTTGCTTGGGTTTATCTCCTCTGTAATGTTGCTCCATGTTTTAAGGCGAGAAGACGATAATTTGTTTTGAAATCCAGATATTTCCATTCAATATTCCAAAGAGATGTGAGGAGCGGAAGAAAATCAGTTCATATCGACGTGAATGAGGATAGTTTTCTCCACTTTTCTTCTGCTCTTGTATTGTTCAACTTTCTTTTTTTTACGCATCTGGTCGAAAATTCCTCACCGTTCGCCGTTAAATCACCAACTCTAATGAGAGTGGATATCTCTATATTAACCTCGATGCGCTCTTCTCTTCAATTTTCAGTTCATTGTTGCTTTTTTTCCCTCAAGATAATTTCATTTCCCAAGAACTCTGTCCATAGCGAGGGTGTTTAGGGTCGCTTATTTGTCTAGTTTTCTTTATTACAGTTTTCTTTTCGAACCAGTTCGCTTGATATTCCCGTTAACGTTCTTGAGCGTTCTCTAATTCCAAACGCTTTATTCCTGAAGTTAATATGATGCTTGAAACGGGGATGACATTCATATTCCTACTATTCGTTTGCTTTCATCCATGCGTTTTTATTCGCGTCTGAACAGTTTGAACTTTTTTTCGTACATTCAACCGATGAAAAGTCACAACAACTCGAATTGAGACCATTCATGCATCTTTGACAAAGGCATCAGAAACTTTTCCTTTTGTTTTCTCCCTTCTCGGTACTCTTCACGGTTGGGAATTGAAGAAGGAGCTCAGAGTTCGTAATTTCAGAATGTTCATTTTGAACCCGTTGCTCCCTATAGTTGGCATTGTTCATATCTCATTAATGAGTATTGTGTTTAAGATTCGAGTACTAGTTTAACAAAGGCGACCTCCCTGAGGAGTTCAGATCGTTCAGAAAAAGTCGTCAAGGTGTCGCCGTCACTTGACACTTCGATAAGGACTGATAGTAACTTCCGGTCGTTGGCAAGTCATATCATCACTTCAGGTCGGCGCTCTCCATTTCGAACGCGATCTCTTGCTTCTCCATTCCGAAATAGATTCCACTATCGGTTCGTTCCACCCTACAGGAATCTGTTCTTCCTAGTATGCAGTGTGTTGGTGAAGAAGATAATTGGTACGTTCGTCTTCGACATATCACTACGACACATAATGAAATAAATTGTACTTGACTAATGTTCTATATGATTGAGCTGACACGAGGTCAGTTTAGAAACTTTCATTCGGCTAACGCTTCCGCGCCTTCTCCTTCTTCAGTGCAGCGTTGACCCCAGTGGATGGTCTCAAGGTCCTCGTCGAGATGTGGGTGTTCGAGTCGCATCAAATCGAATCCAGTGAAGGAAGCACCTATCGAGAGTGAACTTCACTTCCTGGTGCCCTCTTGTATAGGACGGGTGTTGGTCAATTTTCATCCATATAGAAGAGAGGATCCATATTGTTATACTTACCGAGGCTTAATGAAAGTCGGTTTTTAAGGCATACTTGGATACTAGAGGGGCGCGTTTAGCGCAGTGGTCGGGGGCGTCTTGCAACACACACAGAATCGATCCCCGTGCCCAAGGCTCACCAAAGCTTCCATCTCTCCGGGGTCGGCAATTTGGTTCCAGATTTGACTCGATAGATCGGGTAGGCCACCACGAGTCATTGTAAAGACCAGATATGCATTCAATCACCTCCAACGATGCTTAATGAAGTCGAATGCATGGCGTATCTCTCAAAGATAGACCAACGCGGAGAGCTTTATCCTTTATCCTTTACTTGAATGATTGATTGTTACACTACTCATATTTACCTGGACGTTGTTGTTGTTTCTGGAGAGATCTTTCAGATGACATTATGGGAACACTTCTCGGCTTAAATGACCATGCTAGCGTAGAGCATCCGCTGCACATCGCACCTTAACACCTAAGACTGCGCAGAAGCTTTAAAAAACTAGTGGAAATGGGTTACGGGGCTTTAAATACTCATTTTTATTAGGCTTTCATAGAATAATGTCTGAAGGTTATATCGAAGTTATGAGAATACGATAGCTTGTCATTTGCTGAATTGTTATGACGCTTGTTGACCACTTGTTAACTATTTCCCCGACTCCCTAGAAGTTTAGGGTTCACCACAAAGCTACCGCAAGAAATTTAAAAGAATAGGGATTTTTTATTCAACCAGTGGGCTTATAGGCATATGAGGAGATGAACCTGAAAGGTAGACGAAAAAAAATACGAGGTGGATCTTTAGAGGTACAAGTAAAGAGATTCATTACAGAAATGAAGTTTTATGTGTACACTGTCTTTTCTTCTCCTTCCATGTTTGTATGCGCTTTAAGAAAAAAATTCATTCTAGGAATGAAGTGCTGCTAGCGGTTCCTCCGCTTGCGTTTTGCTCCAATGGGCACGAGTGCAACTACCAACCGTCTACGTCCAGAGATATACAGATCAGAAAGGTTGTTTCTAGGATTGAATTAGTTCAGAGGAGAATCGCAAACGACTAGAATTAAATTCGTTTAGTGATGCTTTGTTAAAAGCCATATTAACGAGTGGTCATTCCTGGTCAAACCCCTAACAAACCTAAAATCTAGTATATTTTTGACTACAATCAATACTCATATGAAAAATGTTAAAGATAAAGGTGGTAGTTTTCAAAGTAACTAAATTTAGGTGTCGATAAAACCGCTAGATGGCCATAAACTGTCACCAAATACTTTGTACGCGTTATCGAATGATATCGATTCGAACTCTGTCGGATTCGTCGATATTGAAGAGCTGAGAGCACTGGAAGGAGAGGTGTGACAAATCACCTTTTTCCTTGCTGAGATATTTCGAAGTTCACAGAATTGGTCGGAAGGCTATTCACCTTCACGGACGGTCTCGGGAATACGTAATTTATGGTCCAATTCCATGCTTAGAAAACCAAGTTCCCGTTCGAGTACTTTAATTGAAAATCTGTAATGCTACAGAATGTTGCAAACTGCAGTTGACCTTTTAGTCAAGTTACGGTGCATTCGCAAAGTTCACACAATAATGAGTTACAGTCAAAAGCGTGTACAATTCACTCTAGTCGTTCATGACATAAAGAGGTTCACATGCACTATTAACACACTGACGACGACATGATTCACATATGACTCAACGGTGCTCGCCGTTTAACACTACCCAATCATATCTTAGCTCATAGTGAACATCACTTTCTATAGGGCCAGAATGATGATTTCTTTTTGCAGACCATAGGGCATATTTCTCAGCTTTCTTTTCATCAGGGCTACTGCCTAGTGCAGCAAAGTAAACCGGAAGTGGAATTCCGTACAGCGAGACGCAACAGAGTACTACAGTGTGTCACAGATGTCTTCAGCTAGTGCGCTTGCGTTAAAATTCCTATTATATTTAGTATTTAAGATTCGTTCCAGATTTCTGGAATTTTTAGTTGTAAACAATTTTAGAAATGAAGTAGCGCTCTGGAGGAATCATTTCTGCCACACTACAGGGCAAACCCTCTTCTGTGAGATTATGTTAATAACTCCTGAATTACACTGATTATCAAAGAATACGCGGCAGTAGACAAAACATAAGCATCGTTGTTAATGTGTTAATTCAGTGTAGGACGATTCTAACGACTCCCATCCTCTAATGATTTGGCTTAGATAGACATTACCACTAGATAAATTATTTAAATAACCGGAATACACGTTATCTATTCAACCATTAAGCGCTTTTAGGATCGCGTTTCCATCACCACATTGCCATGCGCACCAAAGAGCGTAGAACGAAAAGAACGGAAATCATTTCTATTCTTACGGAACTGGATACCACCCAGACGTAGCGCCCGTCGTGGATATCTAGCTGCCAGTATGAAACATTCCACTCAAGGCCGCCACCTGGAGATTTACCGCTCTAAAACCGCTCCGACTTTCCACGACTCCGCTTCCACATCGTCGGTTGTGCTTCCATTACCTCCACAGAGGCAGTCCTTACGTAAAACTGTGCAGAAATTTCTATGTTGTGGTTCCTAGCTATCTCATGTCGCTTGGGAACACACTCCCTTTGGAATATACGACGGGCATGACAGAATGCTATATCCGTTTCTGCATAATTTTTTGCCGCCACTTGTGCAACTTCAGTATCTCTGTCATTATAATTGCTGCATAATTCTTAGCAGACCTGTGTTGTTGCTCAACTCATGAACTCACTTTACTCAATAAAGTTATCAAATAGATTCAGGAGAATTGAAAGAAATGTGAGCCACCATTAATACTTAGAGTCCAGTATGAGCTGATTTACACTGAGGCGGTTGCGGGAGCAGTCGTCGGGAATTGATTCAAACTCATTTTTCTTCTTGGTGGTTTGTTTTGTTGACAGATTTAGAAGCCTTTCGCTGTACCTTCTTCAAGAGCAGCAAGCATCGTACCAGAAAGCTACTCTTTTCACTTCATAATGGAAAAAGTTTTTGTATTCTTGTTTAACAAACACGAGGTGTTATTTTATTTCTTTATTTACGTACGAGCTGACGTTTCGGCGGATTTCGCCTTCCTTAAAGCAGAAACGACAGCTTTTGCGCAAATAAAGAAATGAAATAACACCTCGTGTTTGCTCAACAAGAATATGAAGAATTGTTCGGTCAATACCTAGGTTAATAGGAAGTCGGAAATCGTGGAAGTGTAAAAAGTGTTTCAGAATTGGTTCGTAGAGACCGGTGTTGATAAGGAAGGATAGCGAGAGGGAGAGCAGATGAGGAGTGTATTTGATTTTCAGCGTCTCGTATGAGCCTAGCAGTGATTAATCAATTTTTTCTTCCAAGAAACTACCAAGTATCTGTTGCCATTGATAAGGGTATATATGGCTTACATGTGTGGGGAGATAGATAAATTGAGATCAGTTGATTCCAATTCGCAGCGCGTGCGGTGAAAAATCAGACGTCGGTTGGATGCTGTAGTCACACGGTATTAGGTTTCGGGTTCAAATTGTTGAGGTTTGCGATAATTTCACAGTTTTATGGTTGTGATTTCTATGGAAAAGTGTGGTAGAAAGTGAAAAAGAAATGGACAATAGACTAATATCGCCATCCAGTTATACAGTTACTGTCTGAGAAAGTGGATTTTAACGTAAAAGCAGTGAGGAAGTTCCAGGCAAAGCTGGTTGCGAGCTAGGATGAATGCTAGGATTTACGGTCAACGGCCTGCGTCGTGATGGCATGAACTCCAAGGGAATGAAATTCAAAATGATTTTTATTTTACAGTGTGCATACTTAGCACAAATGCACCTTTTGAGCAACATCGGCTGGAGATTCTGTAGGTAGGAGTTCTATTATTGCAAATATGAAGGAAGTGCCCGATTATTAAATTGTATTCGACCAAAGGGATCTACCGATGATACAGTGTGTACGTGGTCATCAATGATCGAGGGACTCCTGCAACAAATAATGAACTTCGGGCTCGATTACGCCTACCGGGATCATCAAGTTTTCCATACATTTGATGTTGGGAGATCGGTACTCGACCTGTCACAGCACTCCTGATATATTGCTAGGCCACCGGGTGTCATGGTATAGGCCACATATGCATTAAGCCACCTCTACGATGCTTATTCAAGAAATTGATAGCTTACGGCGCATCCCAAAGAGATTAATTAATTTCATTGCCTTCTACTTTTTTTTCACCGGTGATGACCGAATGAGTCAATGGAGTGTAGCTCTCGAAAAAATTCTTCTCGATTGCCTGTTAGGGTCTGTGGATGCCTAAGTTCCTTAAACAATTCGTTGAGTCGTACAATCAAATATGGCGCCTCATATATCACCTGTGTTACCTGTAGTCCCGTTGATCGCCGAGTGACTCTAGCGGGCGCCAGTAAATCTTCCATTTTTCCCTGTCGCGTGCAAGAGTAGCGCAGTGGGTTCTGCTCCCTCTAGGGACTCGTCGAGCATCATATCTTTCTTCTAGGTTCTTCGTGAAGAACTCTGACGATCGGGTCGGGGCCGGTGGTCTTCCCTGCGGTACGTTTGACATCCCGAGGAATCCAGTCACTAACGGCTCTTGTCCATTGGTTGTCATTCATACACATTACGTGTCCGGCCCACCTTATCTTCGACTGTTTGGCGTACAGAACGGCATCTTTGGTTTTTGATCGTTGACGCAGGGTCGGAGCTACGGATCCCATCCCTTACTTGTGTGGAAACGGGATACTCCTAGCATCATCCTTTCGACTGCGCGTTCGATAACGCTGAGTGATCTTTCTTCCTGCTTACGCAGCGACCGGCTCTCTGACGCATACGTTAGAACAGGAAGTATCGTTGAGTCGAAAAGGTGGGCACGGAGTCGGGTGTTCTTTGTTCTCTTCACTAGATCCTCGTTGCTCTTGGAAAGCTCCCCAAACCGCTCGTTTCCTTCTGCTCAACTCTGGAGCTAAGTCGTTCATCATTTTGATTTCCCAACCTAGATAGACACAACTGGAGCATTCGGAGATATTCGTTCCGTTGAGCGTGAATGGGGCATATGGAACCAATCCGTTCTTCATGAACACCGTTTTTGTGAGGTTTAATCGAAGACCAATCTTTCCACAGACTTTATCAAAGTCGACAAGCATACGTCCCGCTTGGCGAATGTTTGGTGCTATAAGGAGGATGTCATCAGCAAAGCGAAAATGATGTAACTACCGACCATCGATTCTCACTCCCATATTATCCCATCCCAGTGTTCGCATGAAGTTCTGGGGGTGGCAGTAAATAATTTTGGCGAGATGGTATCGCCTTGTCTAACCCTCTGTTGACGTCGACGTTAATATCGTTGTAGAATGGTGAAATCTTGGTTGTGAAATTTTCGTACAGCTCACGAAGAATCTTTATGTACTGAGTAGGGACTCCTTGACTATCAAGGGCTTCCATGACTGCTTCTATCTCAGTTGAATCAAAGGCCTTCTGTAAATCGATGAAAGTGAGACAGAGCGGTCTTTTGTACTCTCGCGATACTTCAATGAGTCTTGTTATCGTGTGGATGTGGTCCATCGTACTAAATCCTTTTCGCAACCCTGCTTGCTCACATGGCTGTCCTTCGTCCAGTGTTCTGTCAATCCTCTTTAGGATCACTCGAGTGAAAAGTTTGTAGACGACAGACAGCAAGCAGATTGGGCGATAGCTGCCGGTGTCGTGTAGTTCACCATTCTTGAACAATAACACGGTCTTGCCGATCTTCCAGTGACTAGGGACCTTGGATTCAGACAGGTAACGTGTGAAGAGCCCAGCCAGTGTGTTTACGAGGACTGGCGGAAGGTTCTTCAGGTATCCTGTTCGGACCTGGTGCTGTTCGATTTTTCACCGACGAAATGGCATGTTGGTTTTCGAAAAACTTCAAGACATACCAAGTATAATCAATATCTGGCTGTACAACAACTGTTACTGTACTAGCAAGACACTTTCGACTTCTAAATGGACGTCTTGCGTTCAGAAGCAATGAAACCCGAAGTGGCCGTGTGGAATTTGATGGCATCGAACCACAAGATCGCGCGTTGAACAGATCAGCTCTCTTCATATCCAAGTTCTCATCTAATCCGTCCAACTTTCAACGGCAAATTTCTTAGATGACGTTACCGCTTTCCAGATTTTTTCCGTACTTCGTTCAAGAATGAAAGAAAACGTCTTTGATGTACGACAGAGCAAGACCTTCTTGGACTGAAGTGAACATCTTTCTTTGCTCGGAGTGAATATATTCTATTGGGTTGCACTCAGCGAGTGTTTTCGTTGTTTTGCACTGACGTCTGAATGACCTTTTTCCTTTCTTTTCGGGAAGGTTTTGCCTCAGGAATCCACCAACTTCAAAGTATTAAAAAAGAAGTGCACTCAGATACTTAACCTCATATGATGGAGCACCTAAACTCAACATTTCTTGAGCCTCCATGTCATAACTGCAGACAAATTGCCCTCAATTTCAAAAGCATATAACCCTTATGTGATTTCTTTTCTAAACAAATCATATACATATGTGAAAGAAAACATTGCACATAAAAGTGAGGATAAAGGATAAAGGGATAAAGGATAGAGGATAAAGGATAAAGCACTCGACGTTGATCAATCCCTGAGGGATGTGCCATGCATTCGACTTCATTAAGTATCGTTGGAGGTGATTGAATGCATACCTGCCCTTTACAATGACTCGCGGTGGCCTACCGATGTATCGGGCCAGTGTTGCTATCCTCTCAGACATGTCTGGTACCAATTTGCCAACCTGGAAGGGATGGAGGGGTTGGCGAGCCTTGGGCGCCGGGATCCATCCCACGTGTGTGTCGCAGTGGCGCCTCCAACCACTGCGCCAGACGAGCCAAAAGTGAATATGATGAAGACATACTTCTGGATGAAAATTATGAACGGAAAAATACAAATAAAAGCATACGTTCCGCTTGGCTAATGTTTGATGTTATAAGGACGATGTCATCAGCAAACCGAAGATGATGTAACTGCTGACCATCGATTTTCACTTCCATATTATCCCATTCCATTGTTCGCAAGACGTTCTGGAGGGTGGCGGTAAATAATTTTGGCGAGATGGTATCGTCTTGCCTAACTCCTCTTTTGACGTCAATGTTGATATCGTTGTAGAATGGTGATATTTTGGTTGTGAAATGTTTGTATAGCTCACGAAGAATCTTTGTGTGCTGAGTAGGGATTCCTTGACTATCGAGGGCTTCCATGACTGCCTCGTATATATGCTCTTGAAATGCTCATTTGTTCAGTGAAGAGGTCAACTCATTCTGAAACATGATTGCGTCATCAGAACATGAACTCATTGTGAATTTTCGTTCTCCGTCAAAATGCGTGTTTGTTATTTTATTTTGGTTCTTAGGATCTGCAATGAAAAGGACTCGGAACATTTAATTCTCGAAAAATTTGAGCTCTTCAACAGTTAGAAACTCATTTACCCGTACAGGAAACCATTTTTAGACAAAACAAGTTCCTGGAACTTTAAGAAAATTCTAGGAGGGCAACGTTTACAAATTGCAGTCAGTGACGTCTCCCATCGGTCCTTCTAAAGTGCAGGCGAAACTCTGAAATCTGCGCGGCACTAAGAAAGCGCAAATTCTCGTGGGATGAGACGCACCTCTCTCCAATCCATCATTGCTTTCGGTTCCTGGAATTCAGATTTTCCCCCATCTTACAGCTGGAGTACCTATCACCAGTGCCTAGGTTTTCGAAGATTCAGGACTTTGTGTAGGACTTGTCTAGTAAAGATGTTTTAGGAATGCCGCTTATAAATGACGTACGTAGCATTCCCACAGCCATGTAGTCGCGAAGCCGTGCTAAAGTTATCTGTTGATGCAGCATAAATGAATACGCCTAAAAAATCTCAGCACAAATTGAGGTGTGGTTTCCACTTTTTAAAGTTCCCTCCACGTGACATAACATTACATGTTGAGTGGGTACCCGCAGTTCTCGCATTAAATTCGTTTCCTCACATCCATCACATTTACGACGTTCTTCAAGCTTTTTCCGTATGGGCTCGACTGCTGTTTGAGCCTCTTTGGTTCTCTTAACGAACCTTGAGTGCTCGTTGAGTCGATTCTTCTTGAAATCCTGGGATAGTCGCGAGTTTAGTGCGTTGCTAGATCTTCATTACTGGCAGTCGCCACGTTTTGTGAATTGGAGGGAGCTAGCTGATCCCAAGGAAGTCTGGCGCCAATTTACCAACCCCACAGGTGCGGATGGCTTGGTGAACCCATGATGTGGTCGAACATGGTACTGAACAGCATCGCTCTCCCTGTTCTGCCCGCCCTGCATTGGAGATAGGAGCATAGAGTTTTTCTGGTAGATGGTTAGGATGGAACTGGCCGAATGGAATGTGGATTTCGGCAGTATATAATCCCTGCGATCATGGATATGCGTATGAACGTTCTTGAAGAGATAAGCTTCTTAAAGATAAATCGACGCGACCAATTTGCGTGAGAGCGCCGCTTGCGAAATCAGCAAATTCAACATCATTTGCCTACAGTAGAGTGAATATTCCTTAATATCCTTCCACTTGAATGATCTATATGGAATTTGAAGGAAACTTCGACAAACGTTTAAATGTGTTCCTTAGCTGAGTGGTGAAATATTTGCTAAGCGGCCAGTCCTCGGCAATAGATTTTCATCAAAACACAAAAGGTGAATACCAACACCTACGGAGATTGCAATTTAGTAAATCATTCGATGACGAAGAACAAAGATGATGATTCAACGTTTCTTACAATCTTCTTAATCATAATGACCATAACTGCAGCCTAAATGTCATACCTCCACCTCCCTAACGCTTTACCGCCTCATCGTGGCTGGGAGGTGTTCTTGGGTGAACACTGGTGTGGACTGCGATGTACAGCGGGAGATTCATCTCCTGGCAGGGCCTCCCAAACTGAGAAGGAGTCCAGCGTTTCCATCAGGAAGCCTAGCTAAGAGTAAAGCATTACCCGGATCCACCACCGTCCTGTTATCAAACTTCCATGGTGGCAAATCTCCTTCTGATCCACAAAGGCTGCGACTGCCTGTTGTGGTGATGACCTGGGGGCAGACTTTGGCCAGGCTGTCCTCGGGATTCCAGGGAACCACAAAAGCTCAACCAGCAAATCTCCGAAAAATGGTGATTATGCTGGGGTCCGCACAACTAGTGAGGACGGGCCGTTCAAGTATGAAGTATCAGGTAAGTTAATGTCATACAAAAACAAAACCATGCAGCTTACGCATACACTAAATGTCGTGATAAATGGCGTGAACCTCCAGCCAGTCTTCTGATTTTGCCCGTGCTAATCCGAACCGATGTCGACACTTCAGCACTCCTGCTTATCATATTCCTTTTAAATAATGAATGGCATTTGTGGAAACGTTTTTGATAGACTTAATTCAAGGACTAAATGAATTTATCCACTTCGCGGGTGTTAAGATTACGACTATGCGAAGATCTATATCAATTTGCAAGATAACTGAATCAATTTCGCTTAAATTTTAAACAGGTTTTTGATTGTCCGTCTAGAAATTTTAGTAAACTATCCAACAAGTCGACGTTTCGGCGGATTTCGCCTTCCTCAGAACTTGGAAAGGTCAAGTTGACAGCAATCTACCTGGCCAAACACCTCCATAACCAAACAGAGAAAACGTTAAACAGATTTCAACCACATTGACCACAGAATGGCTTCATCGCATACTCACCGCTTTCTATGAGTCTTCCACTGAATATGTCACGTCGAGACCAACCGCACAGAGTTTACATTTCTTTATTCTTTACATTTCCTACATTTTTTTATTTGCTGCCTACCACATTTTTTCATGGCAGTGTGAAATACAACCACAAGATGCTGAGATGTTTGCAAAACTGTGGGCTGGAGGTGTTTGCGGTGTGGATCAAAGAATCTATTACATTTTCCGGGCAGCTAACCCGTTCACCATCATACATACCATGCGGGTCCTCCGTTTCGCCTTTCTCTCAGCTAGTTTCCTATGTACCAGTGCCATTAACAACCACCCGTCAACGGGGTTGATCTGGGAAGCACAAATCGGTGTTGAACCAGCGTTTGGTGGCTAATTGTGGTGAACGCGTTAGCTTCTGGAAAGGGTAAAAGTGGGTTCGATCCCCACCGCAGACTCCTGCTGTCCGGATGCGTTATCCATTCTACACCGTTTGTAGCATCGTAGAGGTGATTGAATGCTGCACATTTAGCATGTACAAAAAATAGCGAGGGCTCACCGATTTATCAAGTCAGTGTTTTTATCCCTCGAGAGAAGTCTGACACTAATTTAGAGACCCTTAAGGATTGATGGCTTGGCTTGCTCGCTGCACAGGATCAAATAAACGACTGCCTGTGTTTTTAAAACCGACTTTCATGTATCTTCCGCATAAATAACAAATATCTTTTTTGTTTGTTAAGCTAACGTTAATTTGTCATAAAACTTTACTCGGCTAACGTTTCCAAGTCTTCGTCTTCTCATGAGCCGGATTGATTCTGAGCCGATTATGCCATTAATTAATCTCGTCCTTCTTTCGACGATTCATTTAATCACTGTTGATTTTAACTTTTCGAATGTGTTAAGCTTACGTGTCAAGTTATGTTTTTTCGGTAAGTGCCCACAATTCTTCGACAGTTAGATGACTTCAGAACCAAAAGGCTCAGAGAACTTATAAAAAGAAACTTTGCTCTATCGCTTTTGTTTCTTTTTTAAACTTTAGATGCATTAAGGATGCAAATTCCTGCAAAAACTGAGAGCGAAATTTGAAGGACGAAAGGTCAAGCTCTCGGTGTTGATTAGTCCTTGAGGGATGCGCCTGTTCACTAAGCATAGCTAGAGGTGACTGAATGGATAGCTGATCGAAACAATGACTTGCGGTGGTCAGTCGATGCATCAAGTGAATGCAGCTATCCTCTCAGAGAAGTCTGGTATCATTTTCCTGACCGCAGAGGGCGGAAGGCTTTTTGAAACTTGGCGCAGAATAGAACCAAAGACTGTGTGCGTACTACAGTTCCCCCTCTAATCACTGCTCTGTATGCACCGGAACAAAATCTATCTTGTAAAATTTCCCATGTATGCGCACAAGGCGCAGCAACCGACAGTAAGCTGGCGAACAGTATCATGTCCACCTGGACGAATTCCAGTTTCGTATTCGGAATATAACCTCAGAAGACGGCAAGCTTTCGATTAAAGATCCACTTTAAAAAGGAAATTCATCCAGCACTTTATACAAACGTGTCGAATGACTCCGCAATGCAAGCCATATTCGAACTCCTGATGCAACACGAAAGAGAAATAAACATGTATGGCTTCAAGATAGAACAGTTGATGGCACCCTTAGAAGAATGCTTGAACTGCTCAATCTTCAAATGGTCCGGAAAGTAATACGCTCAAATAAGAAGGTTGGCAATGGGACAACGACTGGCAGCGAGCCTTGCCATTGCGTTTATGTCTAAAGTAGAAGCACCGGTGACCGATCTCGTGCCGCTACTCTACTGTAGATATATAGATGACTGTTTTGTCCTTTGCTCAACACAAGAGGAAATAAACAAATGTTTTGAGTTGTTGAATGAACAGTCAGACTATATCCAATTCACCCGAGAGAAACCGAAAGAAAACTGGTTTCCATTCCTGAACGTCCAAATTAGCCTTTCAGAAAATGGCTACTTTACAAAGTGGTACCGAAAGCCAAGTAATAAAAACATCTTGGTTCATTACCTTTCCTCTCACACCTCTCACACGAAAAAGGGCGCTTGTAGGAAACATGTTTCAAACAGCAACCAACGTGTGCACGGGAAGAGAGCAGAGAGAGGAGTCCCGGAACTTGGCGCGGCAAATAGCCATTTCTAATGGCTACGAAACTGTAGCTCGGGATAAGTGTAGGGGGAAATTCTAGGCCTCTAAACGACAACTCTAGCGATAAAAAGATCCCGCTTATCCTACTCCTCATCTCAAATGATATAAGTGCAGCTATAAAACGCTGCTTAAGAAGGGCGGGTCTAGAGACTTCGGTAACGATAACTGAAATGCCACCGAGTAATCTAAGACCCTAACTAGTTCGTAACCGCCTATACGACCGTCTATGTGCAACGCAAAATTGTATAACTTGCCCGAATGGTAGGGACGGTGACTGCATGAGTTCAGGTACAGTTTATCTGATCTCTTGTAAAGCGTGCGGGGAGGAATACGTTGGAGAAACGGATACACCACTCTGCGTTCGTATAAAAGAACATCTAGTCGGTAAACGTAAAACCAAATACCCGACTAGGCACTCATAGGACCCAGAGACATAACGGGAGGACTTTGAAGTACAGGTCACGACCCTCGCACGGGAATCGCGAACACAAGCGCGCAAAACTCTCGAGGCGTTCTGGATTAATTCCAGAAATCCGAAAATGAACCGCAGGGAAGAATGCCTCATTATCACGCGTGATATTGGGCAGCATATAAGGCTGTTATTTTTATGGGAGGGGGCATATTACGCTTCCTCCACGCGACATATTCAGTGGAAGACTCATAGAAAGCGGTGAGTGTGCAAAGCTGTGTTCAATGTGATTGAAATCTTGGTTCAGAGTTTTCTCTGTTTGGTTATGGAAGTGTTTGGCCGAATAGATTACTGTCAACTTGACCTTTCCAGGCTCTGAGGAAGGCGAAATCCGCCGAAACGTCAGCTTGTTCGTGAATAAAGAATAAAAATAACATCTCGTGTTTGCTCAACAAGAATACGAAGAATTACTTCATCCAGCACTGTTCCAAAATTATCGACTTAATTTTAAATAGAATGAATGGGACTGTACAGAAGCTTCCTGCATCCAGGTCGAATATGTGTTTACCCCTTTTCTTCACAAAAGTGGAGGTTACATGAACACTGAAAAGACGAGTTTATCTTTAACAGAAAATGGCCGACATGCATTGATTTAAATTCGCACGGAAAATACCGGTCGCTGAAAAACCTAAACCTTCATATCTTACCTAGTAACGAGCTTTATGAAACTGTAGGAGGAAAAAACTCTTGTCTTCAAATTTTTTGCCAAGAAGATGAACGTTTTCTTGTTTCAGTAAAGTGAAATTATGATTTGCAGTTGCTGCGCTTACGTTGGAGGTCTTAAAAAGCTAACATTTTCACAATGATGGTGAGATATGAGTAAAACGGGGGAACTAAGTTAGACTGCGAACCCATGATTACCCTTTCCGGTGCTCACGTGTTACCGATTGCACTATCGAGGCCTTCATTTTGCTTTTCTCTCAATCAGTTTTTTCACTGCAGCGATGTCATCAGGAACCACCCACCGAAAGGAATGATCTGAGGGGCACAAATCGGCATTGAAGCCAGCTAACGTGGAGCTGTGCTCGAACTCACAATGTTTAACATTTATTTGCCGCCTAATTTCTTTCCCTGTCCGGCAAATAAGCAGAGCAAGTGTATCGGTTTGCGGAGTGGATAACACGTGTTCCCCGGTAAAGGGTAGGCGTGGGATCGAAGCTCATCTGGGGTTCCGGATTTTCCTACTATTTCAGCATTATTGTGGTTGTATTTCATATAAATACTCTGCCACGAAAATGAATAATAGGGAGTAAATAAAAAGCTAAGCACTGTGAGCTTACATTTCCTTTTAGTCCATCGACAATAACAACTCTAAGCAAATTTGACATTAAAAATTTATCCACTAGTTCTTATATTTATATGACGCGAAATCGCGTATTGTTCAGATTCCCAGCACTTCTCCCGGATCATTTCCGTGAATGCATCGACAACATCGGATTCGCATGTATGTTCGGCTGCCTGATGATCTTCGCCTTCGTCATGATCGTCGTTTAACGCTGACGAAGTCGATATTCCTGGGAAACAGGGATAGCCGAACCAGAGAGTTGCCTAATCTTCATCACAAGTAGTCGTTTGCCTATGCGGATCTTTCTCCATACAAGGGTTACAGCAATTTGTGAACCCTAGAACGACAGGAACCCTGATTAGCACGAAGCACTAGAAATATTGAAAAAAATACACTATAATAATTATATAAACCGAGGTGATAGAATGTAGTCTTTTATATAAGTCTGTGGACTTCCCAACTCCTCAGATACACCAATGGTCGAGAAATTACTAATAGTTGGCGATAAATAAGCATCGGGCGTTATGTGTTAAGTTTAGTACTGCTTTATCACTTCCCCTCCACTTCCTACATTACATCCGCCATTGTTTTTCATTTGTTTTTATCCGGCAATCAGCTGTTTTCTTTCGCGAAGAGTCTTGAGCTGAGCTGAGCTTAGTAATAGTTGCAATTCATGCGAAATACTTGCTTATTTGGAAAATTATCCTCGTCTTTAAGTTCCATGCTCAAATACGCATATCCTAATTCGTAGTAAATTTAATTCTTCAGTATAAAAATCACCTAGATGGCCAAGATTATTCGTTCTGTCACGGAACAAATGCAAGCATCTGCGAAGCTGAGGGAATTTTCCATAACCGGCTTGACTGTGGTGGATTTCTAGCAAAAATGTTTTTAAGATATGTGAAAGTGGATTAGAAGGAAGTCCGAAGAGTATACAGGACCAGGCAGAGTTTTGACGTCATCTGGTTCATCCAATCTGTGAAATGTTAGTTATGAGAAGTGTGGTGGAGGATGCCATAGAATCTCTCACTTCCGAGTGATCAGTTCCGGTGGCAAAGTTCCAAGTTCTTGATACATTTCTTCGACTTCCCGAAAATAGTTTGCTGATGCTTTGCTAATCAATTCACTAGGACTTAAGCAACTATAGTGGGTGGCTAAATCTACTGAACATGAAAAAACCAGCACCTTCTTCTGATTCAAATTCGATTATGAGAAAAGGATGTGTTTCAGTGCTTCCACCTTATCCAACCTCGAGCTGATATCCGATCGTCGTGATGATCTCATTTACAGTCGCTCGTCACAATGCAGTCAAGAAACAAGCTGTTTTCAGAACACAGAGAAAGCTATGAACAAATTCCGTAACGACTGTTTTTCGTTTTCTTCAGCTCACTCAGAAGTTAGTTTCTCGAGTTCTTCTGAACTTCCAGCTCGGTTGAGATATTTCAAAACCGTTGTTTTACCGATGGTCAGTTATTCTGCAAGCCTTCAACCGCCTATGCTGCATCAGCTTCAACTAGTACTTTTAAAGCATCATCATTGATAATTGTGTGGGTACCCTTCATCATCAGCGTCCCCAGTTACATCGCGAAACTTTTTGCAAGGTACGATGCACCGTATACTTAATGTTTGTCTAGGCAAGTTCAACTCCTGTTTCTGTTCTTCTAGTTTCATGCTTTTTTTCCTTTCAACATTTTTTCTTTGGATAGCCTAATAAGATTGGTACAGAAACAAAAATGTTCGTAATGAAGCACGAAAAAATATTTTTCTTTAAAGGTGGCTCATAATATGAATATAACGATGGAACACTTTATCTAGAAATAAACCGTCAAGTTTTGAAATGACAAAGACAAAAATATTTTGCGGACCACTTAATCAGAATCGCAAGGAGATCCACTTTGTTCAGAAAATTTGAGGATTTTCTTGGACTAGGTGGCTCGCATTATGCCAAAAATTGGATAAGATCTGAGTTGTTTCCATGCTCGATTATTCAAATTTGAATGAAGCTAATCAACCTTTGGAAATATCATCAAAAAGAGGAAACTGTTGAGAAAAAAACCTCTTAATAGCATAGTAGGTAGTCTTCTAAATTACTTCTGTTTGCTTCGTTGCTCCTATTAGTATATTCGTATAGTACTAGTATATGTAAAATAATAAAGCATCATCCACTGGTTTGAATGAGAGCTAGGGATCATGAGGGCACCTCCAAACTCAGCAGCGTACGTCCAAACTTAACGAGAAATATTAGTGCATACTATTGCGCTTAGTCACCGATCGTAGATTAAGCTGCAACTATAATAGTAACAAAGAAGAAGAAGAATCTCGAGGAAAAATCGAAGTGGTGCAAAGATTTAATTGTTGGTTATTACATTAATTTTCCACATTACCATCGTCATGGGACGCATGTAGCGCAGTAGCTAGAGATGCCTTGCAATACACCTATTGGTCTCTACCTCGATCGCGCATCCCAGGCAAACCAAGGTCGCGTCCTCTGCTTCTGGGACTAGAAGATAGTCCCAGACATGTATATAAGGATAAAAACAGTTATTTGGCAAACTAGATTAGGTTCCGCCCAGTCATGCCATGAGCCATATGTGCATTCATTCACCTCTATGATGCTTAATCGAGCCGAATCTAAACCCTAGTCAACCCAATCATCATTAATATTGGATGCAAAAGTTTTTATTTCTCGTTTACCGTTGCCGTGGATTAAATATCCACCGTACCCAGGGGAACATTATGAACGCCACTTGAAGCAGCGCGAAGCAACAAATCTGATTTTCAGCCAACTGCTCGCGCTTGAATACAATTACAATGTGTTCTAATCCTCTGCTCCTTTTCATACAGATTTCACGTAGTTTTGAATGATTTTGAAATATCTCGGCGTTTAACGAGCTGAAAAGAACTTAATAGCATAAAAGACTTACTTTCCATAGAACTTCGTCAACAAGAACAAATTGTTAAGTACTCTTGCTGTGGAGCGACTTCCCAGCGAAAGTGTCATGAATTCAAGTGTCCGTCGTCACGCACTAGACTTTCGAAGACTTCGTGATCTTCTACTGATGTATAATATGGAAAGTCGGTTCTAATTACCTAGTGAGACGATGTCATCAGTCAGCAACTATTCACGGGTTTCCAGACATTTTGCAACAAATGACAACACCATATTGTTGCCTTCACAGGCAAATAGTTATTTGTCATACGCTCGATTCCACTTACAAGTGATTACCCAGGTTTGAATAGAACAGGCTGTTTGAGAGATTAGGAAGGCTGACTGATCCAACTAATTGAATTTCGATTTGTTTCTGAACGACTTACACTTAACAGAAAAGGTAGACGGGATTTCTGTAGCACTGGACTGAGTTCTCGTTTCAGTGATATTTTTAACACCCACATCCTGAACGCTCTGCCGTCATCACATCTCGAGCATCTGTTTTTGACTTCAGTTCTTCAAATTCATCCTTGAATGGATTAGTCTATTAGATCGATTAACGAACCATGCCCTTTGTGCAGACCGAACATGTTGCGTATTTTCCCAGATATTTTTTAACAAGTAAAAAACTCGTAGTACCAGCAAACGCAGAAACATGCCAAAGGGGCGTGATAGGGATTGAGAAGGCAGTGTGGGACGCTAGTGAAAATGTGCCGAAATCGATAGGCGGGGCAAGCCGACGTCGATCAGCACAAGTGGCATGTACGACGACTTCGTGGAGGTCAGCTAGAACACTCCAGTCCTGCCGCATTCCGTCGACGTCCGCACGATGCCGGCCAATACTCACTGATCCCTCCTCGACGCGGAACCATGACGGACCGACGACGGAGAGCGTCCAACTGTGTGTCGTTACTGCTACAGCTGCTGGCGCTGCGATTCGCGCACGGTCAGTTAGGAATCGCTTCCTATTTTGCTTGCCTGACAAGAGCTACTAAGAACTTCACTGAACTACTTATTTTTTGCAGAAATCCATCAAAAATTTGTGCTTTGAGTGATTTTTTAAGATTTGAATGCAACCTTCTTTCAAATTTCGTAGGTACTTTCAATTTTCTTATTGTTCCGTTCTATTTTGAGAACTTGATTGCCGTCTTCAGTGCTTGTTTTCTACGATTGATGCTTGTTTTCCTCATGCCATCGTCAAGATGACTGCTAGGGCGATGGATAGGAAACTTTGGCTCAACTTACATCCTCGTTCTCGCTTCTTTCCAGTGTAAAAAGGAATGAAGACGATGTCTCTTTATTGGTGTGAAAAAATACTGTAGCCTTGTAACTTAAGATCTTCGTATTGCGTTATTCACGAAGATCTAAATGACCTTTATGAGGCTCCGAACTTGTTCATCTTTCCGATCCACTATTTCGACTCGGTTTTTGTGGAAAAGTCAGTAATACACCACCAATCCACCGAAGTTCAGTCTCGTTAGGAGGTTCTATGACGGGCGCCTGGGCTCGGCGTTCTTACGACTACCACACCACGCACTCTTAACACTCTTCTCAATCGGCCTCCATCTTCTTCTTTGTTATTCATCCGTATTTCTGGTCCTGAATCACTGTCATGTTTGTTTTAAGTGACTTTTTTGTTCTTAAGCGAAATTGACTAGTATTATTGATCACATGAAGTATCTATGTCAACTTATTCTTTCGGTAAACAGTAAAATTATTAAGCGCCTACTCCTCAGGTGAACAATAGGTCCATCAGCGCCACCCCCAACCGAAACACTTCTCAGCATCTTAGTACCCCTTTACATGGTTTTTGAAAGGGTTTGTCTCAAAAAAAATCTCCTATTAGCATCATTAAGGAGTTTTGCGACCTGAACACTGGTCGTTATCAAATTCTTGAACAATCGGAAGTTCTTGAGGTCAAGATAGCTCAGAACATTTTCTCATCCTCTAACAGCATCAAACTCCTCAAGCTGCTGCATTTCCTAGCCTACCTTCAAAAAAATATCGAGACTTAACCTCCTAGGGCTTTTTATCTAACTATCAGTTATTTTCATTTTTTTTCAAGGTTTTGGTGGCCTATTCACCCAGCAATCTTTAGCTTTAGTGACTTGGCCGGCCGACTGGGAGGAGGGTGCCATGAATGAGCTTTCCTTGAAGCCGCACTATTACTAGTGATTTAAAGCCACTGGTGGTTCTGACGTCTGTGATTGCAAACGCACTATTAAGTGTGGTGGGTAGTAGTAATTTTTTTAGGAATAACCAACAATTGTTACGGCTGATCAATATCCCATTTATTTGTTATGAACGGCGCCTAAATTTTTTGCTGGCTTCTCGACGCCTATTTACAAAAAAAACTTCTAGCAAAAGGTAACGATGTAGCTGTCTTCATCCACGAAATAGTCTAGCTGTCATCCGAATCACTTTTATAGCCCCAGCGACGACAGGATTAGATTCTACTGCAAAATGAGTTTGCCGTCGTCCATTTCCGGAATGAAGGAGGAAAAGGGCAAGCATAGGTCGACTAGCACCCGTCGCCGTCGTTTCAAACTCCTACATCTCGATGCATTTTTGGTAGTGGCTGAAGTCGATCGCTCGTCAAAACGCTTGAAACTCGAACAATTCAGAACTGTTCATAAAGAGCTGCCCATATTTCTGTCGAATATCCGTTGTTTGCAAGTTTTTTCGCACTCAATTATTCATCGTCTACGCAAGTGCTGCTAGTTGATGGGGCCCAATTCAATTAGACCATAGCGTAGCCGTTGTAGTACGTTTCCCATATAACAATCAGAGGACTCACACATATGTTTCTTCCTTCAGCTATGGAATCCGCTTCGGAAAGGCAACAAGTGATTTCGGCCTGAATGGCCACTCATGACTCTTCAGTGTTAATGACACTGGATGGGTCTAGCTTCTATGTTGCCGCCCTGTGACTCTCAAATGAGAAATCAAGAAAGTTCTGTAGCAAAGCTTGGGCTTGAAGGTGGAAAACCGATTTATAAATGAGTCTAGGCGTATTTAATTGTGGAAATAATTTCCTCTGAAACGAGAAATGCATGAAGACGAATTGATCGGAAGCGGTGACGCCGTGAGTAACGGCACGATTAACTCGGCGCGAAACATCCAATAACAAGAACTCTGCAGCTCTATGACGTCTCAAGAAACCTGTTGTTATGGAAACGTTCTGAATTGCACATCGTACTGCTCAACCAAAGTTACGCAAGTCGGAAATTATTTCCATTCACGTCCCGCTTTTCCACAATGTGCTCCTGTTTCTCTACGCGTATGTAAAAACAACGTATGGAAACACAAACGAGCGACAGTAATCTTAAAGTCCTAAATACCTTGTAAATTCATAAACTTGTGACGCAATTGCGGTATTTACTTTTATTTTTTTACCGTCATGAAAACGGCCACGTTTACTCGGACCCTCCAATTACAGTTTTGTTCTCGAAACAACTAGGCACCTAATTCCTAAAGTTGGTATGCTCGAAGAGTATTCTGAGAAGTAGCGGACTTTCTAGAACATGTAGTTCATTCTATGAGGGTGCGAAATAACTCCCTTCTTTAGATGTTCCGCTAACAATAAATCTACTTCGTGACTACAGCATTGGCATAGGCGGTCTCATTTATGTCTAAGAGTAAATGAGAATTCTAAAGAATGTAGTTTCCCTACTGAAAAGGATAGGGAAATGTTCATAAGCGGAAGAACGTTGAGGTTATAGTTGCTTAGAAGTCTCTTTTCTAAATCTTCTTCATCCAAGAAAAAGATGCACGCTTTGTTGATCTAAAAGACTTGCTCTTCTATTGCAGCAAACTTCGTTGTTGTTCTAACCACTTCATTCTTCTATCACATAATCATTATTAAATCGATGAGCAGGTAGTTTTTTCTAGGAAAGATGACTAGGAATTCATGGACACTGAGAAAAGTTCATTAAAATAGGCGGTAAAAGTGATATTCATGGACCTCGTGACAGATTAGTTATTGGCTATTAGATGGACCTACATATATATGTAGTGGCGGTTCTAGAGGTTGCGCTCTTCTTCAAGTACGACTTCTGCTTCTCTGACAATCCAGAAGTTTTCTGTTTTTTATGGACATTCTCATTCGTATTTATTAGTTTGCAATTGAATTTGGAGTTTACGGCGTGTGTAAGTCGTTACATAGCAACAGAAATCTTGTTATTCTTAACGATGCTGAACTTTCGCGGTGATTTCTTCTGGACGGAACGCAACCATTAGGCGCGGATTCCAAGAAATGTGTTGGTGGCGCCCATGTTCCACTGTCTGAAGGGGCCATCAATACTCAGTCAGCACCATTGTGAGAATAAGAAACGAATCTTTGCGAGTCTATTGAAGACGACGAGGGAAAAAAACGGCGATCGATTTTCGTAATAAGGCCCATCCACTTGCTGATTCCCTTCATCGCTCTCCATACCCAAGTCAACAATGGAATCGTTGCACACGCTAATAATCTAATAATGCTCTCCACGGGATCATTAGTAGCGTCTCATCGCGATAAACCCATTACCGAAAACTAGGTGTCATATTCGAGATTCAGGAAGTTTTTCTTGTTTTCCGAACCAACAGAACAAGGGAATTACCGAAAACTGTCGGATTGCTGTATACAGACTTTAAAACTTGTATACTTTTTAAGGAGGCGGATAGCGCAATGAAAGCGATATCGTTACGAATGCGGTGCTGGCTCGACCTCGCCTTGGGCCCAGCAAACCTGTAATCCCCTCCGGGGTCAGTATGGTATCAGACTTGTCTCACTCCCTGAAATTCAAGTGAGGACTCTCTCGCCAGGCTATCCCAATGCTCCAGGGAGAATCGACTAGACTAGCATTCAACGGCACTCATAAGGAAGACGACAATCGTCAAACAGCAGGCGAACCCACATACGAAAAAGTCCAAGGACTTTGTGGATGATGTATGCGTAGAAACGAATCGATTGCAAGAAATGTTGGAATCAGCACATTACGAGTTTAGACGGTTGTTTAGAGCAAAAATTAAGTATTGTTGAAATAAATAGAAAGCGGCCCATTGTACCAGTGAGACCTTTGCTTTGCCTTTCTCTCAGCGAGTTTTTTTTCACCCTAACGATGCTATCAGCAATCACTCGTCAACGGGAATGTTCTAGGAATCACGAATCAGCATTGAACCCAGTTAAGCTGAGGCTCCAGTCAAAATAACAACGTATAATTTTTTTATTTACTGCCTATCATGGCACCGTTAGAGTAAAAAAAACTGGCTGATGGAAAGGCAAGGCACGGGCTTCTGTGGTGCAGTGGGTGACACGAGAGCCCCCGGAAAGGTAAGCACGGGTTCGATTCCAGACTCGAGGTCCAAGTTTTGCAAATATCTCAGCATCGTTGTGGTTGCAAATCACATAATATCCTTCTATGAAAAGGCACTAAATGAAAAGTTATGCATTATAGAGAGAAAGTATCTGCTTACCTACTCAGATGACCGTCCTTATATGACGTTTGTGCCTCAGCAGTCCCTCCAACCGTTTCGTTGATTTGCAAACGTGACTATGTGCTGCTTGAGGATATATGTACCCTTATTCTCATTGTCATGAGGTAGTCGTACTAATATGTTCACAGGTCTTCACCAAAGGCACTTGCCAGCCGCCATGGCCGTTGGGAGGTTTCCTGCTTTTGCGACTCAAGACATCTGTTGAACAGCAACGATTGTTATCAATATTCGACTGGCCCGAACGAAGACTATCTTGCACACCGAACCAAATAATGAATAACATAGTTCTAAACAATGAACGAACTAAATGCCATAGGATTCTGTTTATCGATTACTTATTTTATAAATAGGCGGAAACTATTATTTGAGTTGGTTTTAAAAGAACTTCTGCCTTACAAACGATTACTTTTGGAGAAGATCTCGAAAACAATTTCGCCCAGAGTTTGTGATGTTAAAATATATTCATTTGCAGCTTTCCACTATTCTATAAATCCTCCTATAAACGCCTTCTTTCTGACAACTAGCTCGCATGAGACGAATTTCACACACAAGCGGCTCTATCTACAGGTAACTGTATCTATATCCTACCTATCATAAATTTTATGAGCATAGTCGACCGGTAGAAGCATGTGTAGCGTAGTGGTTAGAGACGCCTGCAATGCAGCTGAGGTCAATCCCCTGCGCACAAGGCTCACCAAGGCTTCCATCTCTCCGGAGTCGACAAATTGGTACCGGACTTGTCTGCGAAGATAACACCACTGGCTCGATACATCAGTGGGCCACCGCGAATCGTTGTATAGGCTAGATCTGCATTCAATCACCACAAACGATGCTTAAGGAGGTTGAATGCATGGTGGATCCTGAGACGTCTAGTGCAGTGGATAAACGCGCTCTGCAATACACTCATAGTCAATAATTCGATTCCAAGCGTAAAGCGAATCTGGCGCTTCACCCTCCGAAATCGAAAAACTGGTGCCAGACTTCTTTGGAAGGATAGTAGCACCGACTTGGTACATCGCTGAGGCGCTGTAAGTCGTTAAGTAGGCCAAATATACATTCGACCACCCTCTACTGTCCTGCGAATGGAGATGGATGCATGGAGCCTCTCCCTAAGAGATTGATCACGTTCAAACCCTTTTTTTTAAATTATGATTTGATGTCCATCGAAAATCCAACCGTCATTTTCGGACGCTTTTTTCAAATTACTGTTTGGCATTTCTGCCAGTTCCCGATCCTTTCGTCGATCAAATGTAGTAGTCGAGTTGACAACCGCAATCGAAATACAATGAGATCATCCGTTCGCTGAAAACACGATGAAAAAACATAATGAGTTATATGGCTGAAGAGGAATTTTCAACTATTTTTGTCTACTCTCAATAAAGAGCACTTCTATTTGCAAGTGTTCACTTTACCCAGTGCTGCAGGATGGATCATCCGTTGAAAAACAAAAATATCGCCAAAAGGTAGTCATATCAACATCAATCGTCTTGGATAAAAAGAGCGCTGCAGGGTGACGTTGTCTCGTTGGAGCCATACTTCAATAAAGAAGATTCGTCTCGATGCGACGACAAAGACGCCACATCGAGAAGACGAACAACTGTGGGCCACTAACTCAAGTCATCGGCTCTGATGAAGTCAAAGACTTCGAAACGTCAGCCGAATAGGACTTATAAAACAACCTCGTGTTGGCTTAACAATCCAAGCTGTTTAGTTCATCTTTATGGATTTATAATTTGTTTTTTATTTGTATTTTTTCGTTCGTAATTTTTCATCCAGAAGTATGTCTTCATCATATTCACTTTTGGCGCGTCTGGCGCAGTGGTTGGAGGTGACACGTGGAATGGATCCCGGCGCCAAAGGCTCACCAACCCCTCCATCCCTTCGAGGTTGGCAAATTGTTACTAGACATGTCTGAGAGGATAGCAACACTGGCCCGATACATCAGTAGGCCACAGCGAGTCATTGTAAAGGGCAGGTATGCATTCAATCACCTCCAACGATACTTAATGAAGTCGAATGCATGGCGCATCCCTCAGGGATTGATCAACGTCGAGTGCTTTATCTTTTATCCTTTGTCCTTTATCCTTTATCCTCACTTTTATGTGCAATGTTTTCTTTCGCATATGTATATGATTTGTTTGGAAAAGAAATCACATAAGGGTTATATGCTTTTGAAATTGAGGGCAATTTGTCTGCAGTTATGACATGGAGGCTAAAGAAATGTTGAGTTTAGGTGCTTCATCATATGAGGTTAAGTATCTGAGTGCACTCCTTTTTAATACTTTGAAGTTGGTGGATTCCTGAGACAAAATCTTCCCGAAAAGAAAGGAAAAGTCATTCAGACGTCAGTGCAAAACAACGAAAACACTCGCTGAGTGCAACCCAATAGAATATATTCACTCCGAGCAAAGAAAGATGTTCACTTCAGTCCAAGAAGGTCTTGCTCTCTCGTACATCAAAGACGTTTTCTTTCATTCTTGAACGAAGTATGGAAAAATCTGGAAAGCGGTAACGTCATCTAAGAAATTTGCCGTTGAAAGTTGGACGGATTAGATGAGAACTTGGATATGAAGAGAGCTGATCTGTTCAACGCGCGATCTTGTGGTTCGATGCCATCAAATTCCACACGACCACTTCGGGTTTCATTGCTTCTGAACGCAAGACGTCCTTTTAGAAGTCGAAAGTGTCTTGCTAGTACAGTAACAGTTGTTGTACAGCCAGATATTGATTATACTTGGTATTTCTTGAAGTTTTCGAAAACCGACATGCCATTTCGTCGGTGAAAAATCGAACAGCACCAGGTCCGAACAGGATAAGATCAGAATACCTTAAGAACCTTCCGCCAGTCCTCGTAAACACACTGGCTGGGCTCTTCACACGTTACCTGTCTGAATTCAAGGTCCCTAGTCACTGGAAGACCAGCAAGACCGTGTTATTGTTCAAGAAGGGTGACCTACACGACACCGGCAGCTATCGCCCAATCTGCTTGCTGTCTGTCGTCTACAAACTTTTCACTCGAGTGATCCTAAACAGGATTGACAGAACACTGGACGAAGGACAGCCATGTGAGCAAGCAGGGTTGCGAAAAGGATTTAGTACGATGGACCACATCCACACGATAACAAGACTCATTGAAGTATCGCGAGAGTACAAAAGACCGCTCTGTCTCACTTTCATCGATTTACAGAAGGCCTTTGATTCAACTGAGATAGAAGCAGTCATGGAAGCCCTTGATAGTCAAGGAGTCCCTACTCAGTACATAAAGATTCTTCGTGAGCTGTACGAAAATTTCACAACCAAGATTTCACCATTCTACAACGATATTAACGTCGACGTCAACAGAGGGTTAGACAAGGCGATACCATCTCGCCAAAATTATTTACTGCCACCCCCCAGAACTTCATGCGAACACTAGGGATGGGATAATATGGGAGTGAGAATCGATGGTCGGTAGTTACATCATTTTCGCTTTGCTGATGACATCGTCCTTATAACACCAAACATTAGCCAAGCGGGAACGTATGCTTGTCGACTTTGATAAAGTCTGTGGAAAGATTGGTCTTCGATTAAACCCTCACAAAAACGGTGTTCATGAAGAACGGATTGGTTCCATATGCCCCATTCATGCTCAACGG
Source organism: Angiostrongylus vasorum (assembly GCA_018806985.1). Taxonomy (NCBI): domain Eukaryota; kingdom Metazoa; phylum Nematoda; class Chromadorea; order Rhabditida; family Metastrongylidae; genus Angiostrongylus; species Angiostrongylus vasorum. The sequence continues at coordinate 119,261 of JADANN010000359.1, read as the reverse complement.
AACGAATATCTCCGAATGCTCCAGTTGTGTCTATCTAGGTTGGGAAATCAAAATGATGAACGACTTAGCTCCAGAGTTGAGCAGAAGGAAACGAGCGGTTTGGGGAGCTTTCAAGAGCAACGAGGATCTACTGAAGAGAACAAAGAACACCCGATTCCGTGCTCACCTTTTCGACTCAACGGTACTTCCTGCCCCTAACGTATTCGTCAGAAACCTGGTCGCTGCGTAAGCAGGATGGAAGATCACTCAGCGTTATCGAACGCGCAGTCGAAAGGATGATGCTAGGAGTATCCCGTTTCACACAAGTAAGGGATGGGGATCCGTAGCTCCGACCTGCTTCAACGATCAAAAACCAAAGATGCCGTTCTGTACGCCAAACAATCGAAAATAAGGTGGGCCGGACACGTAATGTGTATGAATGACAACCGATGGACACGAGCCGTTAGTCACTGGATTCCTCGGGATGTCAAGCGTACTGCAGGAAGACCACCGACCCGGTGGTCAGAGTTCTTCACGAAGAGCCTGGAAGAAAGATATGATGCTTGAGCGAGCAGAACCTCCACTCGGCTACTCTTGCATGCGACAGGGAAAAATGGAAGATTTACTGGCGTCCGCTCGAGTCACTCGACGATCAACGGAACTACAGGTGATACAGGTGATGTCTTGAAATTTACCAGCAAGACGTTCTGTTTGAAAGAAGTTACCTTCTCTAACTTTGCTTTTATTTGTTATGGAGGCAGCTCTGCAGATTTTGTAATTTATCTTAGGATGACTGCCCATACTCGACTGACCAGCACATTACCGTATCTACCGGTAATCGCGCCGAGAGCACTCGTCTCCTATTGTCCATCATTAATCTACATTGTGCTGTTACTGTCAAACTCGTACAGAACGTGGTAAAGTTGGTGAGTATTCCACTAAAAATCGACAAAAAGCATTCGTTGTGCACTTTGATCTTCGCTATCCTGCCTGAACGGACTTAATTGTGCAAAATGCCGTCTAACTTAGTTAGAGTTGAATAAAACTTCCGATAGTCAAATGTTTGAAGGAGTTATATCTATTGGGGTTAATCCGATTAATAAAATAGCTCGATTATTTCTGAAATCTTTCTTGTCGTTTTCATAACTGTCAGTGAATTGTGAGGATTTCGGTAGAGCCATCCATCATCTGGATTAGTGTTTATGGATTAGATCGGCTTAAGGTCGATTATTTTCGGAATTTTTTTCGCATGTTATATTTTTATGTTCTACTCCTACAGGTTCGTTATGTGGTTTTGTTCCTTTTTCTGTAATTTGTCCCCTCAAGCGATTCGTTCAGTGGTTATTCACAGGAATGCTTGCTGCTTTTTTTAAGAATAGAAAAAGTCTAAAAAATGTGAAGATGGTGGAAAAAGTCGACTCTAGACGTCCAGACGTTCTTCAAAAAAAGCCTACAAGTTAGAATAGGCGGCATTATGGACACTGATCGATTGAGATATAAATGTTTCATAGACACAACGGCCTGCAGTAGGACGGACGTTCGTCTTTTTTTTGAAGATTTTGAAGATAATGGGCTTTGTTTGGCAGACAAGGGCGTTCAGTTTCTTCAATATAGTCGTGCCCTTGAGGAAATTACAAGAACAGAGAAGATGGTCCTAATACACTGAGAAGCAGAACGCGACATCGGTGGGCTGCGAATGAGAAAAACGATTTTTAAATATCGGAAATTCCATCTCATGTCTTTTGAAGCATAGAAATTATCCCTGTTTTGTAGAATATTGTGCTTCGAGGCTCAGGTGGTAAAAAATGCGGGAGCTTTTTTTGGTACCTAAGTCATTAAACTAAACATCTTATCTTGGGCATAAAAAATGGAACATCATACAGATATCGCAGAATTCGTATTTGAACCGAGACATCCATAGCCATCTCATGGGAGAATGAAGATTAATGAGAGAATTATATACCAACACTTGAGTTGCACTGAGTAATGTGATGGTCGTTGTGCTGTGTCATCAACCAGCTATCCTGCTTAGATGTAGCAGTATTAACCGATATCCTATAAGCTCATCATCCGCAACTTATCCGAACATCTTCATGAGAGGCAATGGTGGGCAAAAGCAGTGAATATAGAGGAGTGGTGGCTTAAACAATAGAGAAACATAGGTAACAATGAAATATCGTGTTTAAAAAACAACGCTTAGTAGGCTCAATGAAATCGGTAATAAACGAATGATTTTTGGAGTTCCGAAGCTGTCTTATAATCATAATGTAATGGGCAAATTTTTATCTCGTTGACCTAGAAGTGAACACTCAATGAAAGATCATAGCATTTTTTGCCCATATATAAGCCATATCATCCTCACGGGGTTCACGTAAGAATTAAAGAAACGTGAGTATAACTTTAATGATGCTGAGATATTTGCAAAACTCTGGACCGCAAGTGCCTATGGTGGGGGAACGAACGCGCTATTGTCCTTTCCGGGGAGTAGCGCGCTCACCACCACACCATGCGGGTCCTTCGTTTCGCCTGTCTCTCAGCTAGTTCTATTGATCTTTTGCCATCAGCAATCACCCGTGAGCGGGATTGATCTGGGGAGCCCAAATCGGCAACGAACCCAGTTAAGCTGAGGCTGCAGTTATAATCACAATTTTTTACTTATTATTTACTGCCTACTCTTTTTAGCGGATTGCTGATGGCAAAAGATCAATAGAACTAGCTGAGAGACAGGCGAGACGAAGGACCCGCATGGTGTGGTGGTGAGCGCGCTACTCCGCGGAAAAGACAATAGCGCGTTCGTTCCCCACCATAGGCACCTGCGGTCCAGAGTTTTGCAAATATCTCAGCATCATTAAAGTTATATTTCGCAACGCATAACCTGCCGCTAAAAGAGTAGGCAGTAAATAATAAGTAGAAACGTGAGTAGTTTTATCCGACCACCCTCCTGAAGCCAGGTCATGAAAAACATTCAGCGGAGTCAAAGATAATTCGAATTCAGGATCGGCCTTACGTCGATATACTAGCGATTGCTGACCTTTCGTTGCTTTCCTTTCTCAAGCAGTCCGCCTGCGTCACTGTTCAGGTCACCAGTACTACAGCTGATACAGGTGCGTTCTGGACGACCTAGAACCTTGGGAAAGAAAGGTATCCATACGTAAGTTATGCTGAGGAAAAATCAAAATAAACTTTTCCACTCTGGAAATTTTTACAATACCAGCTGATATTTGAGTTTCTCTACACACAATAATAGAATGACTGCAAGGAATTCCTCAAGATCGCGTTGAGAAAACCAGTTGTTGTTGATTGGTAACAGGTTGACTAGGGCACTGTAGTACCTAGAGGGAGCTACTAGATCACACTAATCATTACGATGCACCATTTAGAATCATTAGGTTCATTAGCATTGCTGGAATTTACATTTGTGCTTCATGTCATTTGCATCCATAATCCATAACCATTCCCAACTCAGTCATGCCTTTTTTTTATAGGTCGTTCATCGTTTCGTATTCATGATATAAACGCCATAACGTGGTATAAAGTGTTATGAAGTATTTTTTTCTCTTCTTCTGTGAGCCACTCAAAACTTACTCATTCTATGAATTATCAATCAGTGCCGAGGTTAACAGAAAGTCGGTCTTGGGAATTGCTACATTCTATGACCGTTACCCAATAATCATTAGTCGTGTTATCCAAAGGTGTAACTGACATCTGGAGACAAATCCTAGTTTTTGAGCTATGAAGAGCTTTCCCGAAGTAATTTCAGTGATTAGGGCTTGCGGAAGAGATGGAAACGGTTCACCGAAACTAAGGAAAACATAGGCCGTCGTAATTTCGTACTCGAATGCATCTCTGAGATCTTGATGTCTTTGAAAATTTCAACTCCTTTTTGCCAAAACGTGGATCCTACGTATCTTAAAAGTCTCTATAAACTTGAAATGAATGCCGGTTTTAAATCTTGCGTATGCACTATTCGTGCATTTTTTCTATTGCAGTCTCTTCATCATGTCATCTCTCACCATTCGAAGAGAACAAACACAGCTGTCTGATTCGACTTCAGATCCCGTATTCTTGGTTCGGTGTCATTGGACGTAATTCAACGACTCGCCAGGTGCTCTCGATGTCTCATACAGTGTCTTCGACATGTAACGTGCCGTTCTACGACCGTCCACAAACTCCGCTCAATCTGCTGCCATACATCGAAAATGCTCAAGCACACACTCTCGTCAAAGATGGAGAAGTGTGAGTTTTACTTCAACGCTTGTCCTAGAATTCTAGCAATAAAGTCGTCCTTCCATGTGTGGGCTTTGTGTTTATTGGTAAAAGAATGAAGGGTAAATCAAAAAAATATATTTCGAAAAATATATTTGAAAAGAGGTGAATTCGTCTTTGTCTTGCAAATTTACCGAAACGGTGAATTTCTTCCTTTCTATGACTTCTGGAGCCAATTGATGGACAAGTCGGTGTTCTATCTATTAAAGACTAGTCATATCCACTTTGTTTTTTTTCTTTTTACTCTTTCTTACCAGGGTAAAGAGTCGTCCAAGAGCTTTCCAGTGGTAGATTTTCAGGGGATCTTTCATTGTTATCTCGGGCGAACTTGTCTTTCGCCTTGAATTCGCTCAATTCACTTTTCGTTCACTTCTCGTACAATACCACAGAAGTAGCTTTGGAGAAAATCGAAATGAGGTAAGATTTTGGTTGTGAAAATTAAAAAGAGGAATTAAAATGTCTGTAGTAAATGGTTTTCTATAAAAATGTCCTGAATTTGTAAACTTCTGGGTTTTACTTTTTTATCAATCACTTTGATGTACAATCCGGCCCGACCTGGATCAAAAAAGTAGGATGCGTGGGTGTCGTTTTAGCCCCTTGAACCGTACCAATCTTAAGGAAAGTTTTAAATATCTGATAAGGTTGCTGTTTCAACCTACTTTTCGTTTTCAACGGACAACGATGTGGTTGTTTCCTTTAATGCCGACATTCCTTTGCGTTTTTTACTTCAAGTGCCACTGATGGATAACTCAACTCTTTGTAGATTGTGGTTAGACGCACGGTTCGACCTCCTCAGCGTTTCGCCGTTGTCCTCGGATGTCTGGTCGCTAAGGGTCATTTCGGCCGTTCGACCTCTCTTCTACACGTCGTTCATCTGCAGACGCAAAAAGAAAACTAGCAGGTTGCCAGTCATTACTAAAATCCTGAAATGTTTTCTATAGCACTTCTGTGACGATTTGAATTGACTTCGGTGCGGTGCTAACCGAAATTGCCGTTGCTATTCATATTTAAAAGCCCATTTATTGAAGTAAAACTCGTTAGAATCTAAACATATCTGCCGATAGGATACTGTTTTTTATCACCTAACGGGGCCAACTGATTTGTAATTTCTTGGTGTCCACAATGTTTTCGCTTTTTGTCGTTGAGGGACAGGGACTCGAAGTAGATTCCGATTCAACAACTGAAATCTTGTCCATCAGAGTGCGATGGATTCCTTAAGGGTTTTTACTGACATCGGTTGCTCTCATGGTTATGTTAAAAATCATGAAAATTGTATACCATATTTAATTTTTTGAACGACTGGCTGTTGAAGGAGCCTAAGATGTGTAGTGATACCGTAGACAATAACTATTGTATTTATAGCCCTACATGAGATTCTTACTTAGACCCTTAGTGTGACTAATGTTTCGGCAGCCTGTCCTTCTCGAGAGTTGTAGTGATTCCAATCGGATGTCCAGAGCAGGTGTTCGTCCATGCGATGTGGGTCGACGCAGTCCGATCGAGTTGAATCCAGTGCAGTGGAGGTCGAGTGAATTAACCTCACACGGCAGCGTTCTTTCATACAGGACTGTTCTTAACTGATAGTAATTTGTTTTTTATAAAGAAAACCCGTTCACAATTGTGTAACATCCTCCTGTTAGCCTATCAATAAAACAAGATATTGATTATTTACACCGATTTTGAATAGAACTCGATCTTCGGAAACACTATGGGCATATTATGTAAACCTTTGATGCGATAGGACAAGGCAAGCTTCAGTAATGAAAGTCTGTTAAGCTCTACTGAGCTACTCAATTACTACAATTATGAGAAAATTACGAATAGTTTTCAAAACGTCCATCCCGTAGGGAATTTGTGTTGAAGTGTTGCCCACGTATTTTCCTCGTTTTACATTTTAGTACGATGGCTACACCCAACATGGAATGATCAACGAGTGGTAGCCTTTTGAATCACTCAGTTAGGGCGAGGAAAAAACTCCTTTTTTCAACGATTAACGCTTCCGTAAGAAGTCTTTTCTTAAAAGCTGCATGATTATTTTCTGGGGCAACGGCTTTACCACATAACCGTCGACGTGCACTGCTTACCATGCAGTCGGTGGGAGAATAATGGCCGTTTATAATTTCAACATATCCCAACATAGAAGGTAGAAGTTCTGTTATGCTATCAAAACCAATTTTGAGCTTTTTGGAACCTAAGCGTCAGCGTTCATATTTCAAACATGAAAACAAATGAACAAGCGGAATTTCCTCCATTAAAGGCACTATAGACTTCCCCAATCTATCACCAGTGTTTGCAGCTGCCGTTTTTCCCGTCCGATTTTCACATTTTCAATTTCGTTCTCGATTTTTTTGACAGTAATGGTTTTCAATATGTTTACAATTGAAGGACCACTGTTTAAAAAACTATACCTATACTTGGGATTATAGAGCAATATCTCTTCTAGCCTGTGGAGTTGCCAATTCGCGAAACACTGTAGTGATTGAGAAATTATTTGCAGTTGTCGATGAACAAACTTGGGGCTGTTTGTGTGTTTAGTCGTGAAGAATTTCTGTGTTCAGTTGGTAAAGCGATTTTTTCTTTTGTCTGAGATAATTACGACGGCGTTTTTCTCACATGAAGAATGAGGGAAGTAATTTCTCATGTGCAGAGTTTTTCTACTTTGTGCACGAACGAACACGACGACGCCTATCCACCCGCTTATTTCCCATCAAAATTCGATTTTTTAGAGAACGACATCGATTCTTTTAAGCGAAAAGAAAAAAAAAGACTAAAACGCGAAGTGAATTCGATGAGACGCCTCCGCGTCCACGTCCAAGTTGTGGGAAGAAGTGGAAAGTTTACGCGAAATAACGACAATTTTAGTTATTTATGAGAATTAAACAGTCGTCGTGCATTAGACTGTCGTCCCGTGAGAATGGCAGTTTACTCTTTTTAATTAAAATAATGTCAGTCTTGTGAAGGAGCAAAAGACGCGTGAGAAATAATATATTCTGTAACTCTGAATGGAAGGGGTGCATTTGTTCAGAGTAGATTAAATAACAAATTCAGCATTATGAGTTGTCATTGGGACAAAAAATGAAGCCTATCCTTGGTATGCCGCCCAGTAAAAAAATATTTTTTGGATTTTTTTGAAATGGTACTAACGATCACCTGTAATAGCGTTGAAAACCACTGAGGAGTTAAGCGGACACCAGTGAAATCTCCATTCGTCCCGGTCGTGCATAGCAGTTATACAAGGGCTGTGTTCGTTTGAGAAGCACGAAGTACAGCGGACTGTTTCTGCAATGCCTTTTATGTTAGTGTTCTTGGCGAGAGAATGCTCCTATATAGCTCTTGGACTCATGGGAGAAGTGATTTGAATTTCGCCTCGCTCAGAAGAAATGCGTAGTTTTTGAAAGGGATTCCTGGCACAGTCACAGGCGTGTATGTAAGTCTTTGCGCATAGACAACGAACAAGTCAGTTCAGAGACTGTGATTCTATGCTCACCGTCTCAGGAAAACTAATGGGCTTTTTAGGCCGCGGTTTAGCTACTTATTCCTCACCGCGAAACACATCGAATGGGTTCGAAACTAATCGGATCGAAACTACTCACTTGCTTTCGTTCGTGGTTTTTCTAGCTGCATAAGCCTCTAGATGAAATTGTTCTGTTAACGAAGTGAAGAATACCATGAACTTTCAAATTGCATGGGCTTCTTAGTGACCTGCTCCTGGGACGTCAGGCTGACTTGATGCAAGCCAAAACTTTTAGAACAGGAAGGTTACTTCGCTTTGGATAGAATGTCTCGGTTTTATATGAATTATGATGTGGAGGAGTTTCGTGAGGGATGATTTTTATAATAAACTCTACCGCTGTTGAATCTGACACAGTGGTATCCATTGAACAGGTTCTTCTGTTCCCTTTATTTTATTTGACACTATCTTCAAAGAGTCTGAAGTGCCTGTCTTCGCTGAGTAATAGTTGACTGGTGACTTGTTTAGACATGTCACTAGTTAGAATCTTGTTTTAAATGCTTCTTATTTTAACTTAAAAGACTGATTCTCCATAAATCTCGGCGTTAGTAATTAATATACTTAAGTTATGAACAACCCCTGCTGAACTAACGCTAGGTTGGTACCAGTTGATGTTGTTGTTGTGAATCGATGGCTGATGTTTCGGCGATTTCGCCTTCTTCAGAGCCGTTTTATAAAGTATGAGGCCACTTCTCGTACCCCTCTTTTTCTCCGAATTCTTATAAGGAGCACTTCTTTTGTTTCACTGGAGACTCGGCCTAAGTCACTGAAGGAATCAAAGCTGACTTCGTTAACGTAGAGTATTTCAGGCAGATACCCGTTTTCACTAGATGGGCATGTTTCCATAGTCTTTTCAACAGTCTCGGAGTTACGTTAAATATAGTGTCACGATTGGCTTCTATCGCACAGTTTGCGCGTTTGCTCAAAGCTTTGCTCCAAGGAGATGATGGTGCTCTATAAGGAGAACTGGAGGACTACTATGTGTGGCTGTCGAAATTGTAGCCCTAGCTTTCCTCTCGAATGACGATGAGGCTAAATGTTTGAAAGAACTGATGATTTTTATTTTGGCCAGTATTCTACGATTCCTGGGTTTTTGTTTCTTACTCGCTTCACATTAGCGTTTAAATTTTGCATGAGCAATTTCGATGATGATTTTCATGCACGATGGCACTTCCCAAATCTGCTCAGAACACATCCATATCCGAGCAGTCATATTTCGATCTTGAGCGGTCGTTGTGTTCATTTCGTCCCCACGAGAATACGCTTAGAAAATGAGCGATCAACGGAAAATACCGTACTCGTAAGCACAGATTACGTTAATGATAAATAGTTGCCAAATAGAGCAACATCGTCGTATACGATTACTGGTTGAAATCAATCTCATGACTGCATATTGAGTGCAACACCTCCGATAACATCGTCATTTATGTCCATTTCTGTGATAAGACAATAAGACTACGCTTTTTTAATGGTATTTTTCATTAATACTCTGATGACTACTGTTATAGTTGTAACGCGTTTTAGCTGGGACGGCTACGTTTTCGCTCTTCTGCTTCGAATGCGTGGCTCGATTTCTGAGAACAAGAGATTATTGAGAAATGAAGAAGTGGATGAGGTCTTGTTTCACATCGTTTTCCTCCTGCTGAATGAAGACGGATATCGACCGAACTCATTCCGTTTCAGGCAGTTCTACATTGGGAAATACGACGCAGTGGTGCCAACGGCTCTCAGGTGCGAACACTTACAGTCTCTCGCTACTAAATCACTTCCAAGTTTTTTTTACTTGATACTTGATACTTGAACGGCTAGTCCTCGCAAGTTGTGCGGGCCCCAGCATAATCACCATTTTTCGGAGATTTGCTGGTTAAGCCATTGTGGTTCCCTGTAACCCCGAGGTAAGCCTGGCCAAAGTCTGCCCCCAGGTTTTCACCACCACAGGCAGTCGCAGCTCTTGTCGATCAGAGGGATATTTGCCACCATGCGACCAGTTTGATACCAGGACAGTGGTGGATCCTGGTATTGGCTTACTTTTAGCTAGGCTTCCTGATGGAAACGCAGGACTCCTTCTCAGCTTGGGAGACCCTGACGAGGGGACGTATCCCCTCGCTGTATATCGCAGTCCGACACCCAGGAACACCTCCCAGCCACGATGAGGCGGTAAACCGTTGGGGGAAGTTTTTTCTTTTTTGTAAAAAAAATTGTGTTCACAGTACCGAAAACATTAATCATTACGCTAACAGAGAGTCGATAACATTAGTACTCCTCATAGGTGTGAGCTTGTCTTTCTGATAAAGGAGTTTCTGAATTTCTTGGACATAGATTTTAAGTAAAGGTGGTTTGTTCCATTTCACATAATACCCTACCTGGAAGAAATAGTAAGCAGTAAGTGAAAGTTAAGGAAAGTAGATTGTTTGAAGCCAAGACCCACACTTTTCATGTTTGAAATAAAAGGCGTCAAAGATCGAATGCTTAGAAGAGAATACTTAAAGAATGCTTTACACAAGCATTTAAAGTTTTCTGTTCAACTTGGAGTTAGTTCTTTTCTAACATGACATTGTGAAACTCATACTTCTCTAAATTGAGACCACAAAAAAGTTTCCTTTTATTGGTTTCCACGCAACAATCAATAAATAATTTCAACTTATTATTAACTGCCTACTCTTTTAACGGCAGGGTATTTTGCGAAATATAACTCCATCGATGCTGAGATATTTGCAAAACTCCGGACCTGAAAACTAGAAAGAGTAGGCAGTAAATAGTAAGTTGAAATTCTGATTATAACTACAGCCTCAGTTTAACTGGGTTCATTGCCGATTTGGGCTCCCCAGATCAATCCCACTGTCGGGTGCTTGCTGATCGCACTGATCGATAGAACTATCTGAGAGACAGACGAAACGAAGGACCCGCATGGTGTGGTGGTGAACGCGTTACTCCCCGGAAAGGCAATATTTCGCGTTCGTTCCCCACCGCACACACCTGCGGTCCGGAGTTTCGCAAATATCTCAGCATCGCTGAAATCAACAAATATTTTACAAAGCAGAAAAGTCAGGGAAAGCATCAAAAATGCTCTGAATTTGGTTCACATCGTTACCAGCCATAACTAAGGAATACTAGACGAGACCGAGTTAACTTAAATGTCTCGTAAAGTTTTTGCAGAGCCAGAAATCCGATCGTCGAAGACTGAGTTATTCGATTCTCGCAAATTCGAATCCATAGTGGAACTTTACGTATTAAAAGTCGTAGTTATAAAAAAACAACTGTTGTATAAATGGCGTCTGGTACTTTATTCCCGTTTACTTTGTCGCAAAACAATAGTTAGATCGCAACTACATCACATACACTTGCATGTCATACACACCAATTTATTGCCTTCAGGGAGGTTATTCATAAAGTAGCCACAAAGTTCCGAGTTCTTCCGGATTCCATCTACGCGCTGGTTCCCGTTGCAAAGGTAAAGCTGAAACTTTAATTTCGAGTGATGATAAATCGAAAACGAACTATGAATTTAAAAGTGATGAAAAAAGAAGAAAAATTTTCATGGACGTGATGAACTGTCGGGTTTGGTTGGGCAAAAAGCCATGCATGATGCAGCCAGCTTCTTATAAGCTTCGCTTAGAGTAATTACTAGTTTCTGTTCTCTCGAAATCTCAGTGGATGTGATAATTGTGCCCTTCTGTTCCGATGAGACGACAAGACATCAGTCATAAAAGTCTTGGTCTCTTCGGTGGTAACGATGTGCTATGGAGAAGCGGAAGGACCTAGCCGTTGATGATGATAAGAGAGCCGCGTGAGACTGATGTGTGCATTAAGCTCAAACCTTATTTTGTATCTCCTATAAGAGCGAGAAGTTTTTGTTTCCTCAATGATACGCCTTATAAAACGTTTGCTTTGCTAGCGTTCTTCCTGTCTGTGAAAGAATGTAGTTGGTGAAGGGTCAATTCGATAAACGTTATAATAGTTTAAATCAAATGCAAAAGTTGCTTGCTGTATAACTTCCATCAGAATTTAGCGAAAAAAGTACAGATCAATGACATCGAGGGAAAAGTGTTGAGAACTAGTTCACTACCTTCGCGCGCAGACGTCCGAAGCTCTTGGCCGATCTCGCAATTCATAATAACGAATTAGGACATTAGGACAAAACATTTAATGGAATATGGGAATATGCAACACTTTCAGTCATAACACGGGGAATGAGAAACTATTCATGAAGTCAACTCCCAAAATTACCATCCGCATTGTGAGAGTTTGAAGGTGTTTTATGGATCGCGACAGAAAAACATCTAGCAACAACCAAGAACTACTCGTTTAGCATTGAGATAAAGGCTGTTGTGATCAACTAGGATGGAATTCTAAAGCATTTAACCATTTTAGAAACATTAGGAATGGTTTCTTATCAAAATGACAAATGTATGGATTCTTTTCACTTGGCGTTATTGTAGGTCAAAATGATTGGATGAACCACTCTTTCGGGATATAACGGCGTATGAGTATAACGAAACAGCTTCTGATTCTCGTTCTTTCCCAGAACACCGATCTTATCAACACTGGCGCCCTGTCCGGCCAGCAGAGCTCGACGTCGATGCGGGTGTTTACTGCCTCCCTCGGCGGAGTCGTTCATGACGTCACCGTCAGCTCGCACTGCATTTCGGCAGAGTCACGAGTCCTGAAGACTAGTCCGACATGCACATCGGTCAGTCCTGATCTGGTAACTTATCTGAAAGGAACCTAAGAAGAAACCGAGTAAAAGTCTTATATATACGTTGGGAATGCATTATTCTAATATGTAAAGTGAACAAAGAAAGTAGACGAGAAATAGAAGGGTGTATTAAGAAAGAAGAAAAAAGTGTAGAAGTGTAGAACAATGACAGAAAATCAGCAACGAGTTCTCTTAAACGTCGTTTATTTTGGAGGAATTGAAATCTTTAAGCTGTAGTTGAGCATTCGCCAAAGATATCTTGGTCCTATTCCTTTCCTGTTGATCACTATATTCATCACTTCTGTCTTCTTTTTTTCTCATCTTCTACTATATCCATTACTCTCAGAATTATTTTTTCGCTTCCCATGTTGGCCTCGCATAATCAGTATCACATTAGTTGGAGGTAATCCGTTCATAGCCAACCCTACAGGATTTGATACAGTCAAATATGCTACGGCAAATTAAATCTACACCTAAATATCAGCTTTCAAGCAAAGATGACACTTCGGGAGGGAACGATGTGACGACTATTAGAATGTATTGTGAATGGGACCATTTCACTGTTCGTCAAACAAGAACTCCACTAGAAATAATTGTGGCAACTGTGAGCGGCACCCATGGTAATGCTATAGGGAACCAATCTTTGTTTTCTTAAATAGTTAAGAAATTTGTTAAAAAGTTGTAGAAACCTATGAAAGAGGACAATGGCTAATATTACTCCTACTTCAGTTCCCACACAGTTAACAAGATTCCGTTTTTTTTTCCCTTCTTTCAAATTCCCACGTAATATTTAAGGTCTACGTGGATGGATCGGAATTGCGTGGGATGCAAAACATCAAGGTGCATGTGCACTTTGAGAAATGGACCACATTCATCTCATTCACCGTCTGGTACCCACAACTTCCCATTACGGTGAGAAAAAAGATGCTTTGCACTTCTTAGTTACAGCTGAACCCAATAGATAGTAATTTTTTTGTGAAGATGCACTAGATGTCGTGTATGTTTCGTTAAGACGAATGGAACAATTCTAGAATGATAACCGTTGTGTTCTCATGTCATTCATGTAGACTTCTCAAGCAACTACATTCGTCCAAAAATAGTTTTGTCCCTCAAACAATTGTCTTCAGCTTTCAAATTTTCTTCCCATCGATATAAATACCTTAAATTTGCCAATAGCGCGAAAGAGTAAGCTATGCGCATTCCATATTCACATTACTCAGCAGTTCCCGACTTCAGTTTCAATCGAAAAAGCACTGGCTCTGTTTCAAATGCGTTTCCTCACACTAAATCCGTACAGGTCTGTGGAAATCGTCATTGCCATAGTGCTTTAATCGCGGTCGAACCCGTTGTGTGTGAACCACAACAACGCGCGCTAACCACTTGACCAAAGTCCACGACGCGTGAAACTCGCGCTTTGCAGCTATGGCTCGGTGATGCGGTGTTGAATTCGATTTCCAGTTGGCCTATCACTATCTGGAAAAATCTTCAAGGTGACCGGCATTACAAAGGTACTGCCAAGCAGTTCGCATGCGGAAATCGTTTCCAACAAACTGAGCTTCGAGTGTTTGCTTCGTTTCAAGTGAGCGACGAACGTACCGGAGAACGGATGTACCTCAGTGGCCGGCGTGATATGATGTTCGACGTGACTTCATTGGCAGCTGACAGCATTATAAGCATCGATCGATCCATATTAACTGTACAGTACTACAAAAATCGGATACTTGTTCAAGCCGTTCAGCCAGGGAAAACACGAGTGGTAGTGAAAGCACAAACGCCAAACATCGAGCTGGGCAGCGCGTTGATGATGGTGAGCACGGAGATGGTGACCGTGCTGCGACTTGCAGCACTCCCAGTCGTCGAGATGAACGTGAACATTGAACCGACTGTCAGTAAACGCTCCCAATACGACGTCGTTGTCGCTGTCGACACCACATTTCATCACCGCTATCAGCACGGGAGCTTCCTATATCAACTGTTTTACTCTGACGACACAGTGGAGTTTCTCGATGATGTCAGTATCACAGATTATATACTATCATCACAAAGTGCTGACGAACGAGTCTTGGCTCTAGCCCACAAGGCGCAGAACGGAGTCGATATGATCGCTCTGGACGATCTAAGCGATCCGCTGGTTGAGCTTGAACTTCGTCCACCTGTCCACTGCACTGATATCGATGCGCTTCCGTTGGCGACGCTAAAAGTGGCGCTGAGGATCCAATTTGATGGTCAGGATTCGAGTAGGCTAGCAGCTGCGCGATACGCCACCAATGCAACGTTGTCTCCACAGCTACCCGAAGTGGCATCAATCTGGAGGATGGATTCGGTGCTGGCCGTGATCCTCATTGTGGTCCTCTTCGTTGGAGTTAGCCGATTCCTAACGAAGAAGGCCACGTACTTCAAAGGGTACGAAAAGTTGGTCGCTCCGCTGCTGTCGCGGCTTTCGTCCTCATCCAGTGGCTGCGAACGTGACGAGGACTCGAAAGAGTGGGTATGGCTCGGCAAAACCAGAAACGACACAAACAGTATCGGTTCGCGCTGCTCTCAACCGTCCACTATTAACGTCATCGAGGAGTCGTCGCCATCATATGACGAGAACACTCAGGCAAGCATATCATACCGTGGATCGGAAATCAGTGTGTTCATATCACCGACACCAGTTCTAACGGTTCACGCCGACTACGAACCGCCTTGCGGGGGTAGCTGGAGATCAAGCAAATCGAGCAGAAAGTCGCGAGCGAGAGCTACTCGACATGCGCTCATCGACTCATCATCGGATCACAACTTAGCCCGTGTAGTGGCCAGAAGCGATTCATGGAGGGACGAAGTGGTGTGGCCCAGCAACACGTGGAATTCAAAGAAGCACACAAAAATCTACGAAGGCATGAGGGAGAGCGTTGCCTGACCGAACCCTGTCCTTGTTCCAATTCGACCACATCAAGTCCATCTGACGTGATCTCGTTTCACATGTAAACACTACGGGTGCCTATGGTAATAAGGGCTTTTGTTTTCTTTAATTTCGGTCATAGTAACAAATTAACTTCTGGACCACATTTTTTTATGCATACGACAGTTAATAAATATTTTACTAAAGAAGCAAAGAAAACAACGGAAACTTATCTCTTTAATTACATTAAAGGCAAACTACCACCCTAAGTATAGCAGCACGAACTCCGTAAACGTGGAGAGGTACAAATTCAAGATGTAGCACCATAAATGTGAGATATGGACTAGAAAACGTAAGCCTTTAAAGTACGGTAATTCTGACATATGAAACATTTCCTTAAATAGTAAAAAAATGCGCCAGTAAAAGTGTTACAAATATGAAAGGCAGCAATCCAGATGTCATACGGAAGGAAAGGCATAAATTGTGGTGATGTACTAACAAGTTCAAATGTCCTGGACCTCTGGTAAACGTTTTTCCCACTCTTCACAGTATACCCTAGCATTCTTTAGAATGGCAACTTCAGCCTTTTTCAGACGTTCCATGTTAGTTTCGTTTGAGGTCCTTCCTTCAGCTATTGTTCCGTAAGCACGTTCCAAGATAGCGAAACGATTTTTAAGGAAATCCACCGCCTTTCTTAGAGTTGCTGGCTCAGATGCTGCCTCGGGATTATCGGCGACATAAACTCTAGCAAAGTGTTCCAAAGAAGGATGAAACGGCTGCGGACCAAAAATAATGTCGTGCATGTAGACGTTGGAACTCTCGCTGAATCCCATTTCTACGAAAAGTTTCTGTTTCTCTTTGAACATTTTGTCCGATCTGCCAAGACTGATCTTAAGTTTGTAGCTGTCAAAAGGGTTGTTATCAGGTGGTACGAAACCGTTATGCAGCAAGTGTTCAGCACAAGAACGACGGCCATAAAACATACTCACCCATTCACCTGCTCGTATATCTTTGCTTGCTAGCACCTCTGCATAATCATTCTCTGTGGAAAACGATACAGCATCTCCTAAATCGTCACTTCCCAAAACCACTTCATGGTTAGCCATGTCAAGCATCGGAATCAAAGCAGGAACCTAAAGGACAGCAAAGGATAAAATAGTAGTGAACAAACATCATCAAAAAAGTGGTATAGACAGAGTATTAAAAAGATTAAATAATGTTGAAACTCTACTAAAAATCACCATATCTACGGCGCCGTCAGCTCTTGTCGTCTCACTCGGTATCATATTTATCCGTGTTGTTACTGTTCCCACAGACCACCTGTACAGGGAAAATGTGAAGTTGACCACAGTAAATGGAGAACTATACATGAGAGGAGGCTGCGTCCTTGCTTTCTGATTCTGAAATCAAGGAATTGCCTAGCCTGTGAGAGAAGATTAGCAACAAACGAAAAAAAAAATAAAGATGAAAAGAAGGTATGCAGTGGAAGTAGAAATATTTCAACACATGACTTACTCTACTCGCTCTATCGTATAAGTCACTGCGTCCGATCAAAAGCAAATAGTAAATAAATTGACGAGCAACAATTCGATAGAAAAGCAAGGCTTCCTCGAAGACAGGCGAAGGTTTCAAATACTAAAAACTGCAGTTTACACAGAGAAACTATGTCATTTATAAAATTATAAAAAATAAAGGATAGAGTTCTATGCGTTAATCCCTGAAGTAGGCGCCATGTGTTCAACTTCATTAAGCATCGTTGTAGGTGACTGAATGCATATCTGGCCTTTACAATGACTTGCGGTGGCCTACCGATGTATCGAGCCAGTGCTGCTGTCCTCCCAGACGGGTCTGGTACCAATTTGCCGATTCCGGAGGGGTGAAAGGCTTGGTGGGACTTGAGCGCTGGGATCTCTCCCCTGTGCACTGCAGGGCTCCTACCACTGCGCTAGACGCGCCCTTATAAAATCATAGAGATCTAAATCGAGAATTATCACTGCATTTGTAAAAGAACTGAAAAACTCCCTACGATGAACAAGAAAGTGGAAGATTGAGCGAATAGAAATAATGTTACCTGAAGTTCTTCTTCTGTGTAAAATAGTGGAGTAGTATATACATTCGGCAGAACATTTAAATACGATGTCCACTTTGAATCAGAAATCACCCTTTGGGCGCATATGAAAAGCGCCAGACCAACATTTGCCATATTCCGAACAATAGAATCTCGTTCAAACAGGTTTCTGAATCGCAGAGTTTGACGTGAAAAGGTGGTAGAACAAATCCTTAAGAGTTTGGTAAAGGTAAAGCGTTCGGCGCTAATTTACCCTTTAAAGAAGCGCAATGCAGTCGATTTTAGGCAGCATCGTAGAGAAGATTGGATGAGCATTTGGCCTACACATTGATTGGCGAAGTCCACCAATGAAAAATCAGTTTTTGTTTTCATAGACAAGTCCCGCACCAATTTGCTAACCCAGTAGGGGGTGACAGGCAGTTACCAAACAGTGAGGAATCGAACTTACGACCATATGTGTATCGCAAGAAATTTCTAGCAATTGCAAATGCCAGAACTGACCCATATTAATATTAACTTCGGTACCGACCAATAAGGACGCGTATAGCGCAGTGGTCGGAGGCGCCCTACAATACACACGGGAGCGATTACCGCGTCTGAGGATCACCAAGCCCTCCATCCTTCCGGGGTCGGCAAATTGGTAGCGAACTTGTTTGGGAGGATAGCAGTACTGGCTCTATACATCGGTGGGCCACCGTGAATCGTGGTGAAGGCTAGATATGCATCCAATCACTTCCAACGATGCTTAATTAAGTGGAATGCATGGTGCACCCCTCAGGGATCGATCAACGCCGACAGCTTCTTTTTTTATTGATCAATAATTCACTGTTTTCCTGATGTACAGACGCGAGGTTGTTGTTACACCACTTATTCACAATATCTGACGCTTCGGCAGTTTCGAATACTTCATAACGAGGAAAGGTCAGATTGACACGGAAACAGCTCAGCCAAAGACTTTCATAACTCAAGCAGAAGAAGATTTCCCATACTTCGAACAAGGCGAAATAGCCGTCACTTAGTGTGCATAAATAGTGCAATAACAACCTCATGTCCGTTCATCAAGAAAACAGTGAATTCTAGCAACTGCGCTACATATCTGTCAGAATCTCAACATGCCATTCCCGTATCTCTGATAATTGCCTGAAGTTAATTCTTGAAAACGGTCAACACAAACTTTAGCGATGACTTCTTGGCAAGATCAGTGGAAATAATAGCATGACGAGGAACCGTCAAACAACACTGTTTTTCAGGAACGTCTATCTCAGCCAACAATCCCAATCCACCCACTTCACGGCATTCAGCTACAGTAACACCATGGCGCTTAATACCGATACCGTCTGCCCATCTCAGAAAGCATGCCAGATCGTCGGATGAACTTAACTTGACACATGAGAAGCAACCATATGAGAAGGTATCTGCAAAACTCCGGACCGCAGGTGTCTGCGGTGGGGAACGAACGCGCTATTGTCCTTTCCGGGGAGTAACGCGTTCACCAGCACACCATGCGGATCCTTCGTTTCGCCTGTCTCTCAGTTAGTTTTATCGATCATAGCCATCAGCAATAACCCGTCAACGGGACTGATCTGGAGAGCACAAATCGGTATTGAAACCAGTTAAGCTGAGGCTATAGTTATAATCACAATCTTAACCTTTATATTTCCTGCCTATTCTTTTTAATTGCAGGGTATGTTGCGAAATATAACTTACTTAATAAAGTTATATTTCGCAACATACCCTGCCACTAAAAAACTCAATATCAGCTACATAATTTAACACTCTCGCGACGACACATAATTTCACTTTCCTGTCGGAGTGCCTAATTTTCCGCTGTGCCCACTGTGAAACCTGGAAGGTCATTCCGGCCATTTCGAGGGTTTTTACTAGCCCCGTCTCCTTTATCCTGATTTCCGTCCTAAGAGTGGTTTTCTTTTGTTTTTAAAGAATTCCCGCGCTTCTCTTATCTTATGCATAATCTTTGTTCTTCTATACACATTCGCATGTTTTTGGTACATATACAATTCTTGTGTGCCATGAAAAAACACCAGTAGGCAATCATAGGAAAGAGTGCTGTTAGCATCTGATGAAGTGTAAATTCTGCAAAAAATATTACGATGCTAACTTTAGGGTTTTGATCTTCTCTCATTCCATACGGTAACCACGAAGCGACTGAAAATGAGATGAGTTGCCAACAAAAAATTGTGCCATGTCCATCGATCAATGCTTGTTCTTTGATAACATCAGACGATTTTTCGATGGTTAGCGTATTTAAGGAGTATAATTTAAGTAGAAAAGACTGTATACAAGCTCAACAATTCAGACACATGTATGTAAAGAGTTATAAACAATAGATACCATTTGGACACGCATGGATGAACGCCTAGTTCATTCAGAGATAGTAGTTTTGGTAACTGCTATTCAAGTATATCACAGTTTTCATCAGTCTTTTTGACTATGGGTAGGGAATGGAAGGAATTCAAAAAATGAAAAGTTTCAGTTGTAAACACTGAAGTTTGTACGTAAAGAATGGTTTCCGTATGTAGGGTATGCACGGTATTGAAATTGAGCGTACATATACTTGGATACCTGGATGGCCCGTCTTCACTGTTTGTGCGGACACCAGCATCAGTTCCACTTTTTCAGAGTTTTGCTAGTTTCGCCACTGTGGTTCCCTGGAGTCCAGAAGTCAACTGAGCCAAAGTCTGCCCCAGGTCGTCATCCCCCACCACGGGCAGTCGCCGACTTTGTGGCTCAGAGGAAGAATTGTCACCCTGCGACTAGTATGATATTAGAACGGTGATGGATCCTGGTACTCGTTTACTCTTAGCTGGGCTTCCTGATGGAAACGCCGATTTCCTTCTCAGCTTGGGAGGCCCTGCCGAGGGGATGAACACCCTTGCTACATATCGCAGCCAGACACCCAGGAACATCTTCCAAACACGATGAGGCGGTAAACCGTTGGGAAGCGATGCTAGCAGTTTCGACTCAGTGCACGTATATGTACGTAATAAACTATAGATTGTATGCTAAATGTCTTTGGGAACCATTCTCATCAAATACGATGTAGTTGAGGTCACTACACGTGACAAAGGCAAACCCTGTTGAAGCACACTTATGGATGACTTTATAGAGACAAATTCTCCTGATGAACACTGATGGACGCATACTTCTGAACACCTAGCCGCTCTGAAAATATCCCCTCAATGATTAATTATCACTTTATAGCGAAAATCCTTCTCTAAGCGCCGAACTTCAATGTTCGAGTACATCACAAAGGTCTCTGCTCCCTACTGAAAGGCAACATTCTCCATGGTACAGACTATCTTCAGACGAAACAGTCCCACGCCTACAAGGCGAATTCGTCCGAAAAGAGGTTTTCTAAAAGTATTAGCTCTCATTGTCCACGACCAACATAGCATCTGCGTTGGGTAAGCTAGCGATTGATCACTAGAACAGTTGGAAAACAGCTCTGTGTGTTAAAATAAACCACCGAAAAGAAAACGATTGCTACAGAGGTCACATCGGTCACTCCGGTAATTTCGAAAAGATCCACATAAAGGTCACTCGTCGCGACAGTGTTTAAGAACAGTATTCTTTCGGAATCTTAAATCGCAAAGGAAACACTTGCAAACAAAATAAACGCGAACAAAAATCAATTGTAACGCGCCTGACCTCTAAAAATGTGGGAAACTAACCGTGCTTTTAAAAGACGGACGTCAGTGTCGCTTAGTAAAGCTTGTTTAGTGGAGATTTCCTCCAGTGTTTTTCTGATGTGTTGATGTTCCTTCCACAAGTCGACGATGTTATGTGTAGGTGGTTTCGACAGCACACTTTCAAAGAGATCGGCCGCTATTTGCAGAAACTCACCTTTTAACTTATTCACATCCGCAGGAGAGAAATCCATGGTCTAAAACTATGTGTAATGCGATGCACGGAAAAGTGTCCACTGTATGTTCGTTAAAAGCCAGCTTACAGTGGAAGAAAGACGGGTCACATTGATAGGGTTTACAGTATCTGGGTCATTAGTGTCACTCGCAGCTGCAGTATGACTACTTTTCACCAACAGGCAAACCCTATTACAGATGAAATCAATCACACAAAAAAGTGGTCTGATAGGCGGAAACTATGCTTCAACCGTAAGTCCTAAGGACTTTCTCTAAATTTGAGTCTGCAACAAGGAAAGAGCTCCCTATCCATTTTAACACAACGGACGACGCTCAAATCTGCGTGGGTAGCAGCATTGGACGATGTGTAATTTTATGTTGGTTGCCGACTTGCCAGTTAATAAAAAACGGACCAAAATTTTGGATAAGCAGAGAACTTGAAGCGTTCACATCATAAAAGGATTACCGAAGAGACATTACTCTACTGCTCTTTGGGTACGCATTGTATATCTGGTACTATTTTCTAAGTCCCTGAGCTCCATCATATAAACACATTGCTGACAGCATTTAGAAGTGTTTTACATATTGAGTTAAGTTAATGTATTTTTTCTATATCAGCACTTCCCAGTGTAGATATATGGTCGCGTGTAGCGCAATGTTCGGAGGCGCCTGCAATATATAAAGGATCGATCCCTGCGCCCCAGAACCATCAAGCACTCCATCCCTCCGGGTCGCCAAGTGACATCACACATTTCTGAGACGATAGCAACATTCGACACTCGGTAGGCCACCGCGAGTCAATTGATAGGCCAGATATGCATTCAATCACCTCCAAGTATGCTTAATGAAGTCGACTGCATGGCTCATCTCTAAGGGATTGATCAACGTCGAGAGCCTTATCACTGACTTTTTTATCTGCACCTTCCATATGACATGATTCATCACGGCTACTGGAATTGAAATAATATTCAACTAGTAGTCAAATTACCGGTCCATGAATTCCTTCAAAAATGGTTTTTTTTTGCAAATTATTGATTGTATAAAACAGTTCTTCACAGGCTATGCCCACAACAACATCTGCATTTGACAAGCTATCGATTGAGTACAAAAAGAAATGCATTGAATGCAGGAAAGAGCCGTTCACCTTGCTCACCACGCATGTATAGCATACAATGCATTTCGGCCATTATGTATTAAAAGATATGATTGTACTAAATCACTATCTTCGGAAATAGGACACTTTAATTTCAACGTCGTTAGGGCTAACAAATTACAAAAAATGAGGGAAAATCTAAAAGATCCAAGAACACAGGCCATAAGAGTAATTTAAAAAATTTCTAGCTCATGGCTCAAAAACGGCTTAGGCAGATCTTGAAAGGGTTCGCTTACTCAGAGAGAATTATTCTGGAAGAGACAAGACAGAATGACGCTGCCGTATCAAGCAGAGACAACTAACGACAGAAAACCCATCCGATTATGATCTGTGATCGAAAATATTTCGGTAGTTACGTCAAGTGCTGAACAACGAAAAGTATTTGGACAAACACGAGATATTTCATCTAAAAGCAAAATACAGTGACTTATAGAGTGGTGAACAAAACCTGAAATATGTGCAAAGTGAGAGGCTCATTCGCATTGCAGTTAGTAGAAACAAGGTCATTGGATGGAAACGAATTGAAGAAAAAAAGAAAACAAAACAAAAACTAGAAACGATCCACCTGAGAACATCTGTACTGCACCTACAGATGAAGCATTACCAAATCCGAGTTAGAATTACTGTAAACTGCTTACCGTATGCTCATGCTCTCTAAGAGTTTCAGATATACTAACAGTCACAAACACTCCTCCCTGGCTTTTCTATAATCTCCCTCAGATAAAAACTCATGAAATTCCATTAGAATGACACATTCGCCAGCCCCCAACATCTACTTGATGACTTATCAGTGCCCTATAAGGTCCGCCGTTGGAACACGAGGCCTTTAACACTTCGGGAAACTGGCACACGTCTGGGAATAGACCTCTTCCTCTAATCCATGAAGGAACGCCTTATCACGACTATGTAAGGATTACAGGGAGGATCGACTCCAGCAGAACTCAACGACATTCATGGCGAAAGGAAAACCCCAAACAGTAGCTGAAACCACATGCAAAAATGTTTAAAGATTTTTGTGGATCACAGAGTGTGATACAAATGTGATGTCGGGTCATTTAAAAACAATAATAGAAATAATAGTACACAGACGAGAAACGATGGCAGAGCTCATTCGTCATTTCGGTTTAGGATTGGAAAACATCTGTGCGCTAAGATCTGTTGGCAGTGAAGAAATATTACGGAACAAGACGTTATAATCTAATATTTTTTGGGGATGGGAGTAACAAAATCTGTTACAATCACCAGAAAATATGATGCACACTTGGGTTGGTTCGATCCGTCCCAAAGATGCGACGTTTTGTGAATTACAGGAGCAAGAAACCCGGTTGGGATATATGGAAGTTCCAGGCATTCTCTGTCAGCCTATATATTCCTCTAATTTATGGATGTTCTACACCTTTCGGCGACACAAAAGGTAACGTACATGGCGTACAATAAGTGCATGATACGTGATTAAACCGGCACCTGTACCAACCAAGCGTTCTCCTATCTGAAAGCCCGACGAATACCTCTGGTCAAGACCTCACAGCGCTCTAGTAAGATATTCTAAGATATATCCCAAAACTTCATGAAGAATCAACTCGACCAACATTCAACGACATTTAGTAAGAAGACCAAAATTCTAAAGGAGAAGCTGACCCCATTGCAACCGAGATCCGAGCAAAATATAACACAACTATATCATATATATGCATATGTACATATATATATGCATATATATATTTACATATATGTATGTATTCATGTACACATATACGTATACATGTACACACACGAATACCTAGATATATATATACATACATATATATATATGTGCATATATACACATATGTATCGAGCGTACAATGACTTGCTGTGACCTACCGAAGCATCCAGTCAGTGCTGCTATCCTCCTAGACAGGTCTGGTACCAATTTGCCGACTACGGAGCGATGTAGGGCTTGGTGGGCCGGGGTGCGGGATCCAACCTATATGTATTGCAGGAGGCCTCTAACCAATGCGCTACGTGCGTCCTTATTTGCAAACAGGAACGACACAAAGCAGCTCCACGCACAGCACATTTCAAGAGTTTGCCGGCAATGTTACACATTAATTAAAGAAAAATGTGAGACACGCCAACCTAATGAAATATCAAAAATAACTCGATAAATAGGCGCCGAGTTAACTCAATAAATTTCAGGGAGATGGTCGTTATGAAATGCTTTACACTTCTCTTGGACGGAATGGATTTCCTTTCTTAATGGATTAACGACAATCTGCATTGATTTCAATGCACTGTCCTTCGTGTCCTTCATTATTCCACAGTCTCTTTTTGTCATAACTTTCGCGCCTTTTGTTCTAATGAAGTGGAACAGAACATCATCGTTATTGAAGGTGATACTCTTTTTATGAAAGAAAGATGGTGCACAACGGACAATGTGCATTGTGTTCCACACAGAACGCAATCGGTGAAAAACTAGGTGGCGACCACAGTACTGACAGCGAAAAATGAGAGCTGTCGGGAATTTGTTGATGCTGGACTTTGGCGCTCCACGAAAAAATGAAGGGTTTTGCACAATAACTGATGGTGGTCCAAACAATGACTGGACACATATGAAGCCCGGAAGGAAACACTGGCCGTACACAAATTTGCAAAAGAAGCCATTTTCATCACGTTTCCGTGCTCGGTAGATGGAACCAACCATAGATAACTTCTTCAGCAATGACAAAACCATAACAATAGAGTTAGTAATAGCATGCGAAAACCACGAAAGTGCACTATGGTTTGCTACGCACGCGAGCAGAATTGATCGGTGCCGGCGCTCAGCCTTGCGTGGCGGGCAGTTTGGACTACGGCCAATTCCATGTCGTCACTTACTCGTTGCTTCTTCTAGAATAGTCGGTAATTCTTCGAGAACCAGAAGACCGGAGGGGTTGAGAACACGATGGGTTTCTAGTAGAAGCCTTGCTGTGCCGCTACGATGGCCCACATGGTATGTATGATACAACTTTACATTATTATGAACCATGAGACAGTCGCATTGCTATCATTACCTCGTAGTGTTTGGTTGGTTATATTAAGCCTATTACTCCTTTTTTTTTACTACCAGACCACTTCAGAAAACCAGTATTCGTCATAGTAATTGAATTTGAAGTAACAGCCAACCCTCATCAAATTAAACCTCGATGAATTTGTCCAAGAAAAAAGTCAGACTTTATTTGCAAAGCCAGAGAATGGGACTACTTTTAACAAAACTGAACCGTTTCATAATACTGGAGATGAAACTAGGCAGTATGGGGCCGATGGTCATCAATGCAAATGAAGGCAGCTGGTGATTTGTGAATAGAGGCCTGAGGTAGCGTAGTGGATACAGATCGCATACAGAAGGACGAACAACTGGGGATAAGTCCCGGCAGGAGAATGAGGATTAGCTTGAATAACTCCACAATCGATTGATCACCCAACGGCCGCTACGAATGCTGACCACTATGACGTCACTCGGCGCCGCTTTACACCATGTCAGCGTCTGATACTCAGTGAACGAAGGAGGATTTAGCTACGTACCAAAAGTAGTAAATTCTCATTTTGACGTTTACACCCGCATTTCGGGTAGGCGTATGCCTTGCCGACTCATCTCGACTTCGTCTGAATTATTTCCAGAACAGTCAAGCAAATCTAGTAGGGGTCTGTGGCCCTTCCTACAGTCGTACTATAGCCGACGTTAGAGAGTATCGATTTTTTTTTCGTCATTAATGCTCCGATTTTTCCAGGCACATCCTCAAAAGGTTTTGTCTCAGAATGGCATTAGATCTTGGGGGAAATAAAAAGAAGCAAAATGCCAAGAGTAAGTACTCCATAGTGGAATTGTCACTGTTCAAACCTGGCAAGAAGAAATACGCGGAGTTCGACTACGAGGAGATTAGGAAGAAACAGTTGGTGGGTTTCGTTTGCCATATGTCCACTTAGGTGATTCTCCTCTGTATATAGATTTCTACAATGTTTTTCCCTTCATTAGAACGAAGACGATTCAAGCGGTGACGATGAGCGCTTTCATGACCGAGAAGCTCTAGAGATAGTGAAACGGTTGGAAGCTAAATACGTAGGTTTATATTCTTTTACTCTTATTATGTGTTGAGTTCCAATGGTAACTGCCCCAATTTTTTGATAGCACTGTTGGAACTGGTGTGAACTGAGAATTGAAATCTGTAAGCGTTCTCCACCACATGGAGTGTTTAGCCTGTATCGAAGAATTAGTGGAATTTGAAGTGATATGAATTTCAGGGAGGTAAAAAGGATAAAAAAGGACGGAAGCTTTGTTTTGGAACTGAAGATGACTACATGGATAAGCGGGCAGGTTACGATTTAGACGACGACTTCATCGACGATTCGGAAGCGGTAAGTACAAGTGTAATGTGAAGGAATGGGACTCGCATATATACAAAGATCGGTCCATGTTCAAAGATGTTTACGAATTACTTCATTTGCAGTATGACGAGCTCATCCCGTCTACTATGGACACCGTCCAGGGAGGCTTCTATGTGAATCGGGGAAAATTGGAATTCAAAACAAAGCATGAGGAAGTAAATGATTCGGACATTTCGGATTCAGACGATACACCGCAGCCGAAGAAGGGCACTGTGAGTGACTTCTCTTTCTATCGTGCCTTAGATGCTTTTTTTCTGAACGTACTGTTTTAAGCCTAAGCCAACGGCACTGAAGGTTACATGGAATTTATTTCAGAAACGATCACAGACATTGAGCGAGGACGACGTAGAAGTTGATGAAGACGTTGTTCCTCCTGTCGCGGGTAGTGCGAACGACGACAAAACTGTTTCTGATACGCCGATTTCGATTCCTACAAATCCAAAACCACGAATGGTTGGTGCGCCACCTTCGAAAGTTCGGAGGATTGCCTTGGGTGAATCCGCAAATCAGCGTGCCGCCAATGCCATCAAAAAACGCCTTGTTGGAATGCCGCCGACCATATTGAAGAGGAAGGTTCTTCAAAAGCTTACCCCTCGTAAGGAGAACGAAGTGCCAGGTTTTCCTCGAACAATATCTGGTGAAGCTATCGTGCCTAAAAATAATGATAAAGTTGAAATCGGAACGGCTTCATCACCACTAACCAACAAGGTTTGTTGAAGTTTAATAAAGCACTTCGAGAGGTTCATATTACCAGAGGCTGTGTGGTTCGCAGCACTCCTCCCATTCTCTCGTTTTCTCACCTTATCCACGAAATTGTACAGATTTGCATGTACATTCGGCTGCTACTTGACCAATCTCGTTCTTCGTAAAATGGATTTGGCTGTTGATCAGCTAGATTTCTTCCTTACATTCTGGGATGGCTCTGCTGGAGCGTTCTCAAGTGTTTATCATGGGGCAGCCAGTTTTTCTGGATGAGACGGTGTCTTTCGTCAGGCAATTCGAGTACCAATTTGCGGACCTTACAGGGGATAGGACGCTTGGTTTACCTGTACCAGGGGGCGAACCAGTGGTCCATGCGCTTATTACTGAACGGCGCATGTAATCGCTGCGCTTTCCTGCGCCTCCGAATAAATGAATTAGAAATATCGATCGAGATTAACTTAAGGATTCTTGGATTTATTTCTGTCAAGAGACCTTGTTCATTAACCTTTTGTCATTTTTTTCCCGCTGAAAACATATGGGGTTATTATCATTGAAAATTGAAGGAGAGCAAATTTATATTTCTGTCATTACTAATTGGTTTTAGTTTGTTCTTCTGGTGCAGTAAATTTTGTAGTTTTGCAGAGGAAAAAATTGTGCTGCTGCTCTTCGATTCGTCTACCACCTTTAGCATATACGCAGCTGATCGGCACCTGAGATTCGAAAGCTTGAGAAAAAAAATTTCGGTCTAAATTCGCTTGCCATGCCCAAATACTTTATTGATCTTTCAGCATTTGCTTTTTGGAAGTGCTTCAAATTTCCCTTCGAATTCCGATTTTTAGCTTAAGTAGTTGATTTTTTTTTCGAATTAAACGCGACTGTTAACGTTTCTTGCTATCAGCCTCAAGATTCGGATACGTAACGCTAATTGATGTTGCTGCTGATAATGAATATGAAAGCAAACCAGCAGGGGGCGGGTAGCACAGTGGTAGTGACGTCGGTTATCACGAACACGGTGCTGGTTCGTTCCAGCTACGAGCTCACGAAACTTGTCATTCCTTCGGGGTGGGGGAAATTGGTACCGGACTTGTCCAGGAAAAAAATCTGCAATTCATATGGGGGACGCTCTAGCACGGCTATCTCAGGACTCAGAGAGAATGGACTCGACCTGCATTCTACGACATTCAAACTCAAATGGAAATCCTCAAGCAGCGGCCGAAGGCACACGTAAAAGTTGGAACATTTTCGTGGATGGAGGATGCGAGGAAACGAGTCGATTGTGAGAAGTGCTGGGGAAGACGAGTCATATAGAAAATAAAAAATAGAAAAAGCAAACCAGCCGTTGGTGAAGTATCACTGCGAGTGGTAGCTGTCTGAGTCGTTGATCACAACCATTATTTCGGGTTTTTTTCATCGACCAGGTATGAATAAACTCCATGTTTTTAGTCACCTGAGAAGTCAGCAGCTGATGTCTTAACCTCGACGGGAACATGTAATAATACCAGTAGTCCTCAGAATGCTGCAGAATCTGCTACTAACGATGCAATCGGTTCAAATGCGGGCATAGCATCTTCACCGAAGAAGCGTCCTTTGGCACCGATGACCGACACATTGTCCAATATGATAGCAGAGTTCAAACGTTGCACGAATAACTTAGCTCTTCCTGGCCAGAAAAAGCGGCTTCAGAATATCCATGTTGACATGGTTATTGCGTAAGCTCCTACGTTCTTGTTTAAAACCTTGCTGTTTTTTCTTTGAAAATTGTTTGCAAAAATTGTCCATAATTATTATATCTTTACTTGCTGCAGAATTGAAGAACAGTGCTTAAAAGACGGGTACTCTGTGCATGAGAAGGCTCGCGTCGCTCATTCACTGGCAGACTACTGTGGCATCCAGAAAAATTCGTTGTACGCTCGGTGCATTAAGCGAAGAGATGTTGGTTTTGCGTTTATTTTCTTGTGGCGATGAAAGTTTTGTGTGAAATTTGTTCAACGAGAGATTTTCAGGAACATAAAAAATGGTGCCCCAAATTTGGCGTTTTTGCCGAAGTCCCCTGTCGAAGGGAAAGGAATTTCAACCATTTCTACATCGAGCTCATCTAAAGCCGTTAATATCGCTTCGGAATCGTCGCTTACCACGAAAACTGCTGGAACTACGACACCTATGGTAGCTGCTAACAAATCCACAATAAGTGCTAATCCCGTCACTGTTTCACCATCACCAGCTAGATCGAATTCGTCTACGCCGCTGCCGTCTACATCAACTTCGTCATCTCCGGCTTCGTCTACAGTGAAGACCTCTACGGTGCCTGTAACTTCGTCTACTCCTACGAACACAGCTTCAAATCCAGAACCTTCAACATCGGTGAAATCGAGTCAATCATGGACGGGTCAAAAGAAACTTGCTGCTCAGGCCATGGTTACAAATGTGGCTGCTCTTCTTCCTTCAAGTGAACGTCTTGAAGATTTACAGGAGGTCTTGAGGAAAGTCGGCAATGAAACAATGACCTATGATGATTTCTTGAAATGGCATGATAAGAGTATGAAATCGGTTTACGCAAGGGCTTCTGTTGAGAAGAAAAATGCGGTAAACGGTATTGCCAGGGTTAGTCCAACCACATCGAATGTGAACAAAACAACAAAATGTGGAAACGGCGCCTCGAGTGAACTGGCAGTTGGTAATCAGTCCAAAAATCCAACTAATGTTCCATCTTCCCTAACAAAACGTGTTTCCCTTGCCCAAGCGGTAGCGACGGCAAAAATACCGCCTCGAGGCTATCCATTGGCGCTTACTCATGTACAAATATCCGAGAGACTTGAATCGGATAAGCAGACAACACTTCAAGCAATCGCCACAGCAATCGATAATAGCAAAGTGGCTTATAAGAAGAAGTGTGACGTTGCCTCTGCAACTGGGAAGCCTGCACCGCGATTTGATTTCCTCTGGACCGAAAATTTAGCGAATGCGTTAAAAGTACAGCTAGATCTTTACTGGTCTGTAATACTCGGCTCTGACAGCTATGCGAAGTTGGCTGATAACATCTTCACAGTGTTTGCGAAGGAAATTTTTCCTTACTTTCGTAATGAAATCAAATTGAGCCGTTTGTTAATTGAGTACACTCGACGTAATCCGGAGAAGGCGTTTATACTTGCGTGCCCTAGTGCTCAAAAGCTGCTGAAAGATGACAATATCGACTTGAGCAGGTTTGACTCCGGTTTTTTTTCTAGACTTCGTACTCTTGTCTTGTGCTATAGTTTGCTTTTTTTTTCTCTTAAAAAAATACTTTAGTTTATCCGTAGTTGTTTTTCATGTATGTACAAAGTGTGTGGTTGACCAACATCTCGATCATGTTTTTCTGCGATAATTTTGAAAGCAGTGAGGACAATTGAAACGTTGGGAGTGGTCACACGTGTTATGCGTGAATTCTCATTCAAGGCGTTTTGTCTTTCTTTCTGGACGTTGTTCTGGATTTCGTTTGTTCTCATTTTCAGTGGGCAGTGTTTTTAAGTGAAATACAACCTCAAAGATACAAAGATATGAGCAAATATTGTGCTTGGTCTTGCTCTCAGCCAGGCCTTACCCTACCAGCTGATATCACCGATAGAGTAAACATATGGCTCAGAAAAAGGCAGAGCAAGCAAAGTTTTGCTAATATTTCAGTATCGTTATAGTTGTGTTTCACAATGTACGCTGTTAAAATAGAAGGATAAGGCTGTCGGCGTTGGTCAATCCCTGAGGAATACGCCATGCATTCGACTTCATCGAGCATCATTAGTGGTGATTGAATGCCTGTCTGGCCTATAGTGAATGCCTCTCGCAGTGGCCTGCCGATGTATAGAGCCGTTGTTGCTATCTTCCTAGACAAGTCTGGTACCAATTTGCCGACGGCGGAGATATAGAAGATCTGGTGATCCTGTGGCGCGTGGATCGATCTCATACGTATTGCAGGGCGCCTCTGACCACTGCTCCACACGCGCCCCGTGCGCTGTTATAAAGAAAGAATAGACAGCATATAAAAGCCAAAGCCGAATTTACTAGGTTTTGGAGATTTTCATGGCTTCTGTTAAATGTATTTCGTACCGCACTCATTATTCAGTTCAAATTTCAGCATAACTGTCCTCGCCAAGAAGGGAAAGCCAGTGAACGACTCCGTAAGAATTTTACTCCTACGTTTCTTACATTGGCTGCAGTCTTTCTTTGAAAGTCTTAAGGCGTCAAATTTCTATTGCTCATCTAAAACTGGTGTTTGCTATTCTACCAGTCGCTTAAAAATCTTTCTATTCTAGGTTGCGGCGAAAACAAATCCAACTACTCCCTATAAGCCGATTTTGCCTGTTAGATCGTCGTCGTCCGACGAAATTCAGGTAATTGCAATCAAAACTTCTCCATCGTCGTCGTCACGCATTCTGGCAAAAAGCCCGTTCGCCCAAAGGAATGTTCAAAAATGAGACATCCATGTCTGATTTTACCATCTGCTCGCATAATCTCACTAATCAGGTATTAAAACGCTGTTATTTGCTCGCATGAAACTTTAAGCGTTCAATTGACATCGGGTTTCCTTTTTAAAATGTCTTTTCTTTCCTTTTTTTTCTTTATTTAGCGTCTAAACCTTTTTAATAGTTTAGCGATCTGTGACATTTTTGTTTTACTCATGAAAATCTCGTTTAACTCTAAGTCATTTGCTCGTAGCAGTTTTGGGAACTCATTTGTGCAACATCTATGTAAAGATAGCATTTATTGAATACGCGAAATGTGGCACATTCGAAGCGCGTTGGTATTTCTTGTCGTGTTTCGTTCGGTATTTGGTAATGATTGCATGCTGTGATAGCACTGTCCTTTAGCATTATTGTTCCCATAGAGCTATGCTGTGATTATCATTGCTGAATAAAGCATCTTTAGTACTTGTTTTCCATTAATTGTATTATTTGTTGTAGGTGGATTTGTACGTCTGAGTGAGAGAGTAGTATAATCAGGGGAAACAAACACAAAAAAGAACTCTATATTATAAACATTGTTTCTCGTAGTGAGGCCTTCGTTCTGCTTTGAACAGTGCTTTTTAGACCACTTCCTCCCAAGATGATCCTGATGTGGTTGTCATTGAGCCAAGTACATCAAACGCTACCACTTCAAATGACGGCGCTGCTACTGGTAATTTTTCCTCATTCCTAAAGTCGACGTTCACTGAAAATGTCCGTGTTAATATGGCAGGTGCTACATTTCTTTCTGTTTCTGGGTCATCTAGGTGTACAGATCACGTTTTCTATGTAACTTATATGAAACGATGTGATTCTCCAAGCAATGGCAGAGTTACTACGTGAAAACCGAGAAAAAAGAATGTTACAAGAGAAATGTTGAGAGAAAAAAACGAACTTTATTGACAAGTGGGTGGAAGCTAAAAAAGGCAAAATATTAGAATATTGGATGTGTAGTAGTGAATATAGTAATCAAAGTTATACGAGGAAGAATTATCCTCTCAGTTGGCTATTGATAATACCTAAAGTATGAGTGGAGAGTGTGGTACGGAAACCTTGAAAGATCATGCGGTGCCACTTCAATATGTATACATATATATGTATGTAAACAAATGAATAACTAGATATATATGTACATATGTCAACTATCGTCCCGTTAATCGTTGACTGAATTGGGCAAGCGCCAGTAAACCTTACATAGTTTTGCCCGCACCAGCGGTTTTCCTAAAAAAAATTCTGATTACCCACTCGGTGATCTCCCTTCTGTGCGTTTGACATCCCGAGCAATCTAGTCACCAACTACTCTTGTACACTAGTTGCCGTTTAGACACATTACGAGCCTGGCCCACCTGGTCCTCGACAATTTTCAGTGTAGAACGGCTTCTCCGATTTTTGATCGTTGACATAGGTCGGGGCTCCAAATTGAGTGGTCTCTCCGAATTCCCCTCTCCAAATTGAGTGATGCGGAATACTCTAAACAGTTCCTTTCGACTACGCATTGTATAATGCTGAGTGACCTTTCATCGTGCCTGCGTAGGGACTAGGTTTCTGGTGCAGGCGTTAAGGCAGGGAGAATCGTGGAGTCGAAAAGGGGGTGCACGGAGTTAGGTGTTTTTGGTTCCCTTCACTACGTTCTTGATGCTCTTTAAAGCTTCTCCATCCTCCTGCTCAACTCTGCAGATAAGTTGTTCATCACTTTGACTTTCCCACCTAGATATACGTAGCTGAAGTATTTAGAGAAATTCATTCCATTGAGCGTTAGTGGAGCGTTCCAAACCAATCCGCTCTTCATGAACATCGTTTTTGTGAGATTTCGTCGAAAATCAACCTTTATACAAGCGTTGTCAAAGTCGGTTAGCACTCATTTCGCCTGGCTAATGCTTGGTGTTATTAGAACTATCTCATCAGCAAAGCGAAGATGGTGTAATTGCCGACCATCGATTTTCACTCCCATTTTGTCCCAATCCAATGTTCGCATGATGATCTGGAGGATCACAGTAAATAGTTTTGATAAGATGAAATAACCTTGACTAACCCATCCTTTTACATTGACTATATGTAGAGTGGGAAGATGCTTCATACATTGAGTAAGGTGGTCCTAGCTTCTATGACTGCTTCCATCTTAACTAAATCAAAAGCTTTCCTTGAATCAATGAAATTGAGACAGAGCGGTCTTCTGTACTCTCGCGATACTTAATTGAGTCTCGTTACCATGTCGGTGTGGTTCATGGTACTGAATCTTCTTAGAAACCTTGCTTTCCCACATGGCCGTCGTTCATTTAGTGTCTTGTCAGTCGTGCTCAGGACGATTGAAGTGAAGGGTTTATAGACGACGGACAGCAGTCGGATTGCGCTATAGCTGTCAGAATCCTGGAGGCCACCCTTTTTACCAATAACACGGTCTTGATAATCTTCTGAATAGGAGCCTTGCATTCTGACAGGTGACATGTGGAGAGACCAGCCAGTGTTTTTGTGAGGAATGGCGGAAGGTTTTTCAGGTGATCTGATCTTATCCTGTTCGGACTTGGTGTTGTTTGATTATCCACCATCGAAATGCCATATCGGATTTCTGAAGGGAGAACCGGTGGGGTGATATATCCATTCTCCCTTATTTCATGTGAGAGTAATAAGAAGTAGCTATTGAAGAGATCCAAATTATAATCGTGAATGATTTTCTCCATTGTCTTACTGGAAGCTGCACCTATTCCGTCTAGGTGTTGGAGTGCCGTCATCTTGGTCTTGTAATTGGCGATGTTTCGATGGGCTTTGGGAATGTTTTTCACTGGGTAAGCTGCTTCAGCCATAACTGCTGTTCTTCTCTCTTTAAGGTTTTCTTTTATCGCCTTTTCACATAGTTATGCAACTCCAGATGTAAGTTACATATCTAAAATAGCAGAACAAAATCTCTGCTTCAAGATAATATTCAATTCAGACACCAAAAAATGAAACTGCTTGAAAAGGAAGTGGAAAATCCAAAAAGTCGGAAATAGAATCGTTTTGGCCACCATCCCCTATTTATATTAGATTATCTAAAAAAAACCATTGTTACTTTTATTGTGAGAATTTTAAAGGGCAAGCTTTTTTAATCGGTCGATTTCTTCTCGTTAGAAATCTTTGTGTGCGCATAGCGGAATAGGCTTTTATGTGGTATTCTTGTACTTTTCAAAATTACTTGGCACTTTTTTAGGCTTTCCAAAGCAGCTTTTTAATTGATTGTCTTCCATTGGTTGAAAATAGGTTATAAGATTACGGAAGCAGCTAAAAATGTAGGCAGAGATTCGTTACGCAAGAATTTATGCAGCAGCCAGACTAATGGTGAAAAGGTGGTGCCAGAAGTTTCGGACTGAAAATAAGTCGCTCAAAGACAAAGGATGGGCAGGGAAAAACGTTGGCAAAGACAAATTTGTTCCAAAACTTCGAAATTGGATGTTTTAAATGTAGAAATACGGCTGTTTCTAAATACTTGAAGTCGTTAGAGAAAGTCAGAAAGCTTGGCAGGTGGCTTCCGCTTAACTATGACGATGCAGGTGTACTGTGATGGATTCAACGGCAGTTTCTTTCTTTGAAAGAATGAAGTGATTGCTAAAAAAGAAAAGGAGATTTTATACAAAGACAGGGAGTGCTGTGTGCGTACAACTGATAATTTTGATGGTCCATAAATAGTACAGCTTTTTTTTACTTTAATGAAACTATTACTGCGGAAGATTTATGCCATAATGCTCGGTCATTCGTACGAGCACCGATTTGCTAGACGACAACGTTTCTCCACATGTTTCGCTGATGATCTTCAAAAAAATGGAAGGACGAAAATATGGCGCGCTCAGCGTAGTCTTCGGGTCTTGTTTTCTTCACTTTTAAAGTATCGAAACAACTACTGCTTAAAGCGATTAGTTCATCAATGCGGTGTTGGAGATGTTTCCATGATCCCACAAACTCCAAAAATGTCGGCAGCTTTCAACTCATATTGATGCAGCACATTGCCCATGTTGACGATAAAAGCTTAGTGTGGGCCTACTCATGGAGTGAAATATTTTTTTACCTAAGTTATAACACCTTAATATTCGTTGTACTTACTCGTACCAGGTTTTTTTTACTGTAGGTATTTTTTTTGTTGTAACATCGTGCTGCAGTGTTTCTTTGAAGTAGGGTATTTTTCGTATATCATCCGTCTATGATGGACAGGGCACGTGTAGTGCAGTGGTCTGAGGCGCTATGCAATACACATGGGATCGATCCACGCGCCCAGACTCACCAAGCCTTCCATCCTTCGGAGGCCGACAAATGAGTGTGAGACTTGTCTGGGAGGATAGCAGCACTGGCTCGTTACATCGGTAGGCCACCACGAGTCACTGTAAAGGCAAGATGTGCATTCAATCACCTCCAAGGATGCATAATGAAATATAACTTTAATGATGCTGAGATATTTGCAAAACTCCGGACCGCAGGTGTCTACGGTGGGGAACGAACGCGCTATTGTCCTTTCTGGGGAGTAGCGCGCTCACCACTACACCATGCGGGTCCTTCGTTTCGCCTGTCTCTCAGCTAGTTCTATTGATCTTTTGCCATCAGCAATCACCTGTCAGCGGGATTGATCTGGGGGGGGGGCCAAATCGGCATTGAACCCTGTTAAGCTGAGGCTGCAGTTATAAGCAGTTGCTAGTGGAAATTAGGTCTTCGAGTTAGTTCTTTGCACGTTATGATCACTAGCTTTGAGTAGGATGCTCGACTTCGTAGAAGTTGCCACGCGGGCTTTTTCGTGATTGTCGCAGAGCAATATCTCAGACTCGGGTAATTAAACCGTTTATAACTATAATAATTCAAGAGTAACGAAATATAAACATTGATACAATACAGACTGCAAAATTCTATCATGATCAATAAGTGAGGGTAAGGCTGGTTTGTATCTTTGCTGTAGGCTAGTGAAACAGTGGCATGTGCGTTTAGAATACCTCAAGAATGTCACAAGATCCAGGTGCATTTAGGGATTTATACAAGGCCGTGATACCTGACTCACAAACAACAATACTAAAGGGTTACACACTGTACGTGGGCTCGTGATGTGGTTCTGATGAGGTTAACACGTTAAGAGCGACATGTAAGCTTGTTATAACATTGCGGTGAGGTTATGTGTTAACTTGTAAGTACATTGCAGGTAGGTTAACGCATTAGAGAATACGTGTAAGCGCATGAGTATATTGCGATGAGGTTAACGTGAACTCACAATAGAGTTAGCGTGTTCAGAGGAACATAACAGCAAAGTTGATTTACAACAGTGACCACATACAACTAGAGGGAAACACCTTGGATTAACTACAAGGCGCATTACACATGGTGAACAGGTGGGGGGGGGGATGCGGTATTGATGCACGGGGCTATTTAAATGTCTTCTGGAGGAGGCGGTATTTTGGCACAGGTCCAGAACTTTTACCGAAAACATCTCTAGCTCCCCTCATGATCAGATGACTGAGGACGATTTGCCGGACAGCTTCATGCCCCCCTTGTGTTACCGTACCCGTGATGGTTTGGAACAGATGCAACACACAAAAGGTTCCGATTGTATAAAAAGAGTGTGGATCACAAAGAATGTTTACGACAACGAAAGTCTCTCAACGAAGTGAAACGCTTACATGTTGCAAGATCGCAAAGTGATGAGAGAGGCCTCGAATATGGTTATCACAGACCTACGATATGATGAAAGAATAGTAACTATTCTGGCAATAGTTACTATAACCTATCACCACTTGTATCACTCTGTTCGGATCCCACCACTTCTTACACTCCATTGGTTTCCTCACATCCATCATCCACGAAGATTTTCGAACTTTTATTGTGTGTATCTTCGGCTACTGCTTGACGGTTTTCCTTTCCCCCATGAATTCCAGTGAATGCTGGCCGAGTCATTTCTTCTTGAAATCCGGAGATAGCCGTGCTGGTGCGTTCCCACATAGAGTGAAGAGAGTCAATTGGTCCCAGACAAGGCTGCGACTAATTTCTCGACCCCGGATGGATGTGGGGCTTGGTGAGCCTGTAATGGGTCGAACCAGCGGTTGGGTAGATTGGGCCGTTCGCATAATGAACGGGACCGTTACCAGTGCGTCACCCGCTCCATGTCCGTTCTCGTACTAATTTTTATTCTCTTATTATCGTCGTAGTATTGTGCTTGTACCATAGTACAGTGTTAATGCGCACTTAACGCTGACGACAAAAAAATTTGTTCGCGAAAAATACCAATTCTTTCGTTCTGTTCGTACATTCCATCCAAATCAATCATATAAGAAAGCTTAGGATATTCGTATTCCATAAGAGACATATTCTTTACTCAGATCGCATTTGCTGACCGATCTAAATTTGAGAAAGTTTCCACGTCATACAAGATGGTGTGCATGTAGCGCAGTGGTTAGAGGTGCGTTACAACGTGTCGGTTCCATCCTAGGCTGGGCCTTGTACTCACCAAATCCACAATCTCTCTGAGGTCGGTGAATTTGCACCATGCTTTTGAGGCAAAGAACATTAACGTGATACATCGAAAGGCCTCTACAAGTCATAATATGGGGCAGGTATGCATTTAATCGCCTCTAAGCTTAAAGAATCGGATGTGTTGGCAAATTTCTGAAGGACTGATCAATGCCGGACTTTTTAAAAAAAATTATACAGCTTGTTCTCATATTCTGTGAGCAAACACGAGGTGTTACCCTATTCTTTATTCCTTTAAAGCTGATTTTTCGGCAGTATCTCTTTCTTCAGAGTCTGGAAGGGTATACTGATACGGGATTTACTATGCTAAACGCTTCAATAACACAAACACAAAGATGAAAATTTAAGTGGCTATCACATGATCAACAGCTTCTCAGAAAAACCACCGTTTTTTACATGCTCTCCACTGAGGAAGCGCAGCTCATAAGAGTCGCATATGGTCGGTGACTGCACCACCTCAAATCAGGAATCGATGCGAAGGTGCGGGGGTGAGATCACGTGTTATCTGTGGACATTCTTCCCTGCTATTCATTCTCGGATTCTTAGCATTTATCCAGAAAGCTTCAAGTTTGTGCGTTGGTGTTAGGGCTCCTTTGCGAGCATAGTAACTTTTGTACCAAAATCGTCTTTGCTTTTGTATGGATACACAAAGGGTCTGCCCAGTTCGCCAATATATTAATCGCCGCAAGTATTACAAGAGATCAAGTAAATCGTACCTGAACTCATGCAGTCACCGTCTCTGCCGTAAGGGCAAATTACGCAATTCTGTGTCTGACGGCGAATAGTACCCGGCGGTGTTTCTACTATCGCAACCGATTCCTCTAGAACTGCCATTCTTAAGCGTTGTTTGGTACTTGATACTTGATACTTGAACTGCCCGTCATCACTAGTTGTGCGGGGGCGCAGCATAATCACCATTTTTCGGAGATTTGCTGGTTAAGCCATTGTGGTTGCCTGGAATCTCGAGGACAGCCTGACCAAAGTCTGCCCCAGGTCGTCATCACGACAGGCAGTCGCAGCCGTTGTGGATTAGAAGGAGATTTACCACCATGCGACTTAAATACCAAGACAGTGGTGGGTCCTGGTATTGGTTTACTCTTAGCTAGGCTTCCTGATGGAAACGTCGGAAACGTTGTTTGGTAGATACCCTTACTCCATCGCTAGCAAAAAGGCAAGGTAAATGGGGTTTTGTTTTCGCCAGTCTTTCGTTTTCGGGGTCGCTTTCCTTCTAAACTTATCTCGTTGAGTTACTATTTCGTAGCTATTAGAGATGGCTATTTGCCGAGCCAAGTTGCGCGATTCCTCCTTTAGTTCCCTCTTCGTGCACACAGAGATGGGTGTTCGAAACATATTTCTCGCAAGCTCCCTCTTTCTGTGCGAAAGGTGGGAAGAGAGGAGCATATACATATACATATATTATATATATATATATATATATATATCATACATATATGGCTTGTTTTATTCATTTCGCATAGTGGGTGGGAATGATCTCGAGCCCGTGACCTCCAAGCTACCTCATAATGGAAACTGGAAACCGTTATGTTTTTTCGTATGAGTCTTCTATAGGAGGTCTTCATCTTAAGTCTCTCCCCTTGTTCATTCCACCCTACGTCTATGTGCGACCTCTCATCATCCGTTGAAGTTTTAAGAATATGTGTAGAAGAAGATATCTCTTTTTAGATAATATTTACCAAATGTTCATAAATACACTTAGATTTACGTAATGATCCTTGTATATATCTTATAACAGTTCTCACTGAGGCATTTTTGTTAAAACCTACAAATTAATGACCAGCTGATAGCCTTGCTAGTTGAAAACTCTGTTTCTATGGATTGGCCTGTCAAGAATTCGCGGTTACGGAAAAGATACTTCTGGATACAATTCTAGGTTTATCTAAATTTAGTGACATCATGCTCAACCGAATCATACTCTTCACTCATTACTACCCTATCAGCTTAGGTTGTTACGTCGTCCTCGATCGGTTAGCCGACTAATCGCCATCAATACGATGCTATCATGGGAATCGTTGCTGTTTGAGAAAAAATTTGAGCCACAAGATAGCAAACTTCTATGCTATCCACAAGAACTGGTGACTGCTTGCGGTGAAGATCTGAGAACGCTCCAGGCATGATTATATAGTGATTCTAGAGGAAATCGCGCTCGTTAAGCATTAATCGTGTCAGTGATAGAAGAAGAGGGGAATCTTCGAGCTACACTCACAAGCAAGTTGAGGACAATTGCGAATACATGAATGGAGCGGAAGAAGTCCTGGAATCCACTCACGCGAAGAAGAGTTATCTATGCATCTATATACCGGCTCCACTGGGCACAGACACTGGCCCAGTAAGGCTTGTATAACAGCGGTATGATGGTGCTCAAGAGTACCGCTCTGATTCGACTCTTCCTTGAGCTATGCGACCCTCACATTCTTCAGTGATCGGGAAATTGGTGCCAGTGTTTGGGATAAGCTCGTATTTCCAGTGTACAAAAGACGGTACCTGCATATAACAAAGCTGTGAAGACTTACGCACGACTGGCATTCAACAGGATGCATAAAGGACCAAAAAATGCTCACGTAACAGTCGAGCTCACACGAAAACTTGAAGGTGTTCGTGCATGATGGATATCAAAGAAGAAAACGGATGGAAGAAATGCTGGGATTCGCAGTATGTGATGTCATATTATGTGGAAAAAAAATTCTATACGCAATCATTACAATTGTCTACATTGATGAAGCCTTCGAGAAAATCTACTTTTCTGTTGTGTGATGGTTTAATCGCTACGATGCTCCAGCTTTGGCGAGAAAAGCAAAGTACAGACGATTTGTGAACTCAATAAAATCAAAATTTTTCCGTGGTAGAATAACTTAACCGCCGGCTTATCGTTAGCAAATATAAATTATAATGGATTTTATTTCAGTTAGGAAAGCTCACTATGAGAAAAGAAGACATATCACTTTACTTCAGAGTGGAAGCCAAATTATTTTCGACCACTCTTGCATTAGAATATTAATTTCTGGGTGAAAATTGATGCAAGCTCTTATTTATCTCATAAGTTTATCCATTATATCGCGCTTGGACCACTGTAGGGTTAGCTGTCCTACCTTGAACGAATTCTTTCTCTTTTTTTTGGCTAAAGCGCATTACACAAGTATTTCTTCTAAGTTCACCAATGTGATGTTTGCGTGGTTGTGGTTGTTCTGACGAAACGCTCTATCGAAAATATTCTTTCTTGTTTCCCGAACTTACTGACTTGTTCTAGCGTCGACACCGTCACCACTTGATGTAGTGAGCCAGGTTAACGCTGCGCTAAGTCAAATGGGTTGGACATTGCTACCAGCGCAGGTGGCAGAAGTGCGTATTACTTTTTTTCTACATTATTGATGCTTGTTTATTATTCCACTGCTCATCTTTCATTCTAGGCTGATTAATTAAATTAAAAACTAAAATCGAAATTAAAGTAGGTATGAATGGTCATTAACCCTACTTACTTGGATAGTTGGATGGCCTCTCTTCACTGGTTGTGCTGGCCCGGCATAATTTCCATTTTTTTTCGAGTTTTACTTGTTTAACCAATGTGGTTGCCAGGAATCCCGTGGTCAGCTGGGCGAAAGTCTGCACCAGGTCGTCACCATCACAGGCAGTCACCGCCCTTGTGGATCAAAGGGAGATTTTCCACCGTGCGACTAGTTTGATACCAGGACAGTGATGGATCCTGGTATTGGTCTGCTCTTAGCTGGACTTCCTATCGAAACACCAGACTACTCAGCTTGGGAGGCCTTGCCGGGGGTGAATCACTCCGCTTTACATCATAGCCCGACACCTAGAAACACCTCCAAGCCACAATGAGTCGGTAATCCGTTGGGAGGAATGGTCCTCATAACAATAGGGTACCTCTGGATCGTTCATAAAGCCAATATTATAAGATCATCTATCTATCATGAGCTATAAAATCTATCATGAGCTATAAAATCTATCATGAAACTATTGTTAAATTTGTAAAACGAAGTTAATCTCATAATGAGAGTGGTTAACTTCATTACATCACTCACAAAAATGCTGAGAAATGAGCGAAATTCGGAATTTCAGTTGGACTTAGAATTCGCGATTACACCGTCCGAGGGCTCATCTGCTATCCACTACATCAACCGAAGCCCTTGCTTTGACCTTTTTGCAGCCATTTTTTTTACTCTAACTGTGCTGCCAACCTGTCAACCGAAGTGATTTAGGAAGCACAAATCGGTATTGGACCTAGTTAAGCTGAAATATATGGCTTAGCTAAAAAACGTGATAGAAAGGCAGAGCAAGTGGCTCAGTTAGTGTGGTGAACAGCACGTGTGGGCTTCTGATAAGGGTAATCGCGGGTTCGAAGCTCATTTGAGGATCCGAGTCTAGCTCAGGTTTTCATGTCTTTATGTGAACATTAAAAAACATGGTAGTCACTTCAAAATTCATAGTGGGACAGTCGTTGTTAGCTGTTCATTCTGAAAATGAAAATCCTTTTTTTAAGCTGTCTTCTGCCATGCGCAATCTTACATCAATAACAACTGATCCACATAAACTTCAGGCTCTAAAGGAAGCGCTGCTTATGGTTTGTTGCTTTTGTTTGCACAAAATAGGGGATTGGTTCAAAAGTAATGGTAGGATTGGAACAAAAACCTTGAAATGTTACGCTCTCAGCCCAACAACGACTTTATTAGTCAAAATGACAGCAATTGAAATTTGCGTAGTTTTGCTTAAAATCTTATTTATTCCGAAAGTATAGAATTTGGATGTTCTGGAATTTTTGGAAGACTCAATGGGTGTAATAGATGAGGTTGTGTTTTGTAGCCCAATTCGTTGCTATGAATTAGGTTTTGGAGGAACATGAAGGGCTTCATCTTGGTCGAACCACTGAGGTATTCCATTCCTGTGCACCCATTTGAGAACTTCCCCACCCTTCAGAATTTCTTCATCACGAAGTCTTGACTCTCAAGCACGCAACCTTGAGCAACGATTTTGCATTATCCATTATCCATTCGTAAGACTTTGTATTCGGAAGGGTCATTATTTTTTGAACCTACTAGTTGATGGATTTCTCTTAAACAAATCTTAATAGTAGTTTATTTTTTCTGTAGGCATTTCATGTTGAGTGGATAAGTTTTCTTTATTAGCGTGAGTTTAGCAATTTGCTTCGCAATACCAGCTTATATCGAAGAAAAAACAAGGTGCGGGGAAAAAGAAAGACGGAGAGGATAAGGTACATGGAGTATTTTTCTAGTTTTCTTTTTCGCTCTATTGATTATTTCGTTTCGTGTTCGCAGAAGAAAGCAATGGAGCAAGAAAAAGAAGAGAGAAAGCGAGTAAAAGATGAAAGAAGAGAGGAACTGGTTTGTTACGCATTTGTGATCGCAGCATTTTCGCTAGGCAGAGGTTTAACAGT
This sequence comes from Angiostrongylus vasorum, assembly GCA_018806985.1. Classification (NCBI taxonomy): domain Eukaryota; kingdom Metazoa; phylum Nematoda; class Chromadorea; order Rhabditida; family Metastrongylidae; genus Angiostrongylus; species Angiostrongylus vasorum. Next base: position 75,349 of record JADANN010000359.1, on the reverse strand, counting down.
TGGCACACTAATGTTTAGATTGCTCAAAAAAGAGTTTTGGCAGCGTCTGCTAAGGAGAAAGCGATAGAAGAGAAACGTTTGCGCTTAGAGGAGGTAAAGCGTCAAAAACTAGCCGAGAAAGCTCGGAGAGAGAAGGTATGACGTGATCTTTTCATCAAATAATAAGTTTTCTTAGTCGTGGTAAAGATGAAATCGTAGAGTTTGTACTTATCTTCAATTTTTAACGTTTGCTTTGAAATTTAGGAGGAACGTGAGAAACGCCTTGAGGAGCAGGCCGAGAGGGAACGACTTATGAGGGAAGAAAGGGAAAAACTTGCGAAAGAGGTTGGTTGTTCGTTCATCTTTGTGGGTTATCACAAAATGTGTAAACAATGAGTTTTTTTAAATATATTCTTACCATAGTTTTTATCACAGTATTAGATTTTAGGCTGCTGAGAAACAAAAGAAAGAAGAGGAGGAACGTCAACGGCTTGAACAAATTCGTATAAAAATTGTAGGTTTTGTGCGGTTTTCTTTTTTTGTATATATGCCTTGTAAGCTCGCTTGAGTACCACATTGTCAATCTGAGTTTGGAAAGTCAGTCTGATACTTGTGTTCTGACCTTTAATCAAGTTAGGAGTTGTTTGAACGCTGCTCTATAAATGTCTTCGATGATAGCATCCTTGTTACGTGTTAGCATGTTAAGTATTAACGTTCTCTGTATCGAATGCCTATGCATGTGAAGTTTTGTCACCTCTTTCAGGAACAAGAGAGAGCCCAGGAGTTGGAAAAACGACGACAAGCTGATCTTCGTGAGGTAGTCGGTTTGGCTCCACATTCACTTTCAAAAGTCCCAGTGTTCGCATGCTAGTTTTGTCTTCAGTATTTTTGCTGTATTGCTTTTTGTGATCCAAAAAAAAATGCAGGAAGAGAGGAAAGCCGCCCAGTTACTGGAGCAGGAAATCCGTATGGAAGAGGTTTCTCAAAGTGATGTTGCACCTGATCTCATGTTGGTGTTTGAGGTGAATTTTTCATACGAAAGGAATTCGTGTCGATACGGCTTTTTCACCTGACAGGCAATAATGCTCAATTGTTCGATCCTACAGATTAGTGAGCTACACCTTGATTTCCATTCCATATTGCATGTTTAAACGTGTATGATTCGTTTCCTACTGCGCATGAGACCATGTTGTTCATGTCTTCATTCCTTCTACGCTGCGCTCCTAAAAGTGTTGTTGAAGCGAGTGAAGAAGCCAAATAGCGCAAAGTTGTAGTATTTGTTTACCTTTTTTTATTATCCCGTCAGTGCTCACGCCTAATAGCAGGTCCATCACACGAATTTCAATTTCATATCATCACGGATTTGTTGGTTTTTTTGGCAATAGACGGTAACTTTCGATAAGAAAAAAGACTAGAGGTTGAGAGCGTCGCGGAATTGTAGAAGAGACTTTGCGTGATTGCTATAGTGATATGCATGGTATCTCCACCACTCCATCTGTGTTGGATAAACCATTGAATATTAATGTGGTAGAGATCCTCGGGAATCTCAGGTGCCATGCCCTTAGCTTTAAGAATTCTGAAGATTTTGTTTCCTGTCACACGGCGCACTTGAGCGACTCCGTGAGAATCCCTAAGAATAACACCGATCTGTGAGGGACGAAGGCCCTTCTTCGCCAGCTTCACCATCTGTTCATGCACGTCTGATTTGGTAAGTTTCGGCCACTACGGAACAGAGCGGCGATACGGCAAAGCCGATTTCGACATGCCCTTGCCACAATTGTGCATTCGCCCTACGTTCGCTACCGAAAATACTCAGAACTACGTCAAACTTGGGCAATTGAGATTAACTAATGTTGAGTATTACTAAAAAGTTCTGCAAAATAGACGGTGGAAAAAAATATACATCGTTTATCCCCCACCTGGATCAGTTTATCCGGTAATATTTGGATGATCTGTGATACATCCTGTCGCCAACATGTTAATGATAGAAATTAGTTATTGAAATAGGTGAGCTGGAGCCTATAGACTAGTAGCTTGAACACATAATGGACGCGTGGAGTTTAACGGCCCTTCCGCATTGGACGACTCTAATTTCTTCTCTATAATGACATGCTGGCTTTTGATGACAAACGAAGATTTTTTTGATAACTAGAGGACTTGAGGAGTTATGAACATTACAGGACTGTGGAAGAGACCTTGCTCTGTGGTCCTATATGAATGAGTGGTATGTATGCTCTACTCACAATACCTTACTATGGCCAATTGTACAAACACTTTGCTGTCTGCCATTCGGAAGTGGATTGTTTATAAGAAGTGCTGGAAAAGGGTTCCGTGCGTTAAAATTAACCATCAGAAAAAGAATGACACATATGGAGATCAGACCTGCCGTTCACGGAGCCATGTATGGACGTATACGTCCATATCGTGCGTTATGAGTTGACATATACCCATAACAAATCTGATTTAGCGTAATTAGGTGTAGAAGAAAAGAACTAGTTGAATAATAATACACTTTTTGGCTCATTACCGAATTATGACAACTAAGTGAAATTGTGCACAGCGTTTAACCTAGCCAAAAATATGAAAACAACATTTTGAGGATATATGCTGCTCATCGACTTATGGGATTCCTGGCTGGTTTTCTCCACTTTTAAATCAACATTCAAGTTAGCGATAACACTATCGATAGATTTTTATTTGGCCGGAATAATATGGGCTTTTTTTATATGCAATTATTAGTGATGTAGCAAATATTCATCCTTGTTTTCGCGCTTGGTTATAACACCTTCAAGAATCTTTCAGTTGTTCAAGGATCCTTGTGTTACAGGAGGAAGAACAGGCTGAATCAAAACGATTGAAGAAACAGGAGGAGCAGGTGGCTGCAGTACGGGCAGCTAACCTTGCAGCCCAAACTCAACGAATGCATTCCACTCCGGCTAGCAATACGACTACAACCACACTCTCTCACAATATTTCTTTGAACGCTACTGCTGAGAAGAAACCACAACCTATGGTCACACCGAAACAACAAAGTAAGATTAAAAAAATGGTTGGTTCAATCAGTTTTTAGACCGGTGCTGTACTCTATTTTACTTAAATTATTCGACATGGTGCGCCTCGACTTCAGTGCGGAGGAGCCCGAAAATAATCTCACCCGCTCAATAAAATTCAACGAACGATTGAAAATGGGATTTTTCAGCTGAAGTAAAAAACTTTTAGGCATCCACAGATCTTCTGCAAGAAGAAGAAGTTTTATTGTTCTACCGCGTCGAAATTCTGATGTTTTCAGAGTCCCCAATAATTATTTTTTCCTCCGCTTGTTTTCGTCAAGGTTCATGTTTTTTAACAGCAAAGCGATTGAACAAGAGAGGAGTTCGTCCACGAGGAAGTCTCTGAATGCATCGTTGACGTTGTCTAGTGCTAAGCTTGCATTTTAAAAAAAGCTTTAAGAATTTGTATTTTCTCATTTCCTTCGAGAATTTTTTATGGCCAAGCATAACTGGAATTACAATAATATTTACGAGGAATGTATATTCTTTAAAAGCGACAAAGCAGAAGCAGAATCTTTTGTTAATGATTCTTCAACTTCTCAACTTGTCCTAGTTATCGGAAAATTATCAACTGCTGTTGAGAAACCCGATCTCTACAGGATAAAGAATAAATGATAAAGCTCTCGGCGTTGATCAATCCTTGAGAGATGCGCCATGCATCCGACTTCACTAACCATCGTTGGAGGTGATTGAATGCATATCTAGCCTTTACAGTGACTTGCAGTGGCCCACCGATGTATCCGGCCAGTGCTGCTTTCATACGGAACAAGTCTGATACCAATTTGCCAACTCTGGAAGTGTAGAAGCCATGGTGATCCTGGGGCGCCTTGATCGTTCCCATGTGTATTCCAGAGGGCCTCCGACCACTGCACCACACATATTCTCTACAGAATGCGGTAAAATCTGAGGAGTTCATGTAGGATGATCCTTAGTGAAACATTTTTCGCACTATTCCCAAACAGATTTTCTGCGCATAGCTAGATGGTGGTCTTGCATAGTTTGAGCGACAAAAAAATTGCGTAAAGATGTGATCATCGTTGTATACCACTTACTTTCTGTAATGTGCTCAGTTAATTACCAGCTGACCTAAGGTTGCCTCACGTTTTCGTTTAAAAGCGCTGACTTGCAACTTATCCTCACAGAAACAAAAATATGTTTAAGAAGTAACTTTACGACCTATTAACTAGCCATCGGTGTATACTCTCACACCCTGTTCCGCACTCACGTGGTATCGAGTCTAATCTTCATTCTGAACACTGTTATGTTCCAGGTACCACTTCATTTGGGCACTCAGTCTCACAACAATCGAACGTGGTCCGCAGTCCTATTACGTCTGTGATCCATTCCAGTCCTCAATATGCAAATTCTAGCGGCTCTGGATTACCTGTGAGAGTTCTCCATGACTATATGCTTAGCGTTTTCTGTATTTGTGTCTATTTGCTTCGTAAAACCTCTATGGTTTAGAGTAGCCACGGTGGTAGTTGTGGTACAACGATGTCGCCGCAATGTATGATGTCCATGACACCACCCCAGAGAAGTCCTGTTGTTCATCAGCAACAGGTAAGGATTCGTCCAGTCTCTGCGAACACGTCCAAGAGCTCTTTTTTCGTATCCAGACATTCTCATCCTTGTTACACATCATTCCATTTTATCTCTGGAAAATATTTTTAGGTGGTGCAGTCCCCTCAACAATATCAACCAGTGCAATCTCCTTTATCCTCTGGGCAGCAAAACACTGCGTAGGTTTTTTGTTTGAAAAAGGAACACAGTTAGTTACAAACCTAACTGTTGCTTGTCTTAACTACACCAGTTGACTCCATTCCAGAGTGAATCGGAATCCTTCAGTGCAAGCAGTTCAGTATTCACAACCGTCTAGTCAACATCTGTCTCCCGCCGCTTTTAATCAGGTGGGTAACAGTTGATTTTTTTCTTTTATTAAGTGGATCAATGGCAGTGAGATGAAGTTAAGTATATTCATGCCTTTTATTTAGAAAGGGCAGTCTTTCATGCAACCGCAGCTGCATGAATCGCCTCATCAAAATAGTTACGGTTTTGGGATGCAGCAACATCAGAGACAGCAGCAGCTCCACCACCAGCAGCAACAACAACACCAAAACCAACAACAGCAACACCAGCGGCTTCAGCAGCAACAGCAACAACAGCGAGAACAACAGCAGCGGGAACAACAATCTCACATGCAAAACCAACCTGTGCATCGTCAACCACATGTTCAACAGTCAATATCGTTTAATCAGTCTATGCGACAACCACCTCAATCAGCACTGCCACATCGGTCGATAACAGAGCAGTCCATGCAAGTTCAACGCCAATCCCAGCAGTTGCAGCAACATCGTCAGTCGTTGCAGCACCAACAAATACAGCTGGAGCAGCAGCAGCAGTCTGCTTGTGTTCCTGGACACTATCAAAACCAGACGTGTCAGCAGCAATTGACAGAACAGCAGCGTCTAATGCTACAGCAGCAACGAGTGCGAGAAATGTACATGCTCCAACACCAACACCAGCAGTTGGCGCTACAAAGGCAACAACAACAGCAACAACAGCAGCAGTTCACCATGCAGACCCAGGACCACCTTGCGTTCCCAATGTTACACCAGCAGTCAGCGTACCAGAATGATGCGCGGCACCACGAAATGCAGCAACAGCACATGAACCAGTATGCCCATCATCAGCCGCAGGATCGCGATCTGTTCCGGTACTAGCGGGTGAAGGCTGGTGTGGCATTCTCATCTTTCGCAGTTAATAATGATGGCTTTAAAAGAGCTAGCGTTATAGGAAACACTGGCTAGATATATCCTCGTTTCTAGTGTAGGTCGAAATGGGTTCTATTGTATTGTATAGTAGTGTATGGTTGGATTAGTTTGTGTGTTTCACTTAAGCAAGAGCTGTCTGTATAGTTTTTCGTAAACGACTGACATTATCTCATTCTTTGTGGTCTAATCTGTACTACTTTTCGCTTTTTTTCTTCTCATCGTTCAACTTAGGAGTGTAATTACTATTTCAGTCTGATGACGAGTACTTTGTCTTTACTTGGAACGGTGGTCCACCCACCTTGCATATAGTCCTCTTTCGTACAACCAAAGACTTTTTTCAAGCGAAAACTGCCGCTTTAGCTTTCGTTACAGCGTTAAGTTACTGTCCGCAAATCGTTTATTGATTATTACTATGGGTTTCCTTATAGGAAGTACATATATGTTCTCATTAGCTGTTATCTTTAAGAAAAAGCGAAATTTCGATGTTATCTAAGTATGTTTAATGTTCAGATGTATAGTAAAAGGATTTTCCGATGCGGAATATAAACTATGCTCTAATAATCTCCACTTTTGTATGTTATATTGGCTCGTGTAGCACAGTGGTTGGAGGCGCTTTGCAATACACATGCGATCAATCCCCGAGCCGAAGACTCACCAAGCCTTTCACCCCTCCAGAGTCGGCAGATTGGTACCTGTCTGCGAGGATAGCAATACTGGGTCTTGTCTGCGAGGATAGCAGCACTGGGTCGATGCATCGGTAGGCCACCGCGAGTCATTGGTAAGGCCAGATGTGCATTCACTCACCTACAACGATGCATAGTGAAGTTTAATGCATGGCGGGTTCCTCAGATATTGATCAACGCCAAGAGGATTATCCTTTGTTATCCTTTATCTGATATGAAAGTGATGTCTGGAATCTCCTTCGCTCATGAGACACTATTCAGCTAAACGGAATGGCGAATTACAACAAAGTAGCCATTTTTACACCAATGACTTTAGGAGCCAATGCAGGCTACAAGTTTTTTTTCAGCAAGGCACAAAATCATTTATTCTGGAAAAGATTCATTTGCTTGTTGAGTATGCAAACAAGGAGTTTTTAAAGAGCATTCTTAGCAGCGATTTGATTGTTGGAGATTTCTCAGCCAATAGGTGACGAGATGGTTGAAGCAATCAGTAGTTGTCTGGAGGGTCGTCCAATGAGTGTATTGGCTGAGCAAGGGCTTCGTGGTTCAAATGATGCGGCTTCTGACATGTTAACTTTCCAATCTATGGTTACCATACAAGAGAATTGGGCTTTTTTCTGATGGCCTTGTCTGGATACGGGCGTTGTAGCTTTTCAGAGACTTCATCGCTTTCGTAATGTTACTTTTCTGTTATGATCGTCTCGGCAAAATTGAAGAGCTTATGTCACGTCGTATAGCATGCGCTTTTCACTATACGTTGAAATTCCTTGAAAAAATAAGTCGAGGCCCTGATGGTCGTCGTCGACTGCTAACAGGCATACACAACCTTCTGCGTTGTAAAGACTCATCTCGAGAGTACAAAAACTAAAGAGCCATTTTTTGTATGGTCTTCTCCAAAGGTTTTTTTCCTAGGCTTATAATTTTATGACATTTCGAGTTGCTGCCGTTGTTCTGCATCCAGTTTTGAACTCATGAAGCAAAAACATGCGATTTTTGTACAAGTATAACAGGATTACTGGTAATGTAACCCATACAATAGGAGGTTGGATTAAAGACTTGCTGAACAGAAGCAAGCCATCAACTTGGCATTTGTAAATGAACACTAGATGCTTCTATCTAAGTGAGGTGCCTGTTCGAACGCACGTAATCTTATCCATGGTGCTGAGCGATTCTTACTACACTTTCTAACTCAGTGACAAGCTCACAGAGTTGGCATTTCGTAGCGAATTCACGCAGTGAGTGCGTGGGAGATCAGTGGAAATCGTGGGATGGTTTTGCAATGGAAGTACTCACTCAAAGGTTGCTAACAGAGTGTTGTCCCAATACTTTAATGGTACATTTTTTGAATTGGTCAGTAATGCTAAATCTTTTGATTGGAGAAGTAATCTGAGTGGTAAAATTCTGATAGATAGCATTTTCTTCTTCGCCTCCTTTGACATGAGATCGGTATTTCGAGAAATCGTCGCTCCATCACTATTCGCACAAATAGTTCATCTGAGTAAACTATAGTTCCCAAGGTCGACTTTCTGTTAATCTCGGCATTGGATTATAACTGTGTCGTTTTGTTTTTCAGTAATCGCGAGGTTGTTATTCATCACACTTTTACCTCCATACACATAGAACACATACAACATAACGGTTGCTGATGTTTCGCCAGTATCGCCTTCTTCAGACGAAACGTCAGCAACCGTTGGTTGTATGCGTTCTATGTGTATGGAAGTAAACGTGTGCGGAAAAACAATGCTGCGATTGAGTGAATTATTATAAAGCTCTTCCTCATTCGAAACTCCAGAGATGTCAATAGTTCTATGAATTTAATGATGCTTCACATTCTTCATGATAGTCTACAGTTTATTCCACATTTGCATAACTCGACTTCGCATGCAGTTCGGGTTGTAGTACTTTGTTCAGTTGATTGATTTCCTCACAGCCATCGTCTACGAAGGTCTTCCGATTTCCGTGTGGTTTCCGCCGCTTGAGGATTTGGCCTGCTTTCTGAATGGATGCTCTCGAGTAGATTCTCCGTGAAATTGTGGCCAAGTTGATTTTCCATAGAAAACTGAGATAGCTGTTCCAGGAGTTTACAGATCATACCCACAGACAGCCACCCACTTCCATAGATCGTAACAAACACTTTGCAGATAAGTCTGCACACAATTTGCTACCACGCATGTGGTTGCGAGGCTTGGTTGGACTGGGGGTATGACTGAAGGAGTGCCCTTTGAGCGTATTATGAACGACGTCTCTAAGCACCACGCTTCTCCTGCTTGAAGTACATTAAAACTGTGCTTCATTGTAGGTAATTCGATTACTCTTTACATAGAATAGAACACATTGCGAAGAAAACAATTCCACCGCATAGGTTCCTCGTCTTCACATGTGCGGTCTTCAGCATTCCTACCATTACTTTCGTTGTCTTGCATCGTCATCCATGAAGTTGCTTGGATTGGTGTGGGCTCGTCAGTGATTTGAGAATTTCCCAATGGTTTACCGCCACATCTGGCTAAAATTATTTACAGCCACCTTCGAGAACACCATGCGGACATTGGAATGGGAGAACATGGGGAGTGAAAACCGATGGTCGGAAATTACACCATCTTCGCCCTGGTGGTTTCGTGTGCGCCATTCACGCTCAACGGAATGATTATCTCCCAATGCTCCAACTACGTCTGTTTAAGTCAGGATATTAACATAATGAACTTCAGCTCCAGAGTTGAGCAGCAGGAAGCGGGCTACTTGGAGAACTTTCAAGAACATCGAGGATTTAGTGAGGAGAACAATGAACAGCCTACTCCTTGCCCACCTGTCGACTCCACGATTCCTCCTACTTTAATGTGTCAGAAACTGTTCGCTACATAGGCAGGATGAAATGTCACTTAACGTTATAGAACGCGCAGTCGAAAGAACGATGCTAGAGTACGCTGTATCAGACAAGTGAGGAAGGGGATCCGAAGCTCCGACCTCTATCAATGGTGAAAAATCGAAGACGTCCCTATGTGTTCAAAATTTTCGAATAGAAGGTGGGCGAGGCACGCAATTCGTTTGAATGAAAACGATAGACAAGGGCCGTTAGCGACTGAATTCTTCTGGATGACAAACATACCAGGTAGGCCACCGATCCGATGCGATGGTCAGAGTTGTTCACGTAAAAGCTAAAGGGAGATGATGCTCAACAGTTTCTAGATCGAGCGGAACCCACTGGGCTAATGGAACTAATTTTGCACTAGGGAGAAGCGGAATACTTACTGGCGCCCGTTTGATTTACTCGACGGTCAACGTGACGACAGGTGATACCTTAGACCAGAAGGAATCGTAGAGTCGAAGAGATGGTCATGAGGAGGTGCTCTTCATCCACTTTGCAACATTCTGGAAGCTCCGGGGGGTCCTCAATCTACTAGTTTCTTCTTGATCGTTGTAGCGCCGAGTTGTTCTTTACGTTGGCATGTCAACATGTCAACCCAGATACGCACAGCTGTAGAATTAGTAGAAATTCTAGAAATTCGTCTCGTCGACCTTTAATAGCAAATCAGAAACAAGTCTGTTTCTCATGAACGTCGTCGTCATGAGATTCATTCCAATACTACTGCTTACACAAGCGTTGTCGAAGTTGATCAACATTCGTACCACTTAGCTACTACTTGTTGTTATAAGGACCTCTGCATTATGTCTGCAAAACTGAGGTGTTGCGGTTTCCGGTCACCGATTTTCACCTCCGCATTGGCCCATTTAACTCTTCACATGAGGTTCCCGATAGTGGGTGTTCAACGCGTTGCTATCTCCCTGTTGAGCCCCTCTCTTTACGTAACTGTAAATGTCGTTATAGATAAAATGGCGGGAATCTTCTAAACCAACTCTCACTTAGCCCTTCGCGATTAATCAGACTATTTCTTTAGATTGTTTGACCTCTATGAGGTTGGTATAAAATTTTTATTCGGCTGACTCTCTACCTCCCGTTCGTCCTTGCGATGTAGGTCTTCTGGGTTAATCAGTTAACAACGAAATCAATCAAAAACCGTGGTGCAAAACATAACATGAATACTTGAGCGGTGGTGCACTCCAGGAGATTCGATGCGGCCACGAAGACCCACATCGAAAGTATCTGGTTGTGAAGTTGTTATAGAACTCATGAGCCTTGGCTGTCCAAAGTATTGGTGACTCCTTCTGTCTCAGTTGAGTGGAATGGCTTTTGTAAGTGGATAAATTTGTAAGCTTTTAAGTGAAGTAAATTAGACACATGTGCTCCCTTAATTGTTCAATGCGTTTTGTTAATGTTTGAATGCTGAACTCTTTTCGCTGAATCCCACTTGCCACTTTGAGTGTCGTTTGGCAAATGTTCTGCCAACCGTAGTGAATAATGCGGAGGTTTAGACAGCTGGTATCATTGCATGTTTAGAATTATTTTCTTTTATTAATGACGAATTTAATGGGTATCCTTGTATTGTGATAAGTCCTGTGAAAAAGCCGTAGTATCGTGTTGATGAGGAGTGGTGGTATTGTGTGCTCCAGATGGTTGCCTAGGTGCGTCACATATGATGCACGGGTTCCGAGATGGTCGAGGTGCACATATAATGCATTTTATTTTCGACTGCTTGTTTTGCGCTTATAGTTTTTCTTATGTATTTTACTAATTCGGCTGCTTATCCAGCAGAGATTTTGTGACCTGCTTCGTCGAGAGAAAGCTCTAGCCTCAACATAGAGATATGTAAAAGCCTCTATTCGAGTCAATTCGTATATCTATACATACACTACATGTACGAAGTATATTTTAAATATCCCACAGAACTTTGTCAGTTGTAGATAATAATGTGCCAAAATGTTGGGATACGTTCCATAAGCATGAGAGATATATTGAAGAGGAAAGAAGACACGTACATAGGATATAAAAACACATCAATTATCAATAAAGAAGACAAAAAGTCGGATTATGGAGTGAAAAGGGCAGCAACAAAGAAAGGTCATTTGTACGAGAGCATTGCAGTAAGTGCGCATCACATATGACTCACCACAAGAGCGGCCAAAAAATAAGGCGTTGGCACGAATGTGTCCATTCTGTCGAGAGCATGTGTTGTTCAGTACTTCATCAACGAGATAGCATTATGAACCTCAGAAACAGAACCAATGGTGCGACATATCCATTTTCCGCAACCTGATGTGAAGGTAAGTTGGCTTAGCTATCGAAGAGATCAGAGTAGACTATAGTAGTCTATTGGTCATCGATTTTTTTTCCATATGCTTTACTCGGCCCAGTGGCTGTTTGGTCTTCTACTTGTATTTTGTTTTTATGATCCTCTTTAATCGCTTCTTTCGCACTTTTGCAGGTTGTACGGTAAATTAATAGTTCACGCTACTTCACTTTGGCAATTTAGGCCAAAGTCTTTCTAGAGAAAGTGGTGCTTTAGTGGCTTCACTAGTCTGGTCCCATTTTCCACCGATGTTGTCGATAACAGCATTTCCTCAAGATTCGGTTTATGAGCTGAATAAATCCCAATTCATGTTGGTTTTGGGAATTCGTTTCTTCAATGTTGCCGATTTATCTTTTATTCGCGAAGAATGGAATTCTTTGACGATGCTTCGGCCCAGTGTAGAATTTTGAGGCAGCTGCAAAATTAGTTAGGAAAAAACCTTCGTTTCGTTTAGTATCATGATATGGTCTCCTTCGTCGTGGTGCTCCCTAGTGGAAGATTCGTTGGCGGGAAATTCTTCGTACAGGAATTTAAGAGTTAGCTGCGTAAAACCCTCGGAACATTCTGTATAAATTCTAGGAACCCGAAAATAAAACATAGGGAGGCATGCCTCATTACCACTAGAAATACCACGCAATATTTCACACTGATATTTTAAGACGGGAAGGGCACTTCACCCATCGATGTTGTGAGCTCAGTGTAGTTAGTGACCACGCGGGGAAGTCTCAGTGGAAACTCGTGGAGAGCAGTGAGCGTGTGAAGAAGCTATTTTACTTGAACACGAGTGAAAATTGGGTATCCTGGCTTTTTCGTTGCCACTATGGAGGTTTTTTGAGTGATTAGATCGCACTTAACTTGACCTTTCCAAACTACGAAGAAGCTGAAATCCGCAGACGTCAGCTTTTAAGGACAAATGAATAGTATGGTGACAACCCCATGTGTCCTCATGGAGAAAACAAAGAAATGTGGAGAAGCTTTCAGGATTTGTCAGTTATATTAGTGGTCTTGGTCATCACGATAAACTCGGTCAGCCGATCAATGCATTTATACAACTCCAAACGATGGAAACCAGTGAGAAAATTTAAAGATGTTCTCTTCGACCAATCCTAGCGCAGCAGTAACCAATGTTCACGTTGTAAAAGATATTAACTTCCTTGTCGAACGTCTCTGAGTGCGTCTAAATTGCGTCGAACTCGTTTTCTTCATAGTTTGATGTTAGGGCATGGATAAGAAAAGCATTTTTCTAGAGGTTTTCATGCATAGACGTCTGATTCCGATCGCTCCTTGTTGGGAAGAGTTGGTATCCATTGAAAACCTTGTGTACCAAAGCCGCTGCCCCATCTCCTATGAGATATTCTGGAGCTCTTTTGCAGTATCATATACGTTTAATGCACAGTGTCCAAGGTAGTTTCGATGAAGACGTTATTATGGAAGACTCAGATGCTAGCGTGCTTGCGTTATAAGTAGGGATCCCATCAAAGTTCTTCTAGTTTTAGGCATTCCAAAATGATCATAGATTTGGTGTTATTTCGGAGTCTTCAAAGCGTACCCCGCTGTTTTCCTGTTGCTGTTGCTGGGAAATACTCTAGGGGGACACGCTAGGCTCGGCGACGTCATCTGGATATAGCATGAGAACTTTACTCGTTCTTCTCGGAATAGACGTAGACCTTGTGCTTTTGAGGTCACTACGATCTGCTTTCTGTTCATTTTTCAGTTTTGATTTCCAGTTGAGTGATTGTAAGTGTTGACCAGAAAAGGCATACAAAATGCAATGTCCATACATTCAGGTATACATATGCAGATGTGCATAAATGTTGTTGCTGAAAGGAATAAGTGGATGTAGTTAGTTCTACATAGAAGAAGCCCTCTCTTGGGGTCAACCTGCGTCTTAGAGCAGACATGTCAAGTTACGAGCTGCTTCCCGTCGTTCGCCCACTTGGTGCTAGAACGATTATCCAGCTGGGAATTGTTTGGTGGGTTAGATTTGTGAAAAAAAATCCCCCCGTACCTACATGTTTCGTACAAACCATTTTTAGTTGTATGCTGGTCAAAATTCTATTCATTTAAAAGTGGCGCAGATTATTTGACACTTTATTTTCTTTCTCAATAATTTCGACTTGGTTTTTGCATGTTTTGTTTTCACAGGTGATTTCCCCTTCTATTCTGCGCACTTTTTATATGTATTTTATGATATAAAAAATAACTCAGTAGAAGGGTTCTTACATTCATTTTAGAAAATGATTTGAAACAAAGCATTCGATACCGAAACACGCAAGTGTCAACGAATTTTCCTTTTGCTTTTTTTCTTCTTCGTTTATGAATTTTACGCCGCTGTAGTTGAATTGTTTTTTTGTCACTGAACGTTTCAAATTGATTAGTGGCGGACACTTTACTATTTCTTTTCTTCTTAGTGAGGCAATGGCGCAGTGGTAGTGGTCCTGTTCATTACGCTCACGGCCTAAGCAACTAGGCCCTAGTTCGATCCGCCCGGGACGACCAAGCCTCTCCATTCTTCCGGGTTCGAGAAATTAGTGCCAGACTTCTCTGAGACTTGATCATTCCTTCTAATACACTCGGGAACGGCTAAGCACTGTCTTCATCAGGATTCGAGGAAGAACCGACTTGACGAGCATTCAACGTCATTCGCGGCGAACACGAACTTCCTCAAGCAGAGGCCGAACTCACAAGACAAGCAGAGTTCAGAGACCTTTGTGGATGATGGATGCGAGGAAGTCAATCGAATCCAAATTCTGGGATCCGCACAGTGTGGTGCATGTGACGTCGGGCCATGTAATAATAAAAAAAATAATCCGTCACTGTGGAAAACGGTCACCGCCATCCGAATGGACGACTTGTCATCCGAATTATCGTTGTGTTGTCGTACGGCTCTGGACAAGCACAGATCCATCATGTTCGCCGCCACGGCTCCAGCGAATCCTGGCCGCTGGTGAAGTGAGCGATGCATCCATCGATCTCCCGACAGAAGCCGTGAGGCTGTGGCCTCGTCTGTGCCTCCGTCTCCTATATATCATAGGAATCGAATTCTCTACATTTCGGCAATACTTTACTACATCCATCAACCAGAAAAATAATGGAGATTCAGCGTTATTATTTTGCATATTGGTCGTGGGTTGGGCCCAGAAATATCGTTATCGTTGTGAAACGATGGGGTTTTCGATCGCGTCGAACGTTTGCATTCTCGATCGTTTTCTCTCCCTTAGGGGAGATTCGATTATAACCAATTTTTTTTACTTAGTTTCGTCGCCTCTGCTGGTCTTAATCCACTGTTTTCCTACCCATGTCTAATTTTTTTTGTTAATTTGTTACTCACTTATCTTTTTTTGGTTAGTAGCTCTATTTAATGGATTTACTACGTGTTTTAGCCAATTCTTGTTCTGATGTTCAGCCTTTCATCGTTAGCAAATCTTTGTTTTTTCTTCAAAATTAGGGGTTTGCAAGCTGTTACAATTCGTCTGTGAGAAATGGATCCATCCCTCCCTCTGTGTTTTTGATTGCTCACATTTCACAGACAAGCTTGGGTGAAAGTGACGCATATATGGTACATATTCATTATGTTAATATCCCTTCAGCCTCAATTGTTGGCCATGCTGAACGAGGCCAGAGGTCCTGTACTGTTCTGGATCCTGTCCTTTCAAAAAGCATGTCGCCGTTTTGGGAACAAAAAAGTGCGTATTTATTGCCGTTTTGATCTCAAATGAAAGTTGTGCTGATGTTGTAAATCATTCGTTCGCTCTATCGAGCTAATAGCAGTAGATTGGAGATTGCAAAATCGATGTCAGTTCTTTAAATTGGTTATTCCTTAAATTGGCCCAGCTAGTTGCTTTCTGTAGAGATCCTCAGTGTCTTCAGCGTGTAGTTGCTTACCACTGTGAGGTGTATTACAGGTGTTACCCATCCTGAAGCATTTTCCTTCATCGGGCACCTCCCTGGCGCTAGTGATGGAGGTGCAGTCAAGGTTTCTAAAGATGGGGGATTCTAATTATGCTGGACACAGTTTGGAGTGCTTTTATTAAATCAAGCATTACATCACAGGCACGTCGTGACTCTAGCACCTTTCTCGAATCCAAAGACCAAGACTCACCGAGCGCACAATGCTTTTTCCTTTTCCAACAGAGATATTTTCCTGGCTTGAAAAAAAGAGCGAGTCGGCACACACCTATCTTCGAAATCTGAAGAGTTGAAGAGAAGTCATAAATGTCGAGTACTAACCACTTCCGTTGGTAGAGATTTGAAGATCTTTATGTTTATGGTTTTCATAAGTCATTTCTACACTTAGCAGCAACCTTCATTCCTTCGCAAAAAGTACATTGTGACGGAAGAGGAGACGAGTTGTGGACAAGAGTATGGTGAAGCGAATTCAGTCCGTTAATGCTTAACTTTTTATTTACTGGTTATCATTTACTTTATTTACTGTATATCACTTATTTTACGGCAGGGTATTATATGAGATACAACCACAGCGGTGCTGAGATTTGAGGAATACTCAGATCCCAGAGTAAATTCCCCTCCCCCCACCACGTCTGGCCTGAGGTCCAAGTTTTGCAAATCTCCCAACATCATTTTGGTCATCTCAATCCTTTATTTCCGTATTTTGCAGTTCTCTGTTTCCTTCAGGGCCATTTCTTAGTTGACCTTTGATGTATCATACAACAAACTGCTATTTAGAATGGCTACTTTTTTGTTCTACACGGCTTAGCGGCAGAATCACAACTTTTTTACTGGCTAAGGTAGACCACAAAAAGTAGTATTCTTTAGTCCTAGAATATTTTTCTGCCATACCCTTTGGACGTATTTCTAATTAGGGCCGATCAAAGACATATCAATTCAGCTATTCATTTCCATCGATTAAGTTTTCATCTTTTTTCTTTCACAAAACGGAGAATTATCGGTTCCCTACCAGTGAACAGAACTAAATAGTCTTCATATGTCTGCTTTTTTACTTTTTTTATCTGGCTGGTTTTGTTTTACGTTTAATTTGTTATTCGTTCTAGAATCTGCAATTCCAAATTGAAGTATTGGCGCATTCATTCGAGCGTTTATGTTTTCGTAATCTTCCGTGAGCCTCTCGTCTGCTCAAATCATCTGTCTGTCCTCTCCCTCCTCATCCGGCATGTTCATAAATTTGAGTGCTTTCATTTTAATATCGATTTCATAGAACAGACCGTGCTTGTTCAATCCTCGTCTGGTAGATGCTCAGATGGTCAGAGTATATGGTTACTAGCAACGTCGCTCGGAAATGTGCGTTTTCAGGAGCAGAGGTGCATCTTCCCACCTTCCCACCACCGGACCAAATTCGTTTCGACACACGTTGGCTTCTTCCTCATTCGCGCACTATCCTGCCATCCGCTTCTCTAATGTGATTATCGTTGCGTGTTTCTCGCCGAACTGAGCAGCGCGTTTTTCGCCTTCATCGACGGCTGCAGCAACGTGTGGGCGAAAAAAATCGAGCGTCGCACTCGAGCATCCGGTCGAACACATCCTGTCACTTACTTTTCCAAATTATGGAACTATTTTTTATTGTTTAAAAAGGTTTGACCAAGAGATAGCGTTGTGTTTACTGTTCGGGCTCCTGGGACGTTCATTTTCTCAATCTCTACACTTCCTAAAAAGAATTTCCATTTCACAGAGACACTTTGTTGCTTTGAGAAATTGTTTTTCTCTAAAGTGATGTCGGAGTGTTTTCCCGCCATCGTCACAACTACTCGACTCGTTGGCTCTTGGAAATTGGAGGGCATTATGTCAACTTGTGGTTTTAGCTGTCCTTTAAGATTGCTGCTGTCGGAGTCCAACGCCAACCAACATTCTTTCATCATCGTGAGACGGCAAACCACTAAATGAATTTGTTCATTAGATTTCCTAACTTGAGAAGTTATTGTTTTAATTTGCACTCAAATTCTGAGCAATTTTTATTGCCCGTGATACTTTACGTTTAACTATTTCTCAATAAAAGGAGCGAGTAGCGCAGTGATACTGATGCCCGGTTGGTACGAGCAAGGCCTATTTTCGACCCTCCTCAAGCTCACTGTCTCCTCCGTATCCCTGAAATGGAGAAGTCAGACTTGCTTATACCCATCTGAGTCATTCCAATCTACATAAGGATGATTTCCTATGACGAAATATGGGAACGCGCTAGCACGGCTCTTCCAGCAATTAAAGGGGAGTCAATTTGACTTGCCTTCAACGACATTCATGAAAAAAAACCCGAAAATTCTAAAGCAGAAGTGGGGGACCACATATCTGAGTGCTTGGACGATGGTAAGAGGAAACGATTCTGCGATATAGGGTCTTGTGAAATAGGAAGAAAATCTCAATATTGTTTTACAGATTGGTATAAATGATTCGTTGCCACTGTTTTAACTGATTTTGATTACTTGACGTCTACACATATGATTTTGAAAATTCTCTTTCGACGGAATAGCGAGTAATTCGGACAATCTGTTCATTCCATTTGTTCCTCATTCTGCTCAGATGCTCTTCAGCAAATTATTCAGATTGCTTGAAGAATACTTTGCTTGTTAAATAAATATTCCGGGGGTCGTGGCGCTTATAAGAACTGTTCCGTCTGAGCGGCTTCGTGTAAATAACGCCTTAGTAGTGATGAGTACGTTAATGATTTTGCTATTCTCCAACCTGCTAGTTTAGTGATTTGACTCTGCTTGCTCTGCAGTACTTATTGACCTGGTCCTTGTTAACTTTACAGGGCGTACAACCATATCGGCGATGATTTCGCTGACGGCACTTACGTGTTTAGGTAACAACACATCGTTCTAAATGAAAACGCTGAGAGCGGAAAGGTTTAGGAGCCACCACCATGGTTTTCTTCGGAGACTACTCCTCATATTTTCATCTTTCAAATGAGCTTCCTTCACTTCTTCATTTTCCACTCCTGATACTTTTTTACCCTTTTTTTTCGCTATTTATCTCGGAGGGCTTTCATTTTCCACTTCACTGAGGCTTGTGCGAAGTTGGTTTAAATTTATTCCAAAAACCAGTTGTTACTGTGAAAGTTGTGAGAACTAAGAATCCTCACTGTGTTTTTTTTGACTTTTTTTTATTCTCATCGAGTCTATGCAGTTTGCAGTGACTGTGCTTTGAAGAACGGCTGTAATCGGTGAAATGATATAACAAAGACATGAAAGCTCGACAACAGCGATAGCTTCTTAATAAAACTCCATGAGTTTTATCAGAAAACGAAAAGACGAACAACTTAAGTGCAAGAGGAATCATTTCCTCGTTTAGCCGACCGATGTGATGCCTGAAATGGGAGATTTGTTCTCCTTGCTACTCGACTGCGGATCTTCCCTCTCACGTTCAACCAGTATCGCTTCCGGCACGAAGGAGTCGGCTGCGAATCGGCCTCACTCGCTTCACACAACTCCTACCGTGGTGATTTCTTAACCGAGCACCCAGATTTTCTGGACCTATCTTGGATCACTTAGATGTTATTACATATGAACATTTCCTAAAATTGTAGTACTATTAACGACGTAACTCTTTTTTTTATCCAGAGCAGATTATTTTGTTGGTTTTCAGGGAATTCTCAGTAAGAAATTGTTTCGAAATGAAGAAAAAAACTTGCAAATGTAACCACAGTGGTGCTGAAATATCTACGAAATTCTGAACCGTATGTGTGTGCGGTGGGGATCAAACTTGTTATTAGTCTTTCTGGGGGTAACGCGTTCACCACCACATCATGCGGTTCCTTCATTTCGCCTTTCTGTCAGTCAAAAATTGAGAAATTCTTACGCATAACAAGTAACCAGAACAATTCGCAGACTTTTTCTCACGCTCCACATCTCTATTGAAAAGTGCGAGCAATGGCTTTCTTTTGCTAAAACTGCTTACTTCCTCGCTACTTCCCAAAGAGAAATGAAGTCTTGCTCTACAAAGTTGGCTTTATTTTCATCCTCAGAAACCCGACCAATTTATTGAGGCACACGAATATGAAGTATTGTGAAGTAATTTCTAGCAATGTTTATTTTTTATACAATAATTTAAAATGTTAGGCTTTCACTTTGAACTCTCATCAGTAATTACCGTCTAATGGTTTCTTTTTTAATTTTTGCTTGACCCATTTGTCTCATCTACTGTGCAGATCCCAGCACTTCTTCCTTTCGATTCGTTTCCTCGCATCCACCCTCCACGAAGGTCTTCCTTTGCGTGTGATTTCGGCTGCTGCTTGGGTCTTTTCCTTTCATCATAAATGTCGTTAAATGCTGTTCGATTTGATTTTCCCCCTAACCCTGACACAGCGTGGCTATCTGGTACCTGTTTCCCGACTCCGGAGAGATGAAAACCTTGGTGAACTCGGCGTGGGGTCAAAGAAGCACCATTCATGTGATAATCGACATCACTACCAATGCGTTCACCCTGCTTCATTAAGGTTCCTTGAATCACTGGGGGTGATAGAAATGAATTCAATGTTCATTTTACCTGGGGTGTTTGTGGTCACGTTTCTGATGAAATCCCTCCACCGCCTCCATTCAGCTACGTCTCGGTCTCTGTTTCATTTCATTGTAGAAGTTTTTTGTTTTCGGTTCGTTCAGTCTGTCAGAATCACGTGTTCGTTCTGTTTTCTCGTCTTGTCAGCTACAGCTCGCTCATCTACGCCAACGACATCAACTACAAAATTGGCTTGAAGCTAGAAATGCAGAAGAACAATTGGCAACAAGAAGCACTCGCTTCGTTTCACATAAAATATACACAAAAACGACTGGTAGATATTACCTGAGCGATGGAAATGTTTTTCGGATGAACAAACACTGCGGCCTATAACTAGAGAACGTCTTATTCTCCTGCTTCGGGTACATCGATGGCTCATTTCCTTGTAAAGTCTGAGTCCGCTTCCTACTTTGTCTTCTCCTGTCTCTTAACTCGACGAGCAAAGTTCATGTATACAGTTGTTCCTCTGTCTTCGCGGAGTAAAAGTTACTGTGGCTTCAAACGGTGGAAACCAGTTTAACTAGGCTCCAACGCAATTTTATTAATAAAAAACGAGAATCGTTTGATTAGAAGTTAAACATTTTTTGCCAACAAAATGCAAGTGTATTTATTCTGGTGAAATAAAATTCTGAAAGTCTGGAAATGACGAATTCTTCAACGACACTTTTAACACCGGTTTGATCGTTGAAGATTTTTCTCATCTACTAGTAGTCGAGACGCTCTAAACAGTAGCAGTTGCTCAGCGCTAAGTCCGCAATCCGCTAAGTGTAGTGAAAAAGGGAAGGCTTACTAGCCTAACACTTTCAACTTACAGCGTTAATTGTGAAATGTGTTATCAAGCGTTGTTAAGCAAGAGGTATGTGCTTTTTTTCTTGATCATGTTTTGATCTATGGGGTGGAACTTTTGTAGAAATTCAACGATTTCGTAACAGTTTTTTTGATGTGATCACTAAAATGTCGTAATGGATGATTCCATACATAAACCAAAAAGCGGCAATCATAGCCTTCTGATGGAAGTCAGCCTTTAGAAAGTACTTACGAGCTTTTTTCGGACTAACCAACCGCTGTGCTGAACGCAGTCGTTTGTCTTATAGCGTCCATTCATTTTTCACCGAATGTCGAACGCGATCGAGAATTAGGTGGTTTTAAAAAGTAAAGCGCAGTGTTTTTTTGGTTTTAGGCTTCCTTATGAGGCATTCATTTACCGAGTTTTTCACATTTGTTATTTGCCTTGAAGGAGATTTGTCGGCGAAAGTTCGCAGAGTGGTCGATGTCGTGTTCTTGTCGTGTAGTTCAGTTGGTCGTTGTCAATTTCTGATGGCCAGCTACCACGTTCGACGTCTCCACAGCCCTCGTCTCCTTGGAACAACCTCTTGCAAAACCACCATCGCACCACATTGAAAGTCTATCAGCAGTTCCTGAGCCAAATACGTTGCTGATATTGCGACTTTTTTTATTGGTTTATAGTTTGTTTTGAACTCGAGCAAGAAAAAAAGATAAAGCTGTCGGCGTTGATCAATCCCTGAGGGATGCGCCATGCATTCGACTTCATTATGCATCGTTTGGAGGTGATTGAATGCATATCTGGCCTTCACAATGACTCGTGGTGGCCTACCGATGCGTCGATCCAGTGCTGCTATCTTCTCAGACAAGTTTGGTACCAATTTCCCGACTCCAGGGGTATGGAAGATTTGTTGGAGCAGCAGCGCAGGGATCGATCCCATGCGTGTTGCACGGCGCCTCCGACCACTGCACCATACGCGCCATTTTTTTTGAACTCGAATAACAAAAAAAACCGGTTGAATTTGCTTTTCCCTTGCTCATTGTAGCACCTCAACGTAGACTGAGAAGTTTGTATAAATGTGGTACAAAACATAGCTACATGCGTTTGAGAATGTGTGTCAACACTCAACGGCGAATTCCGCACATGGAAAGATCGCAATTATTTTTGTATGGGGCGTTTTCCCTCAACGCATTCACGAACAGGGCATCTTCCTCTTTAAGTTTTAAGAATAGATATTCAGTTTAGAATATAATAGAATGCATGGAATTATATACATGAAACAATAGAATACGCAAGAATTATATTAATAGAACAGAATAATATTAAATATACAAAACTTCGGAGTAAATATTTTTTTGGTTTCCTTTTCAAGTTTTGCAAATATGTGAGCATCGGTTATGCTTGCATTCTACACTTTCCGCTTTTGTTTGGCATCCAACGTGAAACGTTGAACAGTCCACTGCGGAACACAACAATTCGGTACACCCAGAGCCATACAAGATGGATCGTTAGAGCGTTAGGTGGGTAGGAGTTCCATTCTGTGAAAAAATTCCTTCAAATCTCCTTTAAAACCATTTCCTCTGCCGTTTTTGATGTTTTCATAGCTTTAAGTTACTACTAAAGAATGGTGTGATAAAAAAAAGTTTGTATGTTGTTTTATTCATAAATGTCTGTGTCCCAATGTGGGTGCGTGTAGCGAAGTGGTTCTGTGGTATAGATGGGATCAATCCCTCATCACAGTCTCACCAAGCCTTCCTTCACTCCGGGGTCGGGAAATTTGTTTCAGATTTGTCTGGGAGCATACCAGCATTGGCTCGATACATCGGTAGGCCACCACGAGCCATTGTAAAGGAGAGACATCCATTCATTCACCTTTAACGATGCTTAATGAAGTTGAATGCATGGCGCATCCCTCAGGGATTGATCAACGCCTAGAATTTTATTCTTTATGTTCTAGTGTACTCTTCGTTTCCTGGGCTTACTATACTTTTCTATTCCACCTAGCCCTTAAAATCCACCTGCTCGTCGTAGTGGCGCGCGCCATTATGTCGAGTTTTTGTCGGGATATAAAATGAATTTGGTGTTCAAGTGAACTAATTTTTTTGCTATTTGATAGGACTGTGAAATTTCGGTCCAATGCCCCATAGGGCGATTTCTGTTTGGGAGCTTACATCTTTCGCATTCTATGTTGGTGTGCGACAAGCTCGGCTATAGTTAAAAAAGCAATCGTTCATCTTGCTCTCATCATCTGATTTTATTGTTTCACTACTATAAAGACTGAAATATAATACGTGTTGATTAAGATATGAGAGAACCATAAAAAATGTAATTCTACAGCTGCGTCGAACAACTCGTCCCTTGTGGCGCTGACATTTCATCGGAAACCGCTGACTGAAGCTTTATGAGAGTTCATTGCAACGAATAGTGCTTCTCTTGGAAGTACCTGTCGTCGGCAGACCTTCTATCGGCTAATACTCATCAGCGATTCGGAAACGAGCACAAGACTTGTTTGCTAAACCGTCGTAGTGCTACAAGCCGATCCTCTTCAACCATTGAGGGCGTCATGAGAAAGCAGAGAGATCGCTGCTTCATTTTTTTTTACTA
This sequence comes from Angiostrongylus vasorum, assembly GCA_018806985.1. Taxonomy (NCBI): domain Eukaryota; kingdom Metazoa; phylum Nematoda; class Chromadorea; order Rhabditida; family Metastrongylidae; genus Angiostrongylus; species Angiostrongylus vasorum. Next base: position 51,832 of record JADANN010000359.1, on the reverse strand, counting down.
CCTTAAAGTTTCTTTTCAGCTGACTTTAGTACCGCTGGAATTTTTTGGATTGGGGGACATTCAAAGAGAGTTTATTTACTGCCTCATTTTCCGTCTATACATCGAAATCTTTTCAAGTAAGTTGAACTCATAACAGCTTTTAATGTGACATGTAGATTTAACGGTTTCACTTCCATTTATTACTACTACTTCATTAAGCTGAAGATCCTAGCAAAATGTTGCTAAAACGTAGCATGTGTTTAGAGATGGCAGATCTGCAGGAAGTGAATAATTTTTGATTTTTCTGTATTTTTTTTTCGGGATGTTCCAATATTTTGTACGACCTAATCGCCATCAACTAGTTGTTCCGACCTCATCGACCGAACTGGGGTACTACTCCGTCTCAGAGTTCAGTGGCCGGCCTTGCTGGTCAAATCCGTCTCAGTAAGTGCTCTGCTTAGTGTAAGAGTTGTGCTGCCGAGCTCGTTGAAAAGCCTCATTTGATGCGGCGGCAATCGATGTCGACTCGCTTTCTTCTAATCTCTTCGTCACGCACGCACTCACTCACAAACAATCACAAACCACTTCTCAACAAATATAGGTTACTATTTCTAGCCCTACGAAGCCTTTCCGATTCTATGGCGCTCTCGAGTGAGAACTTTTCTAGAGATCATCACCCCCCATAGAGCACGATTAAACAAGCACCACCTCGCTTTTGCACTTAAATCCATGGGAGGGAGAGGTCAGACAGACAAACCTAAAAAGTGATGGGAACAATATTTGCAGGAAAACTTCTACTTCACAATTCTTTATTGAGAACGAGAAATGTATTGAAACGTTATTTGAAGATCTCTACTGTAAACGTTGTGAAGTTGACCAAAAGGCTTCCATAAGAATATGACGACGATTGAACTGTTATGTTATTGTAGATGTTTAAAACAAGTGGAAAGAAGTCACAATTGTCTAAAATATGGTTTGTAGTCAGCCGTGAAAGACTTTTGCTAGTTTAATTTTCTGTGGTGGAGAGCGAGGCATTTTAATTTAAATATCAGTTCGTTGCTTAGTATGACTTGTCATTTATTTATTTATTTATTTGATCCAACATCACATTTTGTGTTATTGGTCCTAGCACTTTATACACTCTGTTCGTCGTCTCGGATTCGCCGTCATCCTCGAAGTCTTCGAATTTGCATGTGGATTTTTCTCATACTTAAAGATTTTGCCTTCTTCATGAACGCTAACGAGGTTTTATCGTCACAGAGCCTTGGGATAGTTGTGCTAAAGCGTTCCTACTTGTTCACTACAGTCTCCGGGTTTTGTGAATCGGCAGGAACCTTTACCGAAAAACTTTGGTGACAAATTGCCAGCCCTCGAGAAGCGGGAAGCTTGCTGGATTCTTGTCGCGATTGAACCAGTGACCCAACAAGTCTTGCGCGGTGCCTTTAGCCATTGCCCTTTCCTTTACTTATCCTGTACATTACACTTATAACCACAATGATGCTGAGATATTTGCAAAACTCTAGACCGCAGGTGTCTGCGGTGTGGAACGAACGCGCAACTACCCTTTCCGAGGGCTAACACCTTCACCACCGCACCATGCGGGTCCTTCGTTTCGCCTGTCTCTCAACTAGTTTTCTATCGATTAATGCCATCACTCATCAACGGGATTGGTTTTGTGAGCCAAAATCGGCAATGAACCCAGTTAAGCTGAGGCTGTAGTCAAAGTTGCAATCTCAACTTTTTGATTTACTGCCTATGACTATTTTTCACGGCGGAGTAATGTATGTGATACAACCACAATGATGCTGAGAGACTTGCAAAACTCTAGACCGCAGGTGTCTGCGGTGGGGAACGAGCGCGCTATTACCCATTCCGGGGAGTAGCGCGTTCACCACCACACCATGTGGTTCCTTCGTTTCGCCTGTCTGTCATCTATTACACTTATAGTTTGTAGACGAGTTCAGGTGGAGAACGAGCTAACAATCGGTTGCAACCAACGTCCTCTGGTTGATGACTTATCTTCCATAGTCAGAGAAAACTGTCGTTGCACTGTGGTTTGTTGCTTCAAGGAACATCTCTTGAGCTCCAATGGGGCCACTGTCCAGGCTATTCACCTCGCATTTCTTGCAAGGCGATGGGAAATTCCAGTACATGTCGTAAAAGTGTTGTTTTTTCTTATGCATTTTGATGAGATGTTAGATCTAAACACATATTTGCCGTCTTGGTCTGCAGCTTTCAGTGTTTAGCTGCATTTAAGATGACATGCGTGTATTCTAACTATTTCTATGTAACGAGAGAAATTTACTGTATTTCTATATTTTTTGTGCCTTCTGTAGAACTGAAACAAAACTTTCTGGTGTCCAATAAGTGACAATGAAAGCAGCGAGTTATCAATCAGCGAAATGGTGCTGATTAATCCGTAGCCAACTTCGAGAATTACACGTTGGCTCTTCTGTTGATCAGCTCCACTAACGTCTTTGTTGTCACGAAAGAGAAGTGGTAGCTTTTGTCTCATACTTTGTTTACTCGAAGAAATGCTCGTTTTTTGAATTCTTTATTGCTGGATATCGCAAAGGTACTAGAAACATTTTACCATAAGCATTGTCTTGAGGGAAGGATGTGGTAGAACTATGTCCTTGGCCAAGTGGACATTTGACATCGTTTTTAGTAGTATATTGGCCTCAATGAACTATCATAAGTCTCTGGTTGTTACAACAATCCTTTTTTTTATTGAGGTCATAGTTTTTTAACTTTGCTTTACAGACGTTTTTTTTCCTGCGATAGACAAGTTTATGCTGTTTTGTTGATCCATTTGATTACTCATTTTTTGATTTTTTGCCTACTGAAAGACGTTTCTGATGTTTTTGAGATTTTATATACTCAACTGTGTTATCATTCTTTGTGCTTTTTTCCAACGTCGTTCATTCGGAATTCAATATGTTTTAGACCATTTCGAGAATGTTCTTCACGTGCTTTTTGTTCGTATTCATATTGCTCGCTCGAGACCACAGGTCTTTTTTGTTTGCAGATTTCAATGAGCCGTTGAAATACTCGTCGAAAACATTCAGTCTCCAACATGGCACCAAGCCTATGGTACGTCGCCTTCCTTACGGTATTTATTGTGGTTTCCGGCTTTTTAAGAAATGCTTATCTACGAAGGCTTTTGTTCTTTTTCGGAATATCTACGCCGTAGATCCATAATATATCATTTCCGTTTCGATTGCCTTCCTTCTATTCATTTTTCTCGATTGCTAGCTAATGCATCGAACTATTAACTCAGCTAATGCTCACGATTTCCTCCCTGAATAATGGTGCGTTGTGTTCGAAGTTGTGGTTTTTTCTACCGACTTACCACATTATTAGATCTCTAGAATTCAAAATGCTGTGGAAATTATTGCGTTCAAAGGAATTCTATTCTTGTTAAAGTAGTCTTTCATACCTATAACTTATGACGAGAAAGATGAATTGAGTTGAATTTAATGCTGTCCACCTATGTAGACGACGAGGAGTCAGGTGGCGACGCTCAGCTACTTGTCGTCGACCAGTGCTGGTATAAGTGGGGTCATCTATTCTGCTCACTTAGCCATGCGAGAACGATGGTCATCTGATGGTAAATCTTGGCTTACGTTTTGTTGGGACGGGTGGGAACATTGGAATCGCACTTTCTTTTTTTTTCTACGACCATTAGTTCGAGCTGATCATCCGTACGATGAACGTTTCCCACAAAGGGTCATATCACATTAAACATTGTAGTTCATATGGTATTACTTTTTAAACACAACTGTGTTTACGATAACACGATATTCTTTGAAAGAAAAAGGAGTTTTATTGTGAAAAGTAGACAAACAATGGTGCCGGTATTGTTGAAATGGGTTTTTATTTCGTTCATTGTTTCTCAGTGAACATTATACCTATTTCAATATCACAACCACAATATTCACGTCAATGTTTACCATTATAGCGCTGTAGTTAGAGCTCCGCTGCAATGCACACAACAATGGTCGTCTGTTCTAACCGGCATTCCGGACGAACAAAACCCTCCATCTTTCTAAGATCGACTGACTAATCGTACCAGAGTTGTCTGGATGGATAAAAACACCGATTTGATACGTCGGTAGGCCACCATACGTCGTTGTATATGCTAAATATGGATTCTATCACTTCTACGATGTTTGGAGTCGAATTACATAAGGGATTGATCAACGTCAAGCGTTCTACTCCTTTCATCCTTTATCTTTATTGAACTCAGATTCGTGCTGGAAATTTCAACCTTTGCCTTTTATTTCTACCAATGTTGTAAAGGAGGATTAAAGGGGAAGGAAGCGACGATATGAAAAAACCAATCGTAGTCAGGGAGTGATGTGCGTTGACGCCGTGTTTCCATTCTACTCCGACATACCACGTGTATACGCGTTTGAACTGCGCATTCAGACATGTTATTTCTTTTGAGGTACTTTCGTTCGAAGACTCCACTGCTGACCTTCACGTTCATCAGCTGACAGATGAGTTCATTCAACATTCATCGACTCTCCGATCTTGCAGTTGAATTCTTCTCACTCACTCTGACTTGCTTGTAGATTCATAATGCATCATGAGGTTCATCATAGATTCATTTTCTAAGATGAATTATGATAAAGAATTAGTATTAGTATGATGTGATGACAACTACGCCGTTCTCCAGAAGAATTTTCCTTAGGTGTTTTTTTATTGTATTATTTTATTTTATTGCCTTATCTTCACGTATCCGTGCTGATTCCACATCTTCCTCTACTGTATGGTCCTTGTCTATGGGGAATTGAAAGTGAGTTCGAAAATGACTAGTGCCTTAAAACTCATTTAAAGATGGAAGCGAAAGGTCCTGTATAAGTCCTTTATCCTCCCAAACAAGTTTGGTACCAATTTGCTAACTCCAGTGGAATGGAGTGCTTGGTTCTACCGAAGCGCAAAGGTCGAGCCAACGACTAGGTAGATATTGCAATGCGCTTCTAACCAGAGCACTACACACGCCCTCGTCATGGTTATGGGATTCAACGTGTTAACTTGACCAATAATTACATTTTCCTATTTTGTTGGTGACTGAGGTTTCTGAATGCTGCCTTGCTCATTTAGCATTCCACACGTCTCTTTATTTCCGTTGCCTGTTTCGTTTAAGAGACGTGCTTGTTTTGATTATAGGACCATCACATACGCAACAGTTAACATTCCGAGCAGTTGGTATGCGAGTGCATTTCCTACAATGTCACTTCTCCAAAACACTGTGAATTATGCACACAGCTTTAGACCAGATCGAGCTACGTTCCCACGTTTTAGTAGCGAACGAGATTTAGCTGATGGAGAAGCCGGAGAATGCAAAGTCTCCATTCCTTCGGGTTTCCACATAGCTCCATTTAAGACGTGAACCTTTTGTCGCTCTCGGTCTTCTCATTAGCTGCTCCTTGATTTGATCGTTGTTCATTTTGACTTGTTGTCCTAAGTGAGCTTAAGATTTCTTTTCAGTAGGCGATAACAATTCTATATCAGTGGTTATCTTTGACCTTGGAAACTTTCCATTAGAAGTGGGTGCTTGTTCGAGTGATTCGTATCGCCGTCCAGTCGTCTATGTTTGATGATGGTCAACAGCTTAGCATGGCTTTCAGCATTTCCAATATGTCGTGCTGCATCCATGGTGATTGAAATGGATTTCAGTGCACTACTGAATGGTAGCACATGTAGTACATTTAGCAAACATATCGAGCAACAGTGGCTGTTCTCCCTCCCCTCTTTCTCCATTCCTGTTCAAAGCAACGATGAACGAATTCATCTACTATTCAGCATCTAAAATTAGGATAGGTAGTTGTATTTGGAAATAGCGTGGTATTGTCAGAATTTTCCACGTTTCTTTTACGTGAACTAAATTTTCATACATGTATCACTTACGGTTCTGCATCACGTCATCGATATTGAGTGTTGGTGCATAATGACTCGATAATTAATGGCTTCCTCAAATTGGCTACAGCGAGCCAATGGTTATCCAAGGGTAGCTTGTCAGGTTCTCCGTGAAATCTGGAAATGTTAGCTGTTAGTACTACGGTTTCTGCCGAATTAGAAAGGGGAGACCTATCATCCTCCATCATATGTTTCCAACTCACTTGATGAGAGACCACTGTGGCCGATTTTACTTGCATGATGCAATCTCCGTCTGTACAAGCTATTCGGTACTTGTAAGTCTATTTAGAGAAGCAGAAACATTAACAGTTCTTCTGAGCGCTTGATTTCGATTTGGGAACCAGTGGTTAGGAAGACTTGCTACTAACTGATTCCATGGATTCAATGAGTTCGTAAGGAATTCATTCCCAAGAAATTCCTGGCACATTCATTATTTGAATAGCCTAACATTATTTTGCCAAATACCGGATATTCTATTCGTTCATTTCTATCCAACAATTCTATTTGGTCTAACATTTAGAGCTGCTTGACATTTTTTTCTTTAAAGAAACCATATTCTGATTTGGAAGCAGCGGTACGATGAAAGTGATAGACAGCTGCTATGGGCACCTGGGGCAGCTGGAAGTAGCTAGAAGACTCCTTCCAGCTGCTGTTTTTCCACGGCTTTTCTTCACTCGCGAAGACCCAGCAACAAACAACCTTGGCTCTGCGCCGTCATTCAACAAAGCTGCTCCAATTTTTAAGCTATCATTCGTCCTGTTGTCTTTGCTTAGATGTCTCACTCTCTTTTTTCCATATTTTAGTTACTAGTAGAAATTAAATTAAGTCCGCGTATATTGGCTCATGTCTAGTAATTATAAAGAGCACTAAAGTAATTTTGAAGAGAAATTGATTACAGTGTTGGAGAGCACGGAAGAGGAGAGGTGCTGAGAGCTGAGGATCAAAGGACAGATTCATCCTCTTCATTCACCGTTCCTTTTCCATGCAATTTATTTAATCCTTTCACCAAAGTTGGTGAGTTGCCAGAGCAATTTGACGCCTTGCCCAATTAGTAGTGAACAACTGGCTTCTCAACCCCACTCCCATTTCACTGGACATGGAATTCATCAGCTCTAAAGCAGCTAAATATATTTTGCATTCTTTTTTAAGTTTTACAGCAGTATTACCAAAGTCGTATTCGGAAAATATGCTTAACTGCTTTGGAGCTGTTGAGTAATGAATTTCAAGAGCTGCGGAATGGAAATGGGGTTGGAGAAGCTTATTGTTTAGGTCTAGTTGAGCATGGCGTCGAGTTGCTCTGGCAACTCACCGGCTTTTTCCTGAGGTCACGCTTACTAAAGACTAGTGTCACTGCTAGTTGGGATCATTTAACCATTTCTAGTTTATTTCTCGAAAATCTCAAACCATTTCTACTGTTTTATTGTTGATTTTCAAACTCGTTTTGTAGCGAATTCCTTCAAATAATTTATCTTGGGAGGTATTCCTGATTGTCAAGTTGCGATCAGTATTAGGTAGAGCTACTCCGTCAGCAGATTAACCCTACCATCTAAAACTTTCAGTGATCTCTCACTTTAAGAGTAAACCAGTACCAAGAATCGCTGCTGTGCGTGGGGAAACCCAGTCTGGAGACGATAAACCTCCCACCTCCCTCCAACCCACAAGGGTTAGTAAATACGTGCGTTAATGACTTGGTAGGATTCTGGACTTTAACAAATATTATTTCACAGAGATTCAGTAAGCGAAAAGTGCTTTGCAAGCGCTCAACTCCATAACTGCAGAGAAGTTGTAGGCATTTAATGAACCTGCACATTCATCAGTGCTCAAAGAGCAGAAATTCATTGCGTTCCGTTCGTTGAGCACCTAAACGGGAAAAAACGCTCATCGTTTTGTTTTTTAATTATGTGACAGTGTCACCATCCTCCCAATACGTGAGCGCTTCATCGTGTTTTACGGCTTGAATATTGAACTGTGGTGTCGATCGTCATCCATGTTATGAAGGAGTGCTGCAGTTTCATTCAGAACTATTGCTGACAGTAAACCTCTATCTTTATTCGTCGCTCGTTTGAATGAAACCTAGTTATGAGAAACAAAACTCCTTCAGTAAAAGGGTTACGTTGTTGTACAGACCTGTCGGCTCTTTATTACGCTTCAGTGAAGAATGTTGCCAAACTAGTACATTAAATTCCACTGATAACTGAGCTGGGTTCTACTTAGCACAGGCTATTTAATACTATGAAGAACTACAGACCATATAATAGAGCAATGATAGATGTGCGACAGATGGAGAAATGACTCTCGTCCATCGCTGCAGACGATCTACTGCTTGTTGAGCAGCACCACAGTTGGTGGTCGTGGGGTACGCGAAAATAATACGCCTCTTTATATGCTAATACAAGCTGAAAGATGCGTCTCATCAGCTATGCATGCGAATAGCTGCTCTTCATTGACACCAGCTGCAAATTCCCCCGACGACCTCCACCCTCACATCGTCAACCGATCGAGTTACCGATTCAGACTATTTGCTTCTCGTCAACAGTATGAATGGAATTAAGCTCAACTTTCGATGTAAATGCACGTATGAATATAATAGCGCTTCGTTTAATTAATGTCTGTCTCACTCAGAGGTGTGATAGATATGGCAATTAAGCCCCCGATGACATTTATGCTGCGAAGGTGTTGGCTTATCTTTTGAAGTTCACAACGTAATTTATACGAAACGAAGTGGATCGAAACTGAAAGCAACAATATGAGAAATTGGAATGTCTAAGCCAGAAAGTAACAAGAAACAAATTTAGTAAAAAAGTAGTGTTGTGTTTCAATCCGGAAGCAGTTTCCATGCTGACGTGCACCGATTCAAAAGTACTTTTGTCTCTTTGTTTTTTCCCTTTTTTTCTAGAAAGTTCCCATTTACTTCAAATGTCGCTTTTCAAACATAATTCATTCGGGCTTCTTTGTGCTGGATAGTTGACGGCAATAACTGGGTGTTGGCTCACCCTGGCCTGCTAGTGGTTGCCCTGGGCTTTTGTGTCGTCCTCCAAGGGCCTATAGGCAAAATTTTCGCTCCGCTTGTTGTCTGCCAAGAACAAGACGTGATTTGTTCATCGTGACCTGGTCGAAGTCGTTATAGAGGACGAATCCCCATTCACATAAACGCATCCCGAAGTTTAGTCTGGCCGGATGAGCTTGTCTGCACTTGTCTGTCCTTCTGCCAAGAAGAAGAAGTGATTTGTTCATCGTGAGCTGCTCGATGTCATTGTGCAGAGCAAATCCTCAACAGGATGCATCCCAGATCGTTCCTGATCACCTTGGGGGTATTCATCAACAACCGATGCTTTTCTTTCCTTTTTTTTACAAGACTTTTTTTTCCTAATGTTAATTTGTGGTTGAAAACTGAATCCATCAAAGAAGGAATTGTTTTTCCTTCATTTAGGAGTAACACCAGGCGCTTTCTATGAGGAAATTTTTTAAAGCTATCTTACATTGTCCACGGATCCCCCCTCATATGAGGGATCTCGAGCCGGTTAGTCGCAAGGCTACGTGGAGCGTCTCCAGGTGGTGGACAGGGGGGTTAATAGCGGACCAAAAGCGACCTTTGCTTCCCTGAGACGCAGGTGGACCAGGGGATGGACTCCCTGTTTCTGCTGCGCCGATTTGGCACATACTTTCTGCATTTACGGCGCGTATTCATGCACGCGTGTGTGGGTGCCTTCTGGTTTGTCCAGATTATATTCTACGAGTCAATTCGGCCAAAAATCCTGTAATCAAGTGACAGGGAAGTATATGGGAGGCGGTTACGAGTCGCCTCTAACAAATAAGCTCCATGTCCACTCTGGGAGAGCCTGGCAAGCTACCCGTGAGTATACCCAGCCCCCACGTTCAGAGCCCAGCAAGGGTATTTACGTGGGTATCAAAAAATGCTAAGCGCAGTAAATAAATGGGCCTCATTCCTCTGACCCCGAAAGAGCCCCCAATTTCGCAGCGTTGGGTAGGACGACTACGGAGAGGCTGCTAAAATCTCAGGGCCAATGGAAGCTGCCTGGATTTCAAAGAACAATGGTGACGATCTGTACCTACAATGCACGTACACTTGCATCTGAGTCCTCGAAGGAAGACTTGATAATGCAAGCAAGAAGGATAAAGTACGACGTCATCGGCCTGACCGAGACGAGAAGACACCAGCCTTTCAACGCCGTCTATGACACCGGAGAAGAACTGTTCCTCGGAACATGCGACAGTAGAGGAGTTGGCGGCGTCGGCGTTCTCGTCAACACGAGTTTGTCCATGAACATCGGTTCATTCGAACAACTTACAACCCGAATCGGACGTTTACGATTAAAAAGATGTGGATCAATTCCGGGTTTGACAATCTTCGTCGTTTACGCGCCGACATCAAACTATGACGAAGAAAGAAAGTCGAAGCATTCTATATGGACTTGGAGAAGTTCTATAGAGAAGACCACACATTCTTCAAGGTCATCATTGGAGATTTCAACGCCAAGATTGGACCATGAAGAACGTCTGAAGAACGTCACATTGGGACCCACGGATTAGAATGGAACGAACAGGGTGAGCGGCTGTGTGAGTTTACCATGGCGACCAAGACAATCCATGGTAACTCACAATTCCAGAAGCCCCACCCTCAGCGCTGGACGCGGGACTCTTCCCAGTGGAAGAGTACCATAACGAAATAGACCACATCATAGTAAATAGAAGGTTTTGCCTAACCGATGTCGCTGTTGTCCCAAATTCTACATGGGATCAGACCACTATCTCCTTCATGCAAGATTCTATTTCTCGCGGAAAGGAGAAAAAGCCGCTAAATTCAAAAACCGAAGACCCAGAACCACCGCAAACTGGGACTTATTCAATTCATTAGTCAGCTGTTGGGAAGATGCACGTTGTCGATAACATGACGAAGAATACGATCGACTCATTCAACATCTTCACGTTAGCGCTATGAAAACTGAGAGTCCGAAAGTCACCAACACTCGAGCTAACACGCCACCGTGGAATCGCACGAGCTGCATGCAACCACGAACTAACGTCCGAACTTGCAAAACAGTGCACACAGGCGATAAAAGAAGATCTTAAAGAGAGAAGAGCAGCAGTAATGGTCGAAGCTGCAGAGGCTGGGAAAAGCATTCGCAAAGCCCACCGAAGCTTCGCCAGTTACAAACCAGTTTGAGCAGCAGTCACACAGAAAGACAATGGAGAAAATTATTCACGAATACTACTCAGATCTCTTCAATAGCCACGTCCACCTTCCGTCATATGAAATAAAGGAGGATGGATATGTTGTACCACCGGTTCTCTCTTCCGAAATCCGACATGCTATTTCGTCGGTGAAAAAATCGAACAACACCATGTCCGGACAGAATAAGACCAGAACACCTGAAGAACCCTCCGTCAATCCTCGTAAACACACTGGCTCGGCTCTTTACACGTTACCTATCCGAATACAAGGTCCCTATTTACTGGAAGATCAGCAAGACCGTGTTATTGTTTAAGAAGGGTGACCAACACGATATCGACAACTGTCGCCCAATCTGCTTGCTCTCTGTCGTCTACAAACTTTTCACTCGAGTCGTCCTAAACAGGATTGACAGAACACTGGATGAAGGACAGCCATGTGAGCAAGCAGGGTTTCGAGAAGGATTTAGTGCGATGGACAACATCCACGGGATAACGAGACTTATTGAAGTATCGTGAGAGTACAAAAGACCGCTCTGTCTCACTTTCATCGATTTACAGAAGCCGTTGATTCAATTGAGATAGAAGCAATCATGGAAGCCCGTGATAGTCAAAGAATCCCTACTCAGTACATAAAGATTCTTCGTGAGCTGTACAAAATTTCACATCAATTTTAACGATCGACGTCAACAGAGGGTTAGACAAGGCGATACCATCTCGCCAAAATTATTTACCGCCACCCTCCAGAACATCATGCGAACATTGGAATGGGATAATATGGGAGTGAAAATCGATGGTCGGCAGTTACACCATCCGCTTTGCTGATGACACCGTCCTTATAACACCAAACATTAGCCAAGCGGAACGTATGCTTACCGACATTGATAAAGCCTGTGAAAAGATTGGTCTTCGACTAAATCTCACAAAAACGATGTTCATGAAGAACGGATTGGTTTCGCATGCCCCATTCGTGTTCAACGGAACGAATATCTCCGAATGCTCCAGTTATATCTATCTAGGTCGTGAAATCAATATGATGAACGACCCAGCTCCAGAGCTGAGCAGAAGGAAACAAGCGGCTTGGGGTGCTTTCAAGAGCATCGAGGATGTAGTGAAGAGAACAAGGAACACCCGACTCCGTGCCCACCTTTTCGACTCAACGGTACTTCCTGCCTTAACGTATGCGTCAGAAACCTGGTCGCTGCGTAAGCAGTATGAAAGGTCACTTAGCGTTATCGAACGCGCAGTCGAAAGGGCGATGCTAGGAGTATCCCTTTCTACACAAGTAAGGGAAAGGGATCCGAACCGCCGATCTGCGTCGACGATCAAAAATCAAAGATGCCGTTCTGTAAGCCAAACAATCGAGGATAACGTGGGCCGGACACGTAATGCGTATGAATGACAACCGATGGACAAGAGTCGTTATTGGCTGGATTCCTCGGGAAGTCAAACGTACTGCAGGAAGACCACCGACCCGATGGTCAGAGATCTTCACAAAGAGCCTTGAAGAAAAATATTATGCTCGACGAGTCCCCAGAGCGAGCAGAACCCATTAGGCTACTCTTGTACGCGACAGGAAAAAATGGAAGACTTACTGGCGCCCGCTTGAGTCACTCGACAATCAGCGGAACTACAGGTGATACAGGTGATCTTGATTGTTGCCAATTTTTATTTTGCTGGTCATTCTTTTTTCACGGTAGGATATTATGTGCACCGCACAAACAATCACAATGATGTCAGATTTTTGCAAAAATTCCGGGCTGCAGGTGTCTGCGGTGTGAACGAGCCCGTTATTACCATTTCCGAGAGCTAACGTGTTCACCATCACACCGTGCCAGCCCCTTCCTTTCGCCTTTCTGTCAGCCGTGTTTTTACTTGTAGTTGCTGTTAGCAAAACTTTAATATCTCAGAAACATTGTGGTTATAATTCACTTTTTCTATATTTTTCCTTTTTTTTCGACATCTCTTTGATATTCTGTTCGCCTTTTTTTATCTGGTACATGGCGTTAATGATGGTTCATTTCTTTTATTTAGAGATTTACCGAAGCTTCTCATTCGCTTTATATTGTGGAAATTTTTTTAAAAATACATTTGCATTTATGATACTGATGTTTACTCAGTACAACATTGACTGACGTTTCGTCGGTGTCGCCTTCTTCGGAGACATTTTGTTGTTTATAGGGACTCTAGTTATTACTGGAGACCGGCCGTACAGAGTCTTACATTGATGAGAAATGCCATTTGTAACCCAAGTCTCCCAAAAGGCCTCTGAAGACAGGGAAGCTGCCGAATCTTTGGCCAGTAATGTGCTGAATAAATCTTGATGTTAACAACCTCGTGTTTGCACATCTACAAAACAGTGCATTACTGATCAATGCCGAGCTGAGAAGAAGAAAGTTGGTTCTGAGATATTGATATTATTTTTGTTTACATCGGCTTGCTGTAATATCATAGACCCATAGTGGACGATGTGCGTTGTATACAATCGCACGTGACGAAAATAATTGCGCTCTTCAAATACAAATAATTATACCTCAGCTCATTGTGGACTTTACTAATTGATGTAAATGCCTACAGATTAGATTAGATTAGGAGATTAGAATCTACAGATCCTCGCCAATACGATGCAAGGCAAGTTTTTCTACCAAATCGATCCAAGGTTTGGATTTTTTTTCGACGAACGAAAACAAACGTTTTTTTTCCGCTTTTCCTTCGGCGACTGTATTTCGAAAGGTAAAACGATTGAAAAATAGGAATTTAGTAGAATGGAAAAGATGGTGTTCTCACTGTGCCTTCGTGATTGTGGCTACCAGGTTTGTGCAAAACCCTAAAAAAACATAGATTTTGTTTTTTAAATTTTTACGGAATTCGTTTTTTAAGTGGTTTTTAAATTGAAAGGATGTTTGCTAAAAAAACTTCCATTTGTACACCTAAAGCGGTAGAAGGAAACCTGTTCTATAATACTGTAAATTCTCAACTCCAGAACTACTTTAGTTATTAAAAAATTATTAGCAGTTACCAAAACAACAGCAACAGCAGTAAAACAACAGTTAGGGTTCAACGACATTGTTCGTTCAACGGAATCCATTTAAACCCATAAAACTTATGCGCCATCTATTTCCTTCAACTTTTCTGGCACTATAGTCAAGATAAGCCGCATAATCACTCACTGACTCGAGCTGAATCCGCTGTGCTTTGGTGCCACTCTGTCCCTCAATGGTACAGTTGACTCCGCATAACCGAGGCACAAGAAGTACATTGCACTTTTACTACGTCAATAGCTTTGTTTATTGTTCTTGGTGTTCCTGGTGATGGCACTCACCTCACCGAGTTCTGCTATAGAGGGCTAGAAGGTACTAACAAGTGCCTTGTTGGGCTACTTTTTAGAAGACGTGGTTACTGCTTGATGGAAACGATATCCAAGTAAGCAGTGGAGGAACAAGAAATCTTGGCTGTTATTCTGAAGCGCATACATTTCTTCGTGAATGCTGACCATTCAAATATTAACTATAAAGTGTTGTTAGCTAGCGAGACCGAAAAACCCACCAGGTCTCGTGAATTTCCACAATAGGGACATGCTGCGTATTCAGCTCCTAATTTCCGAGAAAATCCTTTTACACCCGGCTGGTTACAGCCTTTCTTCTACTCGCTTTAGTTGTTATTGCTGGGCAAAATCCTACGGATCACCAAGCTCAGAAGGCTGGAGATTTTCAATGTGACGTCAACAATACGCGATTTTCCTCGTAGTCTTTTCGCTTTTAAAGCAGAGAATGGACCACGTTGTTTTTCATACATAGTGTATCTTTTTTTTCTTATTCCTTTAATTTTTTTAAAAATTTATTCATGCATTTTCTTTTCACTCAATGGTTTGCCACTTTATTGTAATTGTGGGAGCACTCGAGCTGCCATGTAGAAAGGGATCTCTTAAGAACGGGATCAGCGTTTCTTCTGGAGGCTCAGTTAAGAGTAAAACTATGTAACGATGAACTCCCGCGAGCTACCTATTGCTGTCTTCTCCCTTCTCCCCAAAATCAGTAGACTTTTCAACTTATTTCACTCGATTCGTTTCCTTCAATCCATCATCCATGGAGGTCTTCAGTTTTGCGTGTGGCATTAGCTGCTACTTGAGGATTTTCTATTCTTTGTGAATGTCTTTCAGTGTACTCCTAGGAACTATGCGATAGCTCTGTTGCAGCGTTCCAGTGTCTTCATCACCGGAGCCAACCCGGCTTTCGTTGATGGGATTATACTTTTCTGATACCATTCTGGCACCAATTTCTTGACCCCGCAGGGATGGAGACCCAGTCTCTATTTCACAACATCTTCAAACAGTGCAGTTTCCGCATTCACCGTTAAGGTTTTCATCGCTTTATCACCCAGTTGCTAGTTTTTTCTTTCTTCGCGGTGAAATTGTAGTTCTCTGGAGCATATAAATCATTTGCTCTCCTTTTGAGCAGCCAAATGGCTAATGAAACGGATTTCCTACGAGTAGGACACAGTGATGCTCCCTGTTATCGAAAGTTATTGTTGATTTTCGGAATACCTGCTTGGTCATCAAAGTTTTGTAAATTCTTTACTTCTTCTTGCGTCAATGCAACAGTAAATTGTCCGAATTCCTAGTGGAGACAATGGAATTACATCCACAATGATGCTGAGATATTTGCAAAACTCCGAACACCGCATGTGTCTGTGGGGGAACGAACGCGCTATTACCCTTTCGGGGGCTAACGCTTCCACCACCACACCATGCGGGTTGTTTGTTCCGCATGTCTCTCATTTAGTTCTATCGATCAGTGTTATCAGCAGTCACCCTTTAACGTGATTGATCTGGGGATACCAAATTGCTGATGGCACTGATCGATAGAACTAGCTGATAGACAGGCGAAACGAAAGACCCGCGTGGTATCGTGGTGAACGCATTAGCGCCCAGAAAGGGTAGCAGCGCGTTCGTTCCCATCGCAGATGTCTGTGGTCTGTTGTTTTGCAAATATCTCATTATCATCGTGGTTGTATTTCGCATCATACGCTGCCGTGAAAAATTATAGTAGACAGCAAATAAAAAGTTGGCATCGTGACAGTAGAATTATAAATAGGATGAAAATGGCTTGAAAATAAAAAATCGTATTTATTTACTGGTGAAGAACACTGGGTAAATTTAAACTTTACCACTTCTGACCTAGACCAATCGATTGTCAATTTCGGCAGAGGATACTATCACAAGCCATCCGGAACGAAAACCGGAAAACGACGAGTTGTTACCGAATCTATTTTATATTCCTTTATATGATCTTGTTCATTTGCCTCCTATCCGCTCTTGTTACGCAACTCTAAGCGATCGCCCAGGAGAAATCTGAAATTTCAGGATCTCCTTGTGTTGATATGTGTTGGACATATCGTTTCCCGCCATTCATCTCTTTACGCGCTAAAAATCACTTCGTGCTTCCCGAAGTTCGTATTCGGTTCTTTAGCAAATGCCTTGGTTTTGAGGCAGCAAAATTCCTTTGCTGTTCAAAGTCACGTCTTCTGTTTGTTATCTATGATTTTAGGGAAGCTGCTATTGAGAGGTGCGGGACTTATTAGTGCGAGATTTTCGTTCCAAGTCTTATTTCACACCTAAAAATCCCTCTCACCTGACGACTCGTACTCAGTCAACACGGGCCGCTCTCTGGCGCGATTTTTTTCGTTCGACTATGGATCTGTTATTTCGATTAACCATGAGTACGCGTAACGTGGCATTCCTGCTGTGATCTTTTTCAGCTAAAAATCCTGTTTTCTATTTAAAGTTCTTTTCACTTTTTTTAAGAAAACACCGCACAGATATTTCTGCATTAAGCAAATATTTGAGTCGATTATCGATTATTTGCAGGCGCGCGACGCGCGATGGACGCGTTGGTGTCGCGCGTGCGTCGAATCGGTCAGTTGCGTGCGCTGTCCGAGTCGCTGCTGTTCGCACTGTTCTCCAACTCTGACTGCACACCGGACAGGGTCGGTCAGGGTGTTGTCCGTAAGTGATTTCCCTAAGTCTGCGGTTTTTTGTTTGGTGTGCTCATTCTCATGCTGCACGCAAAAATGCTCCACTTTGTTGCGATTAGGTCATACCACATTATTGTTTTTGCAACTTCATGTAGGAATGTGTAGCAACAATTTTCACGGTTTTTTTTCCTCCGTTCTCACCAGTCTGCGTTGTTCATCTTCCCTAACTCCTTCCACAAATCAGTGTTCCCTTCAAATAGAATGATCCATTTATTCCTGCATACATTTTTATCCGTTCATTCAAAGGTAACAGCCAATCTAAACTTTGTAGCTGCTTGGAGAAAAACCACCACTTAACAGCCATATAGCAGTAATCTTTGAAAATGTTATAACATATCTGCCGATACAACATTTTCGCTACATTTTCATAAACGGCGTTGAAATTTGTGAAGGAAAATCGTTGGAAAATATCTGTGAAAGCATTATGCAGAAGTATGCTTGGATGTTATGGTTTTTTCACCTCTAGTGATTTCAGTTTGCAGTAGGACCCCTAGGTGGAGACGATTTCTTTAGCAAGATTTCTGTGGTTTGGTAGTCAGGAATTTTTTCTTGAGAACAGGAAGTCTTCAACAAAAGCAAAAGACGAATTGCTATCGACGCGCACAACTCTAAACTTTATGTGTTGAATAACTGAATAACGCAGGTCGTTAAGTAACTCATCGCTGTTTGTTCGGTTTGAACTAAGTACTGTTCGTTAGGCTGCTTGTTGCCATGATTTCTTAACTCAAGTAAATTCTCAAGTCATCGTCGTATGTGTTCATCTCTTTTGGAGAGATTTTTTATCATCTATGCGGCCGAAATTTGTTAAATAGCAGGAGATTTTTAGCAAGGACGGTCTACTCTGACCGTGTCCTCTTTGATTAATGGATTCTAAAAAATATTAATGTGCATCTCCTCTGAAATTTCCAGAGTTTCTGGTTTGAGGTCTTTTTTCTTTACACGACCCATCTTCAGGTTTATTCTACGGATCCCAGCACTTCTCACATTCGAATCTTTTTGTCGCATCCATCATCAGCAAAGTTCTTCCAACTTCTTATCTGTGACTTCGGCCGCTACTTGAGGATTTTTCTTTCATCATGGATGTCGTTGAATGCGGGTCGACTCGATTCTCCCTGGAGTCCTGAGATAGCCGGGCTAGAGCGTTCCCACTTTTGAATTGCAAAGAGTGAACTTAACCCGGACCTGTCCGGTACCATTACCACGACCGCGGAGGAAAGAGAAGCTTGTTGCGTCAGGTATTGGATCGAACCGGCACCGTATTCGCGTTTGAGGTCTTACGACTTACGATTGTTCCAAGAGGATTGAGGTTCTTTGAGAAGAAGAAGTACCAGTCAACCAGGGATGAAGACCTTCGAAGACCATGTAACAAGCCAAATCCACTTTCAGCATCAAATGCTCAGTTACGTTAGTTATCACCTTTCATTTGACGGTTCGTCTATTGAGTTTCTCCAGATTCTTCTGTAAATTGAACGCTGAATCTCAGTCCTGATTTTGCAGCATTTTTTTTAATGGTAGTAATAAGAAATACAACCACAAGATTGCTGAGATATTTGCAAAACTCCGGACCGCAGGTGTTTGCGGTGGGGGAACGAACGCGCTATTGTCCTTTCCGGGGAGTAGCGCGTTCACCACCACACC
This sequence comes from Angiostrongylus vasorum, assembly GCA_018806985.1. NCBI lineage: Eukaryota > Metazoa > Nematoda > Chromadorea > Rhabditida > Metastrongylidae > Angiostrongylus > Angiostrongylus vasorum. Next base: position 33,067 of record JADANN010000359.1, on the reverse strand, counting down.
ATGCGGGTCCTTCGTTTCGCCTGTCTCTCAGCTAGTTCTTATCGATCTCTGCCGTCAGCAATCACCCGTCACCGGGACTGATCTGGGGAGCCCATATCGGCATTAAACCCAGTTAAGCTGAGGCTGCAGTTATAATCACAATTTTGACTTATTATTTACTGCCTACTCTTTTTGATGGCAGGGTATGTTGCGAAATATAACTTCAACGAAGCTGAGATATTTGCAAAACTCTGGACCGCAGGTGCCTATGGTGGGGAACGAACGCGCTATTGTCCTTTCCGGGGAGTAGCGCGCTCACCACCACACCATGCGGGTCCTTCGTTTCGCCTGTCTCTCAGCTAGTTCTATTGATCTTTTGCCATCAGCAATCACCCGTCACCGGGACTGATCTGGGGAGCCCATATCGGCATTAAACCCAGTTAAGCTGAGGCTGTAGTTGAATTCACAATATTTACCTTTTTATTTTCTGCCTTTTATACTTTTTGCTGACGGCAGAGATCGATAAGAACTAGCTGAGAGACAGGCGAAACGAAGGACCCGCATGGTGTGGTGGTGAACGCGCTACTCCCCGGAAAGGACAATAGCGCGTTCGTTCCCCACCGCAAACACCTGCGGTCCGGAGTTTTGCAAATATCTCAGCAATCTTGTGGTTGTATTTCGCATAGTAATAACCTGCCATAAAAAAGTATAAAAGGCAGAAAATAAAAAAGGTAAATATTGTGGTAGTAATAAGTTTGTCGAATCGTGCTTCGTTAAGGTTTGAATGGATTTATTTAGGCATCGGACGCTTCCAGGAATCAACTAAAACACCAGTCTGAATGTTAATTGGGGTGGCTAGCAATGGCCTGTGGCCGGAATTCGATAAATTTCTATAAATACTTGATCATCATTACTGCATTGGAATGGTGCTTCGGTGCTTGAACACGCAGCATTTCTTCTTATATGTATTTGGACTATTAATTTTTTAAGAACTGTTTTGAAAGCAACTATTTACGCTGAAAAAAAAATCGCAATTTTTTTCTCCTATCTATCTGAAAAGATCTGCTGAATGACTCCTGGACCAGGTTTTGTTCCCTATGGCGTTGCTTCGCTTCGATTTCTCCGCTTTGTCAGTTTTACGGATAAATAATGTGTTGAGAAGCTTTGTCGTGTTCGAAGACGTCGTATGGTTGTAGTCTAAACCCGTAAGCAAACGGCTTGTTGTGCTAATCTCCCACTCTCAGAGTCGATTCCCTTTCTCCGGTGAACGGATAGCAGCACTATGTCGACACATCGGCAGACCGCCACATTTCATTGTAAAGCCAGATATGCATTCAGTCACCTCCAAACGAAGCTTGATGAAGTCGAATGCATGGCGCATCCCTCAGGGATTGATCAACTGGGAGAGTTCTATCCTTTTTATGCTTTTTATCGACCAACCAACAGTCCTGTTCGAGATCTGCACTCGCTCGACCAACGTTGCTATGTTTTTGCAAATATGCGATTTGTTCTCTTCTTTTGCGAAATTCTCCTCTCTTTTGTTTCTCTTCTTCTTGTTCTTTTGCATACCTATATTAATGCCTAATATCCAGAAAAAATTTTCTACTCATCTAATGGTGAAACTGTTTAATGATGAAGCACTTGCCTGAACCAGGTCGACGACTTGTTCTTAAGCTTCGTCCACACCATTAATGTTGAAAGAAAAAAAGGGAGTAGTTTTTTTTTATGTCTTCCATATCTTCAGAGAAATTTCATTTTTGTCAAAGTTTGCTACAGCTTAATGAAGGTCCTTCAGTATCTTCTGACTATTCCTGAATGTAATCGATGGAAATCTTATCATTCATGGTGGCATTAATCTCCAGTTTTTTTTCGCTCTTCATCGCAACTTGGAGGTGTTCTTCAGTATCGATGTAGTACGGGGACTCTTGGCATTGCAGCGGAATTCGAATTTCTGTGTCTTTTTTTTATCAAGAAGCTAATGTTTCCGTGCATTCATCTTCTTCAGGGCCACAATGATTCGATCTTAGTCGCACCCACTCGTATCGACTGAATTGAAGCACAGCTCGAGAGAAGTACACTCATTTGGCACTTCGCTTTTTACACATAAAGGCTTGAGTGATTGTTCATCAATGGTAAATTCTGTGTACTATGACTGCTCGGCCTGTTTGAAGGTATCTTGCACCATGTGTGGTTGTTATGAAGCTTTGGCATTCTGCATGTTGAGAGCGATAGGAGCCGGAAATCCAGCAGGTAGAAAACCAGTGTCCGGAAGGGTAACTACCATCCCGGCAAAGGCGTAGCCACTAGGTGGAAAGGGGTGGCGACCTAGGAATGCGCCGGCACCATTTTTTGATAATACTCTGGAGCACAAAAAATTTCACTCAAACGACAAAGTACCATTTAGATGTGTATTCTGCTAAGAGCCTCAGATTCTTATTAATTATTAAATTAATTTACTACGAGGACAAGGTGTTTTGATATTTAAGTAAATATTGGTAATATTCGATCTCCCAGGTTCGCATCAAATATCAGGTCACATTGGTTCCATTGGCTCATTGCATAAGCAGATAGTTTTTCTGTACGATAGAGTCAGTCTTTTTATCTTGTATCTTGAATTCTTCGGCATTACTCGGTTTCCTTAGGACAGCTGTTGTAAACAACAGTCATTTCAAAATAAAGAAAATAAAACTGTTTCCAAGCCGGACCGCCATCGTCTTGGATTGAAGTTGATCGAAATTCGAGCGAGTTATTAAAATGATCAGCAGAAACCATGTAAACCATCAAAACCGGTATAAATTCATAAAAAACTCATAAATTCAAATAAGGTGTGAGAAACGGATCATTTCAATTGGAATTGAGTTTTAGTGGAAGTATTTAATATGCGCATGTGGAGTGGTCGGAGGCGCCTTGCAACACACGTGGAATCGATCCCCGCGCCCATGGCTCACCAAGCCTTCCATCCCTCCGGGGTCGGCAAACTGATACCAGACTAGTCTGGGAGGATAGCAGCACTGGCTCGACACGTCGGTAGGCCACCGCGAGTCATTGTAAAGGCCAGATATGCATTCACCCACCTCAAAACAATTCTTAATAAAGCCGGATGCATGACGCATCCCTCAGGGATTTGTCAACGCTAGGAGCTATATCCTTCTGCTTAATATAGTTGATACATTGTTAACCTTTTTATTTACTGCCTATTACAATTTTTCATGGCAGGGTATTATGTGTGATACAATCACAATGATGCTGAGATATTTGCAAAACTTCGGTTTTTGAATTGAAAAACTCGTTCGCCGCCATAGACACCTGCGCTCCATAGTTTCGCAAATATCTCAGCATCATTGTGGTTGTATCACACGTAATACCGTGCCATGAAAAATCGTAATAGGTAGTAAATAAAATGGTTAACATCGTGATTTCGACTACAGCCTCAGGTTAACTGGGTCCAAAGCGGACTTATGCTCCCCTAGATCAATCTCGTTGACGGGTGATTGCTGATGGCACTGATCGATAGAAAACTAGCTGAGAGCCAGGCGGAACGAAGGATCCACATGATGTGGTGGTGAAGGCTTTGGCCCCCTAAAAGGTAATTGAGCGTTCGTTCCTCTACCGTAGACACCTGCGATCCGGTGTTTTGCAAATATCTCAGCATTGTGGTTATTCTTGATACATTATTTGTATTTTTGATACGAAAACTGTTTGTCAACACTTCTAGAAGCTGGAGCAACTCTTAAAAAAAGCAGTATTCATAAAATCGGCAGCAGAAGTTATTCTGTAGATAGAAAACACATCCGGTATTCTATTTCTGGCTAAATGATCCATCGAGGCAAAGGTAAATTTGCTAGCTATAAATCGATGCCAAGGTAGTAGAGTTTCATTCACAAATGCTGAAAGTTTTCTCTCTACCTATCGGGACGTATAGGTTAATGACGGAAGAAACGTGATTCGTTAGAACTCTTTCCTTCACAATAATGCTTTCCTTTCGTCTTTCGAATGTCATGGGAAAGATGGGAAAGATACTGTCCGTTCTCACGGCAATAACAACTAAGACTCGCTTTATGGTGAACAGTCCATAATGGGCACCTCTACTATTACTTCAAATCCTCAACATCAAGTTGACGATGGCAGACGTTTACAGTTCGTCCACACTCATCGATCACCGTCAGAACTGCCTTACTATTCTTTTTTCGGTACAACGACTTGTTGATGATTATTTCAAGACGAGGATTTCTTTTTACTGTTAGCAAATTCTCTTCGTCTTCTTCAGAGTCGGATTGGCCCGACTCGATGATCCGCGGGTGGTGGTCTTCTCGATGTCGGTGTTCGTTGTCGGATCGAGTCGAATCCAGTGAAGTTGAGCACAGCTTGAATGAAAAAATCTCAGTTGAGGATGCTGTCTTATACGAGACGTCCACTGGATCTACTGCCGCCATCCAATATGGTCTGCATTTTTGGCGGCAGTGCATACTGCAGCGATCGGTAATTCATTAGCTTGCACATGGCGAATCGATACTTTCCAAACTGACTTTCATTGAACCTCCGCGAAAAATAATCAGCATCTTCTTCGACTATAAATCCAAAAAAATCTAAGAAAAAGTAAGTCTTTTTACCAAACTCGTGTTTGTTCAGTAGTCGAACAAGGTATTATTAGCAATTCGTTGATAAGATAGATTAGAGAGCTCAATGAGTGACTTTGTTGATGATCACAAGAAAAAAAGAACAACGAACGGAATGGGAGGTTATTCATGCAGTTGGAAAGCGTAAGATGCCATAAACGACTGCTTGTCTAAGGCGATCATTGAAATTTTGCTTAATCCGAGCGTTCGAGTTCTTTTCACTTTCCTCACGCAGTTCTTGACGAAAGTAGCATAAGCATGGTATTGTATTGATTTCCTTTATTTATTACGTCATTAGATATTTACATGACACCTTCCCACATATAGAACCCAGTGTCCATTCGGGTGGTACTTGGTTTGATGGAGAGGTTTTTCTCAGCGCTATGAAATTTCACCACTCGAGTTTGATAAGGTAGTCATCTTACGAATCATCGTATCATCATCGTTGGCGCTTGTAACAACGAGTCGTCTAGTGATTATCCTAATACTGGGATGGCGGCGATTGCTGGCATAAGTGTAAATTAGAAATACATAAGAATGAAAATATCTGATTCCTGTCCATTTTGAGAGATAATGTCGGGGAATGAACCAGGTAGCCAACGAGTTTTTAATATCTTTTAGTGATTTATGGGCATGGCAGCTGCAGTTTGCTGGTTTTCCATGTACATGCTATGGAGCGTTCTTTGCGTTCATAATGAACGTTAGACTGACTTTCTTCTTTCTTTCTTTTGCAGTTGTTTTTGTTCATAGCTCGTTTCTTGGAATCTTGTTCAAGTTTTCGCAGGTGATTCTCGAACTTACAGTTTTCAACAAAGGCGATCGAACATCTTTTTGGTATCTGTTGCTGTCCGGCGATGTACATCTCTTTCTACCCGGTCACTACCCTGTAAGTTATGAAATAGTTTTCATTTTCTTCCTTGTATAAATGTTGTTTTCTGTCGTGATGCTGACATCTTCATTAATACTAAACGATCTTTTTACGACGCAATTTTCATCAGACCGATATTACTCGTTCCATTGCATCCTCATTACTTCTTCAGTCTTTTACTTGGCATAAATTTATGTTTAATAAAATTGCTGCAACAATTTCTTCCTTGTATAGAAGAGGATTTGGCAATAAACAAACTAACCTATACTTTTTTATTGTATTCAAAAGCATACAGGAAATCGTAGTAGAAATTCTTTATTGTGGTTGAAGTTCATTCTTAAACATACAATGAAAAGGTAACAAGCAGAGAACATAGAATTGCCTCATGCAGACTATTAAATATTCCTGCTGACGTTAAGCAAAAGTCGGTTTCCTAAATTGTTTTCTCATTGTGATATGACATGGACTATCTCTCTCTCAGTAGGATCTTCTTCCGATTAGTAGGTGACGCACCTCTAGATGGTGGATAGTGTTTAATCGCTGACCAAGAGCTATCTCTGAGACTCGGGTCCGGAAAATAGACTCCCTGTTTCTGCTGCATCGACTTGACAAATACGTCTTCTATTTACGAGGACGTATTTGTGCACACGTGCGCGTGGGTATGTTCTCGTTTATGCGGATTGTATTCCACGAGTCAATTCCACCAAAGTCCCGCAATCACTATGAAGTACCTATGACTATGAAGTATACGGAAGGAGGTTGGAAGTCGCTTGCTACAAATGCTACGTCTACTCTGGGAGAGACTGGCAAACTACCCGATGGGTATACCCAGGCTCCACATTCAGTGCATAGCAAGCTGTACGTGGATATCATACGCTAAACACAGTAAAAAAACGGGCCACATTCTCCTGGCTGTGAAAGGTCCTCCCATTTAACGTCGTCTATGGCACTGGAGGAGAACTATTCCTCGGCATACGCGACAGTTGAGGAGTTGGTGGCTTCGGCGTTCCCGTCAAAACGAGTTTGGCTGTGCACATCGATTCGTAATAACAACCCGCATCGGACATTTGCGATTGAAGACATGTGGATCAATACGGCTTTGACAATCTTCGTCGTCTGCGCGCCGACATGAAACTATGACAAAGGTGAAGTCATTACGTTCTATATGGGCTTGGAGAAGTTCTGCAGAGAATATTATTCATTTTTAAGGTCATCCTTGGAGACTTTAACGGTAAGATTGGATCCATGAGAACGTCTGAAGAACGTCACATTGGGGGCCCACGGATTAGAATGGAACGAACAGGGTGAGGGCTGTCCGGTTGTTGTCCCAAAACATAGAATCAGATCTTCGATTCTTTTTACGAAAAATTTTATTTCACACGCAAAGGATAGAAAGCCACTATGTTCAGAAAATGAAATCCTAAAACCACCATAAATTGGGATTTATGCGGATCACTGTTCGGCTTTTTAGGAAGATGTCGTTGTTGATGAAATCGATGAAGAATACGACCACCTCATTCGACATCTTCACGTTAGCTCTATGAAAGCTGAGAGTTCTAAAGTCACCAGAAGACGTCTGTCTCCAGAAACACTGGAGCTGATAAGCCAACATGGAAATAAATGAGCCACAAGAAAGTCTGCACTGACATCAGAACTTGAAAAACATTACAGAAAAGCGAAAAAAGGTCTCAAAGAGAAAAGAGTAGCAGCTGTGGTCGAAGCTGTAGGGACTGGGAAAAGCATTGGCAAAGCCCACCGAAGCTTCGCTAATTAAAAAACCAGGGTGGTTGCACTTCGACGCCCTCATACAAAATAAATGAGGATGAATATGTCGTCGCGCGGATTATCCTTTTCGATGTACTGCGTGCTCTTTCATCGGTGAAGAATCGAACGCATGGTCCGAACGCGATAATATCTGACACCTTGAGAACATTCCACCAACTCTCTTGAACACACTGGCCCTGGTCTCCACACGTTACCTGTCAGAATGCATTGTTCCTACTCATTGGAAGACCAGCAAGAATGTTATAGTTCAAAAAGAGTGGACTCCACCATCTCAGCAATAATCGCTTAGTCGGATTACTGTCTGTCGTCTACAAACTTTTCACTCGAGTCGTCCCTAAACGAGATTGATAGAACGCTGGACGAAGGACAGCCATGTGAGCAAACAAGGTTTCGAAAAGCATTTACTGCAATGGACCACATCCGCGCGATAATAAGACTTATCGATATATCACTTTCATCGATTTAAAGAAAGCTTTTGACTTAGTTGAGATAGAAGCATTCATGGAAGCCCTGGACAGCCAGGGAGTCTACTCTATATAAAGATTATTCGTAAGCCATATAAAAAATTCCAGAACGAAAATATTACCATTCAACAACGACATTAACATCGACGTCAAAAGAAGCATTGGACTAGGCGATACCATCTCGCCAAGATTATTTACCACCACCCTCGAGAACGGCATCCGAACATTGGAATGGGGCAACATGGTGGTCAAATTCGATGGTTGGTAATTTCCTCTCTTTGCAGATGACATCGTTCCTGTAATAGCAAGTATTAGCCAGGTGCAACGAATGTTTGACGACTTTGAAAAACGTTCTGTGAAAAAAATTGTTTTTTTGGCTAAACCTCAAAAAACAATGTTTATGAGGGTCGGATTGATTACATATACCCCATTTACGCTTCAAAGAATATCTACGAATGCTGCAGCTACGTCTGACTAGGACGAGAAATCGACATGATGGACGGCTTAGCTCCGTAGTTGAGCAGGTGGGAGCAGCGACAGGCTTGCCGAGCTTTCAACAGCATGTGGTGAGGAGAAGAAAGAACATCAAACTCTGTCCTCTTCTTTTGTCTCCAAGGCTCTTCCTTCCTTAGACTCCTTAGACTCTTAGTCTTACTCCACTAATTACTCCCTTATTCCGTTAACTTATGCATCAGAAACCGGGTCGCCATGTTTGGTACGTAAGTAGGATGAAAGATCATTCACCGTTATAGAACTCGCAGTTGAATGGATGCTAGGACTATACTGTGTTACTTAAATGAGAGAAGGGATCCGAAGCTCTGACCTACGTCAACGACCAAAAATCTAAAGTGCGGTTCTTTACGCCAAACAGTCGTAGATAACGTGGGCCATACACGTAATGCATATGAACGACAACCGATGGACAAGAGACGTTAATGACTGGATTCTTCGGGATGTCAAACGCACTGCAGGAAGACCATCGACCCGATGGCTGGAGTTCTTCAGGAAAAACCTAAAAAGAAAGGTGTGATGCTCAACGAGTCCCTTGAGAAAACAGAACCCACTGGTCTAATGGAAGATTTACTGCCGCCCGCTCGAGTCACTCGACGATCGTCGGGGTGAAATGTGATACGGATATGGACTATTTTATACTAAGATTTTTTCCACATACAGTAAACTCGTTGCTACTTTTCTGCTTCCAGTGGTTATGGGTGGTTTTTTTTCATAGCTGCTTTACGTTGAATACACTCCCATAAGCTTTACGTTCTTAAGCGTTACCAAGTTTAGTTGGTGAAATCGAAATATAAACAGATAGGTAGATATCATTTTGTTTTGCATTTTTGTTTTTCAAGCCACTTGAAGTCGGCGAATAAATGACAGCCGGCATCTGGGATGCACTCGTAAACGTTTAAACAAATGTGTTCCACCGCGAAGTTGAGCCACCGTTCTTAATCTTTGCTGTGGTAACTCATCAACAGTGTCCACTAAAAGCAATGCTAGACTCCGTAGGCAAATGGTTGCGCATATTAAAGCCCAAAAAATTAAAGTCATCCTTTCGATAACGAAATTGGTGGAAATTAACAGGATTTAGTGAAAATCTGAAATTTTTACATTTTTGAATCGATGGTAAGGTTTAACAATGGTGATGTTGAAAACAAGGACCAGCGTAGGCAATAAGTGTCGTCATATATACGGTAGCGCTCATTCCTCCGAGTTTTTGGTGAAGCCATTGAAAAAAGCTCATATTTTAGAGACTATTTTGACTACTTCCAAAAATGTAGCCTTGTTTCAAACCACGTAAACGTGATTTTTATGGAGAAATCCTTGTAATTTAGTCCTTCTAAATGCTTATAATCTCCTTTTGAGCCCGGTTGACATTGGCTTCGTGTGTATCACATCATGCTAGGTCTCTTTCGGCAAGAAGCTTCTGAGCAAGTTCACATTCATTTGAGCACTATTTTGACGTTACTCGAAAACAAGATCCCTGACTCAGTGTCACTTCTTCCGCACAGCGTGCCCCTCAGAGTAACCTCACAGTGACATCAGAGCTACCCCTCATTCGTCTTCCGTGTTCGATATCGTAATCGGTGTGTGTACTGCAGTCGTACGAATCGCTGTCGCTGTGTTCGCTGTCGGCCGGCTCGCTGTTCGGCGAACTGGACATCGAGCGCCACTGCTGCTCAGCCATCGTCGCCCGTCACGCCGAGTTCGTCCGCATCTCCCAGCGCCACTTCGTCTCCCTTTACAACGTGAGTTCATGTTTTATCTCAAAATGGCCCATAATGAAACCTATGGAGATTGGAGATCATTCTCTAGTTTTTTATTTTTCGTGATATAGTAGCTATTCTCCGAGTCCAATGATGCTGAGATATTTGCAAAACTTGGAACTCCAGTTTAGCTTCGAACCCGCGTTATACCGTTTTCGGGGCTCACGTGTTATCCACTGCTTTACCGAGGACCTAGCTTTGCCTTTCTCTCAGCCAAGTTTTTCCGAATAGTTACTGTTTTCTACACTACCTTATTTTTCCCAAGCTATGTTTACATTTAGCGACATTTATCCTTGCCTTGCAAGCCTTATCTATACTTCTGTATCGCTTTCCCATGAACTTTTCGTACGAACTATTCAGTCGCTATCTGATGAACTTTTATGTTAACGAAGCTTCTTGGGCACGTTCTATAGAAGATAGGAGCAATTCAAGGAATAGTTTTATTTTTCAAACAGCTCAGAATAATCATTAAAAATTGAGGGATAATTGCAAAAAAATCATAATGAAAAAAGAGGATTTCATGCGTGATTAACCTGCTGCATAGCGCTTGATCCGTCAATACGATGACTGGATACAAAAGCTGTGCGATTTTTTCTATGCAAGGTGGTTGATATTCGGAAAAATTAATCAGTCGATCGGTGTCGATTCGTTCATCCATATGCCATTATACAAATTCTCTTTCTATTACGCGAAAAGTGAAAAGAGTGATAGATGAACAAAAAAAAATTTCTGTGAATTGAACCGTTTGTGAGACAACCAAACTAAAAAGACACTGAGGCGTAGATTTCCCTCTGGTCACATTTGTTCGACTTCAGAGCTTCCTTTTGACCTTTATCGCGTCAAATATTGACAACTTTAAAAAGTACATTTGGTTTTAATGAAAGGACTGGCGTTAGACCTATTTATATTCCTCGCTTGTTAAGTTGATATCCATTTATAATATGATTATTAAATTTGGTGAGGAAGTCGAAATGTCTTCTTCAGAAGCACGCAGATCATCTCCAACCGTTCATCATCGTCATGCAAGATCTTTTATCAGAAGAACACGGTAATTACTTTTGATTTTGTTTTTACGAAGTGCTTAAAGTAACGATGCTGTGGCGAATGTTCGACCTTTACCAGCCAATATTTTCTCTAGTTACATTAATTTATGTTTATTAGAAAAAAATAGAATCAGTTGTGAAATCACTAAACGTAGCGGATTTTGTGATGGTGAAACAGATTCCTTGATACCTGTTGTTGTGCTTTTGTCCTTCTAGATTCCCACTTCTCAGCTGCAAGCTTCACTTCATCATTTCTGGGCTCAGCTCATCTCATCAGGACAGTCTTTGCGTGTTCCAGAAAAACGCATAGCATACGATTTTCGTAGTTCAAAACCGAGATAATCCAAGCTTCTATAGAATTATTTGAATAATTGTGTGCCCACTATTTACTAAAGAACGAATGAGGCCATATGCTATGAGATCTTCCGCATTGTTTGGTTGTCATAAAATACCAGGAATATATCTGGGTGTCTTCCCTTGAAAAGATTTCCGTTTCGTCAGTCGGACTCGTGCAATCTGTGGGGGAAGTCATTAACTGTGTTTGTCGAGCTTCTGCTTCCGATGTTTTGCTATGAAGCTTTTGCGCCTCAGCTACGTCTGTGATACGTTCATGTTGAAAAATTCTTTCTATCTCTGTCCAGCTTCTTATTGTTACTATGTGACGAAACGTCCTGTTCAGCAGTGATAGAGTACCAACGATTTCCATTTGATGCCTACAAATTGAAGGATCCATCGGTGTTGCTAAGGACTCGTGTGGCGCAGTGGTTGGATACATATGGGATCAATCCCTGCGACTCTGGTCCAGCAAGCCTTCCATTCCTCCGGGGGGGTCGGCAAATTGATACCAAACTTGTATGAAAGGATAGCAGCACTGGCTCGATACATCGGTGGACCATCGCCAGTCGTTGTAAAGGCCATATATGCATTCAGTCACCTCCTAACGATGCTTGATGAAGTGGAATGCAAGGCGCATCCCAAATGGATATATATTATACATATGTACTGATTTTATATACATATATATATATATATATATATATATATATATATATATCATATTGATCAACGCCGAGAGCTTTAGCCTTTTAATAGGTGTTGCTCACCAATATGACACATTTGTTCTATCTTACACGTTTAGTACCACGGTAACGTTCAAGTTAACCAAAATAAATCATATAAGGACTTATATTCTTCCTACGAAATGCTCCAACGCGTGGTTCTATAATGCGTATATGTACACTTGTGCATGCTTTTTATATATGTATATATGTATATGTGGATATACATGCATATATATGTAGATATATATATACATATATATATATACATATATATACCTGAAAGGTAAAGAGCAGTGCCACTTGCATGCATGGGGCATAGCTTCATACGGCATTAAAGTTCTGATTTTTTTTGGTCTTCGTCGTTCAGTAACGCGAAAAGTAAAAGCGAAAGCGAAAACACTTATACGTCCTTTGGTAGGTGTTCCTATTAAATCATTCAGCTACGAAACTTCGTATCTTATGCCTACTCGAATCCCGTCCTACACAGATTGCAACTCTACTGGGTGTGGCGACGAATTTTGCTGTAAATGCTTAACACCCTTTTGGCACAAAGAAGAATTACACTAAAAACTCTTTTTTGTGACCGAAGGAGCAGAACCATATCCGGTATAGTTTTGTTCTCTATATGTCAACCTTGTCGAAGAGCAGAAATATTTTTTGATCTATGGTCTTTGCTTTTTATTCCTAATCTGACTCCCTAACCAATTGTGGTTCCAGTTTTTCTTCTTCAAGGGAGCATTTGACCCGCTTGGGTAATAAGCAATGAATTAGCTTTTTTTTCCTGTAGCTTATACTTTTCTGTCATGGGTAAATATTATTAATTATCTACCATGTTCAACCGATGTGGTTAAAAGTCTTCGACAATCACTGTGAGCAGTACATCGCCGAGTGTTTCGACAGTTTCCACCTTAGAGGTGCTGCAAGACTGTCAACTCTTCTTCAATTTTTAATGAACTATTTGTCTTCTCAGTGAGAGTATCAACTTTGTGGACACTGGGCAGGTACTTGTCGAGTTGTGAATTTTCACTCAGTGCGTCCGGACAAATAGGTCTTCACAAGATATCTCACGTGCCCACTACTGAATCTATGAAGAAGGCACTACTTCTACAGTAGGTTGCTTGAGACCTTCGGAATAAGTAGTCACTAGATAGGAGAATCGGTTTTATTATGTAAACTGCGACGCAGTCGGTCCATGTAAAGCACTGGTTAGAGGTGCAGTGCAATACATATTCCGGATTCGATGAAGTTCTAGCATACTTTTTCTGAAGGAATGAAAACAGTTATCGACATGTATTCTTTTACTGATAGCTTGATAAGAAGTTTTGTTCGGCTAACATTTTGGCGTGTTCACTTTTCTCAGAGCGGATAATTCGAGTCGATTGTCGGCAGTTCTTCCTTCTTTCGTTATGGGTCTTCATGATTGCATGGAGTCGAATCCAGTGGAACACCGTTCGAATTAAGAACCTTACTCGGCTATGCTCTTATATATCGGACGGTTGCTGAATACTGTTTGTCCGTTGATATTCGTTTGTTTCTTTTCGGATATTACATCCTGCTGCAGTCGAAATCATTATTAGCGAACACAGACCATCAAAATATTTCAAACACCGACTTTCCTCTAACCTAGCTTATCAATGAAAGAATACATGCTGATCAGATGCTGATGACTGAGGTTAAAGGAAAATAGGTTTTCGAAAAAAAAGGCTTAGCGAGTACATCAGAGGCCGCCGCTCACTTCTACGAATAGAGTCGAATGTTTGACGCGTTCCTGTGGGATTCAGTAAAGCGCTTTATCCTTGATCCTCTGAGCTGTCATGAAATAACGACGATGTCACCCTTGCGGAACACAACCAAAACAACTCTTTTCCCAGCGATACATTTCAACGCATATATTTGCTCATCTCTTTATTTGTTTATTTATTGTCTTTGGATTTATCTATCTGAAATGGAACAGCCTCGAAACAACACGTTTTTTTAATATTTCTAGCGGTGAAATCTATGGAAACCAAAGAGAACGGCTGCATGAAATTACGCATGGCAGTGTGTAGAAAGAGATCACAGGAGATTGCCAGCCTGTTCTTTCTAGTATACTCCACTTTTTTATATTGTATTGACAATGAAACATCCTAGCGCAGGTTAGTCTAGGTGATTTTTTAAAACCGTCTATTCGAAGAGACATCCAGCTCTTTCAATCGTCACAATCTATAGTAACATGGATATTGCCATCCTATTTCCCATAATCGATAGCGGATCTATGGGAACAGCTGATTGGACGCCGATAGGTTCCGTTATGATAATTCGTGACTGGATTATTGCTGACGGTTGTGTACTAAAGCGATAGTTTACGCGAATTGTACACCAGTATAGCATTTCAGTCAGGTGCCGACTGGTTCCCGTTTGCTGTTCGTTTTGGTTGATTCTGACAAATATAATAAGTTTATGAAGATCCGCTTTTGTCATTAAGCTGGATCATCCGCGAATCGGAATTAGGTCTTAAGAACCTCGAAGTTAGATGAAGTATAGTGATAAGAGGTTAGGATCGTACAAAGTTGCGATCAACAAAAAATGAGAATTGGTTTTATTTTGCATGATATAGGTCAATGTTCTATACCCTTAGGACTTTCTCGATCCTTTCGTTCTTCTAGCTCCTTTCGTCAATCTGACGAATCTGATTCGGCACCCTTACACCATTTGATTCGTTTTTTCCTCTTCTGCAGCAACAATGACAAACCTCCGCTTTTTAATGCATTCGTGAGCGTGCTGGTTCTTCAACAAGTGACGATGCTTTTTGAAGATCTTTGCTGCAGCAATACAGGGATGCATAACCTTTTCAACAGTTCCTAATCAAGAACTCTGCTCGCAGTAATGATAGAATATCGCCGCGTACTTCTGGTCGTAAACCCGCATATTTAGCCGCTTACGTTTTCGTAATGTTGATATCAACGTCGAAAGGGTAAAATAACAGCCATTTGTGGACTATGTTAAGTTACTGTTTTTTTGGCTTTCGTTGTAAAGTAATATACATCAAGAAGAAGCCCAATCATGGATTAATTATGAATCCGATGTGATTGTTCACACTTCAGCTCAGATGTCACTGCGTTTGTTCTGTTCAGAGTCGTCGTCGTTCGTTGTGACGGCAATGCAGGCAGAGTTAGAGCAGTTCCCTAAACAATCTTCTGACGAACGGGGCAACATCATCGAGTTCAACAACTCCATTGTGAGTGCAAGACGTTTTGCTTTCGTTAAATTACACATAAAATACGCCACATCCTAGTTTTTCGGATGTTGTCGTGGATTTTCTCTTCCACCCCTAACTTTTGAAATATATAATCGATTTATCTCACTTTCTTTCCTAGCGGTATTTTTCTAAACTGTTATTTTGTTTTAAATTCCAAAACCAAACAAGAACAGTGAAATCGCTGTTTATTTTCGACGTCTGAGACGTCACTTTTAAGTCATTTTTGAAAAAAGCATGTTTCTACTTTTTTTAAAAAACTTCTTTTGTTTATGTTTTTTTCGTTTTGTATAAGCACTGGCCCATGACTGTGGGGGATTTAACGACAGTTTAGCGACTATGGAGTAACCATATGTAAAGGGACGTGTCTGTACCGCAACCATATTGCTTTTAGTCATTCGAAGCTCGAATTCGAGAAGTTGGTGCTCAATTGAGACATTCGATGCTCATGCAGGCTCCACATCTCGTTCGGGAACGGATCGTCAATAAAACGGTCGGCTTCTTTTGCGTATTAGAAGTAGAGAAGGAGAGAATGTTGGTATCAAAACATGGTTCAAAATTCTTCGCCTCGTTTTAAGAAAGTAAAAAGTTTAAAGAAGTATACAAAAAATTTGGCCATCTTGTTAACCTACTAATTGCATCGTTTCTGTTCCTTTCTGGAACGCTTATAGCGGCGCAGCGTTTAGGTGTGCCAAACAATGCGCTTATAATCGATGATTCTATCCAATAAACAGCCCTCCATTTCTCCAGGATCGCCAAAGTGATACCAGACTTGTTTAGGGGGTAAAAGCACCAACTTCATACAAGACTATCGGAAGTCATTTTATAGAACAAATTTTGCATTCAGCCTCTTTTTGGTGCTGTCGGAAACATGACACATTGCATAGGGATTGATGAGGGCCGAAGGCTTTATCTTTTAGTCAGATACGGGATTACACTCTTAACATTTTCTAAATTCGTTAACGCAGAGTAATGCGGGTTTGGTTTGTATGAATGATTTACGCGAACCAGCAGTCAAATAGTCTTCGCGTACGTGCGTTCTACTCATTCACTTATCCCGGAGGAACGTAGAACCTTTGCTGGGACTGAGATGAGTGTCTTTTCGGTTTTACAGTTCTGGAATATCCAGTTGAGCTTTAAGTATATACGAAAGATATGTGGCAGCTCCTAAAATCATCTGCATGAGAAGAAATTCGCTATTCATGTGTAGTCGTTGTGATCACCGTCTTCTTTCAAACGAAATCTGCCATATTTCCTGGAACTATCTTGTTCTTTTAGTAGTTTCCCATCTGTTTTCTTCTAAATCTGACGTTCTGATAATCGCACTCATTCATACTTTCTGCATGAATTTATTTCCGCTCAAATGGTGCCCTACCGCTTTCAACTTTGAACTAAGATATCTCAGCTCAAATTGAACCTTGCAGAGCTTGCCACGTTTTAGGCACTTTTTTTTTCATCGAAGCTCCCATTTTTAGGTTAAAACAAGTAAACAAGAGATGTTTCCTTCATTAGAAGGTGATGTTATCCCTAAATCCCTTGTTGATGTTTATGGCTTTCGGCACTTCGTTTGGAATGTCAAAAATTTAAACTTATTTTTCAGTTCTGTCGAAAACTTTAGTTTAAGCAGTTGTAAAAACCAAGGGACATTTTTTGAAGAACCACATTCATTTTTAAACAGAGCAAAATCTCTTCTTTAATCCAATGGCGATTTCAACTTCTGAGTTTTTTTAGTTATAGAAAATTATCAGCCATTTTGGAAAAAAACCAATTTCATTCCTTCAGTTTTGGATACTTTTAGATCTTTAGACGACTTGAAATGTTTCTATGGAATGTATATACGCTTCCGTCGTAATTTGTCTTGATGAAAAGTTCGATCTTTCAGCCGTATGCAGATTGCATGGTAGGTAGCGAAATGGTGGACTGGTTGTTGGAGCTGTCGGTTTCAACGGGTGCTCATTCTCCATCTCTGTCACGTTTTCAGGTTCGCTTCTGTCGACGTACCGTTTTTCTCTATACAAACACTTTTTTTCATCCATCGAGTTGAGAGAACAGTTTAAAATCCATGGCAATCCATCCATGTACTCCATTTTCTATTCATTACGAGAAGAACTCTAAGCGTTTGCTCACAAGCTCACTTATCTGTGCCGCTCAAAAGATGCCTGGAATACTTTCGTCGTCAATGTGTCTAGTTTTGAATAAAGAATATATTTAAAAAAAATTAGTTTTTTTTACTCTTGTTTTTTAGATCAGTGGTATGTGGCAGATTCTTCTGGAACAAAACATCGTTTGCCATGGTACTGGTTTATTTGCTGTAGTTTAATTTTTTCATTTTTATGGAAACATAGCATGATTTTTTCGAAGGTTAGACGAAGACAGTGAAAAAGCTGAAAGCGATAAACAAATAACTTGACCTGTACGACAGCAGTGGTTTGAGATTTTTGTGCAGAAGCCATAAGTATCGATCGGTTTAGTGACGAATGAACTACAGTTCGTCGACAAGTTGGTGTGTTATCGATGGGTTGACAACGACAGAGTTGAACAGACATGGCGTTTAACAAATGGTTCACCAGGTGTTTATTTCAGTTTTCTTCTTCAAAAAACCACTTTGATGATATTTTTTTTACTTTATTTGGTCCGTCGTCGCGTCTGCTGTGTGGATCCTAGCACTTATCACATCCAGTTCATTTCATCGCATCCATCGTTCGCGCGTGTGATTTCGGCTGTTTGAGGATTTTCATTTCATCTTGAATGCCGTAGAATGCTGGTCGAGCAATTCTCCGTGGAGTCTTGAGATAGCCGGACTGGAGCGTTCCCAATTGGATTGCAGAGAGTGGTTTTTTCCCAGAGAAGTCCGGTATCGATTTCCCGACCCCGGATGGATGAGAGCCTTAGTTGGTCCGGAACGGAATCGAACTATCACCTTGCTCGTGATGACGAACATCACTACCACTGTGCTATGCGCCCTTCTTTGATGATAATCAAGTAGTAAAAGAGAAAAAAGAACCATGGTCGAGAGGCATAAGAAGCAAATTATGAAGAGAAAGGTCGCTGTACGAGAATGAATTTCATAGGTGCTGTTTCTTCTGATCCTAGACAATTGAGACAACATTGAAATCTTTTGTGAAAAACGAATGAACGATTATAAAACAATCTCAGCCGTCACAATTCGTTCCAATATCAGACAAACTTAGAAAAACTTACCTTTTTCACTTGAACGATGATGGATAACATTACTAGGAGAAAAATACCAATTGTATCTCTTTTACTGGAAGAACAAAATTCCGTAAGTCCATACCTACGATAGGATCTACTGGATGTTCAAAATTTGTTAGCAAAATAAATGCTTATGGAAGCAACGATTATTCTGTCTTAATAGTGCAAAAGATTCCATGTTGGACACAATGTTTGATGAATTCTCATCGTAGGCACGTCTAAATCAGTTCATTCTCCATAGATATTTCTTCATGATACTCCTACATAGGAAGGATGCCATTGATGGAGTCGTGTATGAAGGAGGTGCCCAGTCGAGAGGATCTCGCTAGTGCCATCTTCTTCCTCAGCACCGTCGGACCGGATGCGTTATTCCGCATGATCCTGAAAAAACCTCCTCATGATCGTACACCAGAGGAACTCGAATTAGTCTATGAAGAATTGCTGCATGTAAAAGCACTCTCGCATCTCAGCACTATGGTGAAACGTGAACTTGCTACCGTAATCGGCTACGAGCATCATAGCAATGCAGGTGAGTGGTCTGGTTTCGGAACAGAGCTGGGAACGAAGCATTAGTCAGCTTCACAGAGATTCACGGAGTGCTATTTGTCGTGATATATAGGCAAGCTTGTTAATTTTTTTTCTTGTAAGAAAGCTGAAGTTTCTAGGTCTCATAACTGTTTACTTTTTTTTCCCATCTAGTCATTTTCCTCGGTTTTGTGACAGTTTTACAACATGCCTAGTTCTTTTCATCCGTAATAGTTTAAAGCGATGTGATTTTTTAGAAAATTATTCGCTTCAAGATAGAAATGACGAATCGCTTTTCATAGATGCTTTAACTTCAATAGACTGAATTTTGGTGGACTAAACAGATAATGGTTCTTTTACAGGAACAGTTTTATTTCATCAGGGAGAGCCTGGAAAGAATTGGTACATCATTTTACGTGGAAGCGTTGATGTAAGCATCCATGGGAAGGTAAGCTAGCCCTTTCTTGTGCTCTTTCTTCTCCTTTTCTTCAGTTTTTTTCCTTTATGGTGATTCTACACTATCTAACAAAGCGGTAGATGTGATTATCTGCTGAGATTTAAAATCACGAATTTGTCACTTGTAGTTTTGGTCCTAAGCTCCTCTAATTTACTGGTGTCAGTTGATGGATTGATTGATTGATTAAATTCTTAAACATAAATCAATCTCTTCGAGAAGTTCACCATACTTTAGTCGCAATTCTATGATGGCAGTGGATTGGATTTGAACCATATAAAATGCTTCTTGGGGCTAACAGCTGAATCCGATCGTACTGTGTCTGACATGTTGAAGGTTGCGTTTCCCTGTCGATGGTGTGTTCGAACGTCGAAGCTATACCTACGACCGACTTTAGATTTCGCTTTTCAGCACCCATTTAGAATATCCATGACCGTATGCATTGATCCAACGCATCCTTCCAATTCTTTCTACTGCCCCAATCACTTCTTTTCTGTGATGCCTTTCCTGGTGAATTAGTAGCTTTTCTACCACGACGTACGTTGTACGCGGTATTACGTATGTATGCTGCATATTACTATTAACACGGAGTGATTTTTAAGAAAAATTTCTAATTAATAGTTATCACTCATTCTGTTCAAGTTCAAAATCCATCTGATGGTGGATTTATGGATTTCAGGGTGTCGTGTGCACTCTGCAAGAAGGGGATGACTTCGGCAAATTGGCGTTGGTGAACGACAGTCCACGAGCGGCCACCATCGTCCTTCGGGAAGACCACGCACAATTCCTCACCGTCGACAAACACGACTTCAACAGGTGCTTTTACGTCTTATAACACTTCATATCCCAAAAGTGTTTGAACTTATAGCCTCAGTGGTTATTGTGAATCGACATTCATTTAACCTCAGTATAAATGATCAATGTACCTTATTTCATGGATAAACTAACGTGAGGCTGTTACCCTCGTATTTATTCGGCTAACGTTTCGACGTCTTTCTCTTCATCAGAACCGATGTTCTAAGTCGATGGTCCACAGTCGTTCGTGTTCTCCATGTGGTGTCTTCGTTGTTATACTGAATAGGATGTTCTTCAGTGAAGCGGACGACGAAGACGCCAGATCGAGGAGACGAACGACTGTGGACCGTCGACTCGGATCATTGGTTCTGATAAAGGCGAAGATGTCGAAAAGCTAGTCGAATAAATATGTGCTAACAATCTCATGTTAGCTTATCAGTAAAATAAGGTGCATTTCTCAAGAGTTGGTTTGTTTGTTTAAAAAAATCGAGTTAAAAGGTGTGCATCTTTCGAGACATTTTCGCACCCAGTTCACTTGCAAGGTGTCGTACAAATGTCCTTGAGAAGTGAAGTGACAAAAAAAGCAGTAGAAGAAGTTCGTATATCTCAGATATTTGTTCAGGATTCTTCGAGATGTAGAAGCAAACACAGTTCGATTAAAGGAACACGGACAGGATGTTCTGGTGCTCGAAAAGATCAACTTGCCACGAGGAGCTGCCATTGAAAACTCGCAGATGGTGAACAGCAAAAGTCAATGCTGGTGAGAGAAGCGTTTTTATTCCTTTGTGAGAGGCGATATTTTCACTTTTAGATAAAAATTAAGCAGAAAACCGAATGTGGGAATATACAGTACTGTCTCTAAAAAATAAAGAGTATCCATAATGCCGGAAATAATTTTGTATTGTGCGATTATTTTTTCTTTTTCGATGTTCAGATAAAACAAATGATTGTGAGCATTCCCTTAGAACCAAGCAGCCTGAAATACAACCACAGTAATGGTGAGACATTTGCAAAACTCGGAACACCAAGCCAGCTTCAAACCCACGATTACCATTTCCGTGAGATTCCCAAAGACAGCATCGCTATGGTTGTATTCTACGTAATACCCTGTTATGAAAAAAATGCTAGGCAGTAAACAAAGAGTTCTACACTGAAACAATCAGCATTCAGTTATTCGGTTATGGCTGGTCTGGCCGAGAAGATACTTGAGTACGTGCTGGAGACACGCGTGGACGCCCAGGAGGATGGCGCAGAGCTGGACGTGTTCCTGGAGGACCTTGTACTCACTCACATCATCTACCTTCCAACCAATACCCTCTGTAACTACCTCAAACACTACTATTCGAGACCTGCCGAAGTAAGACCACAGTTAACATGTCTTCTTCTACATAAATATTTCATTGTGATGTAGGTATCATGAGCAGGGATCCTAAATTTTGCTCGTACTCTCAAATGGAGTTGATTAAACTGAGGCTTTTAAGATGTCAGTTGAGATAGGTGAAGGAAGAATTCTGGATCTGTTGATGTCGGAGCGAAGATTTTTTTCTCTGAATCTTATCATCGTTCTGGCGTTCTATTTCAGCAGCATGCGGATCCTCTAGTGGCTCTCGACGTTCTTGAACGTCAGCTAACGGCACGCAAACGAGTGGTGTCGTTTCTGTGGTTCTGGGTACACACGTTGGGGATACACTACTTTATGGATCCGGCCGCGAATGCGTTCGTTGAGGTGATTTTTAGCATAATGTCGATTTTTAAGATGGGTTTTTCAATACAACCTGTAACACACATTGTTGTTCCAGATTCCACAAGCCTTGATTTTATCGAATGAAATGGAGTGTAACGTCTAACGTAGGGTAGTTGACCTTTAAGGATGGCCTAGATCATAAAAAAGAGCAGTCGTTGATGTGAACAGGAATGAAATACATTTTAAATGGACGAAACTGTAAAAACAGAAAAAATAGGGTAGGAACAGCTAAGAGAAAGAGGAGGCTTAGATGGACATAGAAAGATGGAAAATGAGAGAATTATAGAGAAGAGAGAGATGGAGGAGGGGGAGAGAAGAAGAAGTAAAATCGCTTTTTATATTTTTACATTTGTGACTTGTCTTCGCTCTTAAGAAAATGGTAATTGATTCAGGAATTGTATTGCCATGTGCTGGAGGACTGCCGTACGCTGCCTGGCATGGCGCCGATACTGACGAGGATCACAGCACTCCGCGACCTCAGAGAAGAAGCTCGCCGAACCCTCGCTCGCCATCCTATCGTCGTCCTGGAGTGTGGAGTTCTGTCCGCAATGGCACCTGCTCCAAACCCCATATTACCTAGCGATATATGTGGGTTCGCGAAATAACCTCGGACTCGATTTTTGACAAGAAAAACAATACTAAAAAGTAGAGAGGCAAAGTAAAATTCCACACTACATCTACTAGTACTGAAGGAATCAATAAAACCAAACATCATTCGTTGATGATCTTGTATTCAAGGTCAGTTTTTTCTTAAGTAGACATTTATAATCACAATAGAGCAGTCGTTTGAAGGATTCAGGTGTGAAAATGTATTCGCATAAAATTACTTCAATGTTACAGATCATTCTTAGTGGTTTTCTTTGAACACTAGGTTTTCGGCACTTCGAATTGACAGTTGACGATTTAACCCTCCATGACCGTTTTTCCTGTGTTATACTGACTTCCATGTGAAACGCTGTTCTTAAATTGTTCCCTCTATGTTGAGTTGGTAGCAACTCATTTTACCATCACGACATTTGTTACCGCCTTTCCATCATTCCAGGCAATCAGATCGTACATCTGTCCGACACGACGTCTTTTGCACTTCCAATTCTGATGGACAAAACGGCCGCGGAAATCTGTGAACTTGTCCGCGGACGGCTGCGCAGTTCGAGCAATGACGTACTGGCACTCGTCGAAGTGAAGAGCAGTGGAGGTGAGCTTGAATTTGCGTTCTTTTAACCCTTAATTCAAGCATTAAACGCCTTTTTCACTGTCTGAGTATAGAAAGCGATTGCGAAGGAGCATAAAAGAGCTGAAAAACACTAGGCGCAGAAATTTTAAAAAATTTGAAAAAAAAGTGAAAGGTCATCATTTCCATTTCTTGAAATAGCAGAGCGCACAGTTTCTGCGCCTGCTATTACACTGTTGCGAGAAGTACCAACATAGTGAATAAATACAGTGCAACCATATTAAAATATTACAATGAATAAAATGAAATGATGATAATTGATAATAATAATAGTGTAGTGTGACAAGAGTATTGATTGGTAAGTAGTCAACACAGTAGATCTGTCGTATCGTAGATATCCGTTAACCAAAGAGAGGTTAATATATCCTATTAATCTCTTCAGAAAGAGGGACGCGTGGCGCAGTGGTCGGATGCGCCATGCAACACACACATGGGATCGCTCCCCCGCGCCCGTGTTTCACGCAACCTTCCATCCCTCCGGGGTCGGCAGATTGGTGCCAGATTTCTGTGGGAGGATAGCAGCACTGGCTCGATGCATCGGTAGGCCACCGCGAGTCATTGTAAAGGTCAGATATGCATTCACTCACCTCCAACGATGCTCAATGAAGTCGAATGCATGGCGCATCACTCAGGGGATTGATCAACGCCGAGAGCTTTATCCTTTTATCCTTTTGTTGTTTTCTTGTTAAGTTAGTTGTCTTAATTTTTTGTTAAAACGTAACTGTAACAAGGAGGTTGATTTGTCTTATAACTTCGTAGAATTTACGAAATTCACATGATCTAGAGTTCTTTTAGTAGTAGTTTTTCGGTTAAGGGCATTCACCAGATTTTCTGTTGAACGATGTATGTGTGGGCAGTTGGTTTTTTTGGTGCCTAGCGTTTAGTAGAATTTTTTTTCTAACGGCGGAAATGTTACCATAGAGCTCATTTGAAATATTATCGTTCTATACAACAGTTTATACACAGTTAGTTTAGGGTTCACGAAATAACTTTCGTTGGTATAACTTGTAGAATTACGCACTTCGTCTTCTATAAAAAAGAAGATTTCTCTACGATTGATGTATTCAAAAAATGGAAGAAGGTGAATCGTGAAGCCCTCAATCACCAAAATTACTGAGAAATAGTGTTTCAAAAAGAATTCGTTCTAGCCGAGGTACAGCCGATTTGAGTAAACATGTAAAAACTCCTGAAACATCAATGACTGCAATGGAAAATTTAGTGGATCACATCCAAAAAGTCAGAGTATAGGCGACACTAGAAATCTGCCAAGCTTGTGATATGGAACACTGTAAGGCGTTGTTTAGATATTAAAACCAGCGGTGTCCATTGGTTAGAGTGATTTCTAATTTCTTTATAAGGAAGCAATGAAGTGAACAAGATCATGTTCAGCAGCGTCTTAATATTTAGGCAATGAAATTAAATGCTTAGGGATAACCAGAAAATCTTTTAAGTTCATTATATTCAGAAAAGGTAGTGTTCTACGATGGAGATGTGAGCATTCCTACAATGCTGTCGTTGAACAGTAATCTGTACGTTGTCAGCAAGGACGAGATCGACTCACTGGTATGTTTCGCTTCACCTAAATCTTCCTTTCGTTCTCCACATCTTTGTATCACACTATGCGGTGAAGTGAACGTGTAGAACTTGGATAACTCTTCGAGTAGATAGCCTTGAATGGTCCATCTTTAGGAAACATATAAGCTCTAGAACAGTTTCCATTTATATGGTATACAGTTGTTTGAGTGGAACTTTCTGATTGTCTTCCAACACGACCACAAAAAAACATTTCAAGGGCGTGAATTTATTTAGACAATTACAAAGAATTGCTATAAATTAGCAGAATAAGTTTACTTTTATCCTATCTAGGCAGATTCCGAACCTCCTCTCAGTTTGAGTGACCACGTAAGAGAATGAACTTACTGTTGTGTTCAGGGGTTATTTGGAAGAGAATTTACTACCTGGCTTTACGGCTGTATTTATTTCCTACTATACATATCCACACTAATTTCCTTCTAAGCGTGTTTACACTACTTTGTAATAGGCATAAAACCACTAATGGGACAGTAAAATGAGGAATTACAAAAAACACTCTATAAACAACGATGAAGGTGTGATTTTTCACAACGCTTAAACTTCTCCTACAATACACGCCTGCTCGTTGGTTTGATCTGTCTTCTTTGGAAAACCAATGCCTCCATACCTTCGGAGTAGGAAAATTGTTAACGAATTTGTCTAGTGAAGTAAGACATTAGTTTCTTACATTGGTAGGCCCCCCACAACCCATTCCAGAGGCATAATGTTCATTCATTCACTTCCACAATGCTACGAATAGAATTCAATACGGGTCCTTCTGTGATTGATCAACGACGAACACCTTAATACTTTGCAGTAACTCCCACATCCGACTTTCTATTAACCTCGGCATTGACCATTTAATTCTTCGTATTCTTGTTGAGCAAACACGAGGTGTTATTTTCGCGAAATTCATTATTCACTATCGCGCGAAAAGATACTGGTCAAACCTCACTGCAGTGCGAAAACGTGGTATGCGAGAGGTAGGAGAGCTGATAAGGTTGGAAAACACAAGACTATCCGTTAGTGATAAGGGTGGAGAGTTTGTCGTAATTCCCCATCAGTTAGATGTTGAAATAACGAAAAAGCACCTTGAAGATGCTTCGCTTTATCGCCCATCATCTGAGAAGAAGTTTAAGAGTAAATACCGCAAATTGAACCACGAATGGGCCAAAATGGCAAGGGCTGCTGGTTTAAAACCATCAGTTATCCCTCAACTAAAAGTTGAGTTACCAACATGTCCCGTCTTGTACTTGCTTATAAAAACTCATAAGCTAGTATCCAGCGATGATCTTGCGTCTACCGATCCATCATTGTTTAAGGTTAGACCAATCATTAGCTGTGTAGACGGGCCAACGGATAGGATAACATGGTTTTTAACCCCAATATTTAACCAGTTGTTGAAACACATTCCAGCCCATCTTACGAATACCCAGATGTTTCTGGATCGTCTACGTACTGCGCAGCCCAGCAGCGCGTACGTGACGGAGTCGTTGACGTTGGCGCGCTTTATACAAACGTGTCGAATGACTCCGCAATGCAAGCCATATTCGCACTCCTGATGCAACACGAAGGAAAAATAAACATGTATGGCTTCAAGATAGAGCAGTTGATGGCACTCTTAAAAGAATGCTTGAGCTGCTGAATCTTCAGATGGTCCGGAAAGTACTACGCTCAAATAAGAGGGTTGGCAATGGTACAACGACTGGCACCAAGCCTTGCCATTGCGTTTATGTCTAACGTGGAAGCACCGGTGACCGATCTCAGGCCGCTACTCTACTGTAGATATATAGATGACTGTTTTATCCTTTGCTCAACACAAGAGGAAATGGACAAATGTTTCGAGTTGTTGAATGAACAGTCAGAGTATATCAAGTTTACCCGAGAGAAACCGAAAGAAAACTGGCTTCCGTTCCTTAACGTTTAAATTAGCCTGTCAGAAAATGGCTACATTACGAAGTGGTACCGAAAACCAAGTAATAAAAACATCTTGGTTCATTAGCTCTCCTCTCACCCCTCTCATACGAAAAGGGCGCTTGTAAGAAACATGTTTCGAACAGCAACCAACGTGTGCACGGGAAGAGAGCAGAGAGAGGAGTCCCGGAACTTGGCCCGGCAAATAGCCATTTCTAATGGCTACGAAACTGTAGCTCGGGACAGGTGTAGAGGAAATCCTAGGCCTCCAAACGACAACTCTAGCGATAAAATGGTCCCGTTTATCCTACCCTTCATCCCAAGTGATGTAAGTGCAGCTATAAAACACTGCTTAAGAAGGGCGGGTCTAGAGAATTCGGAACGTAGTTGAAGTGCCACCGAGTAATCTTAGGCGCCAGCTAGTTTGTAATCGCCTATATGACCGTCTATCTGTAACGCAAAATTGCGGAGTTTGCCCTAATGGTAGAGACGGTGATTGCATGAGCTCGGGTATAGTTTGTCTGATCTCCTGTAAGGCGTGCGGAGACGAATACATTGGCGAAACGGGCAGACCCCTCTGTGTCCGCATAAAATAACACCTAGTCGGCAAACGTAAACCAAATACCCCACTAGGCACGCATAGGACCCACAGACGTAGCGGGGTGGACTTTGAAGTACGTGTCACGATCCTCGCACAGGAATCGAGAACACAAGCGCGCAAAACTCTCTAGGCGTTCTGGATTAATTCTAGAAATCCGAAAATGAACCGCAGGGAAGAATGCCTCATTATCACGCGTGATATTGGGCAGTATATAAGGCTGTTATTTTAATGGGAGGGGCATATTACGCTTCCATGTGAACTCTGTGCGGTTGGTCTCCACGCGACATACTCAGTGGGAGCCTCATAGAAAGCGGTGAGTGTGCAAAGCTGTGTTCAATGTGAATGAAATCTTGGTTCAGCGTTTTCTCTGTTTGGTTATGGAGGTGTTTTGGCCGAATAGATTGCTGTCAACTTGACCTTTCCAGGCTCTGAGGAATGCAAAATCCGCTGAAACGTTAGCTTGTTCGTGAATAAAGAATAAAAATAACGCCGCGTGTTTGCTCAACAAGAATACGAAGAATTAATACTTTGCGCCTCTGAACCTTCATTTAGTTGCTGTTTATTGAATGATACAAACGATACTCTGACGAAGGTCAGCAAAACATACACTTTTTCGTACGTCTCTATAATTGCATCTTTCTGCGAACCATCTTGTCATGAAATGAGTGCTTTTCATATCATCCTAAACCCTGGAGCGTCGAAATTGTTCACCGTTCTTCAGGTTCCTCAGCTCGATCAAAACGGGCCAGTCGAATCTGTGCATGCATCAGTGATGGAGTTTGTCGGAAGTCATGAACTTGCTGAGCAGCTTCATCTGCTTCATACCCAGCTGTTTGAGGTAATACGTCGTTTTTACGTTGTCGTAGAACCACAATTTTTAAAACAGGCTTAAATTTCTTCGCATTAGAATATTTCTATTCCCTTTAAAATCGAAGAAATTGGAATTCACTTGAAAACTTTTTAAGGATAATTTAGCAAGTCTTGTGAACAACATCCATGTTGAAGGATGTGATTTAGGTATTTTAGTACTTCATAAGATACTTTTAGGCGACAGACGAGATTGAACTGGTGACACAAGTAATTGGACGGGATCAGTTTCCAGGACGAATACCTTCGAATCTTGACCTGCTTATGAGGAGGTGCTTGCTTCTAAAGTTTTTTTTAATTTGAATACTTTATACTTGATATTTGAAGGGGGCCGTCCTCACTGGTTGTGCGGGCCCCAGCACAATCACCATTTTCTGAAGATTTGCTGGTTAAGCCATTGTGCTTTCCTGGAATCCCGAGTTCAGCCTGGCTATAGTCTGCCCCCAGGTCTTCGCCACCGCAGACAGTCGCAGCCCTTGTGGATGAGAGCGAGATTTGCCACCATGCGACTAATTTGATACCAGGACGGTGATGTATCCTAGTATTGGTCTACTCTTAGCTAGCCTTCCTGATGGAAGCGCCGGACTCCTTCTCAGCTTGGGAGACCCTGCCGGTGGGAGGAATCTCCCCGCTGTGTATCGCAATCCGACTCCCAGGAACACTTCCCAGCCACAATGAGACGGTAAACCGTTGGGAGGTCAATTTCAATAGCAAAAAATAAACTGCAGATGTAGCGAAGTACATTGCAGTACTTTCTGTTTCAGATTTAACGAGGTACAGTACTGGGCGACGACAGAAGTGTTGCTTGCTCAGCCTCAGAAACGAGTCAACACTCTTCGGAAATTCATTAAAATTGCTATGTACGCAAAGGAGAACAGAGATCTGATGACGCTGTTCGCCATAACGTTGGGTCTGAGCAACATCGCCGTCAGTCGCCTCACTCATTTATGGAATGTGGGTTTTAGCTTTGTGAGAAGCTTCGGTTACGGTCTTACATAGAAAACTGTTTGACGAATGTGGAAAATCCATTTATTTAGGGATTTTATCGTATACTATATTTAGGGATTTAAGAAAAAGTTCTTTTCATAACGTCCTACTCACCAAGTCCACCATCTTTGTCTATTTTTCATATCTTTTCGAGCTTCACGTAGACTCGGCTAGAAAATCGAACTGCGAAATATGGAAGTACCACATCTTTCCACTAAAAGCAGCCCCTTCGACCCCATTAATTGTGCTACTTCCTTTCCAACTTGTCAAATAGGTATTGACATAGTGCCATAAAAATTCTGTTTGTAGTTGAGAAGATGAGGAGGACTAGTTCATCCTCACGTCTAACACGAGGAACACGGTAGCAGCCTGTCAAACTCATCAACAATGTCACAAATATTAAGAGGAAATAATTTTTTTTTTCCGTTTATTGTGATTATTTACCGAATGTTGTCACTCGTTCCAGCGCTTGCCAGCCAAACTTCGCCGGCAGTTCGCCGAATTCGAGTCACTACTGGATCCATCTCGAAATCACCGACCGTATCGTGCCCTTGTTGCTAAGGTATTTTCAATTTAGGAACGCTGCAGGAATGAGAAAAAAAGGAGCAAAAAAAGTAGTGCAGTCAGCCATGGTGTAGTTCTTTATTATTCACCATTAATGGTCTCTTTTTGAAATGTATCTTTATCTAGGAATCGACATTTCTACGAGCAGTTGATTTACCAAGAACCCTTGAATTCTTTAATGCTCTTTTATGATTGTTTGCATTCACTTTAAGTGTGTGCTTCTTCTTTAGCATAGAAAAAGCAATGACAGCGCTGAGAATTAAAATGTTGTTAATGTCTTTTCTGCAAGGGGTATCTTAGGGTTGATCCTCCTTGTGGTTTAGTACTTTTATTTATATGATCATACTTTCACATATGGTGCAGATCCCAATGCTTCACCTATTGTCTTACATGTACCGTCATGCTCAAATTTGCGTGAGGGCTGCCACTTTAGGGCTCTGTTTCCATGAATGTCGTTGAATGCTGTCTGGTTGATTTTTTATAACAGATCTTCATCGCAGAGAGTCGTTGACCTTTATATATAGGGAGGGGAAATTTCCCTGAAAAGTCTATTACTAACTTGCCTACCCCGAGGCATGGGACATTTGGTAGTGGTGGTGTCCAACAGGTGACCATACAGTCTGCTATCGCACGACATCTCTAACCACTACGCTTCCGTTCTTGAGAAGAGATCAGCAGTGTCGGTAGTATTTAGCAAGAGAGGCACAGAGTAGATAACGACAACATGATAAGAAACATGATATTCTATACGAGGTAGAGAGTGGTCTGTATATGAGCATTCACAAATTCGCCGACAAATTTGCTCACAACGATGGTTTTCGGAAATTGGGCACTAGAAAGAAAAAGAAATCAGTTCAAATTTTCCTTGGTCATGTCCTCTATCGCTTCGTCACCGTGTGAGCGATGTGAGGACTGATTGTCTTGGTTAGAAATCATTGTGGATGCTGAATAGAAGCATTTCATTGTTCTGAGCTGCATTTCCCTTAATATACACTAATATTATTCATCCGGAACGCTTTCATCTCTAAATTTAGATCATTTCAATATAATTCAGATGTTGCCGCCATTAATACCGTTCGTACCGCTTCTCCTGAAAGATTTAACGTTTATTCATGAAGGCAACAAAACTTACTACAACGGATTGGTTAATTTTGAAAAAATGGTTAGTAATATTTTCTGTCAGTTATCTTCTTATTCTATGACACTCTCCTTTTTTCCCTTCAGCATATGATCGCGAACATTCTACGGACGTTCCGCCAATGCAAATCGAGATATACTGGTGAGCAGCTCCTTAACATCTCTACAGTGTTTTTGCGGAACTCTGAAACTTATTCGGTTCTTTATCACAAGCTAGAATGCATTACAGCTCCACAACTGGAATCAAAGAAGATTTTCGAAACTCAGAACTTCATTCGAAACTTCCGTGTAGTTGATAACCAACGACGGTTAGTAGAGTTGAGCACTTATAATGTAACTGGATGAACGACACAAAATGTTGTTGAAGTGGTGTGCAGTGCCTGATAACTTAAAAAAAGAAATCGGAGGAAAAGGTATAACGATATGCAGATCGTATACCTACCACAACTCAATGGAGTTTAGATAAAGTTCATGGAGTAGACGGATTTTGAGTAGGTACTTTGCGAATTTCATATTACGTTTGTGCATCTGTTGTTGTTGTCGGAGTTCAAAAAAAGAAGAGAGCTTGTTTTACGTCTGATATCGGGTATAATAAATGATGAAAAACGAGTACAAAAACGACGTTGAACTGAAACCAATCAATAGGTCGATACTCCATCGCTTTTTTGCAGTTAGCAGTGGGATGGAATCTTTATCATTTTTCACTTTGTCAGTTTTCGATAGATTTCCGGTTTTTCGTCAGTGATTTCCATCTTCCTAGGTTGATGGAGTTGTCATACCAAATAGAACCACGTCGAAGAAGGAACTGAGTTCAGATGAACTCATATGATCAGAAATATCAGGCCGTATTGTTGAGGATCGCGATGATAATACTGAGGAGAAGATGACAGCGTGCAGTAAGCCGATCGCTAGAATCCCTGAGCTTTTCGAACTTGTCTTGCTGTGGAATGAAAATGAGGGATCTTTTCGTATATTCTATTTCGCTCACCACCTCAACAAAGTTCTGTGAAATCTTCACGGTATTTTGCTAGTGCCGTAGTCGATTGGACAGATACTAAAGTGCTCTACGTATACCTGCTTACTGTTTTCTATCCATTCCACTGTTCAATTACTTTCGTAATCTGATACTCTCTCTATTACAGTTCCCAGGATCGACTTTCTATTAATCTCGGCACTAGAATATGAATGCGTCGTTTTCTTGTTCAACAATCGCGAGGTTGTTATACAGCGTACATTTACTTCCATGGAAAAACAGTACAATACAGGAGTAGCTGACGTTTCGGCAGTATCGCCTTCTTCAGAGCCTGGACTGGTATACTGATATGCAGTTTACTCTATCTTCCTCATTGGAAGCCACGAAAAAACCGGTGAGTTTTTCGAGAAGCTGTTGATCATGTAACTGCTATAGAATTTTTCGTCTTTTCGTAAGTGTTACTGAAGCGTTTGGCCTAGAAAATTGTATATCAGTATACCCTTCCAAGCTCTGAACAAGGCGATACCACCGAAGCGTCAGCTATTGTTGTATTGTACTGTTTTTCTATGGAACTAAATGTGTGCTGCATAAAAACCTCGCGATCGCTGTACAAGAAAACGACGTATCCTCCCTATTACTTTAGATTGTGTAGAGTTCGACCAATTTATCTCTAAACTAGGATCTTCTAATTTCTTTACTTTCTACATGGGTCACTGTATTGGCATTCCTTGTGTTCTATTGACGAATTCCGTTTGTAATATTCCTTTAATGCTCACTTCAGCTCATCGTTTTGGTGAGAGACATCTTGGTTGCTTATAATATCTATTTCGAATTCTTTGTAATGCCGGTGCTTTCTCCTTTTCATCTCCTTATTCTTATTTGAATAAAGTATTATTTCCTTTTAGTTGTTGTTTAAAAGGAAAACGATAAGGTCAGGCCATAATGAACCAAGTTGTCCTCTTAGGAGAAATCGTCTCTTATGTATGTTGAAACAGGATAGATGAGCTAAATTTCTAGCTACTCAGACCCATTACATTTGTTTGTACTTACCCATCATTTGAGGCGAAATGCGGTAGTGTGCCTCTAAGGCGAATTGAACGTGCTGTATGCCGCACATCATTCGAGACGAAGTGCGGGGGGCGTGCCTCTGAGGTTTTCTGAAAGTGATGCAC